>OW052035.1:5312500-6562500 GCA_932526305.1 Epicampocera succincta | reverse complement strand
AAAAAAGTTTTCTAATTAATTACAGTTTTTTTTGCATCAAGAAAATTCATACATATATTGTGATTTGGAAATATCTAGATATTACTTTCAAAACTCGGGGCGGATAAGTCAAGCTGAAAAGACTGACGTATCAATTGCACGGGTCACAACTTTGCCAAATGTGACATGCCGGTTCGTTCGTGGCAAATGTGACGTACTGTTGTAGAAGCCACATGTCTTCCCTGTAAATACATATCATCCAGTTCAGGCTAAAAAAAAAGTTCGTCATTATCAACACTTAACAAGCTGGCCCATGTCGTTCTCAAATGTGACAGCTCGTGCATGGCAAATGTAACATGTTGTTCATGAAACCACATGTCTGTGCTGTCAATTCATAGCAAACGGTTCAAGCTAAAAATAAGTTGTTAACTACCAACCAATAAATGTACTCATTTGTGACATCTTGTTCGTGCCAAATGTGACATACAGCTGTTGAAGCTGTTCTTAATTAATGTTATTCACTGTAGGCTTTAAAAAAGTTGGTATTTAACGCGCTTTAGCAACGTGGCTAAAAATGCTGACGCCAGATGCTCAAAATCTATAAGAAATAATGAGTAACTTTTTCGAAATGTTGACAGACGTTTTTGAATCTCATGTGGAGTTTTATTGTCTCAAGATCAAGAAGATACAGGCCACTTCATGTCCATATGCTGGCTGGCACTCCCATTGAAGGAGCTAATACGCTTCCTTGACCTACTAAGCCCTTGAAGTGAAAGGGGCACCACAATAGATCAACGATGGTGGCAGTGCCAAGGGCCGTTATGGGCCACTTTTATTACCTCGTTTATTCAGCGTCTCAAGTGCTTCAGTTATGTCGGGCTGCTGTACAGTTTCCAATTGCTACAGAGCCCATGTCAAGACTACACGGTCTTGTCTGTAATCATTTGCTCCTTAGCGGCCAATTAAATTTTGCCTGAGCGCAGCCTAAAAGAGCGACACAACATTCAACAAGTTGTCATCCCCTTGACGAGTTCTTACCAGCCACGTACAATCAACTGCTGGGGTTTAACGTTCGGCCATATTTTATAGGTCCAGCAGATTAATCATTTCTAACATGTTGGAATTAGGTCAGTTAATGTGTCTGTTAAGTGTTAACGTCCGACATGCCTTTCAGGTTTAAAACGCAACTCCAGTTTTATGGCAACAGAGATTTAAAATTAAATTTTATGTACAATATTTTAAAGTATATAAATACTAAAAGAGCACAAGGTCTGCGCCTCAAAACTGATTAAGGTGTTATTTTTTAAAAAATTTCTTTTAGCAGATAAATAAAGTACGTAATATTTCTTCACACATTTTGACAATGAAGGGAAATTTTCAAATGTTTGCCATGACAGATGACATTCAACCAGTTTTAGTGTTTCCAAGAAAACAGCAACAAAAACAAATTTAATTGAAATTTTTATTGCAGTTATTTATTTTATTGCTTTTACAAACAGATACTCTTCTGCCACTCACATCAACTTGTGTCATTAGGGTACATAATTGCGGGTTGAAAATATTTGAAATTATTTTCAAAATTGGTGGTATATTTACCTTCATACACGTATATTTTCTTTATGTATAGCAATCACTGGCTGAAACTCTTTTAAGCCAACAATTTAGATTTGCTGTAAGATGCGCGTGCAGAAATCAAACAGAATCATAAAACGTTAATGAATAACTTTCTGCCTAATGGCGGTTTAGCGATGAAAGAAAAAGTTTCTTTTTCGACACACAAATATAATAGAAATTTCATATAAAGATCACAAATTAGCGTAGCAGATAGATGAGAGGTACAGTGACTAGCAAATCTGGGCAAATAGCAACAACAAAAATGTATGAAAAATTTCCAATTTTTGTTTCAAATTCGGGGGCATGTTTTCTATAAAAATAATTGAAAATTTCTTTTTCTAAAAAAACACAAATATTTAAATTTTAATTAAAATATTTTGTTACAATTTTTTTTTCTAGAGAACTTTTCTTTCAGTGCACTCATACCTGAAGTACCGATGTTTGTCAGATGTTACATCTGACGATGATGTCTCTTGGCAAACAAAATATTTTTCAGCCTTTCAGAAAAATTAACTTTTTTAACTTTAGCCCGTTTTAGGGTTAATTTTTTCAAAGCAGCTGTTGGTCGCTGTATTTTTGTTCTGGACTCTGGGATCTCTGGAGAGAGGGGGAAAAAAACATCACAAATATGTTTGTAGGTGTTTTTCTGTTTAATTTTTAAAATAAATGTTGAAAAATAAATATATGAGAGCAAAAACTGTAATTTTTTTTTTTGATGGTCTTCATATGGCAGCTTGACCTTTTGATCCGTATGTTTCGTGTGTCAAAAATACAAATGACAAAGTTTTTACGAAGTTTGTCTTTAAACGAATACTTTTAAAAGATGCAACAAAACAAATAAACAATTTATTAAAAAAATTATTCTTACAAGATATTTAATTTAAATGTTTTTTTTTTTTATAAAGGCGGGTTTTCAATAAAGCTGGGCAATTGTTGCAACCGTTTAAAACAGGATATAAGTGAAGTATTAGCGAAATTCTCTTTTGATTTGAAAGGCTCACGCGTGCCATTATTTATGAAATATAACAACATGAGTTCTTACAGTGGTACGTCAGTTCTTACAGTGCCATGCAGAATTCAGGATTCTAGTTTTTTTTTTTTGCCTTACAATTCCGGCTGAAATTGATCACAGTCCTGTGACATTCGAAACACAAAGTTTGCCCTTAAAGAACACTAAAGTTTTGTGCTTTCGACGTAATAATGATGAGTCGTACAACTTGTCTGATGCCGATTGGACTGCAGTAACTGCAAAATAAACAGGTAGAGATATTGGCGGTCACAAACCCATTAATTTGTTTTGTTATTATTTCTGTTCCCATTTTCTAAGCGCAGAAAGAAATGATGACTAATTTTATATATCGTAACTTAATGTTTTCTTTCTAAACCACAAAAAAAAAAAACAATTAACAGAAAGTAGACATCATTAACAAAAAAAGAAAACCAAAAAAACTTAAAACATATTAAGCAAATGTCCAAGCCAAACACTTTTAATTTAGCACAAAAATAAATATAATGATGAAAATAATAAAGTTAATGCAAAACACACGAAAAAAAGAAGCCAAAAGAAGGTAAATGCCCTCTGGCTGGCTTTAATGATGCTCAAGAGCAAAGGTTGGTCGATTGGTTGGTTGGTTGGTTGGTTGGGCTGGTTGCTTTCCTGTTGGTCACTTCTCCAACACTCGTCCACATACTTTCAACGCCGAATTGCTTTAAAGCCAGCCACAACCAACAACAAAAAGCGCACACTTTTTGTAAAAATATCATTATTTGCTTTTTTTTTTCTTTTACACTTTTTTTTTTTTTCAAAACCATAAAACATAACAGGAAACTAATTCTTTTTTCAAACATTTGTTAATTTAGCCCAAAACAAAAGAAAGAAGAAAAAAACGATCATATGAACACAAAGCACAGACAGTGCCAGGCACTCATAATATAACAGGAAAGTAAAGCTCGATTTATATATATAAAAAATAATAATAATTAAACTAATTTATTATTATTAACATAAACAAGGGCAATTTTTAACATGGCAGCTTTTTCAGCACTATGAAATGAATTTAATATGTTTAACGAAAGCCATTTCATTAAATGTAATTGTGTGCTAAGAACGAAAACTAAAAATGAAATCCTTTTTGGGCAAAAACTTTTGATGAGAAAAAAGCGTTTCCATATTCCCGCATTTGGGAGCAGAAAGCAGGTCAGTTATTGATGTGCTGGCAAGATAACGGACCCCCAGTCGAAGAAGAAATCAAACGATTATTTGAAAGCTTCTAGTATAAGGACACAAATCCTTTAGCCAACACATTGTTAGATGACAATGCCGCTACAGGAAGGCAGAAACGCCCCATGTATTAAACTTTTATAGTAGTAAATATTTTGCAATATATTTATTTATGAAAGCTGAATACTTAAAGATAAGCAGTTCTATGGATCGGACCTGTAATTGAATGTCTTAAATACACACAATATTAAAAAAAAAAAAATTAATAAAAAAAAAAAATAAAAAAAAAAAATAATAAAAATATAAAAATTTTTTTTTTTTAAATATTCCAGCATCACATCCTTTATGTCAATGAAAACTTATTTGCAAAGCTTGTGCTCAATTTTTTCACCGCCTAAATAAGCCCACCAAAAGGTAGAATGATCCGGCTAACGACGCCAATAACACAATTTCGCTAAATTGGCACTCATTTTAAAACTCACCATCATTTATGATCGACTTGTGACCAGTCATTGTTGCTTGTTGTGATAATATTGTGCAGTTCATATCCTTATCATGAATATGAAGACCTTATTTTGAATAGGGGGGACCCTTATCATAATATGGAGCAATACCCTTATGATAAATTAAATTCGGCCAGACAACAACAGCGCCACGAAAATGTGCCAGACAACACGTTATGGCAGGCTCTTCTTCGTCGATTGCATTCCTTCGCCATCCAATTGGCAAATTTTGCCTCGAATCCTGAATCCAACTGAACCAGAAGTTCCAGAGTAACCATAGTAACCATTAGTAACCATAGAAAACACCGTTTCGATGCGTGACCTGGCAGCGAAGTACTTGAAAAAGGACCTCAATTTCAATTTAAATTTTTTTTTTTTTTAATTGAATTTAAATTGAAACAACCGTTTTATTTGGCAATTCACGGCAATTATACTTAATTATGCCTGTTTTTGGCTGGTTATTGTTGTTGTTGAATTACTTTTCGCCTCTTCATTCAGACAAAAATTTCATTATTATAGGAAGCAACAACTTGTTCGTAATTAGCTGGTGTTTGTGGCTGTTGTGTAAATAATTTATTTACGTCTAGTCGTCATTTCACTTTCTTTTAAAATTCAGCAACAGAAAAATTGCCGATAACATGTGCAAATATTTATGTATATGAATACATACAGATTTATATATGTATACATTTTATTTTAATGAATCACTGTGAGATCATACACGACACACGAGTTTTTGGCCTGGTTTTGCTGTATAATCTTGAACACAAAAAAACCATATGACGAAATTCAAAAACTTTACAGTTCAAGGTAATGAAAACAAAAGCTGTTTTTACGCATTTCGCCAGCAAAACAAAAGCCCTAAAATATCGATAGTAAAACATTTGTTGATCTGTGGGCAAAAATAAAGTTATACACAAATTCCATAATAATTCTTATTTCGTCATATATGATTGAAATGTTTTCCTTTGCTTGCCATTATGTATTTTATTTTTCATATGGCCCACCGTGCACAAGTGTTTTAAACCGTTTTTCCGCCTTTCATCTGTAGCTGATCTTTTTGGTGGGCAGTTTGTGTCTTCATCTACCACTTGCCTGCCGCCCACGTCACGTGAGTCGATCGCCCAAAAACCATAAACCATAATTTTTTCTTTTTAATTTTTTTTTTTTTTTTTTTATATTTAGCATTTTGCGTTGATTTTTCTTGAAGATCAGGGTAATCATTATTAAAAATATCAATTGGTAGATTTGCCTTAATACATTAAACGATTTGGTTGGTATTTTTTGTGTGTTTCATTAATTGCCTGGCAGAGTGTTTTATATAGATATTGGGGTAATTTGAAAGAAAATTTATTAATAAAATTTTGCCTTAAACGTATCATGGCATTTTTTCTTAAATATGTGGTAAATAATAAAAGAATTTTAATGAACTTTATGGTTATTGCTCTCCTAATGCACAAGGGGGACTTGTAGTAATTGATTATGAAACAAAACATGAGGCTAAAAAAGCGTTTAAGTTTTTCCTGGAATAAAAAAAGTTGATCCTTATGCATTCCCTCTGGGGAGCAGTTTTTGCCTGGGCGTACATCCAACGGATTTGCGGGGTAGCGAGGAGAAGAGGTCCTTCGGTTGAACCGGGCAGCCAAAAATTCTGGGAAGTTAATGTATGACTCGAGGTATGCAAGTTCTTCGGAAACCGCCAGTAAAGGCCAGTTGGTGGAACGGGAACCATCATCATACCTGCCTTGGCTGAAACGGCAGTGGTTAAAATCCAAAAACTCAGGTAAAGGCTTGGAGCAGAAAACTACCTTGTTGCTTCAAGTCTCGCCATGCTGTTGCCTTTCAACAGACTCTGTTCTTCATAAGGAACTTGAATGTCTACAGGCATAACGAATCGTCCCCCCCCCCAGTAGGATATTAATGGGGATTGTAAATATGATGAAATGTGCGATTT
Organism: Epicampocera succincta; assembly: GCA_932526305.1. Lineage (NCBI taxonomy): Eukaryota > Metazoa > Arthropoda > Insecta > Diptera > Tachinidae > Epicampocera > Epicampocera succincta. Next base: position 6,556,229 of record OW052035.1, on the reverse strand, counting down.
TTTTTTAGCTCATTTTCATCATTTTTTAATCCCCTTGAATATTATATACCGTGGCAGAGTCATGTGAACCAAGTGACTGATTATCTGATATATGAATGTCCTACAATATGACCGCTGAAAACTGTCAAGTATCCGAAGTCCTCATTCGAAGAGTCTGAATACAAACAACTTTTGAAATTTCCTTGTATCATAAAATTTTGCTAATAAAATGTAATTGTTTGAGTTGAGTTCAAAGAAAAACATTTAAACTCTGCGCCTTTGAGGCGCTCATTATATTTGATTTCACAGAAAATTAAACAAAATCTCAAAAAACATTCTGAGTTCATAAAACTGAAAAAAAACGCCAGCTGCTTAAATTCTCGACCAAAAATTTAAGTTTAAATCATAAAATAGGCAAAACATTCTCCCCCCAGCACAAAAACCATTTTCACAAACAATCTTACAAAAATGTATTGACTTCTATTAAAGTGAAATTCCCCGAAAATAAACCGCACATTTGGCACTCCAAATAATTTAGTGTTTTAAATTGTAATTTATTTGTGCCAAAAATTTCATGAAAGCCCGAAATAAACGTTGAAATTTTCTGCATTTTCGTGAAAACAATAAACTGAAAATAAGTTTTTAGCCGAATGTAGAACAGACAGATGTTTCAGGTATGTGTTTGCCGTGCAGCACAAGTATCTAGAACAATTAAAAGTGAAGGCAGGGCCATTAAGGTGGCTCCGATCAGCCACTTTTTTACTATATAAGCAGTTAAATATTTTTTAAATTTTCATCTGTAAATAATTGAAAACTCAACTTTCTAATAAATTGTGGAAAAGTTTGCGTTGGGGAAATGGCCTTCAGTGGGAGAGAAAACAAAAACTTTACCCCTTTATTTTATAAGGTTTTTTTTTTATTCGCTTTGTTCTAAATATGTATTTGCTGGGGAATGTGGCAAACAAATAGTTCTTGCTAAACTATTTAATACAATCAACCTAAATTTTATATATGAGTTTATTTGGGGTAAGAAAGAAAAACAACAAAACGCAAATATTGACAGCAGGTTAAATAAAATGAAAGAGGAAAGGGATTTTTTTTCTTAAATAATTTGATGTTTTAAGGGATTAGGGGAAATTAAGTTGAGGTGGGTATAAAGGTTTTAAATAGAAATAATTGAATCTAAAGTGACACTAGAAATAAATTGGGTTAAATTGACACATATCCTGTGATATGCTGGCAGGCCGGCCGGCCTGCTGTATTCCCCTGATAATAAAAAAAACATGAAATTTTTGTATATAACCGTCTATAGGACAGTCTGTGGGTTAAACGCACAGCTCCAAAAGGCGCCAAAGAGTGAGTCAGATCACAAGCGTTCAGCAGGCTACAGCAATAATCCAAGTGGAACTTTATGCGGTACCGGAAATTGTGGGAATAAAAAAAAATAAATAAAATACTCTGGGATAGCCAATCAGTAGTCAAGATCCGGCGCGGACTGTCTTGGGTTGGCACAACGAACACTGAGCCGCTATGCTGTTCGCTCTACTCTGATCCGCGATGCAGGACACGTGGCGTAGGGTTAACAACACGGCAGGCATCTATGCCAAAAGGGATTTTCATCGAGTCCACTCCATCACTTCTATGGTCCACAGAAAATATGTCTATATCTTGGCATACTAGAACGATACTGATGGTCTTGTACCAGTTTCTGAGCCAAAAATTATGCCTGAGGATACTTTAGCTGCAACAGGCGTCCCCTTAAGGGAAAGATAGACAAATGGTTAGGAAACCTGATGGGAAAACATTGAGCGACAGATACAAATAGTTTTGTAAATTTTAAAAAGTTTCTGAGCTTCGATAACAGGAGAGCGCAACGCACAGTAGCACGGTATAGGAAAAGCCTGTTAGAAGCAGCTATTCGGAACGGATATAACCACACACAGACAGTTGCAGCCTTTTGCGACGCAGAGGAGCTGCCAATAAACCAACTGGAAGGCTGAACAGGACTTGCTAATACTCCCATTGCAGGAGCTGGTCCGGTACCTTGACGTATTAAGCCCTTTACTTTTACGCTTTAAAATTATTTGCTGCGTTTTTTTTTTGTTTGTTTTGCCGAAAAGACCGCAAAAAACTGTAGCAAAATAAGACCCATTTCTGTTGTCAAGTGTGTGGTTTTTTCCCTGCATCTTTGGTTATGCAAAAAGTATTTGTTTAATTTTGGCTTTTTGTTGTTGTTGTTGTTGTTGCTTTTTGCATATGAAAATTAAACTATGAGTGATGACTGATTAATAAACTCGGCATTTTGTTTTGCATGTCTGTGTGATTGTTGGCCTGAAATAATATTTTTTTCTGGTTTTATTTAACTGATATTTGTTTCAATTGCTACTGTTTTTTTTAGGTATTTTTGTTTGTTTTGTTTTTGTTTTTGCGTTTTGCGTTTTGCCGGTTAAACAACATGCGAAAGAATGTTCTTAGAGTATTTGAGTGTTGGAGATATTCAGCCGATGTTACAGGAGATTTAATCGAAATGCTTCGAATCGGTTTAATATCAATGCTGGGTAATGATTTTCCATCCCTGCACACAATTGCAAGTGCCATAAATCACCTTTTGTGCTTTTCATTCGCAACGAACAGCATCCAGCGATGTCGGTTATAAAGTTCGATGCCAAATATTTTATATTTTTGTTTTGTAAATCAAATTGCAGACGAATGTAAGAAGTTTCAGCCTTTAAGCAAAATGTTTCAGCCTTAAATACAATAAGTGAAATGGAATAAAACCAGACATTTGTGAGATGTTAAAGAAGCATGGCCTTTTGGGCGGCCTATAACATCGTTTGAATGTCAGCCGTGACTTCTTTTTAAGGAGGCACGAGCCCTAAATTTTCAACGACTCGGCTGCACACATGCGGCTGAATTTGAGCATTTGAATTTGCGACTTGTTTATGTTCATTTTAAGGATCTGTCAATTGTGGGTCATTCGCACGAACCTGCTACTTCAAAAATACCCATCAGAAATAATCTAGTGAGACCGAATCGCATGATTTTGGTGCCTAATTAATGTGATCTTTACGAGAACTCGTGCAGTCAATATGTACATCGTGGCTGCCACATTTTGTCTATCAATTTGGACCAAAAGCAATTGGTTGTCATAATTTTTCAGCGCTTAACGCTATCGGAAAATATTCGTCGCCAACGTCGTTTTGAAAAACGGTAGCGTTCGCTTTGATGCTACGAAACCAAGTGTGGGATCTTTAACTGTATAATAAACAACGTATTGGACAAAGGCGGTTCAAGGCCAGAAACATCTCCAACTGGCCAACTGGCGCCAATTGACACCCCTTTCTTAACTGTCAGTATGCGCTACATCTGTAGACTACAATTTCCGATATAACTTTGCGACCAAATGGTTCACGAAGGATCTGTTTCATATTTCACATTTATTTATGCATCTTGCGTGATGTCCGGAGGATATGGAAAATTGGGCATACAACTGTGTATATAAATCGCAAGTCGCAACCTTTGGGTTGGGTAAAATTCTTGCTGTTTTGGTTTAACAATTTTATGTAGTAACATTTTATTGATTAATTTAGTTCATGCGCCTGTATTTAAACACATACACATGTTTGCTGGCATCAAGGCAGCAAAAAATTTAACAATCCAGATTCAAACAACAATATACAGTGGGATAAACGAGTTTGTCAACATATTAGCTACGTTAAAATGTATCTAAGTAATAGTTACAGCAAAATATTATTCTATGTATTTGCCTTTAGGGGCAAATGGGAGTATATTTTCAGTTTGGAGTGAGGTAACTTTACGCCTCCCGAGCTACATCTTCACATCTGTAAGCACCAAACAGCAGACTATGCAAAAGAGGGAGTTGCTACTCCTTGTACCACGGAACACCGAACAGCAGACCGGTTAGAAATACGCCAGAGAAAAATACCTGGTCCTTCAGTTTGGAGTGTCGAGTTACCTGAGGTAACCTTTGTACAACAAAAAGCACACTCTGTTGCTGCTTTTAAAATGCTCAGTCCCAACCTGTGCGATATATGTATGTATATTTCTAAGAAGTACTTTTCTTTCACTCCTTTTGCCAGATACGATTGTCTGGATTCAGCTCGCGCTTTTTTTTACTCCTAACCAGTACCTACAGGAACGCTTATAATCCCAACTCCATTCATGGATTTTAGCGACTATTTTTCTTTGTTAAGTAACAAAAAGAGTAAATAAATAAGAGTTGAAAACAACAAGCAGCTACAGCAAATCGAATTAAATTTGAATAAAAAACAAAATGAGAAAGAAAAAAGAAAGAAAAAATTTAAATCACAATCATAATGAATGCAGAGAGGCAACAACAAAAAACACATTCTTCGAACAAAAGTATGTCAAATATTGCGATTTATTATAAATCAAAACACGCGTGTGGGTGTGTATCAGAAACAGCAACAACAAACTAACTGTAACAACAACAATTTGCATTAAATAACTCTGGCTCTTCACCAGCCAGCGTCTTTTTAAGGAAAGGGAAACTGATAATGAATCAAAATATAACAAAAACAAAACAAAAAAGAAATATACAAAAATGCTTAAAAACATTACGTTAAGTAGAGCGTTACTACATTTTTAGTTCAGTTTTTGTTGTTTCTTTATAATATATTTTTTATTTTTTTTTTTTTGGAGTTTTGCGGTTTTAGGCAAAAGAGCTGTTCATACAAATTGGACATGCAAATTTTGTTTCAACCTTAAAATTAATATGGAGGAAAAATATAAGACTTTCATAGATTTTATCTGTGAAATTGGAAGGGAATGCAGGAAACGGAAGTTAAAATTTGTTTGGCCGCTCGTGTGGAAAGATTCTAGTTGAAGTGTATGAAATGAAGTGTTTTTTTTTGTTAAAAATTAAATCAAATTATAAAGAAATCAAAAATTTTGCTGCCAAAGTAGAACATTTAATATATAGATTTTTTTTCTTAAACAGTTTTTGAATACTTGAGAGTTTATAATATTAAATAGATCGGGCTTTAAAGCGCAAAACAAAACTGCTGGCTTTAATAATTCATAAAGTTTAAAAAGCATTATAAAAGCAGAGATTCTGTGATTTCATTGTGCCTCAGCTCGGAAATGCTTCCCGCTTTAAAGCGCAATAAATATCATTGGAACAAATTCATTTAATTTGCAAAAAGAAAAGAAAAAAGAGTTTCACTTTAAAAGGCTTTCAATGAGATCAGATAAATGTTGCTACTCGCTTTAAAGCACTAAAAAATTAGCAGATATCAATAATATTGAATCGTAATGTCTTAAATTAATTCAGTTGAATGGACACCGCTTAAAATGACTCTCTCCTTTATAAGACTAAAGGGGTTTGTCTGCAAGTCAGGTTAAATGTTGCTACTCGCTTTAAAGCGCAAGAAAACTAACACTGAATCAGAATGTCTAAAAATAATTCTGTTAAATGCACTCCGCTTAAAAGAGTTTCTCGTTTAAATCATTAAAGTCGTTTGTTAATACGATTGAATAGAATAGGCCAATAGAAATTCGCAAGAGATAATAGAAGTGAATGTGTAAAAAATATTGCTTAAGTGCACATCGCTTAAAAGAGTTTCTCCTTTCAAGTACAAAAGGGCTTTTCAACTATTCACATCTGCTGTAAGAACTTCGTAGTCTGAGACATCGAAAATGATGATTTTTACACTTTCAATGGTTTGGTAACAACAACTAAAGTACGACTATCGATTGGCTTCCCACCAACACAATATGGCGGACAGGGCAACTAAAAGTATTGATCACAACTTTTTGTTTTTTTTTTTTTTTTGAAAGAAAATCGTTTTAAACTGGCTTTATTTTATTTTTTTTCTTGGCTTTATTTTATATTTTGTTTCAAATTTATTTAAATTAATTTTGTACGTTTTTGTGTGTGAATGTGAACATCAAGCAAATTTTTAGTAGTTTTTACGAGACCGCACAAAAATTTCATTCATAAATAAAAATGCTTCGTGAAATTTTGTTTAGGTTTAAGTTTTAATTTTTTGTTCTGCAATAATTGTTTATTTGATCTTCGAAATCATTTAGAATTTGTTTTTCTCTCAAGCAGAAATATTATAAATTTTTGTGGGAGATGGCCACGTGTGGCGGCGGTAAAAGAAAAATTGCAATTGAGAAATTCAAATTTCCAGCGCCAAGAGATGAAGTATTTGTTGGCCATTATTAACACCTGTGATAAAAATGGTGTTACGGATTTACAGTAGACCGGCGGTTGTAGGAACTTCCTTTATAATCTTTTTGTTTTAAAAATGTAATTGCAACTTTGGCAGTTCCCCGCTTGAAAACCAGACTTCTGTATTTCATAATGGTACTCGTACAACTGATCGCAAGACTAGTTTTTTTGGAAAAAAAACTCTATTTTTAAGAATAAACAAAAATTAACCATAAACACATGAAAAAAAAATGCAGGGATTGGAAAATCAAAATATTTCTCTACTTAAAATTAGGGAAAATTAATTTTTTCGAATGATTTGAAGTTGGAAGTACATAAATTGTTTAGGTTAATATATTTTCCCAATCGAAATTGTGCACAAATTCAAAAAATACTGTAAGTTGTTTTTCGTTCATATTAGAGAGAGTTCCCTGTATTTATATATAATGAATATTAAGCTTTTGTAGATTATATAAAATAATTTTTCAATCAAAATTCTGGACAAATTCGATCAAATTTTATGATTTTTTTTCTTTCAGTTTATTGAGAGTTTACTGTATTTATATTCGAAAACACTAAATTTACGGATGCTAAAAAATATGCATTTCAAATGGAAGTAAAATGTTCCAATTAGTAATTCGATAAATTTTATCTTACTTCTTATTATATATATACGTTTATATTATCGAAAGTTCACTGTATTTATATTAACTAAATATTCTATTTATGCATGCTAGAGAATATATATTTTTCCAATCAAAATTGTGAAAAAAACTTCGTTAAAATGTTGAGATTTTTATTCGTTCATGCTATCGACAGTTTACTGTCTTAATATCTATCTTGTATTTAATTAATGTATGTTATAAAATATATTTTTTCAATCGAAAATTTAAAAAAAAAAATGCGTTAATATATGATTTTTATTCGTTCATACTATCGAGAATTCACAGTTTTTTTTTATTTATTTTATATATAATTTAAACATATAATTTATTTTTTCAATCGTAATATTGAAAAAATTCCTTCAAATGTTGCGATTTTTATTTGTTTCTAGTAGCGAGACTTCACTGTGTTTACAGTTATTGTAAATTTAATTTATGTATATTATATAAAATAGATTTTTCAATGGAAATTTAAAAAAAAAAATTGGTTAAAATTTTGTGATTTTTATTCCTTTCTATTAGCAAGAGTTCACTGTATTTATATTTAACATATACGTATTAGATTTTCATGTAAAAACCTATGAACTTCAGAGGACTAAAGAAAACAGCCGAGTTAAATCAATTGACAAAAAAAAGTGTTTCACTAAATTGCCTTCTTTTCAATTTGCTTTAAAGTATTATTTTTTTCTTTTTACTGGTTAAAAAAATATTTCAATAAAAAAACAATTTTCGAGTTGATTTTTCGTTAAAGAGAATTTTGTTTTTTCTTAATGCATTTAGGAATTTCGTATTGAAATTGATTTGTTATTTTTAGATTTTACGTTTTGTTAAAAAAAAAAAATGTTTATAAACGAAAAGCAGAAAGTAATACGTTCTAGTTTGCTTTTATTGTTTTTGTTGTTGTCTTTCAGATAAAACATTTGTTATCAAATAAACAAAGAGAACTTCATTACTCTTTTCGTTTTAGTCTCTTAATCGCCCCACTCCCCCACCTTTTCTCTTATAACAACGTTTTAAAGTTATTATTTTTACTTAATTCTTTTCTTTTTCTGTTTTTTTAGGAAAAAAAAATTCATTTTCAATTAACTTTTTTCTCCCTTTTTTATTTGTTGTGCTATTTCTAAATAAACAAATGGTTTCTTCAAGTACATTTTTCATTTATTATTTTGCAAGTTTCAATATTTACTCAAGAAATTCCTAACATTTTTCTATTTCGATTAGAAGTCGAGATACTTGAGAATCTAATACGATAGATTATTTGCTCAAGTCATAAGGAAGTGAAGTGAAAAGAAAATAAAAGCAGAATTATTATTATATTGTTGAATAATTTGTTTAGTATTTTTTTTTTTTTTTTTGTAGATTAGCAATATTTTTTTTTTTTTTTTTTGTAAATTAACCAAATAGCTTTAATAGTAAGACAGGAGGACGTACAGATGGCGCCAGTGTTAGACATAAGTGTTAAGTTTTTGGCTGCTGGCAAGTAAAAAATTGGCAATGACATGTCACTGCCTGTCACGGACAATTAATGTCAGATTAATTATAAGACGCAAATTATTAGAGGTCACCTCACCTGGCGGTAACATGTACTAAAAAAGCCATCGAGATCCTGTAATTACATTTCATTCGACATTTTTCTTGTAGGCTGTGGTTGTATTACCGGTCAGTGTGAATATGACACAGAGCACAGCCAGCCTCCCAGCCATTATAACTCTTGACCTCGGTCAAATTTCATAGGAAAACGCTGGCTCCGACATGTTTAACGTGTTACCATCTTCTTACAACACGAAGAGTCGAAAACCCAAAGAAATATTTCAATTTAAAGATTAAGGAAATGTTTAACAAAAGCCCCTTCAGCGAAACGATAGATATTTATAGTCATGCTGATTGCTATACGCGAAATCATGGTGAGTTTCAAATAGCATAAAGAATATTCGAGTGTTATTTCTTTAATCTATTACAAAAAACATTCGAATAAATCGACAATTGTAATTGGCTTTAGCATTTATGGGGTTGCAGAAACATTAAGACAGTCATGTACTTGTATTCTTAGATGGTCACACAGTCTGGTAATGACAAAGGCATATCAATTCTGCTGCTAAATAATCACAAAATCTTACTAGTCCTATTGTCATATTATCTTATGCCCAAGCAGCGATGTATTCATTTAATTAAGATGTGTCATTGGCATATAATCAAGGCGGTCATCTGTAGTTGTCGTATCGTTATCGATCACATTTTCATATACAAAGAGAGTCCTGTATTCATTTAAATAATGTCCTATATGCTGTCATCTGTAGTTTTACACAGTATCGTTGTCATATGGTCATATTGTCATATTCAAAGAGTCTCAAATATTTCGTTAATTAATATGTCTTATTGGCATATAATCAATGTGGTGACCACCTGCTGTCTTTCATATAGAAATATTTTTATATCGTCATACATTTACAAATCTATGATATTGTATAGCCATAGGCCGACCTAAAGATTCATAAACATAACCTATAAGTTAGTGGATTTATATTTAAAGACATACATACATATTTATTAACAAATATATTTAACAACTTTCATCCCAGTTCAAACGTTGAGGAAATATAATCAGCTGGAGAAATCCCTCTTTATCTTTCTAGTTATAAGTCTGGGCTAATTTAATTATTTTTTAAATACATATTTAATTCGTTCAGTCATTAAAGGTGTTGAAATTAAATTAAACAAATTGTTTATTTACCTGTTAGCAATCCCTGGGTTCGGTGACTAATGACCAAAACTGTGATTAAACTGCTCCAGAAAATGACGTAATTCAATTGAGTTTTATGATTCATTTTTGTTGATTTGTGCTGATGAAAATTATAGTAGAGATTTTTTTCCGATGAATTGTAATGAACTCAAAATATTTTAATATTTATTTTAAACAAAACTTTATATTTTTGTATTAAACACACAATATTTATGCTCTTTTACTTGTAATTAAAACAAACTGACTTTTTCACTTCATTTATGATGGGGTTTTAAAGATTTCAATTTGAAATTTTTAATAAAGTTTTTATTTAAGACTTGAGTGTTTTGTTGATTTAACTTTTTGCATATGTTGGCAGAGAATGTTGAGCTGGAATTAGAATTAGTCAACAAAAAAAAAAAAAAAGGAAATTATTAAAAGCTAATAAAATTATGGACAAAAATGTTTATTATTAAAAATAATATTTGTTAGTAAAATCATCTAAATTGTTTTAAATGAAAAATTAAAACCGATACAAAAATAACTAGATATTTTAAATTCATAAATTTGAGGATTTTTTGTTTCATTTTCGGAATATTAAAGCAAATTGTTGTGTTTTCAAGCTAAAAGTCCTAAAGTTATAAACAAGTGAAGCCAATGAAATCGTAAAGCCAGGATTAAGTCCTCTTGTCACATCATGATATTCAAGTTCAGTTATAGTACCAGGGAATGCAATAGTCAATAGTCAGGGGTGTATTTCGCTGATGTCGCACGTGAGGGTCACGTATGTGAAAATATGAAAATATATTTTCCACTTTTTATTTAAATTATAGCTCATAGGAAACACTATAAACTATGCGTATATTTAAGCAGATAGAAAACAGGAATTCTATGAGAAATATCTGGGAAAAATAGCAAATCCAACAATATTTTTTAAAATGTTTAATTGAAAAACTTGTGCTTTTAGGTATGTTTGTTGGTTTTGTATGTGACATATCGAACGTGACATCATTTCCATAATAATGTCTTTTGTTTTTAACAAATTTGTATAAATTTTTAATATTCGTAAATTTTTTGCAGCAAATTTTCTTGTCTTTGAAAAATGAAACAAATATTTTTGGGTTGATTAAAAAATATAGTCTTTTTTTCAAAGCCATTATCTGGCCCCATATGTGGCCTGACGAACCTGATATTATTTTCATAATAATGTAATTTTTTTTTTTAATTTATTGTAAAAAATTGATTATAAATTTTTAATATCCCTAAATTTTGTGTAAAAAGTTGTTCAAATCTTTGAAATTTGTGCAAGAAGGTTTTCAGGGGAGGAAAAAATGTTTCTGGGTCTATACGTGACACAGCGAACGTGATATTATGTTGATAACGACGTCACTGGCCAACAATTATTAATTTTATTTAGTTTTATTTACTTATTTTCTTTTTACTTATTTTCTAATTTTCTGTTTTATTTATTTGCCAAACCTATTGAAAGTTTTAAAGCCCCTTGTGAAACCCTCTTCTGTTTGTTTCTGATTAATAAAAGTTTATTTTATTTTAGCAATTAAATAAAGTTTTATTCCGTATTTAACTAACCTGCATTAATTTTTTTAACTCAAATTGCGGTTACTGACACGTTTGTTGTACTGTTGACAACTGATTTTTTCTCCCTCTTCCATATAAATAATATTTTAATTTATCATTTGTTTATATTTAATGATTTAAATACTTTTGTTTAGCAGTTTTTTGTTGGGGTGATTAAAAAAATTGTTTTTTAATGATTTTAATGAAATTTTTTCTGAAGTGACTGTATTAAGATTAATTATTTATTTTTATTGCATTGAATGGTGGCATGTAATTAATTAATGAACGTGTTGAACAAATTTATTTTAACCCTATTATGAATGGTCATTTTTCCGCTTTAATATTTTTTCTATTTTCTATTTAATCAATTATTTTAGATATTTACCCCCACCCCTTTATACATAAATTGTTATTATTTGTTATTATTAATTAAAGTTAATTTTTTTTATTGTTATAGGCCAATGAGATCCTGCTGAACAAACGAAAGGAAAAGAAAAATAAATCATTATTTAATAAATTGCTAATTTTAATTAAAAGATATCACAATAATTAATAGCTTGTTGAAAGGGATTGTTAAACAAAAAACTAACAAAAGGAATTTCAAGAGACGAAAACAAATTGGCTGGCTGGAAAGTCCAACACAAAAGCAAAGAGTTCAAAAGCAAAATGGCATTTAATTAGTGCGACAAATTTGCCCTATAATTATGTAAATAAATTCTTGATTCATATAATTGTTATAAGAAAATTGTCCTACAGTCATATTGTGGATTGAAGTACGATGCCTTTGGCAAAACTTCTAACACTCCAGCGGAAGAGAGCGATGAATTTTGGGGTATGTTTAAGAGCTGAAGATTTTAAAATGTTAATTCAAGACAGAAACAGTGTTGAAATGAAATTTTTCTTATTAATATCTGGTTACATGGGCTAATTTTTGCCATACATCTGGCAATACTTTAAGCCAATGACGTAACCGGCCCCATAAAAAGTAACCCAGAGGCATAAAATTGTACGAACAAGAGGATCAGTGAACTGGATGACTTTTGGAAAGAAATTTAGCAAACAAAATTTATTTTGCGATTATTCTTATTTTTCGTAATGAAAATGCAGTCATCAGCTGTCGCCACGCAGTTCAATGGCACCACCTTACGCCTTTGCAAAGCAATAAGGACCTATAATGCCGCCAGCGTCTAAGTCGCATCAAGCGTTCCATTTTAATGGATGTAATTTTGAGTTGTTGAGGATTGTCTTTGCCCCACACATTTTTTGATTGATTTTTAAGCGGCGGACACGAGTATCATCACTAAGCACTAGTTTTACATAAAAATGCTGATCTGCGGCCAGTTTCAAATGCGACCAATCCTTACAAATGCGACACAAGCAATTGGTTGTTTGACGTCAACTCTGGCTCGTGTGGTATGTAAATTTTATAGCCAAGATCCTGTATTAAGTTGATCGAAGGACAAAGGCCAGCAATATTATGATGGTGAATCGAAATTTCGCTGACTGCTTCACAACTTGGCGCTGTGGCACCTGCATATGTATATTCTCACATTTCTATGTCTGCTTTTTGAATCGAGTAGAGTAAAATTAGTGCGAAAAGGACCAAATTGTTTGTTCACTGGGACGTTAATGTTGACTGTAAAATTAACGATTTATTTCCTTCTTTTTTTAATTAAATTTTGACAATTTGGTGGCATTTAACTGTTCATGATGACGTGTTAAGTGTCACAGAACAAATATGTCACATAATGTGACATTCTCAGCTGTCAAAATATAATTATCATGATTGATAAAAAGTTACCAGACATTGGAATGCTGAATAATATATTATTGTATTTAAGTTATTTGTCTCTTGTTTCAGCTCCAATGTGTGACTTATACTTATAAACCAAGAACATTAGATGGGTTTTCATGTTATATGTGTTATGCATCCCTTATCTTGTGAAAAAGATGCTCTAACAATGATGTTTTAACACAAAAAAAAAAAAAAAAAAAATAACAATAACAAGAATAAGACAAATATTAATCACACACAAGACGTCTTTTATCTGATTTAAATTTACTCTTATTTGGCTTTATGTGTCGCAAACAAAAATCTAGTTCACTTTATCTAAAAAATGTGTTATTAATCGTGATAAATTATAGCTGACCATATAAAACGTTTGACTCAGTTTCAAAATTCTAGCACAGCCTTCACTCCGCTCACCGCTTGCCTACAATTATTGTTTTAGAAACCATAAAAACTTGAATAAATAGAAGCCAACAATAATAGAACATCTCCGTTGTGATTAACTAATTATTTTTTTTGCTGAAAAGAAACAAAAAAAATTCCATTTTGTTTAAACAAAAATTTGTCTAGTCCATGAGAGACGACAAAATGAAAAATATCTGGGAAATGCGCATTTCATGCAAATAATGCGGAGAGAAAAAAAACAAACCAACAAAATACGCCGGCAATATATTAATAATAATTAATAAAAGTAATAAATAAATGAAGCTCATAAAAGTCAGCAATAGTGAAAGTTGCCATAAGCGGACTCTCGACAGGGTGTTGTCTTATGCGAGAGGTAACCACAAGCGTCTTTAGGTTTTAGGGCAGCAGTCCGTTATGAGAGATTTCACTGTACTATCCCACCTTAAAAAAGAAATATGTATGTAGAGCAGAAAACTAAATTCTTAATATTTATTTGTTGACATAAATAATTTAACAAAAATTATAATAAAATTATCAAATTGGACAACAATTGAAAAAATATAAAATATATTTTTCGCTGAATCAACTCAAGTAAGAACAACCACAACAACAACAACAACAACAACAAAGTTCCGGCTACAGCTTTTGGCCGGAAGTTTATGTCTGGCTTTTGGTTTAATTAAAGAGTTTTTTTTGTAGCAATAAAAAAAAGATTTCAGTCCATGACACATTTTCTGTTCAGTGTAATAATAGTGGTTTTAGATGATGAGGCTCCGTGACGGCCATTTTGTATTGGCCAAGCCAGCAGTCCAAACTTTTATTTATTATACCGTTATGCATGACAAATTGTGAAGCACCTTCAAACAATAAAACTAACTGGACTTTGGAGCACTTGGCGCAGAAAAATCATCGCTAGCGACAGAGTGAATTTTTGGAATGGCCATTTGAACAGGGAAAACTGCCATTTATGGGAAACGAAGTCCACCAGATGAGAATGCAAGCGCAACGTGCGTCACTGATCTCTGATTATTCAAAAAAAAAAATTACTTTGATGAGATCATTGATATCACTGGCGAACGCTACAGAATGTTGATATATAACTGATTTCTTTTGGCCTTAAATTAAATTATAGGAACTTAGATGACATTTAGTTTCAGCAGGATGATACCACAGGGTAATTTTTTTTTTGGAATTACACCGTCACACCATAAACAGTGACAACCGAATACTTGCATGTTATGCTATAACCTTAAACATAATGACACTCAATTTCTTTAATACCTCACACTAGCCCGTATTGAGAAACCCTTTACATTTTTGTTTTTATTGAGTCGCAATAAATCAATTTTTATTACTTCAACTTTCTTTGCCAGAAAACTGAAACAACATTATTTTGAGCAAAATATATGAAGACATTTTTTTCCTTTTAACATTCCCATAGACATTTTAAAAAACCTCATTTTTATTGCTTAATTTATAAACAAATATAAGGCGGAGTGGGAAGAAAACACAAAAGAAATTTTAAATGGGCAAAAATATTTAAGAACAAATTAAATTAAAATTCTTTTCTGCCTTTAAATACAACACAAGATTTAATTATCAGTAAATAAATAAGAAGACAAAATATTTGGCATAAAAAATTTAACACAATGACTTCAGTTATGAAAAAATTAAAAAAAAAATATATAAAAAATATATGTCTGCAGAATGTATCTGAATGTACAACACAAAAAATTATTTACTTAAAAAAATCTCTGCCAAATATTTGAAAAAAAAGTCATAAACAAATAAAAAATTGCAATTTCTCGGAATTAAATTATTTCATTAATTGTTGTAAAAGGTATTTCGAAAGTCACATGACCAGACAAAACTTTGGCGAAATGGTTTAACTTGTCACAGAAAACTGATGACAAACGTTTGCAAGGGAAGTAAGAGAAATGGTGTTCGGAAAGTGTCTTAAACAATTTATTAATTGATTCAGTGAATTGCGTTACTAAATATGACTATATGCAGCCGAGAAGTCTTTTTTTTGCCATTTTTTTGTTTGCAAAACTAAAGAATAAACTTAAATATTTTAAAATCTATATAGAAAAAAGAAAACTACTAAAAACATATTTATTTTTATGTCAGTTTTATTTATTGTTGTACCATTTGTATTACAAATCCCCAACGATTTAAATTAAATTACAACCAAATAGTGCAGCATTAAATATAATTAATGAAACACACAACCACCTGTCAAACTGCAGCACAAGATTTATGAACAAATAGATAATAAATTCAATTGTTTATTTGAGAATTTCTTGCAACAAACTAAACAAACATTTGTCTCAAATATTCAAGCAGTCATACATTTGAACACTATTTAGCACTCGTGACACTATCGCTAACGATAAAGGTTCCTGCATGTCTCCTGTCCATTCCGAAAATTGCAACCTTTTAGGAAAACTTCTTCAAATGATTAACAAAATAAAAATGCAAGAGTCCTTAAAAACTGATTTCATTTAGAATTTTTGTTTTTATTGAAAACTTGAAATGAAGTGAGAAAGTTTAAAGTTAGAGAAATTTAGGAAAAATCCTGTCGGACACCTGTAAGTGAAATCGAACCACATGAAATCCTTTGGCAGTAAAATAAACAGAAAATGTAAAAATAAAATCAGGCGTAAGTAATAAAATAGTAACAGATGATGATTAGAAATTTTTAAAGTCCCTGTTTAAGTGTTTCTTTAAAGTCCCTTTTGTGGGACTTTATTTAAAAATCGCCAACAAAGAAAAACTTATCGAGTGGTGAAACACGTGTTGGTTGGCATCTACATATGTATCTATATAAGGCAGTTTTGCTTGTTAATTGTCGACTGTAAAGAGCCCCAGAGACTGCCGACCATGCAGCACAACGCTGGCAAACGGGGCACTAACGACCACTCATTTTGTTAATAATATTAAGTCATAATATACCGCTTCGTCGTGTCACTTGTCATAGTGTTTTGGCACTTGAGATTAGAAAGACATCAACAAAATGTAAAGATCACAGGCCGCCAACATCTACTGGCGCCAATTAAAAAAACCCTTCACTTTTTCACAACAACTTAATTCTTTTAATAACAAAAGATCTGTCATGACACATGACGGTGTTTTGAAGATCATAATGTTTTACAAAAATACTTCCCACTTTTTTTTCACTTTATTATATGGTTCAGTGATTTAAATTTCAAATATTAATTAAATAAGGAAATAACGCAAGACCCTGACACACAACCAATCAATTTGAGATAATAAATCGGCTTCTTTTACAACGCCCAACAATTGAAGTCAACACACACACAATCATACGCCCTAGACGAGCTAAATATACATACATACAATGAAAACAATTAAAATATGAAACACTTGTAAACCAGGAAAACATTTAAAACTTCCAGATAAATATCGCAGTTGATGTGAAAGAGAGTCTGCTGGCCAAAAAAAAAAAAAAAAAAAAAAAATTGAAATAAGAAAGGAAAATAATATTTTTAAATTTTAATTTTCAAATCATGAAATTGAATAGAATGCAGCAAAAGCAAATCAGAGATGTAAAATGAAATGAAAAAAGAGGGCCTGAAAGGTCATGTTTTTTTTTTTTTTTTAAATGGAAAAAAGGTGCGTACTTTTAAAAAACTTATTTTTAACACAAGTACCTTTTTGAAAAGAGTACCTGTTTTCAAACCAAGTACCTTTCTACAAAAAATTTATTTTTTGTTAAAAAGAATTTTTAATTTTTTTACAAAAGGACTTTTGGAAAAAGTACCTTAACAAAAAGTAGCCAATGAAAAATATCTAAGTATCTTTTAAAACGGCACAAAAACTACAATATGTTTTAAAAAGGAACTTTTAAAAATAGGGCCTTTCAAAAAACTATCTTTTTTCTCCGGTATCTTTTAGAAAAGTGTATTTTAAAAAATTATAGGTATTTGAAAAAAAAAACTTCTAAGACATTTTCCACAAAAGCACTTTAAAAAGAAACACTTTCAAGCAAATAATCTTGAACAATGTGGTCTTTACCAAAAAAAAACGTGTCTTACAACAAAGTAACTTCAAAAAAAATACCTTTAACCTTTTATCTTTGAGAAAATTACCTTTAAAAATGAGCTTATAATAGAAAATAAATACCTTTTAAACAGCTCGAAAAGCTACTTTTAAAATAGGACCTTTTTTAAATGGTCTGAGGCATTTAATTGTTAATTTATATGAATGTATATTTTGTTCAATGTGTAAAGTGAGAGTATGAGTTTTTATTTAATTTTTATGTACGCATGTATGTACATGCATACATACATATAAATAAAAAAGTTATATTAATGAGAAAAAAAAACAAATTTAATTTGACATAAAAATTCACACATGTGTGTTATTTACTCCATAAAGATGTTTTGAGTGTTTGTTTTTTCACTTGCGTAATTGCTGTTTGTTTGTAATAACAATAGATAAAAACAGTTACAATAAATATTCTCAAACGATTTAATTGTTTTTTCGAATTCCTTCTCTTTTTCTTTCTCCACAAAAGAATTAATTACACACCAACAGAACCAAAACCATTGATTATAACAGTCATGTTGATTACAGACATGTTTATGTACATTATTGCATGCACACATGCTTACACACACACACATCCCTACATACATATTTGTTCTCATAAATTACTCTATTGAAATGTGGAGTAAAAGAGTTTTTAAAAGAATTCGGTCATGTAAACCTACCAACAACTACACACATACATACATACATACATGGAAGAAGAGGTAATTTGCAACGGCAGGTTAGTTTTAGGTAAATAGCAGAAAAAAGATGATATACCACTGAAATAAAATTTTAACTTACATACATACATACATACATATGTATATACTTATGTATATGTATGTTCATAAGTATATACAGTGTAAATACATAAATTCATAGTATTTATGATTTCCTTTCAAGAAACATGCCTAAAGAGTAGCGGGAAAACTTTCATAGCTCCTTTGTGGTATGAAGTAAAAAAACAATATAACAAAATAAAAAGAAAATAAGAATGCATGTATGTATCAAATTAATGTCAGTTACACATGAAACACTCAAATAATGACAAAACAACATAAAAGTGACAAGAAACTGTTTGTTGAAAATCACACAAAAACAGAATGAAAACAAACAAAAGAAAAACAAAAAATCGATGTTTTCCCAGCAATTACATGTTGAAAAGTGTGTTCGCTGGCAAATGCACACATAAAAGCAGACCAACAACAAGAAAAGGAGCAATAAAAAACACTCGCACTACACCTACAGTTATGAACACAACAACAACAACAACAATATCGTTTAATTAGTGCTCGAAAACACAGTAGAGGTGAAAAGAAAAAGGCTATTGACGTCAAGTTTGAACTCGCTGTTAATTTAGATATTCAGTGTTTTCAGTGAAATTTATTTTTTTATTTTGGTATTTTTTCGTATTTAGATACAGTTGCTAAAATAAATATTCTTACAGACCTGTAATTAATAATGTATGAACAAGCAGCAGAAATATCAATATGGTAACATTTTGCCCCAGAAAATAGGTACGTATGTATGTATGTATGTACTAATAATAGTTATGGTTTGGAACAGTATAACCCTACGCACTACCATCGCCGTTGATCTATTGTGCTGTCCGTTTTCTCCCGAGGCTTAATACGCCAAGGAAACGTATCAGTTGCGTTCACCCAGCATATTGGAATAAAGCAGACAGCATCTGCTGTGTCCCAGTTGTTGCAAGCAACTGATGTTCAAGTGTTTAATTGATTCTTTCTTCCCTCCTGGCATCAAAGTTCAGAAAGTGTACGACTACAAAAACTTCAGTATCCTTTCAATATCCATTTGTGTACCACCTCCTTTAAGGGTTACAGTAGAAATATTAGCCCTGCTTTTGGCGTAGAAGTATGTCATCTGTGCCCGTCGTATCCTAGAACTCACATCAGAGTAATCTGATGCCGAGCCATCAGGATACAGTACTTAAGGTGAAAGTATAACTGGCGAGGTCCCTCGAGAGTATTTCAATTCTGGCTTCCAAGTATCCCCTTTCGGGGTTTTTCCACCTTAATGTTCGTCAACATTTTAAACAACAGAAAACTGATCATTAAAAACTTTCATATTTAAACTTAATTACGAAATTCAAACTTAAGTTAGAAAAATTTAATTCACTAAAGATCTAACGTATAAAAAGGGTTTCAATGTTGAGTTATTTATCTTTTTTAACGAAATTTTAACTATTCATATGGATTAGGGACTTTAAAAAAACATTATTTTCGCCATTAAAACCATATGTATCTGCATAACTTTATTTTGTATTCAAGTTCGCAATAAAGTCATGTTTTATTTTCTACTTTACGAAAATTCCCGATATTTTTAAACTTAAGCACTAAATTCGAAATTCTACTATTTTCCATCTTTGACCAAAATTTAATATTTTTTAAATGTTTTAACAATTTACACTTAATAATATTTTATATTTTGTTAAAATTTCTGACAATTTCAAATTTAAACTTAATTTAGAAATTCAAATAAAATTGTGAAAATTGTGTTTAATTTCTTACCGTTTTTAATATTTGGCTAAAATTCCTAATATTTTTAAATATATCTACAATCAATTTCGAATTGGGAGTGTAATTTCGAAAATTGCTTTCACTGTATGCAGCAAATCAGAAAAAAAAGATTCACCCATTCAGCTGGAAAATGAAAATTTTAGCTTAAAACTTAAGGCTTCAAAATTTGCAAGAATTATAAATAATAATACAATTTAACCTCTTTGCTGGCCACTAAAAACTGCTGCACATGCAACATATGTACATATGTATGTACCTAAATACATATAGATACATATACATACATGACAACAAATGTTTTATCATTTTAATTAACAACTTCATCTAAACAAACACTAATTGATTTCTACAAACAACAAATTAACACGCATTTTCTTACGTACATTTCAATTTCTAACACTGTTTTTCCAACAATTCCTTTGCAAAAACAAATGATATTTATTTTATCTTTTCGTTGAATTTAAAACTTTTGTTCACTTAACAACTTTTTTAAAAGGTTTGTTTTTGACTTTATCTTCCACCAAAAATTCACTTTTTTAAGAAAACAACAAATTTCCTAAAACATTTTCAGATTGTTTTAATATGAGAATTTTACGTACTACGTATAAAATTCTATCTTCACTTTTGTTATGAAATTTTCACTAATTCTTTTTCTCTATTCTTGAAAAAAAAAATTCACACCGTCTTACTTAGTTCGCTTTTAAATGAATACTGATTTGTTAAAGACACAACGATATTCTTAAAATCAAAATGCTTTTTTTTCATTACTTATTGTTGTTGGTTTTATGGCCTTTTTAATGTGGTTGTTGTTGCTGTTTGTTTGGAAATGAGCAAAACATTTTGGTATCCACCGAAAAACAGTGATAAACTAAAGTGGTGTTTGAGCAAAATTGTTGTGGGGGGGGGAGGATATTTATTTTGTTTTCTTTAAAAATGCCAAGAAACCGAATAAAGCTTAATTAAAGAGCATCAAAATATCACTCATCGTTTGGGAGCTACTCAGATTGTGGCAAGAAAAAAAAAAACAGAAAAAACAGCCATGCACTCATTGATAAAAGAGTTGCACTGGTTTCGGGAGAAGTGCTGTTAAGTGTGAGCGAGTGAGTAAGTGAGCGCGCGCGTGTGTGTGTGTGTATGTTTAGTATGGTTTGATTTTGTAAATAGAAAGAACATTCACCCAAACTTGTTTAATATTTGGTGTATGAGTGTGGCCAGATGGCGTGGAGTGGTTTCTCTACAAAATGGGAAAGGACATGTTACAAAGGCCCACCAATAACAGAGAGATTATCATCACTGTTAATTAATTAAAACATTCTATATTTCATGATGGTTTGTGGCACGCAAATTTTTTCTAACCTTTTAATATAACCGTGAGGCAGTTGCTGACGCATATTGGTTTGCAAGAAGTAGAACTTTCGTTTGCTTCGAGGCCACCAATACAAACAATCTTATTTTCATAGAGTTTTTGGGTTGCGGTTCTGGGACGATTTGAACACGTCTTAGTTAATTATTCTCATGTTTGAATAAATATATAAAACTATGGCTAAATATTGCTGGCTAACCCTGACCGCTATTATTATACGTATCCCACTTGAGAGAAAAACATAACCCTTAGCCCTTTTGAGAAGTTCTGCACTACACTTGGTGAGCTCCACTTAAGCAATTTTTTTTTACATCAGGCAGCATTTTTTTTGTTTTGTTTATTTTGAGAGATTTTAGGAAATACAAACATTCCACAAAATATAAATAGAGCGATAATATAGAAGAGAACTTATAAGACCAAGAGAGATAGAGAGAGAGCGAGTAAAACTTTGACAATGCAGTCAGTAAACAATATCGCAAACTCTTGAGATCATTTAACCCTAAGGCGTACAGTGTAACAAAATTTGTTCTTACATATCTCCAATTTGAGATCAAGGGATTTTGCTTTTCTAAAATCGACTGTTTCCAGTTTCCTAATAAATATATAAATGAAAGTAGTTGCCTTAAACCCTAAGGAATATCTTTTCATAATCTTATTATAGAATAAAGTAGTTCTAGTTCAATTTAAGAAGTTTGGGAAAATTTTAATTTTACTTTTTCTTACTTAAAAAGTATTATATCTTGTTTATCCTTTCTAAGCTTTTTTATGGGTATAAACTAATAATAAATGTCTGTACATATATATTTTGTTATCTCATCAAATAAATTTTTCTTTATGTGTTTTTTTTATTAGTTTTCCTAAATAAATTGAATGGATGCAAAATGATCTAATAGCTGGCCTTAAGCAAAAGTAAAAGGAATGATTTTATAGGATATGGTGTATATGTATCTATTGTGGTATGACTGAAAGACACTACAAAGGCAAGTCTATTAACAGCACAAATCCAAGCATACACTGAGCAAAAAGTTAATATAAAACTTTAATTGTAAGAATTTTTAGGAAAAACTTTAATTTTTTAAAATTTTAAAGCAAAAAACTTGCTTTACTTGGATTTTGGATTTTGCTTTTAACAGTTATTTGAGCTTAAATTTGCATGTACTATTTGAATTGATTTTGTCAGTGTACACATTGCTAATGGCAGAACACAAAACTTGCTAAAAAAAATTTTTCGCCACAATAAAAAGCAAAAAAAGCGCAAATTAAGACATTCATTTTTCACCATTTGCTTTGACTGTGAATTAGAATTCTGACACTACAAAGAGCTGCTTTAAAAAACTTTGTCATATCCCTTTCTTTAATTCTAAAAGAAAAATAAGAAAGAAAGTCTAAGCAAAATTATTGAATATAACAAATCAAAATATTATCCTCTTATTAACATGGGCGGCCAATTCAAGAAATAGGAATTACGGAAATATCAGGGTTAAAATCGTTCGGTTTAATATAAATTACTCTCTTAAAATATTTATCGGGGGAATATAAGCCAAATATAAAATGAAGAGAGTTAATTGACTTCACTCTTAAAAGCTAAACCAGAGCTTAAAAATATTAAAAATAATAAAATTGAAATTTTAGAGAGTAACAGGTAAAAAGCTTTTATAAAATCAAAAAATTTTAGTTTTTTTCTTTTAAACATATTTGATACTGGCCTAATATTAACAGGAGCCTGCTCAAGTTTTTTTCTGTTAAACATTTTAAAAGCTTTCTACAGTGGGGCTGCAAGGTATGCGTTCGAGCAAGAAACTAAGGAGTACATATTATTTTTTTATTAGATAAAATGAGGCAGTTAACCTTTTATTGAAACTTTTAGTTGGGACACAATTTTCCGTAGAATTAATTCAGTAGGTGAAATCTAGAGCAAACAAAAATATAAAGAAAACTTAAAATACTATTACAATTATCACATTCCAGTTCCTTTAGTTTTTAGTTAAACATGTTCATATTTATTACCGATCTCGATATCTCGTAGAGCTTGCAATAGATTAAGGGCACAGTACTCAACTGTTCCTTAATCTACTACGAAAATTTTACCCAAGAAGAAAAGCGTGATTGAAACTTATAACATTTTTTGATAAATAATTTGTTTAAACATAAAATTTTCGTATAACATTTTTTTTTTTTAATTTCATTACCGCTAAAAGTATGTTGACAAAAAAAAAAATGCCATTTCCATCTGTAAGGATATGGCTATATTTGGACTCACAGCAGATAAGCGCTGAGAGAAACGCACTACTATTCATTCAAGCATGTTCTCATGAGTCCTACGTGTATTCAAAATTCTCCGAAATCACCTCTTACCTGTTATTTCAACAACTTCAGTAAACGTTGTAAATGAATCCTTTTTGAATTTTTAGCTTTTTATTGAAATTAGTTTTCTCCTCTAATTTTCGTTTGTTGTTTCATTGATCTTATGCAATAGATTTTCATTTATATAATTATTAACTTAAATGTTATTAAATTGTATTGTATATTCCTTGTTTAACATTTATAATTAAATATATATTTTAAATAATATTTAAATTTAAGTATTAAGTAACCAAAAACGTTTAGTATTTACAAACTAAATCCACAATTTTGTTTCAGTTTATAGTTTTATTTTTACATATAATATTTGTTGACAAATACATAATATTTTATATATATATTTATGTATATAAGAGCGCTAATATATCAGTAGTATAGACAAATATGTTAACAAAAAGTTTTCGTTAATTTTTGCTTAAAACATTTTGTAATTATTTTGACCAGTTTTTTGTTGTTGTGTGAATGTTTGAGTTTAAAAATTTCTTAGAAAAAATTAAAACCAAAAAGTTTGAAGAATATTTTTCAAGTTGAAAAACTTTTTTCTATAAACTTTTCTACCGAAAATTTTCCATAGAATATTTCTAATAGTTTTGCTCAGAAATTTTGTTTGATATAGTAAAATTTTACAAAGAAAATTTTTAATATTTTATAATTTTGTATAGAGAAAATTTAAGTGTTGTAAGATTTCTTAAAGAAAATTGTTAATATCGTAAAAATTTTCATATCACAAAATTTTGTATAGAAATTGTTGTTTTATGATATAACATTTCCTATAGAAAATTGTTTATTTGCTAAAATTTTTATACCGTACTTTTTTTAAATAATATTTTAAATGGTAAAATTTCATTCAGAGAGTTTTTTACACCATATTTTTTATAACAAAATTTTTACTGAAATTGCTTCATAATGTAAAATTTCGTATGGAAAGTGTTTGAATGAAAAATTATACCGTAAATTTTGAAATAGAAATTTAAAAAAAAAAGTTCTTTGTAAAAAGTTCTAAGCAAAATATATTGTTTTGTAGAACTTTTTATACAAAATTTTTGTAGACGATTTTTCCACACCAAAAAAATTTTAATGGAAAATATTACGCTACTAAGTTTTTTTGATTATTAAAATTAAGTCCTTTAAAAATATTTACAGCTTTAAATCGTAAAATATTCCTTGAAAGTAATTTTGTAGCGAAAATTGTCTATAGAAAATTTTCCATAGAAAATTTTCCATGTCCTTAAATATTCCATGAAAATAATAATTTCCTATTGAAAAATTTTCTGCGGAAATTTTTTTTATCTGTAAAGTTTTTATGGAAATATTTTAATATTGCAAAATATTGTATGAAAATAATTTCTTAGCGAGAATTGTCGATAGAAAAGTTTTAATATCGTTTTCTATACAAAATTTTATGAAAATAATTTATTACTGTAAACTTTTTTTTAGCGTGAAATATTTCATAAAAAATTTTTAATATCGTAAATAATTTTGTAGCAAAAATTTCTTTAGAAGATTTTCCATGGCCTAAAATATTGTATGAAAATAATTTCGTGGCGAGAATTGTCGATAGAAAATGTTTAATATCGTAAAACTGATCCGCAGATAATTTTCCATGGCCTAAAATATTCTGTGAAAATAATTTATTATTGTAAAATCCTTTTTAGCGTAAAATCTTTTACATAAAACTTTAAATATCGTAAATAAGTTTGCAGCGAAAATTTCTTTAGAAGATTTTCCATGGCCTAAAATCTTCTATGAAAATAATTTCGTTTCATAAAAAACTTTCACAAAAAGTTGGTTTTCTTTATTATTCGGAAATATTTTCGTGTCGTGTTTGTGAAAAATTTTTAATATCGTAAAAGTTACTGCCACAAAATTCTACAGAAAATGCCTAAATTTTACTAAACAAACGGTTTCTAAAACCGTTAAAAAATTAAAACTCATTTATTATTTTTTTTTAGTTTATTTTGATGTTTAGAATCTATTGTCTTGTCATTGTGAACTGATTTTTCGTATGATTCCTTAAAAAAATGTCCTTCTTAAGTTTTTGCAAAAGCTTTTATTTTCTGTTTAAGTGTTTTTTTTTTTTTCAACTTTCGTAATTTTTAAATACATATTTTTTAAGGTTTATTTTAATTATAAACACTCCAAATTTTATTTTACTTTTTTTTTACTATTTATAAATATTTTTACAGATTTTCTGTTGGTTGTTTTTACAAAAAAAAAAATATGAAGTTTGTTTTTCTTTTCAGCTTGAAAGTTTTAAAAACATAAAAAGCCTGTTTTGTTCTAATAGTTATACATTGATTTTAGGTTTATGTGTTGTTGATGTTGTTGTTGTTGATTTATTATTTATATATATGTATATATATATATATATATAAATTTTCAAGTATACATAAATACAATTATTAAAAAGTATTAATTAGCAGTTTTTTTATTGTAGTTTTTGTTTCTTAGTTAATAATTTATTTATCTATAATCCCTAGGCAAGCATTTACAATACATTTATACAAAAAAAGTATTTGTGGGCTTATTTGGTTTTGTTTGTTTTGTTGTTGTTGTTAGTCCAACAACTTTTGGGAGTTTCCCAAGGACTAATCAGTTTTCTGCCTTTCTTCATATTTAACAAAAGCTCTCTGGCGTTGAAATTTGTTGTTCTTTTAACTTTTTTTACCAAAATTACTAGTGTAGAATATATTTACTGAAAAGAAATGAAGAGAAATTCAAAAAGGTTTTAATTAAGTTTCGTACAAAATTTTATGTGAAGAAAAAGAAAGAATTATTTTTAATAGAAATTAGCTGGAAATAGATGCTTTAAAATGCCATAACGCCAAAATATCTTAAAGTCGTCTTAAATATATTTGACCTTTGTCGGCAACAACGGAATCTTATCGACAATCTCTATCCCTTTCTGGGGTGTATCTTTTAGGTCCAGGAAATGTCACAAGCGACAGTTTTGTTTAGTCTTCAATTGGTGTCATGACAATGATGACTCTTGGCTGGTGTGAGAGCCACTAATATGAACTACTGTGAAATATATATTTAAATAATTTTCTTAAGACTCGAAAAATATATTTAAAAAATATTGGCCAACAATTTTTCTTCTTCAATGTTTCTTTATTATTAATTTTCTTGCCAGCGAGCAGACAAACTGTCCTTAGGTTTTTACAATGAAGATGTTTTATTCTAGATGCTTTATTTAAGAAAACAAAAAGCCAAAATTATAAAAATTTTTGTAACATTTAAAATCCAAGACCTTGTAGCCAATAAAGAATATCTGTATTTAATCCTACAGGTGACAATTGTCACATCTCACAAATATCTTACAACGGCGGTACTTAAGAATTTTGTTCTTACAACAATATCAAAAGAGGAAACGTTTGATAGTCATGAAAATACTGCTACGTTGCCATTGTCCATATGTAACATTTCGAACGCGACATTAGGCCTATTATCAACTGTGTTACTTATTTAAACTAATTTATTCTAAAGAGTAGAAAATACATATTTTTAATAAAAATGAAATGAAACCATAAAGGTTGAATGTGTCGTAGTTTAGATTAATACGTGACATATCGAACGTGACAATATTTCCATAATGATTCAAGTCGGTAACTTTTAAAATAATTTATTCCCAAGAGTACCAAATAAATATTATTAAAATAAATTAAATAAATTTCTTGACTGAATATGCAGTTGGAGCATGACGGAACGAGTGGAGCTTCTGCACACCAGGAATGAAATCAATCACGTATATGTGAAATTTCTTTCTATACCAGAAGTGCAAACAAAAGAAAATATATTTTGATCGTCTATTTAATTATGTCAAGGCATATAAATATTGTGTTATGGTTAAATTCAGGTAAGTAGTAAAATTAAAATACTTCTCTGTAGCAAAATTGCACACAAAGACTTGGTTTTTAATATTTTTTTGGTCAGAGAGGTGAGGTGGGGAGGGGGGGAGGGGAAATGTCCTTGTATATTACTATGTATTTAATAATTGGTATAATTGTGTGAATATAAGAATGGCTGAAACTCAACTTATAAAGTTCTTACAGCAATTAGTTGCTGTTGAGTGGAGTAGCGACCGCGAAATAGCCAGGCGTCCCCCTTACTGCCATATACAGTTACATACATAAAAACTAGTAATGGAACTTGTTTTTCCCACTAAAATATTATTACGATCCACTTAAAAAGTGAAAAGTATGAAATAATTAAATTTTGTAATAATTTTCATGGCTTTGTTTTCAGATAAATAAGATCAGAAAAATATTTTTAACGTTATTTATCCCAAAGTTATTGCCAAAGTATTCAACTCTGCCCTTCTGCCAGCATTCGTCCACTGAAATTATCCTCCAAATTTTATTTCTTTTTCTTTGCTTTCGAACTTCATGCAAGAAAACAGTGTCATTTCAATTGCATAATGATATTCTTAAAAGGACATTTAGTGTCCTTAGCATTTTGCCTGAAAAAAAAAGTGTTTGCATAAGTGAATCTTAAGGCTACACCTTTGAAGTTTAGTTAAGTTTTCATTATGAACACAAGTCCATGAAGTGTTTGCCATAAATATTTCAAACATGTTAAGGTTTGTTAAATTATTTCATTGCTTTATTGCCAGCACGTTTAAGCCTGCCGGTGTAGGTCGGTCGCGTGCTATATTTATAACTGTCTAACTGGCTGTGGTGTTAGTGACAGCCAACAAGTGTTGCATACTTTCCACTGCCAGCGCAAATTCTTGAAGAAGTGAGAAATAAATTTACAACTTTTATGCATTGAAGAAGAAATTTATATTGTACCTGAGCAGCAAGTTGTGTAACTGTTTAACTGCAGTTTTATGTACATACATATACATACATATGTATGTGTGTATATACTATATATTTATATATTTTCTTTTGCCTGCAAGTATGCTTTGCGAAATGGTTATTTTGTTATGGAACTTGCCTGCTCGTGCATGCTCCACTGCAGTTAAATTATATTTCAAATAAATGAGTGCAATTCTTTGAAATTCTTAATGGAAAGTGGAGCTGGGAGAATACGTTTGGAAAAGTCGTTGAACGAGGACAATTTGTCAAGGCAAAATAAAATGGGACAAATGAGTAGAAATTAAATGAAGCTGTTAATAATAGAAATCCATATAAATGATTTAAAGAAATTTAAGACAAATTTATTGAATTAAAGTATTTAGTTTTTTTTTTTAATTATCCGAAAAGTTTTATTTAAGGAAAAACTATTAACGGTGATGATGTTTGGAAGCCAATAATTTTGTTTAAGCAAATTTCTGAAATCAACAAAGTTTTTATTGAAAATTTTTACAGCAAAAACACTTACAGAGAAAAATTTCTATAGAGAATATTTTTAGTGAGAAATTTCGAATAGAAAATTTTTTATGCAAAATTTTTTGCAGCAAAAAAATAATTATGGAGAAAAAATGGCACACAAAGATTTTTGGCCAATAAATTTTTTATGAAAAAATTCTATATAATAATTTTTGGGGCGTAAATTTCATATAAAATACGATCGGCAAAACGAGAATTTCTTTTCTAAACATATTTTTGAAAGCGATTTGTTTTCAAAAAATATTTCCAAAGGAAGAAATTTTTTATGGAAAAATTTTATATAATAAAACAGTGTAAATTGTAATAAAAAATTTTTCAGAGTAAGACATTTTCCTTCAAATAATTTTCATTGCAATAAATTTATTTTGTGTAAATATTTTATAGTAAAAAAAATGTTTGCCTCAAATAATTTTCTTGCAAACATGTACATATATTTTTTTATTGACGAACCTATTTGATCGATAAGTGGTCTTCGCTAGTTGAAAAATTTCCTTAAAAGCGCATATGTATGTATCTGAATACTTTGGCATCAACAAATCTTCAAAGAAACACAGAATATTTAAATTAAATATACTGAGAGGCACTCATGTATGTGTATGTATTCGTAGATGCTTGTGTCAATGGCATTTTTCTTAAATATTATTTGAATAATAGTTTTCCTCAAGCTGTAAAACGGTAAAATCATTGAGGACAACGTTTTTTCCCTGGGAGTAGTTTATTGTATAACATCAACTGATTGTAAAATTGTTGTTAAGAAGCGCCAAAAGAGAAACTCTTGCATTGCATCAATACTATTGCGGAGATAAGTTACAGCAACAACAAAATGCCAACACTTATACCCCAGAGAGTTTTATTTTTATATATATGTATTTAAAACCCACAAAAACAAATTGGTTTTGATGTCATGATAGCGTAGTGTGTGTGTGGGAGAGCGAGTGAGACAGACAGATTGCATGTTTATCATTTATATGTATTGTACGAAACAGTATGTTTGTTTATTGTTATTGCTTTTAGATTTGTTTACCTGTAAATTAAAGGCAAATGAACGGCACAAAAACAAAAAGTGTGAGCAATCACTCATAGTAAATACATACACACACACACACACATTATGTGCGTATGCAAACATATGTTTTTTATATACGATGCTGTACTTATTCAATGCCCAGATTAAAATGTAAAAAAAAACAGCCTTAAATTTAGAGAAATGTTACATCTCAACAGCCTGTTTACAGCCTCCTGTCAATTACTGTTATGGCTGGTTATAGTTTTGATATTTAATAACAGATACATTTTCTGAAAAGAATTATTGCTGATATTGACTATATCAAATTCTTAACTTCGTGATTATAAAAATATTGATTTAAAACAAGTTGTAAATTCTTTAAGAATTTTGCTTAATAAAATTATATTTTTCTTTAAATGAATATTCCAGGTTGGATTAAAAACGCTGTTGATTACAAACGAACAGAGAAAGAGAGAGGAATGTATGCAAGTTCTATATACCTTCTTGTAATCAAATGGAATGAAATTCCTTTCGATTGATTAATTTCACCGTCCATAATTTTTATAGGTATTGACCTTGCAAATATGTATATTTTTGCTTCTCGCTGGCGCAGAGAAGTATTCAATTGATGATTTAACTTATGACCATTTCATGTTTAAAGAAAATAAAATAATTACTATTACATTTATACTATTTAGTTAGATTTATGTATCCAATTATATTTGTAAGAGGTTAGTTCTTAAATTGCAGGCATTTGAACTTTATATATTCAAAGCGGTTTTAAGGCACACTTTTAAGGAATAAATTAGAGCAAAAATTGTTGGCAAAAGAACTGATTTACCACCTTTATGCGCAATTTCGTATTCGTTGACTTAATAATGAAAGGGCCTATCTCGGCTTTTTTCTCAAAATTTCGTTTTGACGATGTATCCTTGAAAATACGAGTTGCGTATTATTGTTTGCTTAAATTGTAAACATTAACAACATAAAGACACCTGAAATTAATGCTCGTTTCGAGCTAAAAATTGTTTTATTATTATTTTTGTTTTTGTATTGAAGATTTTTGTTTTAAATTTTTACCTGCTCTTGTTAAATAACACATTTATATTTATCCTAAGATATGGATTTAATATTATGTAAACTCGAAAATTAAAATTTTTGTTTAAAAAACAGGACTTGTTCTTGCTTGAGAATAATTAAGAAATAGTGAACTTTTTTAAATATTACATATAATTTATTAAAAGCTTTTTATAGTTTTCGAGAGCTTCTTTTGTAATTTCATTACACCATTTAAGCCTAAGCTGTAAACTTTTAGTCAAATGCAATTATGTTGCCTACATTAAAGGGATTAAACATTGAGTAAAATTTATAGCATACTTTTTACACCATCTACTCAAATTCATTCAAGTGTAAATAATTTAAAATTTACCTTTTACAGCGAAAACTTGTTTTTCTATTTGCCAATAAGAAGTTTGTACCTGGCGATTTAAGTAAATTACTTTTTTTTTTGCTTGAAAAATAGGGGAAAGCTTAATAAAAAGCTACTAAAAGCAGCAAAGTTGTAGCTAAGAAAAATCTCTACGTTAATTAAGTAACAAGGACTTTGTTTTGCAGTCTGTTTAAGTCTGTAATTAAGGAAAATGTTCAACAATCTGATGCACAAATATCCACGTACACTTATTGATATAGTTAGCAAAAAAAATTAATTTTTTTAAAGTTTATTTCTGCTGTTAAAGCCCATTTTTTCATCTTATATAGGGCAAAATGCCCTTAAGTTCTGTTAAAGTTTGCGAAAATATATATTGGCCCCGACAAAAATGTCCATCTGTTTGTTTTAATTAAAACGAAATAGATCATCTGCACGAATCAGTATAAAATTCTATAGAATGTAAAGAAAACAAGAAAGGGAAAAGAATGTGCTTCAGGCTAGAGATACCACTAAAGCTCTATGGCGATTTTGTTATTACAACGAGCATAATTTTAGGCGAAAAAAGGAAATATTTCATGAGTGCTGTTTACAATAGAATTGAAGCAAAAAAAATCATATTAAAACTTAAGCGCTTTCACGTTTTTAACTGCAAACTTATTAAAAACGGTGAAAACGAAGCCAGATTTAAAGGAAATGCATAAAAAAAAGGAATGTCTATGCAACAGACTTCCATTAAGTATTTTCTAGAGTTAAATTTACATTAAATGAAGGGCGAAGAACTTTATATATTAAATTGGAAAATTTCCATTAAAGTATTACTTTTAACAAACATCATTTTTTTACCTTTAAAATAATTTTATCAGCTTTAGTTGTTCCTTTTTTTGTACGCAAGTATTTGTTTCTTGCTGTTTAAATTAAAAACCAAAAACTTTCAGTTTTTTCCTGTCCTGCATAACAATTTCAAAAATTTGTTTAACTTATTGTTTTATTAAAATAGTACAAAAGAACTCGTCGTAATTGCTGCATGCCATAGAATTATCATCCAGAATTAGCCTTATAAAAGCAAATACCAAAACTTTCATCAAATAACAAGAAACTTGGTCTACCTTTAATTAAATATTTTGTTTGAGAATAGAATTCAATGAATTGCTGTATAAAACACAGAAAAAACAAACACAGAAAACTTTACAACAATAATTCATAAATCCTGTAATGAAAGACATAATTCTGAAACAAATTTCTAACCGATTACACGACTACACACCTACATACTAAAGCTTTATGTGCTCTACGACTTATTTCTGTGGCCGTAAAGTGTAGTCTACTTTTGGGAATTGCTTAAATTGTATTGCATACTTTTTGCTGCAAAAAGATTTTGATTTTCTGTTGCAGCCAGTTTAACAAATTTCTAAATTTAGTTTGCTTTAGTCGCTTTAGTTCGGTTTGACTGAAACGACAAAAAAAAAAAGGAAAATAAAACACGATCTGAATGAAGGTGGTAATCTTGGGCCGGCAGGGAAAAGGAAAACAAACTCTTGGCTTTAGGGTTTTTACGATGTTATTTGTGTAGCAACAACTTGGTTGTACGCAGTGCGCCGCACTAAAAAATGTTAAGTATTTAAGAAGCTTTACAGAAAGTTATTTTCTGTCATGAAAAACACTCTTCAAGTTCCGGAAGATTTGACTTACTGGTCATTAATGTTTATTGTACTGAACAGGTATTTGGGACAGTTGGGCTAATAGGAATAATACATGTTCATAAATATGTCTAAAGCATAAAATAAAAAAGAGGTGTAGTTAGCGAATAGTACTGCTGACCGCGTCAGTAGTTGGTTAGTACTTCGTCAGGAGTGCTGCTGACAGGGTCAGTAGTTGGTCAGTAGTCGGTTTCTCTATTGAGGTTAATTTCAGGAGCCTTAATACTCCTTAATATTTATTATACTGGAAAATTCTCAACGAAATATATGAGTTAAATACCAATTGCATTGAATTTAAAAAGTTATAAACTAGTCACTACGACTGCAGTGTTTCCCTATTGATATTTTCCTCAGTGTCTTTTAAAACTATTGCCAATTTCAAACATCTCAAAATATTTTTGATAAAATATCTATTCTCTCTTTAACAAATATAGTTTGCTTTGCCCTAATAACTTTGTTACTTACAGCCATAAATTTTCCCTACATTTTCTTTTCTTTTGCGTTTTGTTTGCCCCTTCAAAATTTTCTTCATGTTGTCCAGACGTGTTAATTTATTTTTTCTTTGTTAAAGTTAATAGACTTGGCTAAGCATGTCTTAAGGTCAGTTAACTTACGGCATTTTTTGTTCTTTATGCAAATTTAATAAACTCTTGTAACGTGACGTACAGCAACGTATAATTTTGTAGTATATGGTGAGGCGTAAGTTTCGTACATTCTTTACAGCGGTAATAAGAGGCTTCTGTTTGGTATTTTGTTTTAATTGAAAACAAACGGTAAATAAAATATACAATAAATGTGAATATAATTACCAGTAATTCAATTCTAATTAAAGAGTGAGTTATTAAAATGAATAGCGTATTAATTATAAATATAATGTAAGAGTTTATTAATTAAAGCTGGCAATTAATATAAAGTAATAAAACAGAATTTGATGAAAAAAAAAAATTTAGCAGGAATTTTTGTTTGTGGTTATTGTTTAAAAGTCCAAATAAAAGCCATTTAATTACTAGCAATTGAGTAAAAAAAAAACTATTGAGTTTCATTAAACAAATGTTGCAAAAGAAGTTGGGCGGGCAATTAAAGAATTCTCTTAAAATATTAATATTTAAAACCTTTTAATATTTAAAAGCTTTTAAATTCTATTTGGCAAAAAGCAACTAGACTTCCACTTTAAACCAACCAACCCACCAACAAAAAAAAAAAAAAAAAAAACAAAAATCCCCCCCAAGCAACAAGTTTTCATTTAAAAAGTTTATTTGATTAAAAAACACAGATTGTAAGATTTTTCTTATGCCATCCGAGTACATAAAATAAATAAGTTGGCATTTCTCAGCACATAATGAGGGTATTTTTTTCTTTGGCTTTTGGTTTTTTTTTTTTTAAATATATAAAGTATTTTAAAAATATAAACGAAAACAAGAAACGTGTGTTTGTTTGCTTTGCCATAACCACAGCCTTGTGTGCGCTCATATGCCAATGTTTAGCCTTAATGTATGCTACAGCAAATGTTCGTACAATAATTTAGCTTTCAGTAACTATGACTAATAAAAATGGGGAAAAATCGTTTGACTTCTGTACGATATTAAGCTGGAGGCTGTTTTGCGGCAGGAGGATTTTTACATACACCACAAGGACTGTTTCTTTTATTAAATCCACAGATGCCTGTTATCATGGTTTTGTGGGGGGAGATTTAAAAAATTTTGATTTTATAATGTGGGCTTTTAGGCTGTGAAAAATGTTTATTATTAACAGGATGCGTATAAATTTTATTTTGTAATTTAGAGGGTGTTACTGTTTGGTTTCCTAAATAAGTTTAATCAAACAGTTGTTATGCTTTTCATAAGGGACTTGGCAACACCTTAAATTAGGCAGTGTTTTTTTTCCACATATTTTAAGTCCTTTAAAAAAAAAAATTTTATTAAAAAAAAAATTTCTAAAATATAGTTTTTATAAATTAAAAGAAATTTTAGTGTAGAAAAAGGAAAGCAGGCAAATTTTTGTTAATAAAAAGAAAAGAAAACATTTTGGTACAACTAAAAGAAGTGTCAGTCACAAGAATTTGATCGTTGGCAGATGACCTGTTTTACATGGTGGCCTGAAGCTGGGTTCGTAATAATTCCAACTTATTCCCAAAACTAAACTAAAGATAAATGATAACGCCATAGCAACTTGAAGCTCATAACCTTCTAATATTCAACAAATCATTTTTAATTCCATTCTGGAGGCTTTAACGAAGAAAATTTATATGTTCTTAACTCGACATCGGAATTTGAGTGACATCGTTTATCAGTCCTTGTGTCTTTAGGGATGATGCAAGAAAGTTGTTTCTAATATTTATCAACAAATCATCTTGAGGCCGGTTTTGAATTTGTTATCCTTTCAAAAAAGTAAAGTTTTGATTAATGGCATTATCATCGCCTCGCCTTCAGTCCGTTTTTGAATTTAAAACGATATAGATGATGTATATTTTGGACTGATGTCGCCATCAGCTCTTATTTCTTTTTATTTGTAAATGAAGGAAATTGGCACTAATTTTTTAACACCGTTTTCGAATTTATAACATTTTTAGAAAAGTCACTGTTTGATGTAAATTTTTTTAGCTAGTGGTAGAATCGGTCCTTATTTCTGTGAGGATGTCGGCAAGTGACTGTTATTTTCATTAAAAAAGCACTATCGACTCGTTTTTGAGTTCATAGCGATACAAAAAAGGTACTTTGTGATAAAAATTATTTAACTAGTGGCGTAGTCGGCCCCTATTTCTGTGAGGAGGTCGGTAAGTGACTGTAATTTTCATTAAAAAATCATCTTCATTTATGAGTTCGCAGCGATTCGAAAAAGTCACTTTTTGTTGTAACTGTAATCGGTTGTTATTTCTTTCAAAAAAGTCACTGTTTGATGCAAATTTTGTTTAGCTGGTGGCGTAGTCGGCTTTTATTTCTTTGAGGATAAAGAAAATTGATCCTTAATTTTTATCAGCAAACCATCTTCAGTCCGTTTTAAACTCGTAACGATATTTAAAAGTGACGTCATATCATCAGCCAGTATTTCTTTGAAGATAAGGAAATTTGCCTACTCTTCTGTCTATAAATGGCTTAAATGGATACTTTAATAAACAGTATTTTTAAATTCCCTTTCACTGAAAGGACTTCTATCATTTGTCCTTTGTTTTTCATGTAGTTACAGTAGTTTTTCGGCATAACAGAATTCTTAGAAAAATGTCCTTTTACTTTTCCTGGAGATTGGCCAACATTTATTTTTAACTGATATTCTTTACAATTTTGTTCTGCCAGCCAAATGATTTATTTTCCGATATTTGCTAAAAATTTAGGCAACAAAACAGAAGGAAACAAATGAATTCGCCTTAAAATATGCTTCACCTTTGTTTTAATTTCACTAATTGAATGTTCTGCTTAAAACACCATTAAAAATACAGCTACAAAAATATTTATACTTATATTTTATAAACTTATTCTAGTATAAAATGTAAGGGGGCTACATTTTGCTTACAATTTATTTTTAGCATACTTTGGCTGGTATATAAACTGTAGCATGCTTTTAGGGGTGTTGTTTATATAAAATAGAACAAAAAGTAAAGGCATTTTCCTTAACTATGGACAGCACAACTTTAAGACATTAAAATATTAATGTAATATTTCTTACAAAATTTTGTTAGAACTCAAGGACGTTTAAGACTTCTTCACCTGGTTTAGGGTGGCAAACATTTATATTAAAAAGCGAAAGTGAAAGCCAGCTCTTAAAATCTTACTCACAGTAAATAAATCCTAAAAAAAAAACACATAAATATGGTGGAAATTTTGTATGCAAACTGGCACGAATTCAAAGCGTGTTTAGTGAACTTCACTGAGCAAAAATTAAAGCATACTTTAAGGCTGCAAACTATTATATCTTTTTTGAGCTCCCATAGAATCTTGTCACCTAGAAGTAAATGTGACTGTTAATAATTTTGTATAAAGAGAATGTTTCGAAGAACAGAAATTCAACAAAATACATTTTCCTGTAACATGTGCCTAGAACTGTAAGTGTAATGAACTTCCCACTGCTGCATACTTTAAGGTCGCGATTTTTTTTCTTTGCGAATATTTTTATGACTAACAAAAAATTATGCCTATTAATAATTTTAAGTGAAAATTTTCGACGTAAAGTTTGTTTAGAACAGTAACATGAGTTGTTACTGCTGCAGCAAAAAGTACAGCATACTTTAGGGCTGCAAAGTATTTCTTTCTATACCAATAGAATTTATTTAGAAAAAAAATTATGGCTTTTCATAATTTGAAATCAACATTTACGAAAATGAAAAAATGTTTTAAGCAAAAGTTAATTTCAAAAAAAAAACTACTAGTTAATGAAAACGACCTTCAAAAAGCATATTTTTTAGCAAGAAAAAAAACATCATCATTTAAAGATCCTTTCGCTCGCTTAGTATGAACTTTCTGTAGAAACTTTCCTGGATGTGTCATTAAACGTTGTGATAAATTGTAATTGTGTTTTACTGCAGTATTTTTCTCTGCTATATCTTTTTTAAAAATTGTCTTTCAGCTCACGTGTCGACTGCAGTTTCATTCACAACTTCAACTCAAACTGGCAGTTCATTTTAATGGCAAAAATTTAAAGAAAACCGAAAAACGATTGTCAAAATTTAAAACACAATTGTGAAATATTGCCAGCATCTTGAAACAAAATAAACTTTATTGAAATATCTCCAGCCATAAGATTTATTTAAGTTAATTTTGTTTTACTTTGAGAACAAAAACCAGAAAAAAGCACTCCACATGAATGGAGGAAAACTTTCCTAAAGGACATTGTTAGAAAACAGAGAAAACTGTTTTCAAAGTTATCATTGCGCTGGAATATTGAAAGTTGTAACATTTTCGTGGTCAATGTTGTCTAAATAGCTGCAGGAAAAACAAGAGAAAATAAAACGACCGAAAACTTTATGCACTTGAAGTGATGCAAGGACAACAAGTCAGCAGTAACAATAACAATAACAATAACAAAATATGTAACATGTTTGAAAATAAAGGGAACTTTCTTAAAAAAAACTTCTTTACAACTAGATGGAACTAAATGAAATATAAAACATGTCTTATATTATGTTGAAAATGCAGTCGTGGTTAATAAAACTTTAGAGCGGGGTTTCTTATGATTTTAAGAATATCCTGCAAAAAGTGGACAAGTTAAACGCAGCCTTAAAATATGCCACAAAATTGCAGGTATTTTTTCTTTTTTGTAACAAATAATACAAAACTGCAAAGGTTTTTGCTTGTCTGCAGAAACACCCAATCTTTTTGGGGAGGTGAATCGAACCTTGAACTTCAAGGACTATTGGTCGAGCACACTCAGTTCTTCCAATAGAGACTTGAGGGCTTCCAACATGGCTAAATTTTAATTACACCTCACAAATTGATTATCATTTACTTTGTTTAGGGGTATCGTTCCACCCTTGATATTTGTCCTGCCAACAGGACTGTTTATAGTGCGCTGACTGAATTAAAGCTCTGCGGTTCGACAAGAGTTCTTACTTCTTTAAGAACCATGTTGGCGAGTGTTAACGATACATGACAAATCCATTTTTGTTTGGTCTAAATTTTGTCAGATCCATTAATGGACGACTGAGTTCGTAGGCAAATAAATTTATCGAAAATGCAGTCCACTTGAGGTCTACTAAGAGCATCCAAAGCATTCCAAAAAACTCACTTATGCAGTAAAGATTTAAGACTGAGGGTGTCAGGTGCCGTAAGAACAACGTTGGGCCCACCATTATCACAAATTTTGAGGACTTCACATTGTTGGCAATCAACTCTTTTTGGCCTGGAGTTGAATACGCTGTCATGCTGCGTGTCTGATAGTTAAAGTCAGATTGGACATTAGGACGAGCCAGCTAGAGATTAAGACCATCTTCGAAGAAGGAAGATCGTTCAAAGTTTGACTGCTTTGCACATTTCCTTGTGAAGATCTTTGGCAATTACCCACAAATATAAACTCCTCTCAAAGCCCATATAACTTGTGCCATGATGCAACCTGAGTCCTCCCATTTTGTGGGCCGGAATATTAAACTTTTCAAATGTCCGCCCTGCAGAGCAAATATGAAAAAAGTTGCTGGATAAAACGTGCAAATAAGTAAAATAGTTCGATCCGCTGGAGCCGGTGCCACCATGTCGAACGATAGCGTTTGTTCATTGTAAACCCATCACGTCAGGAATCTTTAAAGTGCGGGAAAGCTGCACTTGTCCTTACAAAACTTCCTAAATGGCCTTCCCAGCCTGTTTTTGGTTAACGTTCGAAATTCTAAGAGAGACACTAATTTAATATTCTTTAAACTTACATTTTTCTACTTAACGATCGTTTCCTCCTTCTTCTTAACTTTTTATACGTAAATGCACTCGGTGAGATTGTGTAGTCCTCATCAAATTCCATTTCCAGTTTTATTAAATTTTGTAAATTTAATTGGCAGTCCTGTAATATTGTAAAAAAGAAAAACAATATTAAAGTAAAATTAAAATGCTATTTAACAGGCAAATATAAAATACAACTTCTCGATTTTTATTAAGAGGAAAAAAGGGACTCTGTTGCAACATCTGTCATTGAAATGAATGTAAGAAATTGCATTGAAAATCTCCATGGCAACAAAATTGGGAAGGGGGTTGCAGCAGCACCAGCAGTTAAGACATTGACAAAATGTTTGCAATTTGCGGTTTATGTCAGAGTTTAATAAGAATCTATAATAAATAAATGCAGCAACAATAGATTTAAACAATCACAGAAATATGTATGTAAAGGAATGGCTTAAGGACTCCATTGTGTAGGAAAAAAGGCAGCCTCATCATTCAATGCAAAATGTCACGTCAGGCAGACTGTGACAATAGCAGTATTTTTATGTTCATTACCAGCAGCTATTGCGGT
This sequence comes from Epicampocera succincta, assembly GCA_932526305.1. Taxonomy (NCBI): domain Eukaryota; kingdom Metazoa; phylum Arthropoda; class Insecta; order Diptera; family Tachinidae; genus Epicampocera; species Epicampocera succincta. The sequence continues at coordinate 6,516,195 of OW052035.1, read as the reverse complement.
ACAAGTGCAAGCGCATACAAACGCCATTACGCGGCACACACATGCCGTTGATATCGCAGTAGATTCCGCTCCTTGCACAATAGTTTTCATTGTTTGACAATAAAAGAACGTTACTTTGGCAGTCTGCACAGAAAAGCGAAGGGAGTGCAAAACTTTTTATATCTTCCGGAAGTCTAAGGATTTAATATTTAAATCATTTTATTTTATATGTGATTTTATGGCACAGCAACAATTTCAACTACTCAAAGAATTTTTTTTTTTGTTGAAAGGATCTTTTTTCAAAAGGCAGGTTTTTTAAAAACTAATCACTTTTTAAAATGGCACTTTCGAAAAGAATTATTTCTTTAAACAGTTGATTTTTAAAAAAAAGCATAGTCGGCGGAAAGACACTTTCAAAATAGGGGTTTTTTAAACACTTGTCTTAGAGTAGTTTTTTTTTTAACATACTTTTTTCAAAACGTGCTTTTTTATATATTTTAAAGAGGTATTTGTTGAAGGTTTGATGATTGCCTTTGAAACCTTTAAACAAGGATATTTTTTGCAAATGTATTTTACTTAAAAGTCGTTTTTTTTCAAAGAATTACTTGTTTTGTGAAGTATTTTTGAAGGGATATGATAAGATATGTTAAAAAAGTACTTTTGTTAAAAAGGTACTTTTATTTAGTACATACATAAGTACTTTCATTAAGAAAGCACTTTTATTTAAAGGGTACTTTTGTTAAAAAGGTACTTTTTTAAGAGTGTACTTTTGTTAAGAAGGTACTTTTGTTTAGAAAGTACTTTTTTTAAACGCGTATTTTTACTAAATAAGTGCTACTGTTAAAAAGGTACTTTTGTTAAAAAGGAACTTTTGTTAAAAAGGAACTTTTGTTAAAAAGGTACTTTTATTAAGAAAGTGTTTTTATTAAGAAAGAACTCTTTTTAAAAAGGTACTTTTGTCTAAAATGTACTTTGTTAAAAGTTACTTTTGTTCAGAAAGTACTTTTGTTAAGAAGAAACTTTTGTTAAAAAGGAACTTTTTTTAAGAGTGTACTTTTTTTAAGAGTGTACTTTTGTTAAGAAGGTACTTTTGTTTAGAAAGTACTTTTTTTAAACGCGTACTTTTACTAAATAAGTCCTACTGTTAAAAAGGTACTTTTGTTAAAAAGGAACTTTTGTTAAAAAGGTACTTTTATTAAGAAAGTGTTTTTATTAAGAAAGAACTCTTTTTAAAAAGGTACTTTTGTCTAAAATGTACTTTGTTAAAAGTTACTTTCGTTCAGAAAGTACTTTTGTTAAGAAGACACTTTTGTTAAAAAGGTACTTTTGTTAAAAATGAACTTCTGTTAAAAAGGTACTTTTGTTTAGAAAGTACTTTTTTTAAACGCGTACTTTTACTAAATAAGTGCTACTGTTAAAAAGGTACTTTTGTTAAAAAGGAACTTTTGTTACAAAGTACTTTTATTAAGAAAGTGTTTTTATTAAGAAAGAACTCTTTTTAAAAAGGTACTTTTGTCTAAAATGTACTTTGTTAAAAGTTACTTTTGTTCAGAAAGTACTTTTGTTAAGAAGAAACTTTTGCTAACAAGGTACTTTTGTTAAAAAGGAACTTTTGTTACAAAGTACTTTTATTAAGAAAGTGTTTTTATTAAGAAAGAACTCTTTTTAAAAAGGTACTTTTGTCTAAAATGTACTTTGTTAAAAGTTACTTTCGTTCAGAAAGTACTTTTGTTAAGAAGACACTTTTGTTAAAAAGGTACTTTTGTTAAAAATGAACTTCTGTTAAAAAGGTACATTTGTGAAAAAAGTACTTTTGTGAAGAAAACACTTTTGCAAAACTCGTACTTTTGTTCAAATAGTATTTTTATAAAAAAAGTATCTCTGCTTAAAAAAATTTACCTTTTTAAAAGTTTTTCTGAATTTACATTTTTTTAAAAGATATTTTTTTATGTATATCAAAGGTACTTTTTTGAAAGCCGACTTTTATTTAACAAGATACATATTCAAGGTACTATTTTATTTGAAAACATACTTTTTAAAGACAGTTCAAAAACTATTTTTGGCAGTCAAATCGATACTTTACAAAAAAACTGTTTTGAAATGGAAATTATCAAAAAATTTTTTTTTTAATAAAATGATTTTTTCTTAAATATCCTTTCTCGTACTATTCTTGTATTGGCACTTTTTAAAATGTTGCATTATTTATGTCAAGGAAGTGGTTCGTTTTAATAGGACAATTTTTTCTTTTAAATGATACTTTTTCTTAGACAGGAATTTTTTCAAAATATACTTTTTAAAAGCTTCTTTTTCTTTAAGAAAAAAAAACACTCATATTAAACGTTTCTTTTTTTTATATTCTTTTTTATACTCTTTCAGACAGATCTTTAGGAAATGTCTGTTTTCGATTATTCTCACCTCGAAGGTTTTAAAATGCCATCGTATATCCGTCGTCCCCACACCCGTATCCAACTGATTGCGACACACTTTCAGTGTTGGCCAACATTGGCAGCGTTTATTGGTTATTTCGCAGCCTGATTCTATTCGTATTGTCTCCGATTTTGTACAATTTGTGTGTAAATGATATGTTGAAGATGCCGATGAAAAGGGTAAATCTGCAAGAGAAGACAACAACAAAAATATATATTGAACAGTTTTAATGAAGAATTTGTTTGGCCAGAAAAAGATAATCTTAAATTTGAAAAGTTGCTAAGGAAAGAGAATTTCTTTTTGTTATAGATAAATAAATAATAAGAAAGTATTTTAACAGTCCTTTGGGCGAGTGGTGGGAGGGTTTGAGTTGCCTTTAGCCTGAATAATAAGTAGTTTTAAAAAGAAACAAACAAAATGCCCCGAAACTCTTATCTTATGTTTGTATAAAATCAACGGAAAAGCTTTGAAATTCCTCTTTCAACACCAGGCCGGAGACAACGGAAACGTGTTCTGAATAAATTCCGTTTACGGTGCACTCTGACCCAAAAAGTATTTCAATAAGGGCGGCTAGAGGTTGCAGTAAAATTTAACGTTATTAACACAATTCTTCTTTCATGTTTTAAAGAGCCATTCCTGTCATTATGCATGAATGTTAACATTAATGAAATGTCCTTCTTACAGTGGCTCAGATTCTATGGGTCGAATTTTCCCAGACTCTGCCGTACACCGCGTTTTAAATTTGAGCAAATATTTGCGTTAAATGCCCGTTGGCCAATGGCCAACCTGAGGCCTTAGGAAACTCCATTAGACAAAGTGGAGTAAGAGATCATCTCCGCAGGACATCATTGTAACTATCAGCCAGTTTTTTAGCAAAGTTGTCATCAATCGTAAAGCTTTTTATTTTAAACCAACAGATTATACGAGTAGTTAAAGTAAAAGAGCTGCCACAATCCATTAACATTTAGCCGCACCAATTGAAACCTTTTTTTGCGTAAAAAAAAAAATTGAAAAACTTGCCAATAGTCATGTTAGAGCAATAAAATTAAAGGATATTTGGAAAATTTCCCATCCCAGCAGAGCTATTTCTGGCTGTAGCTGTAAACGTGTCATGAATCTAAGATCCCGTTTGGTACAACAACAGACACTGAGAAACAAATTCGCAAAAAGCAGACCCCATCCCAAGGAAATGTTTAAGTTTTGATAGTTTTTTTTTTGTTTGTTAAATTTCCTGCTTGCAAATAAATGTTCAAGTTCATATAAAAGAAAGAAAAGAATATGTCTTTCGCGACAATCCCCCAAATCTCGTTTGTAACAACTTCGAATCAGCTTCATGGCTTTCGATTTTATTTCTTAAGGATTATTGGCATATTCTTTACAGTTCAATCGCACATAATCGTGTTCGCTTTAAGCAAATTAAATCTGGCAAAATTTGTTTTAGTTTTTCTTATGCCTTTTTGTAATTTGATTCCGCCTCTGTGTGACTTTTATTTAAGTTCTTATGTATTCTTAAGTAAATGTGATTATTACATTGCGTTTGGCTTAAGTAACTCAAATCGATAACGTTTATGGTGGCCGTCATTGTTATATTTACCATTTCCATTATTTCCATTGTCTGCTGTGCAGGTGCAACATGTCTGTCAAGTGAACAAAAAGTCTTTTGTATGGGCTTAAGTAAAGCTGAACTAAGGTGTTTTTAATTCCACCTGAATGCGTGTGCAGTGGTTTGTGTTAAAGTATATTTCCTTTGAGGATCCTCTCTTAAGCTAAGAAAAGCCTAGAGTTTGTTTTTTTTTCTTTTTGGTTTTTATATCAGTAAAATGTTAAATTTAGTTTGTTAAATAAAGTTGTGCTGTGTCTGATGGAGCGCAAACAGAAAAGATTTATACGTTGCCTATTTTTAGCAAACCAGGAACGTAAGATAAAAAGTTTTTCTGTTGTTGCTGTTGTTGTCTATTTTAGGCAGCAGGCAGTTAAGTCCTGCTGCGTGATTAGTTCTTGGCCGAACTCAAGGGCAGGTTTATTTTTTTGTTTCATATAAATTTTCAAAATTTGTGGTTTCCAATTGTAGGCATTTTTTAGGCCATTAGTGGGAAACGGAAATTTTTGCCTGAACTATTCTAAAGCACGAATTAATATGATTACTTGCTTTTTGGGGAGGCAATATTTTTGGACAAATTAATTTTGGTCTGCGCGGAATTGCGTAAGAGTCCTCAATTGGTATGAATTTGTGTGCCTTGTGGCTGGTATTTTAAACGTAATACCCAGGCAGCGAAGAATAAAAACATTAGAATAATATAATTTATGCGGCAAAATTGTAAAACTATAAGAAAGCAGACAGATGCACTGAAATCTTGCTACAGAAGTATTCATGTTCTGTCAGAAAAAATTTATTGTTTAGGACAAACACAATCTCATATTTCAGTAAGAAGTACTCAGTTGAAGTTACAACAAATTGTAATCTTGTGAGACGAATTTTTCACTCTAAAAAAAATAACCGACATTTTATATCTGTGGTATTTTATCATAACAGCTTAAGTTGAACTTTAGAATTTGCAAAAATTGCATTTAACTGCAAACATTTCAGGTTTTGTTTGGTAAAATTAGATTTCGTATTTTTTGATGAATTTTTTCTTCTCTAATCTTATTTTCAAATGCCGGTTTTCATTGATATATCTGGCAAAAATTTGTTTTCGTCTTAACTCGACTTGAAACTCAACAGATATAATTGCCACTATCGGGTGTTCACTGTAATTCGATATAATTTACCATTTGGCAACTTGCAGTCTTATTTTTGTTTTTGCAGTTTTTCTTTTGGCTCTCTCATTTCGGACCTTTTCACTCACTGACCGACTGGAGCGTATGAGTCATATTATTTGCAGGCACATATTGAATAAATATTGATCATACGTTCTGTTGTTTTAATATGCACGAGTTGCAGATGTTGATTTATGAGCCACAATCAACCATTGACTTTGACTACCTGAAGTATGTATTTATGTATGTGCATGTGCATATAAATGAATCTATGAATATATTCATATTCATACATTTATGCATATTTTTCATTGTTTTAGTTTATTAATTTTTTTTTTTTCAAAACAACTGTTTGTTTTTTCGTTTGCCTGGGCGTTCATGTTGTTTTAGATAAATTCATAGTTGTGTGTTTTGTTGTTTTTGTATTGAATTTTATTTATTTCAAATTGTTTTCAAATGCTGTTTTAAAATAAATTTTTATTATTAAACTTTTGATATTAAGCAAAAATAATAACAAAAAAAAAAAAAAACAACAAAAACAAAACAACTTTTCAATTGGTTGTTGTATAAAATTTTGCATTTCTAATGAACTGCCAGTATTATCCTTTAAACAAAAACTGTATAACAAATCTTTGCTTGAAGAAAAAAATATTCAAAAATACATTGTTGTAAAACATTTAAATTTGTTATAAAAATCTATTGTAATACTTGTTGTAGAACTAAAACCTATTAAGTAAATAATAGAATTTCTTCTAAATTTGTTATTCCTCTTCTTGTGCAGGCATTCAATTGTTTTGCAACTTTTTTGCAGTTTTGCTTTTTTCATCTATTTCACTTTCCTTTTTTAACTTTGCATAGAAGCAAAAGGAAAGAGAAAAATGAAAAGGAAGCTGCAGATTTCAATTTTATAATATTTAAAAGAACAATTGCCTTTTTGTTCGGCGCTTATGGCTTAAATACTTGTAGGCCTCTGTTTTGTGCAGTATTTGTAAAGAATATTTATTGTTGTCTAAACAATGTTTCTGGTCTCAAGATTTCTATGAAATATCTTGCAAAAGTGCACAGTGGGAGACACAGGAGCGATGAAGTGCAGAGATTCAAGCGTTAAAGACAATTTTAGAGGAATGCTGCAGGTTTTACATGTTATTCTATGGATTCTATTGTCCCGGTGAATATTAGTTCTTGATTAAATCTTTAACGCGTCCAGAATATTTTATTAAAAGTTATAAAATTATAGAAATAATATTAATTAAGCCGGGCATTTCTCAGTGTAAAGAGAAAATATTATTAAATTCAGTCCAGGGAGTAAAAATCTGGCAGCAAAAAAACCCTTAAAGAGAGTGTGAGCAAATGCTTCTTCTTATTTATGTTTTATATTTTTATGGAAAATTTCCAAAATCAAATAAAGTAAAATTTTTTACCCATATTTCAAATATCAGTCAATGATATTGACGAACTTAATAATCCAAGAGTGCCATCGGCTAAACTCTCTTCAACCTGCTGAATATCACATTCGGTGCTGTTTTTTTGTGCATGCATGTGCATGTTCGTTGTATTCTGCCACTTCTCGTCTAAGTAAAGCTGCCACTTAAATGTGTGTGGCAGCGCTACAAATTGTTAAGACCAGCTAAAGGTTAAGTCTCTTAAAAATTATGGGTTTTTCCGCTGGCTGAGTTTAGGTTTCAGCGCACTGAAGCCAAATATGGTTTTCGTTTGTATTGTTTTTGTCCTTAATACGAAATATGGTAAAAGAATGCAGCACAACTTAATAAAGAGGACACAAATTCAAAAGGCAATTTTTTTTGTTATTTTCAAACTTTGTTAGAAATCTGGAAAATGCTTTTTAGAGGGTGTTAGAAAAGGTATCCCTCCTAATCCTTATAAATTTTTTATGCAATATTTTTTATTATTTAAAAACTTTTTCAAGTTCAAGTAATCGAATTGGCCTCGAAACACGGTTTTGTTTCGCGTATATCCCCTTAAACTCTTCAATGTCCAAATTAGTCCCTTGCTCTGCTCTTCATTGCTGAAAGTTGCGGGCATTTGACAAACCAAATATGTGCCGTTTTTAAAAGCCTTTGAAAACAGAACATACATCCTTTTTCAAGGCTAATCGATGATAATTTTGAGAATGCCTGCAAGCAGACAAAGCAAAGCTGGCAACAAAATCAAAAGGTTAGTCAGCAATTTATTTGGCAAAAAATGTAAACTATTTAATGAAATAAAGAATTTAATAGGACAATCTGAATACAAAGTTTCTGGGCCCTTTAAGTAAGAATGTCAAAATGTAAAAGTGCTGGTGGGGATTTGGTTTTTTGTAATATGTATCTACATTAGCCTTTTGCTTGCTGTTGCAAATACGTTTTATAAAATTAACAACCCGGAAACATATTTTATGTTGGGTTTTAATGAATGTAAATTTAGTTATTTTTATCTCCTCTTGAAATTGTTTTTTGTTTAGGCTTATGGACAAAACCATTTGTATCTTCCCCTTTTGTTATAATGTAACAAGATGGTTCAAGCAAATGGATGTAGAAAAGGTTCAGATTTTTTCTGGCTTTAGGGATATGAACAAAAGTCAAAAAGGATTTAGCAAATTAAGGGGCAGGGCATTCTCTTATTCAGAATCCTAAATAAAAGCCTTGAGCTTAAACAAGCCTTCAATAAAAAGCTATTTTTGGGTTTTGCCATTTTTATAATTTGGCATTTTACAAACTTATGAAAATATATAATAAAACCAAACAGGGCTGTTTAATGCTCAAACAATGTGTAGTAAGCGCAGCCCCTAAAGGAGGCCCCCAAATTGGCCAAACATATCTTTTCACCGACTTCAGCTTTTGTCAGAACACAGTCAAAACTGACAACTGACGAACGTAAAATTATGGCAAAAAAACTCTGTACAAAATTTGCGTGCGATTCCTTAAAGGCTGTGACTCGGCTCCATATATCCTTTTTGTTAAATAATATAATTTTGAGTTATTTTGTTATTAATCCTTTAATATTTTGTTAAATTATACTTAAAATAATGCCTGCTGTGGGTCTTTGGTGTTTTTATTTTTTTAATAATAATATTTATTTTAAATATATATTTCGCTTTTTTTCAGAAAAAATTTAATTCGAACTTGCGAAATAAAAAAATACAAACGCAAAAATAATAATCAGAATGCATAAAAAATCGTTTAATGCTTGTAGCAGGACTTAAAAAAAATGTATTCTGCCCAGCTGCCAGTTATCCTTTTTACCAATAATAAAAGTTTAAAACATTTTAATTGAAATTATGCACTTAAACTTGGCAACTGTTTATGTTACTATGCCATTCGGGTTCCTTTTTTTTTGCAATTTATAACGCACTTGATACAAAAATATATGCATGTATGTGCTTCCTGCAGGTCCTTTTTGTTGTCGGTTAGTAGGGGAGAGCACGAGCAGTAGCAGAATACAGCAAAAATTGATAATTACAACAACACGTACATCCTTTAGCTTGCAAATAAATCTGAATTCATGTTAGTTGAAGGAAATCTTTATAACCATTAAAATGAAAATATATTGTTGAATAAAAATAGTTTTCGGAAAGCTGCAGAGTTCGCCAAAAAGGTTGTAACATTTTACACTTAACCTTTTAGATTAATTTAATTTTAATTTGCTTCAAGGACCAAACTACCGCGCATATGTCCTTTTTTGAAAAAATAGCATTTTTGGCTACAATAGCAGTGAGATTATGTTTCAAACCCTTAAGCCATTAAGTTTTTATGGCATAATGCTTTTATGTTCTCCATATCTATTGTTTTAAGTTGTATTTTCTTATAAAACTGTTATAGAGTTTGTTAAGTTGATTAGCAGTTATTAATTCAATATGTGTAAGAATAAAATTATTTCCCCCATTATCCTTTATTAACAATATTTTTTTGTATTGAGGCAAATATTGATGTAGAATGCAAAATGGTTGTAGAATTATACCCTTAAGCTCTGTTATGAATCATAGCTTTCTCGGTGAAAGGACATGCTAAGCGGTCGAATGTCCTTTTTTTGAAAAAAAAAAAAAATTTAAAAATCAGTTTTATCACCGAATTATACAAAAGATTGGTGCGTGTATGATATAAATGAGATTACAATACTGCGCGGTTTTCAAACATATCCTGTCCTTGATTAAACTGTTTTTAAAAAAACTATTTTTATTATTTCCGTATTTTTAAATTTATTTTTTCTGAGGATTTGTTCAAAACAAGCTTACAGTTTTTCTTTTTTTCTTTACACGACTGCTGGCTAATTAAAAGCATCCTTTTGGAAGGAACCTCAACACTTTAAGAAGAAAAATGGGAAAGTTGTTGTTGATTCCAATTTTTTTTTCTAGTTTTCGCATTGTCGCCCTGTATAATAAAGTGTTGAATAACTGTTTTATTTTTATCAAAATTTTTGCCACAAAAAATATATATTCTGCTCAACACAAACAACAATGAAATATGTACATATATTTTAATCCTGCTGTTGTTGCCTTGAAACATTGTTGTTTTGTAGCACATGCTGTCGTTCGTTGTCTGCAAGTGATACTTAATGTTGGTTCTCTAGTTGCTAAGTTTCTGTGGACAACAATAGTAAGATGCAACAAAACACCAACAAATTGAATAAAACTTTATGCAAAAGTTAATTTAAAGGGTTGCTTTCCTTACGGCATCATAAATTTTAATTTAAATTTAAATAAGGAAAAGAAAATACTGTCATATTTTCTGGAGTTTTTTTTTTTTTTGGCAAAATGATTTGGTTAGGAAATAATTGGCTTACAGTTTGTTTATTCCATATCCATATTCCAAAGCAGTTTTCAGTTTAATTTATGCCATTATATTATTTAAGCTTAATTTTATACCATTCCAATCTTTAGCTGAAGGTAACTTTCCTTTTCAAATCTATCTTAAGCCAGTGACATAAATACAAACATTTGATTTGAATAATTTCCTTGGCAAGTATTAAAATTTCCTAATTGTCTGTCAATTGATCCTTGGGATTATAACGCCCCTCAAGGTGGGCTTTGCTTTTAAATAAATATTGCATCTTTCCATTCTTTGATTTCATTTGCAGCTTTCAATTCAGACATTTTTTTTTGTTTATAATTTAAAAGGATGTTTATAACAAAACCTTTGTACAGCTTTTTTTTTTGCTTTAATTTAAATCTGTTTTCGATTTTCTCTCAGACACAATTTTCTAAAGGCTTTTGTTATAAATTGTTTTCCTCAGGTTTTATTATTTCCATTAAATACTTGCTTTTATTTTTAAAACCATTTTGTTTTTATAGTGCATAGTTTTTGTTGTTATTGTTGTTGTTGTTGTTGTTGTTTAATAAACAAATTTAAATATAAAATGATGCTATTGTTCTTTTGTGTCCTTGTTCGTCTTTTTTTGCAGTCCTGCCTTTGTTACCCAAACTGCTGTGAAAATGTCGGTTGGTATTAGTTTTTCTTTCATGGTTGTACTCATTTTATTTTCAACATTGATTGAGTAACTTTATCATCCTGAACATAATGTTGCTTTGATCAAGTTATTTGATTTGCTTTGGTTGGTTTTTTTTCTTCTTTTTTTTTTGCTTTCTGATAAAGAGTTGTCTGATTGTAGTTTGCAGTTTTGTTTTTTTTTTCTTACACTTTTTATGCCAAGTCAAACTTTTGAACTACTGGTTTAGAGACTGTGTGTTGGTTTTGCTTTTGCTAAACTTTTGCAAATTTTTTTGCTCAGTTTTAGTTTTCCGCAACCATCTTCTGCCATACAAATGTCATAAAGTTTTTAGAGTTTTGTTTTTCTTTCATCCAACAAAATCGTACGCTGAAATTGCTGCCCTATAAAAAGCAAATGGTAGCAATAAAATGTTAGATTTTCGACGTTTTAAAGCCATTAAATATATATTTTGTAGTTAAAATTATAAATATTGTCATATAATTTTAAATTGGAATACATAAAACTCTTTTATCAAAAGTATTTTCATATAACTAATATAAGAACATCATGCTCGATCAATACATACCCCATAATGGGCGAAACACAGGTTTTACTGTCGTTACAAGAAGTAACACAAAAGACTGTAGTCATGTAATAAATACACATATTATCATATAATCATATTATATCATATTAATTATATAATATATATCTTATACAATAGCAATATAATATAATAATACAATCATGTTAATCATATTATCATATTGATAATATAATACTCTATTCATAACATATTAAAATCATTATAATTATTAGTCATATAGTGGTATTAATGATATAGCAATAAAAGCATATAATCGTATTAAGTATATAATAGAATAATTCTATGCCATGAAACTTCAAAGCGGTATATAATCATATAGTGATATAATCATAAAATCATAGAATCATATAATCGTATAATCATATTAATTATATAATCATAAAGTACAATAATATAATCAGAAAATCATATAATCATAAAGTCATAAAATCGTATCAGTCATATTGATCATATTAATCCTATAAGCGTATCTATAACCATATAATGATTTAGTTATATAGTAATATAATCACGTTAATCATAAAATTGTATTAATCATATTATCATATAATCACATTATCATATAATCATATTATAGTAATATACAATCGTAGTATAACCATATAATCATATTCAGCATATAAAAAAATAATTATATAATCAAAGGATCATATAATCTATTGTGATATATTATATATAACATGAAGTAATATAATCATAAAATCATATTGATCATATTATCATATAATACTATATTCATATAATCGCATCTTAATATAATAATAACGTGAGGCCATCATTTTCTATTTATATGATCATAAAATAACATAATCCTCTATATAATCACAGTATCATTTTATTACATAATCTTTTTGTCATATGGTCTTATAGTCATATTTGTAGGTCTTGACATTTTTCTTGTGTTGTTATAAAGTTCGTTGTTTTAAATTCTTTTTTTTAATATTTTTTTAAATTTTTTTTTTTATGATGGTCATATTTATTATCAATTGTGATCATAAAGTTTTATTATTGTTAATATTTTTTAAAAATAAAGCATTATTCAGTTGCAGTGAAAATATATTCATATATATATTTTGTCATAGAATAATGAGATCTTAAGATTATAAAGTTTTATTTGAGGTATTCACAGTCTCAGTTAAACGGCTATTAGTTTTTTATATGAAAAAAATTTGAAAAAACTTGTTATAATGAGATGCTGGTACAAGTAATAAAACTCCTGCTATAACTGGGCATATTTTTATGTGGTCTTCTATAGCCAGGTAGTCACGTCACGGCATATGTTTCTGGTAACGAATAGTATGTGGTGAAAACTTGCCACTAATGTACAATGTACGCACACCACGTTTTACTCCATTTCATACGACTCTGCTTTGCCTTAACTTCAGTTTCTTTTAACGGCAACATCTACGTAACTATTATCCTGTGTAAGTGAAGATGCCGTTTGTGTACATTTCAAAGTTTTGTATTCGCTTGTTTGGATTGTTCTTGTCGATGATGTTGCTAATGATTTTAATGATGTTTATATTTCCCTGAGACTAAGAAGTTTGTAATGAAGACAAGCAAATACTGAACGACATCATACGCCATAGCCTTGCAAGTTTAGCAGGGCAAGTCTTCAAACACTATTACTATTAATAGTATTTAGTTTATAAGGAAATGGCTTTTCTGTCGCAAGTAGTTACAGATATTCTTGTCCAACATCATTAGCAACAATAACTTTTATATGTTTTTCTTTTCAGTTTATGAGCAGTTGGCTAAATGTGAGTTCATTAAGATATTTGGATGGAAAAGAAATCATATCTGACACACAAAGTAAAAAAATGGCTCAGCAAAAAGTTTCAGATGAGTTGTTAAAATAAATATTTTTTTCTATCTTGAGTTTGGAAATTTCTGTACGCAAATTTTTAAATTTCAAGGACTACAAATATTCGATATACACTCGCGTGTTCTTTGTTTAAGCTTTTTAGCCGGAGAGTCATAAGAGTTGGGAATGTTTTGAGTGTTGGCGCCAATTTTCTGGTGTGGAGAAAGAATTTCCCGAAAAATATTATATAGAAAATGATAAAACATTTGAAATCTTAAAAGTGACATTCGATGATTGTAGTCTGATTTACAAAAAACTTTTCCTAATTGACATCAACTTTGCAACCAGATCAAGTAGGATGTGAATGCAAAAACCTGCCCTGGACGCTGCAGCCACATCATGAACTGATGAAATTTTGGCAAAAGGTAAGAAAATTGTTATGAAGAAATTTGAAATCGTCTGGGTTATAGCAGGAATTTTTTTTTTTTTAGGAATTTTAGGCAACAAGTGATGTTTGTCCTAAAAATGCTGCAGCTCGACCCTCATCTTTTGTACAAAAGTTACAACTTATTAATCAGGTTGCAGCTGTCGTTTTCATTAGGTCTGGGCAGGAGTGCAGAGATTTTGCAGGACAATTTCCTGCAAGAACTCAAGAACATAAAAAAACTGATTTGAGGATGCAAGGAAAAACACAGGCCTAAGAGTATTATACTAGGGCGGTTAAAGGGGAGGGGGAAGGGGGGGGGAGTATTACTTAGAAGGGCACAAAAAAGTTATGAGTGAAAAAAATTAAAAATTTCAATTTAACTAATTTTTTGGACACACTCCAAATAAATGAAATGTATTATATTCGTACAAAAGCCAAGGCGGACAGAAAGAGAGAGAATAGGGCAAAATAGACCAGACCAGCAGCACTGAATATGTTTTTAGAAAGATTTGAATTTAGCTAATTTTTTGAACACACCTCGTATGTACAATATATATGAAACATATTGCATTCGCATAATAATAATACGGCCCTACCAGTTTTCAGACTTTCAGCGTTTTATAGCCTTCAAGTCGTAACTTAAGGAACTCCTGTAATTCTTAATATTTTGTGGAGTTTTCTTTTTTTTTTTTAAATTCTGCCAGCACTTGCTGACTGAGAACATCTCATCTTATAATCAAAACCATAAAATTGTATTGGGCACAGGAAGAGGAGAAGAGCAGAAAAAAAACCGAACAGAAATCTTGTCTACAAGTTTGAAATTTATCGTTTTATCTCTTGAGTAGTTGGTTAAATTTTACTGCAGTCTTTGCCAAGTGCTCGTAAAAATATTCATCTGAGATAGTGTTAATGACAGTTGTGCTCGTGTTAGTTACTTCCAAGCTTGTATGTATCAAAGCTTATTGTGTTTTTTTTTCCACCCAAAGCCAGCACACACACACTCACACACTCACACCCGTCACGCACACCCGTCACGCCCCGTTGTAGATTTTCCTTTAACCCTCAAAACTTTGTTTCATTTTCTTAAGTTCGTTGACACTTTCAAAATGTTAGCAAAATGCAAACAGATATAGAAAAAGTATGCAACTTTTTTTTTTTTTTTTTGCTTTTACACCAAGTTTTTTTATGCCTCTTCGTTGTTTTTTTTGGTTTGTTGCTGTTGCTGTGTAGCGCTTTTTTGTAAACAATATTTTCCTTGCTATTGCAGGAGTGTGAGCTGGAAATGTGAGCGCTGAGAAGGTGTGTGTGAGTGAAATTTTATGAGGGGCAGATTTTTAGTGCTGTTGTGTTAAGATCACACATTGACAACTGTTTTTGTTTGACATCAGAAATTGTTGTTAAAAGTAATATTTTCTGTACCAGCAGCAGCAGCAGCAGCAGCAGCAGCAGCAAGAGCTTTTGTTGTCGGGCAAAACCATTCGCCATAACCAACTGTCAGCAGTAATAAGAAGTTGTACTATTATTTGTTTAACTTAAATAGAAATATACAAGATTTTTATGGCTTTTGAAAACATTTTTCAACAAAAAGTATTTAAAAATATGGGGAAGGAGTCATCGAATTTTATTGTCACATTGTCTGGAGCGCTATTAAGTCAACTAGACGTTTAAAAAATTACTTTTAGGTCGTATACAATTCAGCCATTAAGCCGTTGTGCGGTCTTAAAAGTGTTGTGGCCAACCTTGTCATCAGGTAGCCATAGTTTTGTCTAGTCATGCCTTCATATATATTCAAACAGTCACTTGATGGCTGTAGATATTTTGCAAAATTTCTAAACTTATTTTTGTGAGTTTTTCTGTTTTCTTAAAGTTAGTTTTCTCCATTCAAATTTCAAACTTATGAAGTATGTGAAAATGCAGAATAATTTGTGACATTCAGACATCCTGCCAACCGCTTGAATGATGGCGCCAACAACAAACAGGAGTTGGAAATATTTTGTACATTTTCACAGCCACAAATAACATGACCATTAACTTTTCCTACAGCCATTTAGTAGTCAAGTTGTTTACGTTACGCTCCTGTCATTGTAGAGTGTTGACATATCAGTAAATTGTTTTAAACTTTAAAGCCTTCAACTCAATTAATCACAATTTCAGGTAGAAATAAGATTTTAAAATCTTAACAACAAATTCTGGTTAGTTTTACTGTTTTTGGCAAAAGTTGTTGTTTGTTGTAATTTTTCGTCAGGCCACTTATTTATATATTTAATAAGTTCGTAAGTTGACCACATACTGTTTCCATAAAATCTATTTCGTATTTAATTTATATTTTCTAGAGTTTTATTATTTCAATTTGTTGCTGGCAAATTGTCAAACGGACAAACCTTTTCATCTTTTTAACACACACTTGAGCCATTTTTAATTACAAGTTTTTGTTCACAAGTTTGTTAATATGAATAAACTTTTTATGAAAACATGTAAAAAGCTTTTAATATAAATGTTTTATTGTATTTATTTATGGACTTTTCTATCGCCACAGCCCACCAGAAGTTGTGCCTTAATGGCAACGAAAAATAAATTTCAATTCTACACTTGGGCGAATATTGCGCTTAATTTTGATGGAGGGAAGGATATATTTGAGGTTGTAGTTGCTGGGCCATAATTTAATAAAATAAACCTTCGAAATAACTGTTTGTTTGAGGCAATTGAACAAAATAAGTAAAAGGAAGGAAATGAAAGGAAAATGTTTAACAAAAGTTGCTTTAAAACTAAATTGATCACCTGTTTGTGGTTTTTATGATGTATTAAAAACGTATGATGTAGAAATGTTTAACAAATTTTTAATAAATTATTTATGGAAAACATGACATAAATATCCTGCGATATATATTTTTCCTTTGTTGATGTTGCTTCGAAATTTTGTGCTTTACAGCATTTACTTATGTTATAAGTTTTATTATTTTGTATGTATGTACATGAGGATACTCCTAATTATATGTTGTCTCCATGAGGTGTTAGAGTTACAGGTGTATTTCATTAAGTCCCTGCTCCTTTCAGTCTCAACTCAAACAGAGACTGAGTGGATAGCTGAGGCCGCAGGTTTATGCCAGAAAAGCGCAGCCAGCAGGAATATGAATAATTATCTCCAGAAGTCTTGCAGAAAATCATGGAAAATTTACCCTCCGCCACCTGAAGGATGTCATCTTTTCCATTTAACACACAAAATAAAATAGGAAATATGTATAACGAAGTCCAGCTAAAGATTTGCATCATTTCAAATTATTTCTTTTATTAAGTAAAAAAATTATACATTCCCAAACAAAATTGCATGATTAATTTACAGCCTCACTCTGCATGCACAAGCATGTTTGTCTATTGCACGTATTTTTAATCAAATTTGTTTCTAGCAAAATATTATTTAAATTTCTAATTTTATTGCTAAATTTACACATATTTTTTTTTCGCTATTGGACTTAAACAAACCACAAACGCAAATAGAGAAAGAAATTGTGTTATAAAAGGACGCAGAAGAAAAAAAAAACAAATATATTTATATATATTATGATTTGTTGTAAATGACATTGTCAAAATGGCAAAGAAACCAATTTTCCCTCAGCGCCATCACACATTTCTGTGCAGCTGCCTTTCAACTGAAAATTGCCTAAAGTTGTAACCGAAATAAAAATAAAGTTTTGCCGTAGAGGGAGATTGAAATGTGTGAAATGGTTGGCAGTCAAGTATGAAAATATGGAATATTATAAAAATACTTCAATGTGCCGTAACGTTACGGTTTTTGAAAAACATCCTAAAGGGGTGATTCGATAAGAAAAAAGTAGTGAAATTCTTTTTAAAAAAAGAAATAGATTTCAAAAATATAAATTGAAACGCAAAGTTTGATTCAAGAGGCGGGAGGGAAAAATTAGTTTTCAAACTGGCAAAAATAAGACACACATTAAGGTTTTTTTAATGAAATAAGTAACCATTTTTAAGGTCCTTTGGTCTTATTTTCAATTCAATTATTAAAGCTCTTACGAATTTTCACTTACAAAACTAAAAAATAATTTCTATCAATAAATCTTTTAGTTGTTTGCTTGAGACTTTTTCTAAGCAGCAAACAGTTGCTTAAATTCCACTAATCAAACGACATTTTCACAATTCTTCCACTTTTCTGGCATAAATAATAATTATAAAAATATCATATCATATTTTAATACTAATTGTTAAATAATATAACAACAAAATCCTAACAAAGAATTTAAGTAATTTCTTTCTATCCTGTTTGTTTTTCATTTCAAAAGAGTATAAATAAAATGTTTTGTGGTAAAAACGAAAAACTGCCACAACTGGTAAGCTGCGTCTAATCGACGAAGCATTCACATAGAATTAATTCATCATAGAAATACTTGGCAAACATTCAAAGCTTTGAAAAAGACTAAAATTATACGTTTGGCAACACAACTGAATAATATAAAACTTTGTTCGTCGTTTCGACGAACACTCAGGCAACCAACCACGCTCCTAACAAAGTATTCTTCGTTTATCTGGTTTATTTTCCCTTTCAAAAAGAGTAGAATAAAAACGCCGGCTGTTATTATGGGAAAAAAATATTGTACTGCCACTAACGGTAAACTTAGTCTAATTGACGAAGCATTTGCAACGATTAAAGAGAAATTAATTCCTTCAAAAACATATTTACATATTGAAATTTTGTCAAACAAATAATATTACTTTCTAAAGAACCTGTCACTATGATACAAAATATTACAACAAATTTATCACTATGGCAAATTTAAAAAACAAAAAAAAATCTTGTTCACTGTAAAAATTATGACTGTGAGAAAAAAATTATTCTTATGATGAATTAAGTACAAAAAACTATGACAGCGAGAACTTTTCAGTGATTAAAAAAATTATCACTGTGAAAAATCTTCTGTAAAAAAATTATTATTATGATGAATTTTCACACGGACAAGAAAATCAGTGTAATAGACTTTCTGCATATTAATACCAGGAAAAACTCTACAGGACAAAATTGCCACTGTGACAAATTTCTAGTTGAGGCTTGCATCGCAGATAGTGTCACTGTTATCAGTTAAATACAATTTATCGCAGTGATAATTTGCTCAAGGAATAGAAAATAAAAATTATTATCACTGAAATAAATGCCCTTTACAAGAACGTTTGCGGAAATGTTTTTTTTTTTTTTTTTTTTTTTTTTTTTTTTTTTTTTATAAATTTTAGCAATTGCTATAGAAGAACTGTGGCAGGACTTGTGTAAACATTAAACTTTTGTTCAATTTTTTGCCCGCAATTTGTGCCATTAACTGCAACACGCTTATTTAACACTAATATATTTTTGGGCTTAATGTTTCCTGGAAAATTTACTGCTGCTGGTTGAAATAAAAAAGCCAATACTTCTGCCATTTATAATTTATTCTGGCTAAAAATGGAATTTCCACAAATTCAACGAAGCGTGTGACCTTCGCTTCAGCCCATCTTCTGCATTGCCATTCCATTTGCTCGTTCAATACTAATTAAGTTCTGTATAATTAAGCTATTAATTCATTTTTAATTAATATAAATGTAATGAAATTAGCATTGCCACGAACCGGAACAACGTGAACGTAAACAAGAAGTAAATGTGTTTTTTTTCTTATCAATTAGCAAAGGAAAATTTTTGATACCAATCAGCCAGCAACTAATCAAAACAAATTATTCCACTTGCCAGCACCGTTTGGCGGCAAATGCGGCCAGTCATTTAGATTTTAATGCGGATAGCAGCAACTTATGTTGGGGCAAGTGTAAGCAACTACTTTCCTCGAAAAATAATACATACAATTGTCTCAAGCCTGATGTTATCGATGACTCGAACTCATGCATTCTGCTTCACTTTCCCTCTGGCCACCCACACAAACATGTGTATGTACGTCACAGCCTTAATCGCTACAACAATTAGTTGGATTTAATGTACAAATATGAAATGATTTATCATTTCATTATAATAAATGTGATTTGAGCACAAGTGAAGTGGTTGTGGTTACAAATGGCTTAGATTTTAGCTGGCCCATTCAGAGTAATAAATTATCAGCTTGTAAAAGTGTCACAATTGTGATTTTTACTGCGCAAAACCTATACCGGTGAGAGATTTTTCTTTGCAAATTTGGATGTCTGAAACATTTTCCATAGGAGATCTTATGAGCGTGATAATTTTCAAACAGAAAATATATCACACCAATAACTACTATCGCTAATAGTGTTTCGACTGAAAATTTCTTACACAAAATACATCACAGTCATAGTTTTTCCATGGCATAATTATTTACTCCGGAAAATTTATTACGGCAATAGTTGGTCTACACCAAATTTATCATAGTGATAGTTTTTGAATAGAAGTTTTTGGCAAAAATTCTTCGTAGTGACAATTTTTTTTTTTTTTTTTAAATTTATCACAGCGATACTTCTTCCAGGGAATAATATTATTTGTATGAAAAACTTATTTGTCTACACCAAGTTTATCATAGTGATAGTTTTTAAATAGAAGTTTTTGGCAAAAATTCTTCGTAGTGACAATTTTTCTTTTTTTTAAAAATTTATCACAGCGATACTTCTTCCAGGGAATAATATTATTTGTATGAAAAACTTATTTGTCTACAGCAAATTTATCATAGTGATAGTTTTGGTATAGAAATTAATCGGCGTAATAACTCTATACTGAAAATCGTAAGAAAAAATGTTTCACAGTAACACTTTTTTTATATATTTAATTTGATAATATTTATATATTTTATAAAATTAATAACAGTGACGATTTTTCTTTTAAACATTTATCATAGTGATGATTTCTTTAATATAAAGTTGATCTCAGTGATATTATAGTGATGGCAAATTTATCACATTGATCAGTGTTTTAATAGATATTTATGCTCTGACAGGGACAATTTTTCTATTAGATGTTATTATTAGTGATAGTTTTGTCATAGAAAATTTATCACAGTGATATTATAGTGATGGCAAATTTATCACATTGATCAGTTTTCTAATAGGAATTTATAGCTTGACAATTTTTTTTGCATCATCCTTATGATTTTTCCATTAAAAATTCAAGATTCTGATCATATTTCCATTGAAAATTTATCATTGTGATGATTTTTGTACTAAAAATTAATCATGTTGATAGTTTTTTCCCAGCAAAAATTGGTAAATGATAACTTGGATGAAACATGATTTTGATGGCTGCAAACTGCTGCAAATGGCCTACATGAACGTAACAGCCATCAAATTGAGCACAGCCGAGTTATTTCGAACCACTAATTTACCCACAAAATGTCTGTTCTGGGCGGTAAGTTGAACTCTTAAGCTGATGAATATTTGCTTTAAGAACGTAATACAGTTACGTAGGAAATTTTGCCATCGATGCCAAGGACTATCCGGCCATGGTGCACATGGTACTGGTCACCTTGCATTTCTACATCGGCCAGAAATTGCAGGGCAAACTGTTCCTCAGCAGCCAAGTAAACAAATCGTGGAGCTCTTTTTAAAAAAAACTTTACTTACCCATACAAACACCTAAACCACTTGATATGGGCAGTTTTGTGACACATTTTAGTGGCGGCTCACATTGGCCCGAAAAATCTCCCGGGCCACCGCAGGTTTCTCCTAAGGTCTTGGCGCAGATTCTACAGCATCTGTAAGGAAACAAAATATATTAAAGTTTAAGTTTACAAATTTATTTTATCTGTCTGTATGTATAACAACAACTTTTTTTACGTTTCAAGGATATTCATATATGAAAATTAAAAATAAATAAACGACAATGTTTACATATTTGAAAACAATAGCAGCAACAGGCAAAAAAAAAACATGAGAATATCACTTACTTGCAGGGATCCCACAGCATTAAGCCTTTTCCCGGACAATCCAGTGCACGTATAACATCGCATTCCTTTGGATTACAATAGCACTTCAAGCCGTTGACCACCCGGGAACCAGCTGCCACCATGATGAGTAAATAACAGCATAAATAAATTAAATATGTGCGTAGATTCAAAAAGCAAAATTGTGTTTTCGAACACATTTTTTCCAATTGTGTTTCCGTTCGTTGTCTGTGTGATGGTGGGCCACGTTGATGTTTTTGAGAACGCCAGCACCCAGCAGCCAGCAGCAGCAGTAAGACTTTTTTGTTTTAAGTTCTTTTTTTTCAGGTTCCGGCTACAACCAACTCTATGTTAGTGTTCTTGTGTGCTGAACGCAGACTTTCACAATTTTGTGTTACAAAATAAATATTGTTTTTTTTCCGTAGTTCAAAATAAAAAGAAATGCAGAAGCGAGACAGACAAAGTTGGTGTGGAAGCTGAATGTATTTTGCAAAGTTTTATCTTAAATACAATTTATGTCTGGCAAGATGCAGGTGGTCTTTTGGATGGGTTTCTGTTGTTTGCATTTTGATGCAGATATTTTTTTATGGCTGATTTTGTGCTTCCGAATTGTTTCAATTTTCCTTTTGTTGTTTTAACTGCAACGAAGCAAAAAAAAAAAAAACAATTAGAAAAGTTTTATATATTTTTTTTTAATCTTAAATGATATACAAAATTTTTAAGAGACAAGTTTCATCTGAAATTTGTGTTTGGATGCAGGACGCCGTTTTAAAGGAAACTATCGAAAAAATACTTCCTAAAAAGCTTTGCACAAAAATTAGTTCTTGAAAAAATACTTTTGAAATAGTACTTTTGAAAAAAAAAATTCTTGTTAGAAAAACCATCTTTTAACAAATAAGGGAAGCACCTCTAGAAAAACTATATTTTAAAAAAGTGCCCATAAAAAATAGTCTCAAGAAAATACTTTCTGAAAAATAGTACTTTTTGAGAACCTCTTTTGGAAAAAATACATATTATTATAAAAAATATTTTTAAAATATATAAAAACATATTTTTAAAAATATTTTGCAAATGTATTTATTTTAAAAATATAATTTTTATAATTTAAAGAATGTTTGCATTATTTAAAAATTTTTTTTTATAATATAAAAATATTTGGCAAATTTAAATTAAAATTTATATGATAAAAATTATATTTTTAAAACAAATGCATTTTCAAAATATTTTTTAAATTATAAAAAAAAATATTTTTAAAATAAATATATTTGCAAATTATTTTTTAAATTATAAAAAAAAAAATATTTTTAAAATAAATATATTTGCAAAATATTTGTAAAATATAAAATAATTTTTTTTTTAAATAAGTTCATTTTAAAAATATTTTTAAAATTATAAAAAAAAATATTTTTTAAATTATAAAAAATATATTTTTAAAATAAATACGTTTGCAAAATATTTTTTAAATTATAAAAAATATATTTTTAAAATAAATATATATGCAAATTATTTTTTAAATTATAAAAAAAATATTTTTAAAATAAATATATTTGCAAAATATTTTCTAAATTATAAAAAATATATTTTTAAAATAAATATATTTGCAAAATATTTGTAACATATAAAATAATTTTTTTCTTAAATAAGTTCATTTTAAAAATATTTTTAAAATTATAAAAAAAAATATTTTTAAAATTATAAAATATATATTTTTAAAATAAATACATTTGCAAAATATTTTTTAAATTATAAAAAATATATTTTTAAAATAAATACATTTGCAAAATATTTTTTATATTATAAAAAATATATTTTTAAAATAAATACATTTGCAAAATATTTGGAAAATATAAAAAAGTTTTTTTTTTTTTAAAATAAGTTCATTTTAAAAATATTTTTAAAATTATAAAAAAAATATTTTTAAAATAAAATTTTTAAAAAGTGTACATTAAGCGAGAAAGTACCACCTTTCAAAACTAGTACAGCAGTATATTATGAAAAGTACCCTGTTTCTTGCACTCGAAAAAGAGAACGAACTTTTGAAAAAGCAGTTAAAAAGAAAAATGGCCATTTAGGCGAAAACTACAATACAATTTAAATAAGTCTAAAAGAAGTTCATGTTATTATATTTTCCGCATGTCTTTGTAAAAATAAAAAAAAAAACGGTGTTAAGTTTTCATTAATTAGTTAAATTTCCCATGAGAGCTGAAAAGGAAACCACCAAGTTATTTTTTCCTCTAACTTTTTATTTTTTTTTGCGTCACTGGCACGTGACATAATTAATTCAATGTATCTCTGGTGTTTGTGTAGATCCCGAAATACATGTGTATGTTTGTGTGTGTGTGTGTGTGTGTGTTGGCTTGTTTATTCCAGTAAGAATTATAATGCTCATACATTTTGTTTGGGAGGTTTTAGTTTGCTCATAATTTTGATCTCTATTTTTAGCTGGTGTCCAACTTTTTTCTTTTGCGTTTTGGCTGGAGAATACAGCAGCACATCTTGCCCCTTCACTCTGTGGCCAAGTTAAAACACCGATTGGCGGAGGTGGAGGAGAAACAAGGATGTGCTCGAATGGCTAAACATTGGCTTCATTATTGTAGAGACCAGATAAGCGAAATGGTTAAGGGAAAACAAGAGTGTTGTTTTTATACCCGATTTTTGTTTGCTGTTTTCTGTTTTCTGTGTCCGTTTTAATGGTTGTTGTGGTCATAACAATTTCATGCTTTGCTACACTGTGGCTGCCACTTTTCACTGCTCTTTAATTTTTTTCCACAAATACTTTACTTTAATTTCCTTTTTTTTATATATTATTTTCTTTGCTTTCGTCACGAGTTGGGGGGGAGTGGGATTTTAAGCGCCACTGTTTCAAGTTCGTTTCCAAACTGAATTTGGAAACTTTCAACAAAATTCTTAAGCTTTTCCCCGCTGAACTGTCGTGGCGAGTTTTTTTATTCCGTTGAATATTTTCAACTTGTTTGAAGTGTTAATCAGGTTAATTTGTTCGCTAGTGGTACGTGCAGAGTATTTGATAGGAACGAAAGCAAAACTAGAAAACATGTCTTACGCTTTTTCTTATAAAACAATTTTGACCCAAGTGAGTTTTGTAAAGATCTTTAAGACGAATAATTTGCTGTTGTCTAATAAAAGAAGTTTGTTAAAGCTATAGATAAAGATGTGAGAAGGATGTAAACAAAAGTGTCTTTATAAAAATTGTTAAATAGAAACAATTTGTTAATCGTGTGTTGAAATATGTTTATCAGCCTATAACAGACGCCTCCTGTCATTATTCAGCTGCTTTAATCAGATGCCCATAATCAGAAACCTGCTATAATTGTACCCATAACCGGTTATTTCCGACAACCAGACTCTTTCTGTAAA
Organism: Epicampocera succincta; assembly: GCA_932526305.1. Lineage (NCBI taxonomy): Eukaryota > Metazoa > Arthropoda > Insecta > Diptera > Tachinidae > Epicampocera > Epicampocera succincta. Next base: position 6,491,524 of record OW052035.1, on the reverse strand, counting down.
CAAAATTTCGTGTCAACATTCTACAACTGGACACTTTTTAATAGTGGACAGCTGTAACCGTTCTTCCTATTATGAGACACCTATAACTAGACACACCCTGCACCTGGACACCTCTTCTAACCGGACACCTCCTCTAACCGTCCAACTTCTATAAGCGGACATTTGCTATAACCATTCGTCTGCTATAACCGAATACTTTTTGTAACAGGACACTTCCTATTACCAGACGTCGTCTAAACCTGAACATCGGTTACAGCCATTTACCTCCCACAACCGTTCATCTCTTAAAATCAGTCACTTCCTATAAGCGGACAGTTTCTTTAACCATTCACCGGTTATAACTAGACACCGCCTTCAGTCATTCTCCTCTTAGTACCGCAAAGCTGCTATAACTGTTCAACTCCTAGAAGCGCACACCTCTTATAACCGTACACCTCCTATAGTCCTCTATAAACTTTCAAATCCTTTAATACTTCACCTCCTATAACCCTTCATCTCGTATAAGCGCTCACTTTTCATAACCACCAAAGTTTTAATTATTATAAAATTAGACGAAAAAAATGTGCGAACTCGAAAATTTGTGTCCATTTATGAATGCTTTCACTGTATATCTAACATTCTATTTAATCAATATCAAATTGCTTTTGCATTTCATAATGAACTATAATCAACTTGTTACGAAAGGAGTCTCGATGTTTTCAATGTATGCAAATAATAAGTAACCATATTATTGTCACCATAAACCTAAATATTTGCATAGAAACCATATTTTTGTTATAAACAACAAGGTTGAGTAGAGGCTGAGTAGTAGTCAGATAAATGAATTTTATGCGTAAATCATATAATTGTTGTGGCAAATAAGACAATCCTGTCAAGACTATATTTTTAGCATCCGCATCAATCTCACTCCTGACATGGTTGTCTTAACTGAATTATTTTCACAACCTGTCTGGATAATATTGAAGTAAGTTTCTGCAGCAAAATTCTCAGCAAACAGATTTAATTTTTGTCGTATGGAAAGGGGGCTGCTGAAGAACATTTTCGGCCAAAATCGGGCTCAATCGTGCGACTTGTCATGCTGTCAAACCATAAATAATTGTACACTGAGCATTAGCAAGACAATGCGGCGGTCACAGGCCGTCAACATCTCAACACGCCATCACTTTCTTATAATCCATAAAACACTTTTATAAAATAATCAGAGACCTTCTTTTCTTTTCTTTTCTTTTCTTTTCTTTTCTTTTCTTTTCTTTTCTTTTCTTTTCTTTTCTTTTCTTTTCTTTTCTTTTCTTTTCTTTTCTTTTCTTTTCTTTTCTTTTCTTTTCTCTTTTTTTTTCTTTTTATTACTGCACCCATAAAAATGTGACCATAAATTATTTCTTTAAATGCCACATCTTACAAATTCATTAATTTTTTCCACTATTTTACGACTCTACAAGTCGACTTTTATTTGCATTTTGCTTAAATTTTTGTTATTCTGTCCTTAATTTCATATTTCGTTTTTGCCTGTTTTATTGTTGTTGTTGTTGCTTAACCTGAATTCTAATAATTTATTTAGCCATTTAATTCTAACTTACGACAACTGCATTAGAAATTTTATTTATAACATTTGCCTGCCACAAACTTAATATTTAATGAGTTTAGCCGCAAAAGCAATTTGCATTTTTCGAAATTCTTCAGTTGTTGTGGTTTTAAAAACGAAATTATTTTGTCGTTTTTTACTTCAAGGGATTTTTCCATGAAATTGTTTTATTATTATTATTGTGCAGCATAAAAATATTATCAAAATATTTACAAAACAGCAAAGTTTTGAAATCATTGTTTATTGGGTTAGAAGGGGGAAAAAACAACAACAACAACAAAAATAGGTGATTAACAAAATGTTGGGGGTTTTTATATTAAATTTACAAAAACCAAAAATTATTGCCCAAAAAATATTTTGTTTTGTAAATAAAATTCTGAAAAAAAGAAAATTTTTCCAGGCAGATTTTCAATAGAAACGTTGGCACATCACAAAATATGACAAACCCTCATCGACCAGCCGATTTTTGCTCCATGGCCACAATTTCCTGCAGCTGTCTTAATCTCCAGATTTAGCTTCCCGAGAGTATCTCCTATAGCCACAATTGATCAAAAGAAATCTGTAGTTATGGACGGCCTAGAGGACCAGACTGTACTTCATAGTGTTGCAGGACAATGGAGCACTTTAGTGGCTGTTACTTGTAGAAAGTTGTTGATTAATCGTGTCTTATATTGTCATATTGTATAAATAAATTAAAGCATAAAGAGAATATTATGAAAAACTTTTCATTTATTTGGTGAATTTCTTCCTGCAGGAAATGTAAAGAGTGGTCGCTTCGTCTTCGGTGGGTGTAACACATGAAAAATGTTCAAGATCCTGCCACATAAAACAGGCTGAGTTTTACTAACATTGTGTGACTCAAGAAAAAGTTATAACCCGGTCAAGCAGCCCAATCACGATGGCCAATCAATTCAATTTAATTTCACGTGAAGTGACTCTGCCCAGAAAGATAAATAATAAAACTTAATGTAAAGCCAGAAAATTATGCATCACACATCTTTTTGAGCACTCACTTACAAAATGGGTGACTCTAAAATTCTGTGTGACTCTAAAATTCTGTGTGACTCTGAATTTTTGTGACTAGGATTTTATTAACTCAAGCCCATTAGCGACAGAGCAAAATATTTAGCCAGAATGAGGCCTAAATATTGCGATCTGTTATGGCGCAAAATAGTTAATTTGTGCCGGCGCCATTTTGTTTGCCCCCCCCACCCCCCCCTTTTTTTTTTGTTTGTCTGATAAATGCCATTTGGTTTGTGTTTCGCGTTGCCACAGAAAAAGGTAATACTCATTGTTGTTACACCACACACTGGTGGCACAAGGTCTTTCCGAAAGAGGTTTATGGAGAGATTTGTGGTTGTGGGTGCTGTTGCAAACGAACTTACCAGCGATAATGCAAAACTAATTGCAAAATAAGTGGGATGGTTTTTTTCTTTCACTCTCACATGACGCAGCGATATTAAATGACGTCAGCAAATGATATTTTAAAAATGTTGTAAAAGTGCGGATGATGATATAAATAAATTATAGTTTGGATTTTGAAAACGTATATTTATGAGCAGCCAAATGGAAGACTCTCGAAGTGTTTTTTTTTGTTGTCCTTCAGCAAAGCAGCCAATACAGTCATCTTCCATTTAAAGCGAAATAAAATTCTTCTATGCAGCAAATTCTATTGCTAAGTCAGAGATAGTCAGGATATGCTTTAGGAATAAAAAGAATGAAATTTGCTTCGCATCAAAATCTCTTCTTGTTTTTGTCAATAACCAGAAACCTTCACAATTTTGTATTTTAGTTTAAATAATTATTTCTGTATTGAAACGTCATCGTCATCGCTAAATTGTTAATCGGTTTAAGCAACTATTACAATTAGGGATTTTATAATATAAATAGTTAAAAAGTTTCGAAAGAAGGGGAAAAAATTATTGAAATTTCTTTTTCAAAATTATCAAAAACTTTGAGCAAAATTATTCTTTTGTTTGTTTTAAAAGTACAAGAAAAACAAAAACGTATCTCTTGTGCCACAGAAATGTTGGCTGCTTCAGCCAAATTCCTGTATTCGTATTCAAACATAATTTACATGGATTCGACAAATTATTTGATTTGATTGACAACAATTGAGACAATTTTTAGTGTGAAACTTTTTTCTACTTTCCAGCCCATATTTTCCGTATTTCGATTTTGCTACTCAACAATGAAAATAATTGTATAATTTATAAATTTATGGACATCTACATCACAGTCTGTCCGGCTTTCAACAAAAAACGTAATAGATTTAATGAAATAGGCCGTGGTATATTCTGTGCCACAAGAAATTGTGTCACAAACACTAATTATTTAAGTATTTAATAATTCATTAATGTCACGTTCTTCCACCACTCCCCGCCCAGCGGCTGTCAGTTCGTAAATGTGGTTTATATCCGCTTTAGTTAATCAATTTTATGTTGACGCTTAAAAAAAATCCTTTTACAAGTGCTGATAATATGTTTAGTGACAAAAAGGTCACAAACGCACACAAGCAGCATTTTTATATTATAGTTACGTGTTGGTGGCAATTGTTTTGTGTGAGTGAACAGTGACAAATGGTTTTTTAATGACATCTTCAAATCACATAAAAATCTACTGTCATTTCAACTGTAAAGCGGTAGTTTTTTTTTATTTTGCCCAGATTTATGTATAAAAATGTTTAGAAAATTTTGGTTTGGAAAATTATAAATTATCAATGCGATAAATTTTTCGGAGAATCAGTATTACTGTGATAAGTTTTACACATAAAAATTATATAGAAAAAAAAAATATTTATCACAAGAAAAATTTTTCCATAGACAAAATTTGTAACAGCGACAAGTTTTCTTTAGAAATTTCATTACGGTAATAATTTTTTCTTATAAAATTCATTAGTCTGATAACTTTGCTACACAAAATTATATGACTGTGATAATTTTCGTTTACGGCAAATTAATTCTAGTCATAAATTTAATTTAGCAAATTTATATGTTTGTTAATATTTCTGCATAAAATTTATTTCAGTGATGATTTTCTATTCAATATCTTTCAACGTGATAGTTTTTACATACAAAATTTATCATTATGTTAAATTTTATTTATAAATATTATGGCTTTTCACAAAAATTTATCACTTTGTTAATGCTACTATGGAAAATCTTTTAGTATAATAATTTTATATGAGAATTATTGTTTTACTATTTACGATAATTCTTTTTTTATTATAATAGTTTTTCTTTTAGAAAATGTTTTTTCTTTTATAAAATATAGTGATAAATTGTTTTTAGAAAATTTATCTGTGTGAACATTTTTATTTAGATAATTTATTACATATTATTAATTTTTTTTTTGGCAGAAAATTTACCATAATGAAATTATTTTTCAAGGAAAAATTATTATTATGAAAATTTCTAATTAAGAATTGGTTTTAGAAAATATATCATTATGATAATTTTTTTAAATAAATTTGTTTTTAGAAAATATATTATTATGTGATATTTATAATAGTTTTTTTTTAAACAAAATTCATTGTTATGAATTTTTTTTGGCACAAAATTTCTTGTTATGGTAATTTTTTGTTTAACAGAATTTATTATTATGATAGATTTTTTTGCAAGAAAATTTATCGTAATGAAATTTTTTTTAACGAAAATTTATTATTATCGAAATTTATCATTAAAAATTGTTATTAGAAAATATATCATTATGATATTTTTTTTTTGTTTAAATTTATCATTCTGACAATTTTCCGTTTTAGAGAATTTATTATTATTTTTTTTTGACAGAAAATTTATTATAAAGAAATTTTTTAAAGAAAAATATATTATTATGAAAATTCCTCATTATAAATTTTTTTCAGAAAATATATCATTTTGATTTTTTTTTTAAATTTGTCACTATAATACAATATTTTTTTTTATTAGAAAAATTATAATTATGATATTATTTTTTTAGAAAATTTACCATTTGGTAATTTTTTTTAAAGAAAATTTATTAGTATGAATATTTGTTAAATTTTTGAAAGAAAATTTATCATTATGACAATTTTCCGTTTTAGAGAATTTATTATTAGTTTTTTTTGACAGAAAATTTATTATAAGGAAATTTTTTGAAGGAAAATTTATTATTAGGAAAATTCCTTATTATACATTTTTTTCAGAAAATATATCATTTTGATATTTTTTTTAAATTTGTCACTATAATACAATATTTTTTTTTTTTAGAAAAATTATAATTATGATATTATTTTTTTTAGAAAATTTACCATTTGGTAATTTTTTTTGAAAGAAAATTTATTAGTATGAATATTTATCAAATTTTTGAAAGAAAATTCATCATTTATTTATTTAGAGAATTTATTATTATGATGGTTTTTATTGGTGATAATTTCGTTTAACAAAACTTATCATTGTAATAATTTTCCCATGTTTTGAAACGCGTAATGAAAATAAATAATAAAAACATATTAAAATGTTATATAAAATAACTAAAATTCGTTTGTGTAAAATTTTATTTTTTTTATAGATACAATTTTTCTATGGAAACTTCATTAAAGCTTGTTTTGTGCCAGCCACAGTTTGTTGAAAATTTATTCCCCGTCATAATTTACTTATGATAGTTTTTTGCCTTTAAGCCACCAGGTTTGTGCAATGATTTTCCTGTGCAGTTGCCAACAACTCATGACGGCGTTGGCGGTGCAGTGAAATATAATGGTTTTCCTAATAAACTTGACTCAAGTGCATCATACATTTAGACTGTTAATTCAACTTTTATTACCTTCGAGATTTGCTATTATTGCACGACTTTTCTGTTTAAAGTTTGTTTTTTTTTCTAGCACTTTCTCTATTTCTATTTCTATCACTCTCATTCTCTTTCTCTTTCTCTTTCTTCTGTTCTGTTTGTTGAATAAAAAGCAAAATTTCCTTTTTTTTATGCCAATTCTTAACACACACACGAACACGAAATTTCGACCTTAAAAAAGTATTACAAGGCTGAAAGTGTTGGTTTTGTTACACTTAATACACGGAACATGCAAAATGTTACTAAAACAACTTTAGCGTAAAAAACTAATTTCGTAATTGATGGTTGGCTTCAGTCCTTTTTTGGTGCAGTTTCTTTAAAGTGTTGGCTGTGCATTATTTTCATGGGGGGTAATTAGCGCCATATTTGTGTGCTGCTCCATTATATGATGTGTAAATGAAGGGCCTTGAGTTGAGAATTTTCCGAACGAAATTCTTTGGCGAAATATATTGTTGTATTCGCAAGGAAAATTGAAAGTTTAAAGCTATTTTTATGGCCATTTAATTGCATTCCATGCTCAATTCTTTAACACTCAAGTCTTTTTGAAATATAAGTTAAATTGAAATTTTGCATAAAATAAACTTTTTTAATCATTAGTTTTTAATATGTGGCCCTCAACATAAAAAATAGACCAACATTTCTAGCACCAGCATTTTTTTTCTATTTTCCAAGCAGCTCTGACTCCGTCTGCGACGATTACAAAATACCACCCTTTGCTGGTTGTTTTTAATTATGGAAACAGTATAGAGTTACAGGCTACAAAATCTGGTTGAGACACGATTATGGGGCTTATTTTTGGCCAAAAATATGCCACCTGTTTGAGTCTAAATTCAGCAATTTTCAGACAAACATTTTAATGGCATAAAACCATCGATAGGCGGACATGTTCATCAGCTTCTCTAATAGTGATTCGATAATTCTTTATACAAATTTTCTATTTATTCTTAAAGTTTTCAGCACCTTCATTCCCATCCTAGTCGACTTTCTTGAAAACGTTTGCACCCTTGAACACATTTTTCGGCCTCAGAGTCCAATTAACGTTTGACACTGTCAGCATTTCAAGTCCTTTTAATAAAAATGTTTGCACAAAATTTAAGGCAATTTCATTTTCTCAGCAACAGAAATTTGACAATCCCGCAAAACACTTTCAACTAAATAAATTATTGAAACACAAAGAAAAACTATAATTGAATATCTATAAACAATGAAATTTTAAAATTCACTTAAGTTTTTGAACAGACCTCGTATTTCGCAACTAAATGGTTTTCATAAGGACATCAATCATTTGGCCAAGTAAAATCTAGAATATCAAAAATTTCAAAATACTTTGCCGTCATAGAACAAGACCGGGTTTTTCTTATTAGAGTGGCTGAACTTTTAAGTTAAAATATAGACAAATTTCTGCGCTATGCGGCAAAAATGCAATTCTCACTCGCCTTTCCAGATTTCCAGTCGCTCTTCATAATTTTATTTTCCTTCTTATATTTTATTAACCAGCAACCCCTTTTAAAACTATTTCAACTGCTTTATGAATAAAAGATTTGCCAAAATTAGGCACTGAGTCCTTTTTTAGTTTTCCATTAAACAAAAAGCTTTTTAAATTCTTCTAGTTTTAAAAGGCTCTCAAAAATAATTTTTATATTTATAATGACATCAACTCCGGCAACAAACTTTCATAGACTCTGTCTGTTACTATTTTAAGGGCAGTCATGTTTGTTGTTGCATGTGTTTTCCTTGTTCTGTGTTCTGTGTTCTGTGTTCTGTGTTCATTTGTGATTTTGGTGTTTGGTTTAGAAACCAAAAGGAGGGGCAAAATTTCGGCTTCATATATTTTAAGGTAACTAAAATTTTTGTATCTCCTTTTTATTTTGTTTAATCGAAAGCTAAAAGGATTTTAGACAGGCACCGTTCGGAGCTGTTATTTATGACACAGACCTGCCACAAGGAAACTTTGATGATTTTGTTTTCCAACTCTGACATATGCAGATTTTTCAAACTTAATGTTTTTTTTTGGCAAATTAATGTATTAAGGAAAAAACAGAAAAATCTTTGATGTCAATTAATAAATATTCCCTACAAAAACCGGATATCTGGGATTATGGAAATCAACTTATTTATGGCACTAGAATAGCAGAGGGCGCAAAAGTTGTGTCTGCAGCACAAGATGCCATAATTTTCGGAAATACTAGTTTTGCATTATTATTTGTGGTACCAAAATAATGCTAAATTCATCATAAACTTATGAAAACCTGGTGAATAAAATTTGCTTGCTTTTAGTACTTCGCCAGGGTATTTGTTGCTATGAAGGGTGAACACCTCTAATGTAACAAGAATTTTTTTAAAATACAATAATAATTGACAGATATAAAAGAGTTTACAGCGCAAAAAGCTGTTGAGAATATGCTGGCTCTAGGGTGTCCTTCAGGACACAATTCCTACAACATGAACCTATTTTTTATATGCAAAATAACAACAACAATAACACTTTTTTTATACTATACGGAACATAATACAATAAATACAAAATTAATAACGAAATGTTTAAGTTCTAGATTTTTAGGACAAATTTGTTTAAGTTTTGGTCATCGTCATCGTCGCCCTCAACTCGAACTCGAACTTTTAACGCTTGTAAGCCCTGTTTTTTCTAGAAGTACCTGTCCCTTGTCTGGGTTATAAAATTGCTGAAATATTATAAAAAAAAATTATTATTTTTTGCTCAGCATCGTGAGACACTGAGGAAGGACGGGTCTTGCCATAATCCGCTCAGTCAATTTCAGGTCTTCAGCATTTTCCCTTAATTAATATTTATGTGACACTTTTTATTTTATTGTATTTTAATAATATGTCTAAAAAAAATTGCCAGCAAAAGCCTTATGTCCTGTTTCCTTGTCCTTTTTTTTTTTTGTTTTGAACTTAAAGCCATTTTTCTTGGGACAAAATATCTTTCATCAGCTTCATAAGACCGGCTGGCCCTTTGAACAGAAATTTAACACTATCGACCATAGAACGCCATAAGTAAATATTATTTTCCTTTTGTGTGACATTTTCCTTTTGTTGTTTTGCCCATAAAAGGACTCGCATTTATTTCACAAAATATTATTTTTCTACGTTTATATGCGGCTGGGCAGAGCTTCTGCCCAGACATGTACAAACGAGAATTTGGTTTATATGAAAACGAAATTACGACTAGAATAATACAAGCAAAAGAATTGAACTGTACAGAACAGAGGGAGAGGGAGAGAGAGTGTGAGTGAGAAGAATTGCCCAAAGGATAATTTTGTTGGAAATGTAATTTATATATTTTCACACAAACGTCTCTGAAGCAGCAAAACAAACATTCATTTAACAACTTGAGTGAGTGCTTGTGTTGCGTTACACTACAGATCCTCTGGCTAGAAATACTACTATATCCTTTACAAATGTATGTTGGAAAGAAATATATCAAATGTACTACAATAAGACAGTAAATAAAGAAGTGCTAAGAAAATATTTGTCATTGTCATATACGAGTGTCTATGACAGACACACAAATTTTTTTCCTTTATAATATCTTTCACGGCTGTTCGTTTTCAATATCACAGTGTGCATGTGTGTATTTGATTCGGAGATGGTAAAACTATTTCAGATTAATGAATTATTCAAAATATATATTTAAGGCAAATTACACTATTTATTTATATGTAACATTTAGTTAAATATTATTGTACAAAACAGCATTTGAACTTATACGGAGTGAACATTTAAATAAAAATCTGTTTTCGATTTGTAAACAACAATCAAAAGGGATATTAAAAACTGTCTCAAGGAAATGTGTTAAACAGGCTCCAACCATAAAATGTATCAGATTTTTTTTTTTTTTTTTTTTTTGAAAGATTTGAACAATCGTTTTCCCTCTTTAAATTTACACAAAATAAAATTTATGACAGACATCAATAAAACTGTTTTTTTTTATTTGAAAGGCCCTTTTTAGCCCTTTAAATATGAAACACAAAATTACATAAAACTCTTTCATGGTCTGGCTAAGGGACCGGCATCTGAAGTATCCAATTCTTAGTGGCTATGACGCATAAGCCGATCTCAAATCACTTTTCAAGAGCCACAACAGCTGGTATTTTATGCGTGTGAACGTTTGTGGCTTAAGGCGCAACCACCAGAAAAAAGTCTATTTAACAAAAGGGATAAAACTACTTATACTGTTACCGTCACGTGACATAACTCAAAACAATTTTTAACAGCCACAACGACCGGTATTTTATGCGTGTGGACGTTTGTGGCTTAAGGCGCAACCACCAGAAAAAAGTCTATTAAACAAAAGGGATAAAACTACTTATACTGTTACCGTCACGTGACATAACTCAAAACAATTTTTAACAGCCACAACGACCGGTATTTTATGCGTGTGAACGTTTGTGGCTTAAGGCGCAACCACCAGAAAAAAAGTCTATTAAACGAAAAGGATAAAACTACTTATACTGTTACCGTCACGTGACATAACTAGGCGCTCAAAACAATTTTTAACAGCCACAACGACCGGTATTTTATGCGTGTGGACGTTTGTGGCTTAAGGCGTTCGCACCAGAAAAAAGTCAAATAGGCAAATGTGACAGAACCATTGATTCGGCCAACGTTACGTGACAAACTTACCGCTCAAAACAATTATTTAGAGCAACGGCGGCTTGTTATCTATTCATTTAAAGATCTGTTTTTGTTTTACTCACTTATTGCCGGTTTTCCGTTTTCATTTTTTTGCAAATAATAATTTTTTTTTTTTTTTTAATTAATTTGGAAATAAATTTGTTATTATTTCCCTGGAACTTATTTATATTCCTGCTGATCAATATTGCTATTAAAATGTTGTAAAGAACACAAATCCTGTTCTTAAGTTTAACCTTTCGTTGCTACTGTTGGTACATTTTTTCCACACATTGATTTTATTTATAGATAAATTTGTGTTGAAAAGTATATTTTATGTAAAAAAAAAAACTTGCCCTAAAATATGCTTTGTTTTCTCTTACCTTGATCTATGTTTTACGAGGGCGCCACAACAACCGAAAAACTAAACATATCGTTTTATCGTTTAACTTAATGACGCTTTAATAGCAGATCGTTTCAGTTTTTGCACTCTACACTTGTATAACAATAGCACGACTTAAGTATTTAAACGATTCGCCTGAATGTATGCAGGGAATTTTGCAGGTGGTATTAAAAGCAGCTGTGCTGAATATTTTTATGTAACTTTTTAACTTTTTTTTTCTATATATTGTATATTTTTTTAATTTGTTTAAGGCTTGTTCGATGCTTATGAGCGCACGCTGCTGGTCACATTTTTATAGCATAATTTTAGGTGTTGTTTTTTTTTTCCTAAAATTTTCATTTCTCACCTAAAACGCTCGTCAAAGATGGTTTCCTTAAGCTGGAATATTATGCTGTTGGGATTTTGCTTTTGTTCATATGCTGGACATGAACAAATTGCTTTTTTCTTGCTTTTGTTAATCGTTATAAATAGCCGATGACTGGCAGCTGGCTTGTTACATGTTTTCATATCATTTTTATATATAAAACACTCGTTAGACACCTTCACTTACAACAACAATGCCACATCAAACGGCTGAACAATAGTTGCAGCCACAACAAAATCCCGACACGATGTTCAAAAATTTTCCAAAATTTTCCATATATTTTTCACGTTTTTCGTGAAAAATGTTTAACATATTTTTAGGCGTCAACTGAGTGCAGTAATTACTTCCTCACTTTTATCGTTGCTTTCACACCAACTCAATCAATCACTGCTTAGCATTTTCATATAATTTATGGGCTTCTTTACTTTCTCACTTGTATTTTGTTTCGTTTTTTTTTTTTTTTTTTTTTTTTTTTTTGGTTTTTTATATTTTGTTGAATTGTTAGAATTTATTTTGCTGGTCTACATCCTGTTTTTGGAAAGCTTTAAAATTGTTGTTTGTTTTTTGAGATTTTCATAAATTTTTGATGCGCTTTTGTCTACCTTTCGGCACGTTGTAAAATCATCGACTGAATTTTTGTTATGCCAGGACATGTTTAATATTTTCCTTATTTCTTATTTGTATTTTTTGGTGTGTATGAAATATCCTTTCCTTTAAACCGGTATTTGTTGTCATGCCAGTATTTTAAGTTTGCGTCTGCGCCGTTTGGCGGCTGTAGACTTTTCAGTGTAGAGTTTCCAAGGCTTTGTGTGTCGCTTAACTTTATTTTCTCGGTGTTTAATGTCTTCAGTCGTTGTTGTCATTTTACTGTCACAGCCTCAACATATGCTGCATTTTTTCTTCTTCGTTTGTCTCCTTTCGTTTAGAGAATTGAGTTTGGTTTAGTTTTTAAGGTCTTGTAGTCTGTGTGTGTGTGTGTGTGTGTGTGTGTGTTTGTTGCGTAGAACTATTTTTATTGGAACTTTATTTTTGTGTTTTTGTGGATTTTGCTTTTTAAACTCTTTTTGGCATCTGTTCGTATTGTTGTTCTTCTTTATTGGAGTTTAGTATTGCACTGACCTTTGCTGTTCTAAAGTGTTGTTTTTTCTGTTGTTTATTGTTATGCAAAAATATTTTCCTTTTTGTTGGCTTTAGTTTTTTCGTCTTGTTATTTCTGGTGCTTTTATTTTCTTTCATGTTTCTAGGGGGCCGGCAGCTCAAAGGTAGACCAAGTTTTTGTACATCTCAACTGGTGTGTTTAAAGACTTTAAGGCATTTTTTTTTTTGTTCAGGTAAGAAAATTCAAATAAAAGTTAAGGTTTTAGAACTATTTTTTGGTGTGAAAATACACAAACTTACGAACGCAGATGTTTGATGGCCGCTCGAGTCAGAGCTAAGAAGTTGTAAAAGGTTGAAATGGTATAAATTAAGGCATCTGTGAGGTATTAGGAAAATACGTATCATTTAAATGCCCTGTGAGCATCACACGGCCACACAGATTCTAGTGCTGAAATTTGCATCAATTCTGTTGCTTAGAAGCAGCTAAATTTGGCCAGTGATCTCAGTAATGTTGGCTCTAGGTCTACTACTATCGCTGAAGGGTTATTGACCCAGACCCCAGGAACCTTAGAAAACCTCACAAACAAGCGTCTAGTGGTATTAAATGGAAAGATCTTGGTGGCCTGATCACGCCATCTCTGCATGAGAAAACCACATCCTCAAAACGTGCATCATGCCTGCCTTCACGTCTACTTCGCTATAGTTTAATTTTGGGCTAAAATAAATGAATTATGATGATTAGGATCGCTGGCGGGCTCAACAACATTTTAGCAGGACTCTGTGTAATTTACTGGCCCTGGCACTGAGTCTACCCAGCTTTTCCATTTCGAGCAAAAGCCACTGCTCGCTCTTATGACAGATCGCTGCTAATTGGCGCATATCTTAAATGTCCTTTTCTTCTTCTTTGTTTTTCTAAACTAATGTTTAGCCGGATGAGGAAATTTCTCAGTGTCGCCCTTCATGTTATTCTTTTAATTTTATGTTTTTATTGGCCATAAAAAGTATTTTTGTTATTTCCTCTATTTTAATTTATATGTAAATTTTTCATTCAAATAATATCAGTTGGTGGTTCTAAGAGCCACGATTTTGAGAGCACCAATAAGAAATTTTAACGCTTTAGTGGCCATTTAAAGTGACATTCACGTTGTCCTGTTCATAAACTGTATGTTTTGTGGATATAGAATATAAAACAAAACAGCAGCAACAGCAACAAAAGGCAGCACTAGAGTAGAAATTATTTAAAAGTTTGAGCCTGAAGTTTAAAAGAAGTTGTTGTAAAACCTTAAGGAACGAAATTGTTGCGATATAACAAATTGATGGTCATAATTTTTCCACAAAAAATACAGTTATTATTCTGTATTAGTGTTTAATGAATATTTATAATCAGTCGGGGAGGGGAGGATTCTTTTGCCAGCATAAATTGGCAAATTAGTTCCTTTCTTTTGCAATTGCAACAAATTCAGAAATAGACAAGATTTGATCATTTTTAGCTAAATTATGTTGTAGGATTTAGTTTAAATTTGCCAAAAGTATAAGTTGGGCTGAGGATGTGCCCACTGGGCAGGGAAAAAACGCGGAAAATTTTTTTTTCGACATCTCCTGCTCTGGGCAAATGGTTATTCCATTAAAAGAAAAGCAAAGATTCAAAACAAAATGTTCGTCCTTTTGCCGCCTCTCCTTATTTTCTATTCGCTACGCAATCAAGTCGGCAAACAAACGGCCTTGTCGATGATCACTAACTTTGGATCTTTTATGGCAGTACAAGACCTAGAATTCTCCAAGCTGAGTTCTACGAAATGACCGATTCTTTAGCTCTGGGAGAAACTGACTGTGACTTTCATGGGCCGCGGTGATGTTCTACTCCGATTGGGCTTTCCTTTAGCGTCCTTCTGTTCTCGCTTATTGCTAACCGAATCGGATCGGTTGTCTTGAATTGGACTGCCGTGACGGGTTTATATGGCCAAAGTGGTCGCTAACTGTTAGCCATTACGACGTCACTGGCACTGAATAATAAACGTGAGTTTAGACAGAAGGCCACAGAATAATATGGTGCGGCAGCATTTAGGCCCGGCAATTGAGAAACCCTTTACAAAAGAAATTACATATAAAAAAAGGAAAATTTCTCTTCAATGACAATTTCAATTTCGAAATTCATCACTTTTTTGTTTTCAAATTCCTGTCGCATTTGCGTGTGGCAGTCCTGCGAACAACAGGCAGCACGAATTTTACCGCTTCATTTTATGTTCGCTGGTTTTTTTGTTTTTTTTTTGTCATAACTTTATTTGCAGCACATCCTGCGTTGGGTTTTTCTCATGTTCATTTTACTCGTCATGTTGTTAACATTTTTATAAGGCAAATACATGAAATAGATGTTGTGGTGTTTTTGTTGATGTTGTTGGTAATAAGTCGGGTTTGAGAAGGCAGCGAAAAAAAAAACCATTTTTCAAGGATTATATTAAAAAAGTTTTACTTCATTTTAATCTGCACTTAACTGAGGAAATTAGATGTTTTAAGACTGTAGAATAATAAGTAAAATGAGAGCAGTGAAAAGAATTTTGTAATCAGGATTGTTTTAGTTTTCTTTACTGATTTTTTCTCTGCTCAAAGTTTAGGCTTTCAAATTTTTATTATAGTTAAAGTGCAATAACCATTTTGCATTATGGCAGAGCCATTAGCGGAAGGTAGCAAAAGTTTAAACGAAAATATGCTAAAGTTGTGGCATTCAGAGTTATTCAAATTGTGTATTTTCTGTGCTCTGCTTTATGTTATTTTGAGGTACTAAATAAGTAATTTTTAACTTGGCAGCTGGTTAATATTGCAGCATGTTGTTACTCGGTTCAAGGCATACGATTTGTGTGCAAAAGTATTTTGGCTGAAATACATCCTTTACGATCGTATGCAAACCTTTCAGTTATTATTAAATATTAATTACTTTTTTGAAACCATTTCGTCAGAACCGCTGATATTGAGTTCCTTTAGGGGTTGTCATACGCTATTATTTAATTGAAAGTAATCTGGTCTTATGCTGCTCAGAAAATACTTTAGATGCCTCAAAGAGAAGAACTCAGAATTTCTACCGGCCTACACAGTCCTGCAGCCGCCAACAATTTAATGTTTGCCTGTTCTGACTGACTTTCCGCCAGTCAAAGTTCGTCCTGATGCTTGGCTTTAAGGCGCATAATAAAATGAATAATTCATTTGTATTTAAAGTAATTAACAAACTTTTTCCTTATTATAAACGCCCCACAACACTTTGACTTGAAGATTTCTAATGGCTTTATTTAATCAACATATTTTTCTCCCTAATTATTCTTGGCGCAAAGTTTTTATAGTTATTTTCAGTTTTTTGTTTGTATCTTATTTAATTTATAACAATTTGTTGACCTCATAATTATAGCGAATAGCAACAACAGTTGTTGCTGTGTTAAACAAAACAAAACAAAACAAAACAGAGCAGAGAGAAGGCAAAATACATCAAGCAACTTTTCCTTTCATTTGCATTCATTAATGGCATCTTTTTATACAATAAGTTACAGTTGGCTGTCGCTGCAGACGCACACCAGAAATTCTCATAATATTATATTTGTTTAAATATATATTTTAACCTACAAGTGGTGGGCTGGGCGGCTGTTGGCGTTTTGAGTTTTACAAACCATTTAATTGCAGTGTTTCTATTTTATGCTGCCTACTTCTAGGGGCTAAGAAAAATATTTAATGCCTGTTTGTCGCTAATTGGAAAAGTTTAACATTTGCCTTAAAAGTTTGTTGCAACTTGTTTGCACAATATGTTGTTGCGCCGTTGAAATATATTCCATAATCTAAGAACAAAAAAACAAACACAAATGAGGCGGAATTGAATATAAAAAACGTTTTAGAAACCCATGTTTTGAAGAACATAAAAAATTGATTTCTGCGATGATTAATAACAAATTAATAAGAAACGAAAAAACATCTTCTTAATGCACTAATAAAAGTTTAGCTATTTCCGGTATCACGCCCTCCCTGATTTGTGGCCTATATTATCAGCTTTGTTGAGCCAAAATTATACCGCGCTCGTATAAATTTATACCCACTTGAGGCTGTTGTTGCACATCAAATATTTTGCCCTTAATTGGTTTTCTGTTTAAGGTCCTGTTTGGTTTTCAGTTCTACTTTTAGCCACTAAACTTTTATCGTCCTCTGTGTTATGCTTTAAGCTATTTTATTGGCAGCTCTTAATAGTGGACTGGGTTAAAATAAAATATGGTTAATAATCACCTAAAATAGTGGACAAACTTCTGTGAAAATATGACGCATTTCTATTACTGAAAACGTGTTACTGGTGCTGTGAAATGCAACAAAAAACATATTTAAAAAAACAAACAAAAAATATATAATTTATATTTTTTGCTTTGCAGAACTTTTCACATGTTATCAATTGAAAAAAAAAAGGAAATGGGCAGTTAAAAAAGGAAGTCACAAATTGTTGTGTAAATGATGTTTCTTAGGCGTTTTTTGTTTGTTTTTCAATGAATAAACAATCTTTTTATGAGTGTTTTCCTTGATGACATCAATATAAATACATTGAAATCACTGCTGTAGATGGAGCCACAAAGTCTGCTTAAGGGCCTTAAAAGCCTTTCAGCTGGCCAGATATCCTTTTCCCACTGCCCTGAAAGTTCAAATATATATTTATTTTCTGGTCCTCATTCTGGTACAAAATAATTTAATATTTTCAAATGAGAGCCTGAACTCATCATGCAGTTGAATATATTTTATGGAAATTCTCCAGAAACAAATTTACAATAAAAACTCAGCCAACGTATTCCTGATTAATTGTTGTGTCCTATTTGAAAGCCTGTCCTCTCACAAACTTGAAATATAAAAAACGATACTCAAAAAAGCATATTTCTGCAATATTTAAAACACTTAAACATACACATCTGGTTGTTACTAATTATCTGGCATACTTTTCGGAGTTCTTTGCGCTCAAAATGTGTAGCATAATTTTAGGAGTAAAAACATAATTCGGGCCTTTTTGTATGCGGAAACTTGACTCCCGTTTTTTTTTTTTATTATATCTTTCATTTAAACTTTTTCTCAAGAATAATGAGTTATAATTTTTTGGTTTGGCTGCCAGAGTAAAATTATATTTCTTTATTCTGCTGAATTTTCTTTTAAGAAATAATTTTACCTTTTGCGGAAAGCATTTGATGTGTTCACATTTTAATTAAGACAATTGGCCTTTTTTTGTTTTTTTCGGTGGGATGTGCAAGTGAAACTTAAGGCGCTTGGAAAACTCATCTTGTTATTTTTGGATTAATGGCTATAATTATTTTAAAAATGAGGCTGGTTGTTGGAGATGAGCACTCAGCAAATTAAGGGTACTTTTCGAAACGTTGTGAATGGCATAACAGATGAGACAAAAGCCAACAAAAATCAAAATGGCGATCACAGGCAGGCAATTGCAAATCCCTCTGTTATTGGAACATTTGCTCACTAAAAAATATGCACCAAAGAAAATCATTGTTGGTGCTGTGGCGCAAAATACGGCTACTGTTTTATTCCTGCAGCCTACAACTAATTTTTCAACCATCTGCAGGACATACTCCGGGCAAAAGGTGGCTATTTGGATTATTTCCATACATTTTCTACAATAATTTGAATCAATAAAAAATAATATCGCACCAAAAAAAAAAACCCCCCAGATATTGATTTGAATCCCTCTAACACTCTAATGTTTAGTCTAACTCTGTGTTAGTCGATGCAGTAACCAATAAACCTGTTAGATTATAAAATCCAGCAACGCATTTGAGACCCACAGCCATCCACTTAAAAGTAACTCGGCTGAATTGCAAATTTTCCTTCATGTACAATTTTTTTTATTGTAGGCTTTAATATATGGAGGTTGTATGTGTTTTGCTGCTGTTGTTGTTGTTGTTGTTGTTTTGTAAATATGTTGTCCTCTCTGCTTGCATTCGTAACAGCAGCAAACGTATGCATTCAAATAAACTTCTACTCTTATAAGTGAAAAATGTCATTGGCAACTTCTTTAAGCTGCCATTGCAAACCTTTAGGCAGAGCAACGGCAAATTTTGCGCACTCAAATTAAGCGTATTTTGCCATGTCATCGGAGCGGCAACATTTGTTTTTGTGCTGCCGTAACGCGATTGAAATTCACGTGACTGTATATTGAGGCTGCACTACTGCAGGAAGAAGGTTTTTTCTTAAAATTCCATAAGCGCAGTCAGTGACAGAACAGTCATTTCAATTTCATGTCATTTTTCTATGCTGGGCACGCATGCACTCACTCACTTGCCCACCCACTCACTCACTCACTCAGTCACTTACACGGTGAGATTTTTGTGCCGGCATTTATCACAATATCTTGTTGCCGTTTAAGGTTTTTTTCTATGTTTTTTATGTATTAGACAGAAGTCAGTCACTGTTCGGTGTTTCTTTCTTACTGGGGCTGGGGGTTTTCTGACAGACAAAACACCAACCATTTAATTAAAATTTTAACGACATGTGCGCTGTTTTGTTGAGTTTGCAAATTTGTAGCTGGTGACTGGATTGTTTTGTTCGAAGTTGTTGAATTGGCTCGAATTTGTCAAACCGAAATGCCATTAAATAATAGACGCACAAGTTGTAGATTTATTTGTAAAATTAATGAAATTATAGTGAAACAATGTGTTTAGGGCTGAACGTGCATGCCCGGGCATGTTTTAGCAGCGGATGTGTTTTGTAACTGTGAAAGGATACAGATTAGAGATATGGCTGCAGCCTGCAGAGTGTTACTTTAAAGTGAATTTTTGTTGGTTAAGTTTAGCACAATGGCCAAGTTTTAACTCTAGAAAGGATGTGTCCTGGCAAATTAAATCAGCGCTGTCATTAGAGTATTTGGTTTTTTTAAGCACATTTAAAACTGCAAATAAACTATTCACATCATATAAAAACTTAAGGTATTACTTTGCCAGCAAAAAGTCCTTAAGAATAATTCTTATTCAGCTCAGCTTTAAAAAATCCTTTAAAGCGATATTTATTTTGTCTTTCAGCTGCAAACTTTTGTTATTGTTTGCAGGCCAATTTTTCAATTTATTTTTAACGCTCAGCAGCACTCAACAAATAAAATACAAAAAAAACTAAATAAAATGCTGAATTTTTGCTACATTTTTTCGCCGTATGTCACAAAACGGATATTTAATCATAAATAAATATGATTTAAAATTAATAATAAATAAACACAAATAAAATGAAGATTTGTTCAATTTTCTTCTGCTCGTTGTATGTGTCAGTGCAGGTGCTGTTCAGTTCACAACTAATGTTAGAAAAGTAGCAAAGAAAATAAAGGATATAAAGCCAAACAGCACACATTTGCAGCAAAAAGACACAAAAAATTTCGCTTATAGAAAACAAAAACAAAAACAAAACTTTTCAATTTCGTGTGTGTGTGTGTGTGTGTGTGGTTTGATTTTAGCAACAAAATAGCAGCAAAGATTTTTGCCAACATAAGCAGACAGGCAACATGTGTAGAATTTAAAACTCATCACAATAATATAAAGAGCACAAAATTAATTTTCCCTTTGGGATTGAAAAAGAAGAAAAACCGAGCAAATGTTTTTCCAAATACCTGACAAATTATATATTCAAAGTTTCACAAACTGAAACATTGAAATATTTGTGAGGGTAATTTTGAAAAATTGTCAAAAAGTTGAACATGAGATCGCGAAGTATTTCAGGGCTGAAAAACGTCAGTGTTATGCATTTCATAAATCTGAAAACAGGCCCAACTTATTTTGTAAGAAAAGTTCTTTTACAAAAAACACATCTCATTAACTTAAAGCCCACAATATACTCGTAAGTTATATATAAAGCTGTTTGTTAACAATTTGTTGGGATCAGAAGTTGGGAAATACAGCATCATACTTTTCGGACCTTAAATAAAATTTGATTACCGTTTGTTTAACACTTTCATATATCCTAAATACGAAGCAATATTCAGCAGCAGTCGCTTACAAGTTGCAAAATAATAATCTTTATTGTATTATAATATTTTTTCTTAAATAATCTTAAGGATACAGCTTTACGCCATATATCCTTAATATTAAATATGCTTTATAATGCATTAACACCTGCTAACAACTTGCAGCACTAAATGCTCTACATTTTTAGCTACTTTTTTTTACATTTATCCAAAGAATGAAGTAGTTTCCCATATATCCTTTACATTATATATGTTATATCATGAATATAATATCAATAAAAATACTACTACAATTTGCAGAATTGTGTTACTTATCTTAAGAACCATATTTTATGACAATTACTTGCAGGATGTAGGATCTTCTCCTATATCCTTTATATAACTAGTGTAACACAGTTTAACAGAAGTTGCTAACAGTTTGCAGAATAATATTCTTTATTGTTTAAATTTATTTTCATAACAATGGCCTTAAGAATACAGGACTCTACCATATATCCTTTGCATAAAATTTACCAAAAGCTTGGTAAATATTTTTTAAAATAATATTTCTTATGGCTTAAACCCATTATCCTTACAATTTTTCTAGGGATGTTGTGCCCCTGGAAATATCCTTTATAGTACGCCTGGAAGAAATTGCTAACAACTTGCTATAATATACATTTTACCTTTTGAACTAATTTTTATTACAATCGCTTCAAGGGTACATGACTTCCACATGTATCCTTTATATTAAATATGCAATAGAATTCAACTGAAGTTGTTAACAATTTGACGCAGAACATTTTTTACATTTTCAACTAGTTACACCCGGTTGCAGAGTATACGAGTGTGTCCTTCATTATGATTATGATCAATTTAATTTAAATCAATTTTATCACAATCGCTGTAAGAGGGCAGGAGTCTCTTAGACATTCTTTACAAAAAATGTGAACATCTGCCATTTACTTTTGCTCTAGAATTACAGTGGACCAAAGTAATTAATTTCAGAAAAACCAATAATAAAAAATATATTGAGATTGTCCTTCAGATGAACTTTTTTTTTTTAAATTCTACAAAAACACTTGCTGTTATTTTGTATTTTTTTTTTAAATAAAATTTTATCCAAACTGTTTTTTTACGAGAAAATTAAATTTTTTCGCTCAATACATATATAAAACTTACACCGGAAAAACCAAATCCTTTCAAAATTAATAGCCAGAATGTAGCCAGAATTTGTAACAACTTGTGAGAACGTGTGCTTAAGCTTTCAGAGAATTTCTATTTCAATTGGTGCAAGGATACAAAATTTCGCCATATATCCTTTTTTTCTGCGCCTAACAAAAATGCCGTAAAAAGCAACTTAAAACTAATTATACGCTATTTTCTTTTTAAATTAGTTTTTTTTGAGCTTAAATTCATTTTGTTTTGGAGTTGAAAGATGCAGTTTTCCAAAATTTTCTATATACTTTTACATTCTGAATAGCACATTTTTTGAATTTTCTCTATTTTTGATTTCATATTATTTTATTTGTTATATCATTTTGAAAAACTAAAACTAAAGCGAGTATTTATGGCAATAACTTTTTCTTTGTTTTCTTAAATTGTAAGAAGAGCCAGAAATCACAACCACAAACCTGAAGCAAGGACAAATTTGTGTCAGTCTGTATGTGTATTTCTGGAAAACATTTCATTTATGTAGTTGTTAACCTGCAACAATATTTATTGTTTCTTTTTGTGGTGCCTTCCTTCTTCATTCAATTTCAATTCAAAATTTGTGTCTTCTTTTTTGCGTATTATTTTGTTTCTAAGGAACTGCATTGATGGATTTTTTTCATTTCCAAGAAACTAAATTTGCTGTTCCATAACATTTGTTCACAAATTTCAAATCATCATCAACAACAGCATCATCAGCATCGTCATCATCATCATTTTGATTTAGAAATTGCTATTTAAATTCTTTTTTGTGTTTCAAGACAACAATTTTGGACAATCTTATTTATTGCTGTGGTCAAGGTATTTATGGTTTAGCAACATTTTTTGACATATAAATTAATTAAAAATTCCAACATTTAGCATTTGATAGACATTCCATTCACAAGAACTGCAAGTTGGCAAAACAGGGCAAGGTTTGTAGTTTGCAGACATGTTAGAAGTGAAATGCAATTATTTCTAAGAAATATGTATTTATGTACCTGTGTATGTGCGTTTGTTTATTGATAGTGGGCCCCAGAAAAAGTCTTTTGAATAGCAAAAGATTTCAGCTCCTTTCTTTTAGCTTTTTAAAATAACTTTTAAATGCATCTATGTTGGAAAAAAACTATTTGTTACAGCTTAAAATAATTTTCAATTTAATTGCTTGAACAAAGTTGTTTGGTTTTTTATTGCCGTTGTTTTGTCAGCCACATTTTTCTCATTTAGTTTTATATCTTTATAAAAACTAAAGTGGTATTTTAAAAGTCCTAAAAAAATAGTTCTCATATCGCACCTTAACGGGTTGATGTAATAGTTTTAATATTACTGAGGAATTTAGTTGCAACCGTAGGAGACATATATAATAAAAAGGATATATAAGAGAGTTCTAAATGCTTTGGGGTTTTGTGCTTAAACTTGGTGCAAAAGGAAAAGAATATAATTCTGCAAGTTGTTGGCCACTGCTGTTGATTATAATTCATCTTTAGCACAAAGGATATATGCGAGAATTCTATATTCTTAAGGCCACTTTTATTGAAATTAGTACCAGAGGCAAAGGATATAATTTTGCGAATTGTTAGCAACTTCTGTTAAATTATGTGGCGTATTTATTAAAAAGGATATATGGCAGAGTTTTTGATCCTGCGATTGAATGTCACCAAAAATTGGCTTAAAATATACAGAATACAATTCTGCATATATAAATATCAGCTGCTTGTGAAGTTTTTTTCAGATTTCATATTAAGGATATACGAAAGACTCCTAGATTATTGCAGCGAGGGTGTTGGAAACTGTTTTTTAATATAAAGTCTGTAATTTTTAAAATTTAAGCAACTACTGCTCAACTTAGTGTTATATATAATATTAAGGATGTATGACAATGTTCTGTATCCCAGAACCGGTTCTAGTGAAAGTTAAACGATATTATTCTGCAAATTTTTTTATTTTCAGTGTCAAGGATATGGGAAAAAAATCCTATATCTGTGAACAGATGGTGATAAAAATTATTTTAAAGCATAAATACTGCAACTCTGCAATTCTGTTAACAAGTTCTGCTGAAATCTGTTCTATATTTTTTATAAAGGATATATGACAGAGTCCTTGATCCTTGCCGTAAACGTAAAAAAAATTAGTTGAAATATTTCACATTATAATAACACATATTGTAAACAACATTTGGTGAAATTTGTTTAATATTCCCTATTAAGGATATATAAGAGAGTCCTAGATCCTTGATAGCGAACATTGTTTAATAGATGGGGAATATAATATGGCAAATGGTAACCAGCCTCTGCTGATGTTTAATACAAATACAATATTAAGGATATATGGGAGCGTCCTGTATGCTTGAAGGGACTGTTTTGAAAATTAGTGTAAATTATACAGAATGTAATTCTGTAAATTGTAACCAGCTTTTGGTTAGGTTTTTGCATATTAAATATTAAGGATATATGGAAGAACCCTGTGTCCTCGTCCTAACCCATGAAATTTAAACAAGAACGAAACATATAACTCGTTTGTTTCTTCTGTTGGTACCCACTTGCAGAACACAATTAGCATTTAATCTTTGTATTGTTCTCCCGTGTGCTAAAACAATATGATGTGTTTTCAAATGTCTACAATTTTAAGACATTAAACTGGTAGTTGTGTCCTCTTATTTGTGCAGTTTACTTTTTGTTTGCAATCTCTGTGGGAGTCATTGTATAACATGTGAAATACTTCTGTAAACATTTTTTCATTTATCACATTTATTATCCTTCTTTTGTCCTTCTAGTGCTGTTCTTGAGAACATTTTAATTGTTGTAAATGTTTGTTTGAAACAGTATGAAAATAATATGACGGTAACTTGTCTTTTATTTGAATTTAACATTTTAATATAATTTAAGGAGAATTTATAAATAGATAAACATGACCCAAATAGGAGTTTTATAGGAACAACTAGAAATTCCTGCTTAAAATTCAAAACTGATTAAAAACAGCTTTAAGGACGTATTAAAATCGGCGGGTAAAAAGAGTAGAAATTCATTAAATGGTGGCTGGAAGTTTATGCAAAAGGAAAGTATTTATTTGGCTCAGAGTTTCTTTAACTATTTTACGATACGATATTAAGGATTTCTGGTTAAAGAAGAAGCGGTCGTACTTAGAGTTTAAGCTCAGATTTCTTTGCAATATAAATTTTCAAAGGATCTGACTAACTTTGATACCTAAAAGTGACCAAACTGGGCAAATAATTTTTGTGAAATTTACTGAATCAGTCTGTGTCATTGTGCAAGGATGCAACAAGGATACACTAGCAGTTGATATAATAGAATTTATGTTATGAAAATGAAGACAAGTGGCTTGTAAACTGGCCAGTTTTTGTGTTTCACAGAGGTTTTATTCCAACATTTGGCTGTAAACTTTTAATAATTGCGAAAACGGCATTAAAATATTTCAAATACTGTATAATTTCACGTTATAATTGAATTCGAATTCCCAACACCTGCTTATTTTTCCAGTCTTACATGCTTTAAATATGTTGTTAATATTTCTAACGAGTCGAACGACCGCAGTGTAAAGAAACCTCTAATGATGTTTTTTGGTGGTTTAGTTTTTCGAAATGTTCACGTTTATGCGATAATATTGAAAAAATAACATAAACACATGAAATCAGAAACACACCAACAGCTGAATAATATTGCACAATATATAGAAATATAGAGTACATGAATACATGTGTGTGTGTGTGTGTGTGACAACCATATCTAACGAATGGCAAGCAGACAATGATGGCCACGCACTCACTCACACTCACTCACACTCACACACAAGCGCGTGAAAGAAAAAAACACACAAAAAACAAATACATTAGCGTTCGCACAAATGCATCCTGGCATTAGAATAATACAAAACACACTTTTATTTGCACCAAAAAACTGTGCAGAATATATGGACAGAGTGTCATACACAGTGCAAAAAGTTTGAAAGTTTTTTTTTTTTTTTGCTGTTTCGATTCGTGCATTAACTTGAACATGAAACCTCAGCTGCATTGCAGTATTTTAGAAACTTTTCATACACCCAGAAACACATAGAGACGGATGGACAGACAAGCAGGCAGGCAGGCGGGCAGGGCAGAGAGCTGCCTGCAGATGGATGAACCGAAGTGTAAACGCGCGCGTATTTCATTTGTAACATTGATATTTTTATTGACAACATCAGCGAGCACACAAATTCAGTGGTAACTGATACATGCAATTTTCAAATAGAGTTAAAAATATGCATCAGTAACGGGTAATTAAGTGAGAGGTGTTAAAAGGTTTGTTTCGGCCGTGTTTTACTTGTTGCCTTTTCCCCAATTGGATATGATTTTCTTCTCCAAGTCACAGAGTCACCAGCTCTTTCAATCTCTTACATTTCTTAAATCTTTTCTTTTCTTTTCTAATTTTCGCCTGTTTTTGTTCTTGTTTTATGTTTTCTCTTATTATTAAATGTGTTTTCTTTGCTTTGCAATTTTATTTTTCTATCCTCTAGGAATCTATTCGTCACATTTTATTTTGCTGTAATTAATTTTCGCTATATTTCCATTTATAATATATTTTTTGTTGGTTTGTTAACAAAATACTGATTCTCTAAATGACGGCCTTGTGCTGGTTTCTTGCCATTTCCTTTCCTTTCATTCGGTATTTGGTTTGTGTTGAGGGATATAATAGTTTTTTGCTGTTCTGCTGTTCTGCCTTTCGGCTTGCCAGCATCGTTTGTGGTCTTTTTAATATGGCTTTCTTCTTGATTAATTTTCTGTTCTCTTTTAATCTATTCAATTCTTTTCTCTAATTGATTTTCTCTAATTATGTTTTCTTCTTTATTTTGTTTTGTTCTCCTTTAATTTTTCTTTTCTCTTCTAATCTATGCGAATTTGCTACACTTTTCCCATCCATTCTTTATTTTCCTTTTCGCCTTTATTTTTCTGTTCTCTTTCCATCTATTTGTCACATTTTTCCTTTTTCTTTTGTATATTCCATTTCCTCAATTGATTTTTTTTTATTTTCATCTTTGATTTTTTGTGGTTTTCTCTTTTATTTTGTTCCGCATTAGTTTTTTTCTATTCTCTTCCAATTTATTTTGATTTGCTAAATTTTTCTCTTTCAATCTTCAGTTTTCTTTTCTTTTTCATCTATAATTTTTCATCGTATTCTTGTTTATTTTATTCTCTAATCGTGTTTCTGTTCTATTTTAAACTATTCTTATTCCATATATTTTTCTCTTCTTTCCCTTATTTTCTTTTTTCTTCTCTTTCTCATATTTAATTCCTTTTCTTTTTCATCTATTATAATAAGTCGTATTCTTCGCTGTTCTGTTACCCTTCTAAGTTTCTAGTCTATTCCAAATTTTGTTATATTTTTGTTTTCTTTTCTTTATTTTTTTTTTACTCTAATTTAATTTTCTCTTCCTCTGTTTTTTATTCTCTTCGCTTCTCTTCTCTTTTCTTTTCTTTTCTTTTCTTTTCTTTTCTTTTCTTTTCTTTTCTTTTCTTTTCTATTCTTTTCTTTTCTTTTCTTTTCTTTTCTTTTCTTTTCTTTTCTTTTCTATTCTTTTCTTTTCTTTTCTTTTCTTTTCTTCTCTTTTCTTTTCTTTTCTTTTCTTTTCTTTTCTTTTCTTTTCTTTTCTTTTCTTTTCTTTTCTTTTCTTTTCTTTTCTTCTCTTCTCTTTTCTTTTCTTTTCTTTTCTTTTCTTTTCTTTTCTTTTCTTTTCTTTTCTTTTCTTTTCTTTTCTTTTCTTTTCTTTTCTTTTCTTTTCTTCTCTTCTCTTCTCTTCTCTTCTCTACTCTTCTCTTCTCTTCTCTACTCTTCTCTTCTCTTCTCTTCTCTTCTCTTCTCTTCTCTTCTCTTCTCTTCTCTTCTCTTCTCTTCTCTTCTCTTCTCTTCTCTTCTCGTTTCTTCTCTCCTCTTCTCTTCTCTTCTCTTCTCTTCTCTTCTCTTCTCTTCTCTTCTCTTCTCTTCTCTTCTCTTCTCTTCTCTTCTCTTCTCTTCTCTTCTCTTCTCTTCTCTTCTCTTCTCTTCTCTTCTCTTCTCTTCTCTTCTCTTCTCTTCTCTTCTCTTCTCTTCTCTTCCCTTCTCTTCTCTTCTCTTCTCCTCTCTTCTCGTCTCTTCTCTTCTCTCCTTCTTCTCTCTACTCTAGTCTTCTTTCTTCTTCTTATGTTTTATCTTCGGTTGTAGTTTTTAATATTTTCTTCTCCATTCATTTCTTTTTATGCTCAACTTTCACTTTCTATTGTTCTACATTGTCTTGCTGTCATTTATCTTACTTCGTTATCTCTCTTCTTTTCATATCTTATGCTCTGCTGTTTTCTCCACTTTTTGCGGCCTCTTTGTTTTTTACCTTTTTCCCCTCTCTGTCCTACTCTTGTTGCTGTTTTTCTTTTTTCGTCTTAACGTGTTTTCTTACCCCTTTAATTTTGCTATTAAGATTTTCTTTTTATCTGTTGTGCTGTTATTTAAACTTTCTGTTCTTCTACTCTCTTGTTGCTTATTACTTCTTTTTCTCTCCTGCTAAGAAACTTTCCCTTTGCTCTGATCTCTGATCTCTCCTGATCAATTCCGTTGGCGTATTTTTTTCCAAATCAAAACACTTCCTTCTCAGTGCCCCTTTAACAGTATTTATTATATTAAGTAAATGAAAGGATAATACGTTCGTGTGTGTGTGCCTGTGAGCATTTTGCAGCAACAGCGAGCAGTCAGTCGTTGCTCCATGGCAAAACGATGGTTAAGCAAACAGATATTTTTTATGTATCACAAATAATGTTGATTTGAAAAAGGGGTTTTTCATTTTTCAAACTGAAGGAATGTTCTGAATGCACAGAAACGTACGCGTGTACAAATGTTCGAAATTGTGTTTGTTTGTCTCGTTTCCGTTTACAGGATATTAGAAAATTCAACAAGCGCAAGCAGCACAAAAAAAAATGGAGCATATCATATCATACAATTCAAGAAAGAAAAAAGAAGCACCACCATTCAAAATTACTGAATTCAATATGATAAAAGCACAGTGGCAGGGAATGTGTGCAAGAATTTAAGGTTTATAACAGCAGGATCGTAAGAATGCAACTATTTCGTGCTTAACAGGGAACACAAACTCCATCTGGACTTATTTTGGTTTTGTTTTTTTGTATTAAGAAAATGGGTTTTTGTTTGTTTTTCCTCGGGCCCATAGTGCTGCTAAATCATGCCAATACCACGTAAGCCAGATTCTCGGCATGTTCGAGCGATTGTATTTGCATCAGCCGTGCTGTTCAATATGTTGTACTGGCACTCCAGCATCCATGTCATGCGACTCTCTAATAAAACACGTAGATCATGTAAAATAATGAGATTTTGAACAAGTCATCACACTATCGCCGTGTTGAGGTTTTTTCTTTGTCACTAATAAACTGGAAAATTTGTTGCAATATTAGAAAGACCGCAAACGATGCTGGCAAGCAGAAAGGCAGAACAGCAGAACAGCAAAAAAGGATTATATCGTCCCCCACACAAACCAAATACCGAATGAAAGGAAAGGAAACGAAACGAAACGAAACAAGCACATGGCCGTCATTTAGAAAATGAGTATTTTGTTAACAAGCAAACAAAAATATATTTAGAAACAAAATATTATATGAAAAAAAAAACTGTAAATAGTGGTTTTGCTAAATTATGAAATATTTTTCTAAAGTAACGCCTCAAATCATGCTCCACTTTTTGGAAATTACTTGGGCGCATACCCATAACTTTAGCATCTAATTTGACAGCAATTCGCAGTTTTTTCTAACATAAAAAGTGGTGTAAAGTATGTTTTGCAATTAAAATAGTTAATGCCCCTAAAAGTATGCCAGGCTTCAAAGCAAAATTCAGAGACAGTCGCATGCGTGAGTGAAATTACTTATTGAAAGCAATTTTGTTATGCTACGCCGAATTGACGGAAAAATTTTACACTTTTTTCAAAGTGAAATGTAAAATTCACAAGTTTTGGTGGCTTTTATTTTGTAAAAACTTATTTAAAGCCCATGAAAGGTCAGTTGGGAACATAAAACCCGAATTGCGGAAAGAGCTCTGGGACATTCCAATAAGGCCATGCCAGAACTGCTTCGAGGATTGACAAAAAAACGATGGCGCCAGATATTAGAGGAATTACTTTGCAGGACACTAAATAGAAATTATTTAATATGTGAATATTTTTAGAGAAATATGAAAATTCATTTAATTTTTTGAGCAGACCCCATGGAAGAAACCCCTTTCCATTATCCAAATGTTCTCTAACTAAATTTTTTTTTTCAAATTTATATTAGAAATAAGACTGGACAAGAAAATTAACCCCACAGGACTTTCAATCAACTGTGAAGATGAAACTTAATAATAGAATGAGAGAATAATAGAGAAGTTCTAGTCAGGATATTTTGCTTTGAATATTTTTTGAAGATTTTCTAATATTTAAAACTAGATTTTTTTTAATTTTTCATTTAAGAAATAATAGACACAAAAAAACAAATTTTAAAGATAGAAGATGAAATTTACTTTGAATTCGTTCTAAAATGTTATGGGAAATTTCTGATTAAAAAAAAAATCGTATAAAAATAATATTAGAAATAAGACTGAGCAAAAAAATTAGAGCCACAGGACTTCAATCAACTTTAAAGATGAAACTTAATAAGTTAATGAAATGTTCTGTTCACGACATTTTACGTAGAATTTTTTCCTAAATGATTTTCCTTTTCTTCACACAATTTTTACAAGAAACAAAATGTCCTTGGGTTGTGCATGTGCTCGTTTGTGTGTTTATATTGTATTATTTTTTTCATTTTCATTTTCAAATGAACCCCCCCACCCTCTGGAAATGAATGGCAAATCATCGAAACTAAAAGGTCTGCTTTTCTTTCATAACGACGACATTCTTTGCTAAAGCAATTCCTCACTAACAAGAACAAGAAAACGAGAAAGTCACCACTTTGATATCATTGAAATATGTTCGCATGCCAGCCACATATTGGTAACAAATCATATAAATAACATTTTTGGCATAAGTTAAATATTTCCATTTTCATTTTATTTTTGTTGTTGTCTACCATTTGATTTTGCTTCCTTTTATACAGATTTTATATAGTATTTGTAGCCTACATTAGACCGGGAAATGCAGCCAAGTGAAAGAAAAGACCAACAACTGACATCCCAAACAAAGTGGTTGGAAAAAAAGGATGTTTTCCAACGTATGTGGCTTCGTTGTTGTATTGATGTGCTGACATGTTGAAAATCTTATATTTAACAATATCATTCATTTATCATTCAATTGAATTTGTTGAAAATCTTTACAAAATGTATTGGCTGGAGAAATTTGTTTGTTGGCCGCACATTTTCGGCTGATATTCTTTTAATAACAAATTATGGGCTGCTTTAGAGTTCAGCAGAAAAATAAAATTATTTATGTAAATAAGAACTGAAAGACAAACGTTTGAGCTAAAGAGTTCTGGCGAAAGGCGATAAGCAAAATACACAAGAATATGAATGGAGCCTTAATGTACAGGCTCATTAGCAAACGTCTTGGAGGCTCACAAAACGCTGTTTAGGAATTATTATTGTATTATTAAGATTTAATTATTATTAAGACATTATTATTATTCTTATAATTAGGAATTATTATTAAGAAATTATTATTAAGAAATTGTTATCAAGAAATCATTATTATCAAGAAATTATTATTATTAAAAAATAATTATTATAACACAAAAGGATTTAATTGGATAACCAAAAAAGTTGAAATCAATTGACTGGCAGCATGATGGACAGTGATGCTGGACAGTGGCCAGGTAAGTAGTACAATATTATATCAATATCATAAACGACTGATGGTTCTACATTTAGGAAGGGATGATTTACAGCTGCTTTTTTTCCGCTCCAGCTCATGGATTTAAACAAATAAAAGATTTAAACCCTAAATTCCTTTAATGACGTATGCGACAAAATCTGCTTTCTCCAAATTCTGTTGTACACAAATACCGTTGATGTGGTTTTCAGTGGGTTAAAATTTACCATTGCTTTTTTGCTAGAACCTCTAATTTGATATTATAATTTAATGATGTATTCCTGTAAGATGATTTCATGAAACACTATGAATATATATAGCAAATCATTAAAGTGTGCGTGTCTTCAACACCGCCAAAATTCAAAAGTCTGTATTGGAAAATGCTGTACTTAGAAGTGGTATTTAATCAGGCTTGATATATATACCAGTCACAGTTGATAGTAATATCCATCATTGTTTAATTATAACCAATTGATTTGATTTGATTAAAAATATGAGTTTCATTCAATGAAAATATTAGTGAACACGATGGAATATAAAATTTTGCATCTTCAGGCAGTTCTTATATCTACAAATGAATATAAATTAGTGTTATCAACTGAGCCGGGGCAAAAATGTCGTTTGGAATGTTTGGTAACAACAGCAGGCAACTAATCAGGCTTGATATATATACCAGTCACGGTTGATGGTTATACCCATCATCACTTAACATTGCAAGTTAACGTGCATACACTTCATACTTGATAAAATATCATCAATTTGAGCTTTTTTTTAATATAATTTTTTTTTTTACTCAACAACGTGACTTAATTTAATATATTTTTTATTGTTTAAAATTTCGGCCAAAGCTGTTGGCCACCATGCCCTCGAAGTTCTTATAGTTTATCAATTACTTATTATTTAAAGTTTTTTTTTTAATATATTTGTTCAAAGCCAGCTTTTCATCGAAAACTAGATATTTAATTAAATTGAAAATAACAGCCCACTGCCGTTTGGGAAGTAAAACTTGATTAAAATTTCAAGCAGAGATTATTCCCTTCCCCCCCCCCCCCCATTTTTTGACTACTTTATTATTATTCAATATCAAAGGCTACAAAACTTGAGGACTCCTTCCATCAGCATTTTCTTACGTCTTAATTTGCCATCGCTTGTCTCATTTCCCTTTTAGCATTTGATCCAATTCATTGTATTATTATGAATTACTTTCAAATACTTGTTCGATCCCCTCATCCGAAAGTGGGGGAAAATGTCTTATTGCTTTGCTGCGAGGGAAAAACATAAAAAAAAACATGAGTTACTTGTGTAAAATATTAAAATACTCACTTCGTTGCGCAATAGACAACAGAATAAAATATTTTGCAAATATCTGTCTACAGAATTTAAAATTTAATACAATCGCAACTCTTTAAGCCGGGTGGCGGGTGGGTTAGAAAAAAAGCTGTTGTCTTTAACACTCTTCCATACAGAAAAAAAATTTTTTTGTTGAACAGATGGCAGAAGGAGGCAAGAGAAAATATAATGCACTGACTTCATATTTTATTCATAGGGCTTCTAACACTGAACAACA
This sequence comes from Epicampocera succincta, assembly GCA_932526305.1. Lineage (NCBI taxonomy): Eukaryota > Metazoa > Arthropoda > Insecta > Diptera > Tachinidae > Epicampocera > Epicampocera succincta. Next base: position 6,458,138 of record OW052035.1, on the reverse strand, counting down.
ACATAAAAACCCATATGAACATTCATAACGCCAAAAATATTATTTCCAAAAACAAGAAAAAAATTACATAAGAACTTGCATTTTGCATAAATATATTGTATAAAAACAAGGGAACCATTTACAATTTCAGCTGCAGTTGCAATTGAAATGAGTAAATAGAGAAATGAAAAGAATGAAAGACAACACAGCAGCACCACCAGCAGCAGCAGTAGCACCAGCAGCAACAACAGCAACAGCAAAGAGAACAATGAATTGCATTTGTTATATTTTATTTTATTCTTCAGTATAAATTTACATTGTGTACAAAAACGTTTTTACCCCGATTTATTTTATTTAGTACATATTTTCCGTTTCTTTTTCAGTTTTCAACTTAAAATGGATGTATCCTTTGGCCACAGTTTTTATGGAAACAAGTCAAGTGGCTAAAAGTTAAAATGTTTAATGCTTGATAAAAGATACTAAAATTGTATGTGAGTTTAAAGTGGAAGCTTAAATTTTAAATTGTTATAAAATTTCTTAAAAAAAAATTTTACTTTATTGACGGCAATTTCAAAATTGTTAATAAAGTCTAAAGAAATTATTTTTTTTTTGAAGGAAGTTTGAGCTTAAAATATATTTTAATAGTTCTTTATTTATTATCTAATTAGTCAGGATTAGGCAAAATCTGGTGACTGACAAAAATTACTTGTGATGCATCTCCAATTTTTATAGGGATATAATGAAAATTAGACTATTTTAGAATTGATTAATAAAATTTCTTTTACTTTCCAATGCAAAACATAATTTATTATTATATTGCAACGAGTGCAAAATTTACGTATTACAAATTAAGGTGAATGTTGTCCGGACAAAGTTTTTTGTAAACGTACTTTTCATGAGAGAGAGAGAGACAGAGAGAGAGAACAAATATTATTTACGAACAACTCTGAGTTTGAACTCTTTTAAACGTATATTTTGTCCAGATAAGTTTGAATTAATCATTTAATGTTTGTTAAATTAAGTTGTGCCAGTTGTTTGAAAAATAGTTTAAAAATATATAGAAGATATAGAAAAATAAAGAGGATCTACATACCGGACTGATGTGTACTTTTTGCTTATAACACTCCTCGATGCATTTCAATTCGCCATCAGCAAAAAAGTAAATTTCTGTTTTCATTCATTATTCGCTAATTGGAAAAACGTCCAACACTTTGACATAGAGAAAACAATATTGGAAACAAGTCATTGGGTACAAAACGGCCACATTGGAGCGGCTTCGATTTACCAGCCAAATTTTTCATAGTTTTTATTTGGACAAAATAGGCGAATCTACCTTTGGTTGTAATAGTGGTTTTATGGTGTAACGTATTCTGCTGCATATCCATGAAATCCACTTCAAACAAAAACTCATAAAATGTTTAAGCACCACTTGTTCGGTGGGTAAATAAAAATACATCGAACACATGATGCCTTCACAGTCTTCTGGGCTCAGCTGTATCCCATAATATCATCAAATCCACACATTCGACAAAATGGCGTCTCTCGATACACGACAATTTTCCAAGATTTTGACACAAAATATAATATTTTAATGGGCTCTAATCCCCGTATTTCTACGATCTTAAGAACTCCAAAATATGCCAACGACTAATCGATCTCTTTTAGATTTTTAACAATTTCAATTCGAGTTCCAGAGAATTGGAAAGAAATTTAAAAAATTCAAATGAAAAACTGCTAAATGCGATTTGATAAAATCTAGTTCCAGCACATTTTTAACAATTTCCTTTTCGCAAGAAATCGATTCTTTTGCCTCTGCAATTGCCAACATTTTGTTTAGTTTCATTAAAGGATAAAGGACTAGTTCCATAATATTGAATATATGGAAATATTAAGTGTCCAGCACAATTTCTCGGCTACCATTTCTGGTACATATTAACACGTCCTATGCAGTGTTTCCCTATCTGTTTTGACTTCAATACACACAACATGTTGTTTCAAAAGTGTTGCGGTTACCAATAGAATTAATTTTGCCCATCATTCATAAAGCATTTTGTTTTTGTACTTATATTTTTGTGTTCGAGTGGCAGCCGTTCCGCTCCCTCATATTATTTAAATGACAAAATACCAAACCGAAACCTAATTTCTGGTTAAATTTTGGGTTGTTATTTTTTTTGTATTGTCATCGGCAACACCAGCAACAAAAGCGGTGATAATGAGCAACTTTGACACTAAACCAATAAATGCGGGCCGTCACAGCCGGTTGACTTTTAAAGGAATTCCGTTTAGACACATGTTTGTGGGTTGACAGCCATCGTTTCAGTGTCGTATTAGAAATTCATTTGTTTATGGTTGTGGTTTCTGGTGCAACTTTGTCGCTGCAGACGGTGTTAAAGAAATTGTAATGGCTAATAGTTGATGATGAAAAAGTTTGGACTATATAAAGCCTTGAATAACAAATATTTTAGCCAGTTATTTAATAAATTGTTAAGGAAACACAAATATGAGGTGGGCTTTAGTTTAACTCTATTAAAAAGTTAAGAATGGCTTGAATTTTGTTTCTTATGTTTTTATATAAAAATGCCCAAAAGTGTTTCAACTCATTTTCATAGAAACATGCAATACAACAATAAAATTTAATAAAACTACAATTTTTTTAGAAATTTTTAAACTGTTTTCTAAAAGTATGTCATATTCTTCATTCTTCATAATAAATACAAATATTAATATGGGCATTTCCATAGCAAAGCCAGCTCTGTATCATATTATTTCATCATCGCTTATTAAACACTTCTCACTGCTTCTCAGTTCTTATTGATTGTTCTTATAAAATGTCAACGGAATACATTTGCACATCTGCAGGCTGAAAAAAACGACTAAGCCCAATGGCGTGATGGGACAAAAAACATGATATTACTTTGTCATCTCTTATCGAACACTACAAAATGTTGTTTTTACTTTTCAATGCTGTTTAATTTTTCAGACCATGCATTTGTATGTTTATAATTATGAAAAAACTAAATCCTATGGCGTGACGTGACAATTTTTTTGTTTCTTTCCCTGAATGTATGAATCATTTTCATTGAAGATGTAATCAACAAATATGTTGCAAGGCTGAAACAAATGGCATGATGTGACAAATTTGGAAAATCACCGCATGTCTACTTTTATAAAAACATTTTTTATCGAACAAATACCCAACAAATATTTTGCACAGCTAAAACCAGTAGAGTGATGGGACAAAAAAAAAATTTAATGGCGTATTGAGACAAGAAAATTTGTTTTGTATAAAAATAATAATACGAATTTATTTTCACATACATACGAACATTTTTTTTCGATCAAGTGAACAACAAATATGTTTCAAAGCTAAAACTAATGGCGTGACGTGACAAAAAAAATGAATTTTCCCTGAAAATCTTTATATATTTCCACCTACAAGCAAACATTTCGCATCTAACAAATTTTAAAGCTTAAACCAATGGCGTGATGTGACAGAAAATAGTTTTGTTTCCTATGAAAATCATTCCCACATACATACATTTTCGAACTAATAATTAGCAAATATGTTTTATAATTAAACCTAATTTCATGATGTGACAAAAAAAATTCTTTGCTATGAAAAGCATCACATATTCTCACCTTTTTCATCGATAAAATGAACAACAAATATATTGTACACAATTCATTACATTTTATACTTTAATAATATTCAAAAACCAAACGTTTTACGACACTTGCACGTGTGTGTTGCCAAATGCTTTGCACAATCAAACAAACATTTTTCGTCTACTCTTGTTAAATGCCAGAAAAACTTCTCGTACAAGAAGTTTTTCAAATATACTTTTAGTAGCAGTCTGCTCGAAACTAACTAAAATCATTTGTATTATTCAAATACAAACTTTTGCCAGATACTCTTAACATTCACAATGCGGTTGTGTGCGACTACAAAGGCAAAGACAAACAAAACTTTTACCTTTTACATTTATGTTTGTGTGTGTATGTGTGCATGTGCATGTGCGTGTGTGTGTGTTATTAAACAAATTCAAATATTTGCAATGCAAAATAAAATAAATATTTCAAAATATTTATACACAAAATATCTAACTGTATATGTGAGTGTGTAGGCGTGTGTGTAACTAAAAAGGATGTTTTATTCGAAGAAACCATGTTTTCCGCAAAGTCAAAGGAAACTAACAACTTTCGGTAGCAACAACAGCAGCAACAGCAACCTTATTAATAGAAAAAGAAATTTTATCGGTTACTGCATATAATCCTTAGAGTATTTATGGGTAAAAAAATTCTTTAAAAAATTTATTGATGACAAAACTTTTCGGCAAAAAAAAAAAAATGTTTGATGGCAAAATTTTTCTATAAATAATTTACTCATTCCAAAAAAATTTCCATAGAAAATTCATGGCTAACCAAAATTTTCCCTGCACAAATAATCGTTGAGAATAGTTCTCTATGGGACATTTTTCACAGATGAAAATATTCTGTAAAAAGGTGGAATTGCAAGTACAACCTGAAAGTCGTTGAAATGTGGAGACACACAGCCGCAGTGCGGCTTGTTTTACATCCTGGTTTCAATTTATAAAGTCATTTGAATAAGAACCAGATTGACTGACATTTTAATAAGATTTTAATTTGATCAAGTTTGTGAATCGTTCGTCGCTTTTCTTTATCCTGTATCGAACCAAACTTCCAGCTGTGATACGATTATTGGGTTTATTCGTGTCACAACAGGGAAGCGTAAGATTCTCAGTAAGAAATGTTTTATGCTCTGGAATATATAAAATAAAAAAAACATTAAATAACTGTTTTCAGTATGAAGTTGCTGGCAGGACAACGTTCAAAATTATGTCACATGTGTAATGGTCTGTATCTAAAACAATATGTGACATAAAATCTTTCGATAATCCCCAACTAAATCATTGGACTTTTATCTGGGAACATGTAATGGAAAAAAGACGACTATATCAACGTAAACTGGTGAATTAATAGCTAAAATATATGTGAGCCCACAATGACAATTCAAGATTTACTTGCTGCCAACTGAAAGTTCATATTTCTTTTCTCACAAATTATATACAAATAAATATAAATATAAATCTATATAAATATTTGATACTATTTATATTCTTAATAAATCCCTTGAATAGCAAAAATAGTTACAATCTATTTATGTGCGTTTTGAGAAAACTTTCGTGCCAATAGCGAATTCAGGTTCATATCAATGAATTTTTAATGCGTATTACAGCCACCATTCAATTATTTTGGCATTAAACCAGCCACCCGAATATCCTGTCAGCAAAACCGAACAAACAACTTTATGCTGAAGCGCAGAAATTAAACATTTTGTTGTTGTTCTTACTTCTTTGTTTATTAGAATAAAGGAAAAATTATGCCAGAAAACCGGCTTAAAGTACTAAAAATATACCAAATAAAATATGTACAACTAATTGTGTGTGTGTGTGTGTGTTTGCCTCGTCCTTTTGCAAAAAAAACCAATACAAGTTTTCTTATCATCTGAGTGTGAAAGTTTTTTGTTTCTCCTTTCTAAGATTTTTAATTCTTTTGTCCTTGCAAGAGATTATAACTTTATAATAAATAGGATTTGCTTATCTTCTTTAAATGTCACAGTTTTTATGACACCTGGTTTTCCGCTCTATTTTAATGCATTTTTTTAGGGCGGCAACTTGATTCTCCTCTACTCTTTTTATGCTGTCAACATATTGTAGAAAAAATAAAGTTTGTGTTGGCATTTGAACAAGGTTTTATTTTCATAGAAAGCAAATCGCATAAAGAGAAAAAAACTCACAGTGAAAAATATTTATGTTTAATATATTTATAGTCATGACAGCTGCCTTCAGCTGTAGTTTTTGTAAGGCTGTCGCCAAAACTGATGTTAGAGACTTGAAAAGGTTTGTTCAAGTGGATTGGAAATAACCTTAGAAAAGTTTTTTGCCTGATTTTTAAGACCCTTATTGATGGCAACACAAATAAAGCAAAAATGTTTCGAAAAATGTATGAAAATATGAGAACTTTGTTTTAGTCTTGCAGGCCGTAATAGAAAAGCACAACACAAATTATCCTTTTTTCAGTTTTGTTTTCTTAAATTGTCTTCAAAGATTAAATAAAAAGTTCACAAGTCGTTTGGCCACTTAAAAATTTCGAAATGGATCCTTGAAGAACATTTACTTGGGGGTTAGCCAGAAACAATATCAAAACTTTTAAAAATTTTAAAATTATTAATTAAAAATTTAGTTGCAAAGGACTGGTAGACTAAAAGGGGTGATGTGGCCTAAATAGGGAAAACAAGAACAGAATGATACAGTCTTATAATTTAGAAGACATTTTAAAGCCTGTTATTTTAAAGACCAGCTAAACTTAGTAGCAGCGATTTGGTGATATTAAATTGGGCGCCTGCTGCAGACTATTTGTTTGGGGTAACAAAAAAAAAAACCAAAAATATATCAAAAAAAAGTTTATATAAATTGAAAATGTGTACTATTAATTAATATTATTATTTATTATTGGAATTTGCGCATTGAAAACCATTTAACTTTTTAATTGATTTGATTAAAGCTTTACTCACGTCAATTAAGTTTTTCATTCAATCAAACAAAAACTTTAATTTACCAAATTTGTACTGTTAACTTAAAAGCACTTGGAATTTGCACCTTGAAAACCATTTAACTTTTTAATTGATTTGATTAAAGTTTTACTCACGTCAATTAAGTTTTTCATTCAATCAAACAAAAAGTTTAATTTACCAAATTTGTACTGTTAATTAAAAAGCACTTGGAATTTGCACCTTGAAAACCATTTAACTTTTTAATTTATTTGATTAAAGCTTTACTTACGTCAATTAATTTTTTCATACAATCAAACAAAAAGTTTAATTGATAAAAAACATTTTCTGGGTTTAGTATTACAGACCGTTACCATGCAAATAATCAAGAAACTCATGATTTAAATTATTCAAGTTTTGGGGTAACGCTGTTTAAAAACAATGTGGCTTAACACGTTCTCAACAGTTCCACACTCCTTTGAGCGTTTTGCGTCTCCTTCAAGGCCTTCAGCTCAAATAATTTAAGACCTTAATTATATAGTAGATGTGAAAAACTGTGTCATTTATGGCACTAGAAATTTTATTCTTATACGTGATGAAATGAGTGCCGGTTTTGTATTGTGGAAATGAACAAGCAATAAAATACCCATATCTATGAGTTTCATACACACATGAAGTTGTCGTTGTTACCCATAAGACTGTAAAAGCTAAATAAAGTTAAATAAAATTTTTAAAAAGGCTCAAGTTCTTCCTGCTGAAGAAAACCCGGTTCGAAGGATCAGTAAAATATGAATTTGCGCGTATAGATAAGCGAATCACAGAACACTTCTCTTAGGCTCCAGCTTAAAGGCTGAAAATTTCTGTTAAATGACACCTTGTCATTTGGCAAATTGTAATTCAACGTTTTAAGCCCACAACTGTAGCGTTCCGTTACAATTTAGTCAACCTGAAAACCGTTGGTTGGGTCTTATATAATATATAAATTATTGCAGTAAAGAAAAGAAGCTAAAAAATATCCTTGCGTTTTTACCTGTGAGAGTTTCATTTAATTTTTCCAAGGTTTTAGAAGTTATTTAAATAATTTCGAGTAAATAGAATTACTTTGTTGGACTAACACAAATGATATAAAAGTCATAAGGACGAAAGCAATAAACAGAGATGTACAACATTTGGCCAAAGAAACCCTGACATATATTCGCTCATATGATTTTTAATAGCAAAATACTTAAAGAAAAGCATACGAAGAGACACAAAACAAAATGTGCCAATTAGGCAACACTGAATATCCAAGAGTTCCAAAATTTAACAATAACATTTACAAAAGTCGTTTGATATACCAAAAAAAAAAAAATGTACGTTTTGTTCTATCACTCCTCTTTTGAGAAATTTAATTATAATTAATTCTTTTAGCGCTTCCAACATCAGAGAAACAGTTGAATTTTGTTCAGATAAGGCCTTATGCAAAAATATACTAGGAAATGCAAAACAAAACGTACTTTTTCCAACAGATTATTTCTATTACTAGTGTAACCACTGAATTGGAATTTTAAAATGTCTCTGTGCACAAAATTTCTTTGCTATAGAAGTTTATAGAAACAACGTGATTTAAGCACAATTTTTGGGGCATTGCAAGTATATAGTACATTTTGTTTTGCGAGTCTTTATATGGCAATTTTTATTATCATATGGAAGCTGTAGTTGCCACTGCGAACATCAGTTCAGTTTAATTAATTTTTCTTCGTCAAGCAACTTCAAGAGAAACAAACGAGAAGATGCAAAACAAAACGTGCTATTCTGACCAGATTAGTTGTATTAATACAGCGAATAGCGCGCCTGAATTTACTCACATATTCAAGAATTTTTTGTTATACAATTTACACAAGAAACGAAATTCAAAGTCAGTTTTGCGAACAATAAATAAAAATCATATTTTGTGCTGTGAATGATTCAGACATCACTGCAGTTGCTTTAATATCCTTTACCAAGGACCTAAGGTTGCTCTTTTTGGTTTATTCAATTGAATTCGCAACTCAGCTGTGTTTTTACTACTAATAATGCTATAAATTAGAAAACAATTTCCCAACAAAAGCTACAAAGATGTTAATTCTATCAGTATCACTTTCGCACCAACTCAACGCTGCATCCTTTTTATCCTTTTTATTACAGCATTACGGTCTTTTGTTAATAATGTCAATTTAAATTATTATTGTTATTGTTACAGCAATGAACAGTTGTGGAATTTTATGCAGTTTATAAAATCTTTGGGACAATGATTTTGATAGGAACATTTTCAAATTACATTGTCCTAGAATGGAGATAATTTTTGACAAACGAAAACCTTTTGTTATTAAAACAAAAATTGAAATTATAGAATTATAATTTTACAGTTGTATAAAAGAGGTAGAAAGTAAATTATTTCCATTAGAGTGTGACTGGTGGCCTTGCAAGACGATTAAGAAAATCTTGGACTCATCAGTCTAGTTCCAAATAAGACACATACAGATGCGTAGATCTTGTTCTAGATGCAGTCCAGTTGCTGAACGTCTTGTTCTATGTTATTCCTGCCAACAACCCTTGGCAGCTCAGAAACTGGGAATATCAGATTAATAAATTGCTGTCCTTTAAGGATATCCAACGCTTCTTCATCCAGTTCTGCGTGAAATGTGGCATCTGTTGAGTGTTTTTGAGGATATAGAAACTTACGAACGGAGCAACTTGCAATGATAGAGGTTTTTTTTGCATTCAAAAAAATTCCTTTGACAATTCAGATTGAATATAAGATTGCCAAATCACGGCCCGGCGGGTGCAACTTTGCAACACTTCAAAGTATTGCCATTTTGTTTTTAACACAGCCTGACAGCTGTCTGTGTCATGAAAAACCATCAATGCTGTTTTATGAGTTAAGTTTCAAGGACAAGAGTTGAACAAGTCCTTGCATGAATTTATAGCAAAATTTGAATTTTTCAAAATGATAAAATATGAATAAATTTAGTTTTTGCCAAAAATTTCAGGTTTGAAAAAAAAGGATATATGACATGCCATCAGTATTTAGCGCTAATCGAAACAGCATTTAGTCCAGAGATAAGGGATGTACTTTGAAAAGTTGTGATTTAAAAATTTTCCTTAAATTAAAAGTTCAGAAAAAAGGATATATGAGAGAAGTGCAAGTGCCTGCCCGCATGCACATGAAATTCATCACAAATTTTCAGGGCACCTATTAAGAAATTGTAAGCAGGATTTGTTTGCCTTTTGATCATTAGTTTTACATATATTAACATTTTTTTGTAGTTGAAATTATTTAAATAAAAAAAGCAGTTTTTGTTTTTATTAGTATGACTTGAACTAAAATGATTTGATTAAAAAAGTAGTTTTTGTTTCTCATATGGCAGGCAAGTGATCAATTACAAGAAGAAAATTATATTTTGGTCATTCATATAAAACCATAAAACTCTTTGTTTGAACTGGGGGGTGGTAATGAAAGCACTGAACCCTGGTCAAGTTGTTTTGAAAACAAAAAAACTAAAACAACAGCTTGTCCAGTGAACAGGCGTTGCAAATATTCAATACTTTTCTATATTTTTGTTGTTGCTCACGAACCTGGCCTTATTACCAGGAGTAGCATAACCGGGCAATGTTACTGGTGTCAAACAGCTTCATCGTACCGTAGTCCTGCAAGTAACTGCCTGCCTGCTTTCCGGGCAGCTCATGTGTAAGAAAATACTACAGCAAAACTAATGTGAATTCCTTGCACAAGAACATAAAACAAATCTGTCATAAGTTATGCACGTCTATGTACGAGTACATATTTCACATAAATATCCATTAAAAAAGGTTCGTATAGAGTGATATGACAGTCTTGTGTTTGCAGGAGATTTATAGTCGGCGTAGTTTTGTGTGTGCGAATGAAGGTTGAACAAGTCCTGCAACTGTTTATTATGCTTTGTAAGATTTGGCTTTCTGAGAAACACCCCTCGTTTGGTTTTGTTAATTAGTTTCTGCTAAAGTATGTAAATTTAGGTAGCAGCAAACTTTTCATAGAATTAATTTCAAGCTGAAACGCATAAGTTAGAAAAATTTATACACATTTGCAAAGCAACTCATTTGTTGGGCAATATTAAAATAGTATGTTGTAAATTAAGGGCTTACATGATGAGGACATATTTGATAAAATTGCTATCAAAGGCACACAATTTATGTTTAGGAAATAAATTACAAAACATATGTTGAGATTTAAAGGGACACCAATAGTGGACTGTTGTAGGAAGCATATGGAGCCAATTGCTTCTGCCAAGTATTAAGATACACTGAACGTAAAGTCAGCATGTGAAAACGAGAAGGGCAGGCAGGAAAAAGAAAAGAAATAAAAGTTTCTTCACCGGTGTGGTAGAAATTGTTAGTTGTCAAACACTTGGTGACCGGTCACAGAACTGGTGCTTTGGGATCAGTTGTGTGCTTTTGCCAGCATTGTGTCAGAAAATTACCTTGTGGTACAAATAGTAAGCCAAAAAAATATTTAAAGGCCTACTCATGTTCAAGTTCAAGTTTTTGTGGCCAACTTTTATTAGGACTGATCCTGATCTCTTTAACGCACTTAAATCTCTTATATCCATTATTAGAATTTCGCTTCAATTGAGGGGGCTTAAAGGGCTATTATTTGACCTGCTTGTCCGTGATCTGCTTAAAGTGTTTGAATTTTCTAACGATCATGTCAGCAGACTTTTTTTTATAAATATATAATATAATATCCTCCTTCGACGGAGTTCAGGCTTACGCAGCATAAACACAAAACTTTGTACAGAATTTTTGACAATAATGAAATTATTGATTGATGCAGTATTTTCGATTTAGGATTGATTGTCGGGCTTAACCTCATTCAATACTTTTCAATGGCAGTGAATACAATGCGATTTCTAAATGGGGTATCTAAAGGGATGTCCCAAAGAGTTTAAGCAGCATTGGCGGTCGTATTCCTGTGTAGCAATAAGAAACACTGATGGCAACTTTGCAACAACGCATGGCCGACCGCCTTTTCAGAGATTGTATCGTTGTTACATTCATATTTTGCTTTAATCTCTCACAGGCTGGGCCTATCACTGAATGCTTCGCAGTTTAAAGTGCTTCTCTAAGGCCAGCATTTGCCTTCTGTTCAGCAAATTGTGATAAATTAGTCAAGTGAATATTGGAAGCCACTAATTCCAAAAATTATATTTATATTATTTGTAAAAATAACCTTTTTTCCGTCCAGTGCAAAGAATTGTTATTGTAATGACGAAATTACATAATAACCAAAATAACTGTTAAATATTATCTTTGTAATATTTTCCTTAATGACAGATTGTCCAGGCCATACAAAATATTTTAATGATAATTTCATCTTAATCATCATAAATTCATTAAATAAATTTCATATTCATATTCACTTGGAAATCACATAATATTTCCGAGCGCACGTACACATCATCATGGCCAGTCTCCACATATAATTTATCGCCAAGACAAAGTGTTGCTCAAACAGTCCTTAAATGCTTATCTAATTTAAAGTCTGCTTTAATAGTATTTGCACAAGTTTAGAAGGATTTCAATGCTATTGCATTATTATGTGGATGCAGGAGATAAAAATAAATTTCATTTTAATGACAATCTAATAGCAGTTGAATGGAAGCAGCAAGAAGTAATTTAAAATCTTGCTTAGATTTTTGCAACTGAACTGGGAAATTTTGTAAATCGTAAGTTGTTCTGAGTTTTTTTTTTCAAACAGATTATTAAGGACCTTTATAAGGTGGTGGGTGGAAGGGTGTGGGGGTGGGGTGTAATCATTTACTTTACATTTGTGTAGCAGATAATATCAAATCTTGTGATGCTAAACTTTTCGAAAGGTTTTCTGTATTTTGTCATATAGAAAATAAAACAAAAACGGACACCAGGTAAGGCCGGCTAAAAATAAGCCAGATTGGCTTGATTTGACAAACTTTTGCTGGACCGTTTACGCCAGATTATCGTAGTGCCGCGAGCGAGCAGTTGCTCCAGTATTCGAACAACAGTCTAGAGGGAAGTAGGTTCGATCCCTACCAAACACTGGGCTGAACAATTTTTTTCAATTAAACACAATAACAAAAAACACAAATACAACACAAAAACCTGTAAAGTTGGTTTGCATTGTCGCAGGTCTGCACCACTGGACATTGATTAGTCCAAACAATATGACTTAAATTCTAACATACTCATCCCTGCACTACAGAACAAAAACAACCAAAAAGCGAAATTCTATTACTTGTTTCCTTCTCCCCAAACCTGATCTGGTACCAGGCACTGCACATGTAGGGATTGAACCCCTGAGTACTGGTCCAAAAGGAAAAACATTTATTTATTAATTATTAGAATTGTATTAAAATTATTTCTATATTTGAAAATTCACCACAAAACAAAACTACTTTTCTTTTTCTTTTGACTCCAACAAACCTTAAATGCCACTTCCATCAGAGAAATTCGGTTCATAGCCAAACAGAAGATTTCCCCTTTTGGCATAACGTAGAAGCCAAAGTTGCTTTAAAGGTAATAATGGAGAACCACACAAGACGCATAAGAAATTGTGCCAATTAAAGAGAATTCGAAATTAGTTGCAATCTCCCATTTCCCAGCTGTTATAAATATTAAATAACTCAGCAACGTTTAAATGTGCCCCCTGCTTAGTCCTTATAATTAATGTTCAGTAAACTAATCAAACTTACGTTTTACGACCGCATAATCTCAGGAGAGCGCAAACAAATCATCATAAATAATAGTGTAAAAATTAAGTTGAAGACATTGTGCCATAAATAATGAATACAACTTGAGTATTTGTGGGGAACATGAGTACAAAAAGATTCATTTTATTGCCAAAAAGAAATGACTTTGAGGATTATGTAAAACAGCGTTGAGGGCCCTCAAACAAGCCAGCAAAGATTTTGTATACATTGAAAAGAAAACAACAAATATATGGTTGAGGTGACAATGGTACGAGGCCAATGTACGATTATATGAAGTAATTAAAACATCGTAAAGATTTTGTACACTCAACAAAAGGAAATATGTGTCAAAAGTTGAGGTTTAAGATGCTTTTGTAAAATTACATGTTTTGTGCCAACAACAATAATATTTTTCTAAACTTTGCATCTCTAAAAATAAATTATCATATCAAGGCATGAGCATATAATTTGTCTAACAAACATATTATTGTCAGTTTCAAGCATATATTTTTACAAAAACAACCATAGTTTTGCAAAAAAAAAAATGACCAAACAACGACTACTGGCCTGTTTATTTATGTTCTAATATCGTTCACTGATTATTGCTAAACTGGCTTGGCCAAAAATAAATCTATACCAAATAACTGATCATATAATTTGTGAAATCTAAAATACTATTTTTGGCAGCAAACAATATCTTATTGTCAATTCAACTGCTTGAGGTATTAATAAGCAAATTCTTTTACTGGTTTTTTGTTTTTGTTTTGTTTTTTTTTATTTATCAAAAGGATTTACTTTTTTTGGGTTGTTTTTGTTGTTAAACTATTTAACTGCCGCCCAATCGTTTGCTGGGTTATTTGAAATTTGCACAAACATTTTTTTGTGAAACAAACAAAAAAACAAAAAAAAAAATGCATTTCGAGAACTTGTAATGACATCAATTTGTTTTTCTCCTTCCCGTACAGCCAAAGTGTCGATTGGGAATTTTAATACCCCACAAACCATAAAATTGGTCATTTGGCTCTTTGAAAATAAAATAATAAAGTAAAAGAAAAAACCGAATACAAAACTAAAATTTTATATACGAAATGAAAGGAAAATCTATACTAGAAGCAATAAATGAATGCTGGCACAAACACTTGCGAACAAACAGCAACAGCACGTTGTTGTGGGGAATAACATGAAAAATTGTTACACGCACCGACAATAGAAAAGTGAAGAATGTAACCGCATATGAACACACACATACGCACACACATGCATTCGCATACTTAAAATAACACCCTCGCACACAATTGCAGAGACAACAAAGCATTTAGCTTTTGCACCAACCCAAACATATGAACGAAATTACTGCTGCACACGCATCAGCACTTCAACAGGACATTACAGATACCAAATGTTTTTGCCAGTGCCCTAGACTATTGTGTGAATAGTAAAAAAAAAGGGGGGGGGGGGAAGCAAGAAAAGTAGTACCAGCAATAACTGTGCACAAATAGTCATTTACTCGGCACACACAGAGTTGAAAACAAAAATGTTTAAGGACATCTCAGTGTAACAAAGCCCAGCATTGCCAGCACTACAATACAGCGCAGTTGGCTATTGTCCTTTTGTTCGAAAGCCCACAACCACCAAATACCAAATCTGATTAGAAGAAGAAACCAAATATATGATAAATAAAATACATTTACCAGTAGATAAACAATTATTTTCTTGTGCAGAGCAAATAGCCAGCATGAAGTCTTTCATTTATAACTTCAATCATAAAGCTGGTGCACACACATCAACACACGAATCATCAGCACAAGTGCAGTACGGGGAGCATAAAATTGGATTAGGAACCGCATTGGCTTAAGGGCAGGTGGACAATTGCGGCAACAAAATCGAAATAAATATCAAGAGCAGAACACTTTGAGGGAACTGACTTGATCCTGCCCTCATTAGGTTGTACTTTAAATGAAGTCCACCAGCAAAATATATTAAAAAAGTAGTGGAGAAAAAGCTGCAGGTTCACAAAGAATATAAGAAAAAGGATATTAGCAGAATAGGTGCTAGTTTCAAAAAACAGGATTTGCTCTCAAATCCTGTTCTTACATATTCTTCTAATTTTTTGAATTTTCTAATTAAAATTAAAAAAATATTAAAATATCTACAAGTCTGGGAGAACAAAAAAAAAACAATTAAATTCTAACCATTTGGCTGCAAATGGTTTGATTTCTTATATTACAAGGAACATAAAAACTTCCCTAAAAGAGATATTTTTAAAAATTGTTAATAAAACAAAATCAAATCTTTATAATATATAAATATTTTATGAAAAAGCAACAAAAACCATACAAAAATTTTAATAAAAAAAATTTCCCTTTTTGGGAAATTTTGTAAAATTTCTCTTAAATACGTTTTTTTATCAAAGGAAAAAAAAAATGTTCTGCAATATAAACTTTTTACTGCTATAATTTTAAAATAAATTGTTAAAAATTTCATCAAAATAATTTATTTCAAAATATGTACAATATTTGAAAAATTTCCCTTTGCGCAAATATTTATTTAGATGTAACTTCCGTTTCAAGTCTACTAAAACTGCTTTATTGAAGAAAATTTTCTAAATTAAGATCATTTGATGAAATGGCATTCCTTAAAAAAATTTCCTTTTTTTTGGGAAATTTCCAAAAATATCCTTTTTTCATAATATATCTATATTTTTGTTCAGGTTCATTTAATAGCTTTTTAAAATAAATTTGCTGGAGGGAATTTTTGAAGTTACTAAAACGGCATTCCTTAAAAAAAATATCCTCTTTTGGGAAATTAAAAAAAATTTTATAATATATCTATATTTTTGTTCAGTTTCATTTGAAAACTTTATAAAATAAATTTGCTGGAGGGAATTTTTGAAGATTAAATATAGCAGCTGATTACAAAAAAAATAAATTTCCCTGCTTGGGAAATCTTAATAGAAATTCTTGGTATAAAAAAAAATTCATGAAAAAATTTAGGAAAAAAATTTCCAAAATTAAGTTATATCAATAACACAACATTTAATTAAAATAAAATAAATTTCTCTTTTTTTAAATCTTTTATAAATTTTTTTTTTTTTTTTGGAAAACTGAATGTCTCTGTTTTCATTAAAAAGGCCATTGAAATAGTTTTATTTATAGAAGTTTTTCTATATTATGTTTTGTTAATAACAGAACATTAAAATTTAAGGGAAATTTTAAGTAGAAATATCCGTTGCAGAAAATATAAATTCCTTTTAATAATTCTCCAGCAGAAAGTTTTTCAACGCCATATTTAAACAAAAGAAGGAAAGGAAATTTTAATGAAACAACTTCTTTTTTTTTATACAAATTTAATTTAAATTGCACTTATGCCGGCAAAAAGCAAATTCGCTTATTTAGAAGATCTTTAGAAGAATTGTGAGTAGAAAAATTCATTAATAATTTTTCATTTGAAAAAATCCCGGGATTTCCTGGTCATATACCGGGAAAAAACATTTTTTTTTTTTTGTTTAGCTTTCCTTTCAACGTGATTATGATTTTGGCCTAAAATCCAGGTTGTTATTTGGTGTTGCTTAAATATTCACAACAAATAACATAAAACACTTACGAGAGTTTCGTGGCTGCCAGTGAAAAAGGATAAAAACCTCTTAATAATTTAAAGCAAAAAAAAAAAAAAATTAAATCTATTAAATCTTTTGAATCAATTTTAGATGCAGCAAAAAATAAAACAAACAAAAAAAACAGCCAAACAACAAATCAAATTTATTTTATACAAAAACCAGAAAAGGGATGAAGCAAATTTCGGCAAGTGAAAAACTTAAGCAGCAAAAATTTTACTTCAAGTGAATTATTTTCCTGATTATGTATTTAAAGCACACAAAAAACAAGTCATTTCTAAAACAAACGAACAAGACACGCTTGACTCGATGCTGAGTGAGAAAAAATGTGTATTCTTACCTTTAGCCATAATATCTAAAGAAAAAACGCCATTAACTTGTAGTTGGGACAAGCAAATGCATCACGAATGCTGCGTCTAACGCAAAAGGCGGCAGAACCGAACTGCACATTTTGATGCAGTTGAGTTTAAGGTTTTGGAATGTAAATTCGGCAAGAAAAAAATATAAAATAAAACACACGTTGAAATCGGATTTAATGCGTGACTGGAAATTCTTCAAACAGCAGGAGCTGGTGGCAGGAATAAATTTAACATGGCAGGAATTCTAAATTCGGGCAGGTTCGGTGTGAGGGGAAGACGAGCAGAGTATTTTAGAGGATGCGAAAAATAGTCAAATGTAATGAAGTGGATTTAAGTGCTGCTTTCTGAATAACGCCAGAAAATTGATAAAATTTTACGTTTCCTCTCTATTCCTCTCTCGCTCTTTCTCGCTCTACAAGGACTGCCTATTTGTGGGGAGAGTGTGTTGTGTTGTCAGTGTTGGATTGTGGATGGCTGCACACATTTTATGATGCGAAATTATAACAATACACTTAAAGAAAAAACAACCTAAACAAATAGCTAAATATTTAAAAAATAATTAAATAAATAAATAGATAAATTTGCAGTTGAATAATTCTAAAATATTTGTACAGAAATCGGCAAACCGGGAAAACCCCTTCTAAACAGCCTCATCTTTGCGGCCAGTGCATCAACAATTTCATAACTTTCGTAGACAAACAAATTCACAATTGCAGGAAATTTCCTTTATGACTGTTTGGCATCGTAGGAAAGAAATATGCTAAATTCACGATTTTAACTGGCAAATAGTTTTTTAATCTGAATTCTGGCAGCAGGTGTTTGTAATTTCATAGAAATTTCATTCAAAAATTTAACTTAGAAATTCTATTTTAAATTGAAGCAGCTTTGAAATTATGTAAATAAGTTAAATTTTTAAACAATCTAAACAATAAATATAAAATCAAGCTTTTCTTTTCCAAAAAAAAAAGAAAAATGTCCAATTACTTTTTGTTTTGTCTTTGCAGATTTTACACGAAATTTCTTTCCGAAATTTTGGCTGATTTATACTGTTACCTAGAAACAAAAACGTCTCCAGAATACAAAACCTAAAAGCATTAGAGTTGAACTCCATTATTCAACACAATATTTAGTCATGTTAAATACTCGCCTATACGGCACTCGTGGACATGCTTGAGCATGTCATATAATACATATTTGCTTTTTTTGGTATTTTATTTGGTTTAGCATTTCTGAAATCCTTATAACTTAATATTGTACTTTTTGGTTTTTGTTTTTTCAGCCACCGAACTGCGATTTTGTTGTTCTTGTTGTTTAGCGCCTACCAAGAAGTTTGTTTTGCTTTTAGTTTTTAGCCCTGGGCTATTAAATTAAGTCCAGGCGTTGGCAAAATCCATTTTAGCATAAAATTAAGTTTGATAAATCCTTAAATGTCATCAAATTAAATTCCAGAACACCGCCGATCTTTTTTCCCCTCAATTCGGCACAAAATGTGAATGTCCTGCTTAAAAACCAATAAACAAAACAAATAAATGGCCCAGAAAAGTGAACCGACGTACATTTAAGTATTCTGGACTTTTGTTTTATGTATTAAGGGAGAAAAGAGTGAGAAAGGGGGTGAGGAGTGGTTGCCAGCCACTTTCATACGGCCTTATAATTTATTCCTTTCTTGTTTTTGGCTGAATGCGCAAATTATTATCATTATTTGAAGCAGAGAAGAAGAAGGAGAAAAAAAAAGAAGAAAAGCGGCCCAAAACTTCATACTAAATAAACTTTTTTAAAATGCAATATTTCATAATATGAAGGACTCACTGATTATGGGCCCCGGACAGAAGAGTGAAGAAGGTTTTGTATGCTATTAGAGAGCGGTTTGGCCAAACAGGGCATAAAGCTTTAACTGTTTAAGCCATATAATGAAGTTGGTGTCAGAAACTGAAGCCTATTAGCGAAAAAGGTATAACAGCTGAAACTAAAAAAATTAAATGGATGAAGTTGCTCAAAATAGCCACGAAAGCAGACAGCTGAAGTGGAGTATATGTAGGCGCGGGCCAATGCTATTCTGCTGTCATCGTAACGCTTTTGGGCAAAAATAGAGTGAAATCAAATTTCCGTGTTCTCAAGCAAAGGCAACACCCTGTGGTGTCTGTGTCCTTCTGAAAATCTCACAAGAAATAGTCTTTGAGAAATACAAATAATACAGATGGAGCAGAATTGTTTTTGGCGTTCAGCCAACTTA
The DNA here is from genome assembly GCA_932526305.1 of Epicampocera succincta. Classification (NCBI taxonomy): domain Eukaryota; kingdom Metazoa; phylum Arthropoda; class Insecta; order Diptera; family Tachinidae; genus Epicampocera; species Epicampocera succincta. The sequence goes on along the minus strand of OW052035.1, from coordinate 6,438,658 downwards.
CCCTGCGCCCCAGTTCATGCGTAAGGCATGTTTTCGTCTGCAATGAAAATACTAAAGTCGAGTTATAACAAAGAGTCCTCTTTACAATTTCTCCTTAAATTAATTTTCAATCACAAATTCCTTTTTTTTCCTTTTTCCTCAAAGTGTGGAATGCAAGCACGGAAAAACTGTGCTTTTAACAGGAACACTAATGCGGAGTAACCACATTTAAGTTTCCCTACGGTCTCCGTTATAAAAATAGATTTCCTTAAACTTGTCTTTAAAAAATCCTTAAGCCAAACTTTGATTTTTATAGGTTTTTGCCCGTTAAAGTTTTACATATTTGTGTGTGGCTCAATCTCAGGTTCTTTGTACTCGCAACTCGTGTTTGCAGAGTGTTAAGAGATTTGCTTTGATGGCCTATTTGTTTGTTTTGTTCAACGAAAGACAATCACAAACAGCTTGATTTCTAAAAAGTACCGAAACTACTTTGAGGCACAACAGAAAAATAACGTTGTTGTAACAAAAGTTGTTGGTTTTGTGTTTTGTTTGTTGTTTGTTTGTACAACTTTTAGTACAAATGATGATGAAGCTGTTACTAGAGTTGAGTTTTCCAAGTTGTATTTGCCAAAGGATTACAAGGACCGGTAACAGAAAGCAAGAGTTTGAGCAGCTTAATTTTAAAAGTTGTTGTTTAAAAGTTTCATCCTGTCACATTTCTGATACATTTTTTTTGTTTTGCTATTTATTCTGATGAAAAGATTTTCATTGTTTCTCTAATTAGAATATTGAAGATGAGTTATAGAAAAGAAAATCTCACAAGAAAAAGTCTAATGGAATCAAATGGTTGGTAATTAAAGGCAACATTAACCATGCAGACAGAGCAACTTGTCCCCCCCGCAGTGTTCATGCCTAAGTAATGATTTCTGCTCCCAGTGAAGTGCACAGAACCCTTGAATATTCGTTTAATGAACAATTTTGTGTGTTTAAGTCCTTTTACTGCAAACGCCTTAAGATTTCAGAGAAATGTTTTAAAATTTTTTCTTTTAAACCATATTTTTTATAATTATATTATTTAACTTTTGACAAAAATATTCATTCATATTAAAAAACACACATTTTCCTGGGCTCCTTTGCTTGCACTGAGTGCCATATGGTGTAAGTTTTGTGTGGGCCAAATTTTTAAGTGATTTATCACATAAATATTCTATACAGGCAAATAAAGCGCGCAAAAGAGAAAAACCGAAAAACTACATTAATTTCGTTGTTGTTGCTGTTGCTGTTAGCGCCTACTCTTATGCTACCAACCACAAAATGTTGCCAACAAAACTTGTAGGCTAAATGATTTATAATGCCAATAAAATTTGCTGCATACAAAAAAAAAAAAAAAAAAAAAAAAAAAAAACAGACAGAAGTTTGCGTGTCTCCTGATTTGGGAGGGGCGGGCTAAGGCAAGAATTCAAGGCAAATTTTCTATATGATTTTATTGAATTTGCTGGTGATGGAAAATTATTTTTGGCAACAGGTTTCATTTAATATGGAAAAGTTTGATGCCTTTCCCCTGCTTTAAGTCTATTTTCTATAACAAAAACTTAAGTAATTTTGAATGAGAAATCTGGAAGCATTAAAAATCTTGTAATTGAGAAAAGCAATTTTAAAGTTTTATAATAATGCTGAGTTTTAAGTTCAAACTTAAATCCAAATGATAAGAAACTTAAGCGGCAAAACTTCTTTATAAGAGGGGGAAAGAGAAAAAAAAAACAAATTTTAGTTTGAATTTCCATATTCTGGCAAACAGAGCTGCCCAGTAAAAATGGCTTTAAATATAAAATTCCAGCAAAAAATAATAAGAAAAGGAAATTCTGCCATTTTAGAACACAGCCCCAAAATAGGCAACACAAATTATTTGTAAAAAAAAAAACGGTATGAAATTGGTGGCAAATTTAGCCCATAAATATATGAAATCAAAAGAAAAATATTAAACATATTTCTAAAACTTTGTGTTTGGCTATTTGGCCCACAGGAAGTCGTCTTCTGCGGCTGTGTATGCCCCCAAAAAAGACAAGAAACTCGTAAGCAACAGCCCACAAACAAATATGGAAACGGCCACAGTTCGTTTGCTACGAAAAGTTTTTGGCCAGCAATGACTGTTATCGTAACTCTCTGCGTCTTTCGATTTAGTCAAGCTGAAAATGAACGAAAATTACTTTGGTATTTAGCAAAGTTGTTAGCACCGAAATTAAAACAATTATTTCACAACAAACACATCAAAACACACTGAGTGCAATAAAACACAGACTCCTTGGCTCAAGTCAGAGCAGCCACAATTTCCAAGTCGGTAAGAAAGAAATGATAAAACCAACACACATTTTCGCACACATACATACATACATACAGCGTGTCTAAATGCACTTAGAAGCCATAAGACTTGCAAAAGGATGTCCTTAAAATAACACACACAAACAAAACACACAAAATATTGAAGCAAGACATTTGATACCGAAAGCGCAGGAAAATAGTTGACTATTAAGCAGCTAATGGCTGTTCTTGTCCTTCTTTAAGATCTAAATCTAATTCTTGAAGAAATTATTGTTGAACAATTTTCTTAAGGAAGATTTTTTTTGGGGCCTGTAAATTTTTTTTTTTTTAAATTTTAATATTAAAAAAAATTTTTTTTAACGCTTAAACTTTTTGAGAATGACAAACTTTTAGCCGGTTGAAAACACAACTTCGAAGCGAAAATATCGCTGTATCGTTGGCAGCAGAAGCAAGGAAGTCCCGACACTCACAAGCAACGACCTGAGTCTATCGAATGGGACTGCAGACAGTCGTGAACTGCGTCTGGTTTTCAGCAAATATCCAGGTTATTTCTGGATAAATAGTTACACCAACCTACAAAACTGTCGCAGCTGGGCCGATGCCTACAAATATAATAAAAAAATTTGTCACGTTCGCTAGAGAATTTGAGTTGGTACATCCGTGTATATTTATTTTAGTTGCGAGCTGCGTTACAACGATGCCAAAAAAAAGGTTAAAGTGTATGAACTTCTATCGATCTGTTTTGAGGGATATGGAATCCAACAACGATGGCATTACGTGACGCCCAACTCTTGTCACGTAGGTCATTTTATCTTAACGGTTTGAAGAGATTGGCGGAAGTGGTATAAACTGGCCACGAAATCTTGCGATATATTGTGATCCCCTTAGACTTATTTTTTGGGGGGAGTGTCAGCTTGATTTTTGCATCATCGTCACACAAAACTCAACATATGCCACGTTATGTGGCGCGTAATTTAGGACTATAACAAGCAGTTCAAACTAGTTCATGGTTTTGATCACCCAAGAGATAAGAAATGTTTAAGAAAAACCATATATTTGCTATTTCAAGGGCTGAGCTCGCAAGTTTGGTGTTTTCCTCATCCTTTTATGTGACAAAAAAAAAAGAAAAACTACGCAATTTGATTTCATATATTTTATTTGAAAAGGAATTGATTAATTTGAATTCTAATTGAATAGAATTTCGCAAATTATACCATCATTATAAAGTTATAAGTTGGTATTGGATTGCAGCAGTGACATGTCCTTCCGGATGCGATTCAATTGCTTTCGGCTGGTAGTCAGTGACCTGACGTCTGATCTGTACATCATCATAAGCAAATTATTGTATCTCTGGCAAAGTTTTTTTTTTTTTTTAAACCGTTGAACTTTCATGTCATGCTTTTTGACTTTTATGACTTCTTGGTTTCTATCTGGCGGTTTCTTTTCGGTTTTAAGCTTTCAAATCCACACTGCAGCATAAAATCCCTGACAAATTGTTGGCTTTTGTACGAGCAAAGCCAGCGCTTTCATCTGTTTCCCTTTCTTCGTAATCTTTTGCTGTGCCACGAAATTTGACAGTCTAGATCGAATGAAATACCAGCATAAGTTGCTCAAGTAATAAATGAATTTTCTGTAACAAATCTTCACATTCAGGCAACCATGAAATGAAATGTCCTTATACGAAGCGGGTACATACATTAAATGAATGTTCTCATGTGTAAACAACTTTAATGTATTTTCTCAGGTCATAGTCTTTGCAATAGAAATGTCACATTTGTCAACCGCTTTTAGCAACGGCAGATTTTAAGAAGTCTAATCGAGAAACCAGGGGAGTCGTTTCAAAGCCGGAAATTCATGTGCTTTAAGGGTTTGTTTTTAAGGGGGTAGATGACTCTGAAACTTAAAACCTTGAACCGCATTAACGGCGAATGTTACAGAGTGATGGTAACAGTTTATTTTCCTTTTGTTTTTCTGGTCCAAAATGAAAGATATGGACACAGATAAATGACATTTGGCTTCAGTACAATGGCGTGACGTGTCACACAATGTACACCGTGCTGTACATTCTGCATGAATGATTTAAGGGTATGTTTATGTCGGGCGGAAGTGAGGAGCACTCAGCACCCAGATAGTGGCATTTGATACCCCCTAAGACTTCTACTTTTGGGGTATGCTCTAGTTTCAGGTACCAGTCCAAAAAGCTGCAAACGATTGATGTCCTTAAAACCAACATAATCGAGACCGTTGCTCAAATAAAGCGGCATCTGTAGGGCAGAGTGTACCAAATGACACAAATGGTTGTTTTACACCCAGAAATTTTGCTGTCAATACCTCATACATGACCTGCCTTTTCTACATCAACATCCAAAAGTCTTTACAGAAAATCCTTCTCAAAGGAGTTTCAAACCCAAAAACCAGTTCATTTAAGTAGGGAAAATATGTTTGTGCCAACAGGAAACGGCACAAACGCACACTTTTACAATCATAAGTTTGACTAAAAACTCACTATTTTATTCAGGATACTCGGCACATTTAAGCCCTGGCAAGTATATCCTTTTTGGGAAATTTTGCAGTAATGCCAGCAAAACAAGAGATGTGGCTGAAACAACAATCTTTTAATGGAACGAATGATGACGAAAAAAAATATTCTTAAGTGTCTTCAAGTTTTAAGACATTTGAATAAAATCTTTATAGTTCAGTGAAAACTTGGAATCCTTTTTCGGAACTCAAAAGTGCCGACCATTTTTTCTTCTCTGCTGAAACAACCAAAGTCTTTGCAAGGAATCGTTCGTACAATCTCTAGACTCAGCCATCAAGATATTTGAAGGATCTAGTGCCACTTGTCGGCTTCAACAGAGAAAAAGCAGCGCTTGACTGATTAAATCAACTGTAAATCCTTTTAAGAAATTTATTTATTTATTTATTTCAAAAATTAGTTATAATTAAAATTGTAACAAACTATGGAATAAAAGCACCAGCAACTGAGGCCTTCGGCTTTTAAGCCTTTTAGGAACTAAAATGAGATTTTTGTGAGGAAAATTATTACACAAAAAGTCTCAGTTTTATCGTATTTTATTTTAAGCAACCATTATTAAGTCCTAATGAATTCTTTTCTTTATTATCATTTCTGCAATAAAAGTTTATTCTATTAGTAGTTCCATATCAACTTCTATACTTTTTCATATGAAATTTTATTTCTCTAATTTTCCAGTCGGCCAGAAGGCGCAAAAACCACAAAAGAACAAAAACTCTAAAGCAGAAGCAGAAGCAGAAGAAAAGACAAACCACATTTTGGTGGTTTTATAATGGTTACGATTTGGGCGTAACATATTTTCAACAACCGGGTTAATATTAAATAATTCATGCAGCCGCCCAGTCTTTTATAACAGTTCAATGCAAACAAAGTGTTTGGGGTAGAAAAACACTTTATAAAGTAAACAAATTCGTTTATGCCAGTACGTATTTAGTTCGTTGTTTTAAAAAGTATAGCATACTTTAGGGGTTGTCTGGCCAAATGTCAAAAAATTTAAATGTTTATTTCAGAGTATATTATGAATTTATAGACGACGTTAATATTTTCTGTTACTAAATATGAATCGTAAAATGAGGCGTAAAGTGCCGGCTTCAGTATTTTGCAGCTGAATATTTGGAGGAATTGAAAGCGCCAAAAAAGAAAGACGGAATTAGAAAAGACTTCATGTAAATTGGCATATTTTTCATACATTATGTTTTCCAACAACGTCTTGCTGTCACGGTCATTCCGAATAAATTTGTTGAGAACTTTTAAAATCATATATATTGAAGAAAAAGATATCAAATTGTCTAGATTTCAGCATAAATTAAAAAAAAAAAAAAATGTTACTATTAATGCAAACAACCACTTCTGCCAACTCTTCTGAAATGTCAATCTCAATAATATATTTTATTTGTGTTGTCATTTCTGAAAGAAATCAAAAGTTTGGCCAACACTCGTACATCGGTTCTACAGAAATATTTATTACGCCTTAAACTCTGCTATAGTTTATTAAATGTAGGAAAAGAAAACGCATGAGAGAAAATATTATTCTTTCAAAAAGTAATAATAAATTAAATAATATTTTTTTTTATACATTTGTTGTGTTGCAAAGAAGTTGTTAGAACTGGGAAGAAATTAAAGCAGAGGACAGAAGACTGTATTGGAGTATTTTTACGAACTGAAACTGAGTAATCGCGGAAACAAATTACTCAGATGTGGTTTCCAAAACGGGCGGGTCATACATCTAACAAAATGGCTGACATCTACACCAAAATAGGAACTGAGCGGTTTTTTAATGGAGTTGCTGTATCCTTTTGTTTCAACAGAAATCTACTCAAAAGCTAAAAAGACAAGGGAGTAACAATCATTCCTTGGCGTATTTAACTCTTAAAGGAAAGATTTAATCGTAAAGCGTAGGTCCGCCACTATTATTCATTCACTTAATCAAAATATAATGTTCTGTAAATTAACTTCAGTTTACTGAAAGCATTTCTTTACAACGAGTTTTCTTTTCTATCTACAAAATCATTGTTTTTCAATTTATGGATATTGAAGATACAAGACGAAATCATTTCTCTGCAATAGTTTATTTTTCTCTCTCTCTAGTAGATAAGACATTTTTCAATTCTACCACTAAATTGAATAAATAAACAAGTAAAAAAATAAATAAAAACGCGGAACTTTGATTTCTCAGAAATCCTTTTAACATATAAAATGTTGTGCGTATTTGCTGAGCGTCCTGGCAAAAACAACACCTCAAACGTGTACGTAATAGACACTCGTATGAGCAAAACTAATATCACTCATGCGCCAAGTCCAACCTGAGTCTGAAACCAAAAATTCTCCATTTTCGAAATACTTCTCTACAAAAAAAATTATATATCGCTTCTAATCAATTTATTACTATTAATTTCTCAATTGAAGACTTTCTTTTTATGTTAATTTTTTTTTTTTTTTATACTAAAATTTCGCAGGCGTTAATATTTTTTAGGGAAAAATTTCCTCTTGCGCTTTTGTGCGGTAAAATGTCCTTAACGTTCACCATTATTGTTAATATTTGCATGGAAAACTGTCATTAGTGTATTTCTATGCTGCTAAAATGCTTGGAAAGGAAACCCCCAAATTTTTTATATATTCTTTTTCATTTATATTATTTTAGTCAATGTCCAGCCACGTCCACATTAATTCTTTTATACTTGGCAGACATTGGACAGCTTCTAGGCTCAAGGGTTGGACACAGACTACACTAAAGGTTTGCAGACACTTATTAATAACTGTTTGGCAATTAAGGACCAAACAAGTGCTGTATTTTTTTACCCCCTCTTCATGTCACTACGTCGCCGACTGCTGGGCTAGAATGAGGGTAATTATTACTATTAGAAATACTTTATATTACTCGTACATTTCCAACTTAATTACAAGTTGTTTTTTACAACATTTCACATATTCTTTTCTCGTTATATGTTAACAATTCTCTGTGGCCTTAAGCAATTGGGCAAAACATATTATACAAACTAAAGTCCTTGGCGGATAATGGAAAAATTTCATTATTGGTGAACATTTTTCTAGAAAAAAACATGGACAAAATTTTGTTTTATAAGAAAATGTTAATTTTTCAATAAAAGGGTTTCATTGGTGCTCATTTTTGTCAAGAAGTTCATTGGTGTTAATTTTTATATAGAAAAAATTCATTATTGTGGATTTTTTAATAGAAAACTGTTAATTTTTCAAATAGAAATTTTTCATTTTTGTGAATTTTTTTAAGAAAAATTTCGTTGGCGTTAATTTTTCTAAAGACAAATTTCCTTGGTGTTAATTTTTATATATCATATATTTTTGTATAGAAAAAATTTCATTAGTGGTAATTTTTCTTGACAGCAAGATTTCATTAAAGTTAATTTTTCTTGAATTATGTGAAATATTTTTCCAGAAAACATTCATTCGCTTCCATCAGAAAAGTTTAATTATTGAAATAAAAAAGTTTCATTGGCGTTTTTTAGAAGACTTTTTCATGAATGTTTTTCATTAGTATTAATTTAAAAGGTTTCGTTGGTTTCATTGGAAACATCGATTTTGCTTTAGAAGGAATTTATTCGTGTTAATTTTATTGGTTGATGTTACAGAGAAAATTTCCTTATTTGTTAAAAGCAGTTGGTCACAATTGCTTCCAATATCCTTAGAATTTTATATATCTGTATGGTTGCTGCTCCTTGCCAGGATGCATCTGTGTATATTTCAGTAGTTTAAAAACTTTATTCGTTATATTGATTTTCTTCAGTTTCCCTCACAACCAGCACAACAACTTTTCGTTATCCTTTTCTCTCTGCCTGCACTTTTGACTAAAATGTAGCCTTTAGCCATCTTAACATCTTCCGAATGCCATTTATTTATCTCTCGACTCTTAAGCTGCTGATGACTTTTTGTTGGCCATACATTTGGTTAAGGGTATTTGTGTTTTTGCCTTGAAAAACATGTTGATAAAAATGTGAAAGGAAACTTTTGGAGATGTCCACTTGGCTGGGCCAGAAAAGCCAAAAGTGACACAAACGAGTGTCTGAATATTTGTTTGCTTTTTTACGTTGCAAAGAACAAAAAAACAACAATTGATATAAGAAATTTGTTCTGTTCGGCTGTTATCTGAAAACACATATTTGTTTTTAAGGCTTCCGAAAGTTAAGTGACAAATAGAGGAGCGGTGGGCGATAAACCGCCTTCAAGGAAATCTGTTTAAGTGACAAAGTTTAGGAGGAATTAGTTGTGCCTTGAAACACAATTAATCAGGCCACATTTTGAATACGAGCTGAAGTGCTGAGTAGCAGTTCCAATCTTCACAATGACGCTACTTCCAAGGTCAGGGCACGTGGCAAAAGGAAAACCTTTAGAAACATGAACAGCATGAAAATAAAGATGTCCTTATTTATGCCATTAATATGACTGTCAACATTTTTCACACATGTCTGACGTATCGTGACATTTGCTGGCATTAAGATTTCAACGCCTTTTTAGGTGGTGGTTTTTAAAAACGTTTTTTTTTTTTTATAAGAAAAAATTAACACCAAAGAAATTTTTATGTATAGAAAAATTGCCAGCAATGAAATTGGTTGGAATGAGAATCATCAAAAACGTTAACACCAATGAAATTTTTTATAGAAAAATTGATATCAATTTAACGACGAATTTACAGCAATAAAATAATTCTTTACAGAAAACAGCACCAGTCGTAATTTACTATATAAAAAAAGGACACCAATGGCAGTTTTCTACACAACCATTAACACTAATAATATTTTCCTTTAGACAAATTTACACCAAAAACATTAAGACTTTCCCTAAGAATAATTCACAAAAGCGAAATTTTTCTGCACAAAAATTAATAGCAATAAAAATTTTCAACAGAAAAATTAACACCAACGAAATTTTTTTATGAATAAATTAACCCCAAGCAAATTTTGCCATTAAAACTAAAATATTTCCGTACAAAAAAAAAATTGTACAAGAAAAAAAAAATAATTTTATTGTGTGAAACGAAAACAACAAATTTTTTATAGCAAAATTAATGCCTTTTACAACTTTCTGTAGAAAAATTTAACTTTTCAATAGAAAAACTAAAACCAATGAAATTTTTCTTTAAATGAAATTATTAACAAATTAATTTTCTATAAAAAAAAATTATTAAAAAATCAATATTCTATAGGAAAACTCACAACAAAAAAGTGTTTTTAGATAAAATTAAGAAGTTTTTTTAGAAAAACTAGTTAATTAATGATGCTTTTTTATAAAATAATTTTTACTAATAAAATAATTTGTAGAAAAATTCACACTTTAGAAAAATTTAAACCAAATTATGTTTTTTCATAGAAATATTTTGTAAAAAATTGTTTTTCTACAACGACTTTCTGCCGAAAAATTTACACTCATAAAATTTTGTGTTGAAAAATTATAATCAATAAAAAGAAAAATTAACATTTTCAATTTAGTTTAAAAAAATTATAACCAAAAAAAAAAACAAATTTATATATATTATTTTTTTTTTAACACTTATACAAATTTTCTAAAAATATTTGGTGAATTGTTTTTCTGCAAAAAAAAAAAAAAAGAAAAAATAACAACCACAATGTTTTCCACTGAAAACTAAACAGCCATGAAAAATTCGTGTGGAAAACCTAAATGCAGTGAATTTTTCATCAACGAAAACATTTTTCGCTGGAAATGAATTGGCGTAAAAAAGTTTTACGGTGTTTAATTTTCTATTAATCCATCTGTTGTTCAATATTTTAATTTAAAATATGGAATTTTCAACGTCACAAAATTGACGCAAATTTCATTGTTTGAAGAAATTAATGGGAATGAGAGGAATTTTGACGTCATTTTCATTGAGACCCACGAACAAACTTTCAGGAAGACAGAAATAGCAAAAGAATTCAAAAAATAAGTATTTGTTTAATTGAGTGCTTATAATTTATGAATGAACAGATGGCCCTTGAAAACCAACAGACTTATTAAGAAATTAGTTCATGATGTTAAAAATTTTAAAATTAAAAAAGCCGCTTAATTTAGAATTTTGTCAGCCGGTGCTAAAAAAAAATTCAACAATTGTCAATTAATACAGTTTTTTTTTAATTTTTTTCATCATTGAAATATTCTTTAAAACCATTTCAACGGTTAAATTAATCGTTAAACAAAGTTTTTTATGAATAGCAAATTCTTCTAGCGAAAATTATAACATCAATAACACATTTTCCGAACACGTCTATAAAGTGTTGGTTGGTATTAACAGATTTTCGAAACGCATTCGAAATTTAAATAGAAAATGTTTTCTTTAAAGACACAGCTTTTTTACAGGGAGCCCCGAAACATGGTGTAATTATCTTCTAACAGAGGAATTTTATTTCAGAGAAAACATTTTTCGAGAAAAATGTTATTACTATAAATTTTTGTAGAGGAAAAAATTCAGGGGTGTTAATTTTTTTCTACAGAAAAGTTTAATTGTTGTTAATTTTCCTTAATAGAAAACTTCATTGGTGTTCATTTTCTATGGAAAAATTTCACTGGTTTTAATTTTTTTTACAGAAAATAAATTTTTTTTTTGCAAAAAGTTAACGGTGTTAAATATTTCCATCGAAAAATTTTAGCTGGTGTTGATTTTTCTAAATAGAAAATTTCATTGGTGTTAATTTATCCAGTAAAACAACTTCGTTGATTTTAATTTTTCTATTGGAAATTTTAATTGGTGTTCATTTTTGTGCAGAAAAATTTCGTTGGTGTTGATTTTTCTGTGGAAAATTGTTGTTGGTGTAAATTTTTCTAAAGGAAACTATTATTGTCGTTACTGTGTTTTACAGAAAAGTTAATTTTTTTACAGAAAAGCTAAAGAAGTTAAATATTTATTGGTCTTCATTTTTATACAGCAAATTTTATTGGTGTTAATTTATCCATTAAAACAGTTTCGTTGGTGTTAATTTTTCTATTGCAAAATTTAATTTAATTTTTTTAGAAACATTTCGTTGGTGTTAATTTTGCTACAGAAATTTGTTATTCTCATTATTCTAAATTTTTCTAAAGAAAATTTTTATTCGTGCTAATTTTTCTGAAGAAAAATTTTATTGGTGGTAATTTTTCATTAGAAAATGTTCATTAATTTTATTTTTTATTCTTTTTCTCCTGAAAAAAAGTTTTTCTGTTAAATGTTTCTATAGAAAACATAATTTTTGTTAAGTTTTCCATGGAAATACTCGGTTGCTGTTAATTTTTCTACAGAAAATTGTTGTTGGTGTTAATTTTTCTATGGAAAAATTTCATTGGTGCCAGAATCTTTAAATTCGTCTGTCCAATATTTAGATTTTTCTATTGTACACAGGAAGATGTTGTCTGCTGGTTGGTACGAAAACTTCTTCATCAAACATTTGCACACACCCGTTTCATTCTGTCACAACCATTTATCTTCGATATGTTGCCTCGCATACGTTGCCGCTGTTGCAAGCTTTTGCAATTGTAGTTTTAAGACTCACCACAAAATTGAACACGTTTTGGTGTTAAATTGAATTGTGTTATGAAACGGATGCATGTATTAAGTGAAGGCAACACGAAATGAAAACTTATTGCCATATTTGTTTTCAATAACAATAAAGGATTATTAAGAAGAAGAAGAAAAAAACCAGAACATATAAATTTATATAATCGGATATATAATTGATTGATGGAGATGGATCGTATTAAAGATACAAATATTTTAAGCTGTTTAAAGAAATTATTATTTATTCATTGCAACTGGGGAATAGTTGTAACTTGGCGCTTATTTTTGGTTACCTGTGGTTCAGCTCAGGGCTGAGGCTGAGGCTGAGGCTGACACCGGCTGTATTTGTGAATTTCTGCCGTTCCAGCACTAATTTAATTGATATCTGATGGATTTGGCTGCTCTGCAGCGTTCGCTTTAATGTCCTTAAATGTGTAGTCTGCTTTTAGGCATCTCAACGTGTTGTAATTCCCTATCTATTGCTTTTTTATTCAATGCTACACAGAAATAGACTTAATTACTTAATCGCTTTACATTTCCAGCATTGCTAATGACTGTGTTCTTTAGGAAAGTTTGTCCATATGTCTGTAAATTGTTGTCTTGTTTGTTTTGAGGTATTTGGAGGCCAGCAACAGCTGAACATTGGCGTTGTCTGAAACTAATTTTCCATTAATCTTTTATTAAATTAAGGATGATATTGAGTATTCGAATTGTACTCAGATACACACAAACACATGCAAATTAATAGACAACAAAGACAAATATTTACCAAAATACCACAATGTTCGTTTACAAGGAGACAAAGACAGGACTTTGTATGGGGAAGTGACTTTGTTAATGTTAATTTTGACGTGGTAAAATATTGGTGTGGCTTTCGGCTATTTGAACTAGAGACAAGAAGAAATGGAAGAAATAAAATTGGAGTTATTGGAGGGCAAACAAGAAATACCACAAAATTGTGAGAGAAATGAAGAGAAATTTGTTTGTCATCTTCAGCAAATATTTAATAAATTTTTAGTTTTTTTTTTTTTTTTGTGTTTTCTGTTGATTGTAATGAATGTTACAGTTGGTTTCCAGCCGAAATTGCCGGCATAATAAATTTTAATAGCTCTTGTTTTATAAAATTTTTTATTTTAATTAATTAATTATTAATTAATTTAATTAATTATATTAATATTTTTTTTTGTATTGAAAGTTTTAATTTTTTTTTTCATATTCCTTGAATAAAATTGTAAAATTTCTTGTTTTAGGGCCCCGAATCATATAAAATTTTTAAGTCTTTTTGTTTTATTTTTTTATAGTTTAGAACGTTAAATTTGAACTTAAAGAAAATTACACTTTAAGCTGTTTTCTTTTGTTGTCCTTAAGTTTGTAGTTCGTGTTTGAAACTTTCTATATGGCACTTAAAATAGTTTTTGTATCGAACGCTACATTTGCACTCAACGAAGGTAATCGAATTCTTGTCGGTTTACTATGTTGAACGCTACATTTGTTACGTCCTGAACGTTCATATTTGTATGGCACGTTACCTTTATGTCCATATAAATATATCGTAAATGAATTCTTAAATTTTTCTTTTTTAGGGATCGCTGTTCTCCAAAATTTTGATAGTACTGATAGCGAACCACTCTGATGTTTTACTAATTTTAAAGCCTGTAACATCAACTTTAAGTTGTTTTTGTATTGCCAGTAATTTGTCCTTTATATTTTTGTTTCTGTATTGAATGTTACATATTTTTAAAATTACGAAAAAAAAAAACAACAATAATGAAAATAATCTTTTAGGCAAATGTTTTTGCTTTACCCAATTTTTATTTTATATATATATTTAATGTTTCGAACGTTCTGCTTTCTTAACATTTTAACCAACGTTTGGAAATTTTGTATAGCAAAATAATGGAAAATTATATATATTTTTTAGGCAGGCACTTAAATAATATAATTCAGCAAATAATATAATACAATTCCGTGTATTTGTTGTAATTCTTGTGTGTATTGAACGTTACATTTAGCAGCATTAATGCTATAAAAACAAAAGTTTTCTGTTTCTTGCAGAATTCCCAGATGCCTTTTTTATTTATTGTATTATTTTTTTTTTTGAACGTTTCTGTTTTTTTTCTCAGCAAACAAAAATATGAAATATTAATTTTAACAAATTATTTAACAAAAAATTTAAAATTTTGTTTGTACTGAATGTTGTTTTTTTTTAATAATATATAAAACATTGAAAAGCATAATTTTTGTAGTCACTTGGCCTCTTTAATACCAGTATAATTCCTCATACTGTTTTTGCTTAAAGTAGTCGCGGCTGACAAAATCATTTGATGGCACCTGTAACGCGCAGTTTGATAGATATAGGATTAGAAATGCCCAGAACAATGATTAAGGATTTTATCTTTGCACGTCCTACTTTTTAAAAGCCCAAAATGCTTTAAATATTCGTCCCTGGCGTCGTAATAAAAATATCAACAATCAATTCTATGCGAAATGAATTTCTTTAAGGGAACTATAGGCCAAATGGAGCGAATAAAACCCAGAATATGGAAAATGTTTTCTAGCCATTCTGCTTTTAAAACAAACAAAATGTTTCCGTTGCAAAAAGTAAGAATTATTTTGTTATCCTCTTTTGGCGGCAACAACAAAATATGTCTTTATTGAAAACCTTTTCAAAAAAAAAAAACGAAACAGCTAAATTCGACAAAGGACCTCCCCAGGCTGGGTGAAATATCATGACACTGTTTTTCCTCAACACAAAAAGAAAACATTTTAAAGGTTTTTTCTAGCAATATGCAAATTTTTGCTTTGTTTCTTACATATAACTTATTACACAAAATTAACCTCTAAAGTTACCGCAATGAAAGTAAAGAATTACTTAAGGTGAAAACATTTGCATAATAAGCAAAAGGGAAAGAGGGAAACATTGAGAATATTTTACATTTACTTATCAGCCACCAAGCAACAATAGAAAGAATCCAATTTATTGGGAAGCCACGCCACTAAAATCTTCCTCTAAGTAATCGTTATCATCATTTCGATTACACAGTGTGACAGAAAAAAACCCAAAAAGTGAAGCTGTTGGTTATTTTTTATAGAGGGTGGGGGGATAAAACAGGAAAACTTACAAAAACTCAATATTTTTAAAGTTATTTATGAGTTTTCTCTTTTGCAGACAACTCTATCGACAACTATTCGGTGAGAAGAAAATTATCGATAACATTTTTGAAAACAGTAAAGTTATCGATAATTTGTCTACAACAAAATAATATTATCGATAACTTTTCTATATAAATATAAAGTTATCAAAAATTTTTCGCTGTAAGAGTAAAGTTTTCGATAACTGTTTTATAGAACAGGAGTTATCGTTATCGATAATTTGTCTATAAGAAAAAAACATGATTGATAACTCTTTTATATAAATATAAAGTTATCAACAATTTTTCGCTATAATAAAAAATTTATCGTTAAATTAACCATAGAACAGTCAAGTTATCGATGATTTGTCTATAAGAAAAAAGGATTATCGATAACTTTTGTATATAATTATAAAGTTATCAACAATTTTTCGCTGTAATAAAAAATGTATCGATAAATTAACCATAGAACAGTCAAGTTATCGATGATTTGTCTATAAGAAAAAAGGATTATCGATAACTTTTGTATATAATTATAAAGTTATCAACAACTTTTCTCTGTAAAAATAAATTTATCGCTAAATTAGCCATAGAACAGTAAAGTTATCGCTAACTTTTTTGTACCACAGTGAAGTTATCGATAATTTGTCTATAAGAAAAAAAGATTATCGATAACTTTTGTATATAAAGTTGTCAAAAATTTTTCGCTGTAAATAGAAATTTATTGGTAAATTAACTATAGAACAGTAAAGTTATCGATAACTTTTTTGTATCACCGTAAAGTTATCGATAACTTTTCTATATAAATATAAAGTTATCCACAACTTTTATTTGTCAAAATAAATTTATCTTATCTTTAAAATATCTACTGAACAGTAAATTTATCGATAACTCTTTTACTTAAAAATACCGCTGTAAATAATAATTTTTCTATACAAAATTAAATTAATTGAATTGAATTTTCTATAGAGAACTTGATGAATTTTCTATAGAGAACTTTCCTATGGGAAAACAACTTGTCCATATGAATTGATTAAGAATAATTTCGCTACAGAGGACTTGCTACAGAAAAGAAGAGTGAACGATGATAAGTTTTTTATATCAAAAGTTAATTTATCGAAAACGTTGCTGTAGAAAAAAATTTTTAAATATTTTAGGGGAAAAAAACTTAAAATGTTTTCTGATGTCATAAGTCGGCCGGTCGACGAGATCCTGCTGACATTATTTTTTATAGGAAGGGGCGCATTAGTTCAAAGCTGTGGCCGGTATTTTAAGGAAATGCTCAAATTGGTGGTCTATAATTTCTAGTTCTTTCTTTTTTAAGCTCCGCCGCCAGAACTCAATGTATGGTTTTTTTTTATGGAAAATTAGTTTTTGCCGTCTTGTGTTATCGAACAACAACAAGAACAACTAGTTACCCCACTTACGTTATTTGAAACAGGAAACTTGTATAAAAAAGCATCGAATACTTGTGCTCGAAGTGTGTCTGTTTGAAACACAAGTACGACTGAGGTTTTGTTTCACCTCGTTATTTGTGTTTTAAATTCTTTTGTTACGGTTTTCTGCATTTAATAAAATCAGCTTCCTTTGTTCCGTTAGTGTTTTTCTTAACGGTTTGGCAGAGATAGCGCTTGTGTTAATATTGAATTGCTGGCGAAAAAATATAAACAAGCTTAAGTCTAAGAAACTTAAAAGGGGGCCTTTTATGACAGAAAACAGGAAGTGTTAAAAGAACTGAAGTTGTGAAAAATGTATATGGAAGACAGTTGGGAGAAAAAAGTGGGACAAAATTAATGAAGTCCAGATTATCTTGAGCTCAACAACTAGTCAGATACGATGCTGTAGGGAGTTTTATAAAAAAGGATATTTCATTAAGTTCTTCGCTTTATTTCAAAATAATAATATAAGAGTAATTTTTAGATTTTATTGGTTATTTGAAAGGCATACAGATGTTATTCTGTTTGTAATACAATTTTAGGCAACTGTCTGCCAGAGTTTTGCTAGGATTCAAGTTAAGCCGGGTACGAGCCTGTCTCTTAAAAAAATACTACCACAAAAAGTCTAAAGCGAGCAAATTGTACAATCAATTGAAGATTTTTAAGCCAAAATAAATACTCACCAATTGAGTTGTTAGAATATTTGACCAACAGTCCAAAGGTCATAAGTTCGATTCCTGCCAAAAATATGGGGCATATTGTGTTCGTGGCAAAATAAACTGGCCCAGGCAAATTGACGTTTTTGCCCGTCGTCCTTGTTATTCAGCTCCTGGAAAGGTATACATTTTGTACATGACCCAGTTATAAACAAGGGAATTTTTGACACCAACATGTGAAGGCCTTGATGGGGGGTTTACTTCAGCTGCACTCTTACTCACCTTCAGATGTTCTTATTTGCTGAAGTTTTCGCTGGCATAAATATTGTAGCAAGAAAAACTTTATCTTTCTTAACGTTATTGTTCTTAATATTCATAGATAGACAGACACTTTGACAGGATTAGACACATCCGTTATGGCAAATATTAACACGCAACTTAAAAGATGTTAAAGTCACTCTACCTTTTCAGAACATTCACTTGGCTGTCGGTTTGTGCCCCTTTTGCTACCTCGTTTTAGAACAAACCATTAAACCACTATTGTTTAACATTCTTATCTTACAACGAACAACTTTACATAAAAGAAAATAAAAGAAAAGCAAAAATTAAAACAAAATAACAAAATAAGAAAAAATATATATCTGCAAAGAGCGAAGGCGATAAGAAAAAACCTTGATGTAACATTTTGTTTAGCTGTAGATTAGCGCGCAAGAAAGGAAAAAGTAATAAAGTAGATTTTAGCGCTCGCTGCCACCAACAAAACCGACTAATAATACTTATAATAACAACAACAGAGGCAACAACAACAACAAGCACGACAACAACAAATTTATGATCCAATATCTTTTGTTTTACTTGAACAACAAGTTGACGTTTGGGATTCTCTACCATCTTTGGCTGTTTGTCTTGTCTGCTAAGTTTCGCTTTTAATATTATTATTCCCGGGCAACTACTCGAAAACATTGATGGTCCGCATCCGTCAGCAACAATCTTATGATTAACGCAGTGTCAGTCATATTCCCAGAAAGAACAAAGAATTGATTAAATGTGCGTTTTATGTGTCTCGTGCGTTAAAAGGTAATTAAATAATTCCATTCTCTATTTCTACACAAGGGTTTTTGTAAGTAAAAATTATTACACTTGAACAAAACTGCCGGCCATTAAACCGAAACTCAGTCTAAAACACCGTTTAACAGCAGCAAATTATTGTGCTGAACTAAACGATTTGCAAAAGAAATGTAATTTATGGCAGGACAATGTGCAAATTTATATAACAATTAAATATTTATTAAAGCAGCAAATTGTTCACAGGCCGCTTCATCATCATCAGGTGGTTTTTGTAAAGGCTTAAAAAAGAACATAATCCAAATGGCATAAATCCACAATAAAAACTACAAATGGCCTTCAGTAGTCAATGCCGTTTGTCTGTCCAGCTTAAGGCAACTATATTTGGGACGGAAATGATACAAGACAAAAGCAACATTAAACAAAAATAACGAAACGTATAAAACAAGCCAATGGACAGCAGATAAAACATAAAATTCAATGCATAAACAAAGTAATGACAGGCCATGTAATAAATATGTCCAGGCACACACACTCTCACACTCTCACACAAACACTAACACAACACAAGTATAATGAAATATAGACATCTGGGTCAAGTCAACGACAAACAATTACAAACTGCTTGGGCCACAAAAACCATGTTAATAACCAAAATATTCACGCATACACACGCCCAGCAAGAGTGATGAACATGCACGTACTCGCACACACACACACACACACACACACGTAAAAGCTAGAATAACAACAAATGAGTAATAAAATACCACAACAGGACCTTGTAGGCACCAACATTTGTTTCGGAGTTGCCACCTCTATGGAGTTATTTAAAGTAACAACTTGCGCCTACTGCGAAATATTAAACGGATCTGGGACTGACGTCCGCAGCTGTCCTGCCGGCTTAAAATGATCCCAGTCAGTCGGCGGATCACTGCCAAACATTGAATGGATCTTGGAGTGACACCTGTACCTGTCCTGTCCGATTAAGTTGATGATGATCCACATCTTAATTGAACTAGTCAAGGGCTTAGCGCAAAATATTAAATGGATCTGGGAGTGACGTCCGCAGCTGTCCTGTCACATGAAGCTGATGATGATCCCCATGTTAAAATTTTAAAAGAACTGTGTGTTCACGGGGACTGATGTCCTCTACATGATGACTTCTACAATTCTAACGCGCTGCTCAATTGTCTACCTCTTCCCGGTTGAGTTTGTCAAACACTGAAACAAAGAAATGTCCAATTAATAAATATATATAAAAAAATAATATAAAAAAATAAAAAATATATATAAAAAAATAATTAATTAAGTTGGACATTAAGATGTGACTCACAATTAACATCGGGCCACACTTTACCAGGTCCCCAAGAATTAACTCCAAAAAAAGTCCTTATAAAGTAAAAACTATAATATTTATAAAGCAAAATAGAACTTCTTCAACTTTTGAGCCGAGCAAAGAGTGCACAAATCTTGGCAAATTCTAACAGTGTCTAACATTATCCGCTACAATACAGTGCGGAATTTGGCATATGAAATTCACAGAAACTGCTGCCTCTTCAAAGCCACTTTCACTTCATATCACACATGTCACATGTCATATCCTTGTTAACGCCAGTTTTGTTGGTGATTGAATTGTGGTGCCTGTGTGTTCATGTGTTCAACTCGAGACCTCCGCAAACACAGTCCTGATTTGAATGGGAATTTTGCGAATAACAAGAACCAAGATTTTTTCCTTGTGCCCCTATGGCGAGAAAATTCCTTTTAAAGATTCAGTTACGAATCTTTTTCATTGTCGTGTTGGGTTGTGTGACTTTTGTTTAAGAAAAACAAACGAACGTGTGTGTAAATATGCGTTTGTGTGTCTGTGCGAATATATGTAAATGAATTTAACAAACAAAAGGGAAACCTACATAAATGTCACAACATTTTTAACAACCGGAAAACAATACGATTTTGTGGTTTTGCACAAAAATCTGAAACGTGTTGTTCATTATTAAAGGTGTAGGTTTGTGTGTTTATTCTGCTGGCCGTGGCCGTTTGTGTGTTTGCGAATGTGTCGGCCTGTGCGACGGCGTGCGTGTGCGTGAAAGTGCGTTTAGTGTTGGCGTGTTAGTAATTGCTATTGTAAACATTTATAACAACATGTGTTAAATTGTCTGCACCGCTACCGCTGTTTGTTTGTACAAATCTAAGCTTGTATTTGTGAATATCATCAATGGTTTTATCCTTTAACGTGTTTGGATATAATTTTCAATTTATTTAACAAACTAATTGGAAATCTATAGCAGTTCAGAGCATATTTAAATGCTGAGATAGGGAAGAGTTGACGGTTTTTATACTCCAAATCTCTCTGCTATCAACAGACGAGGAAGTCAAGGATCTTAAGCTGGTCGCCTGAAAGCTGTGAACAAAATCAGGCCTGCATCAGAGTTGATGTTGCCTGTTATCCAGTTCCTTAGTAAAACAGGCTGCAGTAGTAAAACTTTAGTAGAACAAGAATATTTAGAAACCCAAAAACAGGATTACCACTAGACTTTGATGCGGAATTAGCAAAATACCTTCATACCACTTTCAGCCAACAGCCGAACCAGGAAACGCCTTTAAAAGGCAACGCGGGCACATGATAGTACTGGTTCGGCCAATTAACCTGTTGCAAAGGTTTGACAACAGGATGGCACTGCCAGTCACAGTGATCTATTTGCGACCAATTTGCTGTCAAGGTTGTCATCCCACATGGAGCTGTTTTCATTTGGCTAACGATTTGACTGCATCAATCAAACTCGTCCATGTTTGGCAGGAATGTCAACTTTAGTGATATTTATGGGCCAGAGTAATGGCAAATTGGACAGCAGTTAATGATTTAATTTTAAAAATGTTTAAATATTTAAAGAGAATTATTATTAAGCTATTAAAATGGCTCGGAAATTTTGTGCGTTTTCTTGTCAGTTAAAAACTAAAATACACAAAAACCGTCCTCTTAAAACTGTTCGTTTAAACAAAAACCGGTTTTTAAATTCTTTGCCAGTCGAGCTGACTTTGGCTTTCATTGAGAAAATGCCGGTCCGAACTAATCGATATGAATATGTTTTTTGCTGTACAAAAACTTTGCCACAATTAACTTCCTTTCCATTATTTGTTACCATATTGTCATTTCCCATGCTTGTGGTCTCCATTATAATAAAATTTTATCTTTATTTCCAACCACTTTACACTTAAGGTACGTGTGCGAATTTTAATAGCAAAAGCAAAAGCAAAAACAAAAATCTCATTTGAAGCATAAATTTTACTGGCATTTTGTAGTGAAAGGAAATTGTAAATGTGTGTCAGAACATGCAAGAGTGCGTGTGGGTTTGTGTGTTGCTCAATACCCAGAGGTAAAACAGACATGAGCGCCAGCTTTCCAGCCTGCTTGAAGATAATCCTGTACTATTATTTAGCACAAAAAAAGAAAATTGTATGATTATGCTGCGAAAAGAAGATGTTAAAATATATAAGAGAAGTTGTTTTACCGCTTCCTTTCCTTTTCACCACTGGGTTAATGTAAAATTACAAATCATAGAATTAGGTTTCTGTGCCAATAGTAGTTCAATGTTTCTAAAAGGACGTCTGATTGAAACTTAAATATAATAAATGAAGGCGTTTAAGCCATTCGAAACTTTGAATAGAAGAAATAAAATATTTTATGCTCTTTATGGCATTGAAAACGTTTATAGCTTTTAAGAACATTTTTCTTTCCTTTGCTCGTTTTGAACAATCACATCATTTACTAAATAACTTTCTTACAATGACGTTGGCAAGTGAAATAAACAATTTGTAGCCCATCATGTAATAGCAGGACCTTCAAAGGACTTCCTCCAACAGCCGCTTATAAGGTTTTGTTTGTTTCGCTTTTATACTTTAGACTCCCAGTTAACTTCTCAAGGAATGCCTCATTCCTTATTCATTGTCCTATTTGCATTTTTGCCATTAACAATTTGACTTTGTTGCATCTGCATTCATAAAAATTAGTTTGTTACAATTTCCGTTGCACACAAAACGGAAGAAAATTCCTAAAATCTATTACTGAGTACAATTTGGTTTTCCATTTATAATTTGAAAACAATTTGCATGTGTTGGTAAATTGCGCAAATAAATTAAGCAAATGTGCATACAAATTGTTTTGCTGTTTGGTATCTATATTATCAAAGTAATTACGACTGCAGGTGCGAGGGCTGTTCTTAGGAAATTTACAATGAAACCATATAAATGCAATTGTTTATGAGCAACTAATTTTAAGGAATAAATAAGTATAGTTATCGATAACTTTTTAATAGAAAAGTATAATTATCGATAACTGTTAAATAAAAAGGTAAAGTTATCGGTAGGTTTTGTATATAAAAGTAAAGTTATCGATAAATTTTCAATAGAAACTTTGCAATAGAAAAGTTTTCGATAGGGTTTTATATAACAGTAAAGTTATTGATAACATTTCTGCGATAGAATAAAGTTATCGATAACTTTTCTGCAAAAGAATAAAGTTATCGACAAAATTTCGGCGATAGAATAAAATTATCGACAAAATTTCTGCAGAAGAGTAAAGTTATCGACAAAATTTCGGCGATAGAATAAAGTTATCGATAACTTTTCTGCAAAAGAATTAAGTTATCGATAACATATCTATAGAAAAGTAAACCCATCGATAAGTGCCCTATAGAAAAGAAAAGTTCTCAATAAATTTTCTATAGAAAAGTGAAATTTCCGATAATTTTTCTATAGAAAACTTAAAGCTATCGATAGCTTTTCTCTACAAAATCTGCTGTTATCAATAAATTTTCTATAGAAAAGTGTTATTATCGACATCTGTTAATTTAGCGCTAACTTTTCTATGGACAAGTCAAGTGATTGATAATTTTTATATAGAAAATTAAATGTATCGATTAATTTTTTATAGAAAATTGAAGTTTTCGGCAAATTGCCATCGGAAAAATTAAGTTATCGAGTATCGTTCTGTACAAAAGTTTAGTTATCGTGAAGTTTTTTGCTTGCACAAAAATAAATCTGTAAATCACTTTTCTCTATATATCGACAAATTTTTACGGAAAATTGTACTCAAGGAAAAGAAAAGTTATGGCTAAATTTTGCCGGCAAAAAGAGAAATTCCCATCTGTTTTAGAGAAAATAATCAACAAAATTACGCAATAGTTTTAAAAACTAAAGTTATCAAATTGTCGATAATCTTATCACGGAAGGAAAAGAATTGGAATTTTTCGCAAATGCCTCATTTATAGGTGACCTTCAATACGAGTATTGACTTTTGACCTTTATTCAAAGAATTAAGCAACTTTTAACCAGATGAATTTTAAATTTACATACATACTTACATGTCAGGAATTGTCATATTTTCCGCTCTTATTTCCGTCTACAACATTTCAACAGGATCAATAAAAGTATTAACCTAAATTTCACATTTGAACATTTTAAAATTCCCCACCAACATGAACGTCATCGTCATCGCAATTTTTTCTTTGTAACAGAGAGAAAAATCAAAATGAAATATTGCTACATTTATTACGAAAATGTAGGCAATATTTTGCCAGCAAAAACAACAACAACAACAAGAGCAATCTTCAAAAATGAGTGGCATCAGACTCAACTGCAATTAAAGACAAACGATGAAGCAAAAGCAAAAAAAAAAAAAATTCCAAAAATAATTTGATTGCCAAAGAAAGAATAACAATAATAATAATTTAAACCAGAAGTGCATTTATTTTTTTTTCATTTATTATTTAAATTTTTTTTTATTATTATTGTAATAAAGTCATTACAATTTAAATATATTTGCAATCGTTGTCTACTGTGGCTAGAGCAAAAGGCAGAAAGAGGACACAGCTTTTACTCGTATTTCCATCTGTAGAGGCATTAAAATTAAGCAGAAAAAAATATGAAGGAAAAATATTTAAATGAGTTTGTTTTAACCAGAAACACTTAAGATAAGAATTTATATGAATTTACGATTTTTGTTTTTTAAAGCAATTCGGTTTTTAGCTCAAGCAAATATTGATATTTTGTGTGAGATTGCAAATGATCGTTTTGCACGTAATTGTTAATGCAAAATATTGTTAATTTTTAAGGGTAATGCCCTCCAGTGGGGTTGGCAGCAACTTGTTTTTTGAACACAAGTACGAAGCAAATTGCCAATTTTTAAATTTTACTGGAGGAAACACTCCAGAAACACAAACACATCGCTAATTCTTCTCATAACCAACGGGTGAAAATGTTAAGTAATCGATAACATTTCTACAATGACAAGCAACATTTCCAGAGAAGAATAAAGTAATCGAAACTTTTTATAGAAAAGTAAAGTTATCGTTGACGTATCTTAGAAAAGTTAAGTTATCGATATATTCTGTTGGAAAGTAAGAATATCGATAACTTTTTATCGATAAGTTTTTTATAGTAAAGTGATAAAAATTTGTATAGACTAGTAAATTTATCGATAACTTATCTTAAAAAAGTGAAGTTATCGATATATTCTGTTGGAAAGTAAGAATATCGATAACATTTTATCGATAAGTTTTTTATAGTAAAGAGATAAAAATTTGTATAGACTAGTAAATTGATCGATAACTTATCTTAAAAAAGTGAAGTTATCGATATATTCTGTTGGAAAGTAAGAATATCGATAACCTTTCTATAGAAAAGTAAAGTTCTATAGAAAAGTAAAGTTATCGATAAGTTTCTTTTATTGAAAAGTTATCCAATTTTTAGAGACAAGTATAGTTATCGAGAACTTATCTTAGAAAAGTGAAGTTATCGTTATATTCTGTTGGAAAGTAAGAATATCGATAACTTTTCTTCAGATAACTTTTCTTCAGAAAATTAAAGTTATCGATAAGTTGTTTATAGAAAACTAAAGCTATCAATACTTTTCTATAGAAAAATAGAGTTATCCATAACTTTATAGGTATAACTTTCCCACAGATAAGTAAAAAAATTAATGTTTTTATAAATTTCTCTTGTTCTATAAAAATATAAATTTACAAAAAACTAAAAACATTGAGAACTTTCCTACCAAAAGTAACGCTATCCAAAAATAGGTGTTTTATTTTGAGCTAAAAAAATTTATATTATATATAAATAATTTGATATACTTATTTGAAAGTTGTGATATTTTTCCCTACAGAAATAAAGCTGTCGATTAGTGTTTTGTAGAAAGTAAAAATTGGCGATTGTTTTTTTTTTGTGGAAAGCAAAAGTCGTCCATAAGTTGCCATTCGAATAGTAAAATATTCGAATAGATAAACTTCTTTCCGTATATGTAAAGTTATCGAAGGTTACCGAACTTGCTGCCGCCTGCAATAAACATTCGATAGACAAATAAATTTATCCAAAAGCTGTCTTTTTAGGAAAAACTCAAGAGTACAAGAGTCAGTTTATGTTTACGAGATAAACTTTACGCTTGATAATCGTTAAATACTCTTAAGCTCATGCCAGTATCTAAGAGGTATTTATTTGACGCTCAACTTGTAATCTCTTCTTAAACTTTGATTTAAAGCTTAAATTGTGTTAAACACGAAATATTTCCATAGAACTATATACATATGTAAGTATGTAAGGGCTGGTAATTGGCAAAAAGCTTCAGAAGAGCCATTTAACTAATGAAGTGGCTTTGAGTTACTGCAAAAGAAATAAATTCAAATAACAGTGGATATAGAAAAGAAGCTGGATAGCTCTAGTTGGGACATACATACTAAGTACAATATACATATGTATGTATATGTCTAAGAAGAGTTGCCATTAGGTAGAAAATATATTATATAATTTTTATACTAGAGATCATAAGAATTGCACGAGTGCTATTATTCCTGCTAACACTGTATGTACCAAGAGAGTAGTAAAACAAAATTAGCGTTTAATTCCAAACATTTTGGTTTTGCTTAAATTTTTTAACCACAAATTTTGTGTTTTTACAATTTCTTAAAATGCCGGCAATTGCCCAAATACCGGTTTTTTATGATGTTGTTGTTTTGTTGTTGCTTTAGTTAACAGGCTGGCTCTTATTTGTTTTCATTGATTAAATTGATTTCTGCTCATTATTTGATCACGTGTATGCACACTCTTGCTCACCATCTGTCGCTCTCTCTCTCTCTGCCACTGTTCAAAAAACTCAGTGTTGGTATTTAGTTTGGCGAAGAGTTGAAAACAGCTTTCGTTTCATTAAGCCATAGTGTGTGTGTGTGTGTGTGCGTGTGTGTGTTTTTTTTTCTCAATTTCTTAGAGAAGATTTACGATACACAACGCAAGTACTTGCAGAGCTATTGTTGATGGCTTATTGTTTGGGTGAGTGGGCATGTGGATCGCAAACTATGATCCACAATTTGCTTCAACAACTACACGCACGCACACAGATCTTGCTGAAAGTTGGACTGTTGTTGTTGGTGTTTGTACTGCGGTGAGCAAAATGTTATTGGTGTGGTGGCTGTTGTTATTATTGCTGTTGTTGTGTTTTTAGCCAATGTGTGAATTTTAGACCTACAAATTTTTGTTCGCATCAGCTTTTGAGTCAGTTTTCATTTGAACTTCTTTGTATAGGGAACGAGTATGCGCGATTTTTCGTTTAAGTTCGGGTATCTGTTGTCATTAACGATTGTTATTAGTAGTTATTAAAACGTTGTTTTTAGTTACACACGTATGTTTTTTAATTTATGTAAAGATTATTTTAAAAACAATTAAAAGTTTAAGTGCTTATTTTAGTGGAGAAAATACTATCAAACAAAAGTATTGTATAATATTTGTGAACAAAAAAAAAAATACCAACAACTTATTTATAGACTAAAGCCAATAAATTAATCAAATGTAGAGCAAGAAAGCATAAATTTTGTTTTTGTTACGGTTGTGATTTGGCGTCACCGTGTTTGTGCGTAAGTGTGTGTGTGTGCCTTAATATATGTATTATGATTATAAACTCTTGCCAGAGTTTTATTTTAATTGATGGAATAATTAAACGCAATTTCGAAGCATAATAAGCAACTGAAAACAACAACACAAATATTTCAAAAAAAACAAGTTCTTGTTTTATCCAAAAAAGAGCAATAAAATTCGAGTAAAAAAACGTTTTTTTATGCTTCACTGTGCGAGATTCTTATACTTTTCCGCGCACTAACCAAAAACATTGGATCGCAACATCAAGCAACGCAACAAACAATAACAAACGCCAGCGAAACGTGCAATTTGAAACTTGTTAATTGATTTGTGCCTAAATTAGTGCAAAATTGACAGGTGTTTTTTTTTCGTGTGCTCTAGTTGTTAAGAAATTCGTGATCTCTGCTGGTTGTAGGCATCAGAAAAATGTAAGTTATTTGGCTGAAATTAAAATAATCGTCTAGTGTGAAGCGACATTGTAAAACTCTATGTTACAAAGTGATCAAAATTTTATTGCTTGCACCCACTTTGGCTTTTAAAATATTAAAAAAAAAAAATTTATTTACCGTTTTTATCACAACATTTTTGTTAAAGTTAAGCTGAAGAATTTATGGTATAAATTAAAGGTTTTGATATTGAACAACATTTCCATAAAAACTAATAATTTTAGAAAGCCGGGCACAGGGTGGTGCAAAATAAATAAACCATTTTCAATTCTGCCACGAGCTGTAATTTTACTGCGACGTAAGCCAAGTCGATGGTTGAGAACGACGACGAATCGTAATTTCGTCGTCTTCCTCAATACTTTGCGTTATAGCAACAATTTTTTACACACTTCTGTGTCTTGCTGATGCTTTCGAATCGAAAAGGTGCTGCTCATTACGATGACCATAAATTGGACAAAGTGTCCTACACACTTCGCTAACAGTTTTCTTCTTCTAAGTAAATTTCCACAATTTGTAAGCGTTAACGATTTCATCATAAATCGTTTGACAGAAGTGTCAAGACAGTTTGACATTTTCAGCTGTCAAAAAATAGTTATCATTAGTTCTCCTACAGTTAAAAACAAGCGCTCACTACTTCGGATATTCAAAAAGTACTAAATAGGCACAATTGTAACAAATTATGCAACCCTGGTTCCAAAATTAAATGTCTGTTTTTGACTTTTGACGAATATTTAACAAAAATAAAATTCCTACGGGGTGTTTCTCGTTATTTTATTGTTGTACGGACGCATCATATGCAATATTTAGATGTGTAAAATTTAAGCGAAAAAAAACAGCTGCCAGAGAAATTTTAATTAATTTTAGTACCTGGAAATGTTGGGCAGTTTTTAAGGCTATTTTGTGTGTTTATGACAACGCTCATTTACTGCGATAGTGTCATAACTAAAAAACAACTACAATTTCGAAGTATAAAAAAAAAGTAAATCGCAAAATTGTTTGGTGATTTCTTGTGCGTTTTTTCCATTCTAAGCATTTAAAACTTAAACTGGGTTTTCGTGGAAAATCGGGGTTTTTGAGTTATGACAATACTGCCATAAATGATTCACATGATTTAGAATTACACATTTTTACCGTTTTGTGATTCTAACTTTTAATTTGATATTGATTTTGCTAAAACCTATTTAATTGTAAATTTCAATTTGCTGGGGATTTTAACAAAATATATTCGATTGTATTGATTTTCCAAAATTCTCTTCATTGTTGCATCCACAACAACTAGTGATTTTGTCCAAAAACCAAACATTTATCAACCATTATTTGTTGTTGTTCATTAACTGTCCCTGACTTTAATGACAAAACAGCGTAAATCAGTATAACGAAAAAAAAACTTTTATCAACTGATATGATATAAAATTATACAACCATTTTTAGACACAAACAATTTTTCATGAAATACTTTGATAAGATAAGAGGCAAAAAATAAACGAAGACCGAATTTAATTAAGCACAACATAAAGTTTAAAATATTTAGAAAATTAATTAGTTTTCTGCGGAAATTAAAACTTGATATATGAACATCAACAAGAGAATATTGGTTTAAAAGCAAAACATTCTGCCTCGTTCGTGGCAAATATTATTTGCCACTGACAACTAATACAAAAGGTAAGTTAAATACAATAGTTTTAAGATTGATTTCAAAACAAAAATGTTTCTTTTTTAAGAAATATAATTACTTAATATATTTTTGTAAAATAAAGACACTTGCCCGTGTTTTAAATAAATTTGAAAATATTACGATGCTTTTTGGGTGGCCTTTCCATTTCCAATTGTTGTCAATTTTCATAATGTGACTTTATCACTGTAGCGCACACTTTATGTACGTGATAGATTGTATTTAATGTTTTTTTTCTTTAAGTGCTTTTGCATCTTTTACTTTTTACTACTTGAAGCAATTGTTATCACCAAATTCCTTCGTTTTGCTTATCTATCGCGCTATAAAAATATTTGGCATTAAAATTCTTGTTTCTGCTTCACTTTTTTGCACCACAAACATTTACGCCAACATCTCCAAGTTTATACACAAGTATAATATATATATACATATATATATATATATATATTATCTCCCATAGAAATAGACAGACGTGCAAAGCAAAGCAAAGCAGACAAAATCTTAAATAAAACAGTTAACATTAATGTCAAGTCATGTGTACTTAATGATTAAACTGCCAGTTACTTATCTGGAGACAAATGAACATTTCTGGCTTAAAACAAATCAGTCTGTATGGAATTCAATTGCTTCAATTCAAAATTAAAAGGAAGCAACTTGTTTGAAATGAAATTGAGGTCGAAGCAAGTGTCCCCATAAAAAAAGTAAACCAAACAATGAATGAGAATGTCAACTGCAACATTTAGAATTGATAAAATCAGATTTTTCAATACAAAAATTAAAAATCCCCATTAAATCACAAACATTTAATTAGGAAATAACTGGAGTTACTAGACTCTAATAAACTTCAACTGATACCTAAAACATCGTCAACAAAATATTTTTGAAGGCCTAAAGTAATAAAAAGAGCTGTTAAAAATTTAAAGTGCAATTAGTCAATAGTGTTTTATATTAACTTCATCATTGACCAGTAAATAATTTAAATATTTTAAGGGTAAAAAAAAAATTAAGGTTTTTGAAGAAAGTTTTTCAAGATTTTGCAAAATTACATACTAAGTCAATTGTGACTTATATAATCATCATCTTTGACTAAAACAGAGCGCTATATTAAACATTTGAGACATTAGTTTAAAAAGTATATCTTACACTTTCAAAGTATTTTAATTATATTATTGGGCAGGAAAGCAAATCGCTTGCCTGCAAATTTTTAAAAGTTCACAAAAACTTGGCTTACATTTTAGAAACAGCTGCTTACACAGTTACACATCTAAGGAGTTTTTTTTTTTAAAGTCAACGTTGATGTGTATATAAGTCACTATTGAATAATAAGATTTTTAGCCCTTTGAGCTCCGGGCAAAGAAAGCAAAACTGCTTTCGGCTTAGTCGTGCAGTATTTTTGCTTTCTTTCATCTTCCTTTTATGCTAATCAACGATGATATAAATTGATATGTCCGGCTAAAAGCCAGCTCTACAGCTGTTTCTATATACATATATTTTCCAACTATAAAGTATTTCTGGTTTTTATAAGGAAAACAAGGAAAACAAGTAAAACTGAAACATATTTCAATGGTGTTTATCTTTTAATTACTACTAGTCAACGATGACGCCAATATAAGATATCATTAATATATGAGGCTAAAAGGCAACTCTACGCATCTTATCGAATTGCTTAGTCAATGATAATGAGCTGTTGGGTTTTAATGAGGAAGAAAAACTATAGATATGTATCCGTTTGTCTCCTTTTTTCTTTTTGCCAGTCAACGATGATGTAAACATAACTCACCATTGATAGATCCAACTTAGCAGTTCACAATGAAGTTGGTGGAAAAAACTTGAACGGTTCTCATATGGTTTGTTTAGTAGTCACAGTAATTCGCAAAAGAAATTTGTTTGAAACTTACAAAAATTATTCGTTTCTTGCTGGACTCTAATTGCGAGTATTTTGCACAAATTTTAGTTCTGTTTCCAGTAACTTTTTGTTAATTAAGTTTATTTGCCTCTGTTATACCTGTTCTCTTTTTGTTTTTTTTTTTTTTTTTTTTTTTTTTTTTTGCCAAAAATTAGAGCTTAACAAAAATATATGATAAAATTTGTTTCCACAAATTTACTGCATTGTTGTTGCTTTAAAGGTTTTGCTTGTTGTTAAATTGTAACTTTTTCTGTCAGTTCTCGTTGTTATTATTATGAGTTGTAGTTTTTGTTGTTGTTTGTTTGCCATATGCCTGTGTTGTCTTGATAAATTAGTTGTTGCTGATAACAATGTGTTCTGGTGTTGTTATTGTTTATTGTCATGTGCTGGCGATTTTTTCAATATTTTTTCCTTTTTCTGGTCTGAACTTGTATGTTTCTTGCAGCAACTTGTTGGTTTTTGAGTTAAAATTAATTTTTATTTTATTACCTTTCATAAATCTATCGTTCACGATCTGTCCGTAACATTAGGGTTTTGCTTGGTTATTAAGTAGAGATGAGTTTTATATCAGTCACGCCGTGAATGAGATATAATGGAAAGTTGGTCTGCTTCTCAACGTATATTTGGTCATATTTTTAATGCTCACAGTGTCATAAAACGCTGTATAAATAAATTTATGTATATCTGTATTTAAAGGAAAGTTTTTTTTCAAATTAAAGATATTTAACAAGAACTGTAGAAGAACACACAGGTTCATTTATTCTCCTCAGGATCTAGTTGAGTCCAGAATTATTTCAAAGCAAATCCACTGTTGCCACTAAAAATCTTCTAAAATACTTGGCAATCTTCAGCATACCTTTTGGTATGCTTTTTCCCTTTGAAAGAAATGCGATAAGGTTTTATTTTTTTTTTATCTATTAACATCGTTTTATATTTCCAGCTGCTGCTTTGCCTCGTAGTGTAGGCCTGCGTTTGAAACTTTTTGCTTACAAAATTTATTGATTTTGCTTAATTAACACTTTTTTTTTCCTACTCAATATTGTTTGAACAGTCTTCGACTGATAGTAAATAATAGTTACCTAAGAACACACATGCTGAGGTGCACAACAGGGATGGAAAATTGTTGTATATATAAACAATATTATAGACGGAATATACAAAATTCATACCATGAAGACAAATCAAAAATATCATTAAGAAAATTACTTTTCAGAACAAAAGTTAGCTAAAAAGTTAGTTAAAAAGACAAAAAAAAAACAAGTTTTTCAGCCCTGGCCAGGCATTAACTTCCTTTATGAATTCAAGTATGTTCAACAATATTTACCCTAATATCTCTTTTCCATTTGGTAAGCGAGAATTTGTTGATTGCGGGGCACAATTTTATCTTGATTTTATGGTTATTGTAAACAAAAAGGTGCACTCGTACATATTTGATTTCGTTTTAATTGCTGCTCAGAGCTCAGCTGTTGAAAGTTGGCAACAAGGCGTTGTATTTCCATCTAATTATGTAGATTTTCTTTATTAAAGGGTAAATATTGATTAATCTAAAAGAGCGTGGAGTGAGTGCAATCATTGAGTGTAATAAAGATGATTTGCTGTGTTTTCTTTCAATAAGAAGTTACGTACAAATTATATTGATTTTGTATCATGTGCTGGTGTTAATTATTAAAACGAAACATATAAATTTAAGACGAGATATTTGATTATGGAGAAAATTAAAAGTAAACATGTCATACGAAGATGCTGAAAACCCCCATATTTAAAATCGTTTATGAAGATTTTTTCAATTTTATATCTAAACCTCTTCAAACATTAATTACAAATTGCAGAATTATGTATTTAAGCATTTTAAAAAATTTCATATTAATTACTGCAAGGATAAAATTTCATCCCAAATATCCTTAATTTCAAAATTGTAGACCATGACAAATTTATGGCTCAAAACAGTATTTATAAAATAAAATGTAACACAGCATTGTAAACTTCTCATGAAATTATGAAGGTCAGTGTTCGTCACAAGCAAAGCAAGTTTAAACATGTCTCCCGCATCTACTTTATTATTAAAATTGTAAGTTATTTTACTGCAAAACACAAAGAAAACTTAGCATTAATCAAACAAATTACCCTCTGTGGATAATTATAAAATAAATTTAACAGTATAAAAATATCCTTTTAAATCTAATATTTCAGTTTTAAGACCAATTGTAGTCAAAAGACAATTAAAAGTTGTTTACAATTTGTAAGATTGTGCTATTATGCTCTATTATGAATTTCATGTCAAAAACTGCCAGGACAATAGTTGTCCTCACATATCCTTTTTTTTTTAAATAATTACATAAAACGCACTTTTTAAAAATGGTAGTAAAAACATTAAAGCTAATGTCTGTGTTGTATTTGCGCTACAAATATAAGTAATATATCTTACCTCTCCATGTGTCCTTTATATAATAAACACTGGTAAATAGTTTCATTATCATCGAAATGCATGGAAACTATATAAAAACTTGCGGATTACTGCTTTGAATATGTCCGGTAAATTTTATGTCAAACAAAGCAAAGATTTGGCTACGCTTGATATATCCTTTATTTGCCCAACGTTTTGCAAAGGATGAAATATAAGTACAACTCTTAAAGTAAATTTTTAACAATTTACTGTACATCGCTAGTAAGCCATATGACAAATTTCTTTGCTATCAGAAAAAGGAGAAAAATGCCCGTCATATATCCTTTGCATGAAAAATCTAATTTTTGTTTGGTTGTTAATATAATAACAAATAATACCAAATTTAAAAAAAAATAATCTATATGTATATGTACCTATAAAAATTGTTTGTTAAAATATCCTTTATTTCTCCGATTGCCTGCAATATATTTATTACAAGCGGAAATTAGGAAAAATTTGCTAAATACTTGTAATATTGTTTTATTGACACTTTGGAAAAGTTTGGGTATAACTGATGCAAGGATAACCATATGTGTTGAATGTCCTTTTTCAAGAATTTTTTTTTTTGTGAAAATTTTTTGTTGTAAAAGTATTAAAAACCAATAATAATTCTTTCATTTGCCAAATAAAATTCTTTATATCTTTAGTGCAGAGCCTTTGGCATAACATACAATTTTCAACAATTTCCTTAATTGCTTTCTCCTCAGCTTAACAAAAAATCTCTTCTGCTTATCCAAACCTTTTAATTTGCGATCTTACTTCAACAATTCACTTAAAGTGCACTTCACCTCCTCTATTACTTACTTCTCTTTTTGATATGTTTGCTCAGCAGTTATCTTTGATTTTGAGATCTGTCGTCGTTAGTTGCTTTTGTTTTCTTAAAATATGGCATAAATTGACCACCACCACCGCCGCAGCCAGCCAACACCATACAAAATCTCATTTCACATTTAGCAAACGCAAAATAAGGCAAAAGCCCTTTTGTTTTTATGCTAAAAATCAAAAATGTAACATAAACTCAAACTAAATAAAATATTTACTAACGTCCGCGCAGCCGTCGTCAGTCTGTGTTTCAAAACACACACGTTGCTGGAAAAATCGTGAGGTTTTTTATAACGTTACCGTCATCAACTCACAACTTCGTCATGATCATCATCAGCTTCATGTTTGCAGACAGCAAACAAAAAGAAAAGAAAATCATATGCACTGCAGCAAATTTCGTTAAAAAGTTAAAGACCAAAATCGCAAAAGAAAACGACTAAAGAAATACACATATAAAACTTCAGCAATGAAACACATAAAAGGCCGCTGGTCATGAAACACATTAAGCGGCAAATTATGCAGACACAGCAAGTTGTTGCAAATGGAATTGAAGTGTTTTAAAGGTTTGCAGTCAAAGACTTGCAAACCCCCAAAAACACACTTACGCCGACAGACAAACGACAAAAAAAAATGCAATCTTTCAGATATTTTTTTCTTGCTTTTGGGTATTTTTTTTCTTTTTTTAGTTGAAACCACAGACAGTTTATTTCGGATTTTAAAGATGCATTTTAAGTTTTCAAAGAAATGAAAATGAAAGCTCTGAATGCAAATAAAACAGAAAAAAAAAAGGAAAAGAAAAGAGAAAAAATTGTAAAAAACAACTTTTAAAAACGTTTACGATGTTTAAAATCGTGATATACGAAACCTTATTAAAACATAAATCAACGGCATGATATCATGCGCTGCGATGCAGTGGCTTGAAGAACTCGATAGGAAATTTAATAGATTTTCAGAGGATAAACCAAACAACCAGTGAAAACACCTCCTCTAAAAAAAATTAACAAAACGAAAGCAAAAACCTCGCCAAACTGGCAATAACGTTCAATAAAATCGCCTGCATTTTACTAATAAAAATTTAGCAATATAAATTTATGAAAATTTTAGCTCAATAAAAATTTAAGTTGTCACAATATTTGAATTTTGAAAATATTGTTTTAGTAAAAAAAAAAAAAAATCGTGAAAATGATGAGAAATGCCCAGTATAGAAATCGGCTTAACCCATGGCGTTCAGAATTCTACGAAAACTTTGCTGAAGTCGAACCTTTACAGTTAGATTTTATGGCCATTAATGTAACATTTTACAAGCACGTGTTTAGCGATTTGAAGCTTTCGTTAATAAGTCTACTTTAAACTTATTACACTTATAGTCACGTTTGTGTTTTAAAGTCGAAAGATCTTTAACACGGTTTTGAAATTGTTTTAAGAGTTTCAAATGCCTGAAAACGCATCCCGCCTTCTGGAGACTATAAAAATGTTTAGGCAATAAATATTTGACAAGATTTTTCAAATTTTAGTCTCGCAAATTAATTACTTTTTCAGAATGTTATTTTTTCTGTTTTGTACAATAAAGACAGACAACAGATTTCTTCAAAATCATTAAAATACGTTTCATTGAAATATTGCATACAATTACACGCCCTCCTTTTCTGGTGTTTGTTTTTTTTTTAATAAATTATTGTTTTGTTAGGCTCCACGCTCTTTGCCGCATATGCACTTATAGCATTTTTGACGTTTCACTAAATGACTTTTAAGAAACAACTTGTTTTGCTGCATTTCAAAAATTCTCTTTCGTTTTCAATTTCGTAATGCCTGAAACGAAAACGTACAGAAACGGCCGCAAAGAAACCGAACAAATTAATACATAAAAGTTGGTGTTTCGCTGAAAAAACGCTCCGTAGCGGAGACTTTTGTATATTGTGAGAACAATTTAATGACTTTTAGTTCAAATGGTTTTGTGTTTGTTTCGCTTTTCTTGTTTTTGTTGCTGTTGTTGTTTCTGCAACAAGTGTAAAATTAGCCACTGATGTCATCATTGACAGGCACAAAAGTTTATGGGAAATTAATGTTATTTTTTTTCAGAGATAAGTTTTTTGTTTCCTTTCATTTCTGCTGCCTAAATACCTTGTGAGCTGATTTTGTAGTTTTGCGTTTGTTGTGCTGTTTAGCATGAGGCGCAATAAAAGTTTTGCTGCGGATTAAATGATTTGACTTTTTCTTTTTCTGAAGCAAAGATAAGAGGCTTAAAGTGCAAAAGCAAATATCTGTCTTAGATTCGCAATGAAGTTTTTGGTGATCAGCAAAATAAAAATAAACGAATCGGCTGGAACTTGTCAAAGAAAAAAATGTTTGTGAAAGGAAAAAACGAAAAAACGAGACTTTCTTAAGCAGATTTTATATTATTCAATTCTTAAAAATGCTCGTGTTCTCATGTGAGTTGAATTTATAGTGTTTCTTATTAAGAGTTTTTCAATAAAAACGGTTAAATTGTGATATAATATATAAAACAAGTTGCTTTAAAGGACTCTAACAGTGGGCGTCCAATAGTACCACGAATTTCCACTACTGCAAAAGGCCAATATTTTGCCTTGGCTACTCTATAGTACAAATTACAAATTGTTTGCTTTTCCATAATATACAAATGGCGGTGTTTTTGGACAGAGTATTTTTGGTCTGCGGTGAACTAGTGTCATAGTCCTGAGTTGGTATGAATTTTTGTGACACTAAATGTTTTATATCACCTATATTTGGCCTATTGCCAAAAACCGGTGTCTAATTTTGATTGGTAGCAAATCGGACGCTCATGGTAGCCTAGTCTTGTCCACCATGCGAGTTATAACCATTCCCTCAAATTGTTCACGCGGAATATGTATCCTGGCGTTTGCAGTCATAAAATGGTCCAGAAAAGCTGCCAACATCCAACAACTACCGCCCTTCAAAATCCAATTTTAAGTGAATTATTCTCAAAGTCACAAAATTACAAAATTATAAAATAACTTTCACATATCACATAGAACCGTTACGATCCCTGGTTTTATCTCTTATATGTGCTGAAAAAATAATTCAGCGTCTTTAATTTATTTGTTTTATAAATATTTCGTGGTATATTTTTTTTTAGTTTTGTTTTTTTTTTTTACTTATTTATTTAATTAAATATTCTAAAGACAGCTTGTTATTACGAATCATTTTACAGTATAATGGAATATAATGGGTTTTTAATTAACATTGTTAACAAAAAATATAATTTTTTTCCATAAATATCAAGCAAATAAATAAAATTATTCATACAATAGGAATATTAATATTATCAGAGAAAAAAAAACAACAACTTTTGTCTGAACTTAATAAGGAAATAATGGTTTGGTTTTTCAGACCAGTTGAAACGAAATAATTTGTGAACACAACAAAAATAAACAAAAAAAAAAAAAAACCGAATTTAGTGACGCTACAGGTCGAGGTGCGGCTGATCATGTTGCACAATAAAACAAAAAGATAAATTTTTAAAAGAAAAGTGCATACAAACTTAAAAACATATGTGATAAGTTTCTGTAAACATTCAGATTCCTTAATTTTAATTTGCCCTTGCAAAGTTTCTTTCTAAATAGAATATCTGCTAATGAACTCAGTTTCTTTAAATGCAAGACCTGTTTCTAAAAAGTTTTTAATCCCTAAACTTAAATTTTGCCCTTGCAAAGTTTCTTTCTAAATAGAATATCTGCTAATAAACTTAATTTCTTTAAATGCAAGACCTGTTTCTAAAAAGAATTTAATCCATAAACTTAAATTTTGCCCTTGCAAAGTTTCTTTCTAAATAGAATATCTGCTAATGAACTCAGTTTCTTTAAATGCAAGACCTATTTTAAAAAAAAATACGCCTATTGAAAATTTGCTATAACAACCTTAATCATAGAATACTAAGGTCAGAATGGTCAGAAGGCAGTTCGCACCAGACTTACTACTCATAGTTGAGAGGTACAAATGAATGGTTTCATTAAGTATAATTTTCTATTGCTTAAGACAAACGGCAAAAGCGCTACTAGAAATGCAATATATAGCCGGCCATGTAGGAATATAATAAGAGAATTAGTGTAAGAAGAATTTGTTTGCTCCTTGATATGAGTTATAATAATGTTTTTATTAATTACGATAATAAAGTTATATAAAATATCCTTAGTATTCTAGGGTTAATTAGCATTCGAGTGCTATAGGGTCGAATGGTATTCCCCTTCTGTCTGCTGGACCTCTTCTACTTGAGTTCGATACAAAAAAGTTTATTGCACTCTTCAAAATTGCAAACATATTTAAATATT
The DNA here is from genome assembly GCA_932526305.1 of Epicampocera succincta. Lineage (NCBI taxonomy): Eukaryota > Metazoa > Arthropoda > Insecta > Diptera > Tachinidae > Epicampocera > Epicampocera succincta. Next base: position 6,399,544 of record OW052035.1, on the reverse strand, counting down.
TATTTATTTTTAAAGTATTTGTAGAATTTATTCCCATTATGTGGATATTTTCTTGCTGTTGTTCGGGCTGATGATTTACTGCCAAAAATATGTTTGTGCTTGCCAAATAAAAAACAAACAAAAAGGCAAGAAAACTGTTTAAATATATCGTTCTTTGAATTGCAAAAAAGAAAGAAAAATATGCAAAATTACGTGTTTAAATATGCGAGCTGAAAATAAGAAAAATTTCGGCTATTTTGGGTAGAGAGCAGAAAACAGGATGACTTAAAATTAAGCAAAATCAACAATATTAAATTCTAAAACATTGTTTTTTTCAATAATATAAATAAATGTAAAGCTTTTGACTTACATTTTCTTTTTTTGTTTAATATAAAGCAAATTTATGGCCTGTCAGAAGTGTTTGGTGACTCAGCGAAATGCTTTTACAGATTTACATTAAGACAAAAAGAATTTCTTATTCAATGAACTATTTGATTTTTGTTCAGTAAGAAAATACATTTTTCGGAATTTCTGCAAAAAGTTTGTTTTCTAACAAATATTTTCATTGATTCGACAAACTGTTTGATTGAAAATATTTAGTAGCAGGTTTTTGTTGGGAAAGGAAACAAAAATTTTACAAAAAGTTTATTTTCCAGCAAATATTTTCATTTATCAAGACAATTAAGTGCTGGAAAATATTTAGTAGCAAGTTTTTGTTCAGTAGGAAAACTATTTTGTTTTTGTGTGATTTCCTTCGAAAAGTTTGTTTTCCAACAAATATTTTCATTGATATGAAGCATTATTTGTTTGAAAGCATTTAGTAGAAACGTGTTGTTTCAGAATAAAAAAGTTTGCTTGAAAATGCTGTGATTTTCTACAAAAGGCTTGTTTTCCAGTAAGAAATCTTATTGATTCAAAGTATTATTGGCTTGAAAGTTTTAAGTAGAAACTTTTTTCATTTGCTTCAAAAATTTTGTTTTCCAGCCAAAACTTTCGTATTTGAAAATTTGTAAAGGAAAGTTTTTGCTCAAGAATAAAAAAATTTTTTTTGAAAATGATGCGATTTACTTCAAAAGGTTTTTTTCCAGTGAAAAGTTTTATTGATGCAAAGTATTATTTGTTTTGAAAATATTAAGTAGAAACTTTTTGATTTGCCTCAAAAAAGTTGGTTTCCCAGCAAATATATTCGTTGATTCAAAGTATTGTTTGTTTGAAAATACTTAGTAGAATTATTTGTAAACAGTAGACATTTTTTCTTGTGCTAATTATAATTATATCTATATTTTTTGACTTCCTGCAAAAAGTTTGCTCTAAAAAATAAGTAAAAACTGTTGCTGGAATTGTTTCTTCTAAAACTATTATATAAAAAATATAACAAAAATTTACTGAATATGAGAAATCCGTGTACAAGGCCGCTTTCAACACAAACCTTAATTGAAGCTACGATATAATTTTTGTCTTATTTCTCTCGATTAAAAATAACCTTTAAAGTCTAAATTTAATAACTTTTGTGCTTTTACAAGTTCATATCTAAACCTTGGTCTAAATAAGAGTTAATACGTTTTCAGATTTTGTTTGTTTGTTTGTTTTTTTTTTTTTTATTGAAATGTAAGGCAAGAGCTTAATGTGCACTTCGTATTTGTACTTGACTTTTCATTTCTTACACTTAAAAATAAACCACAACTAAATATACATTTTAAGCGTATTAATATCATTTAATAATTCTTATTGGCGCCCTCTTTATCAGTTTCAGTTTCAGTTTCTTGTGTTTATTTGTTTTGTTTCATTTGCTATTTCATCAAGACTTTCGTCATCATTTCTGCTGAATTGTTATTATTTAAACTTTATTTTTTTCTCTTTTAATAAAATACTTTTATGCCTTAAACAATTTATGAAGCACAACCAATACATTTTATCTCTGGTCTTTTTCAATGTACTCGAACACTCAACATATTTTGCGAAATATTCTTAGATTGTGCGAAGTACGCACCGAAATTAAAGCACATTTTAATGTGCCAACATACGAGTACATGTTTTCATGAGCCACTAAATTCCTTTGAAAATTAATCATTTTATTTATAATTTGGTATAATATTCATAAAGTGCGTAATGGACGACTGACTGACTATACGAGTCTGTGTGTTATAAATTTGTTAAACTTAAACGTAAAAACTCAGTGCAAAGATAACCTTGATATAAAATTCGCATGAAAGTTTTGCGTGTTAATTCGTTCAAGCCACAGAAAAAATATATGTGAGAAAAAAAAAACTGAAAATGAGTTTTAATATTATTGTAAAACTTTTACAATATCAAAAGGTCAAAGTTTAGCCTTCAGTTGAAGACATTAAAGCAAAGAAAGATGAAGATAATTTAAAAATATATTTTGTTCGCCAATTTTATTGTTGTGAAAACAAATTTTCCAAAGAATGTAATTTTCTGCCAGCTAAAGACTCGGGTGTGTGGCCGGCTCTATCTGCTATAAAACAATATTTTTGTATTAAACAAAAAGTACCATATTTTACTCACCTTTGATTCCAGTCTCAGTCCCCCGTCCTTTTTATTACAATTCATTTACTTGTGAGTTCTATTAATACAAACATTTAATACACTTTTAGTACAAAAAGTATAATTTTGCAAGCCTTTTTCTGGGTCGTTACCCCCACCTTCGCGGTACAAGTCTAAACTTTTAACTTGGCTACGAGTTCCTTGCCGACATACTGAAAGAAATACTAAAAATTTCAGCAAAATTGTTGCACCCATTTACTGATCTATGATATTCAGGAATTAACTAAAAAAAATTACTACATCAAATAGTCGTGGTTGGTGACAAAGTTAAAAGAACCTGCTGATTTAATGCCAGCCCCAGCCAGCAAATTAAAGTTCTTAGCGCCCTCTAATTTGTTAAGCAACTAGATTTATCATTGATAATTAATCTTAAACCTTTTTACAACGGCTTTAGATTAATGTTCAGTAACGGTCGTGTTGGCCCAAATTCACTTTTGCAACTGTTTACACACTTATTAGTAGACAAAAATTCATTCATATAAAATTTCTCTTTTTTTTTTTGTTTGTTTATTTTCCAAAGTAAAAAACAACATCTTTCATAAGCAAGAAATTAATTTATCGTTTTAGCAAAACAAAAACAAAAAAAAAAAAGAAAATAATCTGTTTTTAATTTCCGGTGATGTCAATTTCCAATCAAAAAGCTGTTTAATACCAGAACAAAAGAAACACAAAAATAGATGATAATAGTGACCCAACTGTAATAATAAACGACATACTTTTGTTTATGAAATAACTACAAATTATTTTGACAAACGACTTAATCAAATGCCCATTAGAAAACCAAATTGATTTCAAATTAAATGAAATTTTAAAAACCGTATTTGGAAAACAGCGTTCGGCTGTTTAGACATCATGACCAGCCAGACAGACAGACGTTCATGCCTTCATGTGCCAACCAAATAATACGCTTTAAATGCTCAACGAATTATATGTATGTATGTACAATATATAAAAATAGATTATAATTGACAAATGTCACTCAACAACAAATCAAATTTGCTTTCAATCTTTATAAAATGAAACTAAAACTTAAAATGGCAAACATTTCAAGCACCTTAAAACTTTACACAAAAGGTTTTGAGTATTACAAGCTGCGAAACAAAATCAACCTCAATAAACAAATTTAATTTCTATTAAAATTACTTGAAACAAAAAAAAAAAAAACCACTAGCAACTAAACAGGTGACAAATTAATGGACATTCAACACCATCAACCAGCCGCCGCACACCAAAAACATTAAAAGCAACTTGTACAACACAAAAAGCAATAGTTAAACCAGCATTTTAATTTCATTTCAAATGAGCCGCCATTATTTTTCAAAAAAAAAAAAAGAAGATTGGAAAAACATATTGATTGTTGACAGTGGTGCAAAAGTGAATTTTGAATGGCGCAGCTGATACTTTTTCACTTGCGGTAATTTTTTACTTCAGTTCTGCTATAGACAAATGGTTCGTTCCTAGAACAGTCGCATAACTGGTTGCCTGCAGCTAGATGCTTATTTTAACATAAAAGATAAACGAACACCGTTTAAGCACTTTGTAACCTATCACAGAACAAGTCCCAAAAGGACTTACCACAGCATTTTCAGACAACATGTCTAAAAAAAAAACACACACACTTATTAAGTACCTATAGTATACCTATCACAGAACTCGTCCCAAAAGCTCTTACAATAAAAAGCAATACTTCAATCAAGAATTTAGTTTCATTTGAAATAATTCGCAAAAATGGCAAAAAATAATTTTTTTTATATTTATGTTAAATGGGTTTTTACATGATTTCGTAGTTAAGGATATATTTCTGAAACCGCTTGGAAGCTTTGAAATTAAATTCCTACGGTCTTGGAGCTGTTACCAAAATAGTTAAATAACTGGTTTCCTGGTAACAGATACTATTTCGTATTCTCGTACTCAACATGATACCAATAGCCATCTATTGACCATCGAGTTTCTGGTGTAGCGATAAATTTACACATTTTAAATATTTTGCTACCTATCACAGAACTAGTTCTACAACGAGTTGTTGAGGATAAGTTAAAAATTTGCATCTAATGTGCGAAATCAGAGTCATATTTTTTAAAAAATATCCAGATCGTTTTCTTCCAGGCGGAATCCCATGACTCAGTTATCATGTTACCGGGGTCTGTAATAAATGGCGTTTACAAACTTAAGGTACCTCGATTAAATCCATGAATCTTCCTGTCTTAACAATAGAGCCGTTTGGGAAATTGTAACTCCATTCAACTTTTAGGGTTGTCTGGATTCAAGAATGTGGAGACGGGATTAAAAAACCCTGACTTTATATTATTTCTAAAAAGAGAGTGGTTTTGGGTCCAAGACTTCTCAGTGTAACTGCAACCATTGTTTATGAATGGGCCCTCTTTTTTCATTCACTGTGGCCAGAAACCGGATCGTCTCCTTCAATGCAAGTGCTAGCAACTCCTGCTCTTCCATAGTTTAGGTATATACTATTCTATATCTGTTATCAGCGATCAAGTGTCCTGTTGACTTCTCTTTTTCGCTGCAAAATCTGTAGGTTTCAGTGTTGAATATGACCATTTCGTATTGGTGCTGATATTACTGGTACTCCACTCCCAGATGCCCCTGATAATTTCCTAAGGGTTTTCTTAAGCAACTTCCACTCTCTTTGCCACGAAGTTTAGAATGTTTTGGGAATATTCACTAGGCGATGGCTGTAGCCGATTTCTTTATTTCCCTTTTTGAGGAGTGGTCCCAGTGAAAAGTCTACTCGGCATTCTTTTGACGTAGATATCTTGTTACCTGTATTTTTTCCGGGTTTTGGATACCCGATTCTGAGTTGTTTTGCCTGCATCGGTGTTGTGTCGTTGATCCATGAGTCCTTATTGAGTATCTCAACACTTGCCGGCTTCAAATCGGCTTAATAATAATTGCAAGTAAAAGGGTTAATCAATATCGATTTATTATAGATTGTGGTCGAGTTGAGTTAAATTAAACCCACATTAAATGGATTTTATTGTACTAACAAATTGAAGGACAATGATACACGTGTTGGGCAATTTGGAGGGTCAGTAATTTTCGGTAAATGTTAAGTCGTCCAGTTAGTTTTTTGACCCCTTGATTTGTTGGTTAGGCAACATTTATTTTTAAAAAAGTCATTTCATTTAAGCCCGATTTTCTATCACTTGATTTAGCAGAATTTTCACTTTTGCTTTCGTCAATTATTTTGTACAGTCACATCAAATTACTGAGTAATTACGCAGTGTTCACACTATTTGACTATTAGTTGGATTATTGTTCATATGTGTACATTCAATTAGAGCGCATAAACGACTGAGTGATTCATGACCGCAAAAGAAAATCGTAAACAAAAATGTTGCAAACAACCGAAAAATAAAATATTTTTGAATAATTGTTTGTAGACGGGTGGGCGATTTTCTATTTGCCGTTAAAAAAAAAAGTCTGATTGTTCTGGACAGAGAATTAGCAAAATTTCAGAAATGTTTATATATTTTTTGCGGTTTTAGTCACCGTAAACAATTGTCCAAGACTACTGACGGTTTCTGTCATTTCTTTATTTAGGCGTTATCTGATATATTTTGGGGTGTTCGGATGTGTGTTGGACGTTGGGCTAAAATCGGATGTTGCTTCCTCCATTGTCTAGGGAATGACCAGCACGCGGAATTAGACAGCTGGAGGCTTAAATTATTGTACCAGTTTTCATAACTCACAAAAATTCGCCACAACACTTGAGTCCAGCAAGTGACACTTAGCAGATGGTGGTGGGCTGTTGACAAGTTCAATTCCTAGTGTTTGGAAATGATGAGACGTGCTGAAGAAAGTGTGGCAGAAATTTTCTAATTGATCAATTCCTGGGCCTTGTGCCTGAATCTGTGCATTACGAGAAAATTTAGCCTACCACCACATATAAGATCCAGCTGGACCATCCGTAATCCGGCATCCGTAACCATGACGATTTATTATTACTGTTAATCTACATTTATGCTCAAAATGTTATTTGGCTTGTTTTCGCCACCACTGTACGCTAGAAACTTTTAAACGCCGCCGACGCTTTCTATTTTTACAACTCAATTGTTGTCCGTTTAAGACAAGCAACGATATATAAAAATATATCATTCAACAACTTCTGCTTCAGAAGAAGGAGGACTGCAATCGATACGATGTGCGTTTCACGGCCAGCGAAAATATCCACTCCCAGCTACACACGTCTGCACCATTATTGGCTTTTACTTCTGCATTAAGCAACAAATATCGACAAGAAAATAGAACTGAACAGGAAACGGTTTGGCAATATGAAAGCGATATAGCGATAGTTTTGGCCACTTCTAAAACCCTTTTAAACATTTGCCCGATCTTCGACTATTTGCTCCACTGTATGTGTGTGTTGCACTTGCCCTTTTTATGACGCTGAAGTGACTTAAGCACCCAACAAAGGGCAATAATTATTCAAAACACATTGTGTGCATTCATTCCCCCTCCGCTTGGCCCTGTGCTGTTCGCGGGCTGTGCTGGTTGTGCGGCACGAGGGGAATCAACCTCAACAGAAACACAAAAGTTTTCTGCATAAAAATATTGATTGAATGCTTACGATTGAATAATAAATTTTAGTTTTATAAATGGTTGTTGTTGTTGTTGTTAGTTTAGCTTGTTGTCTGTCTAAACGTTCAGTGTTTAATGTTTCATGCGCTTCAGGTTCAGTTTTTTTTTTTTTTTTAATTTTATTTTATTAAGTTTTGTTTTTGTTTTAAATGTATCAAGTGGTGGTGATGGTGGTGGTTGTTGGTTCTTGTTTGTTTTGTTTGCGTTGTTGGCTTATTGTTGACCAGATGACTGACGTTGGCTGAAAAATTCACTCACTCACTCACTCACTCACTCAGTCACGCACACATACACGCAGATTAATATGCTGATGAAAGTGACGCAAGGTGCTTAAAACTGTGTTATTATTGTGTTTGGAATATTTAATTGATTTGTTTTCCTCTCTGCCATCCATTCGTTGACTTGCATTTTGTGTTTTCAACAATGTTTGCTTTTGTATTTGTAAATTTTTCCGTTTTTTTATTTAGAAAATAAAACTAAAAACTAAAGAAAAAGAATTTTAAAAAATGCCAAATGTTTGCTTTTATAACATGTTAATTGAAAGCATTTTTAATTGCATAAATTTATGAACGCGAAGCCATTTCTAGAAACAACAATTCAAATTCATTAATTTTATTTCGAAAATTTCAGTTCTGGCAACAGTTTTGGCAAATCAAATAATACCGTTCTTACATATGGCATTTTGTTTAGCTCAGTCATTATTTACTAGTTGCTGTTCACTGCCGTTTAATAAATCAATTAATTAATAAATTAAAATTTATTCAAACATTTTCCATATTCTTGGCTTTCGTTTGTAGTGTGAAACTAATGAATGTCTTTGTATACGAAATGCACAAGAAAAGAGAAATCAAAGCGCACAGGGGCGTCATGAAAATAGGTTTTATTTAAATGTAACGCATGCTTGAAACTTAACTGAGTTATTGCACTGTTTCGAGATGTTGTGCGCCCATATTTGTAAAGGCAAAACAAAAGATTTTGTTGAAGTATAATTTTCCTACATCGTCTTGCAGCAGAAATGAAAAAACGCCTCAACCAATAGCTGTTTTCGTGCCTAAAGACGTTAACGTTCGAGATAGGGAGACAGGCTTTATGCTGCCACATGAGATCGATGTTTCGAGCAGTCATTGGGGGGAAAGAGAAAAATATAATTTTATGCAAAACAATTTTTAACAACTGCACAAGATGATTCAAACAGACAGACGGATGGGCAAAAACGAATAAAACCTTTTTAAACAAAATTTGGTTTAATAACTTATAAAAAAATAAAGGTCTTATTATAAATTTTACAAACATTAAAGTTTGATGACCCTGTGCACCGGAATGATAAGCCAAATCGTGTTTAATAATTTTAAAAGGCTATTCTTTTTTTTTATAACAGACAATTTGAATTTTGAGCAAATTTCGCCGAAAAATATCTATTAAACCAACAAATCAGTTTTGTTTGTGTTTTATGCCAGACAAAAATAAATTTTTCCCACAAAAGCTTTTATTGATGCCGTTTTTAAAATTCGTTTTTAGGTGCCAAGGCAAATACAAGTTTTAACGATCCAGTGAATTATTTAATTGAAAATATTTGAGAACAAATTTTTTCCTTACTAAATTTGTCATGATTGGGTTGGGTTTTTTTTCCTCAGTAAAAAATAGTCGTACAAAAAGAAAAAAAAAGAAATAAATTCCCTGAATTCTTTAAATACTGTTTTGTTTGCATTTTAAATCACAGCGTTTCTTATAACTTAAATAAATAAAAAAATTAGGCAAATCTGTTGAAACAGAAAGTATCAAACACTTTTTCACATTTTCTGTTCCTGATTCGAGTGGCCGGTATTAAAGCGCTGCTATTGATAAGTTTCGTAATATGGCATTGCTCAGGTCCTTTCGGTGATTTGTATATTTTCCTGATAACATTTATTTTGCATATTTTACATATTAATATATTCTTTTTATTCCTCTCTTTCAGGTAAGATAAATAAATTGAACCAAATAAAATTGCTATTATGAAAAGAAGCAGTTGTTTGAAGAGGTAAAACTATATTTGTTTGATTAAAATTGAGGATTTTAAGGGGAGGGTGAAGGCGAATGCTGCCATGGGGCCATGATACCCCTGAACTACTTTTTATGGGTTAAAACGGCTTGAATATTATAAGAAGTGCTGGTGTACAAATAAATTTCCATTAGCTACAAACTAAAGGCTTCACTTGCGCCTGCCTTTATGGCCCTGACATAAATCTTGCACATCTACTTGTCTTATAGACTTTGTTGCAGCCGAAATTTAAGTTCAAAAAAGAGCTGCATTTTCCAGTCAATTAATTAATCAATTTAAGTCACTGTTATTTTTCATTAGCATTTCATTTTAAAATTTCTTTCATTTTCAACTATAAAATAGTTTATTAAAGAAGTTAAAAAAAAACACTTTCATTGAAATGTGCGTCACAAGTTTCACATTTATTATATTTTCATGCTTCATTAATTATGGATTCAATTATTTCTTTTCATATCTTTTTTTTTTATTTTATTATTATTATTACTATTTATAAATTCTTTTCTGCTGGCTTAAAATGTTTATTATGGAAAATCAAAAAAGAACAAAAAAATGTTTTCAGTTTTGAAGGCGACACGCACTGCAATCAGTTCACTTAAATGCTCTTTGATTGATTATAATGATGACAGCGTTAATGGTTGGTTCGTTGGTTGTTCGGTTTAATGATCATGAGGGAGGAAAATTCTACGCAAATATAAACACACACACACACACACACACACACACACGAGTACTTATTGGTTGTAATATGAATAAAGCAAGGAAATTATGTTTTAAGTAAAACTTAAAAACCACTTTCGTTATTTATAGAAATTAAATCTTTAAATAGTCAACCCGCTGCGGGTTCGAAGCGGGAAGTGTGACTTCATGTTTTCTGTTTTTTTTTTTTAATTTAAACTTAAAAATGATTTATTATTGGTAATTTTGTAATGTATAGTTTTTATAAATTGTTTAATTTTATAAAGCAGTCAACTGCATTCTCAAGCGCAACAGAATCCCCTTTTTAGCGACCCTTTTAACTCCTCTGCCAGCAACTCTTGTTTTTAGTAGCAAATTTTCTGTAATATTTGTTTAAAAGATTTTTGTCGATGTTGTTGTTTCTCATTAAATTATACCAGTTTTGTAATGTCTCATCTAGCGCGCATTATTCATAAATCACAAACGAAACGTTGTCTGCTTTTCAATAATGAATGTTTTGCTTACAACCGAGATCAGTTGCCCGACTGCATGAATAAAACATATTTTTTTCTCTCTTGCCATAGAGAATTTTATAATTTGCATATGAAGACAGAAGACGAACAAAAAAAAAAACCAAAACGAAGTGAATAAATGTAACAAGCAGACATAATGGACACTTGTCTTAAAGGGAATAAAGTGATTGTGTGCGCAGGTGAGCGAGCTGAGAGTTGTGACTGCAGCACAAACGTCTGTTGCTTTTGTGTGTTGCTACCTGGTTTATAAATTTCTTCTTTTGTGTCTGAAATGTTTCAGGAAATTAATTGAATTAATTTTATTACTGCATATGTATCGTATGTATTTAAGAGGGAGGTATTTTGTGTCCTAGTTTTGTTTTATTTACATTTAAATTTTTGTATAAATCATTGTAAGGGCTGCTTAAATTTGATTTAAATCTAGTGCTGTTGCTAGGCAACTCCAGAACGAGACTAACCAGTTACTTAACCGGTTCTTTGGTGATGGGTGGCATTTTTCATTCAAAAACTTATTTCTTCATAGTACTATTCGTTTTAGGTGATTGAATTTTTCAACTCTAAATAAGGATAAACGGTTACTTTGTTTTAGATACAGCAGACAGATATTCTAAATATCAGTCTCTGGAACGATATTCCTTACAGGGTTCCATGTGGGACTTAAAGTTTTCTGTATGGGGCATTGAAGTAACAATAATTACAATAAATAAACTATAAAATTAAAAAAAACATTATGTTACCTGTCCCAGAACTAGTTCGAAAAGTCTAATATGGTGATAGGTTCATTTTTTGCATTTTTTCACCTAATTAATACAAATAACTAAGTACTTGCTCCTTTTATATACTGATATTATCTATTACAACAAATATTGCACATGTTACAATATTTTCTTACAAGTCGCAGTACTTGTTTCCAAAAATTTAATTTCATGGTAAATGTCACTTGCCATTCTGAGTTTTTATGTAACAAAATAAAGCACTTGGGACAAACTTTACATAAAAGACGTACATATGAGAGGTACGATCACATACACAAAATAGAATTTACATAAATAAAGGATATATGACAGACAGGCGAACTTTTAGGCAAAATTTAAGTACAACTCACCACAGTCCCTAGAAATACCATTTTGCAAACTTTTATATGCTTTCATAGCATTTTTTTTATTGAAAAATAAGCTGAAATAAGTATTTGTTTACAAAGGATATACGATAATTAGGTATGTCCTTTCATTTGCCGTTATAAATTTCATCATGCGGCAAAGATTTTATTTACATTGGGACCAAAATTTCATCATTAAACATATTATTCGAAAAAAGGATATATGGCCGCTAAAAATATCCTTGCCGCTATTGCCATAAAATTCAGCACGTAACTTTGGAATACAATTTCACGATCTTATGACAACCTTCACTGAAAACTGTTTATAGAAATTTATGTTGGCAGATTTAAAACAGCTTAAAGATGAAGAATTTCACAAACTTTTGTTGATTTTCATTGATGCTCGCATGATAAAAAATTTCTGCTTAGATGTCAAATTTGTTTATTTAATTTAATTTAATTTTTTAAATTTTTTTTTAAAAATTTAAATAAAAATAGGAAAAGATTTATTAAAAAAAAATCTTATTTTTATAAAACACATTTAAGCTGTAGTTTCTCTTAGAAACTGTTTGAATAAAACTCAGAGGAAAATCCTTGTCTAAATTATTTAAACATTTGCATAATTTGCCTTTAAATTATTAACATTATTTTTTTTTTTTTTTTTGCTCATCAGAATACCAGTAAAATTCCATTTTTCGTGTTTAACTTAAAGCAAAACGAATTAATCCTCAAGGTACTCGTACAATTTATTATTCAGCCGTTTGATTAAAAGCTAATCACGGAACTCGTAGTCATCGTTGTGCGGTTTTTGTGTGTGAAAAATAAGATTCCAACAGTTTTTTTTTTTTTTTATTACAATTCATTAATGAATATTTCCTGGAAAGTAATTTCTCGTACATTCCGAGGGGAACAGTTTAAACTATTCAGGTGTTGTAAAACAGCCCATTCGACACATTTCGTTTCTGCTTCTCAAGTTTTATTTTTAGACATTTAAAGTTATTAGTTTTGTTTGTATCATTCGGTGAAAGTGTTTTCTCTATTGTTACTTAATTTCTTCCTCTAACAAGTTGTTGTTAATAATTTTGGCTGCGAAAAAAAAAATTACTTGCTCTCTGCTCGTACTTCAGACGGTTTTATTGAGTTTTGAACACGATGTACGAACTCTAGTTGTTATTTTTTCCCATTTGTTTTGTGTTTTCCATTATTTTTATGTGTTTTTTTCCTTTGCTTTTGTTTATATCAGATAGTTGAAATTTTTTCTTTTCTAGTTCATGTTTTTTATTTTTTTTTTTGGTTGGGCTCTATTTTTAGGTTGTTGTTATAAACAGCAATAGTTTTACGCCTTTAACCTTGAAGCGGATGTTGGTATGTATATTTTTCTTCGTGTGTATAAAACAGAAGTTGTTTAAAATAAGACCAAAACAAAATTCTGGAATTTTTTCTAAACACTTTTATTTCTAAATTAAAAAAAAGCCTACATAAGAAATGTAAACTTTTTAAGCTGTTTTTTGTTTTGAGCATTAAAAGAAGAAGAAAAAAGGTTTTTCCAGGAAATAGTGTTGCTTTTTCTATAACATATACGAGTATGAGCAAAGCTGGTGTGAACGAGCGGATAACAGCGATGCTGAGTATTGAAACAATACTGATGGTCTTGTACATTCCAGCAACTTTCCGCCAGCTGGGCAGAACTAGCGCTAAATTTAAACGGTGTCATGGGTCCGCAACATTTTTGATAACGACATTGATAAAGACATCAGCGTCAGCGGCGAGTGCTACAGAATGATGATAATTGATTTGGTTTGGGACCAAGTTGGCAGGCTCTAAAAGCGGACTGCACAAGATTCAAAGGCGTCGGGCATGTTTCTGCATGACCGATCGTGTCATTTGACTAAACCATGATGACGTGAAGACGCAGGTCTTCGACAATGAGAGGCAACCGTGCGCTGCCCTGAAGTCACCATAAACGCAGCCTCTTGATCTAATTGAGTCAGTTCTATGCAGCAGAGTTACTGAAAGTTGCTGTAATAAGATCGGTGGCAACATAAAAGGCCGTGGCGGACATTTAGCTGAAACTATAGTCTGTATATTATAGCGTGAAAGGGTCTTTCAAAGCAACATAGAATTTTGTTAATACCTCTTCAATAAATTGTTTTATTTCATTTGAACATGTACCCGCTTTTATTGAAAAACTCGCCAGCTCTTTATGATCTTCCTACCGCCCCCCCCCCCCCCCCGCCTATTTAGAAATTGCCACCACGCTCCTGGCTCAGCTGTGATATCAACATCATATTGATCAAGCCAAGCCAGTTTTTGAAAAGTTTATCGATTGTTTATGATCATAATTTTAGGTTTTTGTTAGCAAAAAATATTGCTGCTTCAGTTCAAGGAGTGTTAAACCAATTTCAGCGTTTAACCGCTAAACGCTTTACTACGGTATCTTTGTGAATCATTTGAAAATCAATTGTATCATTCATTATTCATGCCTGTGTGCGTGTTTTTAATCATATGTATCTTTCAACTCCGTCATAAAAACGAAACTTGAAGTTTTATGCTGGTTTGATTGATGTTATTAAGCGAGAATTTTGTTGTCAGCAATTACGCTGTGAGGGCAATCAAAATGAAAGAAGCAGAAAAATAGTTACGGTCTTGAAACGTGTCGAGTTTTGTTTTATTGTGCTCGTTTTTTTTTTTTGTTTTCTGATACGTTCAAGAATAGTAAACAGCTCCACTTTAAACGTCACTCAGCACTTTAAAGGTTTTTATTCCTGCTTGTAGTAGTTTTTATGTTTTTTTTTGCTTTTAATACTGATTGGCATTTTCTTAAGCTTTAATTTTGTGCGCTTGTTTCTGTTGTTTTTGTTGTTTTTGTTTTGTCTTTGTACTTATTTCAGTTAAATTTAAAGCCTGGATTGTTTTTTAACATTCTTGTTGAAATATTAGTGCCAACATATTAGCACTAGCACCGCCACCTTTAATCAGCCAGCAGAAATCAGCGTCATCATCTGCTTCGTCGTCATGATGAGGTTGGTTCTCATCATCGTTTGCATTCGCCGGGGAAGCGCTAAGGCTACGATTTGTTCATCTGTCCTATGCAGCAGGCTTTTTTTCTCATACATACAGACATACATTCAGGTCTTGCAAATAAAAAATGCATTCATTTTTCCATTTCAATAAAAATTTAGAACGTTTTGAACATGATTTTTGTTGTTGTTGTTGTCGGTGTTGTTGTTGTTGTTGTTGCTATTGTTGTTTTCCTTTTTGATGTTTAGTCTGCATAACTCATGATTTTCTTGGCGTTATTAATGCGTTTCGTTTGACTTCAAGGCAAAAGTGAGAGGACAGACAAACAAACGGACTGGCTGACTGACTGACTGACGGACAAATCACTGTTGAGTTATTGAATTGAATAAATGCAGACAATTTTATTTAAATTTCATTTATTTATATGCAATTCTTTGTTTATTTTTATTTTGTTGTCCTTTTTTCGTTAAGTTTCGTTTTGCTGCTCTTGTGGCAGCATGAGATTCTCTTGCTGATTTATGAATATTTGCCATAATCGATATGAATGGGTTTCGTTTCTTTTTTTCTTTTTTTTTTTTTTGTCTTACAAAGTGCCTTTCTTCATAGTTGAGGGTATAATTGAAATAATCAATTAATGTGGTAGACCGAAGGAATTCAAATATTTTTCTAAAAGGGAAAAAACAAAAATTTATGAAAAAAAAAATTAAATGTGTAAAAGAACAAATTCTTGTAAGAGATTCCGCAGGACATTAAGGATTTGCTTAGGCAAATTTTTAAATCAAATTCCATCACGATTTTAATCACGTTTCAAATTTTGACAGCAGAAAATTACAGATATTTAAAATAAAAGAACAAATTGTTGTAAGAGATTTAATAAACTTGAAAATATTTTCAAATAAAATTTAAAATTTCAATGGAGTTTTTTTCGCATTTTCGTCATATGAATTTTTCAATCAAAACTACAAATTCTTGTACAAAAATTGAAAGGATTTTAAGGATTTTAAATAAAACTCCACAAACCACAAGATTTTCAGTGGATTTTTTGTTGCATTTTCGCGATTTTCATTATCCCTCAAGTTTTCAGAACATCTCTGTTTTTGGCACACATAATTTTATTTATTATTAACGTGAAACAATAAATTCTCGCCTGAGATATTAAGGATTTCTTCTCCAACACATTTTTGATAATTCCGAAACAGAAACTGATTTTCAGAAGACGCAACTTGGGTGGTCACTGTCATTAATTTAACAAATAACAGATAAATTATAGGTGGTCCCCAACGATTCAAGTGCAGTTTACAGTTTCATTCTGCTCTTAAGATTTACATTCGATGGATGTCAGAAAATCAGAAAATGTACCACGACATTTTATTATCTTACCATCACATCTCTTATAATACAAAAATTAAGATTCGAAAATGGAAAAAATAAATAAGAAAAAAATGTTGTCACGATTGTCAGATGCCTGACAATAGTGTTGCCTTACAAGGGACAGACAATAATACTACCGACAATGTGTCCAGACAAAAATTGCCACACCACACACTTGCAATCCATATTTAGGCATATTTTACTGACAATAAAGGTGTAAGATGTGACAACGATCTGTTCCCAGATTAACATTCAATACATATTTTTTTCTAACTACAATATACATTTTTAAGAAAAAAAAATCTAGACGAAAAACTTTTAGTACGTTACGGAAGTTTTAATAACTTAAAATATATCTAAAATTAGAGAATATTTCATACATTTCTGTATGACATGTAAGATATTTTATAAATATGACTTTCAGAAAAATAGACAATTTTTAAAACATTTTACATCAAAAGAAAATCTGACTAAATTAAGAAAATCTTGTTTAAATGTTAATAACGTTCAATATTATTCTGTACTAGATGTGTCAGATGTGTTGAAAATATAAATTTGATCAAAACATTTCAATAAAAACACCTACGAAAATAGTTTTTTTAACCCTTAAACTATTGTTTCATTTTTAATTAAGAACATTTTATACTAATTTGCATAACGTTCAATAAAATTTAAAAAACAATTCCGAAAGTATTTGTAATTGAAAACTCTTTATAAAATTAGGAAACTCTTGTATTAATTTCTGTAACGTTCAAAACATTTCTGCCAGACATGAAACACATATTAAAATTAAAAACTTATTAACAATAAAAAGAAAATTTGAAACATCTTTAAAACATAAAAGGAAAATCTTATCAAGCTGAGAAAATCTCGTTTTGGTTAAAGCAACGTTCAATACATTTATAAATGTTTTATATTTAAAAAACATAAATTTGATAAAAAAAAAAAAACAATTTAATGAACTCACAGAAATGGCTTTCGATGCATTAATTGAAGAAAATTTTGTATTAATATTCAATACATGTTTGTGGGTATAATATTTATTACGGAATTATAGGAGCATGAATGTATTTTCCATTCAGCCCATAAGTATTTCTTCCCTTCTGCCCGAATTCTTTAGGGAAATCTCGTTTTGCCAGCGTAATAATCCCTTTTGCTCTGTTTTTGCCAGCAGCCCCACGTCCCCCTTTAAATCATTCTTTTATGGTTTTTCAAACAAAGAAATTGTTAATTTCTATAATTGATATACATATATTTTTTTCTCATTATTTGTTAACGCTTGTGCTGTATTTTGTTGCCGACTTCAAGCCATTTTCATGAAAACGCCACCCCACAGTTGACGCATTTTCATGGCTCGTTTGCAGCGCATTTATTTTTTTTTTTTTCTTCTTTATAAATATAAAATGTTAATTAATCGATTTATTGAAATTTGATTGCACATAAACGATAAAATATTTATTTTTATTACTTTAAAACTTAAAACAAACACATTTTCGTTGCGGTGCTTCGAAGTAGCACAAGCGTTAAGTTTTGTTCAGAAATTAGTGTGTGTTGCGAGAGCAGCGCGTAGCCAAGTGCTGGCTGCAAGTGTCTGCCTGAGTTGCTGTTCTAGTTAGAAAACAATTTCGTTTTTGATGGAGAGATAAAAAAGAAGTGTTTGCTAATAAAATTTTATTTTATGTTAAACAATTTAAAATTTTAGATTGTTTTTTTTTTTCATAATAAAGTCTTATTTTAATTGAAATAATTGCACATTATTTTAATAGGAATTAATTTATTTTAAAGTTTTTATGACCGAGTTTAATTGTATAAAAATGTTGTATATAATGGTTTTAAGTTGATAATAATGAAGTTTGATTTAAAGGTTCGGTATAAAAGCTTTGTACACAAGGTTGCCAGATCTTACAATGTTGTTAGATATCTTACAACAGGGTAAACAACCATTTTTTATCTAACAATATTGTTCAGTCGCAGACACACATATTTTCACATATTTGTTGGTCAACGTTGACACCAATATTGTCCGAAATCTGGCTATATTTTTGTACAACGTTGCCAGTTAATTGTAAGACACCAATATTGTCAGATATCTCATATGATCAGTGAAAACGCACTTCCATCGCACCAGTTGGAAAACTTTTGCGAGCAGTAAATTTTAACCAAAGGCAGAGAAATTGAATACGATACGAATTAAAATCAAGAGACCTGGAAAGTTGATGGTACATATCGAAAAGGGAGTTGACCAACGGGTCGAATTGACACGAATTGAAAATTGATGGTACCAAAAGAATCTTATCTCTTATGACACAGGTAACCAAATGATTCGATAAACGTCCACAGCGGACATGGAGCCGTAATATTCAAATCTATCTAGTCAGTAGGGGAGAGAAAGTTTTGCCGCCTTGGCCTAATAGTCGAAATCCTTCACAATCCGATTGCTACTTGCTTCGTTCGAAGCAGAACATTCTTTTTCAGATAAGCTTCGCTTTAGAACAGCATATCCGAAATTGGCTTGATTCGTGGTTGGTCTCAAAATGCAAGCAATTTGTTTGGAACGGAAGCCGTATGTTGCCAGCAATACCTCCCCGAAAAGCAGCCTTGGCGACAGTATACTTCAAACTAAAGCAGTCTGCTTTATGGTATATTGCAAGGAAAGGATTTATCGATTGGTTTAAGCCTAAAAATCCAAAAACCGAACTGGTGGTTTACAGGCTTCGGTTAAAAAGTTCTCGACGATTTCGATTTTTCCTAAGGAACTACATGTTGGGGAAGGCACAGATCAAACTGATGTTCCTCGAGCATTTCAGGCTACTAACTTAGGGGCCTCTTCTTCTTTTGCGGTCTAGTGAATTATAGAATTATAGGCCAAAGAGATTATATGCCCCAAAATCTATCAAAAGAAAATGCTCATGGGGACGGTGGCGGGCCGTTGACAAGGTCACCAAGTAGAGTAGGTTCATCATCAGATAACAAAATATGAAGCCTGAAATGAAAATTTGGAAAAAAACTAACGCTTTTTGAACTCATATAAATCAACGTACTTTAAGGTTGAAAACATTTAATTTTTTTATATTATTAAAATATGTGTACAGTTCCTTCCGTCCCACTGTGCGATTTTATCTAGCTTACCTTTGCAAAATTGCAATTGTCTTCCCATGTAATTCAATAGTCGTGAAACTGATTGTCTTGCAATTTATCATAAATAAATTGATACCACCAAAACTGCAAAAATAATTTAACAAAAAAAAAATCTCCAACTCAACAGCACAAAAAAAAAAAAGAAAACAGCACCACACAAACCTGACACTCTGTAGCAAAACAAAAACAAACAACACAAAAAATATGTAATTTAAGCAAAAAGCCACAAAAACCTCAAAGTAAAACAAAACTAGTTAAAATTAAAAAGAGATCACAGGAAATCTGGCAAAAAAAAAAAGAAAAAGAAAAAAGTAAACGTCCCAAACTTAACGACAACAACGATGTTATAACAAAAAATTTGTGACAGCTGACAAAGTTTTTGGCATAACAAACTTAACCAACTGTAAAAGTAACGTTGTTCGTACTCGTATTTGATTAAGATCTTTCTTTTGTTTGGCGAAAAGGCAAAAAAAAAAAAAGCCACAGAAAAAACACGTAAATAAGAAAGTTATTTGAAGATAACAAACGGCAACAACTCATACAAAAATGACGTGTAATTAAAAGTAAAGAAACCTCAAATATTGGAAAGCTTTTGAGATAAAGTTGAGAAAATAAATCAAACTTCAGACGGTAATGACAGTTGTGTCGTGTTTGCCAAAATGAAGGCACACTGTCACGAAAGGCTTAACCCATTTCAGTCAAACGGTTTCGCGCATTTCAAGGCTTTCATTACAACTCTGCTCTGCATCTGTTTTAAAAGGAATGAAATAAAAAATATTAGAAGTTTTTTTGAGAAACTTTTTGAAATATTTCTTTGTAGACAGCGAAGTTGCGAGCGTTGCTTCAATTGAGAGGGACGGTTTTGTCTAACCTAATATTTATTATTCTGCTACTGATACGTCAAAGGGCGAACTGACAAGTTGCACGTTTGAGCAGCATATCCGAATGTTCTAAAAGTGGTTGTAAAACTGAAAGTTCTTTAAGGCCGGGGCACATAGAAACCGTCACGAGTTATCCGTCGTTAAAATACAGGCTTTGCCATTAGTTTTGTCACAAAAAGTGCGCCAACTTCAACGCAACGCATCAAAGTTGGGCAGCTTAAGTTTTACTTTGTTTTGCTTTAGATTTTTGTTGCTAAAACATAGATTTTGAATGCTCTAACAAAATACTGAATGTGACAACCTAAACTGGCAGTGCGTTAATGTCAGTTAAAAGAGGCGACGAATGACGCCTGATAGATTCTTTGCATGTGCCCCGGCCGAAGTTTGGCTGCGTAACGCGGCCAGACTCAGGCGGCTCTTCAACGTTTGGTGAGCACATTTGGGAAAAAATTAGCCAACATGTTTTTCACATTCCAGGCGAGAACCTCGCCGCAGTGTGGTGGTGAAGGTCTCAGCAACTGAGAGAGATTAGAGCGGTCAGCCGTTTGTGCTGCACCAATTGACTGATGGCAGGAATTGCATTCGGTGTGTCTTGCGGCTTATTCGCATAAAGCTAGAGGTTCAGAGAAAAAGACAAGGAACAAATCCGATGAGCTCGGACCTAATCAACTCCTTGAATATCGATAAAGTGGCAAGCAAATACAAACTGTCTTCCTCTAAAGTCATCTTTTCACTTCAGAGTGTTTTACTTTTATTTGTTTTTATAGCAAAATACTTTAAAAACCCCACTTCAGTCCTGACCTGTTCCTGTGCCGTTCTCACTTCAATTTAAAACTTTTTTTGGGGGGGGAATTTAGTGTCTTAGGTCAGTTTAGTTTTGTTGAATCTTTAACTTCTTCTTATTTATTATCTTGTGAAATATTTTGTTTTTCATATAAATTTCTATGTTGTCTTCGCACAGTTGCTCTTGACAGTGTTATTGTTGTTGTTGTTGCTGCTGCTGCTGCACAAGTCACTGGCTCAAAAAGAATGCAAGTGCTCCAAAGGTGCGGAGTTCGTTCGTTTTTTTTCACCAAAGAAAACAGCATGTGTTCCACAAAATGCTGGAAAAATTTAGCTTCTTTTTTAAAT
Organism: Epicampocera succincta; assembly: GCA_932526305.1. Lineage (NCBI taxonomy): Eukaryota > Metazoa > Arthropoda > Insecta > Diptera > Tachinidae > Epicampocera > Epicampocera succincta. The sequence continues at coordinate 6,378,511 of OW052035.1, read as the reverse complement.
ATTAATTCAAGACTGGCAAAGTGCTAAATAATTTAGACTGGTGTAAAGAATTTAGCTGGCAAAGAATTTCATATGGGTATTTGCATAAAAAGTAAACTATTTAGTCACATCACGTTATCACTTATAAGGGATTATGTTTTCGTATGAATAAATTAACTTGTTTAGCTAATTTTTAACTAATACAGAATTATATAAGTGCAATAAAAAGTAACACGAGAATTGCAAAGTAAAATTAATGTGACGTGACATAAATTATACTTTCTTTTTGAAATTATCCAAAAATAAGCTGTTCAAACACATTAACAGCATCAATTTGATCTGGCCTTTGAAGTCTGTTTTAATTTTATCTGCTCTCAGTGAACTTCAATTTCTGATGTTGTAAAACAAATTTTTTTCCTGTATTAATATAAAACAATTTTTCGCTTATTCTGGTGCTTAAATTGTTCAATATTATTTTAAACATCCCATGTAACCTTCGCAAATTGCACGTAAGCAAAATATTTGCAAAAAAAAAATTATGAGAACAAAAATCAAACTGAAATATTTTGCTGCCATTATCGTAAAAATTGTTTAAAATTAAGTTTTCTTGCCAAATACCTTTCCCCATAATTGTGCAGCTCAAGCATAAAAATTATTAATAGTTTAAGCAGCAAAAAGAAAGAAAAAAACACTGTTTGCTCTTTGGCTATTAATTCATACGAATAATTAATGAAATTCTGTAATTAAAATCTGTGTTTAAAATAAACAGAAAATTTATGGCAAATATTGATTAACTGAAAGTTATTTAAGCGTGTAATTGAGAGATCCAGGAAACCAGGACATTGTGCAGAGTCTAAGTCATGCACAATGGGACTCTCCAAAGCATAAATAAATGCCATGCATTTTTGTGGTTGCTTTGTGTTAATTATAGAAATAGTAAGATCTTACGATATTGTAAGAAATTGCCACCAACTGCCGCCAAATTGTCAGTTCAGATTGATGTAAGTAAAAATTACAATTTCACCTTTAAATAATAATCTGGCAAGAAATTTATCGGCCACAACAACATATAGTCCTTGTCATTGTATGACAAAACTGGCTAAATCTGTTGTTAGATGTGGCTCAACGCTTTTATATGTATAGATGGAGTCTCCAACAAAAAATATTCATTGTCATATTATCTGAACTCGTCTGGAAATAATTAAAAAAAAACCTTACAATGTCCAGCAACTATTTGACAAGCTCGACCGGGAGTATTCTTATATTTGTCAAAAGTCTGACAATCTTCTTGTCTGACGATGAAGTGACAACTTTGTGCAACAAAGAATCGCAGCTGTAGTCACATCTTACTGGCCATATCCTAAGATCTTACAATCGTCTCTTGCTCTGTGTTATTCTATATTTAAATAAACAACACTTTTCCCCCTTTAAGGGCTCCTTTAAAAAATCTAACTTCAATACTGACACAACTTTGTTTATATATTTAATATTTGACCCAATTTGTTGCTAAAATGTACTCAAAGCAGTCATTGTTTTAAAAGCGTGTTGTTTGTTGTTGTTGTTGTTGTTGTACTGCCTTTCAAAAAACCCTTTCAACCGCTTTCTTTAGCAGCAATTTAAAACAACATGTTCTGCTATTTGAATTAAATTAGTGCCGCGGGAATAATTAGTCTGAACACAACAGTATGGCGTACATATTTAAGCAACATAATAATTTATAATATGGAAATGAAAAGCTATTTTCCACAAACAAACCCATTATAAGTGAAAATTGTGAAAATGTTCGCGACTGTGTGGAATATGTTGCTGGGGCTATGAAAGCAGGAGGTGAAACGAAACGGATAATCAACTTAAAGTTTTAAAGAAACTCTAAACTTCTAATCCTATTGGGGAATATTTTCAAAATGAAAACTATAAAAATAAATAGCGCAGTAAATGGATGAATGGAAAACCAGGGGAATTATACATATAAATAAGCAATCGAGGTCAAAGAGTTTTATAACACAAAAAAAAAACGAGGAAAAATTCATTCATCTAAAGAAAAAACAAAACAAGTTGAAAGAAGCGAAGTTTGGAAAGGAACAAATTAGCCTAGAAAGATTCCAACCCACAGGAAATACCAAAAATATCAATTTTGCCACAGGTCAGCCAATTATTTAACCCTCCCCAAAACTTAAACTGTGACAGATACCATGAATTATAGAATACAAACAGCAGCTAAACGAACAAGCCAAAGTTTTACAAATCTTAGTAAATAAATTATGAAATTATTATATTCTAAAGAAAAACAGAAAATTCGTTAACACAAGGCATGCACGAACATGCTGGCCGCTCCACGGATAACAAAATGTTGGCATAAACAATTCAACTGCTCAAATTAAGTTTTCAACTCTTTAGGAAGTTTCTACAAAGTGTTGAAACATGTTGCAAAAGCAACTTTCTAAGTTTCAGACCAATTCAAACCCCTAAAAGCCCACAAGCGCACAAGCATTTTTTGTTTCATACACAAGTTTTCTAATATTTCCCTACGATTTTCATTTGCTAAAACTTTTTCTAAACAAGAATTTAGACCCCCATTTTTGGATTTCTGCTGCTCAGTAACGTTTTACGGCACATTTGGGTGAACATTCATACTTTCGCCCCTCACACTATTACGATACATTTCATTAAACGCAATTGTAACAACAATTAAAAACTGTCATAACATGTACGAACACGATATTAATGGCAATGACAGCTTAACTAATACTAACAATCAGCTGAGTGTCAGTGGCTGCCTGCCAGAAGGGCTGGACTGCTTTCTAACACTAAAACGCAAAAGGAAACTGACAAAACGATTCAAATTTCAACTGTCATTATTCGACCGTAACAAATATGACCTCTTCCGAAAATGTCTACTTTAAATTCAGATCTTTGGAATTTGTTTGCTAAAAAATAAATCCCGGCCTTTTTAATGACACAAATGTTCTTGATACCGTAATAATTTGTCTGAAATTCACATGAGTTTGTTTTCACTTCATGTTTGCGGTCGCCAGGCATATAAAATTTCTGTAAAAGGAAATCGCCATCAATATATATATTTTAATAAAAGAAAACGAAAACAAAAAACAAGAATCAAACCAAACCAGAAATGCATTTAAAACAAGAATACGATTATTTTTGTGCTGTTAAAATTTATGGTTTTTTAAATTGCCAGTTGGTTTCCTTATTTTTGTATTATTATTATTTTTATATTTTTTCATTTATTCTTTATTGATACAGACATATTCTGGCTGACACTGCAATTTCTCTGACACACTAACATATTTAATTAGTGCGTACGTTGGACTATTTGCACAGTCTGGAGCATTTAATTGCAGTCGTTATTCGATGTGTTTTTGTAGGCTATTGAAATGTTTATTGGAGACTGGCTTCTTAAAGCACTTTAATTGAAAATGCAAAATACTTTGTGGGCACTGATTCCAGAAAGTTACTTCTTTACAGTAAACACATACTTCTTCTAATGTCAGAATATTTAGATATAGTTCTATGACAGCCAGCCCTGGCCCAAATGAGTATCGATGCTGGCCAGCCAGTGCAAAGACCAGCCACATCCAGGCAGTAAATATTCATACATAACGGTCCCTGCTAAACAGCTGACACCAGCTTATACGCTCTTTCGGAGCACAGAAACCGGACAATGTAGGAGCTGGGGAACGGAAATCTGTTGAGGACATCGGACCTGCACAAACTTTCTCCTGTTCTTCATCATAGAGATGCTCACTAGAGCAGACATGTGTGACAAGGTGACAGCTCTTTGGCGGACAGATTACGAAAATGATTTAAATCAGCACCTGACATTATGGCCTCTGCCACTTGATTAACTTGCCCACGGCTCACCATCGCCCCTATATGGTTTAATGTGCACACAAAGGTGTCATATTCTGGTCATAGGTGAAAAACGATACATTCCTTTTTTGCCCGCAATTCATTCTACACTGAGTCCCACCAATTCCTGAGACACTGAAGGAAGGCAAGGCACCTGACTCAGTAGTACGAAAACCTGAGGAAACCCTTTCTCCTCTATATAACAGAAAGCAATATTCAAAGGTTTGAGTTAAATCTGCTCAGCATTTAGACTCTAGACTGTAGTACCTATTTAATTCCAAACTATCAACGCTTTCTTTCCATGATTTAAATATTCTCTAGGATCTAAGATGCCCTTTAAATAAAACAGTTTGCAAAAAATGCAACTACCGATCTCCATTCTGCCAATTAACTTCTGCTAAAGGTGTCAATAGGTTCTGCATGACTTCCAGTCTAGGGTAACAAGGTGCTGGCACAACTCTATAACCCGTAAGGTAGAGTGTCTCATATGTGCGCCTACATACCTAAAACCTGCATCGCAATAGGCCTGCATATTATACAAATGACTTTAATACACTTTATTCTTTGTACGATCGCCTTGAGGTAAAGCTGTATTTTCATCTTAGAAGTTTTAAGCGCTTCGCCGTTGAACTTGTTGTACCATGTCGCCGTGGTATACCACTGAGTCCAACTCCTTAGCTCTAGACCCAAATGCTTCAGTATCTAGTTAAATGTCTATGCATGTAAATGTCGAGCAGACAACTGGAAGTTCATGGATTCCAAGGTTTTTTTTTGGGACTATTGCCTGGGTAAAATCTAACGTCTGTCAGAACCGCTAAACCTCATACTGTAACAATTATATTTAGTAATAATAGAAAAAGAAACCGGTATTCAAAATTATTGTATTAGAATAGTAAATGATTAATTTTTTTTTTGCTGAATAAGAAAAACCCTCGACAAAGTGAAGTATTTGACAGGTGCAGTTTTTACTCCTCCGACAGTGATTTGCGAACCTTGCCATACCTCATACAGTCTACAGCCTTATTTATGGCTTCAATTTCTGTACAAATCAGGCTGCTTTAATTGTGCACATTAAATTAAATCTTGCGCTAATATTAGAAATAAAATTGAGGTATTTGACAGCGAACAACTTCGCTCACTTGCGGTGCACTCCTGCACACTCAAACATTTGCCTGCCATCCATATTGTTGTTACATTTTTTATGCAAATATCCTTACAGAATCCATACTTTTTGCTTTAGATAAAGTGTTCACAAACCAACCTCGTTTAAATGTTTGATGAATTAAACAAATCAACAGCTGGGCTGGAGAAATGTCACTGAATAAATTGTTACTTTATTAAAACTGTTCACTTCGTATTTCTAAAGAACCCTTTAAAAGCATGATATCATTTTTTTTTTTAATTAATTGTCTATCAAATGTTAATTTCTTTTCATTTGTTGTTTGCTTTTTATTAACTTGTCATTAACTTTTCGCAGTAAGTTTTTTTTTTATCTGACTGAAATAATTTCTAGGCAAATATTATTTATGATATCATTTGTAAGATGACTAACCTTAAGGCAATTTCAACAACTGCATGTTTTCTTAAGCCCCTTTTGAGCTCGTTATGCAAATGATATTTAAGAAGTAGAAGAAAAAAAAAACAAGTTAGAATATTTTTAAATTTATTCAAATTTTAAACGCTTTTCTAAATTAGATGGCAACAAAGTGAACGTCACTTTGCATTTAATTTACGTTAAAACTGTTAATTATGGTGCTCAATTTAAATTGAACAGCAAGACTTTTGAAACTTCAAGGTAAAAACTAAATGATAAATATTTACCTACGAGTATTGAGCAAATTCTTATATTGAAATCAGCAATAAAAAGTAACAAATTTAGCTCTTCTAATACATCATCTGCCTAAATATGAGTCAGGGATTGGTAAGTGTTTTTTTTTTTTGGTTTATTTTAAGGAGGGAAACCCCGCGTTTTAAAAACTTTGCGTGTGTTGGAAAAGAAACGATTTTAAAAAATTTGCTGGCCTAATTTCTACTTATGGCCTTTTAAAAACAATATTATATTGTAATATATTATAGATGATATTGAAGATGATCAACGACATTGACTGAAATATTGAATGAATCAATAAATTATTTTATTGTTCATAACTTGACCGCAAACCCAACTGACACTGCATAATTTGAATTAAATTATGCGAAATACTGCGAAATGCGGGGAAGAGGAATTGAAAAAGTTGACGTTTTTTAAATTTTTGTGACTGCTGCTGCTTCTAAGTTTCAACAATATCTGTTTTCCGGGAACTTGTGACAAGAAATTAAGGACAATATCTGTAATTTGGCTGTAGATGCTGGCAGTTTAAGGCTCTGTAACCATTTTAGTTCCGGTGACGACGTTCTCGCCTGCGTCTCTTGGCTTTTATTAGAAAACCAATAAACCACTGATGTCCTTTTCTAGCCGTTGTGTCCAGTATGTGCTTGTATAGGGCATGACAGGGCTGTAGTATATGGCAGCATAACAAAACGTACTACGCAGCTTATATTACATGAGAGATTCAGAAATCGACCACCAGCGTTGCTCTCAAAGAATTATGCACCAGTCCATAATTTAAACCACATGATCTGATTTGAATGATATGAATACTGATGTCATGCGATTTGAACGGAGCAGTACTCAATAAATCTTACATTTCTTGCCAGATTAAACATTTTTCTTTAGCGATTCGATGTTAAATTGAAAAATGGCCATTAAGGACTATTTATATATCCGATTTATTTTGGGCACCAAAGTCCTGACAATTTGTTCTTACAAAAAAAAAAAAAATTATGGTGCATATTTGCAGGCTGTTTTTTTCTTCAATCTTAATTTTATTCACCTTTTAATCCAACAAAAAAAAAAAAAAAAAACAAACAAACGTTGCAGTTTTTTTTTTCACTAAAATATTCATGATTTTATCCGTTCCATTTTGCAAGTTCATCGTTTTTTGTCTGATTGATTTTGCCCGCCATCTTTTCTCTCACACATGCGACTCTTACCCTCTCATTACAAATTGCATTAATTAATTAATTACTTAATTTGCATATAAATTATACACAACAAATATCATACAATTAATCAAATTGGTTTCCTCCTTTAAACACAATTTATTTGCAGGCTCCTCAATCATCGTATAAATCATTTCAAAAAGTGTTAAATCGTGACTGTTTAATTGAAAATTAATATTTAAATTCGCAAATGAATAAGAAGAAACAAAAAATAGAATAAGAATAAAACAAATTAAATGAAAAAATCAAAATTTAAATGATATTGTGTGTCCTCTATTCAAGCAGCTGAAGAAAAAAAAAAAAATAAATAAATAAAAAAAAATTTGTATCAGGCATTTAATTGTCTTAAATAAAAAATAAAAAAGAAATTTAACAAATCTGCTGAATTTCAGTCATACGTTAAACAAGGTCATATTAATAAATTTGCAAAACGGGAAAAAATGTTAAACATGTTTTAAATTCGGCCGAAAAAACAGGGAGCACAAAAGAAATAAAAAAGTTTTATTGATAAGATTGATTATTTATTAAAATCCCATTTAAAAATTAAATTTATTAAGTGAAATTCATAAGTTACGAAGCAAAACATACAACTGAAGAATTCAACAAAATGCCGCCAATAAAACAAAGTCCACAGGGTTGCTGTTTCAATGTACGAGTATTATGGCTGTTTGCCGTCATTGGAATAACTGGCGAGTGTCTAGTTAAAGGAGGTAAGTTTATGTTGACTATTAATTTGGAAATAGCGAATTTTGTTTTTGTTCCAGGCACGAGGCGAACTTGAACATTTGGATAAATTAATGTCAAGAGCCAGAAAAAAACAAACCTTGCAAATTGCAAATTTATGGTTTTTCTGTTTTGTGGGCTTGAGTTAAAAGTTTAAATGTGAGGGGAATACTTTTAAGTTTGTCTTTTACTACGAGTTAATGGTTTGAAAGTCGTGCATATTTTTCTGTAAATATTAATTATTTATCAAAAAACTCGTTGCGTGTGTCTTTCGCACGCAAGTTTTTTAAGGCAAATATTTGCCTTAAATCCCTACAATTGCACTAAATACAACTTTTAAAGAAAAACTGAGCTAAAAAAGTGAAATATTTTGGAATCTAACCCAAGTATTTATACTTTTGCTATAACGATTTTCCCCAAACAAAAAAAAAAAAAATAACTCAAATGAAGAAAAGTCACAAGACAATATCGTAAATATTTATCAAAAGCTGCTTTTACGCCCGATATAGGTCACCTCCCGGCAAAATTATGGATGCCAATTATAACAATTTTTGTTTCTTAAATTAGATAAAAATTAAAAAAGAACTTTAATTATTTTTTGTGTGCGTTCAAACGCCTTTTACATGAAAACGTTATTGCAAATCATATATAAAATCAGTTATAAAAGGACTTTAGCTGGATCTCTTTTTGCAAAACCTCAAACTCCGTGATTAGGAATTTGCAATTATCATTGTGTTGTTGTTGTGTTTCTTCTGAGAATAAGAGTGTTGGCTTAAGTGTAAATCGTTTCTAAAACTGTATTTTATGAAGCAAAATCACATTTACTAGACATTTTTTTTGCAAACCCTTAAACCCTTAATAAAAATTTTGCAAAAGTTGGTGACTACAGGGAATTCAAGTGTAAATCGCGGTCTTGCTTAGATGTAAATCGGTTCTTAAAATTGTATTTTATCCTGCAGAATCACTTTGGCTGGGCCATTTTTTTCAAAACCTTTAACTCTTTAAACAAAGTTTTTAATTATACAATATTTTTTATCCTGTTTTGCATCAGGTTTTTGTTTTATTAGTACAAAAAAATATTTTCATCGATTACTTGAGATATTATCGTAATATATTAATTGTTCGAAAGATTTTTCGATAAAATTAAATACGGAGTATTAAATTGTGCAAGTGGACTAATTGTGCACGCTTTGTCTTGGTATGAACTGTTTGTGAGAGCCACTGCTAAATATAGTGATTAAGCCCTTAGCAGATATTGTGCTTCATCCGCGTCAGCCGATGCACTCCTTTGCCAATAGTCTGCTGGATGTGATAATTATGGCAGCCACAAAATCGGCGTGGACTGTGGCGTGTTTTTGTGGCTGCCATAAGCGTGTACATGTGTTATTGAACGCCTTATCCATCCCTGGTGATCAGTCAAACGAGACTAATTGACAGCCAGCTGGTGAAACGTTGTGCGTAGGAGTTGGGCAAGGAGGCAACTTTTTACCGGTGTGTGAAATCAGCTACCTCGTTCTGCACCAGCTTTAACATCCCTGTGTTTAACATCTCTGTTGTACAGGAAAAACTATTTGATAGCATTTTTGAAAACAGCAAACAAATTTAAAAATGAAAAAGGTGTTTCGTAACCAACCATGAAGATTGCAAAACTATAAGCAAAATCACTTTGAGCGATTGACTTTTGAAAATAGCAAAATTTGTACATTTTGCTCAGCAAGATGAAGTTTATGTTACAGTAGAAAGACAGCACTGTGTGCCGTTTGCTATTTATTGTCTCAGTTTTTTAAAACACAAACCACTGTGCGATAATTCAATATTTGCCAGAGATATAAATGTTTTAATATTCTGTTATTTTTAGCAGCAATAAATTATAGGCGAGTGTATTTTTTTCGTACCCAAAAATCCAATAATTTAAATTTGCTGCAGCCAAACAACTGATACCTTCGCATTAATATTAATTCTAATAATAATAATAATAATAATCAAAGAAAAAAAGTAACATATTTTTAAGCAAATGTTTGATTATATTAAAATTTATGTCCAACAAGACACAAACATATTTAAAACGATTTAAATGAATGACACATTTTTAATGAATAAAGATATTGTAGTAAGAGAAAAACAACCGGCTTATAAGACACTTTTAAAGCATTGATAAAGTAAATGTTTGCACTCTGTTGCAGCTTAAATGTCTGAGTGAATTTCTCTTTTTAGTATTAAAAAAATCGAAATCGAAAGGGATTCTGTGTGAAACTAAAAATTTCGATTTTAAATTAAAATGTCAAAATTTTACATTTTAAATCATTATTAAAAGCATTTAAAGTTAAAGAACATAAACAAAGAAGAAATAGATTTTATTAGAAAATGTGTTCAAACTGTTTATTATTAGAGAAAACATGAAAATATTTTAATGGTGTGGAAATACAAGGAAAAATCTAAACACATAAAATTATTGAAAATTTGAAAATAAAATGCCACATGTGGCAGGTGTATAATAGTTTCTGTTTAGAGAAAAATAATTTTAATGCCATAAATTTATTTATTTCTTTTTATTTTGGCTCATTAATATTTTTGTGAAATAATTTTCATTGTAGACTTTTCATAGTGCTGCAGAATATAAATACTTTTGAAATTGGGTCATTTTTGAAGTGAAACATTCAGTTTGAACGCTTCAAAGAGCAGCATTTTTCTCAAATTATTAACGTGAAAAATCATTTGTTTCAAGTGTTTTCATGCGTTTCACATGTTCTTTTGTAAGTTAAGTTTTTTCGGTTTCTTGTTTTTTTATAAAATTATCTTTCCTTTGAGTAAAATGCAAGACACGACAAAAGTGCAATGGCCGGTCAGTTTCAAGTATATTTTGTTTATTCAGTCATCTATTAGTCATTCTTTTATGACACTTGAAAGACAAATCATGTTCATCAGATAAGGTGGGGCAAGATGGCTTCGATTGAAAAAGATTTTCCTAAAGGAGATATAATCGAAATTTGTTACGAAGGCCTAATCGATCGCCACATCTTCAACGCACACTTGAAATGTCCAATTTTCCCTGACTTTGGCTGATAAAACAGATTAACTGCGAATGATTTATGTTGGTTGCGAAGATCACCTTTTTTTTGGGGGGCCTTTCGAACCAAAAGTCTAAGTGAATCAAATGAGTGCCAGAACGCGAGGGGCATAGAAGAAACGAAATGGCAGACAACTACACCAAAAGGGGGAACTGAGGGATTTTTGTTTTTGGCGGCAACTGAAGACTTCTTAAAGTAGACATAGACATATGGGTAACGAAAAAAATGGCGAGTTATTGCAACAACACTAAAGGTCTTCGAGTTTCTGGGCTTTGATGCCAATAAAGCGAAACACGCACTAAAACTGGAATGCTGTCAGGGACACTTACATCACCTTATACCAGTTATAAACATCTATACAAAATGGGCAGGCCTAAAACACGCTCTTGCTGAGTTTGTGCTGCGGCGCAGGAGTCAATGAAACACTTGTTCATCAGCTGTGTGGCACTGGAGCATAAGAGATAAAGGCTACTTTGTGCCCTTATGCCGGGTGAACAGGACTTGCTAACACCTTCATTGAAGGAGCTGGCCCAGTTGCTAAAGGGGAAGTGCAATAGATCAGCGAAAGCAGCAGTTGAAAGGATCCACTCTGAGCCCGACCGCCACAATTATTTATTCATTCATTCCAGGAATCGAAGTTGTAAAATCATCATCATATTAATAATTTTAATATATTATCACCATCAAATATTGAAAAAGCTTTCAACTGTGTACCAATTGTTGGACTGCCTCAAGTCCCATTTAAGTTATAACGGAACAAACGCATTTGAATCCCCATATTCTGGCAACATCCTCGTTTTATATTGTACAACAAAGTAAAGAACATATTCAATTTCATTTGAATGGCAACAACATTTAAAACTAAAATTGTTTGCCATTCTTATGGCCAAAATATTTATTATTGTACTGTGCAATTTTTAAGGATTTTTCGTCATAATTCAAACTGATTGTTTTTGCTAATAATGATTTATTGCCGCTATTAATTGTCATTCTTTGAGAGTTTGTTTATTGTCGAGCCACTGGCAATATTTCAGCAAAAGACTACGAATTACAAACCTTTCAAAACAATTTGTGCCAAAAAATAGCAAAAGACCTGCACATAATCCATCTGAAACTATAATTTTCAAATGAGAAGAGAAAAAACCCATATGAATGTTAAATTTGTTTAAACAAATCATAAAATAGAATGAAAAATGTTTTGTTTTTCTTGTTTTCTTTTTGTTTTGCCTGAAAATCAACGTTTAAACAAGACAAGTTCAAAAACAATCAATCAAGCTGCCAGACAGGAAAACAACTTTTAAAGTTCGATAGGAACAGGCACCTAAAAGAGTACAAAGTAAATAGAATTGCTTAAGTTAAATCAATTAATTAAATAATCATGTAATATTTGGCTACTCTTGCCAGAAGTTTTGAAGATAAGTTGCCGTATTCCTCCTCTTTCAGGACTTCAGTCTCTCATGATTTTAAGACACACAACAAAAGGATGTCTCGAAGTAGTCTAAGTCTGTCGATCGTGTCATTTGCTATAGTAGGCTCCCGCCTTCCTTACAGATGTAGTCTGTGAGGACTTCAGGCATTTGATGCTGGTTGATGAAAAAAAGAAGTCCACAAGGGATATTATTTACTATTAGTCGTTGCAGAACTTTCGTTGATAGGTTCTCGCACTCCAAACAGATGTTGTTCCTCAGGACTTCAGAAGTCTGAGGCCGTTTGATATAGTCTCGTTACTTTAACAAACGCCTCAAAAAGTAGTGCAGAAGATCTTGCGTGTCCATGCAAAGCAGCAACACAAGACAAGAGCCAACTCAGAAATGCAGCTCTTAGAATTTCGCTTGTGAGTGGTGCCGTCACGATTCTATCCTGTTGGAAACTCCTTTACTCCCATTCTTATTTTTTCAGTTGTGGTAGGAAACAGTCCCTCGATCTATCTTTGTAGCGCTTGACAGCAGTTGTTTGACTCAAACACCTTGTGATACAGTCTTCTTTTTTATAAGCAGATTTTCGGTTTCCCGCATCCACAGAGATGAAAATGGTGCTCCTGATTTATGGTGATTTTCGATAAAAAAAATTTGTTTTCCTTGTGGTCGTGTTTCAGGTCGGAATATATTCAGTTCTTGCAGCAAAATTCACTGATTAATGTCGAATGTCAGCAGCACGTAATCTGGGATGTCATGTGACATTTTACGACAGAGCCGTAATGTTTGCAATAGAACGGTCACTCCGAGGCCGCGGGTCACTCGTGTTGTCCCTTGCTCTTCTACCTCACACATGTCAAACTAATCGTAGTGACACTTACGGGTATTAATAAAATCGTGCATAATCTTTTTACTCTTTTACATATTCTTTTCAAGCAGGCAAAATTTTTTTATTTCAAGCTGAACTATTTGAAAAAACCAAAGTACATGGTCAAGTGTGGGTTACACAGGCACATGGAATTAATGCAAAATGAAAAGATAATAAAAATAACAGATATCTAAAACAAAGACAAATTTCACAAAACCATTAAATGGAGGCGGTTCTCGATCATAAATTGTGCAGTTCTCTACAAAGGCGTCAAGTTGCAAATACTTAGGACTGACGTCTAGTCTTACCAGCCACAGTTGATTGTCTAGCTTTAGCTTAAAACCAAAACCAAAAACAAAAACAAAAAGAAGCCAGAATGAAACATTCTTTTTCAGACTTGCAGTCACCCGCATTCATGTGAATTATGGTTTTAAGACATGACGTAAGATTTTTTTTCTGCCTTAAACTTAACTTTAATGCTGTCGTGACTTGCAAAACTATTTTAAATCTTTTTGGCCTCAGCAGGCAGCAGCTTCAGTTGCTCTTGAAACTCAGATCCTTTAAAATTTATCTTTTATTTTTTCTCTTATTCTTAATACTCTTTTTTGATATTGATACTGACCCTTAGCCCTGACCTTTTAAGCCTCACTGACAGCTTTATTTACACATGTATTTAGTTTGAACATTTCTTTGGTTTTCTGAAAGCTGGAAATTATGCCTCAACATGTTTGTTTTTTCAAATATTATTGTTATTCAATTTAATTGGATTAAATTGTTTAGACATAAATCTACTGATGCTGATTTTTTAAGATTTATTTCAATTAAATTGTTGTTTAGACAAATAATTTATTTCATAAATAAATCAAGAATTTGTGTCAGCCTTAATAACCTAAAGCCAAAGAAACTTTGTGGCATTACTTTTATACATTTTTTTTTATCTAATATTAATAACTTGTAAACTAAAAGCCAATGAAGAAATTAAAAAAACAAATAAATTATTAAAATATTTATAGAACGTTTCACTGCAACATTTCAGTTTGACAAGTTTAAAAAATTAATGAAAGGTAAAAACAAAAACATTTCCAGCTCCGTTTTTAATTAAAATTATGGCTTATGGAAAGCACCATAATCTGTATTAAAATTGATAATGGGTGGAATTTTGGAATTTCGCTTGAAAGAATATGGTCAGAAATTTCCCAGAAATTTTGAAACATTCTGCGCGAAAGACGGAGCCATCTCATGAAAATTGAATGTAATTCTCATCAATATATACAGAATTCCTGCCTTACAAAACCATCAATGACTTCGTCACATAATTGAGATAAGAGTTCATTTTCCAAGAAAATTAAGGCTGAATGACACCGGAGCATCCACCTGCTGCACTTTAGAAATGCAGTACAAAATAATGTGGCATTTCTGTGAAGGGGCTAGAAGGTTTTGCTCTGTCGCATTCCCAGCTTGGCTACTCTGCTACCTGGGGCGCAGAAACTAGGCATTTCCTCGGTCGGCTGATGGAGCAACAGAAACTCTGGGAAGGGAATGCCCTGCTTTAGCCTTGCGGTAACATCCAAAACCTACAACAAGAGTTAATTAATAGAATGGGAATCCACATGCCCCCCGGGAGGCCTTATAAAAGAGATGCTGGGTCGATCATTTGCTGAGCTACAATCTATCATGGCTTAATAGAACGGGGACCAACATATATACGAAGATAGATATAATCTATTTTGACTTAAACACTCTGCTTGTATGTGTGAACTGAAGTTGTTGGGAAGAAACGTTTGCCACTTGCTAATGATGGAGTTGAAGTATTTCGCGGGCCTGCTGTCGTGCAAAAGTTATATGTTTTATTAAAAAACTGGAAGGTGGTTGTTCTCCGATGCCTTGAATTCTTTACTTGTCCAGGCAATCGCTGTCATAAAGCATAACAAGGACAACAGTTTCGAGCCCGACGCTCGAGAGCGGACCTGTCTAACACATCACATAAAAATGCCACCTGTGTATTCCCCACAAACCACAAGGGTGGACGATAGTTACTCTGTGAAATAGGTCCACCATTAGCTGCCACCGAAGTACAAATACTCAACTCTACCAATTGCTCATGTCCATGATCTATATATCTCTCTTTCTGCTTATTTTCATATGAAGACTACGTAAGCACTATATTTGGTTTTGTGATCTGTGTTGCTTAAATACATGTTGTTTTTCGTGTTTTTGGTCAACCAAATATTATGGAGAACCACAAGTTTTATGATGCTGTTGCCGTTAAATTTTTGCTGGCCATTTGTTGTTATGGCCAACAATTTCAAATATAAACATTTATTGGTAAATGAAATCATAAAATCATACATTCCTTTTATTTGTTTTAAGTAGCAAAAAGTATGGAATATGGAAGCACATCACAGCAACAACGAGTTACGAAAAGCTCTTTCAACCTCAACTGCAACAAAGTTTCAAAAACGTCATTTTAGAATTTAGATTTAGGAAAAGTTGCAAAAAAATTCAGGTTCAAAAGAACAGTGTGACTGACACACGCATATAGGCTAGAACTTGAGGGTTTTTGCTGGCAGTTCCATTCCTGATATTTGCTCCATTTTGAGTTCTATTTCAATAGTTTTCTTTAATTACAAAAAAAGTAAATGCTTTTATGCTGAAATTTCTTTTCCCCAACTTTAGCAACCAACAAAAAAAAAAACTTAAAATTATATGCTGTTACAAAACCATAGCAAAATGTTTGTTGGGCAACTGCTAGAGTTTGTTCCCCCATTATCTGAATATGACGAATTCAATTTTTTGTTTTAGCAATTTAAGGTTCATGCCTTTCATTTCCTTAAATACAGCATCGAATAAAACATTTCCATGTATATCCAGTTGGACAAAATTTGGTAACTGCAGCTTCCAGTTCTTTCCCTGATATCTATATATATATATATATAATTCAATATTTGGAATATTTTCCTTTGCTAGAAACACAAATCAAGCATTATTTTTAATTTTATGCTGAAATTTCATTTCCTCAATTGTAGCGTCCATTCAAATTATTGTGGAGTGAAAAATTATAACCAAAATGCAAAGTGTTGGCAAGATGTTTGTGTGGTTGTGGCGGTGTTTGCGATGCTACTTTTTTTCCAATTGTTTTGCATTTAAAACGTGGGATTTTCAAGATTAAAGAATTTTTATTAAGACATTTAGTTTAGTTTTCTGTTTGCGGGGAAAGAAATGAGGCCATAAATTCAAAGTCAACGGCAACAAATTATTAAAATGTTTATAATTCAGCCAATAAAAAGCTGCGTACATCGTGAATGAACAATTTTTTATGTGCTTGCGTTTTTCTATCTGGCTTTCTATTCTAATGAACTTCAACTTGGTGGCGAAATTCAAGACACTTTTACGTATTCATGTGAGGGTGTAGAACTGTGTAGATTTACGAAATGTTTTAGAGGCGAGTGAAAAAAGTCATAAAACAATAATGAATTAAATGATTTATGAGCCATAACTATTAGAGCATCAGACATGTGTGATTTAGTGGGTTTTGTGAAGGTCATAGTCACAGCGATTGTAATAAAGTTTTGCCATAAATTTTGTGTCACATATGTCACTACAAATTATGCCGGTATAAAGCAACTTTTTGCAACAAACGAAAATATAATCCATTAACGCGAAACTCTCAGCAGTGATTCCTTATTATCAGCAAACTATATTTCTAGTTGTCTGCAACTCTTCAAGACTCTGTAATTGTATATATTTACGGTTTTTTATTTGTGTGCGTTTGTGCCTATTTACTGCAGCTTGTGACGCACTTTTAACGCAACTTGTGACAATTATGTAATTTTGTTTTCCACAGAAATGCTTTAACATTTTAAATTTGGATCTCACGTTTAATATTAAGAAATTTTAAACGCTAACTCGTCCAGTTGAAAAGTTATTTTTATCTAATATTTAGAAAAGAATAAAATAACTGCTGCAAATAAATAACTTAAACCAAAGTTTGCGAACTTTTCTATAGGTTTATAAAAATCCGGCAATTTAAGTTGACGAAGCCCTCGACAAGCACTTCTTAAAAGAGTAAAATGAATCAGGCTTACTTTTGTGTTAAACTATTTCTCAAAGTGTAGGCCAAATGTATGTATAAAGAAATGTATTCGCCTAAAAATATTCCTCTAATTACTTTTATTTATTAAAGTATAAGACTATAATACATTTCTTATTGTTATTTAACGTTTTTTCGTCTGTTTTTTCCAAACATGTTTGTAAAATCGGGAATTAAATAACGAAGCTACAAAACGAAAATAATGGAAATAATAATAAAAGGACCCAACTGGTAAAAACTGTTTTGCGGTGCAAGAAGAATTCTTAAAATCTGTATGATACCGCCAAAATTATACTAGAACAAACACACAAATAATAGCTGCCTTTTCTGGAGAGTCCGTTTTAGCTCCTTAGTCTTAATATTTTATCATGCTTAAGATTATAAAATAGTATATCTCATTACAAATGTCGTGTGACAGTGTCAGAAATGGCTTTAAAAATACACCCCTGCCAGGAATAATAAATAGGAAAAACTCTAACTCTTGGCAGCAAAATTGTATTTATAAAGACGACTTAAGGACGACAGTCACAAGCATGAAGGTGAGACCAGCCAAAAATTGCTATTAAAATGTGCTATTAAAATATTCTTCAAATTAACAGCCAAATTGAAGTCGAGTTGTCAGTGACGAGGACCAATTTTGACATCGAGGTCTTCCGTAATGAAGAGGAAGCTTTTCAAGGCCAATTTTTATACTTGCTTTGATAAATATTCATTAATCACTTCCTCCCTACTCCTTTGTGTATCTGTTTTTGTATGTAATTGAAAAGATTTTTTTCATAGATAGACGCATCAAATAAATTAAGTACGAGTTCATAAACATGTTTTACGAGTATTTCATCTGGCACCAAAAAAAAAAAAAAAACTTGAATCACTTTTTGCCAACTACAACAATTCCCCTACAATTTCTTTCCCTTTCTAATTTTTCCTCCTCTCATGCACTGACTTTTGATATTTTAAAATGCAATTTTTCGCTCATTGAAGGTTTTAGTCAATGTTACAAATGATTGTATGTAAATTGCGGCAACAAATAAATTAGATAAATAAAGGAACAATAAATTTATTTATTGGCAAAATATATTCACTTTTTTCCACTATCTCCTCGACACAATTGTCAATTATGCGTCTCAACGCTCAGCTGAGTAAATAAATATTTAACAAACTACAGTTGCCAAACAACAATTTCACATTAATGAATATGTATGCAGTTTAAGTATGAAAAATCTAAATTAATTGCATAAAATCTGTGAAAAAAAATTTTGCAAATGAGTTTCAGACAGACATTTTTAATTAAAAAAATAGATTTCAGTTTAAACCAGGTTTTATATCACCCACATGTTACCAAAAGTGTAATGCGAATTTGTTGATTTGTTGTACTCCTTTTTATTGTGTAGAGGGCACTTGTTGCAGGTCTTATATGATTTAAAACTATTTTACATATAATATGCTTTCAAAAGTTTCTTACTTCTCAATTTAATTACATTTTTAAGGAAGTTATAAAGGCACAAGCGCACAAACCTCATAACTAACACCTCAAACCACGTGAATTTGGACTTAATTGATAATAAAATTCATAACATTAATGAAGAATGTTGAATTGTAAAACAAACAAAAAACACTTCTGACTTTTTATATTCGTTGTTGTAAGAATATAACACTGACACTTTTATTACATTTCTCATGGACAAACCTGGTTTCTGTTTTGCTAAATTATTCAGATGTATATATTTTTGAGGCGCCGTCAGTTTACCACTTAATGGAACTTATAAGGTATTAAAATCATTTAGCCGCCTTTAAATGTTCCTAAATCCTATTGGCCGATTTCCTATTGTAAGTGCGCACATGCGTAAATTGTTTGCTAATTTAGTGACGTATTGTGTCTTAATTGACTTTAACAATCAACATAAATATAAAAACAAACAATAAATTTGTTGTGGTTATTAATTTTTTAACTTAAGATTCAGTCATTTTCAGAGAAAGAAACTGAATTGTTTGCTTTGTTGAACCAGTTGGTTTGTCGTTAGAATCCACCGAAAAACAGCCAACACGTTTTAATAAGTTTCGTATTATTCGTGTGAATGGCTTTTTGATGCAAATTAATCGTCGTCATTATTTTTAACACTTTTTTCTTCAAAATTTTATTGTGTTGTTAATTATTTAATTTATGGGATTTGAAAGAAAATATCGAACCGGTTGCATGAATCAAACGTGATTTGATTCTTAGTTGTGAGTCATGTCAAGAAATAATCAAAAAAGAAGTATTTGTTTTGATGACGAACAGCCAGTAATACCTGAAGTCGTATTTCAAAGGATTTGTTTTACAATCCCAGGCATTAGATTTCACCAAAAAATCATCGCTGATAAGAAAAAAAAAAAAACTATTAAGTAACAAATTGATGAACAAAAATACACAAACAATGCAAAACCTTGGTTTAGCGAGGGAAATTATGCAGCCTAAGGAACCCAAGCACTGGGAAGCAGCCATGCATACTCAGGAACATTGGTGCAGGGGAAGTCAATAAAACGGCTGTGTGTTTATTTTTCTTAGTAATTGTATTTCAATAATTACATATTTGTCGAATTAATTTAATTAATTATTGCGCAATCATATTATTGGCATTAATTATGATGAATTTTGGGAAATAGAAAAAGTGAAATTCTATTTTATATACAAAAATTTATAAATTAAATATTATTGACATTTCTAAACATAGAAACTATTTCAGGGGATATGAATTTACTGTCATGATTCTTAATAAAATTAAATTTAATGATACAAATAATTCAGTTTATTAAAGTTTTATTATTAAATAAATATTAAAGTATGTTTTTGTCATTTGTAATACGAGTATAATAATATTTTGCAAAAGGCGAATATGCGGTTAAAAGCGATATTATTTGCTATTCAGTCGAATAAATGAATTCTTAAAAAGAAATTCAATAAAAGAGAAACACCACAGAAAAACTTAAAATGTCACAACTAAAATAGTAATTTACAATTTCTGGCGATTTAAGAGAATAGAGAGACAGAAATTTCACACTCCCCAAGGACTTGTGCCCTGGCACCTGAGTTGTTAGCCCGAAATCCTACAGCCTAAACAGATTCGCCTGAAAATTTCTTAGGGATAAGAGAAATATGTGGCAAGACAACAGCATCTCAGGGGCACTTGGATCTCCAAAACTGGACTTTTATTATCACTATCAACTTATGCAGTTTCCTGCGTTTTCAGTTTAAGGCCACAGCCAGAATGTTGTCCTGTTTCAATGCTTCGCAGAGACGTTTCGATACCCGTACTGCCAATTGACTTTTGCGTGAAGGTTGCAGAAAGACCTACAGTCTTTCTACAGTTTTGACGGCCGTTTCAATCGAGAAATCCCTTCAACTCTATGCTGCAGGTCGCAGAGGGATACACCAAGCCGTAACCTGCTCCCCGAGCTGAGAAGCTAAAAAAATAAAATATAAATCTTCGTGGAATGGAAATTAAAATTTTACACAGAAGCCGTCTTTCAAGTGTGACGTGTCAACCGCCAAACCCGCGATTATTAGTTTGTTATTAAAACAAATTGATGTGTTAAATTGTAAACATTTTACTAAATCCAATATTTCACTGGATTTAATTTATCATTTCGTGATTTTGTAAATATTGTATTTATAGATTAAATTGCAATTGGCGCCATAATTAAAACATGTTTGTTTAGCAGTCAGTGGGAGTGTATGAAATCTCGAGGGGGGCATATTGGCACCCTCAGTGTTATATTTTTCATGTGAGTATTTCAGTGTAAAATAAATTGGGCTTGTCTAATTGCAAATGGCATGCACTTACTGTGCTAATCAATGAAACTAAAGTAAAGGAAAACATGGCGTGTATGTAATTAATTAATAAAGAAAAAAGCGAAAAATGTAAAACAATTTTATGGCTTCAGGGAAAGTGTGATAAATGATTGGCCGTGTTTATGGTTTGATTTCGAAAAAGTTTTTAGATAATAAACCTTTAATTAAAATGATTTAAAAGCAGTTTTTTAGCTTTTTCAAATTAGGTTTTTATTATTACGCTGAACTGAAATAAAATTAGAAAATAACTTTTCAACAGTCACTGACACAACACACAATTTAAATGTCAATCAACTTGAGGTTTTAAATGAAAAAAAGGCATATAAAAACGAAAAAAAAAGCAAACGTTTAACAAAACCCATCAAGTGAAGTCGGGCTAAAGGAAGGAAAAAATTATATAAAAATGTGTGCTTACCACATAATCACCTACAACAATCAAACAACCAACAACAAATTATAAAAACGCTGATTTAAAAAGAAACACTTAAACATTAAACATGACAGCAAACATGATTTTATTGCACAATATAAAAGCTGCGGCAAGAAAAGGGTTTTGAAAAAGAACGAGTAGCAAATTTTATTTTGCAAAAATTTAGGTGCGAAATTCAATTTTATGGCTGGTCAACTTCTTGCTATTAAATAACAGGCAGTAAGAAATACAAAAGAAACACACAAAAATATTACGGGCAAAAATAGAGGGGAAAATATTACAAAAACTCGCGAAAAAAAATTATTAGTTATAGGAAAATGTATGAAATTTAAGTGAAATAAAAATAGGACAATACAAATATCTAAAACTAAATGGGATTTTTGTCGGCAAAAGTGCCATAATTTACAATGATTTTAAACCTGCCATATATCAATTGTGACAATAATTGGTATAATGCGGTCACACTGCCATCCTTAATTAAGCCAATTACAGCACACAAAACAAATGAATCGTACCGCAGCCCGCAAACCAAATAACAAGCAAACCTGCCAATATGTTGTTTCATGTTGCGAAATCTTGAAGATTTCAATTAAAATCTATTCCAAAATCTATGTCCGTTTTTCTGGCATTTATCCAGATTTCGTATCATAAAGACAGCAGCTGGTTACAAGCCCATTATTACTTTTCTTTGCTTTGCTTTTTTTATTAACAGTTTTTCTAAATTGAAGACTAATTCGGTTGCCGTAACCAACGTTTACAACAACCACTTATAACAGGCTGAAGAATGACTCAGTTTATCTCCTGCTTTGAATCTAATACAGGAACACAAAATGTCACACTCGTCAGCTTGACTAAATACTTAATAATTGAAACCATTTTAGTCGCAGTAATAATAAAATTTTTTTTGCGGATTTCTCTTTCAAATTTATTCAGTTGTCATAAAGATTTTGGTTTTTGTAAAACGTAAATTCGATTGCAGATCAATTCGTTTGTCATCAAATACTTTTGGACACAGAGAGTTAAAAAGTAATGTTTGCACGATTCCGTTAATGTTGCCAGATGTCCCACTAGTTTGTTGATAATGTCAACTGGCAACCTGAAACATCTCATCAATACAAATATTAAAATAATTTGTGGGCTTTACCTTTTTTTAAAATTATATTATAACGTTTTGCACTTGCAAAATAAACTTTCCACAGTGTTTATCATCAAGTGCTTAAAGTATGATTGATTCGCGCTTAAAAAAAAAAAGAAATTTTGCCTTGATCATCGTTTTTACTCCGTGCAAATTGTTCGTTTGTCTTTATTGTCATGTCAACAATTTGTATTTGCTGACAATCTCATCATATGTTTTTCTCAAATTTCGGTATTAGTTTTGTCGTTCTGAGGCTGTCATTCAGTTATGCCCACTGATTAATGTACGTGCCTAAAGTCCAAAGTGAAAATCTCTGATGACAGGCGGCACACTTCAAAGTGGCGGGAGTAGGAAAAAAGAACCCAAAAAGACAGCAGCACAGTCTCATCCCCCGAGCTTTCAAATGTTCGAAAGATTTGTTTGGCTTAATGAATGCTAAATGTTGTTTCTTTTGTGTGTTTTGTTTTTCTTTTTCCGTTTTATTATTATGAAACGGTTTGTTTTATTCAAGTGTTGATAAGGAAGAAAAAAAGAATCGAAAAAGTCATACATACACACATTTGAATTTGTATAAATATTTGTCTTTATGACTTAATTTTATATAAATTTGATGTTTTTCAATTAATATTGTTTTTTGTGTGACTTCAAAATGTGCGCCTAAAATTAATCTTAAATGATTTGGGACAAAATAATTGCTCGTCATCTTTATATATAGAATTTGAAAAGATTATGTTGTAACTACAATAAATTGTGACAATAACTCATCACACGTATTTAGTCAAGAGCAACACAAAATGCCATAGAATTTGCTGATAACTTAAAGGGTTTTTCAATTGGTGCGAAGTTTGATGTTGTTTTGGCGGACGCTGTCTAATTTCTTATTTATTATACCGTTACTGATGCCACAGCTGCTGGCTAAGTCTCGCTTTTGTACAGCAGGTCCCAGGGCTAAAACTTTATTATGAAAGCGGCTGTTCTACAGCAGACTCGTTGGTTCTTTACAGTCGTCTGTTGGTGGAGAAATTCGAAATTCCTCGTTGTCCACAAGAAAACGACCTTTAGCAGATATTGCATTGAGACTAGAGGCGTACAAGATCCAAGAGTTAATACCAATTACTTGCTTACTGGCCTTTGTAGGTTTTGTAAGAGGACGCAAATTGTGGTGAGGTCGCTGCCAACCCTCACGAGTTGTACTAGCAATGACGAATGCTATCGAATGATCAGAACATATTTCTTTTGATCCAATACCAGAAATAGGAACGTAGACGACAACTGGTTCTAGCAGAATGGCACCAGCGGGCTCCACACTGCATGTAGGGTTTGAGAGTACGATAATCTTTCGCAGAATTTTTTTTTAAAGTTTCCTGAAGTCACGACTCCGTGCAAATAAGCCATAATCGATAGATGAGCTTAAAGTGAGCATAACCCTGGCCACTGTTCAAATTCAGGCTGATCGGAAAAACTATCGACAAAATGGGACCACTACTTTGAAATAAAAAGATATCTGTGTTAATGCCCCGCCCAAAACATGTTCTGCTTTAACATTTGCCTGCCCACATCGAAGAACTCCTCGAAAAGATTCCAGTTTCTTGTAGGACATCGGCCAGTAAAATTTGGCGTGCAGCGTTTTCAGACCATTTAAGCAAATTCCTAATTTCGAATAGCAGAAGCTTAATTTTTTTATTAGAAAAATAAAAATAAAATAACAAATAGTCACCAACAATTTATGTTGACAAATTTCTTAGATTTATGAAGGCCTTTCAATTTGTTGCTTTCATTTGAATATGTTTAAGCAGGCAAATGCCGGCTTGCGAGTTTCCAGTTTCTTAAATCCTTACAAAATTCATGCAGAAATCTGTTCGGCTAATCGGCCAGTTGTTACACCAGCTTTTGGCAACCTGGTAATGTCATATTGTTGTAGTTTAAAAAACTAAACATTTTCTCTTGCGTCTTTCACTTTTTTGCTTTTTTTTTTGTATATCTTTTGCTACTTCTCCAATTGCAACTCTTCAAACTATCTGCGATTTACTATATTCATTATTGGCAATTTTAAGTTATTTATGGCTGAGTTACTCATTTACCTAGGCCGCTTGCTGGCAGTCCAATGACGGTCTATAATTTTCATTTTGACTTCAATGTTAAAGTAAAAATCATTTACAACAACTGCAATAAATAAACAGCTTGATAAAAGAGAACGAACTTTTAAAATTGCAATTGCTATTAAAAGTATCCATTCATTCATGTCTTTTCTTGCTTTTTTTCATTTTCTTTACAGGTTTGTATTACCAACATGAACCAGTCAAATAAATACGTGTAAGAAAATTATACAACAACAACAGCAAAAAAATAAAGAATTGGGGGAAAAACTACAAGAAGTATTACTTTTTAAACTCATTTAATTACAGTTTTATCGCGCTTAATTACGAGTTTTTGATTACAGTGTTTGTTATTCAGTGTTTTTGATTGTTTCTGTCTTCCTTTAGCTTGAATTATCAAGTTTAGTGTTTTGAAAACTTTTTCTTCTTTATTGTACACACACACACACACATATACGTACATCGCCTGCTGACTCTTACTGGCATGTACTTGAAGTGCAGAAAAGCAGGGGCAAAAATTTCAAAAAAAAAAAAAAACACCTGAATGGTAAAGAAAGAGTATGAAAAGAATGTTAAGTTAAACAGGGTTTAACATTTGCGAATACATTTAGAATGAAAGTTAAACGTATGTACGTACGTACGACATTCGTTCATACATATATTCGTATAAGACTTTTTTGTGTTTTTTGTTGTTGCGGTTTTGATGCTTTACCCAGCGTAATGAAAATACCGTGGGTCTATAGATAAACCAAACCAAAAAAAAAATTTATAAAATATTTTTGTCGGCCGACAAAATTTTTTGTCTGGCAACATAATTTTCTTGCAAAACATTTGCTATTGCGCTTATTTTAACAAAATGAAGGAAGCAAATCTCCATAATTGCCGCAAAAACATTGTTTATTGTTATAGAAAAGCTTTTGTCGGCCGACAATTATATTGTAAGTCAAAATGTGATTTTTGTCGGCCGATTTCATTCATAAACTAAAAAATATTTTTGATAAAAAATTCTTGTCGGCCGACAAAATTTTTTGTCTGGCAACATAATTTTCTTGCAAAACATTTGCTATTGCGCTTATTTTAACAAAATGAAGGAAGCAAATCTCCATAATTGCCGCAAAAACATTGTTTATTAGTATAGAAAAGCTTTTGTCGGCCGACAAATATTGTAAGTCAAAATGTGATTTTTGTCGGCCGATTGCATTCATAAACTAAAAAATATTTTTGATAGAAAATTCTTGTCGGCCGACAAAATTTTTTGTCTGGCAACATAATTTTCTTACAAAACATTTGCCAGTCCACTTATTTGCACAAAACAAACGAAAGCAAAACAAGATGAATTATTGCCATAGAAAAGCTTTTTTTTTTGTCGGCCGACAAATATTTTAAGCCAAAATATTATCTTTGCCTATAAACAGTTGCCAAAACTTGCTCTCACTTTCAAAAAAAAAGCTAAAAAAAACTCTCAAATCTTTGTCTAGTTTTGCAAGTAGTCAAGAGTTTTTTTTTATTGGCCAACAGAATTCTGTTTGTTTTTTTCAAATCAATATTTTTAAGAGAATTTTCTCAATAACACTGCACTCATATATTGCGAACAATATGGCCTTCATGAAAAGAAAATTTTAATTCATTTAACTATATTTTTTTTTTCGTACTTTCAGCCCACTGTTCTCTTTCTCCGCTGGTGTTAAATTCTGTATGTTTAAAGTTCAAACTATTAAATTTATTATATGAAAAGGAAACCTTTTCACTCCCCTAGAAAATTAAATGTAAAATGATACCTTATAATGTGCTGCCTATAGTTGCATTGCAACAAGAGGAAAGAGCAGCAGAAAAACTGAATATAAAAAAAAGAGATACAACAACTTTAAAGCAACAGTGACTTGAAACTACTGTTTTCTTTGCAAGTTTCTCTTCTTAAATCCATGGTTCACTTTAATGCCGTATTCAATTTCTTGCTTAAGGTTTTCTTTTTTTTTTATTGTTTTGTTTGGATTTTTGTTTTTTTTTTTTTAATTTTTACGAGAGGAGTCAAAAAGGTCTTCCTCTGATAACTTACAATTACTTAATTGGTTTAAGTTGTACTCTGGTTGGCCTGAATAGTTAGAAGTGGTAGCAGCAGTTAACAAGCAGCAAGTATTTACTCGTACTGCGGCTACTGGCTGACTGGTAACTGGCTGCCATACGATCTAACATTAAATTACCCAGGAGTCTTGTTGAGCAGGCAACCGCAAAAAAATATATATGTATATATGTATCTCTCAGTAGCCTTCAAGCCGGCAATATATTTGTCTACATGGCTGTTTGATGCTGGCTAAATGTCTAGGCTGGCATAAATTACTAAGACACAGCACTATAAGTTATCAATTTTAATGGTAATTTACTTTAAAATACAACTAACATTAATGGCCGACAGACAGTACCGACTGACAGCTAAATATATCTGCATACACGTATAAAAAACATTCAAAGGTTTTATGCCAAAAGCAGCAAAAAAGAAACAGGGCTTAAACACGCATGTCTTGGTTGCCCGCTCGATGATGATCATGATGATTTTTAATTTGTTGAATTTGTTTGAGGAAACAGAAACTCTTTAAAATTAAAGCTTTGGAAAATGTGTGTGAACATTTATGTTGCGCCAAATAGCAACCTTCAAATCGGTAACGTCGTAAGCTGAACAAAGCCCATAGACACTCAGAGAAAAATGAGCTAAATTTTAAACAAACAACCGGACAAGTTAAAACTTACGTTTAAGAAATTTCTCTTTTAAATGTTACACAAAATTAGTACAAATAGCATGAAATGTGTTCTAAATAAATATATTTTATTTGGCTGTTCAATAAATTTGTAAATGATTTATTGTAGTAATAAAATTGTGGCATAAATTTCCATCTCTGACAACGACTCCAAGGCCGACTTGTCTCGGATTGCGAAGAATTATGAAAGGGAGCGCAATTATATGGTTAACTAAATTTACTAAAAACTTGTGTTACAATAAGAAAAAGCCAGCAAAGCGGTTCCATGCTGTTCTGGCACTTCTTGCCAATCTGTTCTGACTCCGTTGTAGCACATGTCATTGTCTTCTTGTAACCTCCGGTATTAAAGATGTTTCATTAGATTCCTGCAATTGCTTACGATCCTGTTATGAGGCGGCTGATTTTGCCAAGGCCTACTCTACACTGAGTCACTCTGCTTTCTGGGGTACACGAGTAGAGTGGAAGGAGTGTGAGTGTCTATCAAAACTCCATAAAATTAAAACCTGACTTTGATTTTGCAGAGACCTCTGAAACCTTGAGTCAACGTTAATTGCCCAAAATGAGACTTGGTCGCAGGTTGAGGTGACCATCTCGGTTGAAACGTTCCGATTTCGACTTAAACTCTGATCATGAGGTACAGGGCCTTGTTTTCGTTGACCGAATATTTCCCAGAACTATATGGTGGGTAGTATCGGGCGATGGTGTTTAGTGTCTAGTACTCTTTGTGTCTTGGCTGTCTAGGAAGTTGTTTTGCTGCTGTCTATCGAATTGCTTATAGGAGGAGTACAAAAGCTGGAGTTTCTCAGCAACGGGTTTTTGTTTACCTGGCCTAGCAACATATTATCAAGAATTTTGGCGCCCATGTGTGCCTGACCTGAATAGACCGCTTGTAGATAACTCCAGTAAATCAATTACACATCTCGATTTCAAGTCCTCCTTCAATCCTTCAGTTAACACTTCTTCTGAAGCTGCATTAATAATAGAAATTTTCGACATCTTTAACAGGTAAATAAATGGTGCAGTATGAGTGGCTGCTCTTTAGGTACCTTAATCCTCATCAACTTGGTTTGTCTATGAAAACTATTATGCCGCATATCACCGGTGTTTTATTCAAGCTGTACATGCCTGAATTGCTCTGTAAGCAGGACTTTTTTAATGGGTAAAATATTAGGCTTCACGCGAAGGAAGCGACTTTTCCCATAAAAGAAACAACAGTTAGTTTTTGCCAATGTTTGTCTTTCCAGGAGATGTCATATTTAACTTTAGTGTGAACCGATTTGCTAGAAATATTCCTTTAATTATGATTTAATACTCTTATATTCTAATCCTTTTCTCAATCTTTGATTCTTGTACTTTTCTATGCGATCATACGCTTTCATCATTAATCAAAAACGGCAGTGCCGTTTAATTGAAGCCACTTCTCATATCAAGTTCATGGAATTTCTATCGGCTTTCAATGCCTACTAATAATTAACAATAAATAATAGAATTTACTCCCCCATTTATTTGTTGTAAATTCGTTGCCAAGCCAGTTCTTGTTCGAATGCAAATACGTAAATGTTTTGTACGTTGATTTATTGATTGAATTTATCTTGATAACTTTATCAATCATAAGAGAGGGAATGTATTTATATTTTCCTATTTTATTTGCATGACAGCCGCTATTTATCTGTCTTGATGCATTCATATCAGTAAATGTTTTTGCTGATGTGCTTTTTTCTTCCTCTTAACGGCATTTTTGTGCAAACTTTTGCCGCAATAAGATCATCAACCTGACACTAGAATGCACAATAATCACAATCTGCCAGCATTTAAATCGTTTGTTCAGTTTGCTACAACTTCATCGCATTCAGAGCGGGGAATGTTGGGCTTGTCCATGACATTTTTATCACACAGAAACTTCGAATATAGATCGCATTGTTGACGAATTGTTGGAGAGTTCCAGAAAGGTAACCAACCAAAGCCTAAATAGAACCTGCAGCGATTGAAATTGAGCTTAACGACTTGCACTCGCCTAAATGGAATCCGCAGCAATTAAAATGTTCTTCTAATATTTATTTAAAAAAAATATGAACATCATTGCATTGAAGGGACTTTTTGAGGTTACGGTCATGACATGTTGGAATGGCGTGAACTGGCAAACGAGATCTTTTTAATTTACCTGAAACACCAACAGGCAGTTGAATTTATTTATGGGTGAACTGGCCAGCGAGATCTCACTAATTTACCCAAATTGGTGGATATAGACCAACAACAACAGGACGGTGATACATTCAAGTTCAGTACAGACGATGTTGGTGGCACGTGAAGATCTTACAACTTTTCCCCTTTAAACACGTTTCTTAATGGTTTTCTTAAAGCAAAAATCAATGGGAAGGCTCAAAAATCCTGCGCAACTCATGCCTTATGCTGCATAGTCATAGAAAATTGGATATTGGAGAGCCAGCTGGTAAAGACCTGATGACATTTAATGGCATCAATGCAACCTACATGTAAATAAAAAATTTTTGTGATATTCTCTATGGGTGTTATTATACGGGAACTTTAAGATAGCAGGCGCTTAATGAAATATCCTTTTTAAAGCTCCTTCCAACTGCACTTAAAATAATAACGCCCCTTCAATTCGTCTCTGCAACTTAATTTTTAGCTGCCATTGCCAACGTTTATTTATATTTGTTTGCACTATGGAATGCGGAATAATTTATTTTGCTTACAGTTTCAAATGTCCGACAAAAATTAATTGAAGACAACAAAAAAAAAAAACAAAACTCAATAAATGATAATATCAGAAATAAAATGCATACATTTTGTAAGAAAACTTAACATGTAAAATCTAAAAGTCTGTCCTTCCTACTGTCCGTCTGCCAGTCTGTCAGAGAGTCTCACACAATATTCTGTATATTTTTTGTAATTAATGCAGGCAAATAATATTTATTATTTTATAGCTGTTGTTGTTGTTTTTTTTCTCCTTTTGCATATTCTCACATTTACGCATTTTAAATCAATTCGAATAAATAAATTAAAAAATTTGAAATAAATTTAATTGAAAACACCACATTTGTGGATGTCTTTACACACACACATACCCACACACAGGCGCGCAATAGCCGGGAGTTTGTGTGTTTTTTTTTTTAATACGCACGTGCGCGGGCGGAGATCATTTGACTGGCTGTATTTTAAATTAATTAATTGTTGGTGTAGTGCCAAAAATTACAAATAATTTTATGCAAAACTGCACAAGAAAACACCATCTTTTTAAGATGCACTCAAAATAGTTGTTGTGGTGTTTGTTTACGCTGCCATAAAAACGTTTATATGCCTGGCATAAAATAACTTTGTCTCCTGTTCATTTAATATGAAACACATTAAATGAAAATAGGCAGTCCGTTGGTCAGCGTTCAAAGTCGAACAAAGTGTTCGTTTTGAAGTTATGCCTTCAAAGTGAAAGGCGTCCAATTCCGTAAAGAGAATTCTTTCCTTTAATTTCAAAGCTTCTATAGCCACCAGTTCCCAATTATGGAAACTAAAATATCAGTCATTAAGCCAGGCAGCTATAAAAATCCACGTCCTTAATATTCACAAAAGAAGCAACTTAAAATATTTGCATTATGTCTTTCTTTAATCTAAATACATGTATAAAAATATATCCTTTACAACTTTCCAAAACAAGATTAAATCCGGCACTGAAACAAATCTGCTGCCAAAGTCTTTTGTCCTGGACTCTTGTTAGTTGTTAGCGTTGAAGTCCAGCTGTCAAACCGGCTGTCATTTATTCCGTATATTTTTATCAAATCACTGTGGACGGCTAAAGTTTGCCACAAAATGTATAAAAAATGATTAAGATGATTTGAACAAGATTTTGCTTATTTCGTCTATTTCGCGGTCGCTTTTAATAATCTTATTCAAAGGACTGTTCACGTTATAAGGGATAAATTTGAGTTCAGTTATTCGTGTAAGACAGTGACAAACTATTACCCAAAAGAGACAGTAAATTTTGTAAGTAATCGCCCTCACACAGACCACAAATTCAGCGTCGTGACTCTTAGACCTGCACTAAAACAAACAACATAATCGCAAGTTAAAGGGAAGAGAAGCCTGTACCTGGACGTTATAAGGGATAAATTTGAGTTCAGTTATTCGTGTAAGACAGTGACAAACCATTACCCAAAAGAGACAGTAAATTTTGTAAGAAATCGCCCTCACACAGACCACAAATTCAGCGTCGTGATTCTCAGACCTGCACTAAAACAAACAATATAATCGCAAGTTAAAGGGAAGAGGAGCCTGTACCTGGAGACGCACCGCCATTTTCCTTAATAGATCGATCTACATGACCAATCTTTTTATGACACCTACATGTCTGTGTTAGCTGTTGCTGTTTGTTTGCAATTAATGTTCTCCTCTGACACCAGAGTGGCCATATTTAGAGCAATTATGAACAACTTTCAAAGAAAAGTTTAAGAGGCGTTTTTGTAAACAATTCCGTTTAATGACAACAAAATATTAATTCAAAAATAATTTGTTTAATTTAATTTCAATTTAATTCAAATATATTTTGATCAATTAACTTTGCATTTGTTTCCCAATGACAACAAATTGTGTCATCCAGTGTTTGCTAAGAGCAACCCAGATTTTCAGAGCAAATAAATTTTTGCCGCCTTTCGCTGATTGTAGTTTCATCACAATCAAGCGAATTTGTATTGCAATTCACGACATTATTTAGAAGAAGTGATTTCATGAATTTCATGGATATTGAGAGCGAGAAACAAAGTGTAAGAAAAAATTAAAATAAATTCCAATTTCAATAACAATTTAATAGTCTGTGATGGCGGCAAAAGATGAAATGAATATTGTTTAACAAAAACTGCGCGCTTAAATATCAAGGTTAGTTGGAACTGGGTATCAGATAGAATCTTATTTTATTTAATGGATTTGGAAGACAGTAAACAAGTTGTAGTGGACCGATAATTTTTATTTATCATGTGTTGATCGCAATTGGATCGCATGTGGATTGGTGTCGTTTCGAGGCGTCATCCAGCAATTTGGTTTGTTAATGTACCCATTCATGCTGAAAAGTGCCATGCGGCTGAGAATGATCATGATCATAGTACAAATGGGCCAGCTCCCATTTAGCAAACTCTTGTCTTTGTTAGTGATATATAAGAGTGGGGGACGCAGACCAAGTTTTTCATACAAAAACCTGCTCAAGCCTAAGCTACAGTCGGTATTTTCATTAAATGGGTTGGTACGTTACACGGTACGGGTTTGTTACTGTCCTATCTGTCCTATATCTGCTATCAAATCCTTTATGTGTAGCGTACCAGCCCATTCATTGAAAATACTGACTATAGCGTAAGCCCCACTTATATACTACTTTGGTTATGGTCGATTAACTGGGTTTTCTGGATCAGATGGGCTTAGTACCAGTGCAGGCTCAAGTAGTGACACACAATTCGCCTTGTTGTGGTCTGCCACAGGACCACACATACTCGAATATCCCAGGATCTCCAATACACTCTTTGACATTGACAATATTGAGGTTTTCAGCACAGCATTGCATGTAACTTTACCAGTGGATGCAGATTTATACACCGCTCTGCGAATAGGTAGGATGATTATATCGATTGCAAAAGAGGCGAATAGCGCGCAACGTTGCCCACTTAGAAAGTCCACCTTGACAAAGTATTTTTTTTACTACCATAAAAATTTGGCATTGCATTCTTCATCTTTTATAAATGGCAAAGCAGCTTGAGTAACTGACGCCCAAGTCGGCAACTTTCAGAGTTCTTAAACTCATTTGGAAAGACGTATGATTCTAATTTGCACATCCTTAAGATCCTGGAAAAGGTTAAACTAATATTATATTGTTAACTTTAGAAAAATGTAATTTCCTTATCACTTAGCAGGCGAGTGTTGTGCACCCAGGAAATTTATGACTTAAATTAATTTACTTGCAATAAATGTAAAACCAATAAAACTGTTTGAATAATTTATTATAACAAATATTTGCCATAATTTAGAAAAACAGTTTTTTTCCTGCCTGTCGAACAAAGTGCACATTTTTCTTGTTTTTGTTTATCTTGATTTTGGCAAAAGTTTCTTTTCTTTTCTTTTCTTTGCTCTCCCCAGAAAGTAATCAATTTTAATTACTTATGCTTTCAAAGGATAGCGCCAAGAAAGGCAAGAACAAAGCTGCAATAAATGACCGAAATGATGACTCTGGCAAGCAAGTGTTGGAACTGGCATTAAGACATTCTCGAATTTTCGTTCTTCGGTGTTTCAGTTGCAAAGAACTCCTTTCTTCGGCACAACTATCTTCAGAGTCATTTACTATATTTTAAGTTCTATTTAGGGTTTGACATTAAAGCTTAAACATTCCCCTTCATGTTGTTGGGCCACTTAAATGGCAGTTGTGTGCGATTGTGTGCGTTTATGTGCTTTTGGCAGGATACTGGTTGCCACTTAAAAGTTTGTGAAAGTGAAAAATGATTTTTCGCACTCAGCTTGATGCAATTCAATTTAGAATGGTCAAAATTAAATAAATGAACGCCATGCAACCGATTTTCTTTTCAACATCATTTAATATTTTTGTCATTGAACAAAAGAAGGGGGAGAAAAACCTATAATTGTCAGTTAGCAAATGATTTTAAAACGAAGAAATATTAAAAGTAAAAGATATTTCAAGGAAAAATCATCCAAAGTAAATTAATGAAAGTGAATGCAATTCAGTAGAAAATGTGCCAGCTAAATTCTAGTGGTTGCTAGAATGTGTTTGCATTAAAAGCGATAAAATAGTTAAATATTTAATTAAATATTCTAAGAGAATTTTGAAAAGTAGGACACGCTTTGCATGTCCTGGCAATTAAACTGAAACTTAAGAGAAAATAACTTGAAATTTCTAATATATTATGAATCGAAGTCAAAGTTAAAGAATACCAAGTTCAGTGCTGGGGCATAATCACTACAAATGGTTTGCTAAAAAGGATATATATATATATGTGTGTGTGTGTGTATTCCAGCTGCCTATAAGCCGACATTTCTTATAATTAAAGCGCTTAAATAAACTGAGTTCTTTAGAATCACCTTGACATACATACGTTCCTGCTGTTTGCCTTCTGATTATCAAATAAGAGATATTCCTGAACTAAATAAAGGGTGGTTAAATTTCAAGGGCCGATGTTGATTTTGAATAAAACACAAACTATTTAGGAAATTATTGTAATTTTATTTTATTATGATGTATTGGTATTACTCAATTATGTATGGAACAAAATATCGGCCAAATGGGCGCCGCGACCTCGGCGGCACACCTCCATCCGATGGTCCAAATTTTCGATGACGCTGAGGCATAATGGAGGTTCTATGCCGTTAATGTGCCGAATTATCTGATCCTTTAGGTCTTGAATTGTTGCTGGCTTATCGACGTACACCTTTTCTTTCAAATAACCCCAAAGAAAAAAGTCCAACGGTGTCAAATCACATGATCTTGGCGGCCAATTGACATCGCCATTACGTGAGATAACACGGCCATTAAATTTGTTGCGCAAAAGAGCCATTGTTTCGTTAGCTGTGTGGCAAGTGGCACCGTCCTGCTGAAACCACATATCGTCCACATCCATATCTTCCAATTCGTGCCATAAAAAGTTCGTTATCATCTCACGATAGCGAACACCATTCACAGTAACTGCCTGACCGGCCTCATTTTGGAAAAAATACGGCCCGATGATGCCGCCAGCCCATAAACCGCACCAAACAGTCACTCTTTGTGGGTGCATTGGTTTTTCGACAATCACTCTTGGATTCTCATTCGCTCAAATGCGGCAATTCTGTTTATTGACGAATCCACTGAGGTGAAAATGTGCCTCATCACTGAAGATGATTTTCTTCTTCTTCTTCTGATATGCATTTTGATTTGAACTCCCATTTTCATAATAAGTCTGGATAACTTTAACACGTTGTTGGATTATGTATCTCTCCATGGTTCAATTTGAGTAAGTCTGAAATAGAGAAATGTCAAATAAAATTCGGAAAAAAACTTGGCGTTTAGGTGTGGTTCACGTTCAACATCGGCCCATACAATTTAACCACCCTTTATGTAGGTCCTTGTCAGCTAAAAACTAAATATTTCAACAGGTTGATTTTGCAATAAATCGATTGTTCAGTTGTGCCGTTCTGTTAGAACCAAATTTCGCTCGATAATAATAAATATAATTAATATCAGAATTAACTACAATATAATGCAACAAATAAACAAGCAACAATTGAAGTTGCCTTTAAGCGTCACAAACAAAAAGCAACACATTTCTGTTCAATTATAGACCACTTGTATTAATAAATACATACGTTTGTCGTCTGGTTTTTGCTAAAACGTTTTTAATTACGTTAATTATGAACAAACAAAATCACTTGGCATACAAACAATTAAAAAGCACTAGTAATATGGAGTAAAAAATGTTGAATTGTCAACGATTTATGTTCATCGGAAATCATTAAGAATAAATAATTTGTATAAATTTGTTGAAAAATTATGGCAATTTTAGAAATATCGCACACCAGTCCATACATACATACATACATACCCAGTTATAAATTGTAGATAAATGATTTTAATATTGAAACATTAAAATTTAAGCGAACACTCATGACGGTCTTCTCATAAAAGTTGTACACACATTTGTGTGCCGGAATACAACAACAAAAACATTAGGCATTCAAGAAACAACATAAAAAGTAAATACATATTTGTACAAACATACATACATATGTTTGTTTAATAATAAAAGTTCATTCGAGTGAACTCATTCATGCTTGTAAATGAAGTGCACAAAAATAATGGAATACAAACAAAAGCATGAGAGTAGACTGCGAGCCAAAGTAATAGAATAACATTTGATGTCCGATTAATATTCTGCATGCAGTAACATGTTGCAGCATGTCGCAGCCTGCTCGTAATTGTGCTGGTATCAAAATAAAACGCATGATTCCAGCCGGCCTTATGACCATTCATTAATAAATAATTTAGATATTTTGTCTGACGGGCAAACAATATGAATATAGGAAAGTTTTGGGTTTGACCAACAACAACAAAATAATATATCCATTATGTGAAACCCCATTTTCGTCAATTGCTTTTTAATTTCATCAATATAATTCAGCTTTATAATTAAAAAAATCATTATTCTTAAAACATTAATTGGAACTTTTTCCCATGTAAACTGTGGGGCATTTAGTTGGTTTCTTAAATGCAATATTATGCCAAGTTTCCCGCTCATCATGTGCTTATATTAAATACAGCATTTTGTGTGGTTTTGGCTTAAAAGATAGAAATCTTAATATAGACATAAATTCGTATTTGATGCAATTCATGGAAAAAAATTGCACAATTTATTCAGCTGTCAAGACTGGCTTAGAAGGCATTTTCAGAAAACAAAGGTGCACAAATGAAACAAGGACTGTAAAGGCTTTGAAGAGAAAAGCACGCTGTTTAAAATCCAAAAACTTACACAGAGTTCATGCTTCGTCGTTTCGACTCGTATAGGAGCAACTTACTAAATGGAAAGCTGGCTAAGAACGCACATATAGACAGGTTATATTTCCAACTGACGTTGTACCAAAATTTGTATATCAAAAACCTAAAAGTAGTCCATTCGACGAAGCTTAAAAATGGTACTCAACTCGCCCTATTCGATTGGCGCACATCTCAATTACATAATGCGTTTGCGTGTTAATTTGCCAATTGTATTTCAAAGATACAAAAAACAATAACCTACAATACCAGCTATCAGCTAAATCTTAATTTAAACAGCAAAACAACAGCAACATTGTCATCGTTATTATTGTCGTAATAACGCAACATAAAAACAAGCAAAAAAGCACAGCAAAGAACTCAAACAGCAAAAACATAAAATTATATTTGAAATGAAAAGAACATGCGACAACGAACGAGTACATGAGGAGAAATTTAGAAAACTAAAACTAAAGAAAAAAAAAATGATATTTTTCTAAACAAACTGTAAAGTTTGTATTATTAACAGCAAACAACACAACAACGACAACAATGACAACAACAACAAAAGCAAATTTGTTGTTTGCATAAAAACTAACAACAAAAACATGCCACAAAAGAACAATAACTATAATGTTTGCAACAACAATTGTTAATAGTAATCGTTGCTATTAAAATAATGTTTAGAAAGGACTATATACGTACATACATTTATCACAAGGAAATACTTCCAGACAGACCAGGAAAGAACTGCCAACAACAGTTGGGGCTAGAGAAATACATAGATCGTATGCAGAGAAATACTGGGGGCCGGAGTTGAGGCTGCAGGCACACACCTTAAGCACAAGAATGCCCCTTCCCAAGGAATGGCTTTCAAATGGGATTTTGTGAGCACATATTTTCTGGTTCGATTAAAGGCTCTTTTAAGGACATTAGAAATATTATATGTATGTACAATAAATAATAAAAAATCTTTCACCAAAACGTCTCGTGCTTCAAGTATCACAATAGATGTGTAGGCCAATTTGTAGAAAATTACAATATTTAACAGGTGTGTACCTATAAACAAGTCCATGCCTGTATATTTCCATAAAGCGCTCATATCTTTTGCCGCCGTCGCATAAAATACTACATATTTACATAAAGACATGTATTATTCTTTTGCCCGTAAACTTAAGAGTTTGCTGTTGCTGTTGCAAGTAGTTTTCAGTGCAATAATACCAAGCGAATGCTCTTAGTGGAAGTGACTGACTTAAGTGAGCGCCAAATGGGTATGAGGGACTGTCTGTGACTGAATGTGATTGTCGGTAAATTGTAAACATTTGTATGATTTGTAAACTATATAGTGTACATGGAATGGAAATGATATACTTACTGTTAGCACGAACGAAACTGCTGGCTTTTTCTTTACTACAACTAAGAGATACCAACTCGTAATCAAATAGTCATGCACATGCATGCACGTTCATAGGTAAAAATGACATACATAAATTTCAGCTAAACAAAAACAAAACAGAAAACCGAACACTACACTTATAACTGGAACGATATATATATATATATATATATATTGTACATACATACATACATAATTCTAAAGTCTTTTACTTGCAAACTTTTATTTATTTATTTAGCGAAACCCTCAAAGAATTTTGTAGATTAGAAGACCATAAGTCTTAGTGTAAGAGCATAAGAGTAGATGACGTACTATATGTGAAAGGCTTTTGTAATGAGAACGACAAGACGACAGGCGGTAGGCTGGACGCTATCAATATCCGCAGCCAAACACAATGGACACCACAAAGCGGTCTATGTAGTTTGGTGTCTGTGCGCGTGCTATGTAATAAAAAGCAGCCGATTCACACGATGAAAACCCATTAATAATTTCGGCAAATAATTAAGACTAGTGCAGGAAAATATAGTAACGCCTTCAAATTGCATGGAACTGGGGACCGGACCACAGGCTCGCCTGTAATAATACTTTTAGTAACAGAATTTGCAGTGCTTTTCGAAATTTTATGGTATAATTTACCAATTGACGTGTACGATAGTGTCAACATGTGTTGACTTTTTACTTTGATCCATAACTATGAAACGAAAACTATTGTCACATTGTGAAACGATGTGACTATTCCAGAACAAGTCAAGCTTGTGCCATTTGTGACAACAGAAGAATTCCCGCTTTAGCACAGATTGGCGGACAACTGAACTAATCAATAATTATTGTTTCTTGCTCTATTTGTTAAACTTATTTATTCGACTTTATTCAAATACATTAATTTTTTGTTGATATTTTTTTTAACATTTCTTTTTTTTTTACGAAAAATGTTTTCCTTGGTCTCCCGTGCCTCATATTGTGTCTAATATCGTGCACATGGTTTTATCACGATTTTTTCGTGAGTGCATTAGAAATGTTTGTAGTTGCCTGCCTTTTACATTAAGAGAAGAAAAACGTATAGAAATATGAATGCATTTTCTATACACTCGTACCATGTTTTCTATAATAATCGTTATTTAAATTTATGTGACATACAACATGTGGGAAAGTGTCGTTAGAAGGTTTTCGGACAAACATAATTGAATTCTTATGTTAAATATTCCGATGCTATACAAAATCCTGTAAAGTAATTTTACTTCCACTGATCTTTAAGGGGCCGTAATGCACTAATTCTTATATATATTATAAATCAATCGTGTGACGGCATAATAATTAAACAGCTCATGAGACTACTGCAGCCAACATTTAAGTCAGAAGGACCGATCAAATGCAATTAAGCGGCAATCGTGTGACTGTTTGGTAACGCGCGGCAATAAAAATGCCAGAAATGTCTAAATATTTATTATGTTTTTAGGGGGCAACTCAAATGCGCCAATATTTTTATTTTCTTTAATAATTTAATTGCTACAAGAAACTAAATTATTCCAGCGTATGTTAATCTCACTATCACTTATTTTACCATCCGAATTTTATTTGCAATTTAGTTATAGTTTCAAACCAACGACATTCGTTGAAGAATTTTGCGTTGTTGTAGAGGATTCCACATTCGCCGAAAGTGAATTTCGCTTGTGTGAAGAAACAGCCAGAGTCAATTTTGGGAATTGTACGTGCGAGCTCTGGACTCTAACAACTCATCCATTATGAAATATACTTTTATTTAATATGTCTATTATATAGAGTTGTTGGTTCGATATTTTGCATTTTGTTAATCTTTTTATTTACTTAAAAGATCTTCGTTTCGCTTAATTGCGCCAAAGCATCAATTAGAAGAGCAGCGCTTAATTGTTGCCAACCTCAAGTGTCCACATTAATCCAGTTTTATATATCCAAAATATGATCTGCTACAATTGTTTAAATAATATAAACTTTGAATCAAACATTGCGGCCAAGTCACATCGACTAACTAATGCCTTGACGACATCACTGGTCCCAAATAACAGCAAATAAAAACTAGTTGGGCAATTGCGTCTCGTTAATAATGGATACGGATTAAACGTAACGGGCATTTCTATTGTTTGAAAACATTTAGCACACACTGTACTTATGCTGGCATTAGAACAACAACAACTACAGCAGCCTTATCAGCATTGCCATTATTGCAGTTATTGTTATTATGTATTATTATTATTATTGCGGTTGCTGTTTGTTGTCGCTGCATTTTCAATTGTTAATGTCTTTTAATGGGAAATTGTTAAAAACACGAGTTTATATTGCAACTTAAATTTATTCGTTTGTGCCATTTTCTGTGACAACTCTTAAAAGCGCGCAGTTACTTCAGACGTCAGAGCAAAAAACGAAACGTACGAAGTTTCTTTTTTCTCTTAGTTTTTTTTTCTTATTTTTTTGCATTTCTGTCGCTAAACAAAGTATTTCCTTAGAAAAAGGAAAACGAAATAATATGAAAAGCATACCAAAGTTGCCATTAGATATTTCCTTAGCATTAGACACAAAGTCTAACAATTTTTTGTTGTTGTGGTTGTTGTCGCTATTATATTTTGCTTTTGAAAGCATTCGAAGCTATTGTTTCGAGTCGTTATACGATTTGCCATTGTTATTGTTCAAGTTTTATTATGGGTTTGTTTTTGCTGGTTTCGGTTTTTCTGGGAAGCGCACAAAATTGCCAATAAAAGCATTTGGAGAAATACAAATTTTCCGGCGACAGACAAAAACTGTTAAGCATGAATTGAAAATGATATATGACCCAATTATATATGTAGTATATCAGCAATGTTTGATAGAGGGTTCGTCAATTGGCGAGAGCTGTGGCTGTTAACCTACTACCGCCCCTCAAGTGCTTTGCTAAGCACAACTGCTAGGGCTATATAAAAGGCGCCACTTAACACACACCGTTTACCAGAAAGTTCAGGCTATCTGATACCTCATGCCGGTAATTGCCCGGACAGTAGAGGAAGTCGAGACCAAGCGGAATGTCAGGCCAACACTAACCACTCTTTTCCAATGACTCTCCACCATCCAGTTCTTATCTAAACGCCGAAATATCTGTGGCTTGACAACAGCACTTCGGGGATAATTGGGATGTGCGAAAATAGGTTCATACCTGCACCTACTCCTAAGATTTTAGGTCAACCAAAGCATACTGGGGTATGGCATTCCGCCCAACCTCACTTCAAACGAAGAATCACTTCGCAATGATAATAGCCGGCATCTTTTGGCCTAAATTGTGGCATACATAGACGTACACGAAATGTGGTTGCAGCGGATGGCGCCACGTACCTCACGGCGGACGTCACGCTGCAGATTGTGCCGCAACAATTTGAGTGTCTGGTTATCTTGTTCTGGACTCCTTCTGCCTGAAGTCACAGATCTGTGACAGCAGCACCTCTTCCAAGACATAATAAACCACGGCGCCGTTCAAATTATAAAAATTAAGCCACTCGGATTCGTGCCGATATTTGCACGCTATTATATGCCCTAAATAAGGCCTGTATGAGTCGTTCATGCCAGACAAAAAGGTTTGTAAGATCTAACCGCCTTTCCTGGGAATCCCTTTATGTGATTTCAATATACATTTGCAATTGATTTGAAACATTTATTATTTTTATATATTTTTAAGCCACAAATAAAGTCGAGGAAATCGTACGAAATATAAACATATATCTAAGACTAGTACAAAATTAGTGACATGTTGAGTTGTTGTATCCGAAACTCATGCAGCAGCAGCAGAACTCAGCATTATACGTCACAGACCAGGTACAGGTCAGCCCATTGATCCCTAGATTACAGATTGTTTTTTTCTTATCCCGCCCCTTACAGGCAGGGTATTTCGTAAGTCTAGTCTACTTAAGGTGGCATTTATGTATGTATGTGTTGGCCAGCGCGTTATTTGATAACACAAAGCAGTTTTTGTTTTGCTGGCCCCACAATTGTTCAAGTTTATTTGTTCAAAGTGTTATTGTCTATTCGGTTTTTGTTCAGTATTATGGCATTTATGTGGAATTGTGGCAAATTTGAAATAAAATTTCATTTTACGAACACTATTATTTTGGCGACACAATACGATACTTAATGCTTTGAATTTCTTGGAGAAACTGGAAAGAGAAAAGGAAATAAATCACTCTATTCGACAATAAGAAATGAAAAACAGAAACGGACAAAATTCCACTGAATGTAATTGGGAAGTGTTTCCTATCTTTAACTGTAAACTGAGGAAAGTGTGTATTCGATATTAAGAAAACTGAGCGAACACTCTGCTTTATGGAATTCATAGGGCAAAGTATTGCTAGGGAGTTCCATTGTGTCTTAGGTTGCACAGGTCCCTCGGAAATCTTCAGCAAAGGCTCCTGCTCTGTGGTCGACGAGAGCTGTTGGCTTGCGACAGATTCCTGTTATTCACAAAAACTAAATGATGGCAAATTTTTAGGCGAGTCTGGCTTAAACCTGATGTTCCTTTGGCACTCAGGTGCCTCAACTTTCTTCACTATCCAGGAAATTAATTACTGGCAGGAGGTCTGCGCCGCAGGTAACAAGTCATAAAAAGTTGCCACCCCATCTTTAGCGAAAGTTTTTACTAAGATATTTTTAAGGGTGTAGTTTTGTATTATTTCCTTTTCGGTTAATAGTGAGTTCTGTACGTTCTCTCGCGCTCCCTGCTCAAATCCATAATCTCTTTAGCCGGCTGAACAAAAATTCTACTTTTTATCATTTAATCAGTCAGTCGGCATTAGTGCGTTGAAGTGCTCGCATTAGAAAATAATATTGCATTTTCACGCTACGCTGGACGTAGAATTAAAATCAATTATAATGCTGGAGGCTGGCACAATTATTTTGATTGCAATTTATTTGCAAAGGCAAACGCTGGCGGCTGATAACGCGAACACAACCATTGACAAAATGATCAATTCCTCGATCCAAACGAGTGTTCAGCCATGCGAAGACTTCTATTCTTACGCCTGTGGCAGCCACAATGCACAAACATTCTTCAACACATCTTTGAACGATAAAAGTTTGCTGGACTATGCAAATCAGCAGTACCTTAAGGCAGTGGCTAATTTACTCGAATCATATGATGACAAGGAACACCAGGCTGCAGAAAATTGTGCGGCTCTCGCCGGGCAAGTGAGCAACTATTTCGAGGCCTGTCGCAAAGTTGTAAAAAGAAATCTAACCAGATATTTGGAAGAACTGAAGCCGGGGCCGGAGCTAAATTGGCCGCTGTTAGAAAACGATGGCCAAGACACCAGCAAATGGCCGCACGGCAAAGATTTTGATGTCCTCCAACTCTTGGGAAAATTAAGAACTCTCGGCATTATAAATATTCTATATGTTGAGCCAATAGGCAGAACAGGCATTTCGTTACGAGTTTACAATAATTCTGCTCTCCCCGCTTTGCCGGCCGAAAAAATATTGCAAGAGATCCTGCCGCTTACGGCAGCAGTACAGCGCTCCAGACTGCTGAAGGAGATTTTGGAAACCGACCGGTTGCTGCAAGAAATTTTATATGACGAAGAAAGTCTAGAGGAAGGAGAAGTTTTAAGTGACACGAATTCCTATACCAGCTTTGGCGTCTTAATAAAACGCTTTCCAAATCTGAATTTCAAATCTTATATCATGGAGTACCTGGGCGTACAATTGCCATTAAATGCTCGTGTTGTGGTTTATAATCCCAGCTTTTTGCAAAACCTAAATGACAGATTGTGGTCGAAATTCGACAAGGCTGCGTTGTGCAATTGTTTAATGATGTATTATCTGAGAATCTTTGAAGCCGGTGCTGAATTCGATAGTCTGTCGTGTGCCAAAAATGTGCAAGAAATGTTCAGTTACGCCATAAATTATCTTTATTATCGTCATCACAGCGCGTCTCTAGAAGAACGTGTTAAGCCCGATGTAACGCAAATCTTTAAGACTATAGCCGATATGCTGGCAAAACATCTGTACAGTCATGATCTTAATCTAACCACTTATCAAATGAACTCA
Source organism: Epicampocera succincta (assembly GCA_932526305.1). Lineage (NCBI taxonomy): Eukaryota > Metazoa > Arthropoda > Insecta > Diptera > Tachinidae > Epicampocera > Epicampocera succincta. Next base: position 6,334,279 of record OW052035.1, on the reverse strand, counting down.
GTGAGGCAAAAGTTGTCTGAGGTTCGCTTGAATATAGGCGATTTGCCCCAAAACGCCTCCTGCGAAAGCCTTGAACAACTGTACTCCAGCGTGCCACCTTTCGATGCAAACAACTACTACAACAATCATTTGCTAATGATTCGCTACGTAGTATCTACATACTATGGAACACACGCGACAACGTCCAAACTTTATGACTCTAGTCTGAAAACGATTACCTTAAGTTATGCCCACCTGATGCCTCCAATTTACGATATTGAGTACAATAATTTGAGCAAATATACGCTGTTGGGCTACGTTTTGGCCCAGCAACTGGCCCATCACTGTTCCATTGTAAGTTTGACTAATTGGCACAGCGTGAATAACCTGCATTCGGCCGTAAAATGCTTGATACAACAACCATATGGCAGTTATTCTAATGTCTACGATCGCGCCGAACACAATGTGGCCACTGAAGTGCTCAGAAAAGTGGTGACCTTAAAGTTTTATAACTTACAGCCCACGGATGCGGTGGCATTTTGGAAGCAACATTTCTTTTTGACGCTGGCCCAGCACTACTGCAATACCGACAATACCGACAATACGGACACCAGCTTACGTGAATCGCCAAGTAGTCGTTTTAATCGCATTGTGATGAATAATGAAGAACTCTCACGGACCTTCAACTGCCCGGAAGATAGCAAAATGTATCTCAGTGAGAAATGTAAAATCTAACAAACTGCCTGCTATAATAAGAAGTTATAAATTCGCTAAAAACTTGATGTTTTATTTTATTAACAAACAAAAAAAAAAACCAAAGACACTAAGAAAGCAAAACAAAACAACAAACAGAAATCAGACCATCGCCAAGGATTTGTTTAGATGACAAGAAACACGTTAAGGGCTATTGGAATAGAACAAAAATATTCAAGGAGAGGATTTGAGGCAGCGAAATTTGTGTATTGGATAGAAATGCAGTGAAATGATGACACAGATTGATAGTCAGGGACTTCGGCAACAAGTGGCTTCACATTCTGCATCTCCCGTTCTGATGCTACAACTTTAATTGCCAATAAGCTGTAGTCGACCGCCACCCAGCCAGAGATACAACGATAATGTATCAATAGAATGTCAAGGAATTTCTGGCAAAAAAGCATCTACCCGCCCCTGGTGGAAAACCCTTTACAAATGCTTTGCACAAGTTTAAGAAGAAGCTACACCAACAAAGTTAAACTTTTTTAGATGATTATTCTCTGGTTCTTTTTCCTGATTAATTCAATCCATTATTTATTTACTCAATAACTGATAAAGTGAATTATCGCTTGTACTGTAAACAACAACAAAACGTTATAAAGTGCAATCAATCAGTTTAGAACAACGACTTGAATACGTCACTACAAATTGAACCAATAAAATCAATAAAATATTTAGTAAAGCTGGGCTTACGATCGTATTTCATTGAGAAACTAAATTGCGAATAAAAGTAGTAGTCGGGCTTGTGTAGAGTGTTATTCATACGGCTGTGGCAAGATTTCATAAAATTGATGGGAATGCTACCAACCACAAACTCCTTGATAATTAATATACGGCCGTTGTAAAGCAGCGCTGGCCTGAAGAACAGTTCTCGCGTCATCGTAGTTATTTGCTAAGTGCGGTCAGGCTGGTTGTTGTTGTTCGGCTGGCGACAGTTTTGCGTCTCACACGTACTGCCTTAGCGATTCATTCACGCAGTCACTTCACATGGTTCGTATTTGTTAGACACCGAGTCTGTTAGGACCCTCAGGGCCTCATCATCTTCGTTACTCCATTCCTCATTTCCATTCTGTGCAGCTATAACTTGTAAATTTACTGTACAAGTTATAAGATAAAAAATAAAATATATGTATATAATTAAAATACGGACGTTGCACAGCACACTTTTCTAATCAACAAAATCTACTCGAACACATCAAACATGTTTCGGGAATATATAGATTTTTCTCTTGTTTGTCGACTTAAAAGTGTTTTTGGTGCTTTTTCTTTCAATTTCATTTAAAAATGTTGAACCTTCAAACATTCTTCATACCCGTTTCAAATATCTCTATTTCCTATTTGTTGATTTTAATTACTTGTTTGCACTTGACAAATGGTTTCTTAAATAAACATTTGATATCAAAACTGGATTTACAAAAAAAAAACACATTTTTTCTCTATCCCAGTCAACAAAAAAAAAACATGAAACGAAACGAAACTCAGCAAAACTTGTATGCCAGCGAAAATCTTTCCAGCAATATTACACTATACCACGACTAGAGATCAGTTTACAAGTTGCTGAACAAGCGTTTACTTTTTCGTGCTTTTTATTTATTTATTTTTATTTTCGAGCAATTATTTCTGGACATAATCAACTTGAAGATCGTTGATCAAGTGTGTCGCTCAAGTGTGTGAAATAAACAATTTGCTGCTGCTGGCTGTATGAAAACAAAAAATTTTTCAAAAATTGTATATATTGAATGTCATAATCAAATATTTGCCTTTTTTTTAGTCAGACATTCTCCATTGAATGGACATGTTTTCTTATGCAAACAAATGAAACGAAAAAATTTAAAACGATAAAGTTTCAAGACGACTTCTATCTGGCTGTCGGCTGGTGCAAAGTTGCTGTTTGGCGTTTGTTAATGAAATCGGTGGGTTATGGTCAGGGCCAGGTAACAAGACAAGACGCTTATTGAATGTTACTGAACAGCTAAGAAACAAAAATAATAAACGAAATTCTTTTAAGCACTTGATATTCGACAACTGTTTACTTGTCGTAAAAAAGGTAGAGCGCTTTTAGCTCAAGACAAGTATATCTCTCACATTAAAGCAAAATCTTTTAAATCTTTGGAAAATTTATTTCTAGAAACTTCATTTATTTTCACTAATTCTTACCTTTTATTATTGTAGTTTCGAGTTTTTTCAGTTTTGCTTCTCGGAAAAAATATTTCTGGAATATAAAAATCATTTAAATCAAAAAAATATGTTGCTTGTTAGAAGAAAATTCTCAATAGAGAATTTGCTTTTTTCGTCTCAGAAAACTATAAAAAAAATAAATAAATTTGACAAACAAAAGTTTTCGCAGAAAATTTTTCTAGATCGAAAAAAAATTGTATGTGGACAGAAAAAAAGGTTCCAAAAAAAAAATTGCTCTTGATCGACAGAAATTTCCTATAGAAAAATTTTACGAAAAAATATTTTTTTTTTAATTTTTATATATTTTTTTTGGCAAAAATTTTTCTATGGAAAAGTTTTCCCTGGAAAATTTAGCCTTCGAAAATTTTTACTCTATATAAAATTTTTTTTTGATAATAATAATTTTTCTTGAGAGTGAAATTCTCAATAAAGAAAAAAATTCCATCAGAAAAACTTTTCTTGACAGAAAAAGTTTGTTAACGGAAAATTTAGCTGGACTGAAAATATTCCTACAAAAAATGTTTCCTGGACAGAAAAATATTTTTAGAAAAAGATTTTTCTGTATAAAAAATTTTTCTTGATTTTTATACAAAAAGTTTGCAGGTCAGAAACAGGTTTTTAGTACAAAGAAAGACCAACAAAAAAATTTTCAAAAGATAAATTTTCGCCCGACAAAAAGCAATCCATAGGAAGGCTTTTCATTTTTTTAACAAAAAGATTTTTGAAAAAAATTATCTTTGACAAAAACTAATTTTTGCAGAAAAAACTTTTTTGGTGAAATGTTTTTTTTTCACAAGAATAGAAAATATATCTATATATAGAATATTTTTTTTAAACCTTTCTATGAAAACATTTCATTCGTTAAAGAAAACAAAAATGTTGTTTTTGTTTTACTTGGCAGTGCTTGAGTTTTACTGCATTCCTTAGGACCGATCACCATTTCCAAGAAAGTGTCTTTAAGAAAAATAAGTACCAGCTGTTGCAATTTGAACCTCTTGCTAAGGAAAACAAAGTTGGGAAACACTAATAAGCTGAAGCATTTCCTGGACGTCGAAGAAATTTAAAATTCGCTTAAATTTTGTCATTTTCAGCGTCTTTTTGATTAAAATCTGTAGGGACTACGAAGACACTCCCTTCAACGAAACACCGCCTCGAAGGTCTCAAGTTTAAAGCACCCCTGGCAAATAGAGTCAACTTCACTAATAACCATAATTTTAATTTAAAAAAATTTTGCAAAATTTCCAATTTTCTTGCTGAATGTTGGAAAACTGCAACAGCACCAGCAGCAACAAAAAACAAAACTTTATTAATTAAACTTGCTGAAGAATACAATTTGTATTGGACTCTCCCCCGCCCCTCGATGTTATGCAGCAGCTCAAGAACAACGTTCTGGCCGAAAAAGCGCAAAAGAAAACAGGTTCCTGCATATATATTTATAAAAATTCTTGGTTCAGAAAACAATTTGTAAAATTAAGGGTTGGAAGCTTGACTGTAAATAAACATTTGTGGGATACGAGCACTTTTCTCGTTTCCAACGAAAGCCAAATATGCGGCGAAAGTTCAGTTCGAGTTTTGTCATGCCCAACTGGTCACAAAAACTCATGTTACTGGTAAGAGGCAAAACAAGAAGCAGACGAAGTTAAACGAAAGGTTTTAGGGCAAAATAATCTCAATTGAAAAAGTTTTCAAACATTCCGTAAAAAAACTTATAAGAAAGACAAATTCTGTGTAGGATACAAAAGAAAAACTTATATGTAAAACTATTCGCCACCAGAGTGTTTCAGAAGTGAGTGTTTTTTCAATAAATCAATAGAAATTTAATCTGAAAAAAAAATAAATTTTTATAGGAAAACTTTTCTTTGGTGAAAAGTATAATAGGTATAAATAATATAATTTGGTGAAAGTATAATAGTAAAATAAAATTTATAAACAAATTTTAATGAAAAAAATATATGAAAAAAATTCCTTAACAAATTTTACATGGAAATCCATGTTCTAGAGAAATAAAATCCGTAAAAAAATTCGCTGTAAAAAATTTTTTCTCCCAAAAATTATTTTTCTGTAGAAAACATTTTTGTTATGCAAGATTTAAGCCCCTACTGAAAAAAAATCTGTTAAAAAAATATAACAAACAAAAATTCATAATAAAATTTGCCGTAAAAACTTTATGTAAAATATTTTGCAGTAAAAATTTTGTCTACAGAAAAAATTTGAAAACAAATTTTACACTCCTACAAAAAAAAAATGTTTATCCAAAAATCTGCCATAGAAATTCAGGCTCTAGATAATAAGTCCATAAAAAAAATTCCGTATAAAATTACTATAAAAAATGTTAAAAATTTTTCTGCGCAAGGAAACATTTTACAAAAAAAAATTTTAAAGTCCTACTGAAAAAATGTTATACAAAAATTGTTTAAAAAAAAATATAGCATAGAAATCCATGTTGTAGAAAAACACCCTAAAAAAATTGCCGTAAAAAATTGCAGAAATTAATTTTATAAAAACATTTTTATACTCCTACTAAAAAAATTTAATACAAAAATCTTTTAAAGAATTTTTTTAATATTTCCTTAAAAACAAAATTGCTGTAAAAAATGTTTCTTCAGCAAAAAATATTATAAAAAATACTCCATAGAAAAAACTTTGCGTGCAATTGAAAAAATTTCCATGCAAAAATTTGTTTCTGCCAAAAAAAAAAAAACTTTTTAAAGCAAAAATTGTCTGTATTTGTGATTTATTAATTTTTTTTTTTTTTGTTAAATCTATGAAAACAATTTTTTTCCTTTTTTGAAAAAGCACTAAGTTTTTGGCGTGCCTTAATCTTTTCTTTATTTTAATTCAAATTAATTATTGTGGTTCTGTTACAAAAGGATTGTTTTGATGCTCCACTTTCGCCATCATTTATCATCTTTTAAAGAAACTTGTGCAGCGCTGCTGCTGCCCGATCTCTAATATGGAATAAAATAAGAAAAAGCAACTGACAGCAACTTAATTTAGTTGAATTTCTTAATAATTTATTTTTCCCTCTAATTTTCTTTTGGTGCAGCTGCAGTTGTGGCACAGAGTTGTTGCATGATGCTACTTGCTGCATTATAATTGTTCTTTGGCCAAAAACAATTAAAACAGCACATTCGCACCGAAATACTTGAACAATGTTTTCTTAATTTTTAATAGTTTTTCCTCTTTTCTCTCTCGATTTTCTACATTTTCCTTGTTTTGTGTGTGCGTGTGTGTGTGTGTGTTTTTTTTTTTTGATATTTCAATGCAGTTGTAGAATTAAATAAACGCTTTTGGATGGGAAAGTAAAGTTTTTACTTTTGATGCCGACAAAGTTGAAGATCCAATAACACCTTTGCCAGGACTTAAGCAGGCGGGAGGGGTGGAAATGCCAGGCAAGAAGTTTGTAAGTTTTAAGTTTCTCGGCTTAAGGCTGCACGTTTTCAGGCGTCTTCGGACAGTCTGCCAAGAAGAACATGAACACTTATTTGTTTAGGCATTTTTTTGATATGCAATAATTTTAAAACAGTTTTCATTTGATATGCAATTAGTTTTTCTTTTGTGGCAAAACATTTTATTGAATAGATAATTGCGGAGCAACTTTGCCACTTGGCTGTTTAAATGATTGAGCTGCCCCTCCAACTGATAAAACTTTATTAACACACCGAGTGTTCTTTGGAGCAAACTTTGCAAGCGCTGCACCCATTTCACAAGAAAATACGAGGTCGTTCCTCACACCCGACTCACTAACATTTTTCCGGCGTGTAGCAGACGACCTTTTCTTTTGTTGTTTTTTTCCCATTAAGTTTAGAAAATAATTGCCGAAAGTTATAAGAAAATGGTTACTTTGCTTTTTGTTCGGCTTTTTGTTTCAAACAAATACATTTTGTAATTTAAACATGACCTTAAGGCATATCGTATGCATTTCATGCATGTTGAGCTGCAGTCACTTGCTGGGCTGCGCTGCCGACGCTGCCACTCCCACGGACCCCTGCTGCAAGTTCTTGTTGCCAGCCACCCAAGTGCCAGTCAAAAATAGAACACAGTTAAATTTTAAGATGGCCGTAAAACAAACAAAAAAAAACAAAAAAAGCTATAACGAAGAAATTGTATTTAAATAGTCTTATAACTCCCATGGTGTGTTCTAGAAAAATGGTCCACTGTAATAAACTCAAGTCATATTTCGTTTTCGTTTTCGGTTCGGTTCTGTTCGAAATCGTCTCAATGGCTGTTTGTTGCTGCTTCACCAGCAGTCTTGGCTGGCGTTGACTTGGCCCAAATCGTATCATTGGCTCGCGTTTTTGTATTACACTTCATTTTCATCTATTGTATCGGCACTCGTGGTGCATTTCATTTGTATTTTGTTATTGTTTTTCCTATTTCCTCGCTCTCTCCCCACCAAAAATATATTCGTCAGAAACAGCATTTGTTTTGTTGTATCCGTATCTTTTCGTAGTAATTGTTTTTATGACTTAGAGCAGGAACAAGAACAAATTCAAATAAAACCAAGAGGATGGAAAACGAAAAAAGAAAAGAAATAGACGACAGCAGAAATTTTTAAGTAGCGTCATACGATTAAACTCGTTATATTTTTAATGCATGTTGAAATAACGATAAATTTTAATGAGTTCATACTTAAAACACTCTCTTAAGAACAACTAAATAAAATGGGAAATACTACAAACTTTAAGGAATAATACAAACGATTATTGATTTCACATAATTTTAATGTGAAAGTAGAAAAATTTAATACGAATTTTCCAGTCCAAATCAAATAGAAATAAAAATATTTGTTTTTCTATGCAGTCACATTTGTCACATAAATAATATGAATTATTTCATGCAGATAGTGAAATAGATTTACGCCTGCACTTGCTATGACGGCCTAATCTGCTGGTTGAGAGAGTCACTACCGCCGCCATGTGACTTTTCTGGCGCACAAGAATGGCAACTTCTTGTGTCACAAACGTCGTTTTTTTCAAGAGTTCATCCAATCCAAGCCGCCACGTGGCTTTTCCCGCACACAAGAATGGCAACTTCTTGTGTCACAAATGTCGTTTGGCTCAAGAGTTCAACCAATCCAAGCCGCCACGTGGCTTTTCCCGCACACAAGAATGGCAACTTCTTGTGTCACAAACGTCGTTTTGCTCAAGAGTTCAACCAATCCAAGCCGCCACGTGGCTTTTCCCGCACACAAGAATGGCAACTTCTTGTGTCACAAACGTCGTTTTGCTCAAGAGTTCATCCAATCCAAGCCCCCACGTGGCTCTTACCGCACACAAGAATGGCAACTTCTTGTGTCACAAACGTCGTTTTTTTCAAGAGTTCATCCCAACCAAGCCGCCATGTGGCTTTTCCCGCACACAAGAATGGCAACTTCTTGTGTCACAAACGTCGTTTGGCTCAAGAGTTCAACCAATCCAAGCCGCCACGTGGCTTTTCCCGCACACAAGAATGGCAACTTCTTGTGTCACAAACGTCGTTTTGCTCAAGAGTTCATCCAATCCAAGCCCCCACGTGGCTCTTACCGCACACAAGAATGGCAACTTCTTGTGTCACAAACGTCGTTTTGCTCAAGAGTTCATCCAATCCAAGCCGCCACGTGGCTTTTACCGCACACAAGAATGGCAACTTCTTGTGTCACAAATGTCGTTTGGCTCAAGAGTTCAACCAATCCAAGCCGCCACGTGGCTTTTCCCGCACACAAGAATGGCAACTTCTTGTGTCACAAACGTCGTTTTGCTCAAGAGTTCATCCAATCCAAGCCCCCACGTGGCTCTTACCGCACACAAGAATGGCAACTTCTTGTGTCACAAACGTCGTTTTGCTCAAGAGTTCATCCAATCCAAGCCGCCACGTGGCTCTTACCGCACACAAGAATGGCAACTTCTTGTGTCACAAACGTCGTTTGGCTCACCAGTTCTCAGGATAGTCGTAGAAGTCCAACCTTCCGACTCAGTAGTTTGATTTGCTAAAGCAACACGCATCACACTTACACCAGCAGGTATCCTGCTAACCTCCTATCTGTGATTTCCGTTTTAAATCCCAGCCGAAACGTTTCAGCTAAAAATAGGCTCCTGAACCAAATGATGAATTAAGTATCTTCCGTAGAAAGTATCACAGTATTATGCCGGTCGCCCGCTGTATTAATTAATTCTGAATGAAGGTTGCACAACGCTTTGAAGCATCCCCCTTTGAAAGTATTCCGGGATCATGCAGGTCTCCTGCTCTGCACCGCTCTCTCCCTGCCTTTAAAATTCAGAAATGCCGCTACCGTGAAGGCATCACACTGTGGAGAATTGTGTTACTTCTGTTATTGCTGAGCGGAATTCTATTGCCTAAAAATTTGATCGCTTGATACCACTAAATACAGCCATTTGTTGGCCTCCCAATCACCACTTTTAATCCCACACAGACTCATGTGATCTAATCGTTGCAAAGTTTCCGATCTTTTCACAAATAAAACATTTTTCACTAATACCTAAAACTATTACATTTAATTTCAGTAGTAAAAGAAACAAAAAACTTCAAGACTTTGCAAGTGATTTAAATCTCTTAATAGTTTATTGTTGTCTTTCTAAGCAATTTACCCAACAGATTAGACATCTTTTTAAATTTTTTCCTAATCATTCCCAGAACTGTCTGCACAAGAGTGTAAAAATTATGATCATTATTTGGCGACACGGCCGCCGCTTGGCCGAAGAAAATCATTATCAAGATACAAAAATTTGTACTAAAACCACACAAAACTCGATTTTTACCATTTACCGATTACACTCTCATGTTGTACTGCTGCACTTGAACGATTCGCGCTCTCGATTCAATCAAGCAAAAAGCTTTTGATTACTGTCTATGCGGCTCATCACAGTGCAGCAAATCATTTGCTAAACTGGGTCTGGAAAATCAGGTGAAAGATATGCCTGTAATTTATTTTCTTCCTATTTCACAACGAAGTGCTCTGAATCAGTTACAAAGTTGTTTGATTACGAAATATTATTATAACATTAATATGTTTTCAACTACAATGAACAAAAAAGTTGCTGATCCAGATACTTTTTTTACAGCAAATCCGTAAAAAAGTTTTTGTTAAAGTTGTTGTTTCTTTGATCTGCGATCAAAAATGGCGCTTTTATTATATTTTTTGGTTGTGGGCAAGCATCGATTCATAGCGCTTGCTGGTGTGAATGGTGGTCTAGTTAGTGGTTTTCTGAAACAAAAATGCGGACCGATGACGCCAGCAGCCTGAAACATGAATACAATTTATTCGTCCTTGATCGATTCGATCTCATCTGAAATTGTAGGATCCCAGATCCCAGGCTTAATAACTTCGTTTGATGTTATGATTATTCGATCAGACATTAGGCTCAGTTTGCACAGCACTTGGAAGTCCTTATCTGTAGACGTGTATGTTTCTTTACAAAAAAAAAACTTTCATTATTACAAACTGTCCCGGCATATTGTCATTCATTATTTAACGAGCTTCGATGGTAGTTGTTTTTTTTTTTCTTCAAATTTAATTCATTGACTTATAAATAAGTTTTCAGTTTTCTTTTTTTTAAGATATACTTTTGCTTTTTGTTTGTATGAAGTACAAACGATTTTTGAAAGGATCCCTTTGATTTTTAAGAGTTTTTTATATTAAATTTTTGCTAATATTAATATTTTACTTCTAATAAAGGCATTCTCTTTAGTTTGAAAACATCAAACAAATTCAAGCTGGCCACTCTCGCTTTCAATATTACACTAATCACGACCATCATCTTTGTTGATATCAGGCTCATCATCATCATCATCATCATCATCATTAACATCAAATGGCAATAAATTGTGAAAGTATTAATTCTATTATTTGCACAATGGCACGCCAAAGCTACAGCTGGCAATTTGACTGACTGACTGACTGATGCTGGAATGAACATTTAATAGAATTTATGACAAGCAAATGTTTCCTTCGACTTTATAGCTATTTATTTCGGCCACTTTAATTTTTGTTTTTCAAGTTTCGTCATCGCGCTGCAATCATCATCATCTCACTCGTTTTATATCTCGAAATTGTAATCAAATTAGCGAAATAGCGCCGGCTTGTCTCTCAGCCATTAAGAGAAGCAAAACAAGGCAATCGGCAGGAGGTACGCAGTTTTTGGAGGCAAAACAGAACGAGAAAAGTACTGGTGTCCGTCCGTTGGCCATTGTTATTGTAATGTTCGTCGAGTGCTATAAAATGCTAATGAGCTGTACTGTTTATGCTCAAATAATACAGCGATGACTGCACAAAAGTGAGCGCTTCCAGTCTTTTTTTGCGCAGAAATTTCAAATTCAATGGCTTGATAACTATTATGGTGGAATGCTGTGCTTGTAATACAATAAATTGAAGCCAATGCTTTTCTACTCTGTTGGGTTTAGAGAAGAAGAGGAAGTGTTTGGTCGAATGCTGAGGAGTTTCAATTGTTTTCTATTAAGATCTCAGAAGCTGCATCTCAGCTGATGCAGTTTGCACTGGACTGGATTTTGCTGACGGCTCTATTTTCTATTTGAACTTTATTACCGCCACTTTATTTATTTCACATAAACAACTACTGGTTAAGAAAGAGTCCATCTATATTAATATCAACTCCTAAGACGAGCTTCTTCCCTAGTGGCCAACGTGACAGTCGTATACATTAAATTTGAAAACAAAAAAAAAATATTAAGAAATTTATTGTCACATAAATTTTTAATGTAAATTATAGCTCATAGAAAGAAAATGTTCAAACTATGGCGAACGTGACGGCTGTATACTTTTAAAATGTTTGATTTAATTTAAATTGTTTCAATTTTTAATGTAAATTAAAGCCAATAGAAAGAAAATTTTCTAAATATGGGGTTTTTTCAGGTGACGAACGTGACAGTTATACATAAGAAGAAAAAGAAAATGTTTTCAAATCTATATTTAATGCAAGTTATAGCTCATAGGAACATATTTTTCAAAATATGGGAATTTCTCTGATGGCAAACGTGACGGTTGTACACTTTTAAATTAAAAAATATATGATAAATTTACTTTCAAAGTCCTGTTTATTGTTAACTAAAGCCAATAAAAAGAAGATTTTTAAATATGGCTATTTTGCAGATGGCGAACGTGATAGTTGCACACGTTCACATTGGGTAGCAAAAAAAATGGAATAACGGTTCATATCTGTTTTTAAAGTAAAGTTGAAAATATAGATACTTTGCTGATGGCGAACGTGACGTTGAAATACTCATAAATTAAAAAAAATATATAAATTCAATAGTCAATTAATTTTTAATGTTAATTATGGCTAATAAAAGGAACAATTTCATAATATGGGTACTTTTCAGGTAGCGAACGTGACGGTTGCACACCTTTAAACCAAAAAATCAACTACAGAATTAGTTTTTAATGTAGATTATAGATAATAAAAAGCGGATTTTTAAAATATGGATAGCGAACGTGACATTGTTATTCGTTTACATTAAGTAAGAAATATTCTAAAATCTATTTTTAATACTAATACTTTATAGAAAACTATATAAAAACGTAGATTTTTAAAATGTTGCAACTTTTATGGTGGCAAACGTGACACTTGTTCATGTCTAATTAAAAACAGAGAAAATAATTGCAAATTGATTTCTAAGGTAAATTAAAGATAATAAGAATTACTGTCTTCCATATTAAAGTTAATACATCTCGACTTTTATCGAAAATTTCGTTAAAATTAAACATTTTTGCTTAAGAAGGATTTTTATTCTTTTTATTCTCCTAGAAAACTTTTTAACGCCTGAACATTCTTGGGAGACAAAATAAAATCTACTTCTTCCATAAAACTAAAGGCATAAAAACGTTTAATCTTTAATTTGTCACAACTATAACAAGATCAATTTGCCCCCCCCCCCCCCCACACGAATCCCCACTGAATTCACTCTGAATTCTCACCAACTTATGCCAACCACTTAAAGTCACTAATTACATTTTTATGACCGAACATTTCGTCAAACTGATTGTAAAGTCTTGAATTTTTCAATTAAAAGCCAGCAATAGAAAAACAAAGCGATCCACTTAAAAATTACTTAACATTCACCAACAAACAAACACTTCAAACCCAAACAGATAAATAACTTTAATGACTTTCTTTAGATAAAAGCAAACAACTACTTAAAAAGTCCATAATCATAAAAATCTTCCACTAAGTCACTTGAGATATTCTAACATATAAATTCTTGTTCTGCTTTTCTGATCTCGAACTTTTATGCAGGCCCTTACACGCACCATGCACCACATTTCACAATCACTGGGCCGTCAATCAGCCAGTCAGCCGGCCATTTCTCCGGCAGTTACACAACACAATGACAGTTTATTGGGCTAATAGAATTTTCATTACATTGACAGCCAGCCCACACTTGCGACACTTACACTTAACCAAATAAATGTGTAATTATGCCATCTTGCGTATTCTGCTTATTCTGATTATTTGCGGTCGTCAGATTGATGTTGTTCCGACAACTGCTTTCATGCTTTTCTTTATGGTCTTTCTTAACATGTAAATGAATTCAATGCAGCGATGCCTTTACAAAGAAAACTGCAGCTCTTGGAGGAAGAGGGGATGTTGTTGGTTTCTAAATAGCACTTTGGATTTAGAAAGCAGAACTAATTAGTTTAGTCTTTTAGGACTCAGTAAAGTTGCCAACATTGTCGTCTTAAAATGGGTTGTGTGAATATCCCAAAAAAGGGACATTTTTTAAAATTTCTCTTTATTTTTTCTAGAAATTTTCATACCACCAAATTTTCATAAAACCAATTTACTTTAGACCGATTATTTTTCATCAAAAGTGGCTGGAAAAAAATTTCCCTCAAAGGGAAATTTTTGGGGAATTTTCCAAAAAGGGAAATTTATTTTCCTGAACCTTAGCACAATAATACTAAATTAATTTTAGCCCATTTTTTTAAACAAAAATACTAAAAAAAAATTTCCCAAAAAGGGAATTTTTCCAATTCGAAAGTTGAAAATATTTGTTCAATCGGTCCCATAAAACTAAATTTTATTTGAATAATTTTTATTAAAGAAAAAAAAAAAATTCCCAAAAAGGGATTTTTTTTCAACTGCGAAAAAGTCAAATTTTAATGTAAAATTTTTTATAGAATTTAAATCGAATGCTAAACAAATAATTCTTGTGCAGAAAATTATTGAAATAACCTTTTGGGAATATTTCCGAAAAATTCCCAAATTAGGGGAATATGATCGGCTTAAGGCTACGACAAATCTGTTCAATGTCGAAATATGTTTCACACTTAAAGGTTTTCTTTCAACTCATCATATTTTTATTTGTTTTATTTGTTACAGATTCTTCTTCTATACCACATCTGTGCGACAACATCAAATGTCCACCGCTGTCGGAGTTATCCTGTCCAGCGGACAGCAGCATACGTGAACTCATAGCAGAGCCTCTTATAGCCGTCAATAGTGACGAAGATCTACATCATAATCTTCTTAACTTTACCCAGATCTCGGAGGAACTATTTTCTCAATGCTGTCTGAATAAGAAATGCATTTGCAAACTTTGTCACATACCCGACTGTCACAAGGAAGGTGAAGTTGTGGTCGAACTAATGGCCGAATCCAACGATTTGCCCGGCTTCTGTTGCGGCAAATATGAGTGCCAAAAGGAGCCGAACTGCACAGACGTACAAAACACCGACAACTATTGGCTGACAAACTGCCAGCGCTGCAAATGTCGCGGCGGCCACCGGCTGTGCTATCAGAGCTGCGATGAGGGCGTCAAGAAAGCAGCCATGTGTCACATAGAAAATACAAACACGTTCTACGAACACGGCCAAAGCTGGCGCAACGGCTGCTATGAGTGCGAGTGTGTCAATGGCGAGAGTGACTGTACCATCACGTTTTGTAAGGGCTTGAATTGCGCCAAGAATCGCCAAGTTCAGTTGAAGGACAGCTGCTGTCCGGTGTGCTGGCCCAAAGGTTTTCCCATGCCCAATGCCGACGCGCAGTACGATGAGGATAGCGAACTGGAGGAGGAGCATAATAACAACGAAATAGAATCTGGTGGCCAGCATTACGACAATAATGAAGATTATGGGGAAAATGAGGATCAAGTGGAGCCGGATATAGAACTAAAGCCCATAAACGAAATGGCCAAACCAGCTGCTGGCGAGAATAGCACAACTACAGCTACAACCACCAGCAGCAGCAGCAGCACCACCACCACAACCACAACCACAACCACAACTACTGCTAAGCCCCCTACAAAAGCTAATCCGACGACCACTTCGCCGGCGCCAAAGCTAGAAAACTTCTTTACCTCCACAATGCCCAGCACCAACAACAACATCAGTCTACCCTGTAAAATCGATAATCCAGCCAGCAGCACCCCCGAGCCCTGCCAACGAGCCGAAGCACCCGCCACCTACCAGGTCTACCCCCAAGTTGTCGAACTCATGCGCTACAGCCAACACAACAACCTGCTGTACACCATTATAGGCTGTCTGTCGGTCTTGGTGGTGATTCTGGCCGCCTGGAACATACACCTGAAGGCCAAGCAAAGATCCTATCGGCCAGTCTCCAATTTCGATGACAACTTCAATCGAATGTCTTCTAACATTAAGAAAATGAACGACTATGTTTAAGGCCGAAAGGCTCCCAGCCAGAAGCAGCTAAACATTAACTCTTTAATTAGTCCAAATAGGCTAAAATGTATAGTTTTAAAACATATATATAGTATTTAGGATCATGTAAAAGGCCCCCTAAGAGCTGTATTTATTTCACTTACACCGCCCCACCAACCAACACATTTAGACCAGCCTTTGCTTAGCTGAGGATCTCAAAAACAACAACAACAACAACAACAACAACAAATATAACTAAATGTTTTCCAAAAGAAAAAAAGAATCAAAACTAATTTCATTACATGTTATTTATAAAAAAAAAAAAGAAAAACAAACAAATTAAAACAAAAATATATATATTTAAAATTACAAAAAGTATTCAATATTTTCCTAAATTTTAGCTAAAATTTTAATATATTTTTTTCCTAGTTTTAAACAAATTTATGCTAAAGTTACAATATGAACCCACACCAGCTTCAATAAATTCCTGTTGCAACTTGTGCGGCCGCAAAAACAAAAACAAAATGACTACAGAATCGAACGGCAGCAATAAAAAATGGAATAAAAATGAAATTATGAATAACAAATGATTTGCTTGAAAGGCAGGACCAGAATTGTAAACGACTGTTGCTGGCCCAGAACTATTTCAAGACTCTGGCAGGCGCTTCAAACAGTCGCATCTGTGCTCGGGGCCATTTATGTCATCATCATCATCATTTGCTAGTTTGGCCTCAACGGGTGGCAAATCACAGAGCAGAGTTTTGGCACCTGTGTCCTCCCGGCACTGTAACCGTTTAGGTGGCACCGATTCCCGCTGGGCCTATATCTTTTTAGCTCCCAGTCAAATGTTTCAGAAACATGAGATTTCCAACTTTAAGAATTCCAACTTCCGAAACTACACAATCCGTAGTGCTGTAATTTTTTAAAAAACGCACGAATTGGGTTTCATTAGGACTTATTTGACTGTTCTCTCATTTGGCCAAAAATTTCTTCTGAAATTCTGAAACTCGGGAAATGATTTCGTCTATTTCATTCTCCGTAAGATATTTTTATTATAACAAATTTTACATTAAATAGTCTTTTTACTTTTTCCTAATCATTTCAATATATAAATATATATATATATATATATTCCGTCAGAGATTTTTGTATGATATCAGTTGGATTAAACAAATCGGCTTAAAACTTATAGGAAAAAACTTATCAAAAACTTTTTATAGAGTTAAATATTTCAAATGCTCGAACTGATAAAAAGCATTTCATATGACCAGGTGACACCGATCAGCCAGTTTCTTGATCTCTATGCGGCAAAAATAAAACACGAATAAAAATTATTTCGAATGACCGGGATAAATCGGCAAAGCCAGACAATTTCTTAGTTTCTATGCGGCAAAAAAAAACTAAAAACTAAAAAATACTTGATCTGATAAAAACCATTTCGAATGACCCGATTAAGTTGAGTCAGTCAGTCAGTTTCTGGTTCTGGGCGGCAAAGGAAAACATGATTAAATATATTAAAGATTTTTACAAAATTTATACAACAATAATCACAATTTCTCTTCTAATGGGTAAAATTAAAATGAGCGCAATCTACTGGATTTGCTTCTATTCCTGTGCAAACGTTGCTGCCGGTGCTTCAGCTTATGGTCAGGTCTGATGTATAAAACGGCTGGAAATACAGGACCTATTTTCTTAGCCTGAGGCTTAAACATCCAACACCAAATTACAGCGATACAAATTTAATAAATATTATTTTTTATAAAAAAAAATTTTAAGTTGCTGCAAAGCACAAAATACCAGCCAGCTGAGACGAGCCGGTAACCAATAAATATATAAGCAAAGCTAAATCCTAGTGTGGTTTTTTTAGTAAGTCAAACTAATTAGTGTGACAGCAATATGAACTTGCTGCATGGCACACATTTCACACAACCACAACGAGATGCAAACAGCACGACAATTATTTATATAACCGGAACTTGTAAAATATATCTTGATAAGCGGGATTAAACAATATTCTATATTGTTTTTTGGCCAACCTAATTATGGAATTGTAATAACGAACTAGATTTTGCTGCAAAGCACAAAGTAGAAGCGGAGAGGGCGACACAGAAACCAGAAATAATCATGAAAATAACAGGTACAAAATATACTGTCTTGCGAAAAGGCCCAACCAATAGGTGCAGTAAAGCAAATGCAATTGCTGCACAGCACACAGAGTTGCAATCAGATGCTTAAGACTATTAATTCTATACATATAAAAGCGTAAATAAGAGATCTTGCCGCTGAGATTTTTGGCAAAATGAAATAAAACAACTGTTTTGTTAAAGAACAAGAATGTCCTTCGATGCAATAGTTCATGATTATCATTTCTTCAGGATTATCGTAATCTTGAAAGTGACTGACGACTTTCGACTCCAGGCATTTTTCTGCTCTTTTTAAATGCAAAGTCCTTGCAGGCGATATTTTGTGTTTTCTTAGACAACAAAAGGCTGGGTTTTTGATTCACCAGTTCATGATTACGATTTCTTTAAAGCGACTGCAGACGTTCGGAATAGCGGAGTTGGAGTTTGTAGAAGAAATGAGCGCTGAGAAATGGGTTTGCCGCCTGTGCAGGAGCTGTGGGTCAAGTTTAAAATTGTCATTTTTTTCAAATCAAAATCCTTTTCTTTTAGTAGCCCTCAAAATTACACCAACAACATGTTTGGTAATAGAAAAGATTCCTACAGTCAGGGACTTCCAATTGAATTAATAACGCAAGAGGGGATTTACATATGTAACGCACTGTAGATACTAACTGAAAGCAACCAACACATTAATCAATAAAACATTTAACTATTATTTATGTGATATATATTATTAAGTGAGGAAATAATAAATAAGTTTATATTTAATAATATAACGAACGATCTGTTTGGACCATAATATTGAAGAGCGGATAAACGAGAAAACAAATCAAAAAGAAAGAGACATTTTTTTCTTTTTTTTCAACTATTTTAACTGTAAATGATTTTTGCCTGTTTTTATAACTAATTTTTTTTTATTTGAAATAGTTTTCTATTCGTTATCTTTAAGTTATTGCCACCTTAAAATAAATTTAATTGAATATTTCATAGAAAAATAATTAATGGCTGATTTAATTTTAAATAATAAAAATTTAATGGCAAAATTTCCAGCTTGCAAATATTCATTTAAACTAAAGAAACTTATAAAATAACTTTTAACAGCCTTTCTTTTAATAGTTTAAAGCCTTTCTTTGTTCTAAAGAGCAAAACAAAAAAATTATATTTATATATATTTAAAAAAAAAATCTTTTGTCTATAATTATTTTCCTTTTTTTCATTTTTTAAATTAAATTAAGCAACGAAAATGATTTAGCTTTTAGTAAATAAACAAAATAATCTGATATAATAAATTTGGAAACCTGTTTTATTTAGCAAATACTTACACGGCACTAAAGTTGAGCAGCGTTTACGCGGCTCCAGTTAATGTCCACCTGAAAAAGCTGAAAATTAACCATTTATCATGTTGATTTTAAAGTTATTAGAAAACATGTTTTAAAAACTCCGTATTTTAAAAATTTCATTGTGTTTCAAACGTCACCTGATCCATAATATGCCACATTAATGATGACATATTTTGGTTGACCCTTTCTTTTGCCTTGAAACGTTTTATTTACTTGCAGCGGCAGTTTTGTTTTTGTTGGTTATTGATATTCAATCAAATTCATTAAAAACGCATTCACGATAATGAAAGGGGGTGGGGGGGAAAGACTGCAAAACCGCCCAGCAACTCTTTTGAGAGTTTAAATGTCATGACAACTTTTAATTGAAGAAAAAATTCATTAAAGCAAAATATTAAAATTCTGCTGTTTTGGATGTCAATCAAAATAATGACGATAAAAATAAAATATTTGCAAATTTGCCGACATGCACATCCATCCAAACACACTTTCATTTAAATTATTCATATTTATTGTTTGAAAAATTTTTATTCGGTTCGAAAATTTTATTCGATTAAAAGTTTTTATTCCGTTAACATTTGTTCGTTTTAAAGTTTTTATTGCATGAAAAATTTTTATTCGATTAAAAATTTTTTATTCGCTTATATATTGTAAATATGTATGTACATATATCCGATTAAACAGTTTTTATTCAGTTAACAAATTTGCTATGTTGTTGTTGTTGTATTCGATTACAATTTTTTTAAGGAAAAATGTTTTGTGAAATCAAAAAGTTTTCATCGAAAATATTTTTAATACGTTTAAAAAAAATTTTAAGCGAATGAAATAATATATTAAAATAATTGAATAAACAGTTTAAGTCGAATAAATACGAATAAAATGTTTTAAGCGAATAAAATTTTTTAAGCGGACAAAAATTTGAATTCATATAAAAAATCGAATAAAGAAATTTTAATTGAACAAAATATTTCAGTCGAATATGAAATGTTAATCGAATGTGAAATTTTAATCGAATTTTATTCGAATAAAAATTTTAATCGAATAAAAATTTTAATCGAACAAAACTGTTAATCGAACAAAACTGTTAAATAAAAAAAAAAAAATATTTTAATCGAATAAAATTTTTTAAGCGGACAAAAATTTGAATTCATATAAAAAATCGAATAAAGAAATTTTAATTGAACAAAATATTTCAGTCGAATATGAAATGTTAATCGAATGTGAAATTTTAATCGAATTTTATTCGAATAAAAATTTTAATCGAATAAAAATTTAAATCGAACAAAAATGTTAAATAAAAAAAAAATATTTTAATCTAATAAAATTTTTTTTTACAGAATATCCTTTAGCCAAATTGTATATTTTCCTAACAAAATTAATTGAAAAAATAATAAAATTAAAACTTTGCGCATGAAAAACTATTCTGTGAAAACCAATCGAATTTAAATGTTTTCTGTTAAACACTTTTTAATACAAATAACAATTTTTTAAGTGGTAAAAATTTATGGGAAAATTGCCTTTGAGAATAATAGTTTTTCGTATAAAAATATTTAATCGAATAAAATGTTTAATGAAATAAACAAGTTTAAGCGAAAAAAAAGATATTTTCTGCAGAAATTTTAAACAGAATAAAAATTTTTTTACAAAGTTAAATTAATTGACAAACTAATTAAAGTTAGAGAAATTTTTGCGAAAAAAATTTGTGGGTAAAAACTTTTTCATCCACATGAAAATTTTTATATCGAAAACAAAATTGTGCCTTGGAAATTTTTTGTTGGAAATTCTTTGATGAAAATCACAATATTTCAATAGAAAGTTTTTCACTGCAACTTTTAAAAAAGGACGCAAAATTTATTCGTTTTCGAATAATTGATGCGTTTTTAAAATAAAACCAATTATTGGTTTTTTCTGTGTCTGCTGGATGAAGTCATATTTATTTTGTAATCTTTTATACTCACGCCTTGTACTTTTGCAAAAAAGTTGCGCTGGCAATCAATTAAACGTCAGCCTTAAAGGTCGTTGTGTAAATCATTAATAACTTATTTTTTTAATGGCCAAAAGTTTAAGTTTTATGTCGGTTGTCATTAATGTTTTCAATTTGGCATTTGCCGGTAGATTTTCGAAAGTCGTTGGCGATTTAAATGACGTCTGCTCCTGTTTATGGCAACTTGTGCTGCTTGTTGTTGCCCCTGGATGATTTTGTTATCGATATTGTTCGCTGACAAGACTGACACCCAAGAGAGACTGTGGAGTGCCAAATAAAAGATTGAACAACTCAATTCACCCGCATGTGCGTTAAAAGTGCGACTTTACCCAGGCCGCTTAACATGTGTCGCGTATGTCATATGGCATAAATGTTAGGAGAAATAACTCCACACATTGTGGAATTGATTTACATCAGCAAGTCTCTATAGAAACAAAAGCTATAAATTTATTTAAGAAGTGCTCAGCCTTCACCAGCCTGAAGTTTTAAATTGTTATATACAAAATTTTTTCCTGTATAAAATATAAAAAGGATAAAGTCCTTACAACCCCAATAACTTATTGAAGCTCTAATTACAGAAGTGACAACACAAAGTTCTGGAAACTCATTTCCCTGTTATTTATGGCAAAAATGTGCCCCCCCCCCCCTTTAACTCCACCATCTGAGCCAGTAACGCAAACAAAAACAGATCATAATTTAAAAAGTCCTTTTTTTTGCGGAATTATTACCATAATGAAGATTGTGGCAGCAGTTGCACGCTAAAGTTGCTGCAACAGAATACCGGAAATGTAAACGAATTATAGTTACAACAAGTGGAGAAGAAGGCAGCAAAACATTTGAAATGAAATTTGAAGAAAATTAAACTTAAACAAACAGCAGGATCCTTTTGGCATACAACTATTTACAAGGAGCAGTAAAAGTATTAAATCAAGCCAAAGTAAAACTAAATTGTATATTCCCTCATTTTTTTTTTTGTGGTTGCTGTAACATTTGGCGTTTTTTTTTGGCGCCGCTTCGATTCTAAATAGAAAAGAAGGATCTTTTCGTTTCAAAATGCATTTATTTTCAATCGTATCAAAATGTCGTTTAAGGACGCCAACCCCAATGAGAACAGCGTCAAATATCAAAAAAAATGGCAGCAACCATTTATTATAATTCACAATATTTATATTGTAAATTCTGAAAAAAATAACAATAACATGATTGCTGATCACAATAATATTGTTAGTCTATTGCCTTGAAGTCCAGGGCAACATCAAAGCACCTCAATAATGTCATTGACCCTGAGATTATACAGGCCCATAATTGATTTTGAAAATAGTATGATTAGTGATAATAATATTATTGTTGATCATGACCATAGTATGTTTGATACTGGAAATGGATTTGAAAACATAAATTGTTTCTAAAACTATTTGCCATAACCAGTTAACAGGACACTTTTAGTGGCCGCCATTTGAAAATAATATTGTTGGCTGCGACCATGTAATGCCTCAGCAATATGTTACACTTGTAATGCGGTTTTTTGCGGTTTTTCGAAAACAAGAAAAATCAAAAACTTTTAAAATAAATATTAATTTAAAATAAATTGTTTCCAAATTAAAGAAACTCTTCTAGTCCAATGTTTTGGGGCGGCCGTTTGTTTTTGCAGCGAACATTTAGCATTTTAGTTCATTTACCCACTTTTGTTGCTTTTCTGTTTTTGGGGCCTTGTCAGTGTCCTTTTTTTTATTTCTTTTTTTTTCTCTGAGGTCAAATAAACAAAAACAAAAGTATGCAAATAATTCCCATTTGCATACACGAACGCACCGAGTCCTTTTCATGAACAGCCAGAGACAGATGTAAATTTCAAAAAAATATTTGCACTTCGAAGGCAACGCACGGGGCTGGAAATAGAATTTCTTGAACGAGCAAAACATAAGTCGCTACGACCAGGCGACTCAAGTCTGCCGTATGGCTGGTTCTGCCTGCCATCGATGCCAGTACTTTTGAGAACAGAAGCTTTACTTTAGTTCCCTAGAAGTAGCCCAATTAAACATAGTACAGGGGCTTTTAAAGGGGCGCTGGTAGATGTGGCTGCCCTGGGGCCGGCCTGGTGCTGTGTATTCGGCGTTGAGCCACAACATCCCAATAATGAAACTTTATTATATCAGTGTTTATTGGGCACAGTTTACGCGCAGAGGCGCGGTGACCCTGAACAATCCCCTGTCTAACCATCTAGCAGCCGCCTGATTCGCTAAATAAAAAGATCACACCTAGAAGTCAAACAAATGCCAGGCAGAAAAAAGTGGCCTATGGCTGCAGTTTGTCATACAGACAGACAATTCCTCAGCTTGGCCTATCGCAGAGGTCAACTCAACTGAAAGTCCAAGGGCCAAGCCTCCCTCGGAGTGCGCCCTTGCGCCTTAACAGGGCACACATCAGTGTAAATTCAACTGTTTTGGATTGCGGTTCATAACTGGCCTATTATCAGAGTTCGATTAAGGGTTGACTCAAAGAGTTTTGTTGACTACAAGTCTTATTCCGAATAGGGGGACTAGAAGTGGCCAGAAATACCCATTTTCCCTAAATAGGTTTTGCGTTCATTCGCGAGTGACTGAATAGTCTATTCGACAGCTGTGACTTTCTAAATGTGATCGCTATCAGCTGCCCAAGGTGGGGCAGGCCGCTAAAAAAAAGCCCCTGTACAAAGAATATCCATGACTGAGTAACTAAAATTGACTTGAACCGCTAAAGCTTTAACAATGAGGCCACTATCAGTGGCCCAAAGCACATCCATTACTGAGATCCTATAAAAGAAAAATCAAGGATTGTACGAACAAAAGTGAATTCAAACGGTTGAACTTTAACAATATGTTGGCAAAATTATACATCCTCTAATAACACACCCTGTATAATAAAAATCCCAGACGTTTAATAATTTGTTCTGATAGTTTTCCCTTAAATGCAATTAAAATAAAACAGAAACGTATAAATCGTTAAATCGATTTGAAATCGTTAAAACAAATAACTTCGAAAATGCTTGTAACCGAACGCCGGCATTGAAATGTGCTTTTCAGAACATATTCGAAAATTTCTTGTGGGTTTCTTGTAACTTTTTGAACTGCTCTCGCATATTTCACAAATATTCTGGCGCTTTTCATTTTGTGTTGGGCAAAAGGTTTAATTTTCATTTTGTTTTTGCAGCAAGAAAAAGTGATCTCAATATATAGAGCCTAAAGGAAGGCAGACACCGACACATATGAACACACACACACACAGGCACACACACACACACACACATGCACACACACACACACACACATGCGAGTAGGTTTAAGGTGGGCACTTGGCCATTGTTAAGGTGTACACGGGTTACAGGTCCTTAAACATGTCGGTAATGCCAACCAAATGCAGAGTCCTAAATTTTGTAAGATTTGTGCTGCCTGAATATTTGAATTTTGCCAGCACACACACACACACACACACACACACACACACAAACATCGCCGCCTAAAATCCCACAGGCCGTGACTACATTTTATGCAAAAAAGAAACGTCTTCTTTAATTTTTATTAAGAAACATCAAAACGGATTTGGTTTAACAAGAAACCACTAGTTTTTCTTGTACTCATGACAGCGTTTGCTTTTAGTTATTTCCAGACAAAATAGTGACAAGTGACCGGCCTTCGGAATTGCGCGCACAATTTCGCTATTTTTCGAAACATATTCGAGATATAGAAAAAGTTTAAGGAAAGTTGTAGTTTCAATTAAGCTGCTGTAATCAAACAAAAAGTCTAATTTCAATGGGTTGATTGGTTGTTTGTAACGGCCTTTTACAGTTCAAAGGACGACATATTGTGATAGTTAACACGGGCTCACTTTCACTCAGTGTATTTGTTGCAGCGGCAACGTTAAATAAAGATTTCTGTTGCCCGTTTCACATTCGTACTCGTGCTAAGCAAATACTGCTAAATTGGGTGGGTGGGCGTGAGTGTGCGTGAGTGCCGGTGTTTCAGTATGAAAGTGGCTGAGTGTGAGTGCGTTTGTGTTCCAGTTTCGGCCAAATGAAGTCGTTTTTGTTCACTACAAAGTGGCCGTATTAGGCAATAAATTTTGCCCAGAAATACTGTGCAGAACCCTTTTCCAGAGTCCTGGCCAAGTGATATTAAATTGTGCGGAGATTGTAACTATAAATGGATTTTAATTAAAGCGCTGCTGTCTCAAACAAATGTAAGTATTTAATGAAATTAGATTGGAGAGTTGGACAGCGGCCAGGGGGGGCAGTTTTATTTATTGCCCAAGAATTGCCCAATCAGGACTTTTCAACTTAAATATAACCCAACAAAATCATTTAAGTTTTCTTAATAATATACAAAAAATAAATATAAACAATAAACTTTTCAAGTAAAAAAAAATACTATATATTTACCGGGCACTCGCGATAATATGAACACTTTTTTACCGCCATGAAATATGAACCGTTTATTGAGATTTTCTTTAAAGGATTTGATGCCTCTGCCTAGAAATAAAAGTTGAAATCAATCGCTAAATCAGGTGCTAAATTCTAATTCAACTGTTTAATAAGGGGGGGATTTCCCTAAATTGTCTTCAGCTGTCAAAGAAAATTTCCAACGTACACGTTTCAGTTCGGTCACACACTCACACCCTGAATTCCATATTGAATTTTTCATTGTGCAATAAATTGAATGTGAAAATTTGCTAAAATAAAATAAGAAATTGTACAACAACTAGAAAAAGCTGCAGGTGTCACCATTTTGGCGTACAAAAAATCTAAAATATGTGGCATAAAAAACTATAAAAATTACGAATTTTGTATGAAAAATTTCTGGACAGGTTTTTGATTTCTTTTGAGTGAGAATTTTCTGCAATAAAAATGACTTGATTTCAAATAGATTTTTGCGGCCGTGTATTGAGGGTTGCATTTGTTTTATTTTATAATAATAAAACTACAATAAGATTTTAGAAATTTATTTTCAATTTTGTGTTTTTTGAATATTTTCACGTTAAATTATTTTCGAAAAGGAGGAGTTCTTAAATAATTTTGTAAAACTTTTTTTTTAACTCCTTTGAAGGGCCTAAAACGTGACGTTTGTTTTTTTTTTTTTTTATAATAAATGAAAAAAAATCGGTGTCTGCTGTTTCTTTGCTTCCGTTGTAATTATTAAAATTGTACAACTATAACATTTAAAGCAGAATGTATTGAACCTGTTTTTACGGAATGAAGCAGAGGAAAAAGATTAAGAATTTTTCATAATTATTTATTTGTAAATTTTGTTGTTTGGCAAATTTCAACTGCCTGGCCCATCTAAACGATTGGCGTTCTTTCGCAAGCATTTAGCAGGATTTAGCATTTAATATGCAAGAGAACGAATCATGACCCCTAAAAAACAAACGAGTACATTTCGAATGCTGGGGCTGTTGCCTCAGAATCCTTTAGAATGGCCAGAATTATGAAACGAATAATTTCAATGCGGCTGCCTGTGATTTATGCTCATCACAATGAACAGTAAGAAGAGAAGAGAAGAGAAAAAACAAAAACATCAAGAGGAAAAAAGGAAACGCTGGAAGTGGCCACAGAGTGGCGCATATGAAGCGGGGAATTTTCATAAGGACGGCTTTTAAGGTGGTCAGCCTGTCTGTTTAAGGAGTTCACAATATTCTTGTCTTCTATATTGTATGAAAATTCAAGACAAGCCTTTATGCAGAAGATATAATATCTGTTGAATATGAGCGGTGACTTGTTAAGGGGGCAGGTGTTGAACTGATAAAATTTTCAGTGCCTCTGCCGCCAACATCTGGCAGAAACTTGAGCTAAAGACGCGCGTATGTTGGCTTTAAGGTCATCCGACGATTGTGTGTTATTCGCATAGATTTGCCATTTTTTAAAATCTCTTAGACTTCCCCCCCCCCCCCCCCCCCCTTCACTTTCTTAATAACATCATCGCTAACGAAATGTCTATAAAAGAAAATGTCTTTTAAGAAAATTTTCAAATTTTCAAATACATTTTTTTTTCTCCTCTGCAAAATTATTAACATTTAATTAAGAGCCATAAGAGTTCTGTGTCAGCCTCTACCACTCTACCGTTCCTGACAATTGAGGCCTTTCATTGATGCTGTTGCGAATTGACAGGCGTATAAATAAAACACATCTTGCCCGAACTAAATGTTCAAAATAAATTATTTATATGTATCGGCAGTGCCAGCCTCCCTGCTGTCCAGCCAACTGCCGGCGTTATGCCCACATGTTAACACACACACACACACACACACACATGCGTATTTATTTTGTGCCAGACCACATGAGTTACAACAATTTATGGCCGAAGAGTTTAAGCACTTGACAGTTATGGATCAGTGCACTTTGACTTTGACAAAATCATTGTTGCAGCCATCGTTTTGTCTGAAGGGCTGCTCTCAGCTGTTATTCGTAAAATAAATTAAACTTTTGTCTTTAATATATTCGATGGCGTTACAAGAAAACATAAACGCTGCTGCTCCATGACAGGCACATTTTGGTGTCTTATTTTCTGTTGTTTTTTGTGGTTTTTGTGCAAATCTTTATTGGTTTTTGGGATATAATATTTATTTAATGACTAAATTGTAATGATACATTTTAATTAATTCATGTTGAGAGTATCTGAAGGTTGGGGTTTTTGTTTTCTTTTGGGTGTTGTCTGGTTTCTGTAAGACATCATTTTACCAGTATGTGAACTGGTTTTTGGGGCAAAACTCCGACCACTTACAGCCGCCACAGGACGATTTGTAACAGCTAAAAATTTCGCCTTTCGCAGCATGTTTTTGAAAGAGCTTAAAAAAGGTTTTTTTTATATGCCAGTGTTTTGGCAAACATTTTCCAGCTTTAAAACTAAGTAACGCCAACTGTGTGCCACCAAGTCGAACGTTAACGTTTGTGGCCACACCTCCTTTCAACCAGAAATGGAATTGTGAACCTCAAGCGTTTAGTTTTATATATATGAAGGGTTTAACTCACACCTTGCGGATATAGTAAAACAACAATTTCGCAAACACGACCACCAAAAAGCTTTGCCCTCACTAGTGTTCCTCAGCACACACTGATTTTCCTACACTGGTTGCGATTTTAGTTTAAATTAAAATTAATAAAAATTAAATAGTTTTATTGGCTTCGCTGTCCACAACTTGTTCTTTGAATCATGTGTGATGTGAGGCCAAATTTTAGGGCATGTTGGCAGGGATAAGACTTGTATCTATAACATACAAGCGATACACCATTCTTCTTCTTCTTCTTCTTCTTCTTCTTCTTTTGGCGCTACAGTCCGTGGTGAACCTGGGCCTCAACCAACCAAGTTTTCCAGCTGGCACGGTCTTTAGCCAGCGTTCTCCAATTGTGCACACCAAGTTGGTTGAGGTCACTCTCCACTTGTGTGCGCCATCGGAGATTCTACGGGTCGGAGCAGTATTCTCCATGCGCTCTACATGGCCCAACCATCTTAGCCGTTGGATCCGTAGGCGCCTGGTTAGGCTCATGTCGCTGTACAACCCGTACAGTTCATGATTGAATCTTCTTTTCCAGAAACCATCAACGCAAACAGGGCCGAATATTGAACGCAGAAATTTTTCGAAAATACCAAGGACTTGCTCATCCGCCTTCGACACCGTCCATGCTGCTGCGCCATAGAGAAGTACAGGGATTATCAAAGTGGTATATAGTGTCAGCTTGGTTTTTCGAGAAAGGGCCTTAGAAAGCGATACACCATTAAGGATATAAAAATCTGCCAGCTGCTATAGAATTGTGGAAAGTTTCTTTAATTTCTAAACTCTTTTTTTTGCAGTTAATAGATTTTGGTTGCAAATCTTCTGCCCAACCACCGCCTTTAAGGGGCTGCACGCTGTTTATCAATATATATGTGGTATGTTGATGAAATACACTCAGCAAAAAATGCCAACTTATGCAAAATTCATTTGAAGAATTTTCTGTAATTTTGAACAGCCATCAAGAGTTTCAATTATTTGTGTTTTGCTTAAGACAACACAAAAACTAATGATGTTTATTAATTCTATTGCGCTCAGTGTAGTCATATAAATTTTGTGTTTCATGACAACATTTGCCTGTAACAAAAGTTTACTAGGAAGTGGAAGGGGGGGGGAGGCACAAACTACATAAAACGCACTCGTATTTTTTGTCTGATTTGAATTTTTAATTAAAAAATAACGAAACAAAAAAAATAAAACTAAAACGAAAACAAACGTTTGTTCAACTTGTGGCTGAGAACATTGTTTTTTAACTCCTCTCTGTTTGCACCAAATCCAGTAAAAACTGAACATTTATTTTGCTGATGCAGAAACCCCAAATTAACAAAGACAATAAAAAAATGGCAGCGTGTTATTTTGTCCAACTCATAAATAAAAAAAAAAAAAAAAAAGAAGCAACAACCACCGACACGCACGAGTTGTGGGTCATTATCAGTGTAATTATCACGTTCTGTTTTTGCAGAAATGCACCACAAAATAAATTGAAGGCAACATTCGTCGCATCATCAAATCATGGCGAAGCGCTAAGAAATGCCCAACACCGCGCTCATCACTTTCCAACTGCTGGCCTGGTACGAGTGTTTTGTTTTGTTTTTGTTTTTACGACATATTGATTGTTTGGGTTTCGCCAAAAGGAATGCACATTAAACTACTTTAAATTTTATGTGCCCTGTGTAAACAGGGAGGGAGGCCCAGTCTGTAGTTTGTTTCGACTCCTTCTGCCTGGGCTAAACCAAAAAAAAAGGCTTATTGTTATGCAAATTATGTCGTATTATGACGGCAGGGCGTACAAAATTTATGCGAAAAAACTTTTTGGCAAAATTTTAAAATACGAGTAATTTCGTGCTTAAATTTCTGGCCTGAAATGACTCACAGGATATTTATGGTGTTCGCATTTCGGCCGCAGTGGACAGTTAAATAAAACATCGTAAATTTAATAAAAATAACTGGCAAAAATGTCGTAAATTCTTCAAGTGCATTGACAAAATACTGATGACAGGCGAAACTTAAATTCGAAAAAACATTTAGGAAATTTGTGGTGTTACGATTTTTTACAATAATTAAAATCAGTCTCAAACACATAAATAAAGCTGAAAGGCTTTTAACACAGTGGACAAAGTACTCTTTTGAGAAGACTGGTTTTTTGGAGGTACTTTTTATGAAATAGCAGTTTCACTCAACTTGGACTTGCCGTTAAAGGAAGTTTTTCCGTAGGGAACTTTTAAAAGCATTTTTTTGGCTTAATTGAATATCTCTAAAAAATTAAAAGGTACTTTTTACAAAAATACGCTTTTAAAAAGGAACTTTTTCAAAACGCCGTTGCTTAAAACGACTTCTTTTAAAGCTACTTTTTTTAAGGTATTTTTCAACAGGTAACTTTTCTAAAGGTATTTTCTCAAAAGGTACTTTAGCAAAAGGAACTTCGTTAAAAAAAGTGTTTTTGTTTTATTTTTTTAAAACTCTTGAAAGAGGACTTTTAATTTTTAAGGTACTTTTTCAAAAGATATTATAATCTTTTAAAAACAGTTTTTTTAATTTTCCAAAGATACTTCTTGCATTTAAGAGGTCCTTTTTGTATTGATATGAACATTTTCAAAATGTACTGATTCCAAAGGGGACTTTTTTAAAAGCATTTTTTTGCAATATAAAAAAAAAATTTAAAATACTCTTTCACAAGGTACTCCTTTTAAAGATACTTTTTCAAAAGTTAAAACTTTAAGAAAAGTTTCATTTTAAAAAAGTACTTTTTCAGAAGGTACTTTTTTAAAAACTGTTGTTTTATTTTACAAAAAGATGCTCTTTTTAATTCAAAAGATCCTTTTTCGTTTATGATAATTTTTCAAAGGCAATTTTTTTTTAAGGAATTTTTTTCCAGTCAGTAAATATTTTAAGGTACTTTTTCAAAAGGAACTATTTTTAAAGGTAATTTTTCAAATGGTTTTTTTTTAAGTACTATTTAAAGGTACCTTTTAAAAGGTATTTTTTTATAGATACTTTTTTAAACACCACTTTTTATAGGTACTTTTTTAAAAATGTACTTTTCCAAATGGTACTTTTTCAAAAAGTGTTGTTTTTTAATTTTTTCATAAAGTTGCTGGTTTTTAAAGGTACTCTTTAAAGAGGACTTTTCATTAAGAGGTACTTTTTGTTAATGATACTTTTTCAAAAAAATACTTTTGCAAGGGGAACTTTTTTGTAAAAATTTTACTTAAGGTAACATTTTTATGACGAACTGTTTTAATGGATTTTTTTTTGAAGACGAAGCCGAAGTTGTTAATTATATGGACCACTGATTCGTGTAGATTTTGACGTCTCATCAACGATGTACGTTGGCCAGGGAAATCAAAAGCGCGTAAATACAAGTGGAATTTCGATAATATGTTTTTAGTTTGTTTATACTGTTAAATGTTAGTTAGATGGTTTTGTGTTCCAGCTGACGATATATTGCAACGCCAGCAGGTGGACGACAGCTCATTTGAAGATCATGTGATATGGTTTTCGTTAGAGTTTTTGAACATTTTCATAGTGTCGCATTCGAACTATGTTTTATTTACATTTACAAAAAGCTCATAATGAAAGACCCTGTTGTCGTTTTAACATTTTTCAAAAGGAATCTCTTAAGTTTATTTTTTCCTTTGAATATTATATTTCCAAATGGTCTTGAAAATTAAATTTAAAATTTGTCTTGAATCCTTTGACTTATTTTTCTTGGTCGTCTTCTTCTTATTTTGCTCCCTTTTAGTTCTATTTTTCGTTCAGGGACGCAAAGCTTTTGTGCAAGTCTTTGCTTTCCTCTTCTAAAAGGTTAAATTAAATGCCATCACACAACTTTCAGGGGAATATGCGCGGGGCAGATTTAATGAATATGTTTTTATTGCTGCGATTTTACTCGTTTATTTTAAAAGAACCGCGAAAACGTAAAAATTCATTTTATTCATAAAACATTTTCCATAAAGTTTTAACGTAAATATTTATTTATGTATTTACGTGTATTTGGTGGTGGCCATGTTCGTACATATTTGAGTTTATTATGACATTCCTGTTATTAATTTATTTATTTTTCTTTATACATCCCAGCATTTATGTCTGTTTAATATTCTGTTAAACTTTTTTATAGTTTAAGAACCTTTTTGTTTTTTTTGTTTTTTTGTAACTCAATAAATTCTGATTTGCTTTTAAAAAACACATGTTATTTATTTAGTGAGCATTTTAAGTGGCGAGATTGGTGGTTCTCGTATTGCAGCAGTTATTTGTTTAATACGCTATTGAAGGCATTACAATACAGGACCAGTCCCGTGACTGCTTCTTTAGTGATAACATGCCTTATTTTTTTAAATGGGCCAACGAAATGAGAGCATGAAAATGCAACACCGAGAGGGGGTTACACAAGATGGTTTTTTTTATGCAGGTTCACATGTCCCGGACTCCATTATATGTCGCGCTGTATATTTATGTTGACAGACTTGAAGACCAGCTGGTCTTCGTAGCCGTGTAACCAGTCACCAGATAGGACGAACTTTGGCACTAATGATTTCCAACACCTCTTCAAGTTTTTTAGTTTATCGAAAAGATGTCCTGCCATATATTTATATTTCTCTCTCTAACAAGTATCTTGTTTTCGGGCCATATTATTTTAGCTGCCAGCAACGATTGTCCTGTACTACCTGTACAGCCCTGGAATGTGTACAAATTTTTTATTTTGAATACAGCAATTTTTATATCTGCATAAATGCAATAAATCACACAAGTTTGATTTATTAAAAGTATGAAGTAAATAAATGTGTTCTTTCGCCTTTTTTTTTTGTTGTTCATTTGAAATCAAAAAAAAAAAAAAGAAACACCAAATGCGGTATTAAAGTTTTACATGCAACACCAAACAATACGAATAAATTGGTTAATAACTTTTTTTCCCCCCAAAAACATAAAAATACTCGTACGCATGTGGGCGGGTGTATGTTTTTATTAAATGACAGTAAATAAAAACCAAAATTCTGTGAAATCCAGTTGCAATAAGAATTTGTCAATTTATGTTGAAGTTTATGTCGAGCTGGTAAAAAAATCCAGGCCTGAATAATATATCCGGATCTAATAGCAGCCAAAAATGCCGGTCAAACTTAAATTAGATGTTCAGACATGCCAAGCTGGCCCTAAAAGGAGTAAAACGAGCCCTTGACTCCAGCCTGCATGAATGAGAGTACAAAAAACTTTCAGTATGACGACATTGATCCCTTGTGTGTAAAACTCCGTTTATCATATTCGAAATGCATTGAAGACCCCACACGGATATGATGGACCAACTACAGATGGTTCTGGGAAGCTTTATTTTTCACTCATTTTTGTCAGACCCAAAAATTGTGCAGTTTTCTGACACCGCTCGCTCTGAACACACAATTTGCCGTCTGTTGGACGAAATTCTTCATATTTTTCCGACAAAATTTGCTCCCTTCTGCTTTGAAATGTTGCTGTGCGTCCGCTAGCATTTTGTTATCCTGTATGTCCTTGGGCATCCTTTTAAAAGTTCATTACCACTACGGCCACCATTAATGTAAATTTAGTAGCGACAAATAAATTACAATTTAAAATAAACAGCGATTGTCGAATTATAAAATTTGCCAATAATTACACCAGAACCAGCATATAATTGGCTGAGATTCACTTCAGTTGAAAAATTATTACCTGAACGTATGAACGGGCGAGCACTCGATGGGTGATAAAAACAAATTAAACAAATTTTATCAATTTTATCAATTTTATCAATTTTAATTATGTTCAACACACAACAATTTAGAGGCGTAAATTGGCTTCGAGTGCAGGCAAAATTTATGTACATGTGAATAATATATTTTTAATTTATATTGAAATTAAATGAATAAATAGATTTTCGTTGCGGAAATTTTTGGCAGGACTAATTGAGGGTTTTTAGTCGTAATTTTAAATTTTAGATCATTCTGCTGTTAGATACGACTTTAATGCTTGAGGTGTTTCTTTTTTTTTTTTTTTTTGCTCATCACAAATAACTGTTATTTTTTGCGCAAATAACAGTTATAGAGCGGTCCTTGTTATTTCAAGCGGATGTATCAGCAATTTTCGAAATCCCATAACTGGGGCAGAAATGGCTAAAAAAATGTGCTCCTGCACATATAAGAACTCGCCTTCCATAAATCTTTATTTCGTACATCCACTTCTAACGCCCACTTTGGCAAAAATGCTTTGCAGGGCTAGTAATTTGTTGCCATAAAGATTGATTTAGCGATTTTCTCACTTTGATGACAGTTTAAAGTTTACAAAATGTTACAGGTAATTCCTCGAATTGCCTGCCGTTTATTCAATCTGTTCTTTCAAATCATCATCATCTGTTTTCCCAAAGTATCAAATATTTTATCGGAATCGTTTATCTGCTTTCCATACATTTTACCTCTTACCGAAAAAACTATTTGCAGTGTCTTAAGTAAATTCGAGCTCAACACTCGTATGATGACACTGGCAGCGTCAGCTAAAAACATCGCCTCCGTTCGTGAGAGGTTCTGTCATAATCCATGACCAAGAACTCACGTCGTTTATAACAACTCGGCTGTTGGTGGAACACAAGTTGGCGAATTTTGTTTGCCCACAAGGGTCCAGCAGCTGAATTTGCACAACCACCGGCTGGTTTCAAGTATTTAATTTTTATAGCGACAACAAACAAATCGATTGTCGAGTTTGAAACGAATTCGATCCAGCTGAAAATTTGAGTCACTATTTGAATCGGCTGGCGGCTTTAACGGTCTGTATTTTTTGTTGGTTGTTGACAAATTTCAAATTTGTTTTGGGCTGCAACGAATAATATTTATAGAGGATGGCGTCGCCTGTCATTAGCAATTAATGTGTGACCCCTCCGTTGAAGATTCTGCATTTTGATGTCAATGCCATGTCAGTGAAGGGTTATATGAGCTGTT
This sequence comes from Epicampocera succincta, assembly GCA_932526305.1. Taxonomy (NCBI): domain Eukaryota; kingdom Metazoa; phylum Arthropoda; class Insecta; order Diptera; family Tachinidae; genus Epicampocera; species Epicampocera succincta. The sequence continues at coordinate 6,299,360 of OW052035.1, read as the reverse complement.
CAGGCAAAATTGGCCACCTTAAGACTTCTTCTTCCTTTCTAAGGCCCCAAGTCTATAAGGATAAGCCGACGTCAGCTTCCCCAGCGGCTATTTGCTCAGCCATAAAGTTTATACATAAGAAGTTTCCTTTATATCTTTTTGATATGGCTGATTTTATTTAAATTTGGATTTAGGGAAAACCTTAACTAAAGCTGCTGCACAAAGATTTTATGTTGAGGGACCGCTGCTTCTTCTTTTACCACCAGTTCGTGAGGTGAAATAATAATTACTTTTTTTTAATTACTTTTCACATTTCCTTCATTTTAATTAACCCCATTAATTGATTTCAAATCCATTCACCACCACAACAAGATTTTACTTGTCACTTAATTGGGGTATTTGTCGCTCAATTAAATTCACCATCATGACATTTTGCTGGACACACCAGCACGACTTCGCTGTATATTGCAAAAGTATTTCAGTTTTTCATACTTATTACCGCCATTAAAATTCTCCCCCCCCCCCCCCCCCCCTCCCAATGGTATATGAAAATTTAAACAATTATAATATAAAACACTGACATTTAATAATATAACAAATTATATTATAATTTGCAGTTTATAAATACCTGCATAAGTGCAAACAAAAACTGAATATTAAAATGTCGCTGATGTGGAACAATTAACAAACAAACAAAAAAACACGTTTATTGTTCGCAAATAAAAGGTAAAGACTTAATTAAACACAAAAAAATATATATGTACACACAAATATGTATGTATGTAAACGAGACGAAATTTATGTCAATGCATTCTGCGACTGCCTTTAATTCAGTGCAAACTTTAATTTGCGGCGCGTAAAATTTAACAATAATTTTTGTCCTCAAGGCGAAATAATTTGCAAAAACTTAGAATAAAATTGTAACAAAAAATGTAATCGATTATAAATTGTCCCCTTTACATGTTAATGCTGGTTCCTGACTCAGCAAAATTGCATCAGAGATGCCTTGAATTTAAGCCGTTTGAGGGTTAAGGTATTTTAAACTTACCGCCATTAAGTGCCAAAACCAGTTCAGGTATAAGAACGTTTCACAAGCTGGTCACGTTACAGCGTAATTTGTTACACATACAAGAGTCAGGGGATCCCTTGCTCCATGTCGGGCCTGAGTCAAGCTTTTACACATTATAGACATACAGATTTAGAAACACAAATGGCTGATTGTTGTAATATGTTGGATACGGCCATGTCACAAAATGCTTGCTGGAGAGTTCGGGCTCTTTGATCCTTTCGATTGTACAGGGAGTTGTACAAAAAAGAGCTGGGGCCTTAACAAACTCGCCTGTAACTGACCGGATAGTGGTGGAAGTCGAGGCAGATTTTAAACAGGCTCGCCTATGCTGTACCTACTGCCCAGTTCTTTACCAATTTCCAGAAATCTATTGCATGACAACAGGACATTTGAGTCATCGCGCCTACACCACAACCCCCTTTCCTGAGTTTTAAGGTTGAAACCACCTCCACAAAGTTGCAGGCAAGGCGATTACCTCAGTCTACGAGCAACACCAGTATCCCTCGTTCAAGGCATCCCAGGGGCATGCTGATTCCCCTCCCAACAACTAACTTTTAAGGAACGTTGCGGAAAAACCTGCATTCATTAATTTCCTAGAGTTCTCAGGTTGCCATGCCAGCCGAGGTAGTCAAATCTGCACGTCAGTGTTATTCCTTCGCTATAACGCGATCAATTTACGGTGTTGCCGTCTTTTAAAGTGGGCGAACTGTTCTGGCTAAGAGTTTGTTTATGTCAGGCATTGTGGCCATAGTGGCCCGAGGTGTTGAGGCGAAACATTCATTGTTTGTGTAACTCAGGCAGAGTTGGGAGTTGGCCTAACTGCATGGTAAGGCCCCCTAGGGGGTATTATAAGTGGCCGTCATTTAATAGAATACAGTGAACAATTCTCTTTTGAAAACTTTTGATATTAAAGTTTTAAAAACAGGGTGACCCACAACCTGTAATTCTTCATTTAAAAATCAATTAAACTATTTTAGAGCGCTGAAGGTTTTATTTGAATTTGGGCAGTGAACGATTAAGCCAATTGAAATCCCAGTGTATTGGTATATTAACTTCACCGAACCTGACCCGCCATGGCTGCACTTTTCGTCTTGGTAAAGGCTTTATGGCTGGTAATCGAGGTGCAGGTGAATACTTTAATGAGTTGTGATTGTTTTTGCAATTCCTTGATTTATTAAGAGGGGAGGCGGCAGAAAAAGTTCAACTGGACGTGTCGCTTGCTGACGTTTTGGGAATCCCCGTAACATCTTCTTCACTGAGAGCCGTTCGTGAGGCTTCAGTTCGTAGAACATCACTTATAGGGCCCGATTATTTAAAACGTGTTGTAAACGGATGTATCAGTGACTCATATCGACCAGTTCGTATATTGAAAATACAGCAGCATCTCTGATCCTTAATAATACCGGATCAACGAAATAAATTCAATCCTTGTTCAATTGAGTATCTTTTCATTTTTAATTTCCCATGAAAGAATAGATTTATTAGCCAGGCTCGAAGCGTTTGTTTTGGATCACCCTGTCACGTGAAATTAACTTCCTCTTTCTGAAAAATTAAATTAATTAAATAGACACAGCAACAACAACAACAACAACATAAATTACTTTTACGAATAAGGTCTGTGCAACTGAGTGCTTTTCAGTGGCTGGTGACAACAAAAATGTATTTGTGTCAAAGTAGGTGTGAAAATTAATCAAATTTATTATGTTTTCAGACCGGTGCTGATTAAAATTCATTATTTTTTTTTTTTTTTTTTGTTTGTCTGTTTTTGTCTTTAATTCTTTTGTGTACAAAAATAAATTGTTTGTGCAAATGTGCAAATATCTTTGGCTTTGGTATAAAATTAATATGGTCTGGCTAATTTAAACTGACAAGATTACATTAATGTCGTTATTAATTTTGTCACATGAAAAGCAGCACAAAAAGCAACACTTTATGAGCCTAAAGAGACATTAATGTCAGTGAATATAATTAATTTAAGTCCACTTTAATATGGATATTGTTAAAATTTATAACAGCAATTAGCTTTACACTGAAATAAAATACTGGCAAATCATTAATGATTTTTCAAATTAGCATATTTAAGTCAGGTCATTTTAAGCAGGAACTCGTAATGGCACAAGGGAAATATTGTTGGCGCACAGTGAACATGAGAGGGAGAGGGTGGGGGCGGGGAGGGAGTGGAAGGTGCTGATGCTGCCAGAAATTTAATAAAATGCAGTTTCAAAGTTAAACAATATTTTAAGGAAAATTAATACTTTTCAGCCTTTTCGCAGCAACAGAAATGAAAGACTTTCAAATTAGCTAAATTTACTTAAGGCAGCGGCCATATCGCTCATGTGACACTGAAGTTGTGAAATAAAAATTCTTTCATTATGAGATAAAGACAGGCCGAAGTAGCGAATTTGATATCGTGAATCGGCACCAAAAACGGCTCAACCATTAAAGCATAAAATTTCTTAGGCCGCTAAAAAGTTTATCAATAAAAAAAATATCATTTTAAACAAAATTTCTTTATACCTCCTGAGTGCGGAGCTGAAGTAAGAGTTTGCACTCAGTTTAGCGAACTAGTTCGTTCACCTGTTGAGTGATTGCTGTGGTTCAGTGCTATCGTTTGCCCACATTTTTATCGTAAAAGCACTAAAAAAAGACTGAGCCAGTTAGACAACTCTGTGTTCTTTTTTTTGGTGACTGAGATGAGATGGTGACTATAATTAAAATTATAATAAATCTTAAAAGCTAAAGGACTGTCTGGTTTTTAGTTAAACTAAGATCCTGCCTGGCGAACAAAAACCGATTTACAACAAATACACTGACCCGCCAGGTGTTTCACTATCTAGTTTTGTGAACTAGTTCGTTCACTTGCTCAGTGATGGCGAAAGTTAACGTTCTGTATGATTATGAATGTCGGAGAAGTAATTCAGAGTTGATTTTTAACACTTCGTTCAACATATAATTTATCTCTGGCACTCTCTCTGCATCCAGTATTTCGCTTAATGGTGAGTTAGTGGACTTTAAGTTATTTGTTGTTTTAAATATTTACCAACATTATGGTGCGACATGGTGGGGCGGTCATTTGATATTTATGTTGGTCTCACCATTTGAAATCAAAAGAAATTTGATTGGATTGATTCACAAACATGAATTGCCAATCATTTTGCTGTTATAGCCAGGATGCCAGTCACTTCTGTTTCTACTCTTCTATTTGCTTCAGAAATAGTTTAAGCCAACTTTTAACTTTTCTCTGGTTTCACTCGCTATTTTCTGGGCGAACTCAAAATTAATATCTTTATTTATTTTCATGACTTGCCATTAAAAGCATAAGATTTAAATTCCTTAAAAGTATTTCATTTTATCACTGACCTTCAATAACATTCGCACATAATATGACATGAGACAGAGTTAATTTTTGTTTTTTTTTTTTTTTTTTTTTTGTTTGTGTCTGACCATATTTTTAAACGAAACATCTCATTAATCATGTATAAAATTTACCCAGTGCTTACAATTTATGATACAAATCACACAAACTGACTGCCAAGAGAAAAAAGCCATTATTTTCATACAAAAGAAACTTCATAATAAAGACTGGGATTTTAAATGTTTGTTTTGTTTTTCTGTTCTTTTTCAGGGATTTTATATTCATGTATTTTTTGTGTGTCTTCTCCACCACAGAACCATTATTGATGAAGTGTAACTGATAAACTTGACGTTTTAAATAAGTCTGAAAAACGTATATATCATGACAACAACAACAACAACAACAAAAGAAAAAGAGCAGCAACATCTTACACTTATTCTAGGACACTAACAGGACATGTGAGTGCGTCGCTCGTCAGGCCATTTCTTCAGTTTATGATACCAGTAAAATTAAATTCTTGCATTAAGTCCAAAGTATAAAGATATGAGTTTCCATAATTAAAAACTTCTTGTACTTGAGCACAATCCCAGGCAAAGAAAGTTTCTGTGACATTTTAATAGACATGTCTTGTGCCTGTCCTCGTTTGTATTATTATAAAATATGGAGGAAAGAACTTCAGTTTAAGGCGAACTTCTGTCGTGCGTAAAAGTAGAGCAACAAACAGGTTTTAACGATTGTAAACTTAAAGATTTTCTTTTCATTAACTTTATTATGGCAGGGAAATCTTCTGAGGCTTAAGAGCAGATTATTATTGTTTGCACTGTAACGGTCAAGGATGGCGTTGGCTGGCGTTGTCAGCAGAGAGAAAATTATTCCAGACACAAATCCTGATGTCGAATTGCTTACAAAACATATTGTATGTATTTGTAGCTTTAATTATTTTCTATGCATTTAAAAAGAACTCATTCTTGATGCCCCTAAATAAGGAATCAGGGCAGAAGAACTTCACACATAAATTAAAGACTGCGACCAATTGAGATGGACCATATGGAAAACATAAAAATAACACTTAAGGGAATAAGGATTTAATTCTTCTGCGAAACAAGAGAGTGTGACCGACCATAATGATAAATAATAATTTTGGTGTGTTGGCGACGAATGCGGGGACTCCAAGAGTGCGAAATGTGTGAGCGAATCTTCCTCAAAAGAATTTAGTTCTTAAATACAAGACAGTGCCATGACGACCAGTGGGGACGCGCAGACGACTTCAAACGGATTTTCTTCTTCTTGGATGCAGTGACAGTACGAGAGATCATGATGGCCCGTAATAGTCTTGGTGTGTTGACCGCGAACACGGAAGCTCCGTTAGTGACGAAGATCACGGTGAAAGTGAATCTTCTCCAAACGTTTCAAATCGCCCCACATTAATATCCTTTCAACAGTTCCAGAACCACTTTGAAACATTGTGGTGGAGGTCACCATCTTCTCAGCAGGTCGCTGATCAATATTGGCCTTGTTCAAGACAATGCTGGAAAAGTGGTGACCTCCGGCCAGCTTTGCGTGATACGAAGAGTGAGTTGGAACTTTTATATTCTGGTTGAACGAGCAACATTTTGTCCTTTATAAAGAGACCGTTTTCAAGCCTTCACTTTATCTACTTGTTTTCTTCCATATTATCAAGTTCCTCTTTTTGTCTCCAGATACTTCATCTAGCGATACTTCATCTAGAGATACTTTATCCAGACACACTCTCCCTTATCTGCAGATAATGTTTTAAAAAATTTTTATATGCAGTTTTTTTTTTGGCGTTTCCGACAAAATAAATAATATCAATGAAATGTTGTTGACGTTTTGGCATATGGATGAAATCAGTGTTATCCCGAACGCACTTAAATTGCAAACGTTAGCATTCGCCAGCGTGGGACAGACCCTCAAGCATTTATACACCTACTCGTACAATGAACTATTTTACTTCAACGACTTAAGACGTTATACCTGTAAGCCGCCTTACCAAATTTTATACAGTCGAATCTCGATCATTTGAAATGCCAGAAGCCAGAGAAAAAATTCAAATAATCCAGATTTCATACAATATTAAACAGAGTTCCAATTATCAACAGGGATATAGAGAGAAAGAGATTTATAACAGCAAGACTTTAAGTAAAATTGGAGATTTTTTTACGGTGAATTTCAAGGGGCCGCAGAAAAGATTTCCAAAAATCAAGATTTCATATTAAAGAGAGTTCCATTTATAAAGACACAAGTTTCGTTGAAATTTTACATATTTTTGTCGAAAACAAAATCAAACTTTAGACTCTAGAAAAACCAAATTTCAAAGAACAGAACGTTGCCGGGCAAGTTGTCATTTCTCTAAACACTAAAATAAATTATTGTTTCATTTATTTTATACACATTTTGCCTAAAAGACATTTTGCCTAAAATTCAAGTTATAGAACGTAGAGCCGAAAAAGAATTCAAATTATAGCGCGTGGGCGATCATATGGCCTTCAAATAATTTGTAAGTAGCGAAAACATCAACATTTCTAACATCTTGTTCAATTTATGGAGTGTTTTTTAGGGATATGAATGTGGAAAACAGTTGAAAGTGTCCCACAATTCAAATTGCCGAGAATCGTCTGTATTTTCTTTGTGCTTAGAAAAGCTTAACAACAACTTAAAGCTCCTGCTGGAGAGATTATGTAGAATTTATTTTCTTGAACAAAATTTCTTTCCTATACAAAAAAGAAATCGAAACCACAACAAAACCATTAGAAAGATTTCAACTTAAAGCCAAACTGTTGGCCCACTCGGGCTGTTGTTGTACTCCAGTATCAAGACTTTGAAATCTGCAGATACAAATTTTTTTTTTCTGTTTTAAAATTGTTTCTTTTTCTTTGGTTTTTGTTGTAACAAGTTCTTAGGAAACCAGGTGCAGTCATATATCTCGCAAACTAATCTATTGGCAGACACAATAGTAAATAAAAGAAATGCCCAGAAAATACTTGAGCTGGCCAAGACGCTCAATGCTGGTAAAAGTGCTGTGAAATTAAACAAACAAAGAAGAAAAAATGTGGCTTAAAAGTTTCCGTTCGTAGCAGAGCAGATTTCTTCCAAGAGCAGAAAGACCAAACAAAAACCATATATCAATTTGTTTTAGCTCATAATACAGTTTGGGATAAGACGCCCCAGGGCAGTTGTCTGTTTTCTTTTCCAAATAAACTGTTATTGCTGTTCAAAAATAAAGCAACATTTGTACATAAAACATCCTGGAGCCACGGGTCAGTTAAGTTTTTTCTTTTTCGTTCACAATTTGCTTTTGTTGGCAAATTTATGAAAGCAGTAGATAAAATCTCAACTTTATAGGGTGTTGCAATAGGAAAAGCTGAACTCTGGCAGCTGATAGTGGCTGTGACTGTTTTAGCGGCTACAGTACAAGTTGGCTGCTATTTATTCAAATGGTTTTGCCAAGTTATTGCCCAAAAATATATAACATTTAATTTTGTAGCTGGTAAAAGTTTTAAGAAATTTGTGAACTAAAAATTGCCAACGTTTCACATTCCCAAAATAACAAAAAGCTGATTAAACGTGCCAACAATAGTTGTGTAAACTCCTATAATAATATAGTTGAGAGTGATAATACTACATGATTGGACATGATCATAATATGTTTAATTTTACAATAATAGTATTTGCCCTGATAATATTATTATTAAAACTTTTAACTAAATACCTGGTTAAATGATGGAATATACAAATATGGACTGCAACCATGTCATAAGTTATCGTCAACTATAATATGTTTCGCTGCCATTTTAATCATATATTTTTTCTCTTTACGTGTAGATTAAACAAAATGGACAGCAACGCCAGGCAGCTTAACAACAACTAAAAACCGCTATGTTGGACATTGAGTGGTCTGGCGATCACATCGTGCGGAGGTAAAGTGTTCACCACGTTTGCGAAATCGATATAAGTCAACAGCCCTGTGTTGTTCTAAGAATATTTTCACTACAATCATATTTTATTTTTATATGTAGATGTGGCTTCAACAAAAGTGGCGCCACAGCTCATGCTAGTTGGTCACTGAGGGTCTGGCCATGAGAAGGTAAAATGAAGAGGGAGATCTTATAATTCAGCAGTCGAAAATGTATGTGCGTTAAGAATATTTGCACTGCATTAACATTTTTTTCTTTACGTGTAGATTATTTGATATGAAGACCAGCCCAGCGAATTGTCGTTTTAACAAAAGTAACGCAGCTCATGCTGGCCTGGATACTGAGGATTTGGGGCGTGTCCTTCAACTCCAGTTAACCTTAACTTCAGTGAACTTTTTTGTAGGCAGATCTCTAATCACACTCGCCCTTGAAAGCCCACATAATTGCTTAAATTTGTACTTCTTTGGGCGCCTCAGCCATAGCAATGGAGCTTTAAGGATACACGTGCTGTAACAACTGAAATTTGCTTGGCGTTTCAGAGCTGTGAAACTCTTCCTCTTTTAATCTAATAAAAGCCAGCGTTTGATGAAAGTTTCTAATAAAATAAAGTGTTTTGTAATATTTTATATGAATATCGTAACATTCTTTTTTTTTCTTTTTTTTTTTGGTAAAAGAGCCCTATCAATTGCCAAATAAAGTTCTTCCACTTCAGTTTTTTGTTCATTTTTTGTTGGTAATTTTTAAAATTTCTCTAACAGTTCGCAGCCAATAAATGGCTTCTATTTTATGTTTAAAATTTACTTGTTTATAAAATATTTGTAATTAAAATGTTAAAAACTTTAAGCTTTTTTGCAGCTGTTGTTGAAAACAACACAATATTTTTTTATTACAAAACATGAAAGTAACTGTAAACTTAATATTTGCATTAGAACTAAATTAAAAATAAAAAAGAAAACAAAATAAAAAAGTTTTCCTTAAAAGGTTTCTTTGGTAAAAAACAAAATTTATTAAAATGTATTTTATAAACTGGGTCGAAGTCTGTTAACAAAATTATATAGATGTACAGATTTGTTTGTTAAATTTAATCTAAAAGAAAACACAAGCAAATTTGAATCACTTTAATATGTTTCTCTTAATGTGGGCGAAAGTAGGACTTAAATTGTGTGAGAAACGTTCTTGGCTCTTAAACACGTTTTTCTGATACAAAATATTTGCTGTCGAGAAATGGGCGATGCTTATCCTGTGACAGGTCCTTCAGCCTCAAATATTAAGTTGGACTTGCCTCTACAAAGGCAAAATTTAGTTTAACTTAAACAAAATATGGCATAAAATTCTATTTTAAATCAATCTCTTGGCTTTTTATGCAGAAAACTAAAAATAAATCCCTTTAATGCTGTGGAACAATTTGTCCTTTGTTGGACAACTAGTTTTAACTTTTGAAAAGCATCCAACCCCTGAGAAGTTGTTTTATATTTGCCCAAAACTATTCGCTTTCTTATGAACTACATGCAATAGATTTGAAGCAAAAACTTGACACCCGCAGACAATTATAACTTTGCCAACTTTGACAAATCTCGCAGGGACAGTCAGAAAAGACGCTATAAAACTGAAGAAAAAAAAAGTATTTTTCAAGGTTTTTAACTTCTTTAGAAGCGCGCACGCACAGACGAGCATTCGCACACTCGAAATCTTAAAGTTCGTTAAAGACATCATCTGTTTTTTAAGCTAAAAAAAAGGGCAGGAATATGAATTAAAAAATGTGATGTTTTAATTTGAATGACAGAATTTTTTTTTATTTTTTTTGTTAAGAAAAACTTTTAATTTTACTAATAAATTTTGTTGACTCTGTAACTTATTTAAAGGCAGCAGTTCCTTTTTTTGTTGTTGCATGTGCTGAGCGCCAGTAAGAGAAAGATAAATGCATAAGAGAAGCCAAAAGGAAGTTTAATCCTACAACTTTTTCAATTAATATCGTTGCTTAAATGTTTGAACTACATGTTATTAAACGGAGACCTTCATCGAGTTGTGAACACAAACCAGCAATTTTCAGAAAATATACAAAAACTTACATTTTGCCGAACCAACACACATATAGAATTGCACAAGTACTTGCAACATGACCTTAAGTCTAGAAACCTTAGAGTCCAGCACCGGAAGACAGGGTTGTTGTTGTCCTCATCATCCGCATCACAGGAGTGATAATAATCAAAAGAGGAAACACAATCAATAGAGGTAAAAGTGGGAAGGATAATTTGGCCTCTTGTTCAAGCTATTTGCAAAGACAGTCGTTTAAGAGTCCAGATCTCTGGGGGTCATAATTAAGTCCGGCCAGCTGAGAAGTTTGGCAGGTGAACTTGTCTAAAGAAAAAAAACTTATAATTCCATTATGATATTTATTGAATGTGAACCTCTTTCAGTCACAATTAAATCTAAAAACTTGTGTTAAGAAAAATAATTGTAATTGATTTTCGAGGAGAGAAACAATCAAAATTTTTGTTGAATGCAGATCTAGTCCAATTTTGATGAACTCAGCATTGATGTCAACTTGGCCTACAACTACTTTTTATGGATTCCATTGCGATTATTGTGGACTGCAGACCGCATCAACTTGTGCAGCGAGAATATTTTCGTAGATTTGTTGCAACGGATTTGCAACATTCGCAGAATTTTTCATTTTTTATTCTAATATTTCTACAACAAATGACTCGCGCAATCGCTTTTATGTATTCACAGAAAATTTTGAATTGAAACAATGAAAATATTTGCTTTCAAACAAACTTTTTGAGGACTTTTGAGGACCGGGATGATGTGATTATGCCGGGTCAAGGAAAAAATTCTGTTTTCTTCTTAAATCTTTTTATAGATTTCCAGTCCCCTCCTGCAAATTATATAATTGAAAATAATTAAAAAGAAGATTTTATTGTATAAAAAACATTTTTGTGGCAAAAGAATATTTTTTTGTTTTTTTTTTGTTGGTTTCACACTGATTTAATAAATTATACGTTGGATTGGAAAATGTTTTTATGGAAAGTTTTTTCAAACTCTACAACAAACTCTTTGTGTAGAAATTTTTTGGTAATAATTCCTTTTTGTAAAACCCTGTCTGGTGTATAACTTTCACCAAGAACGATGCCAGATATACAAGTTTTCTCCTTCAAGTGCCCAGGAAAGATTAATTTCAAATTTTGCCAGCTTGAACGCAAACTGTTTATCTGTCTTGTTGCCTCTAGCCCGACGTCATAGTTGTCATCTCAATACAGCCAACTGGTGAAATAAACCAGAATTTATATGCACTCCTGTCCGAGGCTTAGACATTGTCCTACAGTCAGCACAAATACCGATATCCTGCCCCGATCTATGGTTTGCTCCTTCCTTCAGGTCGGAGTTTATGGATTGTGGCATAAATCCTGAATGCAACTGCCATTCGATCGAATGTTGTAACATGTTATTTGTGCTGGTTTCTACTGTTGTCATACGGCGGACGAAATGAACCTGCAGCGACCCATCTAAAGGCTAAAGCCGACAACACGCCAACAACAAAAACATTTAACCACAATATAAGTGTTTTAGCTTCGTCAACAAACAGAGTTGAGTCTCTCTTCTCGCCTTGCGATAACTTTCCCACAGCATCTCCTCCAAATTTATACATGTGTGTGATACACATTTAAACCAACTCCCAGAGACGGAAGATTGTAGTTGCTTGTAGTACATTTAAATGTTATAAAGCAGATTGCCCAGATAACAACATTGAATATATTTCAGGGTTTGGAAAATAAGAGGACCAACTGATGTTGGCCGAAACTACAACGAACTGAACTGCCAAATAATTTTATAATTTTTTTATCACACAAAAACAAAATAGTATCAAGTTTTCGTTTTTGATCAAAGAAAAAATAAGTTGTTTCCGCTTAAATTTTGCCTTAAAAAAGATTATTTGTTGAAAGTTGCTTTAAGTTAAACTGGATTTTAAAATGTTTGCCTTAAATCAAATTTATTTCAATTTCAATGAAATACCTTTTGGCCTACAGTCGGTCCTGTTAAATACCCAAAAGCCTGTTCTACTCCTACATGTTTAAATAACAGTAGAAAAATTGTAATTGATTGTTGGTGACCTCTACGGTTTAAGGTCAAGTTGGCTTACAGTGTTTTTGTGTTTCTAACATGTATGTGCCTGCATTAAGTAAAAAACCAGTTTCAACCAAAAATTGTATGCGAGTTGCTGGAGCCTTCACTTTTATGCACCAGCGTACAAACACACACACACACACACACACACAAGTGGCCAGGCGTAAGACAATTTTCCACCACTCCACAATTATACACTTATAATTCTTTTTTCTCTTCTTTTTTACATATTGACACTTCCTGCAGAGTGTTGGCAAGCGAAGGTGTCTTAAAGTCTCCAAGAAACCTGGTACACCGAAAAAATTAGACTATTTCTTTAATAAAATCAAGGGATTTGATTTATTTGCGTTTTATTTCTATATAGAATGACGCGACTGCGTGTGAATATATTTAATTAGTTAATATAATATTTTTTAGTTTAAGCGAACACATTATAAATATGCAGACATTGTATCCAACCGGTGATAGGATCAGCGTGGATTAAGGCCATACTGGCAGGTACCCACGCAAATCGCTCTCACATCTGTCTATATGCTGACATTTCACACAAAACAAACCGGTTTTTATAGTTTGTCTGTAAAGCGATTAAATAAACTGAAATGATTGAATCTTAATTTTAATGTTTCTCGTTCTCCCTAAAATATTATTAAACTTAAATGCAAATAAACTATAAAATCTTGTTATTATATAAATAATTATTAAACTTTGTGAAATTATTTCATACTTAAATTCCAAAAATAAAAAAATCACTGATTTTAAAGCAAAACAAGTTAATGATTTATTTAAGCCAAAATCAGACAAGAATTTAACTGATTCAAAAAAATTATTTAATTGAAACTTAAATTGTTTATTTTAATAGTTTTATTTGCCTATTTTAAAACTTTTATTGTTTTAGTAAATATTTTGTTGGATATATTTCTTGAATTTGAGGAAGTTTTTGCATGGCAAAGAGTAAAACTACACGAATTGTATATTCACTGGGCCGATTATATGGATCGTAAAATGCTGAGTGACTGAGTTACTATTCATTTCTTTTTTTTTCGTACAGCAAAATTTATGCCAGTTGGAAACGTTTGATTCATGAAGACTTGCCAGCTTTTACTGAACTGAAATGTCCTTAATGTTTCTAATTATCCGCTGTCAAAATATAACGATCGTTCCCAGGCAGGCAAATAAAGCTGATTTCTGAACTCTTAAACTCTTTATTGGATTTCGGAAAGACGAGCCGCAATTTTTCCTGTGTAAACTATACAATTTGGACACACATACATACAGGCACGTCTCCGTGTACAATATTTATATATGTCTGTTAGTGTATTCGTATTGGTAAATCTAAGAGATAAATCGTTAGTAACAAAGTGCGCCCAGTTTTATGGTAGTTGTCCTATAGCAAACATTTGTGTATGTACATATGCAGCAAAATTACATTCATGCAACTTCCAGTTCATGTGCATAAATGTTCATACAATATTCATGCAACACAACTCTGGCAATTATGCATACACCGTCTATTTGGCCTCTAGGCGTATAAAGGTTAAAGAGTTTACATTTTAACGAGTTGTCATACTTGGCTCTGAACAAACTGCGATATGCAGCAGAAAAAAAAAACCGGGCGGGTTGGGGAAACAAAATGTCACGCAACTGAAATGCAAAAAAAAACACATCTACTACAACTACCAGCGAGAGAAATAGTCATGAAAAAAGTAAAAGCCAAGTTGTGATTTGTTACCACAAGTAGTACTTGTTTAGATGGGAATCACCAGCCGTAGAAGAGCACGATGATGCTGCTGATTTGATATTTTTTCTCTCAAACTTTAATTCTTCAAGCATCCAGCCAGTTTGGTTGGCCTCATCCATCCAACCATCCATCCATCCATCCATCATACACCTGCTGGTTTCTGTGTGTGGTGATGGGTGAGCAGCAAAATTCAGGTCTGAAATTGATTGAAAGCAAGAAAATGCGAAATTAAGGACTTTCAAGGCGACTGAAGGGCTTCATCTAATTCATAGTAAATTCATAAAAATTGAAAGTGAGTTTGAAATGAGTTTTATTTCAAACATTTTGCCTCAACATTTTTCGGAAAACAGATTTTAAATAAATTTTATTTATATTATTTGTGTAGAGGGCAAAGTCTGTGAGAGTATCTGGAATTTGTTCGGAAAAATGTATTAAAAATATTTCGAAGTATTTTAATATAATAAAACTAATAATAATAATAATAATAATAATAATAATAATAATAATAATAATAATAATAATAATAATAATAATAATAATAATAATAATAATAATAATAATAATAATAATAATAATAATAATAATAATAATAATAACAATAACATTAATAATAACCACTTTAAAACTATAAAATAATAACAACAGTAATAATTATAATTTTAATAATCATTGTAAATCCAGCCAAAAGAGCGCATCCTTTGCAATGACAAACTATTTCGTACTCATCTATTTCCTCAGCAAAAAGTCATGTCTCCAGCATGATTTTCTTAGACATTACTAATGAATCGACACTTTTTGAACACCAGGTGACGTGTCACGTGACTGGTTAGGCAGCAGATAGTATATAAAATTATTTTAAACTATTTTTTGCAAAGGAATTATTTATCAATATTAATATATTTTAAGTGAATTTGTTTTTTTGAAAACTACTCGTATGTTCGTTCCCCCATTCAGATAATAACATTCATCAACAACTAAATAAATGTTGCATGTATTTTTATCAGAATTTGCGAAAAACATGTGAGACAATAATATTTTACTTTGTGCTAAACTCCAAAAGAATTGAGGCCAAGACCTATCAGTCTCCCATATATCCTTTGCTTGGACTCAAGTAATAAGTCATAACAGCTTTCAATGCCCCTGATTTGTATAATTTCGTTTCTTACTTTTTATTTATACACTTTTTGCACTTAAGTGACGCCCCTCGTTTTGCTTCTTATCTGCAATTTTACTCGTCTTATTTAATAGATGTGTTCGCTGCTTAAGAACCTCTTCTCCCTTCTTTGCCAAATACCTCTTTCTGTCGTAATGACTTTATTGTCATTAAACAAAAATTAGTATTTATTAATTTGAAATAGCATCGTGCTGTTGCACGTGTCATGTAATATTGCAACGAAAATTACATTTTGTAATCGCATGTCATCTTATATCAGGGACAGTTAAACAAGATGCAAGTGTCAACTCAATGTTGCAACATGTTGGTGGTATGTAGTACAACAATTCAACGTATGGACAACACGGAATGTGGTAAATTACAGTGAGCTGCCAATAGTAGTGTGTCACAAAATGTTTTGTTTAACTAATTCAGTTGGACGATACATATTAAAAGCCGTCGCACAACAATTTGGAATTAACATGTTAACCGGAATATAGAATTGTGTTGAAATCTTATTTTTCTTTCCATTAAGTTCAATTGAAAATATGTTTGTTCTGCAGAGGAAAATAACCACGTTTTGTTACTTTAAATAGTTAAAAAAAAGGGTCAGTGGACAAAATGTCATTCATCATCATTTAAAATATCAATTGCAACGAAATTGCCTCAACGGAAAAAAGTTGCCAACAAATTTCATATATATATTTTTTTTCAATATTCTTTTGCTCCACTGTATCCAATACACATTCCCTCTGGCACAAATACTTTTAAGCAATTCTAATTTTCCGTAAATTAAAGCCATTATTACAGCATTTTAGTTGCCAAAGACGAGATAAGAAAAGTTACCAACCAACCAACCGAAAAGAAAAAAAAAACACGAGAACTCGTTAAATGATTTGTTACTGCAATAAAACGTTGCTGTTAAACGAGGAGAACCTGCCCATATCTGCTTATTCGTATTAAGAACACTTATGAGGCTGATAACAAGTCATTACATTCTGGTCCTCTGAATCGTTAGAGTCATGGGGAAAAAGTGTGCATTTCCGAATGCAGAAGAAGATATTTAATTTTAGCCTGAATTATTGCTGCAACTATTAACTCAGATGGGAAATTTTTTCTTTCAAATACTTGAACAACCAGCAAAATGTTAATGGCAATTGATAGAGGATACTTAAGCCACGAAGACTTACCATAATTAAGTGAAGATTACAGAAGTCTGGGGGGGGGGGGGGGGGGGGGATCTGAAAGATTTGCCGTTGATGTAGGAGATTCATTGCTGTTATGGAGAATCGTTGAATCCCTATTACAGAAGTTGCTGAAAATAAAAGCCCTGGCATTTCCTTAATTTTTTTATGAAAAAAAACAACTTTGCCACCACCCCGACTTTTTCTGTGGCCAAGCTTTGAACAGACGCATTAAAGGATGGACCAAAAGACCGTCACTTGAGCAGCGCTCAGGAATCCTTGAATACCGTCGCGACTCGAATATTCTATTAAGGGCCATAACAACCCCTTTTCTTTTCCTTTGCAAAGTTTGAAACGAAAGCATTTTGCAACGATTAAGGAGGTCGAAACCTTAAGACACCTGAAAGTCACACCCAAGACACCATGTCATGCCATCATGTTTAGAGAACTAGACAGAGCACGTACACAACTGTATTACACCTGAGAGGCACTTTCACAGAAATTAATTAATAAATAAATATTTTTTTAACAATAATAAAAAACAAAATTTTTTAAAAAATATAATTATGATAAGAACCTAAATAAACAAAAATGGGTTATCGGGCACTTCAGCTCTGCGAAAATTCCGCCTTCCTACTGGCTACTTAAATTTCTCCTGAGGAGTAGTTTTCGTTTAGGCCTATTGATCCAAACCGCACATATAGAGATGCATCGTTGCCTCATGTTGAAGACAGTTCACTGGCCATAATGGCAAAGGGAGAAATTTGCAGCACGTTTTAGTTAAAGGGGTATTAAAGGAAAGAAATCCATGTGTTTCACAAAACATTCGGGACCTGAATCTCAAGGTATGTTTTATGCAACTGAAGCCCATAATTTCTGAAAATGACTTTTAGTCAAATATTTACCCAAATCAAGGAAAGTTCTTGTTGCATGAGAACGAACCCACAACAGACTTTTTTGTATTTGTTGCTTGTGTTTTACACAGAAATAAAAACATTGTTGTTTGAATCAGTAAATATTTTTAGTGATTTTTTTTTTTTATGAACATAAATTCTGGACAGTGGACTGAAATGTTTGGAAAATATATTTTGCTTATTATTATTTGTAATCTTGCCCCAAAAAGTTGCACCGATAACAACAGATAATATGTGTTTGCTTTTAATGATAATCAACAATTATCGTTTCAAAAAAAAAAAAAAACTGAGGGCGGCATTAGCTTTTTGAAATTAAAGAAGTAGTCGGGAGAAGTATCCAGCGATTGGATAAGACTCAGAACTCTCATCAGCTGCACAACTGCTAATATTTGCTTTGGAAGAACTCAAGGCGCCAACAAGCAAAGGCTGGGATCTTCAAGCGAATGAATGAATGAATGAGTGAATAAAATAATGAATATCTGCTGGAAATTTATATATGCAAATTAATTATCTCAAGAGATGTTGCAGCGGCCAGAGAAGATGACCGACTTGTTAAATGCCACATGAACATGTTTTTTTTTATCAGTCTTATTTGATGTTGGTGCCACAACTGATAAAGATGATGTTAAAGCTGAACATGAAGCTGATGATGACGATGACGATGATGATGACGATAAAGATGAGAATGAGAATGAGGATGTTTAGCTGCCACTATAATTGATACTACATTTATTCGTTTTTTCTCTGCCGTTTCCTCTGCAGCCTGTTTGATTGTGCCTGGAAAAGTTTAAGCAAAAATGCTTTTTTTTTTTTTGTAATTTTAGTTGGTCTCGAAAATGTCTTGAAAAAAGACCTAAAATGGCAGCAAACAGCAAAGTGATAAGACGGCAAACATTTGCAAAACTGATTTTAGCCGACATGCAAGTAGTAGTTGTGGCAGTAGCAACAACTGCATATTTATTGGGTACGAAACATTTCTCTGTGTAGTTATGCAGCTAAACAGCAATAACAACAACAACAACGACAACAACAATAACAACAACAGAAACAGCTATAGCACGCTCAGCAGCAGCAACAAGCCCTGTGGCTTAAACGGATGTTATTAAGATCGACAACATGCGGTTGCAAGTTTCAAGCAGAAAAAAAAACTACCAGAACGAAATGCACAGTTTTTTGACATAAAAGAGAAGACAACAACTTCACTGACGGCAAAAGGGAAGTATTTTTTTTCTGCTTCTGCTTGTGCTTCTTCTTCGTCTTATATTCGATATTAAATTTTAGCTGAACTTAGAGTTGTCGTCAATGGTGTTGCCGCATGTTGGCACAGTTGTTGGCATTGCGGCTGCAACATGTACACTATACTTTTCCAGCTGTCGTAGTGGGATTAGCGGCATTAATACCTCAGTAATGTTCATGCTGTTGCTCTATCAACTCTCTATTGTTCGGGGGGAAATTTTCCGAGGAGTTCATAAAACAGTGGGGGGCAAAAGTTTTGCTAAGGCCGTTCGTTATTAAAGAAAACGTTTACTAAAGAAAAGGGCCCTGTAAAAACATATAATTAAAAAATTTATTGTAAATTTAAAAACAATATTTCTAAAAATTTTGTTTAATCAAAAGGGAACTTTAAAAAACTTTGAAATTTAAAAATATTTACATATTATTGGAATAAACTTATAAAAACAAAGTACTAATTTCAAAAACTTTTTGAATAGTTTTCTTTAAAAAAAAGCACTATTTATAAAAACTTCGTTTAAGACCATTAAAATCTAGTTTGTAAGAAAATTAGTTTAAAAAACTCGGCTTCTATGTTTAAATGACAATTTTGAGGTACTTTTAAAAAAGTACCTTTTGGAAAATTACCTCTTAAAAGCTTTTGAAAGAGTACCTGAAAAATTACCTTTTTTATAAAAGCACAACCATAATTTAGTACTTTTTAAAGAGTATATTTTAAGAAAGCATAAGAAAAAAGTACCTTTTAGAAAAGTAACTATTAAGAGCTTCTAAAAGAGTACCTGAAAAAGTATTTTTATAAAATTATTTTATAAAAAAGTACTTTGTAACGAGTATGTTTTAAAAAAGCAAATTTAAAAAAAAATGCCTTTAAAAAGAACATCTTAAAAAAGTTCCTGCCTTCTGAAAAATTCTTAAATTTTTAAGAAAATAAAATAAATGCCTTTTAACCTTAAAAGCAACACTGTTCAGAGAAGTACCCATAAAAAATTTGCATTTTTTTAAACTGCCTTTTTATAAGAAACTTTAAAAAATTGTTTAAATAATTTTAATTTTTTATATAATATTTTTAAAAATTTACACCTGCCTTTCAAAATAGTTTTCTTAAAAAGTAGTTTAAAAACGAGAGTTTTTTTATGTGATATTAGAAATACGTATATTTGCTTTTTAAAATTCTTCTTTAAAAATCACACCCTTTTAAAAATATTGTAAAAGAATTGTTTTAAAAATATTGTAAAAAAAAATTTTGTAAAGCAACTTTTTTCATTTCATTAAAAAATTAGTTTTAAAAAAATGAAAATATTAATCAAAGTATATTTTGAAACAAGAAAAATATACAATTAAAATGAATAGTTTCGAAATGTCGCCTTATCAAAATAAATAAATTTTTTGCAAAGAAATAACTGTTACGAAAGTACTTTCTGAATATTATCCTTTAAAAATGTATCGAAGATGTTCTGAAAAGGTTGTACTTTAAGCCAAACACTAGTTAAAGGCAGCTCTCAAACAGATTCTAGCAAACAATTTATTTCCAAAAAATCATGTCTTTTCCCCACTGAGCTGGAGACACAGAGTAGTCAGAGTGCTTAGCGAACCGTATATCCAGACCCCTGAACTCTTGAAAACTCTCTCACACACACACACACACACACACACACAAAACTACTGTAATGCATATTGTTGTTGTTGCAATTTTATATTTGCATGCCAGGTCTAAGTTAGTCAGGGCAACCTCTTAAGAATAAATGATGCCGTTAAGGAACAGAGTAAAAGAGTGTTTTTGAGATTTTTGTTGGTTTTTTGGTTTATTTTGGGTTGGCAGCGGCAGCAGCAGCAGCAGCAGCAGCACAAAAAAGAAATACCCAACCAAATAAAACAAATTCATAACAGAAGAAGGAAATTAAAAATGCAACAACTAAAAGATGCAGAAAACGAACTGGAATAAAGATAGTAAAAATAAAATATTTAAACGAACAACAACAGCTGCAGATTAACGTGTACAAGATATATTTTCCTTGAAATCGCCTTTTTTTCTCCGTCTGCTTAGAGCATAATATTGATTTCGGAAGAGAAAAATTGCAGATAAAATAAAAGAAGACAAAACTTTGGCTTGACCACCGACGTTGAGTTCTATTTTTTGGTTTTTTTCGAAAGAAAAGAAACTTTTTATGAAAAAGTGAATGCATTTAATTAAAACGTTTACGACCAATAGAATGAAAGTAAGCAGAATTAATTATTGGCATATATAAATTTTAAGACAAAAATTCAATACCCATCATTTCTAGGGTCAACAGATGGCGCCAATCGGTACTTCATTGCAACTATAAATAATTTGGGTTATTGCGTGAACAAGATGTCCTGCATAAATCGACAATGTTGGCTTCGCAATGTTCAACAAGTACAAAGTATGAAAGGGACAACTGCTTTACTTCATTTGCCATTAAATGTCTCCGGGAACAGGCATAATTTAGGCGCAGTGCTGCCAGAGGTATAGAGAGAAAGCGCTTGCCATGCAGCTGATGCGACAGCCGTAATTTTAGACGGTTGTGTGCCATGCGTTAATAGGCAGAAGGGGTACCAACACGCTTCTGGTAAGGTTTGTAATGGGCTTCCTGGGACTGATCATAGGCGCCTATTACTGGCGTAATTCCTGCAACAGATACCTGTTTTTGTATAAAGGCGAATGGAGGATGATAGTCGAGTCGGGCTAGAATCTGCTGTTCTTTACACACTACTCAGGTGCCTAAACTGACCAAGACTTTAATGTTTTTTTTTTGCCAGCAGGAGGGATTAAACAGTCAGAGCGTCTTAAGATATCGCAGCAAATTGCCTACTTTCTGCCGGCAGATCACAAATTACAGCAAAATTGTTCACAGGTCCTTGTTAACTATTTTAATTTGAACATTCAAAAACCCCGTAATTTCTTTTATAATGAAATGACATTCTGAACAAGCCTGAGCTGGTGATTACTTCCCATTACGCTAAACGTTTCTATGGCTTTTGAAAGTTTTTATTTTCTTGTGAAAAGTACATTTTTTTGACCATTCTAATCGCTGGCAGAAATTAAATACTGGTCTGCTCGTCAGAGTTAATGTTTTAGTTCAATTCTTTGTAAATTCATTGAATAGACCAAATTAAATTTTTGTAGCTTGGAATAAATAATATAATTGTCATGAAATATTCATGCCTTGAACTACAGCTGCTCATATTTTCACTCTAAAAGGAAACCATCAAATAATAAAGAAACCCCCCCCCCCCAAACTGCTGCCATAATGACCGCAGCATTTAAAGGGAAAAAATAGCAAACAATTTTTCTTGAGATCTTATTAATTTGAATCGACAAAAGTAACTAACAAATGTACAAAAAAAAGGCTAATTTCTATAATGAGTCGTACACTCGTTTCATTATGGAAAATGGAAAAACAAGCAGCGAAAACGGAACCAAACAAATTCTTTTCTTTTCCGCTTTTTTTGGTTTTGTTAAATCATTGAAGCGTTAATAAAAACAAAGGTGAAATAAGGCTCAAACAAGTCAACCAACCAACCAACCAACCAACCATACTTTCCAGCCAGCCAGGCAGCAAAATTGCTACCAGTGAGTCAAACTTAACAACAACAACAACAACAACAGGAACAACAAGAAATGCAAAAACTTTGTGGCAAAACAAATAACCAAAAAAAGAAAACAACCAGAAATAAAGACTGAGCAATACGAAAATATACAAATTATTTTTGTAATTTTAAAATCCTGCGAAAAAAAACGTGATGTGCGAAATAATGAAAACTCAAGCTGAGTAGGTAATAAATTTGTGAAAAATACATGAGGCTGGCGATGATGATGATGATGATGATGATGATGGTGATGGTGATGGTGATGGTGATGGTGATGAAGGCAAATGGCAGTCAGCTCATTAAATATATTGCCATTCAACAGCATTTACGCTACAGCTCACAAAAAAATTACGAAAATGAGTAATAAAAACAAAGCAAAAGAAACAAAAAACAAACAAAACAACAAAGCAAAAGAAATACAGATTCTTGTTATATGAATTACCACATTACTGCTGAATACTGAATCCTTTTGCTGCGGAAATGAAAACACTTTGGCAAAATGACTAAATGCATGAATGACTGACTGACTGAACGAATTTTAAGCAGAAAACACACGACTTTAACAGCCGCTACGGATGCAGATACAACCACTTTGTTTGCCAGTAGACGAGTACTTGTGGCTGGTAATTATACAAAGAGCTTTTGCTTGTAGGAAACCAGAACTAAATTATGTAAAATGAGACAAGTATGGAAAGGAAAATTTTCACAAATCTGATTTTCGGCAAAGGACGCACACAGCTTATTCAGTCTATTTTGTCAAATCATCATAAACGGCTGCAGTGTTCAGTCCAGGCGTACTTTAACCATTTTAAGATGGCTGTCAAGACAGACAGTACAAAATCTGCCCCTAATTTTATCGCCAGCCACATCTGGGTCACAGCAGCCCAACTTGGCGAACTCCTCAAGTAGGTATTTTATTTTTATTTTTGCTTCTATTATATTGTAGTGAAATATCCAATATAATTATTCTACACTCGAAATTTTGACACGCCCGCAATATTTTAAATACAGAGCAACCTAATCGGCTACTCTAATTTAAATTTTTTTCTTAATCCTTTATTTCAAAACAAACATTTTTAGCACCTAATTTCATCAGAATTCAACGAATCTTTGCAATTGAATGTATTACCGTTTTGTTTAATTCTGTGCAAAATTTCAATGTTATATCTGAAAGGATGTACCTGCCTGCCGAATGTCCTTTTTTCAGAAATACCAATTTTGCAATGCTTATGGATCTGTTAAAAATTTCTGTTAAAAATTTCTGTTTTGAAGTTAAATTTTTTTGTAATCCTTTATTTGAAAACATTAATTTGTAGCACTTAATTTCATCAGAATATAACGAATCTTTGTAATTGAAAGTGTAACAGTTTCGTTTATTTCTGTACAAAATTTCAATGTTATATCTGAAAGGATACACCTGCCTGCTGAATGTCCTTTTTTTTGAGAAATACCCATTTAACTTGGCTCGTGAGCAGAAAATAAAAAAAAGATTTTTATTGGGTTAGATTCTTCTTTAAGCTTTAAAATAATGTTTTGTGTGGTCGTATATTTAACAGTAAAATGTATTAAAATCTATCGATCATATATTACATTTTCAGTCCTGAAGGAAAAAAGCCGCGCTTATAAAAGACTCAGCAATTGGAATGGAGTACGACAACGGCCAGTCGAAAGCCACAGAAAGCGCTGATATTGTTTCGTATTTTCGAGAGAAGGGATGAGCTGACAGCGAGGGACTCAAAACAGTGGCAGTCCTCTACTATCCTCTTTATATATCTTCTAACATTTCACAGACTTACAAACACTTTGTACATCTTTTACAAACTCAGTCTGTTTTCTTGTTGAAAAACAAAAAGGATTTCATATTCTGTTACATTAACGTTTCCACCAAAACGTTCTACCCTGCTGTTCTTTGTAATTTACGCCTTAAACGAGCTATACTTGTTCAGTGCTCAATCAAATCCTTTGATTTGATCAACTCCAACCACCACAAAGTCTATTTGTTAATCATTGCGGGAGCACAAGCATTTCTAACTTAATCTCTGTGGAAAAAAGATTTTCTTTAATAATTCCTTATTGTAATAAAAGAACAAGCAAAAGTTGGTTGTAATTTTTAAGCAAATAACTTTGATGAAGGAAAAAAAGAACCTTATAACAACTTTATAACAAAGTGCAGAATATATACGTACGTACGTTTATATGAATGTATATGTGTAATCTTATTTACATATATTCCTCCACACTTCATAAACTTATGCAATAAATCATCAACATTTCTTTTACTCATTTTTGGCTTGAAATGAAAATAAAAATCAACTTCATCAACACGCTTCAGCCCTCCCCTGCGCTCTTCTTAACGAACATATTTGCCACAACTCATTATTTACCCACCCAATATTCCACATTAACACATCAATAAAAGTAGCAACCAAAACGGCAACAACAAAAAATATGAACATGCATAAACATGATTTTATGGCAAAAAAGGAAGAAACAAAAAAAATTTTTACAAATTTCATATATATGAACAGCAAATAATAAAGCGAAAGGGAATATGTATATTTTCTGAAATAAAGAAAAAAGTTTTGGTTTTCTTTTTACGAAAACACGTAAATAAATTTATAAACATTTTTTTTGCGCCGGGAAAAGAAGATTGTGTAACAACAGAAGCAGGAGTAAAAATGCCGTACAAAGAAATACTTTTATTAAAGCAAATTTACCGGCTGCCTTTATAAAAATACAACTTCAAAGAAAATTTGCTTAACTTCGTTTCTTTTGCTGCCGTAACGAGGAAGGAGCAAGATGCGAAGAAGAACAGGAATGGTCTTGATGTCAAAATTCACATGTTTATATGGCTGGAATGGTCTCGAACTTTAAATACCTACAATTTGTTGGCAAAAGCTTAAAGGCAGTAAATTAATTGAAATACGATTACAAAAAATATAAAAATCGACATTTTGATGAAGAAATTACTCTGTAGGATTCTGTTTGTATATAAAAAAAAAAACTCTCAAAAACGAATGAGAATTACAATGCAATTATGCCAAATTTAAAAATAAACTAATTTCATGCATTATTAATTGATTTTCAAAAAAAAAAAAAAAAAACTCTGTACACAATTAGAAACCAATTTAATTCTTAATTACAATCAAAAAGTATTTAGAAAACATGATGACAACAAAAATTGATAATTCTCATTCGTTTCTAGCAATAATCATGAAAGACTCCAAACCTTCTGGAAAAAAAACTAAGAAAAAAAAAAGGAAACATTTTTGTTGAAATATCCTTAAAGAAATGAAAGTTTGAGGGAAGAGCAGCATCAGAAGCGTCTACTTTTGTTAGTTTTGTATAATTTTTAGAGATTTTTCACCCAACCCAAAAGTGAAAAGTTATCGAATGAGTATTCAGTGCCTTTGCGATATGACTTTCAGTGCTTTATTTTCTGTACATATTTTGGAGCCACATCGCAGACAAATCTTTTTGTGTTGTTTGTTTGAAAACAAACTTGAATACAAATCGCTTAAAAGTCGAGGGCCTGTTTCAGTGTTACAAACGTTATTGTTGCCAAGTTTTGCGAACTACTAAAATTCAAACAAACACAGAAAAACTTTTATTAAAATTTTATAAATTAGATACGATTGTATATTTATATTTATATATAAGAAAAAACACCAAAAAAAAAAAATTTTGTTTTAATTACAATTTCCATTTACTCATAGACCAAAATGTCCTGTAACACAACCATCATCCAAGTTCCAGTAGGGTATTGATTAAGAAACCAACCAGACACTTTAGTTGAAACATGTTCACCACATATTCAGTACTGTTTCACTTTAGTCAGCAGCCTTCTGTATTAACGAGTACTTTTCTTTTGATGCTCACAAACCGCCAACTCTCTTGTTATGATTTAAAGTCAGTCAGCACATTTATGCCAACACTCTCAAGAAAATGTAAGTAATAAATTCGCATAAAATTTTATTTTACCAGCAGAATAAAATTCGACAATTTTCTGAATTTGCAACCATAGTTTAGGGCTACAGAGAATGGCCAACTCAACTAGTGTGGCAATAACTATAGCATACCCGTAGGAGCCAGCGGTATAATTTCTATGCGAATAATCACTTGCATAGAATTATTTGGCAGGTAATATTTATAGACAGAACAAGAAAAAATCACGGAGCGTCGGAATAGTTTTTCCACCTAAAGGATATTTTATGAATCTCTCTCTCTCTCTCTCTCTGTCCCTCCCTCTCTCCCTCTCACACTAATTGTTTTATTCGTTTTTTAAGCTCATAACACCCCTGATATCAATATTGATTTATTTAATAGAAAATAATGCAATTATTTGCCATCGCTTCACTGTCCACTTTTCTATAACTATGGAGGTACAAATCGAGCAGGATTTAAACGATGCCAGGAGTTGTGTTGGCTTTTTATAATCTATTACTTAAGAACTGGTGCTTATGAAAACTCCACGATGTAAAGTCTAATGATCTGATGAACAGACTGTCACGTATGCTCCTTTTTTTTTTTTTATTCTGATGCAACGACATATCATCCAATGCAGGTCAAAAGTTACTTAGTCTGCAGTATTACTCGTTGGTGGTGATGGCCTGTGCAATATCCTTGTAGCGGTTCGAGTACCTGCCAAACTGTGAGCTTCTTTTGACTACATTTGGCCGCACCGTTAAAAAGTCGCCCATTCTTTTTTTTGCAGACATATTTATTTATCCGAAAAACTCACTGCAGATGATAATTTGATGCGATTAAGAATCTTTTGCAAACACTCCCCTGATGCACCCAGCCAAGCCCGTTGGCATCCTGATTCCAAGTCTGTGGCCGAGCTTTTGCCTGCAAAAACTGTTTGTGCCAGTGTTTGAATGAATACTTTTCATCGAGCGTAAACTTTTGATTATGAATGAGTTGAGAAGCAACCAAAAAATCAACGAAAACTTCTTACACAAGATTGATTGAAGTTTTTAAAAGTTTTGCTTGCCAACAAAATAAACTTCATCAGTGTAATAAATATTAAAACAACATAAAAACTTCGCAGCACAAATCATATACATGTATGTAAAAAATAAACAAACAACAACAACAACAACAAAAAACCCATTACAACAAACTATCCAGAGAGTTTTTATATGTGAGATGTAATTTATGGATGTTGCGCCATCGAATCGTAACAAATAATGTTCGCTATTATCGCGAATTATACAGCAAAATAATATGAAATTATTAAGGAACGCAAAGTCTTATGAAAGTTTGACAAGACAGATGAAAAATATTGAAGAGAAAGATTTTTGCTTTTGAGGATGGTGTTCATTTAAGGAGGCCAAAACGTCACATGGCAACGTAAATTAAAGTACAGCCGAAGGAGTTTTGAGGCAGGACAAAAACAAGGTTGGCCTTTGGAAAAGTTGAGACTGTAGAATTCGTAAAGTTACCTCTTTACATGTTGCCCAGGCAATTTATTATCTATTGCACTTCATGGAAAACTTTATAAAACTCTTAAGTCCTTAAGATGTATATATTTGGGGGAATTTTTCAAAATGCCGCTCAGCACCCATATAAATTATATCAGTCTCAAGTTCGTGTGTTTAGCTGATGCTGATCAAAATCACAATGTGCAGTAAGAACTGACATTTATAAATAAACTTTTTAAAGGACGAATTTTTTTAAGCTTAAAATTGTTCGCCAATAAAATGTTTTCCTAGTCTCTGTTCTCAAACATCTCACGGCAAACACCTAAACACCTTTTCCCATCTCTGTTTGCTCTATGATGATACACTCATTTGATCCTTTGTCCTTGCTTTCAAAACAGGTTTTGTTTTCTATTAGTTTTTGATCTTTTTTAAAAGGAATAATTAATGGTTTTCCAACGCACCTTCTGAAAACGATGCTGTTGCAAATGATTCGTTTTCCTTAATGTCAGAAGGGTTTAAAGCCAAACTTCAACTCTTGCTGATATAAAAACAACAAATTTACAATTTACAAGGCCGGAAGAGTGGAAAATGTTCTCTTTAAATATTTTCCTAAGATATTTTCTCATAGTCCTGTTGTTCAATTTGATATTGTAAATAAAGTTTATCCATGTGTCTGTTTCTAGTCTAAACGTTTCTTTTTTGCTTGTCACATTCTGCACTTCAAACACTTACAATCAAAATTTTAAACTTAAAATATTTTTTACTCTACAAACAGGGACTATGCAAAGTATTAATAAATATCAAATTAACTGTAATCCAATACAACTTGATATCCCAACAGACATCTTAGAAATACAGAAACAAGAACAAACAGTCAACACACTGTCCGCTGCGTGAAGACGGAAAGGATTTGAAAAACGCAATAATTGTTTTAGATGTCAGGTTTTTTTTTTTAATATAAAAATAGATTAAAAGTTATTGTTGGAAACAATGAACTGTAGCGCCACGGGACTACAACCAGAGTTGTATTAAAATATTACTTCGCCTTGTGTTTTTTTTTTTTTTTTGAAGCCAGATTCAAATCGTTATTAATGTCAATGATGTTGGAGTTTCTTTTGTTAATAGAAATTTACGGATTAAATTGTTTAGGGAACTCAGCCATTTGTCTATCACTCTTTTAAGGAGACTTCTGCTGAAGTCAAGCCAAGTGATAGAGTCGGTCCAGTGAACATTTCTACATGTCCTCTGCAGCGTAGTTTTGTGCCATCTCTGGTTGTCTAAGTGCTCAGTGTTCGGAAAATCTACAAAACCAAATCAATTGGGTTTGATTTATATACCAGAAATGTATTTAAAAAGTTAATTTCTTATTAATACTAATTATAATTATTTTATTTCATAAATGTATTTTAACACATATTTTATTTATTTATTTAATAATTTTTTTTTTTATTTATACATAAAGTTTTATTTTTACTTATAATTTTATTATTGGTTTAATTAATATGTAAATTTTGGTGGCAAAAAGTTTAATTGATTTTATTTGCTGGCAGTTTCTAATTCGTAACATTTTTAAATTTATTCCGTATTTGTTAAAACCGCAGTGTTAATTTACATCTAGTCATACAGAAACACAAGCAAAAGGACCTTAAAATTTCCACAGAAAATATACAAAAAGGAATTATTTGTAAACATTTCAAAGAGGAAAACAGACAGCAGAAACTGAGACTTCAAGTGAAGATTTTCAAAACACACAGACACTTGACTCTCTCTCTCTCTCTCCCTCTCTAATATCTACAAAGTTTTAAAAGAAATTTCAGAGTGGTTGTACGAGCAGCTTAAACAGTGGGGCTAAAATACTCAATTTGCTTGCAAAACACCGATATAGTACAAACAATTCTGCGAAACAGATCCTGAGCGCTATAAAATTTCGGCAAATAAAATTTGTTTTGCCAGAGTTCAGGTTTTCTGGGACTTACATTTTGAAAAAGTTGATGTTTAAATCGTTACTGTTTCTTGTGACCCAAGAGTCATATGCAATTGGATTTTGAAGTTTATAAGCCCGCCCCCGCCAAACTGGTAGTGACCAACCAAAAACTGTTTTTCTAAAGAATTTAAAGGGGGAAAATTTGTCCACCGCCGCCAGCAGCATTTGCAGTTCTGTAGTCCTTTGTCATGAAGTTGTTTAGCGCTGAAATACAAATAGTTATAATTTGTTTTATAATTTAACATAAATTATTTATATATCACAAAATTAAGGAAATATTTATTTTATTTTTTTTAATAAAAAAAATAATATTAACACTAGTTTCTATTATTGTTAAAATAAAATTAAATGTAAACTTTTAATAAATATTTTTTTATATTTTTTTTTTATATCTGACCTGCCCACTGTATATTAACTATAAAATTTAAACGCCAGCAGTCGTGTAGTCTGTTGTGGTCAATGTGTGTAGCGCTGTTTAGTTTTAAAACTGTGGCCAGGTTTAAATGTTAAACAAAATTCAATAAAAGCTGTGCTACCAAAACAAGGCAGCTGCTGACCAAACGAACACAATTTCTGCCAACTGTATTTGCAGTCGTGTGGTCTGTGCTTAACGCCTTGATACGACAACAGCTCTAAATAAAAGAACCAGCCTTATTATGGTTGTCGCAGCCTTATTGTGGTTCTCGAAGATAAAACAAACAGTTTTCGACTGCAGGAAATTTGTACTAGAATTGAAGCAAGAGAGTGGCACAAAATATTATTGTAGCAATAATTTATTTAATATTATGAGAACTATTATTGGGAGCTGTCAAAAATAATTATAAACAATTGAAAAATTTATTAATATTAATTTTTTTGTAATATTTTATAATGTGCTAAAAAAAAATATAATAAATGTTGAGTTGTGCCTTGTTTTCATCCCCTCATAATGGCAATAAAAATTCAGCCACTGAACTGAATACTTTGCGAAGAGGAATTCATCATATATAATAGTTTTCAAGTTAAAATAAACAAGCATTTTGCCAACTTTTGACCTGCCAATGCGAAAATTGTAGCACAAAATATTGTAAAAGGATTGTTAACGGGATGGCAGTTTTAGGGCTTTCGAGAAACGTGTTACCATAGATGAAAAATTGTGACACGGCTGAAACTTCTAATAAAGTTGAATGACAGTTGCATTTAGTACATCCTCATGTCGCTGTCGTTTTTAAAACAATTCAGCTGCGACTACAATTATATTGCACTTGCCGTCGTGCAGTCTGCTGTGGTGAATGTGTTCAGCGCTGGATATGATTGATTTTAAATTTAAGCCTAAGATTTAAAGTAGACACAAAACAATATATTTCATTTAAAAAAAGAGTTAAAAAAACCGCGTTTAAGATATAGACTGGCTCATCAAATACTCAGCTGTATATTCGATTCATTTCAAGCAGGGAAAAAAAAATTATTTCTATTAAAATATTTGCTGTAAAGTTTAATACCGGACAATGGCAGTTTCTTTCTGCAAGCCACTATTTCTTAAGGGGCTGGCAAACATGCAGCAACTACAACTACAACAATTTATTTTTAGTAAAATTTATGAATAAATTGATTGTTGACATTGTGGTTGCACAACTCCACTTTAATTTAGTTTTGCTAACGGTATTTATAAACACATCTATATATGCAACACATACATTTACATCAAATTTTGTCATCGTACTTGTCTTTTATATAGACTAATACCAACAAAGAACTGAACAACTTTTTGCTTCGCTTCATAGCAACTGCAACGTACATATATAAATGTATGTGTTTTTATATATATGTGTGTGTGTGTTGGTGTGTCTGTGCACAGCAATCAATTTGGCCATGTTTGTAAACTTGTACCAACGACACTGGACAGCAAATCCTTTAGTCTTTATATACGAAAACACACCGACACACACACACACACACACCGACACACACACACACACTCGTACATACGCCACTATGCCAAATTTAATTAAAATATTTTTACCATGAACTGCCACAACTCAAGCGTAAAAGTGCTAGTTGAGAAAATTTTCCTATAAAACTAAATTAAGAACCGAAGTAGCAAACGAAAGCTATAGTTTGGGGTGCCAGCATCTTGAAACCATAGACCTTAAGTTAATGAAACTTTATACATAAAATGTGTATAAAACTGAACTCGAGGAAAATCGTTTGTTTTGTACGAACTATTTGTACAAACAATAAACAGCAAATTAAGGGAGAAAAGGCGAAGAAGGCTGTGAAAATTATGGTCCCTGATTTATTGTTGTACATTTAGTAGCCTTCGCTTTAAAAGTATATTTTATCCGAATTATGGCTAATCAGTCATTATTCCAGGTATTTTCATCAAAACAGACCAATCAATAGCACAAAATTAAGTTGTTCGTATATTGTTAAAGAGATTTTAGCACTTCATCAGTTGTTGTCCTTTTCACTTTCTTTTTTTTTTTTTTTTTTTTGATTAGGAGGAACAGAATTCTCAATCAGGTTGTTTTCTATAAACTTATTACATATAACTGAGATTTTTAGTATTTTATTTAAAGCGCACAAAGAAATAGAACAGACGAACCTTTTTTTTTTGTTTTTGGAAGTCCTGCGGCTTGTAAGAAAATTTTCATTCACTGCAACTCAGTTGCAGCAAAAACTGGACGCTTTGAAACACTATTTTACATTTATAAAACTATATTAAAGTTGTTTTTCAACTAGAAATACTTCTAGGATGGAGGAAATCAATTTGTCTTTCACTTAATCAAGACATGTTCTCGGGGAACATTCTTGTAATGAAAAATATACAGACATAAATGTCCTGCTAAATACCTCCAGCTTCATAAATAATAAAAAGTCGAGCGTCTGTAAATAACTCGAGCAAGTTTTAATTGGTTTGAAATTATTTCAATGATAATGTTTAGAAAATTTGCTATTATCGAACATTAAATTAGAAAATACTGAATCCTGCCAACGTTTTAAATGTTTAATGGTAAATTTATCGAATGTGTGAAAAATCTGTTGGTAAATTTCTCAGCATTTTATGGCTTCATAAATATTGATATTTTATTATTCATGTATCTACTCAAAGGCAAACAATGGCGTTTGCTTAAAAACGCGTTATAAAATTTTACGGGCACAACAAAAACAAACATCCTTTAGGCCAAAAGGCGTTCAAATTGTTATTTATGGGCGACGATGACAGTCGCAAGACTGTTTCTTAAGCCTCAATATAAATATTAATAAAAAAAAAAAAGATACTTTAGCATTGTGTGTCCGTAAAAGAACAGCGTTTCAGCAGGTCGGAGCGAAAATGTTTTTGAATGTTAATGACGCCTGGAAAAAAGTAAAAGTTTGAGTGGGACAAAAACAGAAAGTAATTTTGTAAAAGTTATGATTTCAGCGAAGCTTATTACAGTTTTTTGTTGTTGTTGTAATTAATATTAGTATTAATAATTAATATGTCTTTGGTTGGATTGAAGGCTCGCTGGGCTAGAGTGTCTGTTTTACAGCCCTACAGTACGTTACGTGACACTATTACCTTTAATCTTAAGCACAAGAAATATATTGATATGAAAAATCTTGCGCGCTCCTATGATATTAACCAAGCCATAATTTTTTATAAAACGTGACCTATCAAATGTGACATTGCAAACGTGACATTTTTTCTAAAGTGAAATAGCTGATTATTTTAAAATGGTTTGATTAAAAACCCCGGTATTAATGTGTTGATATTAAGGCTGTAAAGCACGTTACGTGACACTATTACCATAACGATGTCACTGGCTAACAATTAGTTGTTTTTGATGTTGAAAGCAAAGAAATAGAGTGATCAACAAACCTAGTGCGCGTGTGTGCAGTCCATAGTCTGTGCAGCAAACGTGACATTTCAAACGCGACATTTCAAATGTGACATTTCAAAGGTGACGTGCCAATATTGACATCATTACTAAAATGCCTCAACTGGATGGTGACTATAGAATAACTTTTAAGCAAATTTATTGTTAAAAAAAGAAATGAAATGAATTGCATGTCCCATCCCCGGTTGCTTTCATCATCATAATAGACGTTTTTGGGTAGCAGTAATAAGACATTGTCAAATATGGCTTCACACGCTTTAGTTATACATACCAAATGTACTCGTATGTGCTGAGATGTGTTGCGCTGAACTCGAGTACTCCTACTACTGATTGATCGGGTCATTTAAAATAATTAACTTCGAATGTAAAAAATACCCAAAGTGCTAAACTCTTACAGGTGTTTTTCGTCTTTGTTTTTTAACGATAATAATAGAGTATAATTTTTATATACGATGAACGGGGAGTAAAACAAACACTGCACAATTTGTTGCACGTCTTTACTTTTTTTTTTTTTATTCAGATTGTGAAAATGACTAGATAAACAACAGATTTACTAAGGGTTGGCGTGTACTCATGCAGATCTCTGGTAGTCTCTGCCACAAAAAGACCGAATAACATAATTTTGGTCTTCTTCAATGCCATAAAAGTTCATATAAATTAAAAAAAAATACATAAAACAATTTCAAAACTGCCCCCATTTACTAATATCTGTATGTGCTTTTGTTGGGTGAATGCGTGCATGTTTTATTTCTGCTGTTAACTTTCAAAGGAAACACTTCTTTTTTGCACAAATAAGAATCCTGAAAAATTCTTGTGTATCAAGTGGAAAAAAATATTCTCCCTTTGATTACTCTGCCTTCAGAGCCTATTTCCAGCGTCTGCTCTCGCTGCCACATCTCTGGAAAACAAACTCTTCCGCTTCCCATCAACTTAAATACGCAAACAAAGAAATAAACTTTTTCTCCAACATTTATACATTTATTTATGTTAAAGGAGAACAACAACAACAACAACAACGAAAAAACAGTTATAATTATACATTTCATATACATATTGTGCGATTTAATTTAAGGCTGTGCGGGTGTATGTGTGAATATAGAAATTATTCTAAATGAGTTTAAATGAGCGTGCACTTCAGCGCGCGTGTGTGTGTGTGTGTGCGTGTGTGAGTGTGTGAGTGTGTGGGACATTCATTATTCTTTTGTGTTTACAATGAGTCTCTGGTGTATTGTTAACAATTTGTATACGTTTCTTAGTTTATTTTACACTCTTTTATACCCGTTAAGCCCATTTTTGTTGTTCATATTTATTTTTTTATCCCCCCTCAACTTTTATATTTTCTTTCTCTTCGTTTTTCTTTTATTTATTATTTATATTTTTGTTTGCAAACATTTCATATTTAATGCGTTTGTTTTTTCTTACAACAAAACAAACGATTTTTTAAAGTGTTGGTTCATTTTGTTCTTAAGCAGATAAAATTGTTTCTGTTTTTTGTTTTCGTTCTGGCATATTTGTGTTGGAAATAAATTTTTAACATGAAATATAAAACAAGATAATACTTTGAAATTTCGTAAATGTGTAAAAAAAATCTTATGTTTAACAAGAAAAGAAAGGCAATTTTATTTTATATTATATTATATAATATAATTTTTGACCCAGAAGAAATATTTTATATCAAGGATTTATGATTTGCTGTTTTATTCGAACAAAAATCTTAAAAAACATGAATATGCAACAAACACTACCTGGTGCAAACAGCTGCCAGGGGAGCATAATTGGTTTCCATATTCTCTAAAACCCAAACAATAAAAGAATCTTTTCAGCTATTTAAAACACTTACCCGCAAAACATGTCCATAAGAAATAAACAATCAATGCCTTAAAGCTAAAAACCACACATGTAAAAAACCACAAACGCACATCAATTTAAAACAAGTTCAGCTTGAGCCAACCTTTTAATTATTTGCAATATTTTAAAAGATTCCTAATCTAAAATTTACTTAATTCTTATTTTCTTAATTTAGTTTCTGACACCAGCAAATATTTTACATTTCTGCACGTCTAATAAATGACGACGACATTTAACTAATTCAACAAATATTTCACTTGATTCAAATAATTGTTTTTCTTTTATAACATTTTAATTTTTTGGCTCTTTTTAAGGGATGGGTTCTTTAAAGAGCAAAAGAACTTTTAAGACTATAAAAAAAATTATGCGTAATAATTTATTGCAGTCATGTGTTTTTCACATCCAATAATAAATAATTTACTGAATTAGTTAAAATTTTGCACAGTAAATTTTTTTCTATAATTAAAAATATAATAATATTTTTTTCTAACTGCAAGCAGAAAAAAACTTCGCTAGCCCGTATATTTTTTGCTATTTCTTTAAACCAACATTAAAGCTAAAAGTCTTTTTTGTTAGTTTTTCTTTTATTGAATCGCATAAAAACATTTATTAAAAAGGAATCGCTTTTTAAGGCAAAAGGCTGGATTAAAATTTAGTGGGAATTAGTTTTGCGAATTATTTAAGTAACAAATTTCTGTTTATTAATTGATTAATTCTATTAAAGAAATAGCAGATATTTATATGAAAAATTACAATAAGATTTTAAATATATTTGTTCCAAATAATCGGAATTTTGGAATAAATTTAACAAAAAGGACTCGAATTACACACGCCAAGAAAAACTCATAAACTCGTATTTTAGTACTAGATTTGGAGTCACCTTCTGTTGCTTTTTGAAATGAATTTCTCTCAGCTTTGAGATATGCTGTGGAAAAAGTGATTTACAGCTGAGACTCCAATGACGGCATAGACATGATCTGCTTACTTAGAAAAATAAAGAATCTTAATATACAATATAAAAATAGAACTTGAATTTTGTATATAAAATTTACTTTTTCTTGACCAGTCTATTAAATATCACACAATACTTGTATGCCATCGCTTTTACAGGGTTATATACAAAGACAAACGTATAACATTTTATAAGAAATAGTTTTTCACAGTGATTGGCCTTTTAAGATTTATATGGCAAGTGGCCATTGTGCCGCCCATATTTTTTTCCACCAAACTTCGTTTATACCCTGACAACAAACTGTGCAAAAATTTGGCTCTCTCTGTCTCTCCCCCTTTGTCGTTGCATTAGTTTAGTTATGGCGGCAACATGTGGGACCTTAAACCCTAAAAAGAAAGAATTTAAATCAATTAAGCCACTTGACTTACACTCTGACGCCCCTCAAAGTATGCAATACTTTAATTAATTTATTGTATTTACAAGGCAATTTAAACTTAAAAGAGAAGGCATGAGAGATGCTTTTCATCCGACAATATAAAATTTCAAAAGATTTTATTAAAATGGATGTGGGTATGGGTGTGGGTGTGGGTGTTGGTGTGGGTGTGGGTGTGGGTGTGGGTGTGGGTGTGGGTGCTGGTTTTGTTTTGTTTTCCTTTTCAGTGCTAACTTTTTCTTTTATGACAACCGAAACTATGTCCCAAACAAATTCTTTGTACATCTGAACCCAGTGATATAATATTTTTGCTTGTCATACCAAAATCAAGTCTTAAAAACACATGTGAATACTTAAACCGAACACCAGTTAACTTGTATATTCTTGTAATCGGCATATGCAAATGTAAGCCCGAAAAGGTGTTGAAATATTGTACAAAAATTAAAACACAAATTCCTAAATCTCGTTTTCTTTCTTGCAAAATATCTTCATACTGATTTTTAAAATTGATAATAATTCCGATGAGAAGAATTTTGTGACTTAAAAAAACTCCATTCGAAGTTAAAATCACTTCACCGTTCGCTCGCTTAAATAAATCCTCAAGCAGACACACACACACACACACACACACACACACACACATGTAACCCCTAAAAGCATGCAAACAAAAATCTTTATTTCACTTATTTACACTCGTATTTGGAGAATGAATAAGTGCCTGTGCATAAAAATTTCATTTTACAAAATATTTCACAATCATAAATTCACACAATGTACACGAACGCACTCACACGCACACACACGCTCACTCACGCACCACAACCTGCTACAAAAACTACCGCATGTGCAAAGATACGTTGCGTACACAGTTTCTGTGTGTCACAAGCAAACAGCAGAGCAGGTAACAAACAGCATCAAAATACCAAAGTGAAAATATTCTTTGACTGCTTAAGATAATATGCAAATTTTTGTTGTAAAATGAATAAAAAAAAATGAAACAGAAATTCGAAAGATAAAGCAAATAGCTGGCAGAATTTCTGATTTGTGCACAAATATTTCACTTTGAATCCTGTGAAAGAGAAAGAGAAACAGCTTTCTAGACTTGAGCCTGTTTATTCGCACATAACGAAATGTTTAATCTTGTTTAAAACTGATCTTTAAGGAGGATGACTTTTAAATTAAAAAATAATTAAGAGTTCATATTTAATATTGTTTTTTTTTTCGACTAAAAGAATTTTTTACTGAAAGTTTTACGAGTCTCAATAGAAAATTAAATAAAATTGAATATTTTATATCCAAAAAATCAAACGAAATTGACAATTTGTGTCTCCAGTATGAAATATCTCGTTATAAAAATCATTTTCAATGAGAAATTTAACCGCAAGGAAAATTTTTTGTAAGAAATTTACTAGCGCGAAAAATTTTCCATAAAAAAAGCCCTAAAACAGTTTTGCGACATTAAAGTTTTATGTTATCAAATATTTTCTATAGCGCTAAAAATTTCCCATAAAAAAAGCCCTAAAACAGTTTTGAGACATTAAAATTTAACAATATTAAAGGTTTTGTATAGGAAATTTTACGAAATTGGAAATTTTGTATGGAAAGTTTTAGTGCATGAAACCTGCTATTGAAAATTTTAGGATATTGAAAGTTTCGTATTAAAATTTTTTATTGTATATCATAAAGTTTTCTTACGAAAACTTTCTTACGAACTTTCTTACGAAAACTTTATGATATCGGAAATTTTCTATAAAAAAAAATGTATCTTTTATGGGACATGTTTCGATACTGAAAACTGTCCATAGAAAATTTGGTTCGGATAAATTAAACTGAAGTTTTCCATATAAAATTTTATGGTGACTTTTTATGATTGATTTTTCATTTGCGAACTTTATTTGGCGCTTCCATTACAGATATATAACAAATCGCCTGACCTTACGGCTTTAATCAGTTCTAAGGTGTATAAAACCTTGACGAATTTTAATTGTGGACATCGTGGAACAGAATTTCAGATCTATTTTCAATAAACACTTAAACGATTATTTCATTTAATTGGAAATTTATTTTCTACGGTTTCTTTGTTCAGTCTTCAGTTCCTTTCTGAAATCATATTAAAAGTAAAAGTAAGACCAGTTCTGTCAGAAACTGCTGCTGAAACCAAAACTCTTAATTTTGTATTAAAAAAAGACAATTTCGCGTCCGATGGTTAAGAAAAGAACGAATAAAGATTACAATATTTTCCCCAAAAAACTTCCAGCACAGAAACAAATTTTTTCCAACCTTAATATCGCTGGCAGTTAAAAATTTTATAGCCAGTTAAAGAAATAAATTATTTTGAATTTCTTGTCATGTTCGTGCATGTCGCTCCATATCTAGATACTAATTGTATAACAAAACAAACAAAAAATTTTAGAAAAAAAGGCACAACATTTGAAAAGGAATTATTTATGCAAGTATGTGAATGCATGTCAGTATTTTAAGGATAAACGATAGAAAATAAACGATTTTTTCCCTGATTGTTTTTCAAATAGATTTTGAGTTTTTCTGCTTCTTGTTTTTCTAGCTGGAAGATATTTTTGTTTGTTCTGTTGCTTGTTTTTTTTTCAAAAACGGACCATTTATTACGTTTTTTTTTATCATACATATGAGTTGACATTTTTCTATTGTTTACAAGAGGGCTTTTACCAATAGATTGTTTGTCATTTGTCTATTTTTGTTTAGACGTACGGAAAATATTTTCCGGCTGTGCTTTTTTCTACTCCGTTTCCAGCGTTGTTGCAATATGTTGTTAAAAGCAGAATGTCTATGTGCATGTAGTTGCACAGCTAACGAGAGCACACGAACAGACATTTACACACACACACACACACACACACACATGTATGTATGTATGTGTGTGTATGTGTGTGTTTTCTGCTTTCAAGCTTATCCGTTCGAAAGATTTTTGTTTTTGTTTTGAGGCAAGATTTTTTCTCCTTCGCTTGCATTGTTCGCATGTCTGTCATCTCCCACTTGTTTTGTTTGTTTCGATTACAATTTTTTCCGCTTGTAAAACAAGTTTTGTGCAAAAATCTTTTGTGTGTTTTTTTTCTCGTTTTTTTCCCTTTCCTTTCGTGCTGCTTAAGTTGTAATTGTACAGATGGAAAACGGCTCTTGTTGTAATGTTAGTTAAATGAAGGAAGAACATTGATTTACATTCACATTGTTCGAAAGCCATTTGATGGTGGTCTCAAGGCATCACATGCATGAGCTGCTGCTGCTCAATTCAAAACAAACGCAATGAATCAAAAACAGGAATTTTTAGGCAGCCTTGAAGTAGGCAGCCTTGATTTTTTTTAATTAAAATTTACTCACCGGCAATTGAGGCCAGATGTTACATTTTTTCTTTTCCATTCATAAATATTTGAAAGAAAATAACGAATCAATTTCTTGCAGAAATCTTTCAGTGTTGAAGAATTTTTCTATAGCGAAAATTTTCGTTAAAAAAATTCTTAATATTGAATCATTGTTTGTAACGGAGATTTCTGTAAAAAATTGCTTCGAAAATTTTCTACGAAAAATCAACTATTAAATATTTTTTACTATGAAAAATTTTTAAATTAATAATAATTTCCATCGCAAAATGTTCTGCAGAAATATTAATTGTCGAAAAAGTTTTTATAAAACTATTTCATTTTAAAAAGATTGTCAATAGAAAAATTTTAGTACAACAAATTTTCAAGAGAAAAATTTTATTATCGAATAATTTTTTAGAGAAAAATTTTATGGCCGAAAATTTCAATTATTAAAAAAACTTGGAAAATTGACAGCAGGAAAATTTCAAATTTTCTACACAAATATTCCACTATCGAAAACATTCCTGCTGAAAGATTTTTATTCCCTAAGATTTTATACCAAAAAAAGAAAATTTACTATCGATAACTTTCATGCAAAAAAAATTTTATAGTTGAAAAATTTTTCATATAAAAATTTTATTTTCTGTATGAAAAGATTTTTTATAAAAAAAATTCTAATTTTCCAAAAAAAATTTTAGTAGATAAATTTAATTAACAAAAAAAATATATTAAAAAAATGTAATAAAGAAAAGCTCTTGTGAAGAATTTTTCGCATAAATTTTTTTAAAGCAAAACTTTATAAAAGAAAATCTAATAAAAACGTTTGAAAACATATCAGTGATTTCAATATGAAACATTTTCGGTAGAAAATATTTATTTTCTAAAGAAAAAGCGGAAAAAAATATTTCTATTGAAAAATTGTTTAAAAACAATTTCGTTAATAAATATAATAAAAGACTTCCCATAAAATAATTTTCAATTTCTAATTTTTTATTTCGAAATATTTTTTGCAGATACTTTTTCATATCGAATAATTCTTATTTTGTTTACAAAATATTTTCTATGCAAAATTATGAATATGAAATTTCTAAAAATATTTTCTCAGGTTTAAAAAAAAAATGTATAAGACAAAAAATGTCTATTGATGTCTAAAAATTGTCCAAAATTTTTGTTGAATTAAAGAAATTTACTACAATAATATTAGATCCATTGAGAAATAATTTTTGTACCGAAAATTCAATATTTCAGATATTTTTAAGTTGCCAAAACTTTGCAGGAAATTATTGCTTCAAAACTATTTGATGTAAATTTATATCTTTAATATCTGTTTTAATTAATTTTTATACATTCCAGTTCCTGTGTAAACACCTGCATTTTCCTACTCATTTACCACTTAGCGACGCTGTCAATCGTGTTGCAATACAATCACTTGCCACCGATATATCAGGCAAATGGGAATGGGAATAAAACTTTCTATATCACCTGCAAGAGTGATAGGGAATCATTCGGTCAGCTGCTATTGCTTCGTAATTTAAGAGTGTGAACTGTATCTTTTTTCACTACTACCACACGAATGTTGCAAACAACTTTAAAAGGCTCCCAAATGTGCAACACGTTATAAAATAATATTGCCAGCAGCAGTAAAAGCGTTGAATGAGCGAACAGCAGCGAGTGGCAAAGTTTTTAAGGATTTCTTTGCAGATACAACAGAAAACGAAATTCGGCTATAAACAGCTGGAAAAATTTGCTAAAGCAGATTACACTGACGCAAAAAAATATATCATAACATTCAAAATGAAAACTTCTCTTTAGTATCATGTCTATAACAATTTTAAGGCAAAAGAAAATAAAACAAAAACAAAAAAAATATAAATATATATAAATAGTTTTAAACGTTTACAGCTGGAACTCGGTGTACGGCCGGCTTGAAGTTGCTTTCTATTATAGTAAGTCGGCATAGAAAATCGTGTGATATTTTTAGGCCTTTCGCTTACAAGGCGTTCAGAAGAATAATTCAGGAAATTACAAGCAACTTCTAGACCTTCAGGAAATGGCAGGTTTTTGTCATTTTAGTGCTTAAGAGTTCATTTAATTAATATATGGTAAAACAGGACATAAAACGGATTAGCTTATACCTCCGCATATATATTTACATAAAATAGCAGAATATGTTGGCAGAACAGCGTTATTTTGGAAAAAAAAGGTGTCCTTTTGTTGCACAGTGTAATGATAGCTTTTCTTAAACATAAATTTCCACTCCTCGTTTGATGAGATACAAAAATCCATCGTTAGTTCTCCAACCCTGCTATTAAACAAAGATCCAGGAAATCATTTTTTTTTCAATCCTTTTATTTGCCGTGTACGTCTTATGAAATCAACGTAAACAACAACAACAACATGCATTTTTCTATAAACCTTTTGCAGCCAAATACCTGCGCAAACTGCAGCAAAGAAATAAAAATACAAGATTGTTGCAAAATTTTAAAACAAAAAACCGGAAAAAAGAAACGTTCAGGTTAGACATCGATGTGTATAAAAGGCAGTTGATATTGTTAATGAGGGGGGGAGAGAAAGAAAGCGAAGATAAAGTTTTAAATTGTTATTGCCAGCACCATTTATGGGGTATTCACCATTAAGATGAAAATATTGTTGCAAGTTATTGGCTATTATTTTTTGCATCATCAGCGTCATCATTATAGTACATTATTTGGTGCAGTTTCTGTTTTTAGTTGCTTTTCCTTTTCTTTATTATTTTATAAAAAAAAAAAAACAGGTTTTCCAACAGCAGCTGATGAACGCTGACAACTGAAAATGGCTGTAGTGTGGCGGCTACCACCAAAAGCGAATGGGCTGGAAATTATTCTGATTGTATTT
The DNA here is from genome assembly GCA_932526305.1 of Epicampocera succincta. NCBI lineage: Eukaryota > Metazoa > Arthropoda > Insecta > Diptera > Tachinidae > Epicampocera > Epicampocera succincta. Next base: position 6,256,357 of record OW052035.1, on the reverse strand, counting down.
TGCCAAATTCTCATAGAATAATAAAACCGAGAAAACCAAGTGCCAATGAAGGGTATCGTTTTCCCCCCTAATCGTTCTGACGCGAAGAATATTCGCAGTTTGGTGGTTAAATTTAAACCTTTAATCGTGAACTTGATCCCCTGCCCAATTTAGAGCAGCCACAGCGTTTCAAACACAAATATTAATATATATAATAAATTTTTCATTATTTTATTAGTTTTGTTTTTATTTGTTTTGTAGAAGTTGCCTTCTCCAGGCGTAGTTCGGAAAAGCTTATAATTATTATTTATAATATTTAACAATTTATTGTCGGTGTAAATTGTTTGCTTTAATTTTATTATTACAATCTAAAACGTAATTTTTCAACATGCAAAAATTCTTATACTTTTTTCAAATCGTGTTTAAGGCACGATTTGTGTTGCTTTCAAACGTGTTAAATCATGTTCGCCAGCGGTAATTTTGAGTTTTACATCTTGTAAACGCTGAACTGGAAGTTCCAATATGCGCCCGTTTAATAACATACAGACAACACGTGCCTTAAGTATTTATTTATTTCTATAAATATATGTATATATTTTTTTTAAAGCAACTTTATTATAAAGTTACACAGCCCGATTACTGTCGTTATCTGTTCTGTTCCTTACGACGCCCTGGGCGGTACATTAACACATTAATTACGACAGCAAAGTTATTACAAACATAATGAATAACAATAAGTTTCGTTTTACTGCAACAACAACAGCGAAATTTTACACTCAGCTGCAGTTTATTACAAAATTACATGCAAATAGAGGACATGAATACGTGAGAATTGAACACAATCAAATTCCTAGAGAATCCCTCGTAATCACGTAAAACTGATTGTCGATTTAAAGCAAACAAGTTCATTTAGTTGATTCAATTAGTTTTACATAATTATATTTTTAACACAATAATAATTTAATTTAAAGTAAATTGTTGTAAAAAGTTTGGGCAAAATTTTAGTTTATGCTGATTTGGCAGAACGAGGTCCAGTTTTGCTGCAAGTTGTCCATTAAGAGGCAGCGAACTTTGACAACTGAAAACTTTCCTATTGTCAAATAATGTCTGGGCTGCCTTTTATTTGGTTGTTCTGGCCAAAACACAGTCATGGGAAAACATTATTTGAACAAAGTGGCTGTTTTGTTCGGCCAATATGCCAGCGCATTCATTTTGCCATACACATCCTATCAAGATGACGACTCGCCTAATTTTAAGCCTGTCTTCTGCGCTTAGAAGATCCTTTTGTTACATAATTGTTTTGGTTGTTAAAAAATCAATCAAAAAAAAGCCATCGACCGTAAAGGAGCTGATTTTCCATTAAACAAGAAGTTTTTCTAGAGAGTCCTTCCGAACCTTCATTGATTGGCAGCTGCTGAACATGAAGCTATCTGGGTCAGGCATAAGCCATTGAAAGCACTTATTTGACACACACACACACACACGCCACAAACAATCAACACAATTAAACAAAAACCCACAAAAAAGTTTCTCTAAGAAAAGAATTTAAGTTTTTTTTTACCCAATTTTTCATCATCTCAAATCAGAATAACAGGTATTGACAAAGAGTATGTGTAAGTCAATGAGCTATTCAAATAAGGATATCTGGATGTTGTGCTGCAAGCCGCACGTACACACGCACACGTAAATACCTGGATTTTCGAAAGCTGTCGACTCGACAACTGTTTGTTGAGTTCTTACAACTCAACTAAATCCTTGACGCAAAATCAAGCAGCATGTCTACAGATCTTTCTAAACCAGAAGATTAAAATCATTTTTTAAATTCTTATTTTATGATTTCTGCATTTTTCGTCTGTCTCTATTTCTCTGTGGTTTTTTTTTTCTTTTTAAATTTTGATTTTTACCTGAACATTTCTGTGTTGTGCAGTTGTTGTTCAGAGTTTGTGTGACAAGTTCAACTTACGCACTTTTCATTTACATTTACACATGACATACAAGTACATTTTCTTTGTACTGCTGCGGGCACGTGGTTGGATTAAGAATTAGATTTCAGAAATATATTCTTGAATTGAATTTTTTGGTTTGTTGTGGGTGTAAAACTGACCAAGTCTTAAGTATGGCCGTTGAACGACGCCGGCTTAGCGGTGCTGACTGTGTTATATCTAGTTCTGTAGGCGCAAGAGCCCTAAGCAGTGGTTTTGTCACGTTCAGGAGTGTCACAACAGCCATAGCCGAATCCAAATCAAATTAAAGCGATACATTTGTTTAACGAAATGGTGCTTCAGCCGTTTTATGGTCACCCCAACCGTTCCACTTTAAGATTTAGACGTTTTTTAAGAAACGTCAGCCAGAAAATATATATTGAACTTCTGTTTGCTACACTGTGGCCAAGATGCAGTGGTAATCACTAGTTTTTAATGTAGGCAGCCCATCGTTTTGTTGAGAAAAGCCGCCAACAAACAACAAAAACATAAACAAAACTCAAAGCATTTTATCATTTTTAATACATACAACTGGCACTAGAACCTCGTGGTAAACTACTGTAGTAAATATACCCGAGTGGTATATATATATATAAATGACTTAAAGACTGAAAACCCCCAATATTTTATTCCTCTTTTTATATTTTCGTGTCTTATAATGATTTGAAAATAATGTATCGTTAAGAAAAGTTTCCTACAAACACAAAAACTAATCTTAAGCGAATTGAAAATTCTAAATAGAATCAAAAATTGTCTAGTCCAAAAACTGCTTTGCGGCAACTGAAAAATTGCCCCTCGTTTGCATAATAACCGAAACATTTCTCTGACAGGTATTTCTTACGACAACAACATGCAAATTTTGCAAATTGTTACACACAACCATCCGCATTTCAATACAAATAAAATATGTTTCGGTTTTCTACTCCCACACACGCATAAAACAAATATTTGCTCAATAATAAAGAACATACGGAAGGATATTTCAAGTGTTATATTTACAAATTATGATAATTTTTTTCTTCTTTTTTATTATTCATGGTATTTGTTTTCACCGGAAAAAAACTTCGTTTTACCAGATTAAATTGAAGGGATATGAACAAATAAATCTGTATGTAAATTATGTTGAGTTGCAAGAGAAATTTTTGATTTCGATATTAAAGTAAATATTTGAGTTTAAAGTGAATGTATTCGTATTGTACAATATAAAAACAGATCTGATGGTTGGCTGGTTTTGTGGGAGGAAATAAATACAAAATTCCTGAAATGGTTGTCTGCAAAAGTTTGTGTATCTGTTTTGTGGATTTAGTTTATAATCTGATTTAATATGGGCAAACAAACAATTGCCTAAAGCATATATAAATAAACGAGATATAAACAAACTACTGGTGTATAAATAAAAATTTAAATTTAAATAACACATTTGATTTGCTTAAAATAAGAATATTGTTTAAATTTTAAATATCTTTTACAACATGGAAGGATACAGTTTTGGTATAATTTGGGCAAATTTATGTGCTGGATGGGTGGTGAGAAAACATGACCGCGTATGTTGAATATTCAAGACTTTTTGCTGGAAAATCCATCATACGTCCAGGGCAAAAGGATGGACGATCGATGGACGGGCTTTCACTTAATAAGGCTCCATCTTTAACTCCTTATAGGAAACTACAATTTTTGAAAAATCTTCAACTTATTTGATTTAAAGGATATGCAGGACACGCTTGGCAAACTCTCACATTGATAGTTATACGACAGCTTGTTAAGTCTTTGTGTAAGTTGCGGCGGTTTCTCTAGTACCCAAAATTTCAAACAATAGATATGAAACACCTTCATTCCTTAAGTTTTCAAATAAAACCTACAAATCTTAGAATTGAAATTTTTACTCCTGAACTGTTGCCACCACAAGGAGGCTTAAGCATAAAAAAAGTCATCAAATGCGACCCCAAATTTCTGATATTATGAAGTCCTCTGGCGTTCAAACTGACATAAAACTTCATCATTTTGATAACCATCTTTAAACACAAATAGAAATTAAACTAAAAATCAAACAAATATCATAAAATTTAAAAGAATTTGAAGCTATTGCCGTCCACGTTGTCCATTTTACAGCCATTTTTTCTTGAATTCGTAGACTTGTGCTGTTCGATCATTAAGAAATTTCTTTTCATTTTACGTTTGAAAACTTTTTGTGATCCAATTTGTTTTTATTTTCCTCAAACTCCTCAAAATCGTAGTTGAGTAAATGAATTAACAACTTTGGATTTTGTGTTACACGTTCCGCTACGAAAACGCTCCGCTGCTGGTTGGCTTTTAAAAGAAAAACTATTTAATTTAACTTTATATTTATCTGATTTACGGTCTTAGAACCTAAATTAGTTGTTTTGACTTGTACAAACGCTTTGCTTAAGCTTTTTTTTTGGACTCTTTTTATACATGTAGCAGAAAACTTAATTTATTGCGCTTTACTTTGAAGTTCCATTTGACTCGAATAAATTAAGGCAATAAACCGAAAAATAAGTACATCCCAAATATTTTGCACAAAAAAAAATCAACTACCACCATATTTTTGCTGGCAAAAACACGGCAAATTCATTTAAAATATCCGTGTATGGGCAATTCCATTAAAAGTTTTTAAGTAGCCAAAAAAAGAAATTCAAAGTTATTCAAAAATTCGCTCCTATTACGATGTTTTTCTAGAGAATCATCCGATTGTACTGAGTTAATTAATGTAACCATAAACTTATACAAGTCGACAGTCCAGTTACCCGATTAACGTTTCCTATTTTGGCCGGTTTTCTTAATTCCAAATATCGGATAATGTTCAAATAGAAACAGATCGGACTGCGCACTAAGAATAAGCACTCAAGAAATTCATTTCACTTCTATGAATAATATCTTTTTACTGCTTTTAAAAACAACATTTACGAATCCTAAATTATAATGTCACATTTGAAAGTCACACAGATTGTCATTAAAAAAAAAACAACCTAAGAAATTTCAATTAATCTTTAATCAGTTTCTTTCGAAATGTGGTAAACGCAAAAAAATATAGAAATAATGTCACGTTTGTTATGTCACGTGTTGACTCAGAAAATTTTACTCAATCTATGTTGTAATTCAATTTCATTATTAATTCATATTTAAATATTACTAATCGTTACTCAGTCAGATCAATATGGAAATAAAGACTGAATGTCACGTTCACAATATCATTTGTCGACTAAAATGGTGGTTTCTGAAAGATTACACCATCACCAGGTTTTTTATCAATTTATTTCAAATATTTAACATTAAATATTGTTTCAAAATTACTAATCTTTACCCAAATAAATGACTAAGGATAGGACGTCACGTTCGAAATATTGCGTTTCGATCTCCATTAAAACCGCCATTTTTTATTTTTAAGATTAAATTTGCTGACAAGTTAGTTAATGTCAACCAGTTGAATTGGCATGCAGCATATGTCACGTTCGAAACACCACGTTCCACTCCAGATTTATACACTGCGACATGATTCTTCGGTCAATATATTTTTTTGGAATACTAAATTGTGTAGTGGCAATAATGTCACGTTTGAAATATCACAAAAAGAACAAACGTATAAGAACATGAAATATTGTTTAATTTGTTTTATAATTTTAAAAATTAAATTGTTCAGAGAAGTCTAATCGTTACCCAGTTAAGTTCCAATAATATAGAAATAATGTCGCATTATAAATGTCATGTATTGGCCCAGATGAAAGCTTTAACAAGAACGTAGAGATATTTCAATTAATCTGTTTTCTAGTTTTAGTAATAAAATTGTGTAATTGTTGCCGAGTTGAAATTATATCGAAATAATGTCACGTTCGAAATTTCTTGTATTGACCCAGATCTTGGCTTATGCTACACTAATATTGCTGTGAACAATTTTGAATTTGCTTGCACTACCCAATTATATTATATTGCACTGAATTCCGCCTCTTTATGCGATGCCAGGAAATCCAGTCTTGTCACGTTCGAATAGCCAGTTCTTTTAGCATTTTGTGTAAACCCAAAGACAGCTTTGAGTGCTTCCCAGGAACCTGAAAATATTTTGTCTACTTTTTCTTGTATTTCCTTAGAAACGTGTGCGCCCGTTACGTTTGTGATTATGGAGAGGCACCCATATTTAAGTCAAAAACAAAAGCACTGTTTAAGGTGTCTTTCGAGTCTTGTGTTTTTTCGAAAAAAGAATGTTGCCATTTCCAGCAAAAGTTGGCAACAAACTTACAAGCATGAGTACCTCAGTGTGTTAGTGAAAAAAAAAAACAGGGAAGTGCCTTGACAGCAAAACGATGCACGAGCACAAATCCTCTTGTCTGATTTCAATAAAATTTTATATGCCCGACAATAATTTCTATGACAATTTCTATACTAAAATTTGTCTCTCGTTTGCGCTCCCAAATAATTTTATTGCACACGTAGATTTTCCGTTTTATATAATTCAATATTTTCAAACAAGGAGCGGGACAGATTTTATTCGTATTTCAATGCGTTTAAATCAAAGAAAATTAGATTTATCATTGTTGTGATAAAATTACTTATTTTATTTTTGTCACTTGCAGAGATTAAATGATGTTTAAACAAAATCTTGGCATTTTGTTCTTTTTTACTTGCGCAACGTCTAAGTGTCTAAAAATAAGCAGTCAAGGAAGAGTTTCTCTGGAAATAAAAGTAGGCAACCGACAACAGAGATATATCAAGCATTAAGAGGCAGGGTGAACCCGCATTAAAGGCAAACATAACTCCTACCCATTAAGCAAAATTAATTGCCTTAAGCCCATTAAGTTTTATACGTTAGATAATTAATTAAGAGGAAAAACGCCATCGTTAGGCCTACCATTCGCTTTGGTCCTGTCCTCGTAAAAACATAAACTTATATAGATAAATTCAAATCTGATTTCTGAGGTAGTACCAGCACTTTCGGCTTTCGCTCCATTATAAGTTCAAATAATTCTAGCATAATAAATTGTATAGAGTAGTATAGAGAGAGCAAGAGCGAAAGAGAGAGAAAGAGAATGATGATATCTATTATAGAGAGAAAAACAAAACTTTACCATAAGATAAATATATAACAAAAAACAGAACGCAGAACGGGAATCATCCAAGAGTTTCTTTTGACTCGTGCCAGATCTAAGAAATGACAATTGATTTAGCTGCCTATAACAAACATAATACAAATTATCATGTTCATTGTTCTGGCAATCATGTTTCACTATATATTTTAATTTCAAAAATTTTATTGATTAAATACATACAATTTGTTTATTGTTTAATAACTGTTGTTTGCATGAAACCATAAAATAAATTAATTTAATTTAGTATTCAGTCAGGGATGGCAAGATTGTACGGTTTTTGGTACTATTCAAACTCGAAGCTACCCTAATGGCTACTCTACTCTAGTACCCATAAACCTTACCAAGAGCTCGCTTTTTGTGGATGCATCGGCTTTTCAAAAATCATTCGCGGATTGTGATTTGCCCAAATGCAGGAATTCTGCTTCTTAACGCGTCCATTGCAGTGAAAGTGTGATTTTCTTTTCAAAGTGCCTGAAAAGCATTTTGATTTGAATGCCCATTTTTGCGAAAGGTTTCAACAATCTTAAGGCGCTGCGCAAAGAAAGAAATATCAAATGAAGCTGGACATTAAGGTGTGACTCACAATTGACATCGTGCATTATGGTTGGACCACCCTATAGAATTAAAACCAAAAAGAGCAACAGTCCACCAACTGCAACTCTTTGCGGGTTAAACCAAACCAAAGATTTACTGAATTTACAAAATTTCAATTATTATGATATAAATACATCAAATAAGTCATTAAAAAAATTGTAATTGTGATCTCGAAAACCTTGTAAGAGCCTGGCCAGTGGGTGCTATAATTCTCTTTATTTGTTATTTAATATATTCTTTGTGTAATAAAAATAATAAAAGTTAAAGAAATACAAGTCTTCGTACAATTAAGGTCAGAAAAGTACAATCTTTCCAGCTCTTGGATACAATTTGACAATTTTCACTGCCATTCCAGATGCGAAAACCTGAAATTTGCTTCAGCGCAATAACAACAACCATAAACAGTAAATGATTTATTATCAAGCTGGGAATCTCAATTTCAGTTACTTATATATTTCGGTTTTATTCCGTCATAAAAAAATGTACTTTCTCCAAAAAAAAAACAAATAACAAAAACTTCCTTAAAAACTCATTAAACTTTGTAGTACTAAATAAATAAATTATCCTGTAATTTTAAAAATTATTTCTTGCTGTTGCATAAAATATTGCTACAACCGAAAAACAAATTAAAGTTTAGTCGTATAACAAAACGATTTGCCAATATCAATGAAATTTTTAATGCCAACTTATTGCGCCATCACAAGTTTGATGTATTATCCATTTATTGGGCTCATCTATTTACTCCAAAGGACATGAGTTTGTGTTGGTATTTGTACATTTTATAAACGTGGGGAGGGAGCTTAAAAAAGTAATTTAAAATGTTGTGCCTGCTTTATGCTTTTCTGCTTTTACATTTTGCTATAAATAAAGTACCTTTTTAAGGAAGAACATTTTTCTTTTTCCATCTTTAATTTTTTTCCTTTTTGTTTAATGTTTGAGTCGTTTTTAAACTGGAACATGAGAAAATAAAATAAAATATTAGAAAGAAAAAAAACTACTAGGGGATGCAATTGATAACAGGACGAATAGCAATTACTGTGCTGGGGCCTTGAAAAATGATCTTGACAATAAATCCTGGATCATGGGGAACTGATATTTTGCCAGATTTCAAGCTTCTTCTTACTATGGCATGAGAAACTGTAGGAAACGGCTCGATTGGATAGTTCTCCAACAGCACGTAACGCAGTTTGTTCTGATTTAGCAATTTGGTCCTTAAAATGAAGTCTCAGGACTCTCCCTGAAAAAACTAACAGTTTCCTACAACTGGTTTTCTCTCAATGCTCTCAAACCTGTAAGCGGGTATTAAACGTAAAGTTCCCATAAATCTTATATAAAAAAATTAATGCATTTTTTCCCCCCTCTAAAAGCCACCTAAATCGAAAGAGATATTTACAGAAAGCAAAAAAAAACGAAAAATCTGCCAAAGAAATTTATTTTCTTTTGTATTCTGTTTATTAAGCACAAATGAAATTTAGCCCCAAAACACTTAAAATGTACACAACCATATTTGGCTATTGTGCAATTTTTGTTTATATAATACCGATGGTTTAGGAAAACCTACGAACAAGGTCGTTTAAACGTACCATTTGGCCAGATGTTGTGTTTAATGTTCGGGGGAATATTAAATGTCACAAAAGCACACAGGACACCTACAGCTGTGTGCGCTCGTATCAATAAACATTCAACGTTTTTACAGTGAAATGTGGTTGGAGGCAATACTGTGTTATGGACTTAATAAGATAAAGGGGATTGTAAGGAAGCGAAAAGCTTTCAGCGAAGGATTTGGTTTATAAGGATTATTAGACAGTTTTCGAATACAGGCGGTCGTTCTTGTGATTGTTAACTTGCGAGTAACACGGCTGTTGGTAGACCACAACTTGGCTAATTCTAGCACTTGAGACAACAGCCGTACAAAATTTTACCCCCCCCCCCCCTCCACCTCACAAACAACAACGATATCTCCGCCTTTCACTTCTATATCTATTAGACATTCTGCACTACAGATTATAGAATATGAGCATTTCCTATAGAGGGACTCTGAACTGGAAAGGGAATGGCCCTTTAGATTTATTTTTTGAAGGACTTTTGAACGAATTTTTCGTAGGCAACTTCTTTCTGAGGTAGTTTCTGAACACAATTCTTTCTGTTTAACTTCATTGAAGGTCAGCTTTTTGAGGAACTTTTTTTTTTGTTTGAAAGAATTCTTTATGTAAAACTTTCTTTAAGGACAACTTTTTGGGGTACTTCCTTAAGAAATTTCTTCCTGAAGCACTTATTCTTGTGTGAATTTCTTTATAAACATCTGCTTGTGTGTGTGTATTGAGACATGTATTGCTTTTGCTATCACCACCGGCTTTACGGTTCTTGTATCTGATTTGGTTCATATATTTAGTTTTTTATGGTAAACAGAACACAAAACTGAGAGCGTTGCCTCTTAGTTATTTGTTATAGAAATAAATCGATTTTTAACTTGTGACGTAATTTGTTGCTTTTGCATAATATATATATATTTATGTAGGTGGGTGTATAAAATTAATAATATATTATTAGTTGAAAGAATTTTTAAAGTTTCTAGTTATTCATTTTCGTTAAGGACGAAGTCTAATGCAGCCATTCCCTTAAGTCGTTTTAATAAATTATTAAAAATTACTGACTTTTGACCTAAATAATTACCAAGTAAAACGAAAATTCCTTCTAATTGGGCTTTCACTGTTGTCAGCCTTTTCACCATTGTCCTTCACGTTAGTTCGGCAACATCAGGGTATTGTCGTGTTCATGTGTGACTTTAAGCACATGGCATTAAATTTCAAATTAAAACAGGGAACAACAAAAATCTGTGGCACTTAAAAGGCTTTGAAAAACAATGGTCTGTTTAAAGAAAACACAAGAATGGCCTGCAAAACGAACGTTTTGCTGGTGAAAACGACTAAGAAAACACATACTTGTGATTATTTGTAACGCAGCGCACACAAATAGGGTGGCTCCAACCAAAGAAAAATCTGAATTAAATCTAAATTACAATAATCTAAAAAGTCATCATAAAACTGAAAGCAAATACGTTCGGGTAGCTGTTGTATACCAACAGAAAGAGGAGGAATTTTTGAGAATGAATTTTGAGACGAGTTCCAGTTTTTCCTTAACACTTGCCACTAATTCCAAAAAATACTTTCCATTTTATGTTTTCGCCAGAAATTTAATTCAGTTGGCCCATTTCAATATTTTAACTTTCGCTTCAACTTGAACTTTGGGGGCCCTTCTAATGCCTGAGAAGACTGAAACACACATTAAAAGGACTCTGATTGTTGCAGTAATTGCATTAACAATTATCATGGGCATTTTTGTCACATTTTCAAAATGGATTATTGGGAATATTGTGAACACCATAAAATAGGTTTCAATATCGATTAAAGAAAGAAATGTAAATAAGGACTTTAATTTTAAAATTGAGTTTTAAGAATATTTTTCACACATTCTTAACAAACTGACGAACTTTACTTGTCTATCACAAGGCAATTGTTTGTTGTTAAAAAAAACAGTCCTTCCCCTGGTCGATTTGCCACAAGTTCGTTGTTTGGTTTCAAACAAATTCAGATTCGAGCGTAATAGATTGTTGCTTTTTAAAATACAGAACATATATATTTTATGTAACGTACAGTGGGTTCGTTTTCCTTCTTTGCTGCTAAAAGTAAATAAAGTTTTAATCTGTCAATTTAGTATTATTTTAATTTAATTATCATCCTTATATATCCTTCCCAACATTTTCGAGTATATTTTCCAACTTTTAATTTTTACACAAAATATTAAAATTATTTTGGAAAAAATTATACACCACAAACATGTTTTAACCCTGGATATATTTTCAAAAATTGATTGTGTCTGCGTAATTTGCCAGAAAACCTGCGATCTTTAAGCTGGAGATTTCCTAAAACAAATTGCCTCCAAAAAAATTGCTTTAAATGCAAAATACTCGAGACATTGTAGGAAAAAAATGTGTCTTCAATAATGTCCTTCCCCTGTATATATTTAAAAAAAAATTTAAACTGGAGATTTTGGCAATTAATTTTCATATATTTAAAGTGTAATTTTCCAACTGGTAATTACGAATATAAAGTTACTCCAAAACGCTTGGCTTAAGCACAAACGATTCAAATATGTCTTTCCCCTGGCCACTTTTATGAGTGTGATTTATCCAATATAAAGTTTCTCCAAAACAATTGTTTCAAATGCAAAATATATAAATAGTTTCAGGATTATAATATGTGTCCAAATATGTCTTTCCCCTGCACATATTTTAAAGTCTTATCTTCCAGCTGGAGATTTCTAGAACTAATTTTATCTAAAGCAGTTCTTTTAAACGCAAAGTATTTGAATAGTTTTACCATATGTCTTGCCCCTGGCCACTTATAAAAATTTACTAAGTTTGCACATTTTTCCAAAAACGAGTTGTTTCAACAACATTTTGTACCCTTAAACTTTTTTTGCTGCTTCAGCACAATTTCTGTCTTGACTTTCTTAAAATGTAAAACTTTGTAAAGTATAAAAAAAAAAAATGAAAAATTATAGGAAAATCCGTTTTCATTTATATTTTGTAAACGAAACCACTCATTTGCATAAAGACGTCACAGTCTGGCCTTTGAAGTTCAAGTATTTCCTTACCTGGCATTTGGGATTTTCGTTTTTCAATGCCGCCTGTTTCTGGCAATTTTCTTTTCGTTTTTTTTGTTCTGTTTCTATTTTTCATTTTACGGAAATTATTTGGCTTGATTTGTTTTATTGGCTGGCAGCCATGACGTTGTGCCAACATCAGCACAATTAAACAGTGGCACTTCTAAAACCAAAACTCTGAGAACAATTACAAGAAAATTAAATACTAAATGCTCATGTTGGCATGTGAGGAAAATGCTCTTAAAACTTTGCCACTGTGCGATTTATTTAACTAATTGTTTATTATCAGCTTGTCTGAAAAACGTTGCCTTAGGAAAAGCAAATTAATGAATTCTAATTTAATATCAAATCAGCACTAAGAGAATGAAATTGTTTCTTATTTTATTGATTTTGGCAGTCGCTCACAACACAAAAAGTGAAACTGTGATAGAAAATGTATTAATAAGAAATAAAAGAACTCCAGAAAATGATGTGCAGTCGACAGCTGTCAGGGTGAGCACTTCTTTGTAAGAAAGATAAAAGACTTTTGGAAAAGCAAAAATGTGTTTTGATTGCAGGCAGACGTTGTTAACAATGATGTCAAATTGAACGCGAACGCAATTGATCACAACCAGAGGTATGTAGTCAGTGGGCAATTCCGCTTTCACGCTAATTTACAACCATAATTCGTCCAGGCAATTACAATATGATATTATTTTAAAACGCCTGCTCGAGGATGTGGTTTCTATTAAGAAAACTGTCATCAAAATCGCCTATCAAAATCCCGACTGGATAGTCATCCAACGGCGTCAGGATGGTGCGGAAGATTTTGATCGTACCTGGCTCGAATATAAGGAAGGATTCGGTAATCCTCAGAAGGAGTTTTTTATTGGTCTGCAAACACTTCACGAACTGACCTCAACTCTTGATGCCTTCGAGCTACTCATTATTATGGAAGATTTTGAGAGCCGAACCCGTCATGCCAAATACAGCAGCTTCAGAGTGGGCAGCGAAGATGAAAAATACGCCATTAAGGAATTGGGCGACTATAGCGGTGATGCTGGCGACTCGATGCATTATCATAGGAGTAGAAAATTTTCTACAAAAGATCGCGACAATGATAACAATGCAACAGTTCATTGTGCTGAGGAATACAAAGGCGGATGGTGGTTTGATAATTGTTATTCCAGGTAAAAAAAAAAAAAAAAAAAACTGGGCAAAAAATATATAAATTATAGAAATATTATTGCGCTTCCAGCTTTTTAAATGGTCCCTATTATAGAGGCGCACGGTCCTGTAGGGGCGGAATCAACTGGTTTCACTGGCATAACTATATGTATTCGCTGAAATTCGTAGAAATGATGATCAGAAAGGCTCCACAAGATGCCTAAACATATATTTTAATATCCTACACAAATTATTATTTTAAAGATATTTTTGTATCACAAAAAAAAAAACTGTTGTTAAACAAAATCTGTTAATAAACATATTATGTTTGTGCCACTATAGCTCATATATATTATCATGCTGTGAAAAAATACTTTTACTAAGGGATATATACGAGTTTTGCTAACACCTAAGGCGGGAATTGTTTCCTTTAAAATAAAGGATATGTGGGCGGTGGGTTTTTGTGGCAATTGCATTGAAATTCATGCCACAGTTTTAAGCCAAGATCACATAAGTATATACCAAATTTCAGTGCATTCCAACAAGAATTGCTGCTTTTATGCAATTTTTGAGACGAAGGATATATGAGGACTTTGCCTATTTCTAACACAACTGAAATGAAATTTATTCCATTAGTATATATCATAATCACAAAAGTAGTTACCCGCTTTCTAGCCAGTTGTACTTAATTTAAAAAAAGATTTAAGCAATAAAGGATATATGGGGTGAAAGCATGTTTTCGTTTCGATTATATTAAAAGTTATGTCAAAGTGTCTGCATATAGTTCCACGAATAGTTATTAACTTGCGCTGCATTCTGATGAGAACTGCTGATTTAATGCCAGATTTCAGGAGAAAGGATATATGAAAGGTATATATTTCTTCTTGATGCCATTGAAGCGAAAACTATTACCAAATACAATATATCATAATTACATAAATAGTGACCTAATTTTTGTCTAAACGAAATACATATGTTTTAAGTAAAGGACATGCAAAACTAAAGCAGGTCCTTGTATTTATAAAAGCAAAATTCTTTAGACAGTTGAGCATGTTTCTTTGAACTGCCGTTTCAAATTCTCATGCTATTCTGATAACAACTAGTGTGAACTCTTAATTGTTAAAATAAAGGATATGTGGGAGGAGGGCGTGTTTTTATGCCGATTGTGTTAAAACTGAGGGCAAAACTTTAACTATTCATTTCACAAATAGTTATCAAGTTTTGTTGAATTTTAAAGACAATTGATGCTTAAATTTAATTTTTGGCAAAAACCGTATATGAGAACTTTTTGCAATTTGAACCGATTAAAAAGAAATCTTTTGGAATATAACATATTATAATTGATGATAAAACTATAAATTTTACATTAATTTGTGTCTTGTTGTTGCGCAAAAAAACATTATCGATACAAAGGATACGAGAGATTAGAGGTTATCCTTGTGCTTAAAAAAATATATTAAACAGACAGCTTAAAATTTGCTTGTCAAAAGCAGTTACCAATTTTTATAACATTCTGACTAAAATTGGTGATAAAATTTCAATTTTTAAAATAAAGGATATATGGAAGGAGGGCGTATTTGTCTACCGATTGAATTGAATTTTTGGGCAAAGTTGGCGGTTACACTTTCACGACTTGTATCATATAATAAAAGGCGATGTGAGAACTTGTTGTACATAAAATCCAACTACATAATACATAAAATTATATAACTCTCCCTCGTATTATTGTTGGTAACCTTCAGAATTTCTACTTTCCATATTCAATTAAAAAAACCGCCTTGAATTTGAACGCAGACCGTGCACTTGTACCTGTGCGGCAATGTCATGAGCTCTGCTCGAAGGAGAGCAAAGTATTAAAAGCAATTGTTTTCCTAAACAGTTCTGTGGTTTTCTTCAATGTCATTTGCAATTTTCCTTGGCTCTTTATATTGTTTTTGCTTTTAAAGGAAATCGGTTTGCGTGATTTTTTTTTCTCCTTTTGTGTAGTTGCCGTCTGCTAGCCATGAATTTATGCCAACTCTAAAAATGACTGAAAATCAACAGTGGCACATCTTAAGCGTCGCTGGTAATTGGATCAGAAATGGTATTTTATAAAATAACAAAAATGTTTATCAGCTCTTGGTTTCACAAATTTAAAACTATGGTTTGAAAGCGTTTGAATTTTTTTTTTTAACTTTTTCTAAATTTGTTATATAATTACTTACGCCACTGTACCGCGTTTTCAGGCGATTGATTTCTTGGTTTCATTTAAAAAGGTTTCTCTCCGCTGAAAGCAAGAATAACTGCATAAAAATGCAAAAAAATTGTAGAATTGAATTTAGTTTTAAGCCAGCAGTTGAAAGTATCAAAACGATGAAGTTTCTCATATTCTTAGTGATTTTGGCAACTGTTCAAACTTTAAAATGTGAAATACCTTTGGAAAAAGACACAAACGCCACCACTGCTGAACAAATAGTTAAAAATAAAACTAGTATCAAAATGGAGGAGCTAAAGCCAACAGCTGTTATAGCAACAACAACAACTACTACAACAATAACAAATAAGCCAAAACCTGCACCAGTACAAATTAAAGTGAGAAATTAACGTGAGAAAACATACAATTTGTTTGTAATAGCAAATTTTTTATTGCAGGCTTATGATGACAGTGTTTTAAAATGGAATATAAGCAGTTTAATCAAAAGGTATGAAGGTGTAATAAATTATTTAAAATCCAAGTGGTTTAGTTGCGTTTTCTTGAAGGCAATTTTTGCATTGTCCCAGATACTTTGAAAATGGAAAAATTCAATTTGAAAAAATAAATATAAATTCTTTTTAAATACTCAACAACTTTCTAAATAGTACCACAAAGTAGTGTTTTAAATTTCAACTAAATATTTGCAAAGACCAGCCCGCCTTCCATATATCCTTTATTTTTAAAATTGATTCAAAACAGAGATTTAGACTCTAATTAAACCAAAATCCCAGCCATATCTGGAATATGCTGGAATGTTTTCCATAACATTCTCCTGCAAATTTTACACTCATCAATTTAAGGACATGCCTGCTTCCCACATGCCCTTCACCCGCATTTTAATAAAAAAAATGTAACTCTTACTTCAACAAAGTACTTAAAAAAGTTAAGTTTATATTAATGCAAAAGCATTTAATCCTTCCATATATCCTTTACAGGCAACAACTGCTCTTAGAGGCTTTAGTGCTTAGAATGCCTCTGAAGTATAACTGTATGTTCTTTTGGTTTCAAACGAAATTTAAGACTAAGCAACGATGTGAATACTGTGAAATTTAGTTGTTAATACTTAAGCTTTCACAATTGGCTACGGGATTAATTCTCCAAGGACATGAAGTTATGTTTTACTACAATAACAATTAGAATACACAGAAGAAATAACAGCCCTTAGAACTTTTGTTAATTTGAATGCAAATGCAAATGCAGCATAAGTCTGTAACTCAATGGTGAACCAACTGCAGTAACACATTCCCTAATGTCCTTTTCTTAAAAAAATCTACATTAAATGAAATCACAACAAATTTCCAGCATTATAATTTGGCTTTAAAAACGTACATGTGCCGCTTTGCTTTAATATATCTCAAGTGAAAGCGCACATTTGAATCAAGTTTTATTTGCTTTTTTTGCAGGAGCAGTCAGCAGGAAAACTTTCTGAAGCAACTTGTGGCAGATGTTTCGTTTATCAAAAAGTCTGTAATTAAAATCGTCAACCAGAATGCCGACTGGACGGTGATTCAACGCCGTCAAGATGGCTCTGAAGATTTTGATCGCACTTGGAATGAGTACAAAGAAGGTTTTGGCAATGGCCATGGCGAATTTTTCATTGGTCTGGATAATCTGTATGAAATGACGTCAGAAGGTGATCCCCAGGAATTGCTCATAATATTGGAAGACTTTGAAAATCAGTCTCGTTATGCTAAATATGATAAATTTAAAGTGGGCAGTGAAGATGACAAATATGTTATCGAAGAACTGGGTGAGTACAGCGGCGATGCTGGCGATTCTTTGAGTTATCACAAGGGCAGAAAATTCTCCACAAAAGATCAGGATAACGACAATAATCCGACAGCAAATTGTGCCAAGGATTATAAGGGAGGTTGGTGGTTTGATAATTGTTATTCAAGGTAATATGAAAAACGAAAAATGTGTAAGAAAAATATATATTTAAATCATTTTAATGTGCTTTTTAGCAACCTGAACGGTCCCTATTATAAAGGGTCACGTTCTTGCAGAGGCGGCATTAACTGGTATCACTGGCATAATTATATGTATTCCCTGAAGTTTGTCGAAATGATGATAAGAGCAGCCCCAGCAGAAGAAGAATAATTAAGCAAATGAGTATTAACAAAAAAAAAAAACATTTAAATTGTGTTATAAAATCATTTTGTGAATAATCCTTCTTTATATATAGAATAAATGTTTGGAATGGAAAAATTTTATTGCAATTTGTAGCCGTTTATGTTTATGTAACAACAACAATTTTATAGAGTCCTGATGGCGCTATTTTATAGTCGGAATTTCCAATCCTTAATAGAACTTGCCATCAGACAGAGCCCTTACACCCAAGGAGGCGATTAAGGGTCCTCAGTCTGCAGCCCTATAGGGTTGGACATGCACAACAAACTTGCGCCACTGAAGCCTCTTCTTCTTCGTGCAAACAACTGCGGCCTTATTTAAGTGCATAAACACGCAAGTAACCAGATGACTGATTGAACAGTACTCGTATTTTGTATTGATAACAACCAACAGCGGCATCGATTTATTCTTTTCTATCCAAGTGAAGAATCAAGGCTATAAAGTTCGGCATAAGCTGGTTGTGGAATATTTGTGCAAATGAATGTCCTTTATAAAGGAGCCCTTTTTTTAAATATTTTTAAGCTCTTTTCTTTTTCCAAGAGAACCTTCAATGAATTCCCATAAATGTAGACGATTAGCGAGGAGCGATTTGACCGCCTTTTACTCACGTGTCCGCATCCTTAGCAAGAACATCTCAATCTTCCCCTCTTTTGCATTATTATATGACATGTACAAATTTCAGCTACATAAAATTTTGCACACAATTATAGAACAGCTAATCAGTAAAACAAACTACCAGGGATGGAAACTTTACATTTATTGCAATTAATATATTATTTAACTTTCTAGATATTGAAAAGTTTGTGCTCGAAAATAGCAGCTTGAGGTGCTGTCATGGACATGGCCCGAATATTTTAGTCATACATATTTTACAGTTTATTACAATATATTTCTCTTACTAAAAATTAAGAATTTCAAAAAGTTTTCTTAAGTAAAAGACCCAACAAATTTTATATTTCTTGCAACAGTTTCAAGAAATCATATATTAATTCCTCTTTCTCGTCGCACAACAACAACTGCTGAACAACAACAACTGGAAACAGTGGATCATTTCGTGTTTTTTTGTTTTTTTTAGCTCATAAAATCATAAAATGCCTTAACGCAACGTGTTGCTGGTACGACAAGATTATACCGAAAAGCATTTTCCAATTTAATAGCTTCACACAAAACACAATCACTATTTATGACTTTGCTTGCCACATGCATATATTTTGCCACTTGTTTCACTTGCATACGTTTTCCAGCAAAAAGCAAAAAACTAGAAAGGATATTTTGAAAACAAAAAGTTAAGCAGTTGCTGCTGTTTAATGTTTTTGCCAAATGGCCATTATGTTGCCGTTGCCTTAAAGTTGTTTTGCTTAAAGGATTTAATGGAAATGAAATTTTTAAGACAGTTTTTTCTCGAAAGAAATCGTTTAGAGCTGTATGTGAATCTGGTCTATTCTTTGCTCGATTCAATACAAATCCCTTACAAATTGTGGCAATTTCAGTTTACCTTTGAGCCACCGCCCTCGACTATATTGACAAACAGATGAAATGAAAGGGGGGGGCTTAGAAAAAATCCAAAACCTTTAGCATTTTTAAAATCGTCTTCCTCAACTTGGAAGAAAAGAAACGTTTAGTTCTGCTCTCCAACAGCCAACAAAAAAACACTGTGGTATAAATATATAGGGGTGAGGGAGGGAGTTAATTTTGATTATCACAAGGACATGCTTTTACGCCGATATCCTGTTTATATTATAATTTAATTTTCATTATTTCAGCTGGACTTTTTGTGAAATTTGTTAAATAATCGTAATACAATTTCAGCTGACCTGCCATTAAGACCTGGCGAATATTGTCTAATTGAGAACCCCTTTAGGTAAATCCGTGTGTTCACGTGAACAGGGGGGTTATGGCCTGAGTGCTGATCCGAGGAAAAAAATCGCTATTCTCAATAAATTCATAAAAAATCCGGATTTGGGTGGTGGATTTGGCAGTCAAAAAGCCAGTCCCATTTGTAAATAAAAGAAAGCTGGCGTTTTTGTTATGATATCAACTCACAGTAGACGGGAGGGAAGTGTTTTCGCTTACGCAACTATGGCGCAAATGAAAACTGGCCAAGATTTTCATCAATGAGTCCCAACACAATAACAATTGACAATAGATGGACAAACCACCCTGCAGCAATTTGAGCACCCTTTTATAAGTGCAAGAAGTACCGAATGACATCCAGGATCATAAGCAAAATGCTATAATTTTGAACACTTTTTAAAATCTGCTTTTATTATCCGAACAATTGCTGCCAATTTTATTTTGTGTCCTTGTGCTCAAAGTGAAGCAAGAACAAAAAAGGAATACAAAGCTGGGTTATTTGTGATGATTGGCATAAAATCTTTCGTTTATCCCTGATATGAATCTTGAGAAGACAAAAAGTATACGCAAAAAAAAAAAAGAAAAACACCCAACAAAG
Source organism: Epicampocera succincta (assembly GCA_932526305.1). Classification (NCBI taxonomy): domain Eukaryota; kingdom Metazoa; phylum Arthropoda; class Insecta; order Diptera; family Tachinidae; genus Epicampocera; species Epicampocera succincta. The sequence continues at coordinate 6,236,077 of OW052035.1, read as the reverse complement.
TCCTGTATAAAATAAAAAAAATTAAGAGTTAAAGATATTGCGTACGTATTTGTTTAAGGATTATTTGGAAATTTGTCTACGTGTGTTAAGACGGCACTAGTTAACTGGGCTTAGGGTTGTGTGTGTGCGCGTGTCTCCCCAAACGAAGGCTTAAATAAATGGCTGGGATTTAGTATTCCCTTATCGTTAATACGGAGTAATTTCCAATACGCTTAAAAGGTCGTGTGAAGCCAGAATATGCAGAAAATACGCACTGGCTTCATTGTTTCATGGAGTTTAAAATAGACACATCTTTTTCGTAAGATTTTTAAATGAAAAGGGTTCAGTTGGGTGTTTGTTGTTGCTGTTTCTTAAACGTAACAAATATTACTACTAAAAGTTAATGTCTACAGAGTATTTGGGATCTATACGCTGTGTGTGCTCCTGCCAAAGGATAAAGAAGAAGATGTTGATGATGCTGAAGCTGAAGCTGATGTTGATGTTGATGTTGATGACGCCGCTGTAACTGGGAATGCTACAGAAGATGTTTATCGAGTGACTGACTTATTTACTTTGCAGCTTTTTCTTGTTCTTATTTCATCTTGTTTGTTTGTTTGTTTTTCAGCAAATGACGAAATATTTTAATAGGCAGGAAGTTTGTGATGCCTTCGTATTTATGGGTCTTTTGTGTATTTGAGAAATGCCTTCAAAACAGACTATTGTTTGGCAAAACGCCTCAAAGCAGGCAACATTGTTTGTTAAACAAATGTTTCTTAAATACGGAAAAACTGTTGAGCGCCTTTAGTGTCAACTCATTGAATATATATTTTTGTAAAACCATTTTCAATTTTCCAGATAGAGAAATAGCCTGCGTACACATCAAATGGACACAACATTTGGATGACAAATCCAAATGACCTCAACTGACCTGTGAAAGTAAAAAAATATTTCCTTGCAAGATTAAACAAATCTGCCAGAGAAATACATTTTTGCATTCCTTTGTTTTGCCGCAGAAGGCGAGAAAAACGTGTCTGAAAGATCCTGATGGATTATGGCCATGAAATTAACAATGAAACTGCGGACAAATTGTCAGTTTAAGAATACGAAATTCTAGGGCATGGAACAGATGATGCGGGCGGAAACATACTTTTATAGGCTATTAGGAAATTCAATATGTCATGTAAAGGGTTAAAAAGGGACAGGCAAGATTGCAGCCTCACCACAAGCATTTGGTCATGTTTTGTCGTCTCAAAAATATATTTGCTTTGAAAAATACTTTTAGCGCTCAGATAACAGTTATGTCTGGTTACTGATCGAATCGAAATACGTACCAATTTCGGGACTTCTTTCCTCTCTAGGAGAGATACTTTCAAGCCATTAATATTTATTATTTTATTTCAGAAAATTTATCGTTTTTTATGACAACAAATTCCTGGATAATAGATAAACTTTTTCTGTTATCTTAAGTGTTTTTTTGTTTTAGTGTTTTTTTTCCTCTCTAGAAACGAAGCCCACAACACGGAATCCCTAAATATGCTTAAGACACACAAAAAAAGGATATTGTTGGTTATTCTATTCAGCCATCAGTGCAAATAATACGAGTCCTTGCTGCTGGTTTTTTTCTCAATTTCTTTTCCACTTTTGTGTTTTCTTGATTATTTTAAGGCGGCTGTTACACGTGCCATATGATTTATTAAGCTACAAAATACATGTTCTTAATGTTCGTGCCACCTACACTCTGCGGCCGGAGCAAAAGTATTTTAAGGGCCTTCTTCCCACCTGTTTGCCTAAATTCAGGTTTACAATGTTATCTGGCGGAATTAGTTATTTGATAAAATGTTTATATTATTTTTCTTTAATATTTGTTTAAAAGAAAAAAGAAGAAACACCAGGAAAAATTTCTTCACACAAAATCTTTTGTTTGTTTGCTATTGTTTTGTTGTGCCGCCGAGATAAAACACTTGGAATTACTGGCTAAATTATTTTATTAGTTGCTGTTTAATCTGGTTTTTTATGGGCCCGGAAATGCTCTCCATTTGTTTAAATTATCGCAAGTCCTAAAAGTCAAAAGTTGAAGAAAAAAAATTATAAATTTTGTGGTAAATTTATTGTTAGAGGGGGGAGTTGTGCAGGTAAAGGTTGTAATAAGTATATTTTTTGTTGTAAGAAAGGACTTTTTTTCTTTCAATCAAGTACTTGTTGTGGATGGAATCTCATAATGACCAGACTCGCCTTTTTGCCTAGAATCAGCACTCAATGCTACAGGATTGATGTCTACTCCAGCCGTGGATTGTGTCATGGCCTGGAAACCAGCCAACGGGTAAAAGGAAATATGGAACACATTAAAGGATATTCAACTAACAAAAATAGAATAAACATACACTGGCTGTTTTTAAAAAAAAAGCGTAGATTCTGGGTTTTTGCACAAGTTTTTTTTTTTTTTAATAAAAGAGTTTTCAATAAGAGCGGAAGAATATTGAAATTAAATAACACAAATTATATAAAAGATATAGAGAAAATTCTTTCTTTATGTGAAAGACTCGTTATATTATATTTTATATATTTATATAATATTATTCAAATGTTGTCGGCTGTGTCTTGTGACTCAGCCGCAGTGAACTTAAGCAATATCCTTGTTTACATTGATCTTGAGGTCCTGAGTTTATTATTATTGTCTTATTGGCATAGAAATGCTACTTTATCAATTCCCTCAAGAAAAACTCTAATGGGGCCCAATTATTATCTTGGTGACTGACCAATTCGCGTCATTGGCTCAGTGGCCTCGACTTGTTACACTCTCCAGCGAGCTAAAGGTGACTTTGCTGAGGCCTGCTTCTCCTTAAAGGATTTCGGGCCAACAATTCAGCAGCTTACTAATCCCAGTGTCATCTAATCAGTTAAAGGAACACACTGATTAGATGACACTGGGATTAGTCACATGGAGCCGGTTCTGGGTCGTTGACAAGTGCACTCCAATGTGGGATTGGTCCACCGTTGAATTAGGCCATAAAAGCAGGTGCTGACACAAATCAATTCCACGATTTATAAGTGTATTGTCTCATGGGCAACAGCCTCTTTCTATAAACAGCATTCGGAAATATGACCCTTTGCCAAAATTGGGATCTGCTTTTAAAACTGACAACTTTTCTTAGTGTTTGGGCATCAGTAAGTGAATAATAAGCAGCGCAGCAGGCAGAGGCCATCGAATCAACATGACCATCACAGGCCGCCAACAATATTTCCTTTCAATTTCACTATTTTCAAATTGTCCTGTTGCCATTAAACGAAAATGTCAAATCATGATTAACCACTTAAATATGCTGGCTAAATTCTTGCACGAGTCTTAACAAGCATTTGAACTAAAAGTGCTTAAAAGACATAATTAGAACACTTCAAACTGCTCAGCCAACAATGACATTGCAAAATCCTAGCCCATGTCCTGCCTATTGAAGAAAGAAAAACCTTCAGTTGCATTTAACATCGACATCAACAATTTTAGTTCAACTGTTTAAACAAAAAGTTAAAAAAAAAAGTTTAAAAGAAAAATGCTAAAAAACTCACATAACAACAACTTAAAAAAGGAAATGTAATAATAGTTTCCGGCTGGGAAGTAAAAAACGCATCTAAAAACGTACTCGTAAAATTCTTTTACTAGTTTTTTTTTTTTTTCTTTTTTTTTTGTTTTTGTTATGCAACAGACTTTTATTGCATGTTGTAAATGTTGTAATTGTGACAAGTAAAATATATATATATATTTTTTTTTGTCGAACAAAATTTATTGCTGGCATAATGACAAGATTGCCAGCCATTTTTCTTGCTCAGTTTATAGTTTTCAACTGATAAGTGTGTTTTGGGAGCGTATCCTTTTAAAAGAAAATTATTACAACATTAAAAAAAAAAGTTTAAATGTAGGAAGGAAAACAACCGAAGGCAGTTTCAGTTCAAGTGAGACTTTTCTCAAGGAGACTTTTTAAGGACAGGCGGTTAAGCAAAAAAAAAACAAAAATATTTGGTAACACAATTGACTTCAGTTGTATTTGAAAAAAAAACAATATTACAACATTTTATACAATTATATAATGATGCAATTTCATTAATAATAATAAGCAAAATTGTTTTAATACTAAAACTAATTTAATTCATAACGTATAACTTTTTGTGCAGCAACTCCGCAGGAACGATAAAACAATAAAATGGAACTAGAAATACGGACAACAAAAAGATTAAATACAAGTTTCATTAATTTTAATTTTATATTTTTATAGATTAAGGCAATTTTCAGCGCCATTTTTCTATAAACGGTATTATTTATGTAACGATATATTTGGACTGTATGAATAGCGACCAGATAATTCGAAAATGGGCTACAGTGGCCCTCGTTCTTGATGCTATTAATTGTTTTCAATAAATCGTAATCGATTTCATGCCAATCTTATTCAATTCTTAGTTTTAGCTCTGTTACTGTCCTTATATTTTGATTTGTGTAAAGTTTAGGCGCCCTGGATCCTTACAAGTTTTCTATCGGACCACTCAAACTGTGAAATTTTGTGTTGGTTAAACCACGACTTGTACTCTTTTAAAACGTGCATTGACGCATTTTAAGTTTTTCATCTGGCACCTGTCACTGCATTTCAGGTATTTAAGGGCTGTCTTCCGTTTCTCTATATATTATATATATATAGCATCGGTGTTGAACGTTGTTACCTCCAAATCGGATGGTCCAGCTTATATTTTATTTGTGTGGCATTTAATTTGTGGCTCCTGGCTTTCAGCTTTAATCATATTAATTTGTGGTTATCTTAACTTTGTGTTTTCCGCACTCCCTATTTCTGTTACGAATAACGCCTTCCAAGCATTTAACTTTGCAGGTATCCTTGATCCCAAAACCAAAAAAAAAAATAAATTAAAATTTTTTCTTAATCATTTCGACGTGATCCTTGAGACATCTTTTTATCATTATTAAATATTCAGATTGCAACAACAAACAGTACACTTTTGTGTCACCCTGTTTATGCTGATTTTCTGTTTGGATTCTATTTAATTACTATTAAGTTGTTTTTGTTTTTGTTTTTTTTTTAGAACTTTTTTGCAATTTTTTTTTTCGTTTGTTTGTTTGTTTTGTTCGCTGCTCAACTCATTTTACAATTAATTTTATGTTTTTCATGGCTTTTTTTTCTAATATTTTCTGTTTTTGTAAGTACAAGCACTTAACACAGTTACATCTCTTATACACACGCACACGTACACGCACACACACACACACAGACAGCATTTGGTTGGCATGTACATGCACGGCTGCATGCCCCGCACAAACACCTTCAGCTGACACACACACACACACACACACATTTCTTTAATATATTCCAATGAACTTTTTTTCATGCGCTCCTTGTAATGTTTTGCTCATCAGCATTTTTCTGTGTTTTTGTTGACAGGTATACAAGTGCGCTTGTAAGTGTAAGTAGTGGTGTAAGTTTAAGTTTGTGGTGCGTGTGTGCGCGTGTGTGTGTGAACAAAGGACATGTTTTGGAGTACGAAGAAAGTAGGTGAGCTGCACAAGTATTTAACATTTTAATGCGCTTACAATTACACGGATAAAATGCAGTCATTTAATTTTGCGTTAATTTTCTAGTTAAGCCGTGTGTGAGATTCTACTTTAATTTCTGGCTTTATTTTCCGTTACATTTCCAATGACATTCGCCAACGCCAAATGAAACTTAAAATATTGTAGGTGTTTTATGACGTGTTTAAAGTTTTGAAGTAGTACAAAGCGAAGTGATGGCATTATGAGAGACCAGCACCTGTGAATAGTTGGATAGCTGGTGGTTTTGTTGTTGGTGTTGTGGTTGTGGTTGTGGCTGGTGTTGGAAAAGAAAATTAATTACAATTTAGCGTAACGAATTTTTGTTATCCCTGCAAATGTCTAAGCAAAAGGGGAAATATTACACATTTTGTCTTTAAATTAAATTAAAAAAACGACATGAAGTGCAACATACAAAATGTGGCAAATATAATTTATTTTTTATTTATTTATTATTATTACTTACAAAATTATAAATATTGCAACTAATAAAGAAAGAAAATAGATCAAGTGTTGCAAATTGTTGCTTGATAAAAATTGCCAAATTAAATCGATATTTTTATCACAGACATTTTTTATTTGTTTTTTTTTTTTTGTAGGAGATCAGTAGGTCGACTTGATCTGAATATTTTTCGTCGGGATGAGCTATACTGGGGGCACTCATCCAGTACATGTAAAACATTTAGTTGTAAGTTGCAGAATGTACATTTTAAACTTGATGATGTTTCCAGTAGATGCTGGCAAGAGAAACTGCAGAGGCCAATTCTAAGTCGGACAATAGTTGACGTTACATTTTTGGGGCAGCTTTTTGTATAGTTTGGTTTTTTCTTAACTTCTAATAATACAAATAAAACTTTTACTGCAACGATGCAACATAATAATATACTAAATATAGAGAAATCGCCGCAAAATAATGCATGTAAAGGAAGTGTTTTGGGCTGTCAAGGGTTTCGAACACACATAAAATTTCTAAACAAAACATTTTATTTGAATCAGTATAGAAATCTTAAAAGGCCAAATCGAGTTTTTAAATTATTGGCCATAAACAGACTCAACTGTGTTGGTTCTCCTTAAATCTGTTTAATTGAAAAACTGCCTGCAATTCACTAAATCAAATTATAAAGCCACTGTTTTGAAAGCAACATTTTATTTAAGCCTCTTTAAAAGTAACAAAATTCACTAAATACAATTTGAAATCCTTTCGTTTTTCTATAATAAATTTATTACCACTATTCTTTAATTTGAATTGTGGCCGCCCTTGAGCCTCTTAAAGCAGTCGATTTTTTTACACATTGAAATATTTTGGACAGCAAATCTTATGCTGCATTTTACTTCAGCATTTGTGTAGGAATATGAAAAACAACCAAAACAAATATTTCAAAGTTAATGCAATAATAATAATAATAAAAAAAAGGGGGAAAGAACTAAAACCAAACCACATTTTTGAATCTTTCAAAAGAAATGGAAGTAATTTAATGTGCAATAACAAAAGACACTTTTTTTTTGCCAACATACAAATTTTAAATTAAATTACGGTCGATTTCAGTGTGTGGTTTGTGTTTGGCAAACAAATGTTGCCTATTTTTAGGCTTTTGTTATATTTTTTATGCCAGTATTCAATGTTGCATAAGTTTAGGTGTGTTGTTGGGTGTGTTAAAGTATATTGTAGGGGTTTTTTGGCACATCATCAAACCTTAAAAGTATGCAACCAAGAAAAAAATAAAAATCATATTATAACATATTACATGGTGCTGTTGGAAAATGTTAAACAAAGAGCACATAAGCAAACATCGTTATGTCCTAAAGAACACTTGCAAGCACACACACACACACACACACACAGACATATTCTAAGTAAATTCCTTTTGTTATTATTATTTTACGTATTCCATATCATATTCATCTTAAACATATAAACTTATTACGAATTTGCCCCAAAAAGTGGAACAGTAGAAACCTTAAGCAACGGACAAAAGTTATTTTGATAACAAGGATTTCTGAGAATCTCAAATAAACTAGTAACCAAATAGGCTGAAACATCGTAACAACGGAGTTCTTTTTAGTTTGAACCAGCAGCATTCAGAGAAAAACTCCCACTTATACAATGACAAGATGCATTTGTTAGGCTACAGAAGATAAGGGAACCACGAACCCTGTGATCATTTAATTTAAATTTTTTCCAACAAAAACGCAATAATTCTAGGGCAAATTGATTCACACACCTGTGATGCATCGCAGTAATGAATATTTTTTGCAATGGGTTGGTGAATGCGCAGAGCCTATTGTGATCAGTGTGCAGAGTCTCTGAACTTTCAGGTTTCAGGCACAAGATCTGTAACTTCTTTAAAACCAAGTAAGTGTATCAATTATACTCCAGCAAATCAGTAGATATGGACCATTGCAGTTCAACACTAGGGTGACCCAAACCAAACGAACATTTGAAACCCAGAAACTGTCAGAAGTTACCAAACCCTTTCTACAATTTTAGATTCAAACCTCATTAAGGTAAATATACCTTAACCCAATGGCCAATACCAGGATCCCTTTAGCAAGGTCTAATCGGATGGTGGGCCAATTTCATTTGATTAACATGCAACTTATCAGGCACACAAAGTAGACAAAGTGCTATGATTTGTGAAAGAGGTACAAAACACAAATTCAGGCCTTAAACTGACTGAAGCCACCAAGGCTGCTTCCCCATCATCTGGTTCTTATGCCTAAGATAAGTCTGTTGGAATGCAACAGTAACTCCCAGACATTTGAATCCATGAAAATATGGTCCTAAGCGTCTGCTATATTATGAAGAATTACCGAAGTCCTTTTCTTCGTTTTTAGGTTTAAACCACAACTTTTCGCTCAAATTACTAACACTAGGATAGCCCTTTCCTTGAGTGCTTTGTTTACTGTCACAGTCAAGTAACCATTATTCCAGAAAACGGACTATCAAGGTTTCACAACGTGCACAAATCCAGCACGGAGCACCTTAAAGACATGCGGGTCTCCTACATAAAGAAAGTCATACATTTTCTGCCATTCAAGAGAATGTCAATCTATAACGCTGAACGACAGAGTGGCCAAGTTAGGAGCAGGCCGGATGAAAGTGAGTTGGCTAACTTTTTTGTATGCCATCAGATAGTCCCGTCCGTCCCATACGTGACAGTTGTATTCCATTTTCACTGACATAAATTATGCAATTTAAGACAGCTTTGAGTTTCATGCGGGATTTATATGTTTTTTTTTTACAAAAATATGATTTTTGCCTCGGTTTTAGCATCATATTTTTTTCCCAGCATCCCCCAAAAGATTCGCCCAATATGTCGCGGCAGCTAAATAACTAAAATTTAAGATTCTCTTAAGTATTACAAATGTTTCTCGATTAGTGACGTTTGCCGTCTGGCTGACTCCAATATTTGTACGGTCTTCACTGTATCCTCTGTCTGGTTTCTTCTTTTTTGTGTGCCGTGTAACATCAGCTTGTATGCCAAGAAGTTTGTTTGTTTATTTTCACTTTTGTTTACAATGATATGCAAAACTTTTTCCTTTATAATATTCTTATATGCATGCATTTTGCATAATATGTTAATAATATTCTTTCTTTTTCTTAAGAAATGTAAATAAATACAGTGCGAACCAAGAAAACGCTAAACAAAAAATTGGTCAAGGACATGGCGAGCTTTTGCAAATTGTCTTTCTTTCAATATGAAACTATAATGCTCGGGAAAGTTGAAGTTTAAGTTTAAAGCTGCAGCTTTTGTAAGCAACTGTATGAAAATGTTTGCACTGAACAAAAACGTTGTTGCTTTTTTATTTCACTTGATTTCCCTCCTTTTTTTTGCGCATAAATAGTGTTGGCATATTTAACGATGATATCAAATTGTTGTCAGTCCTTTTTTTTGCAGCATATTTTCCATAATTTTTTCTTTTGTGCAGCTTCTTTTCCTGTAGTTTTCAACCATCAATGTTTGTGGTGTTTTCTTAACACAATTTAGTTGTTCTTAAAACATTTTGTGAAGGATTTTTTTTTGTTTTTGTTGTCGTTTACTTAATCCTGCCAACAATAATATTTTGAGATAAAATTTGTAATAAAATTTATATACAAATTGAATGTCAGTATTTATGAGAAATATGAATGAAATAAAGTGTTTGCACAGAAATATTTTATATATATATAAATATTGTATATAAAAAAATTAAAATTTGATTAGAAAAACAACAAAAAAAGCACATTTTAGTTAAAAATATTTAAAGAGAAAAAACAGATTTTTAATACAGAATTTTTGAAAAAAATTTTATTGAGAATAAAATAATTTCTATTTATTATATATATATAAATATTGTATATAAAAATATTAAAATTTGATTAGAAAAACAACAAAAAATTTGATTAAACAAAATATTTAAAGAGAAAAAACAGATTTTTAATACAGAATTTTTGTAAATAATTTTATTGAGAATAAAATAATTTCTATTTATTATATATATATAAATATTGTATATAAAAATATTGAAATTTGATTAGAAAAACAACAAAAAATTTGATTAAACAAAATATTTAAAGAGCAAAAACAGATTTTTAATATAGAATTTTTGTAAATAATTTTATTGAGAATAAAATAATTTCTATTTATTATATATATATAAATATTGTATATAAAAATATTGAAATTTGATTAGAAAAACAACAAAAAAAGCACATTTTTGTTAAAAATATTTAAAGAGAAAAAACAGATTTTTAATACAGAATTTTTGTAAATAATTTTATTGAGAATAAAATAATTTCTATGGGTAATTTCTCTTTCCAAAAATTTACCCACCAGCAGCGTTTGTGTGATTGTTTTCGCCATAATTCTGCACTTAAGCGTATAAGTAATAATAATTAAAAACTAATTAAATATCACTCAAGCGCCCTCGAAGTTGTGGGTTTTACTGAGAAGTAAGAAATTTTCAATTAATTTCATGATGTTAAATATTTTAGACGGCTGTTAATGGGTATTAGAATATTTATGTATGTAATCAGAAAATGTAGTTGTATGCAGCAGATCCCTTTAATCGTTTATGTGGATTATGAATTTAAAAGCAACATTTTTTTTTTTGCCTTTTCTATTTTGTGTTTTTTTTTTTAAATGATCATTTTCTGTTGTTATTTTGCTGTCTATTACACTATCAAGTAGCCGAAAAGCATTTGCTTGTACTTTGAAGCCTTTAGCCCAGATTATGTCCCCTAATGTACCGATTAAGAGACTAAAACTATAAATGGCAACCAAAAAAAAAGAAAATAAAAAAACACTAGAAATAAGGACTGTAAATAAACTCAAATTACATTCATTTTTGGTTTAGGTTTTTCTTTTTATAATACTCCAATTGTTGTTGTTGTTGTTTTGCAAACATACTTTTATATAAGTTTTTACTCAAGCCTGACAAATTTGTCTTCCCTACAATGAGACAACGTGTGTGTTACTTTTACTGTTGGCTGATTCGTTTTTAGTTAGAAGAATTATAAAAAAAAAGAAATGCTTGAAATGAGAATATCTTGTGGTTTAATACAAAAACCAATATGTTTTTCACATGTCTAAATAAGCAAATGTTGCCTTGGGCTGTTGTGCCAACAATGTTTTGTTCTGGTTTTCCACCCAACTCCCTGCTGATGGGTGCCGGGACAATATTTGCTGCTCAAATGTGTGAGCAGAAAAACAGGAAAATAAAATTTATATGAGTACATGTGTTTATTTCATTTTGTGGCCGACTTTTGTTGGTAATAAAAATAAAAGTTCAAAATATTTAGCAAAGAGCACCGAATAAAGTATTTAGAACGAATAGTTTATGCCCTGTACAGCAAATAAAAACACTAGAATTGTGACTTGTGACAGATCGGCCTTAACAAATAATAAGATTTTAGTTGCTTTTCTGAGCATTTCTTTTGTGATAATTTTCTTATATGCAACCAGACAAATATTGTGGGCGTAGTCAAGCCATTAGTCCGTCTATTACTTGGAGACACACTGATCATTATGGCATCAAGGACAATGTTGAAAAGGAAATATTATCGGCGCAGTCAGGCCATTAGTCAGTCGTCCATTACTTGGAGACACACTGATCGTTATGGCATCAAGGACGATGTTGAAAAGGAAATATCATCGGCGCAGTCAGGCCATTAGTCAGTCGTCCATTACTTGGAGACACACTGATCGTTATGGCATCAAGAACGGTGTTGAAAAGAAGCGGTGAAAGGCAAACAACTCTCTTCGCTTATATGCAGCCCTAAAGTTAAGTTATTATGGATTCACTAGTCCAAAGGTTCATTGGCCAGCGCTGCAAAAGTTAGACACTCTACATACAATCTGGTTTCTGCGGCTTGGGAAATATATTATCAGGTCATGTAGGCCTTTAGAAATGCATTTGTAAGAGCCATGAGACATAAATAAGCTATAGATTATAAGATTACAGCCACTTGTCATGGACATTATCTGGAATGTGTAGGCAAGGAAAAGGATGTAAATTTGTTTATTAGCAAATGAAGGAGTCATGTTTAAGACGTGTTGATTTCAACACTAAGAAAAGCAGTAGTCCTATAACTGGCCTCTTTAGTACTTATTTTAAAGAATAATATAAATCTTGTTTCACCGTCCCACTAACACAAAATGTCCTTTAAACTCATGCCTTGAAAGTTACATATCAAATGAGGCACTAAACATTAGATGCACGTTTGTGTATATTATCCTTTTTTCTCATTGTTGTTGCTGTGCACACAGAAAAAAAAACCAGTTTGCTGTTATAAATTTAACCAACAACAATTTTAGGCTTGTTGCACACTTTCACCTAAACTTCTTAAAAGTCTCCATGAAATTTTTATTCTGTTTTAAACATTTTCAATGGTTTTAGGTTTTTGTGACACATTTGGTTACACTGTGTGCAAGACATTAATGCCTTAACTTTTGCAATTAATATTTAAATATTTTTTGTGTCATTATTAAAAGGCAAAAACCAAACAAAAAATAATTTACCAGCTTCGTACATAATTATGCCTTAAGTGCAGGTTGTAAGAATCATTATTATGATAGAATTAAATTATTTTGATATTCAATTATCTGCTATTTAATGGCTTCCCTGTAATAAATAATTAAACACTGATAATCCAGCGTTTGCTGTTGGCTTTATAAATTAGCACTTGCCGAACAACAAATAGGCAACTTTGTTTTAGCGTGCCGTATCCTGTGAGTGGGAGTATCGTGCCCAACAGCAGCCGTAACAGGTTAATAAATATCAATTATTTTATATCAATTAACCCGTCTGATACGACTATGATTGTGTGTTCGTTGGCTAAATGTCTACAAATACATCATATGATTTAATAATGTTGCACAAACAAATCATAATGCGGTCAACACTAGAAGCCAACACTGGCTGAACACAAGTCAAATGTTGTCTTCAACTCTCACACATCCGCTGGCCTGCACAGACTCAAACAGACTAAATGAACCGTGTGGCCTCCACACGTATGTGCATGTGTGTCTGTCTGTCTGTATGTGTGTTTTTTAATGCTTACTAATGCTTAGTATGGTGGATTAATGCGTGTAAATTTATTCAATTTGTTAGAAAGCAATTTTCTCGTTCACATATTTAACGTCACGAGGGCACAAGTTTTGCCACGAAATACAAAAATATGCAGGTGCTTGAAGCGAATTTATGTAGATGTTGCCGCCAAATGTAACACAACAAATATCACATTTGTAATGAACAAACAGAATTCATAACAAAAATCTACTCTCCCTAAAAAATTACACAAAAAGTTACTTTCATTTTCATAAAAATCTATTTTTCTATAAAAAATAAAAAAAAAAACAAACAAAAAATGTGTTTATAGAAAACACCAGCTCGTTTTGAAAGAAAACGTTTAAAAAAATACACAACTCCAAACAAAAAGGTACCTTTTTACTCTTTTATAAAGACGACGTGTTGCTAAAAAAAAAAAAAAGGCAATTTTTTTATAAAAAGCCCGTCTCGTATTTTATAAATGAAAACGTTTTGTTAAAATAAAAATTACTTTTTTTATAAAAAAAAAATACTATTCCCAACAAAAAGGTATCTTTTTACTATTTTATAAAAACTAAGTTTTTCCTAAACAGCGTTACATTTCTCTAAGACTGTATGATTATTTTTAATAATGAATATTTTAGCAAAAAAGTCCTTTTTCGATCAAATGTTTTTCTTATAGAAAAGGTTTTTGTTTATAAAAATGTATTTTTATAAAAGATACTTTTTATTTAATTATGGTTGAAAAAAAACAAAAAATACTTTTGAAAAATGTTACTTTTCCTAAAAGCTACTTTTTTCATCAAATAAATTTTTTTGCAAAAAGCGACTTTTCGAGCAAATCATAATTTTTTTATAAACGATTATTTTTTATAAAAATTGCGTTAAAAAAAGTTAGTTTAACTCACAAAAAGGTACTTTTTCACATAAAATGCTAGTGTTTCATAAAGAGGTTCTTTTTAGCCAAGTGGTACTTTTTTCATATAAAAGTACTTTTTCATAAGAGTTTACTTTTTCATAAAAAAAGTACTTTCCACAAAGAGATTCTTTTTAAACAAACGCTACTTTTTCTTAAAAAGGTAGTCTGTCGTTAAAAGCTACTTTTTGATATAAAGGTACTTTGTCATAAAAAGGTACTTTTCCATAAAAATGTACTTTTTCACATAAAATGCTATTTTTTCATAGAGAGGTACTTTTTCATAGAGAGGTACTTTTTCATAAAAAAAGTACTTTGCACTTCTTTTCAATTAAACACTACTTTTTTTTCATAAAAAGGTACTTTTACATAAGCAGGTTCTATTTCATCAAACGGCACTTTTTCCTCAAAAGGTACTTTTTTCAAAAAGTTACATTTTCATAAAAAACTTTCTTTTTCATTAAATGGTTGTTTTTTATTTAAAAGCACTTTTTCATAGAAATTTTCTTTTTCATAAAATTGTACTTTTCAGTCAAAACTTTCTTCTTCATAAAAACGCCGTTGATTACAAAAATATATTATTTAATAAAAAACTGCTTTTTTTTACTTAAAAATGGTCCTTTTATAAGACATTTATAAAACCCACTTATAAAAAAAAAGTTATTTTATTGTGTAAATACATTTAAAGAATAACAACCATTTTTTTTAAATACTCGTTTTTATAAAAATTGTTCGTCCTGTAAGAGATCCTTCGTCATATAAGATGTTTTCTGTCATTCATTTTTGTTAGACTTTTTAATAATGTGACATAAAAATTGTTCAACAAAACTCCATAATCATAAATATTTGCCAACATGTCTGCTACTGAATTTAGTGTCACCGTATTCTTGAGTTCATCAGTTTAAATTAAGTCACATAACATTGAATTTATTGCTCTCTGACTGTTTATATAGTCTCATAAAATTAGACATTATAACCTGCTGTTAATGACCTGTTATATGAGTACATATTTCGGAGTGGCGACTCCATTGTATTCTTCAATTTTAGGTGGTCATGCACAAGGCCATTATGGATTTCTGTCTTGTCACTGGAGCCTGTCGGCTAGAGAAATAAGTAAAAAATTAATGATTCGTAATTTAATATCTTTTATTAAACATACGTTGCTATTGTTATTGCCATTATGAGTTGATGTCATAAATATGAATTTAATATTGGTTGTACATTTCATGCGTATGTGATTTTTATTTAATACTTTCAAGCCTCGCAGGTGTTTGTGTGTTTATGTGGATGTCTGTTGCTCACGTGGCTGGACAATAAATATAAATTTGTTACTTATTTTATGCTTTGCTCTGATTTGTATTACTAATTCCACTGAAGCTGTGTGATGAGATTCCTTAACTCGACTGTTAGTGTGTGACTTTCATTCATGTATCCCTTTTTTTTTATAAAATTCAATTAAAGCAGTAAAAATTATTCAAATGCATTGAACTGCCAGGAAAATTTTTCCTTTTGTCCTGTAACTGCTTTTTCAAAGTTGCAAAAATCTATAATATCCCTGAAGATCCTTTAATTTAATTATAAGGAATGCAAAAAAAGTTAACAGCAATTTGTATTACCTGATGCTGTAACATTCCGACAAAGTTTCCTTTCAATTGCTGTAAAATTATGACTTCGTGCCATATATCCTTTATTTAGATACTGAAATTTTAGCGTCAAAAACTACCAAAATAAAACTCAGTTGATTGTATTAAATAGCAAATTTATTTTCCGCTAACATTTTGTTTAGAAATAAATTCTCGTAAGTAAATTCAATATCAATTCGTGTGTGAAAAACTTTTTTTTTATTTAATTTGACCTCCTTAACAATATTGACCTTTAATGCAATTTAATTGCCGAATTTTTGTACAAACTACGATACTATTTTTCCCTACCAGAAGTGCCGTCTTTCGGTTTTGGTTTTGCGTAATTCAGCCGCAAATTTACAGTATTTAAATGAAAATCTATGTCGATATTGTGGCTTAAGCTTTTGCTTGTTGCATTCGTTTTTCCTATAAATTGTAAAAAAGTTATAGATCAGCAGCAGTCTTGCAATTTCGTTTAAGGGTTTTTTTCCATTTTTTAAAAACAACAAGATGTATTTTTCAGTGGTTTCTTAGAGATTTTGAATGTTTTAAAGAAATAAGTGTAAATAGGCGGGAACTGATATTGTTTGTTTAGTTTCCAGAAGATCCTTTTTTGTACTCCCGAAAAATATCAATAATTGCAGCCTAATTTAGAGGCGAAAAAAGGAAGGAAATATTTCCACTGCTTGATTGTTGATTGATTTTTCGAGACGCCTTTTTTTTATATTTTAGTTACAACCAAAAATAAACCAGAAGAGTTCTATAAAATTAAAATGATTCAAGTTTTCCGAAATAAGTCCTTTAAAAACTTGAACAATTTTAACTCAAATTTTTATTTCTCATTTTATTTCAATAATTCATATCCTCTTTTTTAAGGAAACAGGTTCTCCTAAATCCTAAAATAAAATTTTGTTTCATCTATATTTTACTTTTCAAGATATTTTTTTAATTCTATTAATTTTATTAGTATTAATAAATCCTTATTTTTGAACACAACCTCATCATTTTATTCCAGCTAATGGCTCTTGCAACCCCGATGCGTATTCAACATGAATAATATTTTTTAATTGTTTATGCTATTTTAGTATTAATTCCTAATAAATTATGAGAAGTTATTTAATTCTATAATTTTCGAAAATTTAAAGGAGTTCAACTGCCCTTAACCTAATAAAGATCACTGTTTATTCGGTTAATGAAAGACTTGTGCTGGCCTATAGGGCGCGCAAATTGAATATGTATCTAAACTTGAGCCACGTACACAATCAATACCACCATTTCCATTATGAGGTAAAAACAACTGCTGCATTTTTGTTATTGTTCTTCGTCTTCTGTTCGGTGGTGGATTTTCATGTTCAAATGAGATATTGTTCGAAGCAACAGTCTTCCAGTAGTCCTGCGACCACTCTAACATTTTGAGGGCAGGCACAAGGTGCTATTATTGTATAAGAGTTGCAATTTCTTTTTTTTTTTTTTAAACACTAAATTGTTTTTTGTCTAAAAATTACCCTGCAATTCAAATAACAAGGAGGAAGGCTGCTGTTTAAAACTTTTAAGGACAAATTATACTTTTCTACAAGTTGATATTGTAAAATATATTCCAAGGATGATATTTTAATAGTATTTTGCTAGTAAGACCACTTGATTATCTGGGCAATATATTTACACATATCAATCATAATCTAAATATTTTATTATATTATAGAGTGGTCCGACCCCAACGCCAAACGTTGTAAATAAAACAATAAGTTTTCAGAGAATTATCTTAATATTTTGTGTGAAACAAAATATCAGCCAAAAGCTCTGTCCATATTTTCAATGACTCTGAGGCATAATTGCGCTTCAATGCCGTTAATTTCAGTAAAACGGTGTGTGTGAGAGATATCCTCGAGTTATGTTAATCTTTTGAAAGTCATATCGTTGCCATTATCTACAAACTATAACATCCAGCCAATATTGACAGCGGTTTTGCTGCCTGCATAAATCCGTTTGAATGTAACCGATGACACAGTTTTTATTGGATGTGAGTGCGGCCGTGCTTTTTCACATCAACCATCAGCTTAAGGAAACGTCACGTGTTAGCCCAATCACTTACACTTACACGTGAGAGATGACCTTATCCTTAATCACTTTTCTAGAAACAAGTTTTTATTGAAAAGTTTTTTTTAATAACAAAAAAAATATGTTTAATGACTACGGCCTTTAGATTGTTTCCGGTTTAATGTATCCTCATATAGTTGCCTTTCACACTACTGGGTAGAACTTGCCTTTTACTCATATAGAGGAAGAAAAAAAATACTTTTTAACAAAGAGTTTTGCCGCATCAAACCTCAAATACACCAACAATTCAAAACTTATTTTCACATGCATTTTGTTTTATCTCCCTCACCCCACTTTCAAGAGTCATTAAGTTTCAAAGTGGTGGCAACACTTTGCAATATGCAAAGCCAATCTTATGTGTACGAGTTTGATGATTATGTGCACATTATGCATGAAGAAAATTGAAACTTTTAACTAAATATCTTTGCGTTTACAGCTCTATTTAAGAGTTCATTTGAACTGGTAAATTCTTATCGTCTTTTCTATGCAAATGATGACCCGAAAGAAGAGGGCCAAAAGCACCTGACAAAATGCAAGTGGTTATAAGCGCACATATGGCCAATACAATTTGAAGGTTAACTTGTCTATTTGGCACAATTTATTGGCTTTTCTAAGACCCTGGCAAATGGAGTGTAAAAGTGAGTAAGAATTTAATGGATTTTTCGTTTAAAAGGATGAAAAATTTTGTTGCAAAATAAAAGTTAACAGGGAAAACAAGCTGGAAAGATGCTTCAAATTCGTTTTTTTTTTTTTCAAAGATATATAGACGGAAGGCATGTCCTTGCATGGATTGAAGTGAAATTTATCATAGAGGTAAATTTTATTGTTTTAAAAGTTGCTAAAGTGGATTTTTTTCGGATTACAGGTAAAGAATACATTCATGTGTGTGGGCACATGTGAAGGATGTTGTTGTTCAACTTATCGTGCTAAAGATATGCTTGTGATGTTCGAACATTTATTTATCATACGCAGGACGTTATAAACAATTGTTATCTAAGCTTTTGATGGTATACTTTGATTTCTGTAAAAAGGATATATCAAAGGAAAGCAAATCCTTGCAGCTATAGAAATGAACTTTTTTGCAGATCTTAAGGATATAATTTGGAAAGTTGTTAACACCTCAGCATTGCTGTGGGAATAAAATTTCAAAGAATATAGATATGTGCACATTATCAAAATAAAGGATATATAAAATGTAGCTGATCAAAGTTACACACTAATTTTATATTCATAGAAAAAAAAAATTATGTAATATAATTTAATACTTTAAAGTAATTATAGTTGCTTTTTATTATTAGAGTTGCATAAATTTAGTATTTTTTATACTAAAGATAAAAAAGGTGAAAATTTATTACACAACAAATCAAAGAAAATTTCAAAAATAATTAAAATATTTTTATAACCCTCTGCTCGTTTTTTTTTTTTTATAAAAAAAAGGATATATGGAAGGAATGCGAGTTCTTGGATCGATTGAACGGTATCAACTTTGAAGTTGTTAATATCTTAGATTGGCTCTCTAATTAAAAAATAAATACAAATAAACTTATCTAAAATTTATTGCGGAACGAAATCATTGTTAAACACACAGTTGCTTAAATTCGTCATTTGGTTAGACTTAAAAATTTAAAAATTGTAGATCCTTGATTTGGTCAATAAAAGAAACTTCTTACACAATTAAATTAAATTTAAGTCCTAAAATAATTAAAATATGTTTAAATCCTTCCAGTTATCAAAAAAGTATAAATGGAAACTAAGCAAATTATTGTTGCTGCATATTGACCGTTAAAACCAAACTCTATTTTCTTGAAAAAGGATATATAAAGGAATAGCAGCATGTCCTTTTTTTTTGACTCAAAGAATGCGAATTCAAGTGGGATCAATTTAAAGCTTGTGAAAATGTAAGATTTTCTTTTTTTTTCATTCCAATTATTTTTGTATGCTAAACTATTAATTTTGAAATAAAGGATATATGGCAGGCACTTATCTCCTTGCGCCAATTTAGCTGAAATTCACCCTAGACCTGGCAGATGCACTTTAACAAGTTGCTGGCCAGTTAAATCAATTGCTAATAATAAGTAACAACAGAAGCTTGGTTTTAAAAAACAAGGATATACGAAAAGTAGGCATGTCCTTGCACCAACTAAAATATAATAATAAATGTTAAAATGTAATATTTGGAATAATTATTACTGCTTTTCATTTACATCAATAAAGGACAGATGTAAATAAAAAGGGACATCGTTGCTATAATCGAAAAAATTTTCATTAAACAACTCACAACTATAAAGTTACAAGTCGTCAATTTACTTCTGAATGAATTCTGTTTACATTTTTTTTTTCAATGCGGGTTATTTCCAATCGATAGTTGAAGGTTCTATGTTTTGAATTTAATAATTATTCGTTTTGCCACTTTTGTTCCAAAACTTGTTTAGAATTTTCTATTGAATCTTACTTATTTATAACAACGCAAATTAAATCGGAAAAAAGCATAAAACTCGGCGATACTGTTTAATATTTTGCAACCACATTATCAACGAAATTAGGTCAGTAAATATTCGAGTGTTAAAGGAACTTGAATGCTAAATAGCTTGTTAAAATAATTTTGTTTTATTTGTATTTCGTTTCATTTATTTATTTTTTTTTAGTTTTAAAAATAAAATCAGCCTTGAATCACAGTGTAAAAATATTTAT
The DNA here is from genome assembly GCA_932526305.1 of Epicampocera succincta. Taxonomy (NCBI): domain Eukaryota; kingdom Metazoa; phylum Arthropoda; class Insecta; order Diptera; family Tachinidae; genus Epicampocera; species Epicampocera succincta. The sequence goes on along the minus strand of OW052035.1, from coordinate 6,215,661 downwards.
GGTTAAAGTTCTATTGAATCCTTTTTATTTTCCAGTTTTATAAATTTCATTATAATTTTTGATGGTATCAATTTTGTGTTCATTCAGTTCAAGGCTTCAAAGTAGCAGCAACGCAAATTACAACCCTTAATTACCATAATTGGGATATTAAAAGTACAACATAATAAACAAAATTCAATAAATTAAAGTGTAATTTTTTTTTTATATAAAATATTGAAGATTTTAAACTGTAGTCCTTGTTACATGGTGAATTTAATTTTTAAATTTATGCAAATAACTTCAAATAGTTTTAAGACAACTATGAACTTTATTTCTAACATTCATCTTATTATTATTCCAGTTGGCGTCAGGACATGCCTTTTTCACAGATATCCTTAATTTTTATTGTAGAAAAGCTAGAAAATCTAATTAGTATATACGTTTTTTACAACCTTTTTACAACTAAAATAAACTTTATTTCAGTTAGCGCAAAGAAAAACCAATTTTCGTACATCCTTGTTTTTTTGAAAACAAAATTCTGCCGGCACATACAGTTAGAAATTACTATAACTTGCTAGCAACTTGTTAAATTTTGTCTAACAGCTCTGTGTTAAATTTCAGTTCATTTAGTCTAAGGACATTTGAGCCAGCCATATATCCTTTATTTCACAATTAATATTTTAACAAGCAAGAACACAAAGTATTAAGTTTTACAGTGTCCTAAGCTTCAAATTTCTTGAACTAAAATAAAAATCTTTTAAATGGCAGCCAGAAAGGTCCCTTTCTTCCCAACTCCCACATACATTTTTTCTACAATAAAAATACTTGCTGTTAAGCGTTAAGTAATGCAAATGAAACAAAAGCCAAGTTTCAGTTCATATCTAAATTTGTTGCTTTGTTTTGTTTAAAAACTTTCCACCATTAATTCGCTGGTATCGCTCTACTTCACATTTCGTTAGTTCCAACCGTTAAGGGCAATTTGTTTGTATAAATTAAAGCCTGAAGAAATATTGTTTGTGCTAAAATAATTAGTTTGTTTTTTCTTGCCACAGGTAAAAACCGCAAAATTATTTTGAGCACGTAAACCTGTTATTTTTACATAAATAAATGAGTCACTGAAGTTTGATTTATTTAGTAAAATGCCTTAAGCTGAAATAAAACTAATTTCGTTTTTAATTTTTGGCCAGTTTCAATAAAGAAGCAAATAAATTATTTGAAATATGACCACAAAAGGCGAAATGTTCGTGTTGAGTGAATGAAATGAAACGAAATAAAGTCTTTGAAACTCTACAACACAAATTATATTTCTCAAAAAAAAAAAAAAAAAAGTCATAGTCAATTAAATAAAAAAGCTCAAGTTTGTATTTTTGCTTAAATTTAAGACCAAAAATTAAACGAAACATAAACTTTCATGTTAATAATCAAATATGTACAGCATATTTTTGGGCTGTCAGTAAATCAGTAAATTCCAAACAACTTATTTATAAAACGTATTTCGTTTTTATTAAAGTTCATGTAATTCAAAAGCCCCACAAAAATTTCCTACTAAACTTTTAATAAGTTTGTAAGTTTTTTTTTTATAAAGTAGATTATTATTATTATTATTTACTAACATTGCAGCGCCTGGCAAACAGTAATAAATAAATATGTAGTGCATATTTTTGGGCTGCGCACTAACGGTGCGTATGAGTAACGCAGTCATTAAGCGGTTTTGACTCTCATACCACACGCCAAAGTGTGAAGATTAGATTCACTCAACTGGTGCGAAATCAAAAGATAATAATAGATTTGTTTGTTGCATGACGAACGACACCAACATAATTTAGTTTTGTTTTCAAATTTATACAGAATACAGAAGTCCTTAAACAAAGTACAGCTTAGAACTTAACACAACTTGTACAAAAACAGAAGCCAGTGCCCTAGACATTATAATTCTTATGAGTTCAAGAAGCATTTCTTAAGTTTCCAGCTGTCTATGGTTTCAAAATCTTGTAGGTTTCATTCTATTTCTAATAAAATTAAATATATCTTTGAAAAATATTTATGCCTAAATATTTAACTCAACATGTTAATATTTTTATATATAAATATTTAACTTTATCTGTTAATACTGTTAAAGGTATTTTTAAGGTTTTAAATTTTTTTGTAAGGATTAGGACAAAATAAAATTTATATCAAAATAAAGGAATTTCTTTAACAGTTTAAAAGCCAAAAAAAAAACTATAGCAATTTTGTGTGCATTTTCTAATTGCCCATAAGCCAACAGTTCATTGTCCCTCGTTGTAGAAAACTTGATGACGAGAGAAGAGAAACGCAAAAAGAAACAGGAAACTTTTCTGTATTTTGTATCAGTAAGACAATTTTCTTTTAATTCTTATTGTTTTTTTCAGGTCAATTGAATGTAAAAGTGCTTGTTTGCACAGGTTTTTGGAGGCTATCGATGCAGCTTTTACGTTTTGTAGATCAATACCTTTAAAAAAAATAGCTTTAATTCAGTTGATAAAAATTTTATAGTTTTAAAAGGAATTTATTTTTATATTTTCCAACTGATATTTTTGTGGCAGGACATGAATTCCACACAACTTACAGCTTAAATGCACACAAATTCTACTGATATAAAATGCTAAGTTTTATGAATTGGAATTAAACTTTTACCACTTTTGCCTAAATGCCAACCGTAATGATTTTCGTCCTGTTTAACATTAATATTTGCGCATAGAAAATAAAACCGAGTCTGCGCCCACATATTTTGTGTCCTTTCTTATAACACAAATACTTCTTAAAACTTTCAACTTTTGAAGTCGGTGGCTTTACTGCTGTGCAAATTGTTTGAACTTGTTCGCTGGAACACAGAAAACAAAATGATGAAATCAAGCAGAATATTTTACATATAATAAAATTTTCTTGAATACTCGTTATATGGAAATATTCTTTTTTAAACAGAAAAAAGCAAAAAAAAACAACCAAAAATAACCTTCATTAGCCTTTCAAAGCATTACCAGTAATTATGAAACTTTGTATATAAAATTTACTTTGTTTTTGGTAATTTTATTTTTGCTCATTAAAAGTTGAACCCAGAAAGAAAATGTAGTATTTTGCACATAAATCATAATATGATATTTTTAAAAGTCTACGTGCAGCCGAAATACACAATCAAACGCATTCAGGCAAACATTTGGTATTTAATTGACGCTAAGCTTTAGTGGTTGGCCCTAATGGCTGCAAATACATTCATTACATTTTAAAGTTAGAACGAGAAAGAGAAATAAACGAGGTTTAAAGGCACCAACACACACAACAAACTGGCACCGTGGGACTTCAGCAAGCAAATGAGATTAATATTATTCAAAATGATTAGGAATCGGAATTAAAATTAAGTCTTTTAAACTTCTGCTTAGAAAAAAGTTATAATTTTCTAAAAATCTCATTCCTGTGCAGCGCTCAGGATAATATCAAGTGAGCAACACCACATGTGACACTAAACACGCATATCAGACTGCAGACATTTGTAAATGAGACATTTTTCAAATTGAAATATGCCCGCTAACACTCTTAAAACGCTACAACTACGACAATTTTGTAATAGATTAAAGAATATGCCAAAGAAAAATTCTTTAATCTATTACAAAACTGGCGTAGGCATATTTTAAGCCAGAGCCCAACATGATAAGGGCCAGTATTCATACTGCAGCTTAAAGTTTTGTTTGCACATCAAAATCAAAAAAAAAAACCCCAACAGAAAAAGGATAAAAAGAAGAAAGTAACTGAAGCCAGCATGAATATATTATTCAGGTTAAATTGACTTCGATTCCAGTCGAAAGTCGACTTTTTTTTTGCAAAGAGAAAGCAACAGAACACAAGAGGTCAATACAATAAGTCACACAAGTCAATACGTACTAAATATTATGGTTTGTTGAAACGACTTCGATTCCAGTCGAAAATCGACTTTTTTTTGCAACCGACTCAGCTTTAGCTATTTTATACTGAAATCCAGTTTTAACCTCTTTTCAAGCACTTTTAGTGCCAGAAAAGAAAAAACACTGGCAATACTTACAATGTTCATATACCGAATACATGAAGTACAATATTATTTAAGCCGATAACTTTTTATATGATGCCATTCTGCACTCCAGAAATATTATTTAGTCCTTATGCAAAATTCCCTCTATTAAAACGCATCAACAGCTTTTCGAAAATATATATTCCGAAAGCAAAAAAGGGTTCCATAATTGCTCCTCAGCAAAGGAACAGGATGAACAAATAAACCAAGAACCGTTTTTGCCAAATCTTACCCAGGACGATTGGCTTGACTACTGTGATCTCTTTTGTAATTTATAAAAAAAAAATTGCTAGAAAAGTAAAAAGTTTCTTAATATTTCTTTAAAATTTTTTTCTATACACAATCTGAAATTTTTTACGAAATAAATTTATGTTTTAAATCCTTTTTCAATTAAATATAAATATTTACAATATTAATAAACTTAAGCCTTGCATTTGTTTTAATTTCTCATATATAATTTAATATTTTATAGCACCTAAAAACATATTTATCAAGTCGAATGTAAAAAATTTTTAATTTTTTTATATTATTGTAGAAAGTTTTTGATTTCATTCCATTAACGATTAAAATAAATGATATTTTAAAACTATTTTTTTATAGATATAAATAAATACATATATAAATTGATTACTTGTAGTCAAAAGAACTTGTACCTAAATTATATGACTAAAAATCGTGGAATTTATTCATTTGTTCATTTATATTGGATCGATTCTAAAAACTGAGGATTTCAAAACTCAAATGGAAAAACTTCATCGAAAAATCGAAAATAGAATAGATTTTTTCATTTTTTTGCGAATCCTTAATATATATTTATAAGAATCCAAGGATTAAAAAAGTTAATCGAAAACACAATAGATTTTTTAACTTTTTTGCGAATCCTTAATATATATTTATAAGAATCCAAGGATTTAAAAACTTCATCGAAAAATCGAAAATAGAATAGATTTTTTAACTTTTTTGCGAATCCTTAATATATATTTATAAGAATCCAAGGATTAAAAAAGTGATAGAAAAATCGAAAATAGAATAGATTTTTTAACTTTTTTGCGAATCCTTAATATATATTTATAAGAATCCAAGGATTTAAAAACTTCATCGAAAAATCGAAAATAGAATAGTTTTTTTAAGATTTTTGCGAATCCTTAATATATATTTATAAGAATCCAAGGATTAAAAAAGTTGATGGAAAATACAATAGATTCTTAAACTTTTTTTGCAATCAATCCTCCTCCTTTGAGAAATCTATATTTTAGTGTTACTGTAGACTTTAGAGTTAATTTTGTGCCAGCAACGCCAAACGGCATTCTTGGGGACGTGTCGATCCCCCTTCTGCCAGTTGCAATTTGCTGAAGCAGAATGCCCGGACTGGGTGTAAATCGTCAACATTTAACCTGCCCCGGGGCAGCTAAAATTTGGTTCCATCTATAGTTACGGTTTTCGAGTTAGACAATAATAGCAATAAACAAAAGAGCTGGTGTCTGGGAAAATGCATGTAATTACGTCAATTGCGGCCGGCCCACAGTGCATTGAAAACACCGTTGCAAACTATTTAAACTGCTTTTTATTTGTAGGTTTTTTTTTTAGGTTTTTTGTTAAAAGTGGCAATATGTTGCTGCAGTTGCAAATTATAAAGTACTCGTATTACGTGTTTATACTCTTCAGGAAAATGTTTAAGTTTAAATATTTGATTTTAAGTCCTCATCTGCACACACACACAAACACACACACACACACATGCACGAACACGCACCTGTGCTTATACACTAACAAAAAACAAACAAACAAACAAACAAACACATATTGGCGTAGTCATTCGCACACTTCAGCATTTGAGCACATGTGCAAATTCCCCGAGGAAAAGGTAAAAACTAAAATATTTAACTCTCGCGCACATGCACACACACACAAACGTACAACCTCAACAACAAACGTGCCAACACACGCTCCAATAATGCCTTGAAAGAAACGTGACTCGCTAAATTCTAGATATTAAAGATGAAAAAAATAAAACCAAAATATTATAAAACTAATAAAAGCTTTTGAAATTAATAATAATAATAATAATAATAAAGGCCTAATAATAGAAAATCTTTATTTCTGTTAAATAAATTTTTAATGAACACTTGAGGGACTTGAGTCTTTTTAACAAAACGTACAACATTAAAAAGGTTTTTAATAAATTTTAATACAATAACATTTCATTCTCGCATATGAAACACGTACGTACGTACTTAAGACCCCATTGGGCCAGATAATGATTAGCAAGACTGTAACATTGGCACAAAAAGTTTGTACTGCTGTCCAGCATAAAGTTGCACAAGAAATTCGTTTAATCAATAGAATTAGAAGAACTTCCATAGATAAATGAAATGAAATGAAATGAAATGAAATCAAATCAAAGTCTTGAGGGACAAGGAACAAGAACAGTAATTGCAATTGCAGTGGCCATCTGGGAAAGATATACAGACATGAAAGCCAATATCCATAAAATATTTTAAAAAGCTCAAAACAACTTTCTCGCAAATGTTTATGGATTTTCTCTACCTGAAAAAGAATCTATAATTTTGTATAAAATATTATAAAATGAGGCACAAAAGGGCATCATATTAAGGCAAATAATTAAACATTTTTTGTGGTTTTTTTTCACATTATCAATTGCCAATACTTGCAAGTGCAAAAACGACATGAATTTTATTCTTAAAACTTGTTCTACTCGGGAAAACACTTGTTCTTTTTTTCCCCCCGACAAACATTAAGGTTCGATATTGTGCCACAGGAGTTTTGGAGTAAAACAAGACACTAGCAGCTGCCTGGCAAATTTCGGCCGATTTAAAAACGGAAATCTTTTAGGATGTGATGATTTTTTGTCAATGTTTTGTTTCGCTCAGGGCAGTTCAAAAATTTTCAAAATTAAAAATTACACAAAAACATTAACTAGTTTTTAATAAAGGAATTAAAAAATTCATTCATTTCAGCCACTTATCTCATGCATTGGCGGTCCGTTGCTTTGCATATTTGTGCTGAAATCAGTCCATACATTCTCGACGTCCACTCTAACTCCTGTCGTACCATCCCTGATGATATCTTGGCTGGAGATTGTTCAATCCTGTGCCAAAAAAATTATATTATATAAAATATAATTATTTAAACATTTGTCACATTTTTGTTTTCTTTTTGTATTTCTTTTTGCGTCAAAGTAAAAAGAATCGGCTTAAAAATTAATTTGAACGGACACTAGCGAAATGCATCACATATTAAAATCGTCTAGTTTTCATGAAATGAAGTGGAAATTGAAATCATGCAACATCACATGTTTTGTTGATTTTTGAAAAATGTTGGCCACTGAAAACGCTATTCATCACACACCTGAATATCTGGAAAGTTATATTAAAATCAGACATATCAAATTGAGGCCAGCAGCTGCAGGACTTGCAGCACTCCCAGGCCATATTGGAAGACGTGCAAGACAAGTGCCACTGCAAACTTAATGTTCCACAGACTGCAATCACTACATTTCTTTGAAAAGAAACAACAAATCGAAATATTCTGAGTCCAGTGGCGAAGGGGGAGGCACGACAAAGTTGGCCTGTTTATGAAATAAGAAAACATTTAGAAACTATAAACATTTTGTGGCATGAATTCAAATGCTCTTTTGCAATTATTGTTTGTATTTTCATCAAAAAAAAAAAAAACAAAAATATTTAGAATAAACTTGCATGCTAATAGGCTAAAGTAGTTACAACCAACTCCTTGAAAACTGTATTCCGCAGTTCTGTGTTTTTACTGCTTCTTCTTCTTCTTCTTCTTTTTTGGTAATCACTTCCTTTTTACAGCCCTGAAAACTATTTAGCAGCTCAAGTGCTTCCTTAAAATAAAACAATTGTTCCACTTGTACACAGCAAACGCTTGTTTTATAAAACTAGCAACAGCAACAGCAACAGCAACATTCTGACAACAATTGCAGACTCGTATGAACACTTTCATAAACTTATATTAACACCGACATTCAAGTAGCTATAATGCAATACTTCCGTTTTTTGTTTAAATTAAACCACCTTTCAACATACAATTGCACTTAATTTAACAACAACTTTTGTTGCTAAACCATCAAGAAAAAACAAACAACAAAAATGAAACCCATACAAGTTTACAAAAATATTTAGAAAAACTACCATAATATTAGTAGCAACAATAAATATTGTACAAAATAAAGGCAAAAACAAAAACAAAAACAAAACACAAAATAACACTGTCAGCAAAGATGCCAATTAAATGTTATACAAATACAACTGGTGAATACTGAGTGCCGTGCAGCACGTTGCAACAACAAGAATCTCATGGCGTGCTATCTGGAAATTGAGAGAAAAAAATTTTATCAAAATATTAAGAGAGCAAAAACAAACCCTTTAAAAAACTGGCAACAACAGAACTTTGTGCTTAAGTGTTAAGCAAACTGAGAATACAAACTGAATGGAATAGATTTTCTTTTCTATTAGCTGTTAAACATTTTGGGCACGCTATATTCGGTAAACAAAAAACGAAAGCCAGCAGTATTTGCAAGTTTGATTGGCGGGCAAATAGAAAGCGGCGGCGCAAAAAAACTTTATGACAACATGAAGAATTATACTATTTAGCTTTGTAACAAAATTGATTACAATCAGCTCAAAAACCTGCCAGTCGCCCATATATCCTTTATTTGGAGAACACGAAATACTATATAAAAAAATAAAAAAAACTGCAGCAACAAAAGTTTCATACAATCACCTTAAGAAGCCGCCAGCCTTCCATATACTTTTCGTTTTTAAAACACCAGATATTCTGTAAATAATGAAAAGATGTGTCAAAAAAACTTCATGACAACATGTAGAATTACACTATTTTGCTTTGTAACAAAATTCATTACAATCAGCCCAAGAACCTGCCAGTCGCCCATATATCCTTTATTTGGAGAACACGAAATACTATATAAAAATAAAAAAAACTGCAGCACCAAAGTTTCGTACAATCACCTTAAGAAGCCGCCAGCCTTCCATATACTTTTCGTTTTTAAAACACCAGATATTCTGTAAATAATGAAAAGATGAGGCAAAAAAAACTTCATGACAACAAGTAGAATTACACTATTTTGCTTTGTAACAAAATTCATTACAATCAGCCCAAGAACCTGCCAGTCGCCCATATATCCTTTATTTGGAGAACACGAAATACTATATAAAAAAATAAAAAAAACTGCAGCAACAAAAGTTTCATACAATCACCTTAAGAAGCCGCCAGCCTTCCATATACTTTTCGTTTTTAAAACACCAGATATTCTGTAAATAATGAAAAGATGTGTCAAAAAAACTTCATGACAACATGTAGAATTACACTATTTCGCTTTGTAACAAAATTCATTACAATTAACCCAAGAACCTGCCAGTCGCCCATATATCCTTTATTTGGAGAACACGAAATACTATATAAAAATAAAAAAAAACCGCAGCAACAAAAGTTTCGTACAATCACCTTAAGAAGCCGCCAGCCTTCCACATATTTTTCGTTTTTAAAACACCAGATATTCTGTAAATAATGAAAAGATGTGGCAAAAAAAAACTTCATGACAACATGTAGAATTACACTATTTTGCTTTGTAACAAAATTGATTACAATCAGCCCAAGAACCTGCCAGTCGCTCATATATCCTTTATTTGGAGAACACGAGATACTCTTTAAAACAAAGAATCAGAGCAGCTTTTGCAACTAAAATTTGTTACTATCACCTTAAGAAGACGCCATCCTATACATATTTAATTTTTAAAACAGCAGATAGTCTGTAAAAAACCAAAAAGCTGTGGCGAAAAAACTTGATAACAACTTGTAGAATTATATTATTTTCCTTTGCAAAAAAAAATTGTTTCAAGCCGCTTAACAACTTATCAGCCGCCCATATATCCTTTATTTTGAAAATACGAAATTTTAGATAAAAAATAAAAAAAAATCTTGATGACAACTTGTCAAACAGAGCTATTTTACTTGCATAAAAACTTGTTGTGATTGGTTGAAGAAACTGCCAGCCTGCCACATGTCCTTTTTCTACAAAAACTGAAGTAAACTTCAGGACAACTTATAACATAAAGTTCCGTGGCTGTACTGTAAGATTAGCTGCAATCGTTTAAAAAATCTGCCAGCCTTTCAGATATCCTTTTATTTTTATAACGCCAGATATTGTTTAAATAATAGAAAAAAACGTTGATTGCAATTTGTCAGATAACATTATTTTGCTTGGCAGCAAAATTTGTAACAATCGGCTAAAGCACCTGCCAATCTTCCATATATCCTTTATTATGCAAACATGAGATATTTTTTTAAATAGATAAGCTGCGACAAAATCGGCTTAACAACAACTTGCAGCTTTAGATTATTAGGCTGAGCAGCAAAAATAGTTACTGTTAACTGCAGAATCTGCCAGCCTGCCATATATCCTTTATTTTTAAATTCACAATTCTACCCTAAAAACGGCGTAAAATGGACATTTTGGCCAACATTTGACTTTCAATGCACTGCTTTTAAGGCTGCCGGCTTAAAATCCAGACAAATCAGTGTTTATTTTGGAATGCAGGAGACGCGTCAAAGTTAGTTAGTCCTTATGGGAGGAAATTTTGTTTCAGTCATACATTTCTACGCTTCTAACATAAAAAATAGCTCAATAAAAAATGTTTCTAATTGATTGATTAGAAGCGGTAGACTTTTAACACTGCCCTTATTTTAATTTTAATATCATGGACGAACTATCAGTTTAATCAGAACAAAGACCTGCACACATTTCTGTACAATTGCCAGTAAAAATTATTCTTTACTTAAGATTTTAAGTACAAATTGTTTCAATAGCAATTCTTAAATTCATGTATTTTATATAATTAATTTTAATTTTAAAAACAAGAGAAATTTTCCATTAAAATAATAGTTTTTCTTAAGTTGCGTTTTTCTTAATATCAATTAAAATGTTCAACGATCATTTTCAAGTCGTGTAGGTCCTTAACATCATTTTATCATATTGTTCTTGTTCTTGTCCTTTTCTATATTTTTTTTTTCCTTTTTTTTTTTTTGCTTCCGTGCTCGCAGTCCTTTAGGAAACAACAAACTCAAAATGAACTATAAATTGTTGGCTTGTTTTCCACTTGTACATTACAATTTAAGTCAATGGTAACCCATTGACCCAATGAACAGCATAACCAGCAAAAACAAAAGAACAACAATTGTGCTTTTAAAGAAAAAAGTTCTACTCACTCGTACATAAAACAAAACATTCAAGAAGTGCAAGTTTCAAAACTATTGTTGTTGCTGTTCTTGTTCTGTTTTTCTAAATACTACTTTAATGCATGCACAGACACGTTTACCAGCTTATGTGGCTGTGTACTGTGTGCTGTGCGCTTCTAGCAAATATTATTTCTAATTCGTATTAAAAAAAAGAAATGCGTTATATTTTATACGGGTATGCATTTGCTAATGCTGTGATGCCAGATGTTTGTTAACGGCATAGAATGAAATCCAAAGGGCTAACAAATACGGAGTAGAGCTAAAGCCTAATTTAGACGTTTAGCTGATAGATCCGAAAAGCTGTTTATCAACATGGTCGTCCGACTGAAGCCACGTCGAATGTGGCCGCTCTGCTGGCACTTCAATATCCGGCCATTATGTGCAACACCCCAATAGATTCGATTTTATTTTGCTACAATTTCTATGCATCCGATTAGTTTTGGAAATTTTAATCTACGAGTATTTCTTTCCCATAATGTTGTAAATAAAGAGGTGTTCCCATGTAACATAATTTTATAATCTTTTCATAAAGAAATTCTTAAGGCTTTTGTGATTCCATAAATGCAATTAAAGTGTTGAATAAAACTGGAAAACATGCAGAACACAAGTAGCCAATGCCGGCACTCTTAAAACTTATCAGTAACAGGGTGCTACCATAGATAATACCAACTTTGACAGACATGCCCGAGGACGGCTACAAAATCAAGCAAATCAAAAAATTGCTTAAAACTCATCATGATTCTGTTCAGCCAGCATTCCCAGCGTTTCGCTGTAGTCCAGCAAACCATGAACCAGAAGCCTGAAGATTTCTTCTTTGCTATACGTACACGCAGAATATATCCTTGGTGCAGCTTATAAATTCAGCTAAATTTCCTGTATGCAAATGTTTTCCATAAGTGAATTTGTTGACTTGAGGTCGTGGCTTTTAAAATCGTTTCCCATCATGTGGACTTCGGCCTTAAAGATTTCCCTAATGTCGGCTGCTAACAGATGTTCTGCAGGGGCGAACATGTCATGACAGGAAACCAGAAATTTACTGCCTTATTTAATATATCCCTGTTGTTGTTGTTAGCGAGATACGAGTACGGGAACAAAACTCCAGGACTTGCACGTATGTGGGGCTATCTTAGAGCGGCAGCTGGTTCCCTGGCTTTGTGAAAAACGATTTAAAATTTATATTAAAACGCAGTCTTATTCAAGCCATCAAAAGTAGTTGCCGCATTCTCTTACTGGCCAGTCATGGTATTTCCTGTCATACCCCATAACACGAGTATTTCATTGGTCTTCAGGAGGTTGGCAGGAGTTTTTATTTCCAGAATAGAATAGAACATTTTATGATCGCCCAATTGCTGGCAAATTAGTACTCGCCTTGCGTCTTACAATGATTCCATTTTTAGCAACACGAAAATAAGAATTTTTTTCTTATAACGACAATTGTAAGGATATAATTTAGCCAAGAAATTCTGTATAATGGGGCCATTGGAATTTTATATATTCCCTACAATATTTGCCAGCTCTTCACAGACAGACCAATTTCTGTTGCTGGTGATGATTTCATTTCCTCCAAATATTTTGTAAGATTTCTTGGCATTTGCTTGATGACAAAACTCGAAATATATTCCCAGCTTGGTAGCGATTGGCAGCCCAGATGAGGCTCCGGCCGGGCGTTTGTTTGCCATAAATTTAAAATCGCTTAATTACATTTTTTTAAATGTCTGGCTAAAAAAAAGTGTTGAAGAAATTTTGTAAGGGCGAGAGGCGTAGAAGTTTTCACACGTTTCACGCTAAAGCAGAAGATATCACAAGACCGGTGTTTTGCGGCTTGTAAGATGAAATAAAAGCGTAATTTTAAATCCAAAATTCTTAAATGTTTTGCTGATTTTTGCTCACGGCCTTTAATCGTTGCCCGAAACTGACTTATCAACTTGATTAGATTTTGTGGGTTTTGATTTGTTTTCACCACCAGCCCATAATGCACTTTTATCAGTTGCTGAGCAAAAGAAAAATAAGAGAAAGAGAGACAGAGAGAACTCATCAGAATTATCGGAGAATATAGATTTAAAAAAAAAAACTTAATCTTACACTTAGATTTCTCAGACGTTAATTAAAATATTCATATTTGAGCCGCTCAACTGAAAACGTCCATTTCTTAGAGGAATTTTTATTGCAAATTTAAAAATATGGAGTCAAGTCACTTGCCTTACAGGAAGACTAAAAACAAGGAGCCAGAAGAAAGAACTGGAATAAGAAAATATTTTAAATTTCACGCGCTTAAAATGATCCATTATGCGCTTTTTGAAGGCAACAAAAGTCAAGTGAACTGGACGCCTTGGCTGGGGAAATAATCAAACTACTAAGTTTCTGTCAGAATGTAATAGGACGCATGAAGTGGTGTATCAGTAAGTAAGAGGAGTTGTCATCTCCTGCATGTGCTGGGTAATAAGTAAGTAATCAAGAGGTTGAATGTATTATGACAGGAGGAGGGGTATGAAATCTTCTATATGTTTTGCGTTTGTATCAAATTCAGCTCTTTATTTAACTTTTTTCAGAGACAAAAAAAAACACAACTAAAAAAGTGATCATGACATCCTTTCCGTCTTCTCTGTAATATCGTGAAAACGATATTTTATATTTTGCATTAATTCTCTGTTGTTTTTGGCTTTAAGACAGAAAGTAGTTTGTTTTGCCAAAGGAGCAACACATCTCACCCTAACCTCAAAGTTTAAGCTCGTTCCGTAAGATTTTTGTTATTGTGAATAGCCAACTCTTACAATGGTGTGTTTTGTCATTAACAAAGACTCCCGGGGGGAGCGTATCATCCTGCGCCCAGACAAACACATTTCATATAAAAACAATGTTTTATTTTTTTTCTTAATATTTTTAAATAAATGACAGTCGTGAATGACATCAGAGACGAGAGTAATAAAGGAAAAACACGGCTAATATTTAATTATTGTTCAACACTTAGATATTTTTTTATTCACTTTTTATGACATTAAGAAATTTATTAGATTTGACACTTTTCGCTGGGATTCATTTGGCTGCCTTCCGGACAATCGTACGCCTGAGCAAAGCCTTGCATGTTCCTGCCAATTCGATTTAAACGATTGCTGCCCGAGTCACGTAGCGCAGTCTGCCCCTCATCTTGGCTGCAATAATGTTGGGCCACATTCAAATAGAAGTGTCTCTTCCAAAATGCCACCGATTCTATGGGCTGTAAATTATAAAATTTTAATGTCACTATTTTTCTGACAACTTCGGCGGCCACATTGTTTTCCACACGATCGGCGGAAAATGCAAAATCATAAATTGGATCGACTTCCAGGCACTTTAAGGTAGTTTGGAAATACTTCGACTGATTCCTTAAGTCCAACACTATTATCTTGCAGTGTTCAACCACTTTCTGGGCCAACATGTAGCCCAAGAGGGAGTATTTAGCCAAATTATTGTACTCAAAATCGTAGAGGGGCGGCATCAGGTAGGCGTAATTTAAGGTAATCGTTTCCGTGGTGGGGTTATAAATTATACCCGGTGTGCCTGGCATTCCAAAGCCAGTCGCTTGGAAATGAGCTTGCAGCGATCTGGGCTCCATAAAGCGCAGCATTAGCAGGTGATTTTTGTAGTAGTTATCGGCCTTTAAGGGCGGCACACTGGCATAAAGTTCTTCAATTCTTTGGCAGGTGGCATTGTCCGGTAAATTGCCAATATTGAGGCGAACACTTGCCAAACTTTCCATCACTGATTCCACTTGTTGAACCGTCAATTTAACCTCACTTCTCTGAAAATGTTTTCTCAGCACATCAACGATAGTTCTAAACATATCCTTGACATCCGGCTTAACCAGCTGCTCCAGAGACTCGACGTTGTGATCATGATAAACAAAATTTATCGCTAAATTAAACATTTTCCTGACATCATAAGCGCAGAACGTGCTATTAAATTCAGTGGTGGCACCGACCAGCAATAGATAATGCAGCATCAAATAGTGGCACAATTTCGTCCTGTCGAATGACAGCCCCAGCTTGTCATTTAAATCTTGAAAGAAAGAAGGATTGCGCAGAGTTGCTGAAGTATTTAAAGGCCATAGGAGGCCCGTGTACTCCCTGAAATACGCTTCAAAATTCAGATTTGGAAAGCGTTTCATCAAATCGCCCAGACTGATTTCAACTTTTTGTTCCTGCACTTTATGTTCATGAGCCGCATGCAAGTTACGAAGCAAATTATCGGTTTCCAGCACATCTTCCAGAATTTTTGTAGGATTTGTCACGGCCATGGAAGACAAGAGGTCCAGCATTGTTGCTTTTACGGCAGAAAGCGATTGAAACGTGGCGGCTTGTATATAAATGCCGTTTTCTTTTATGCTGCGCAGGTCAGAACTTTGCAGAATAACATTTGAAACACCCAGAGATCTCAACCGCCCCAACAGATGGAGAACATCAAAATCTTTGTCGTGTGGCCAGTTGCTGGGGTGTTGGCTACTGTTTTCCAAGACGGGCCAATTCAGATGTGGCCCCGGCTTCAGTTCTTCCAAATATCTGGTTAGATTTCTGTTGGTCAGTTGGCGGCAGGACACGAAATAATTTCTTACTTTCTCAGCCAGTGCTGGGCAATTGCCGCCAACTTGTTGTTCCAGCCGACCATACGTTTCGAGTAACTTAATAATCGCCAGATTATATTGATGATTTGCCAGCTCGAGTAGACTGTTGCTATTATAGTGGCCACAGGCGTAGGCATAGAAGTCTTCGCACGGCTGAACACTTCCATCAAGCGAAACATTGATCATCTTATCAATTGCTGTACTCAGTTTATCAGTCGCCAACGTTTGTTTTTGCAAATAAAACAGCATCACAATAATTTTCCAAGACTCCAACATTACAATTGATTTGCGTCCAATGATGAGCTGAAATCGCATATTTATTTGTAGTGCAACGACTTCAAGTCGCTAATGAAAACTGATTATGAAATATAAATAAAACGTAGAACTTAAGTTCAGTGGGCGCAAGAGCTTATAAATGTGTTTAATGAGCACGAGAGAGAGAGAGAGAGAGAGAGAGAGCGAGAGCGAGAGCACAAATTCCTCAATTAAAGAAAATTTTAAAAGAAAAAAAGACCTAAAATGTCGTAAGATACTTTTACACGGTAATGCAAAGTGTTTAGATTTTGTAATAGCAAAATATAATGAAAGCGTCTCTGTATTTAAAAAGAAGCAACAAAAACTTACTCTAAGTCAGGTTTACACGATTGTACTTTTATTAGTAAAACAAAATGTTTAGATTTTGTAATAGCAAAATATAATGAAAGCGTCTCTGTATTTAAAGAGAAGCAACAAAAACTTACTCTAAGTCAGGTTTACACGATTGTACTTTTATTAGTAAAACAAAGTGTTTAGATTTTGTAATAGCAAAATATAATGAAAGCGTCTCTGTATATAAAAAGAAGCAACAAAAACTTACTCTAAGTCAGGTTTACACGATTGTACTTTTATTAGTAAAACAAAGTGTTTAGATTTTGTAATAGCAAAATATAATGAAAGCGTCTCTGTATTTAAAAAGAAGCAACAAAAACTTACTCTAAGTCAGGTTTACACGATTGTACTTTTATTAGTAAAACAAAGTGTTTAGATTTTGTAATAGCAAAATATAATGAAAGCGTCTCTGTATATAAAAAGAATCAGCACTTTGAAGGCACTCCACACTTTGCACTTTGAAGGCAACTGTGACAGTTCCGTAAAGGAGATTTCATTTCTTTAAGACAAAATTTTCAATAAAAACCAAAAACGCAAATATGTTAAAATTTTCTAAAACAAAAATAATTTTTTGCAGGTGGCAACATTAAAACAGTTTATAAACTTTGGGACATGCTGGGTGGCAGCTGCTGTTAGTGTGCGTTTTTTCCTTGGCCATTTTCTTGTTGTTGTTGTTGTTGTTGTTGTTGTTGTTTTTGTTGTTGTTGTTCCTTTTCTTATTTCACTTTTGAAAACTTAACTAAAGACATGTGTTCGTGTTCGCGTTCGTGTTCGTGTTGATGTTGGTGTTCCTGTTCGTGTGTATATTTGGTTGAATGTTGCAGGACGTCCGCGTACGTGCTCGTAACTTTTAAACCATTAATTATTGCACTCAACTGCCATACAATAAGTTGTACATCTAAGCAGCATATTAAGCTTTTATCTTTTTATAGTTTCTGAAGTTGCTTTATGCCTTCATTATGGTTTCTATTCTTTTTTATGGCGGCTTCTTCGAAAATGCCGAAACCCAAATGAAAAATGCTCTATTGTTTTGTAATTTCTGTATGAAGAAGAAATAAATAAATTATTACAGCTAAAGCGTGTTTCCAGTTGCTTGTTGGACGGGTAGTGCAGTGCTGTTTCCGCTCTACGTTTATATTTCCTTTTCCGGATTTTTTTCGGTTTTGTTTTTTTTTCTCTTTTTGTTGTTAAGTATTTTATGGTGTACGTTACAGTGTGTCGAGTTCGAGTGTGTCACCTTTGTTGCTGGAAAACATCCGTTAGTTTCATTTTCTGTTTTTCTTGTTTGCTCTTTTCCTTCCCAACGAAATATGTTGTTTGTGTGTGTGTGTGTGTGTGTGTGTGTGTGTGGGTTAGTATTACACTAGTACCTGTGAATGAAACATCATATTTTGTTTATTTTTATATATTTTCATTTGCTGATTCTCGTTTTATGCTTTCCTGGAAATACCCTTTGGGCTGCACAAACAGTTTAAGTTTTTATGCGCGTATTTAGCTATTATTTATTTTCTCAAATTTTTATTTGCTTAAATCGGTTGGGTATTAAAGTTGGCTTAAAGCGGAAACGGATTTCATTGCTCACAATAATTAACCTGCACATCCGTATGTGTGTGTGTGCGTGTGCGTGTGTGTGTGTGTGTTTTTACTGATTCCCCTAAAAGTTGTGTGCGCTTAAATATAGCGTATGGGTTTTAGAATGAAAAGTTCTAGTTTTTATTGAGGTAAATTGAATGAAATTTTAATGATGTGTTGTTTTGAAATTTGTGTGCTTTTGAGTACAATTCGTTTGTCTAATCGTTATGAAAACAGCAAAACTGCTAATTGTGAACGTTTTTGGCAAAATCATAAAGATTTTATGGTAAATAAATAAAAGCTTTAAGGGATTTTTTTTTTGTTTTAATAACAAACTAAATAAATTTGTTGGGTTTTGTAGCGCCAATCATAGCAACGCCTTAAGTAGCAAATAGTTTCCGTAAATTTTATTTCATTACCTGAATATTTTAAATTTTGCAACAAAAAAATAAATTATTACATCACAAAATAAAAATTAAAACAATCGTTATTAATCTGAAGCCGGTTTGGAAAAGAAAATAAAGAAAATTTACATATAATTAATTTAAAATGGTTTAATTAGCAAACGTTTAACTAAAGTATACAGAAAATCCACATCGAGAAAACAAAATTAAAAATCGTCAGACTAAAAAAAAATCGCCAAACCCAAAATATAATATATTACATAGATCGCACAATAAAAAGTCAAAAAATTTTAAAAATCTTGAAAACCCCTTAAGAAAATTTTAAATCGTCAGACTAAAAAAAAATCGCCAAACCTAAAAGAAATATATTACACAGTAGCTACCCACAATAAAAAGTCACAAAATTTTAAAAATCTTAAAATTCACGTTAAGAAAATTCAAACTCGTCAAGCTAAGAAAAAATCGCCAAACCAAAAAAATAATGTATTACATAAATGCCACTATGCAAAGTCGTCGAATTCGGTAATTTTTTAATTTCCAAAAAATCACTGAACCACAAAATTTTACAAAATAGTCAAAAAAAAAAAAACAAATTTTGTTTAACCAAAAAAAAATCGCCAACCAAGTAAAGTGAAAAGTCCGTAAATTCATCAGTTAAGTCCTGACATCCTGACAACGGTGATATATAATAAAACTAAAATAGCAAATATTTGAAAAAAAACACTACTCCCTCTTTCCTTCTGCCTACAACTGTTTTTATAAAATATGTTTTACCAAGTGGACAAACATCTAATTAACTTATTATCAGCATCTGTCTATATCAGAATTGATGTAGTTCAATGGATTTGAGGAGGATCTGGTGCAATGCACTGCATATTTAGGGGTTTGACCGCTGGACTACAGGACCAAAACAAATTCTACTCTTACATTTCCACTCGTACATATACATTCAGCTGAATGGGCCTTAAGCTTTCGGTGCCGAGCCCTTAAATATTAAACGTTTTTATTCTACTTTTTAACATGAACAGCTTAAGTCGAATTTTAAAATAGCAAAAAAGTGCATCTAAATGTTTTGATTTGAGGAAATTTTGCTTGTTTTATGTTTCGCTTTATTGATGATGTTTCTTTTTTTATAATTTTGGTTTAATAACATTTATTATTAAATGCAATTTTCCATTGAAATTTCGACCTGAAATTCAACTTATCTTATCTTGACTTGAGCCTTTACGCCAAAACTCCACAGCTTTTAAGTGCAATATTATTCATTCATTTTTATGTTAATGGATGATTTATTGAACATTTCTTTTTGTTTCTGAACAAATTAATATATATTTTTGTACTTTTAAGTTCGGCTCCAGATGAAATAATTAAAAATGCAATGATTTTTACTTAGTTGTCATTTATTTGCCAATATTTCGATCCACATTGTTAAACATCTTCAATTATATTTATTTAATAAATTAAAATAGTATTAAATATATTTCGGTTACTTTTGCCGGCGATTTAAATTTGCATTTTACTCTGCAACATAAATACAGTGCACGCACGACAGTATGAACTAATCAAAGCCAGGCAGGCCAGTTCACGTTTTGCAAAATTGTTCATTTTTGCGAATGGCGTCAAATTCCCATCCACAAACGCTTTTCCCACAAAAATAAAAGTTTCTTAGGAGAAATTTTTATTGGTTTTAAAGCAACAATTTATTTTGAAAATAGAAAATAAGGAATTTTTTTTTATTTAATATTATTATGAAGGTCTTTGGCCTGTTCCTTTGGCATAAGTCTGTTAACAGGCCTCTTTCTGACTCTCATATTAAAAATGCATTTTCTATTTTTGGCTACTCGGAAGGCCTTTTTTCTGTTGACAGCTCCAATCAGCGTAACATTCAATGATAACATTTTAATTTGTTTTTTATGCCACCTATTGTAGATTTTTTTACGCCAAACTTTTATGCGCCAAATTAGTAACACGTGCACCTAAAATTTCTAATTTTTCTTTTAAAATTTTAAAATTTATGATTTTTCATAAAACTTTTCATGTTTAATTTATGTTTAAAAATTCAATATGAAACTCGAACTGAAACTTGTAGGTTAGAAATGTTTGTTCTTTGACAGCTGAAAACAATTTGGGGAAATCCCCCAATTATTAAGCAGTTGAATTCGAATTTTGCCACTATGTTAAATTTGATTGCACACCCTGTTAAATTTGATTGCAACTTCTATTTCTAGGTAGAGAAATAAAGTCCTTTAAAAAAAAATGATAAATGAACTGTTGATATTTCAAAGCTTAATGTTTTGGAATAGCGAGTTCATATTAGCGCGTGAGCACTGTAGTACGAACTTCTTTTTCAATTGTTTGTGCAAAAAGAAAACAAAAATGCAAACCTCAGATTTTTAACATTTCATTCAGAGCATAATTTCCGCGCATAAAGTAGGACACTCCACACACACTCACACACACACACACACACACACATTTACGGGAGCAAGAAGCGAGCAAATGAAAACATTGCATTTATTACCAGCCAAAGATTATGGTCATTAAAAATATATTTCAGTGTTGCATTTTACAGTGGCTGATATTAAATCCTTTACATGAGCAGGCACATTTTTAATTAAAATGACAGGAAAACAAAAATGCACATAAAACGAAAAGAGAAGAAAAGAAAAGAAAAGAAAGCAGCAGCCAGCGATTAAGGAAATGCCGAAAATAGTTCATACATCCAACTGTCCGGCCAGCAGATATTTGTTGATAATGCGTATTTATTTACACAAATGCGGAGAAGTTGAAGAAAATAAAATTTATATTAAAATTCCATTTTTTATTTAACAGAAATATGTACATACGTGGTCCGCTAAAGCTGCGTAACATGAAGCAGACAATAAAAACGTGATTTATTTGATTTATATTGGAACGAAGACCGTCATTTAACTTATTTGCTTGGCGTTTTTGTCTTGTTCTTCTTTTTATACATATGCATGTATGTAAGTGCATGTTGGTGCTTAATGTACTGTTATTTGGGTTAAAACATGCGATAAACATGCATTGGCCTGCTCGTATCTACATATTATTGATATTCATATAAACGGGGACTGTTTAAAAATTAAGTTGAACTTGAATTTTTTCTCCCAAAACATTAATTTCTAGTTTGTGTCCTTCTAAGGGGCAGCCCTCAGATGTAATATAAAATCTCGAGGGCGTAAAATTTCATGAATAATAAAATACACTCAGAAGACGCCAGCTTTTCGTGGTTCACTTCAATCCGGGGCACAGGAAAAAGTATCGAGCGTGTCAAATTTTACGAATAATAAAATACACTCAAAGAAAAAAGCATAATATAAATATTTTTGTTTGAATATAAAATATAACTACTGTTCGCTGAGAATATAGGAAGAAATTTGCCACACAGAATACGTAGCATGGTGACTTGTGGGACATTTGGCTGTAGAATGGGATAGCAAGTTACAAACTATATAAGTTTTATTGTTATTAAAGCTAAAAGTGAAATGGTTTTTATAACAGAAAATTACGAATTTTTTGCACAAAATTTGGAACGATTTTCGCTGTTATACGCTTCATGACCAAAACTTCGGAGAAACCTTTATACCGACATCTGCTCAGTAACTTCTCTAATAGTGTTACTGCAAGACTTCATAACAACTCCTCTTGGAAAAACTGTTGTACCACTTGTAAACATTTTTACAAGCATCGTATGCCACTGTTAGGCCCAATTTTGGCACAGACCTCGTACATACTTACACACATGCGGTTGGTTATCATGTTCTCTTGTATCAAATGTGTCTGTGTAACGCATTTGATTCATACAACGCCTGAAATCTTCACTTCAATGAAGTCAAACGTTGGGTAACTGAATTATCTCACGCAAAAGACATGTAAATGTTCGGGGGATTTGACAACTTTTGAATACATTTTGGTAACGACATACCAGTGCAATAATTAACACTCAAGTTTGATATATATAAAGTAAAATATTTTAAAACATTTTATTCATTTCAACAAATATGTCGGACAATACAAATATATTGTATATAAAACATTCTTCACTATTTTCCTAACCAAATGTTTCAAGCTTTTTATTTAAATTGCAACTTATAAATTTTAGATTTAACTTAAAATTTAACTATTTGGAAAACTTAAAGAAATAATACTATATACACAATTTATGCTCCACGATTCAAGAACTTGACACCAGGTGGTGCTTGGAGTCTCTTTAAAACGATGGGGAAGTTTTCACTTATTATATAATCATCTTTAAAAACTATAACCAAGTTCAGCTCAAATTCTATTAAAAAAATATATATAATCATTTAAAAGAAACACCATTGGCAAATCAAATCACAACTTACCAATTTTGAAATTTTTTGTTATCAAAGTTGGGCAAGTAAATAGACGTGGTAAAATCATATAAATAGGGATTTCCAATTTGGGGCATATATTACCATCTGCTATCTGAATAGTCTGTATTTCAGTGGCGTCCTTTGAGTAACCTTCATTGCAACCACATGTTTCCACACGTACCAGCTGCAGTTCAATGGATTTGATGGCTGCCTCCGTGTGCTGTATAGTCAAATTCCCCTTCAAGGGCTGTGTAATGCAAGATTCTGTGCGCTCCAGTTTACCGGTAATAAGAAATCTTGGCATAGCTATGCGTTCCTTAGAATTCTTCTGCAAACTTTCAGGACTTATGCTGAAATTCACCTCTCTGACAGGACACTGCAAGTTCTCCTCCGCCGGCGGTTTATATTGTATGCAAAACTGTTGGGTCTTTTGAAATGATTTGGCCAGAAAACTGCGCTTAACATCACACTTTAGCTGATAGTTTATGCTTATGAAAACGCCGTGATAAGTTTCGTAGAGAATTCGTGGCTCTTTTTTGCATTGCAATGGAAATTCGAAATGAAATTCTGATATACCAGCAGCAATTTTTCCAGGAGCAGACAGCTCATATACGGAGTTTAATAGCGTTATGGGTTTTACAGAGTTATAAAAAGCATCCAATAGCCCAACAGATTTGCTATTACTAAGTTGTAGATTAACTAAACCCTCCAGTGTAAGAGTAATTCCATCATGTTTGACTTCCGTCGAGCAAGAAAATTGCACGCAACCAGTCAACAGTTCCTTCAATAGAAGCATTTTTATGAGTTTATTTCATGTTTTAAAGTTAAATATACTCACTCCTTCATAATAAATTTTATTCTCTCTTTTTAATTTTATTTCAAAGCTTATAAAGTTCATTTTCTTTCAAACTGACCAAAAAATATATATGTATAAAAAAATTCACTGATTATTACCATTAGTTCTGTTTTTGTTTTGTAAAAAAAAAACAAACGAAAACAAATACCAGCTGTTAGTAGTGCCAAGTTTAACATGGATATAAGAGAAGTTACACGAAGTTGTTTGTTGAAAATACTAAACCTTGAAGCTCTTGGCATAAAATAGTTCGAGTGCTAAACAGTCAGCATGTTTTTCTCTAAACGAACATATAACGTTTAATTAAGAAGAAGGTTCCATCTGGATAATAATTAAATCGTATTTCCTTTTAACTGTTGAAGTGTCAAGTGCAAATGCCTCTGACAGTTTTAGAGTTATTTGCACAAATGTTTAATCATTATATGTCGTGGTTCCTAAACATATGATTAATCAAAATAAAAAAAAAATATAAATAAACATATACATGCATATAAAACTTGGTTAGTTTATAATAGCATAGCATACCCAACTTTTGAATCAAGAATTATTTAAAATTAATTTAAGTAACTAAAGGGTCTTCATGACAGGTGAAATCGCAAATACATTAATGCTTTTGTGGTATAAAAGCGCTAGTTTGACTCCCCTGCTTACATTTTTCATTGTTGACACAAAACGCTGTTTTTTTTTTTGCAGTTTGCTTTTATTCTTCATTCCAACAAATAAAATCGGAGAAATCATTTAAATTTTGTGTTTGTTTTATGTTCTAAAAAGAAAGTATTGATATTTTGTTGAAATAAATATGTATATTTATTTAATAAAACAAATGACAAATAAAATATTTGAAAAACTAAATTATAAACTATAAATGGCAAATTAAAGAAATAAATTTGATTTTTTTTTTTTTGGGTGTCTGCCTTGGTGGAGTCACGTCCATAGATTTGGATATGTGTTTGTGTATGAAAACAACTATAAAGAAACCAAATAAAGAAAAATAAAAGAATTTTTTACAGCAAAAAAAGTTATTAGTGAAACTTTTTTTTAAAGAAATAATTGGAAAACGAAAAAGTTAAATTAAAAGAAAAGCTGTAGTTTTAGTAACACTTTCGTTGGCATTAAAATTGTGGTGCAAAAAGAATATATTTTGCCACAACTAAAGTGTTAAGTAAGTTAAAACAAATTCAATTAATTATAAATTAGTTGAGAATATACACACATACATACATATGTCAGTATGTATGTAAAGTGAATACATTTTTCGTAATATAACTTTAATGGATTTTTATCCAAATATTGACGCAATAATTGATTTGGTTTTATGGAAAAAAAACCTTGTTTTTCTTCGCTGCTGTTTGGTGGGTTTTGTTCGTTCGTACTTGTGCAAGTCGCATTACGACGTCATTTGGATTTTCATTGACTTTTACAGTTTTAATTGCCTTTTTAATTTTTTTTTCTGTTTCTTCAAATGTAAACTGAGCAGGGGCTTACAGTAATATTTTTGGTCTATTTTGTACATACAGTTATAAAATAAATGTTACGATTGGCCAACTCCGCCCCACTTCAAGTGTCACTCATTGAACTTTAAGCTCTTGCCGGTCTTTGTTTTGTTGTTTTGTCGGCTATTTTAATTTCAATGCTTTCTTTTGTTTCTTATAATTGTACAAGTTGTTTTTATCTCTTCCACATTATGCATTTACTATATGTACACATATGTATGTATATATGTATGCACATATGTACATGCATGCAAAAGTATGAAGTATGTATGTACATTAGAGTGGACAATATTTATATGGAATTATTTTTGTTTTTTGTAGGAGGTGGTTCGCCCCCTAATTTTTTTCTTTTGGGCACAAATAACATATTTCCAAAACTGTAGACTGTTTGGTCAACGTTAAGGCGTGGCACATGCGCCCTCAAGTTGACAAGAAGGGATTTTGCACAATTTAATAAGAAAAAAGTTATAACTTCATTATTATTTATCAAAATTTATGTTAAGTATCGATATTATATTTAATTTTGACTATTATTTTAATGCGTGCCCCTAAAAAGGCGTGGCACCTTATATAATTTAAGTAATATATACGAAAATATGTAGTTTTTGCTTCAAAATATGATGGAATCTTACATATGTATGTAAAATTTATTTCCTAAAAGTCATTAAATAAATGCCGGCAAATTGGGGCGTGGCAAGTTAAAATTTTAAACTGCTACTAACAAATGCAGCTCTGTGCTAATTAGTTGCGATCAAGCAAACTTATATTTTCATAGAAGTAGCAATACTGGAATAACGGTAGCTAGTACACATGTGCTTTTGTTAAGCTAAAAAAGAGCGTTGATAATGTGTTGTTATACATGCTAATGTGGAAATATTAATTTGATTTGATTGAAAGATAAGGTTTATAAAATTGGTAAGTTTAAACAACAAAGTGCTCGATATTTTCAAAATATAATAACATATTTAATATTATTAATGTAACTCAAACAGCAATGGAAACAAGAGCAAATGAAAAGTTATTTCTGCTTGGGCACGACGAAAGTCAAATCATTGGGTGCAAGTTACCATCAAAAGGGCAAATATTAAAAGTTCTTTTTTACAATATGCGGAAAATTAAGCTCAATCTTCGTCCGAGTGCATATCTTGTAATTAAAGAAGCAGAAGTACTCTGGGATAAAGCACGTATTCCCACAAGCCAGAATATTCGTAGCGTTCAGAAAGTGGAAGCTCTATATCATCAGTGGAAGACACTTCAGAAAACTTGTAAGCGCCGTACAGCTCTACAGGAGAAACGTGAGCACGATTTTGTGGAAGAATTAGACGATTTGTTTGATATCGCTCATGGTGATGCGTTAAGTATTATTCAAATCGAAGAAGATAGACTATTTCTACTTAATCAACGGAAAAAAGGCAGACCAGGTGGTATGATTGGAAGCGATCGAGCACTTTTTGAAAGAGAGAAAAGAAGAAATATGCGTGAAGAAAGAGAACTGATAAGGCAAGAAAAGTATCACCAGGAGCAATCTCAAAATTTGGTTGCAAGTCAGGACTACTCAGATGATGAAGGACAATTGACTGAAATAGACAGTGATGAGCTTCAAGACAATTTTCAACAAACATCTACTGGAAATGTGGGAAAGAAACGTAAAATGAAAAACTTTATAACACCCAAGCTTGTTGCGACTCTGGACAAGTATAAAGTTAGCGACAGAGATGCTGTTCGAATTCTCATAGCCACTGCTGAAGCATTGGGCCATGATTTAAGTCAGTTAGCAATAAGTAAAACTACAATTCGAAATTTCCGTAAACAAATTCGATCTGAAACAGCTATAAATTTAAAGGAAAAATTTCAAAACATTTTACCGCAAACCATTACAGTACATTGGGATGGAAAGCTGTTACCATCATTAACTGGAAAGGAAAAAGTAGACAGATTGCCAGTTGTTATTACATCTACAGAGACAGAGCATCTACTTGGAGTTCCTGCATTACAGGCTGGTACAGGAAGGCAACAGGCTGAAGCAATAATCCAATTATTAAAAGAGTGGAATTTGACAGACAAAGTTCAGGCCCTGTGTTTTGATACAACAGCAACAAACACGGGAAGACTTCAAGGTGCTTGCGTGATATTGGAACAGGAATTAAGATCTTTTGTACTTGCACTGTCGTCACCACATCTACGAAATTGTATTAAAGAGCGTATTTGAAAAAAGAAATTTGTCTTCAAGTGGACCAACTTTGTCAATTTTCCAAAAGTTTAAACGGTCCTGGACGATGATAAACCAAGAAAATTTTAAATTTGGAGTTGATGACGAGAAGGTAAGTCAGCATTTTAGCGTTTTCGAATTAGAAGATCTAGCCACGTTTTTCCGCCAATATTTAAAAATAAAACAGCCTAGGGCTGATTATAAGGAGCTTCTGGAATTAAGCCTAATATTTCTTGGGGAGCACGATAGGAATTATAAATTCAAGTCACCAGGAGCATATCATCACGCTCGTTGGATGGCCAAGGCGATTTATTCATTAAAAATGTTTTTATTCAGAGAAGAGTTTGTCATGTCGTAAGATGAAATAGACGCCATACGCGATGCTTGTTTATTTATTGTGAAAATTTATGTAAAAGTCTGGATAGAAGCGCCAATAGCTGCCAAAGCGCCTAATCAAGACCTTCTTTTTATTAAATCTCTTTTCGCCTACAAAAATGTCAGCGAAAACGTAAGCAATGCAACTTTGGGAATATTCCGTAACCATTTATGGTATTTAGCAGCAGAAACAGTAGGTTTTTCGTTTTTTGATGAAACCATTACTTCTGAAACAAAAACTTGTATGATAAAGAGACTTCGTGTAGAGTCAGAAAATGAGAGCAAGCGGCTGATTACTAATATACAGGACTTACAATCAAAATCAATTGAGGACTTCGTAACCAAAAATACACTTCACTTCTTTGAACGTTTTTCGATTGCAACCGATTTTTTCCAAAAAGAACCCTCCCAATGGCAGAACGAGCCAAGCTATATACAGGGCGTAAATATCGTCAGTAAAATGAGGGTAGTTAACGATACTGCCGAACGAAATGTTAAATTAATGGAAGAATATAATAATTCATTATCAATAAATGAAGAAGAAAAACAATTTATCTTACAAATTGTAACTGATTATCGAAAAAACTATAAAGGTATTAATAAATCAGATCTCATGGAACACTAATCTATTTGTGTTTTATTTTAACTTGCCGGCATTTATTTAATGACTTTTAGGAAATAAATTTTACATACATATGTAAGATTCCATCATATTTTGAAGCAAAAACTACATATTTTCGTATATATTACTTAAATTATATAAGGTGCCACGCCTTTTTAGGGGCACGCATTAAAATAATAGTCAAAATTAAATATAATATCGATACTTAACATAAATTTTGATAAATAATAATGAAGTTATAACTTTTTTCTTATTAAATTGTGCAAAATCCCTTCTTGTCAACTTGAGGGCGCATGTGCCACGCCTTAACGTTGACCAAACAGTCTACAGTTTTGGAAATATGTTATTTGTGCCCAAAAGAAAAAAATTAGGGGGCGAATAACATGTTATTCAAAAAAAAAAAAAAATGTCCACTCTAATGTACATATATACATATGTGTGTACATATGTATGTATATCATAACTTTGGTATTTGTTTTTTGTCATTTTGTTGCTGCCGTTTTTCTTGTTGATTGCAATAATCTAACAATTTTAGGTTAGTACTTTTTATCATGGAACCTACATACATACATACCGACATATACAGACATTCGTTTAATTCTGTTCTTGTTTTAATAAAGCTTTTCTTATGGCTTGTAGTTTATTTACAGATATAGTATTTTGTAAGAAGTGACATACATACATACGAGTACGTACATAG
This sequence comes from Epicampocera succincta, assembly GCA_932526305.1. Classification (NCBI taxonomy): domain Eukaryota; kingdom Metazoa; phylum Arthropoda; class Insecta; order Diptera; family Tachinidae; genus Epicampocera; species Epicampocera succincta. The sequence goes on along the minus strand of OW052035.1, from coordinate 6,186,492 downwards.
TATATGGCGTTAGCTTAATCTAGAAAGGGCGTAACTTGATTTTTTTAGAACATCAAGTTTTTAGCTCTTTTTTTCAAATATGTACACTTTCGCTACAAAATTCATTGATATTCTAGTGAAAACTAAAGAGTAAAGAAAAAGAAAAGTAAAGAGCTAAAATTCACTACTTCTACTTCGGCATTTTAGGTAATTATTTTAACACATTGATGTCATTTGACGCAAGGACTTGTCTCGTTCGCCTACGGGTAACTAATTCAAAATGGTTCAACAAATGTAGTCATTGGAGGAGCTAATTGCAGAATAGCCCTTAAACCAAATTACTCAAATATGTGTTAAAATTGCCAAAAGTTAGAAATTAGAATGTGGGTTTTTCATTTTCTATACATTTTAAACCTCTTGTCAGCCAAGTTTTTTGTCCTCCCTGTTTTTTAAATAAATTTAAAGTTACCTATAAGGCCAGAATTAATTTTAATGATCTTCTCTATTATCAACCAGCTGTTGTGTATCTGGTCAATTGATAACATAATATTGTAATTTAGTTTTATTTTTTCTTTTTGTTTTAACGCTAACAATTTTTCAATATAAATAGAGACCAGGATCAAAGTTTAACTTAAAATCACATACATACGAACATAAACTACATAAATAACTAAATTGGCTATATTTGTACAGTTGTTTAGTCAGTTTTGCTTAAAAAATTAAAACATTCAACTTAAAGTTTAATTTAGCATGTTGGTGTCACTGTACTCTTAATTCTGCTCCGCTGGTTTAAAATCGTAATAAAAGATAAAAAGAAAAAAGCCAGAAAATTATTGCATGTGGGTGCGTTTTTGAGCTCTAAATAATATATCGTGCTTTTTGCCATATTTGTCAAAACATTAAGCTCTACACATACATACATACATATTAAGTGTTTTCAGTACAAACTTAGATAATTATGAAGTTGTATTTTTCAACTTAGCAGAGATTATTTTAAAATAGACAATAAGTTCTTGCAGAGTGTTGAAATTGTTTTTTTGATACCACAAGTAATTAACAATCACACATTCATTTGATTTAAGTTTTATCTATCAAACTTATCTTTATTTCATACCCATTTCGATGTGCTCTTTTTATTGTTATATTTAAGAAAATCTTCTTGGTTTCTTTTTTCGATATTAATGGCATATTTTTTTATTTATTTCTATTAAAATCATAATCATAAATAATTTAAATATTTACTTACATTAAGAGTTCTTCAATCAGCCTTGTAAAAGTAGCGCCGTGGTCTTGAAACCACATGACTATGGTAACCATATTATTCAATTCAGGTCGAAAGATGTTGTCCATCTCCAATCGATATAGGCCAAAGGCGGTAGCCAATCAGTGCATTGTGATGTGTTTTGGATTTCATATGGATTTGTAATAATACAAATTGGACAAATGTGGGTTTATTCATCCAAAAATTATCTTTAAAAATTATACAAATTGCCCTTTTATTTGCTGTATCTTCCGCTGAGTTTTGTGTCACCACAAATGGCATATCGACTGTGTCCCATTCTCCTGCTCATTCTTCATCATTTCAGTTGGTTTTTACTTTTCTTTTTATATACTAGTTTCGATATTGATTCAAGGCTCAGTAAACGAGAGGACACAAATTTATCACCGAGTTCTCCTATCGATAAGGCCATTATGACGTCCATAGAATGAAGGAATCACCCGGAAAGTGCACCGAACGGAGCAAACTTTTTATTATTTCCACATTAAAACTATGCCATGACGACAATTTAATTAAATGACGACCAACATCAAATTTGTAATGTACAAAAAATTAAAACTTTTGATTGGTTTTAATTTTTCTTTAACAACCAAAAATTAAAGCTTTATCATTAAATACAATATCATGTTACATATTACAAAATCTTAAAATTTAAGGGTCGGTCTCACGTGGTCACACGAAAGTCTTCACCAACTTCCTGAATAGCAGAAAACTTATTTAACGTGACTTATTAATGTGGAATAGTCTCCCAAATCAGTTTGTTGCCGTACAAAATGCTCACGGAGAACGTTAACGTTCGATATCGTGGGACAGGTCCCAAAAGCTTCCCAGCTGGAATTGAGTAAAATTATAATAATGTTTTGTAGATAAAAATAAAATAATGTATGCAAAAACCCAGTAATTTAATAAGCAAACAAACATCAAAAAGATAATGAAAAAGTTTTTAGCAAAGGGAAAACGATCCTGAAGAAGTATACACCGGAAGGAATTTTGTTTTATATATAAAACATTGTGTTTTTAATTTGTAAAATGTAAAATGTAAATATTTTGATGTACCTATTAATATTAATTGTAACTTGTGTCATTTTGTTTTGGTTGATCGAAATATTGGAATAAGTGATTGATAAGTGAAAACAAAGAAATCCTAAAGGCGAACTTAAAAATATATAAAAAAAAAGAGAATAAGGAACATAAAAGGTCAAGAAATAAACGAATTTTTATGCTATTTCTCCGATCTTTCTGCATATATTTTTTATTGCTTTATCGTTATCTTTCTCTTACACATCTTTTAAAGCAACTTTTCAAATTGAAATTTTCCTTATTTAATGCGCGCATCATGTGTAATATGTATATATTTTTATGATGCGGTTTTTGGTTTTGCACAATTTACCCATCAATTACATTACCAAGTTAATGTCACTGAACTTAACTGTCTTCTGATACCACGTTGACAACGAATATGATCCAGTTTAATCGGGTATTAATAAATCAAAACTGCATACGCAAATTTATTAGCACTTGAAACGAAAAAAGAAAACCGAAAACCGAAAACAAAACAATATTTATATTTTGAGCAATTTATTTAAAATAATTGCCTACAACTAACCGCGACAAATATTATGAGACCTATTTTAATAATATTTTTAGTTCATAAACAATAAAGAGTTCATTGATTCAATTGTTGCGGTTAACGGCAAGTTTTAATACGAATTTTGTAAACAAGTGTAAATTACAGCTGAATGATTTATTTGTAATCCGAAGGGGGATTTATGCGGATGAACATGAATGAGATTTTTTTCCACACAAATTATGAATAAATTCCTTCGCTTCTAGTGTTGAAATGTGTCGAAAGTTCTTCATTTCTAAAATGCTTCTTCTTTCAAAATCATTTTAGTTTCTTCACATTTACTCTAGTATTTATAATTTTCATATTTGTTTATTTACATTCGTGTCGGGTTCATACGTTTTGATTTGTAATTTGTTTTGGGTTTTTTCTTACGAAAAAGATTAGTATAAATAAAATTACGAAATTCTTAAATGGCCTTTAACATACAACCAACCTAAATATGGTTTTATTTGTAAACAAAACAAACCAATAATTGCGGTGTATTGCATTCAAAATATTTGCGGTGTATTAATGTATAAAAAGAAAAATATAATAGTGGTGTTCACCCTTGCAAACCTCGTTACATCTAGTTAAAATACTAGTGCATCATATTTAAAATAATATGTTTTAAAATCTTATTTACTATGATTGAAAAACAAAATAAAAATTAATACAAAAATATATATACATCTATATGTATGTACGTGATTCAAATATGGAATAAATTATTAAATGGCACACAGACAAATGAACTCAAGTAGTCGAAAAAAAAACTGTGGTTCTCATTTATTGGCAGTATTAACAGTTTGCTATTTCGAACCTTTTAAATTTTATAGCTGTTTTACATCTTGTTAAAAAATACAACAACAACAAACTGCATTTATTTCTAATTAACTACATACATCTACACCATTTACCACTCTAAAAAAGGAAAGATATGGTACCTGCATTTATGCACAAGCATGAAAAAGCCGGCATATTTTTCAACTTCTATAAGATCAGCTGCAGTTTGCACCAAACTTTTACCATGTTAGAAGTTTTTTAATTGTTTTTAATATATCACATAAGAAATAAAATATTCTTGTATTTAACAATTAAACTGAAGTAATATTTTCGTCAACTGTTTCGTTTCTTTTGCTATATGGAACAAAATGTTATATGTTTAAAGTCGTGGTATATATTTAAAACGGTCTGAAATTCTCCTATTAATTTTTGCATTTGCTGGTGAAAAAACGCAGACTTGAAGACAACTTAAAGTTTTAAAAGCCTTAAATAGATCTTATCTTACGAAATATTGAAGGCTCGAAAATTAGTTTTTGAAATATTAATATCATTTGCGTATAGATCTTTTTTGTTTGTTTTTTTTTTTACTACTTTTTACAATTTCAATTTGATTTGTTTTCATGTTGTTTTGCAGTAATCAAATCTAGTTTGTTTGCTTCGTTTTGTTATTCCTCAATAAAGAAAGTTATTGAATTTATTTTATTTTCTCCCCAATTTTCATTCGCATGTACAACAAATGGTTTTTTTTTTTTAAAGTAATAAAAAACTTCGTTATCATTTAGAAAAAGCAACAAAGATAAATATATTTTATATTTATACATAAACACACTGTGAAAATTAATGTAGCTAAAAACGGTAGATAAAGCGAAGAAAGCAGAATTTTTAAACAATACAACAAATGAATTTTTTTTTAATTTCTTAACAAAGAAGAACATTTACTTAAAGGGCCAACAAAGAACTGTTTGCAGCTGCAACTTTAATTTTATAAATAATTCAATATGTATTTTTGTTTTTTTTTTTTCTTAGAATCTTATTTTAACCATAATTGAGTTCATCTGTTGTGAAAGTTTCGAAACATGTCCAATCCGGCCGAAATTGATTATGAAAAGCAATTTCAAGAAGATTTAGCCAAAGCCACCGCCTTAAGTTTGGAACAACAAGCCCTAGAGGAGTTCAAACGTTGCCAAAAATACGGCATAGCCTACACGCAGTCTGTCCAGCAGGAGGCAAAGAATCGCAACTATGCGCAAATACGGCGTCAGCACTATGCACGTAGGGATTCTAACGAAATTTCAGCTTCCACACACTATGGCCTGTCGTTGCCGCCGCCTCAATCTTCAAACCAGCCGCAGAGACGTCATTCAGAAATAACACACAACAAGCCACCTGCTACTTTGCTGACGGATATTGAACGTTCCAAGACACCGCCAGTGAGTGCGGCCGCCGAAAATGATTTAATCAATTTTGCTAGTCCAACATCAACAAAACCGGAGAATACCACCTTTGAAAAGTTGATAGAGGATTTACAAAAGTTACAGGCCACAAATCCTCAAACAGCCTTAGTGCCTTTGGCGCCCACTGTACCAGCCGCAGCTCCCATGTATGCCGGCTATCATACCCCGGCCACAACTGTCATGTATGCGGGCACAGCAGTCACAAACATACAACAGCCTGTTCAGTACGGTATGACGGCACCAGTGGTAGCTGCTGGCATGCAATTGGTGCCATTTACAACGCCACCGCCTCAACAAAAAGTACCCCTAACGCATGAGGAGTTACAAAAACTATACAGCATGTCACAACCGCCATACACGGCTCCCTTGTACGGACCACGGCCCATGAACTTTGTGCCGGGCATACAAGCAGCTGGTTATTATCGTCAAACAGCTCCCGTTATGATGCCTGCTGCTGGTGCGCCGTTTAGTGCACCAGTGCAATACCCCAATCCATTCGGCTTTCAATACAACATGACAGCCAACCAGCAACCTTTTTATACCCCCAACTTGGCCTCAAGCAGCAATTCATCGATGGCAACATCCTCTCTGGCATCTAATGTTTACCATGCAAATACCAACGTCCAGCAAACGCTTAATACCAACTTACCTTCCGGCGTTAACAACAACTTGAACCAAACACATTCGCAGCCCCCGACTTCATCGAACGCTTCTAGACAAAGTAATGGCCAAAACAATTTCAGACGTCATACACCGCCAGCTCGCAAGCCCAAAGCAACTGGCCTGGATTTAATTGATTTGTCGCACGAAGATGAGTAAGTTGTTGCTTTTTATTTTCGCCGCATTGAACGCAGACTGAAATTTTCAAAATTATGCTTGGTTTTTCTTTTTTCCAGCTCTCGCGTTAGCGTTTTGGAGGCCTTTGATCCTCTGCTGAATGAAATTGATGATGGTAAGCTTCATGTTTAATGTGTTTTAGCTTTATTTGTCAGTTTGCTTTTTTGTTTCTATTTACTTCTGCTGATTTTTTTTTGCTTTTGGTTTGATCACATCTAAATATTATTGTTCAATCGTTTTGTGTTTTGTTGTGTAAATGTTGAACTCTTCCCTGCTTTTCACTTTTTCGTGCTGCCTTAAATTCAGTTTTCTTTCTGCGGTTTGCTGCTGTTTATATCAGTTTTTTGCCTTTAACGTTTAGCACAAACTGGCTGTTGCCTTCATAAAAATTCTGCATCATTTTTAGTAAAGTTTAGGAATTAGAAGTTTATTCTTAACTCCACTCACGTGATATTTTGAGCAGTATTTGAACATGAATACCAAGTATAACAGTGTGCAAAAAACTTGGCGTAGTAGAATAGTTTATTAACCAATTTTCGTAACTAATAAGTAAACAAGATTCGAAAGAGAATAAATATTGTACTAAATAAAGACAAACTCCAGTTCTGGCTCATTTTACTCTTAGAAAGCAACTCAAGTTTGCACAATTTTCTCACCAATAAGTAAAAACTAGATCCAAAAAGAGAATAAGTACCTGCTCTGACTTATTTTACGAAGCCAGGCTTACCAACAATTAAATTAGATCCAAGAGTGAATAAGTACCAAAGGCAAGTACCTGCTCTGACTTATTTTACGAAGCCAGGCTTACCAACAATTATATTAGATCCAAGAGTGAATAAGTACCAAAGGCAAGTATCAGTTCTTGATTATTTTACTATCAGAAAGTACAATGGCGGTTTTCACCCTTGGTAGTAAGTAGCTACCCTTGTAAACCATATTAATACAATAAATCTGGTTAAAATACTATTATTTATAATATGGCAGCAAAAAGAGATGTTTATCTCTGCTCATATGTAACAATAAATTGTTTTGTGGTGAAATCTATTTAATCTAATTTTCCTTTATATTAATATTTATAAATATATTTATATAACTAAAATATGGAGAAAAGTAAAAAAAAACCCGACTCTGGAAAAGAAAAATGTGTGACAAAATGCATCCCAAAGGCAAAAAAATTAAAATTGAAACAAAACACGTTGATGTAATCATTTTCAATAATTAAAGAAGTCGTTCATACTTTGTGGTATAAAGCGTAGTAAATATAACAGAGTTGTAAATATAACTTAAAGGGTGAAGGTCGTTGCTTTTATATTGATGTAGGCTATAGGAGTAGCACAAGCCACCATGTTTTCCCTATTTTTGCCGCTTAAAATATAGGCTACATTTTGCTAACCCAATTTCAACCAAGTCCATTAAGCAGCTTCACTTCTTTTTTTTTTTTTTAAACTTCCGCCTCTGAGCATCATGTATAAATTTATGTGTTGTTCCTATGGCAACTTGCCAGCAAAATTTCTGTGCAACTTGCCTTAAACATGAAGTGCAATTCATATAAAATTTCTCGGCAAGCCGCGAGCCATAAATTAGGGTATGAAAGAAGTTATTCAGCTTCTATTACTTGTGAGTAGACAGATTTAATTACATTTAGTGTTACAGAACAACAGGCTGGAAAGAAAACAAAAACTTATTTCAGGCTGGCCCAGTATTAGTATATTTTAATTATTATTATTTGGTAATTATTTCTATATTTTGTTTGGCAGCAAAATTTTGCTTTATTTTGATTTATTTTCATCGGTATTTTTGAGTTGTTTTACAAGTTTCAATGTTATACCATCTGCACTGTATATTTTAGTAATCACTCAAATTTACTAATTGTAGGACATGTCTGTTCCTGTTTATTCTGGTGAAAAATACGCTTAATGTTTGTCATAAAATATTCAATATTTAAAGGCAAGAGAATTTCTTTAAGCGCATTTTTTTTTAATAAAATGCGTACGAGATATCGCAATTTTTGTATTTGAAAAAGGGCTAAATTTTTCATTAAGTCATCATAATATCCAAATAACTCACCAATATGGGCAGATAAATACTAATGGAATTGGTAGATTTTATGTCTGCGATCGATCGAGTAGTCGGAACCAGCACTAGAGAAATTTGTTTTTTTTATTAAATTTCCATTTATGAAATATCGCTAGAGACTGAGAAACGTATTTAATTTGTAGTTTAGGGGTGTCTTTCGAGAAACAAATGGCCAGAAGTCTAACAGCGCTCCAAAAGTTTGGTTTTCTGAATATCTTTAAAAAATTATTTGTATTAAGAGACAACGACCATAAATTTTTGGAAATCGTTTCCGTTTGCCGAATGAGTAACGAATATTGCATATTCATACTTTTGTGAAAACTGTCGATCTGTTATTTAATCCTAAAAAGTGTCCTTAATTTGTTTTGAAATATTGTATATATTTGTGTGGCCTCGTATATGTTTGGAGTAAAACTGTTTTTCTTTTTCTTTTAGTAAATTGGTTAAAAAAGTAATCAAGATTTGTAAAGGGTGGTCCAACCAAAATTTACGATGTTAATTATAAAAAAAAAAAACAAAAAGTTTTCAAAGAATTATCTTAATATTTTGTATTATGATAGAAGAATTCACGGCATTTGTGAGTGAAACAAAATATGAGCCAAATGCTCGCCATTTGTCGATCCAATGTTGCATATTTTCAATATTTCTTAAGACACAATTGATGTTCAGTGTCGTTATTGTGCCGACAGATCTCATCCTTCAGCTCTTGAATTGTTCTGGGCCTATTGATGTACACTTTTTCTTTGGGTGTCAATTCGCATGATAACGCGGCACACCAGAGTTATTGTTTCAAAAAGTGAACGAAATGCATTTTGATTTTGCAGGCTCCTTTTCGTAAATGGGCTTCAACAGCTTTAACGCGCTGCTCAATTTTGTACCCATCCATGATTGAATTTGTCAAACACTGCCACAAAGAAATGTCAAAATTAAGTTGGGCTGAGGTGTGACTCACAACTAATTTCGTGTATTATGGTTAGACCACCATTTATAAACCCAAATTAAATTAACAAAACAATAGAATTCAGCCAGCTCTGTTTGTTCACTTGTTAAAGTATTTATCAGTTTCTTTAAGTCCCGTTTGAACACTTGCCAACATTTTACAAATCAGCTGTTTGTTACAGCAAATAAGTAAAACAAAGCCGGTGTCGTTAAAAATAACATGAAAACAAATGTCGGCTGTTTTGATTCCTGGGCTTGAGCCATAAAGAAATCGCTTCATGTTTGTATTTAAAAATAATATTATACGCACCATGCAATCCCCTACTATACCTTCAACATCATGTTAAAGCAAATCTTTCCTTACTCCTCCTTCCCTTTAGAATTGCGTGGCATGCTCATACAATCATTAAATCGTTTCATTTTGATTTTCCATTATTTTATTATTCTTGTCGTATTGTTACACAAACTTACCTGTATTTTCTTCTATTATAAAGTTTTATGTTTTTTTTTTTTACTTTCTCTTATATTTCAGTTACCAAAAGACTTAAGAAATAAGTATTAAAAACAAAAAGTAAAGAAAATAATAATGCAAACTAAACGAAACCAAACGAGTTAAATAGCGAAAAATTGCTAACGATAATACTCGAAATTCAAACAAAGAAAATTGTATCGTATTACCTCCACCGCCCTGGTCAGAATTTGTGCTTTCCTAATACTAACTCGCATTTCGTACATTCTGGCTCTTTGTGTTTCGTATTTGTTGCGTGAAACAAACAAACTTTTTTTTTTTTTTTAGCGAAAACCAAGTTTCGAGTTCTGATGCAGCCGTCGTGCTAAGGCCTGAAAAGAAAATTTTACAATTCTTTAGAGTATTTTGTAGTTTAAAAGCATAATCGAATTATACAAAAACCAAAACATATACATTTAAAAACCGAGGGCGATTCTACAGTAAAACGCACTAAGTGAAAAATGAAACAGTTTAAAATATATTTTATTAGAAAAATTTTGCCCTAGAACTCCAAAGTCCAAAAGAAACTCTAAATCTTGGGCTCAAACAACTGTATAATATTTAACATGGAGAGGCTTCTGCATTTTTTTTATTTTTTTTTTTACAAAATATGCAGCTACAGGACTTACAAAATATTTACTAAATTTCCCCCCAGATTTCGCCGTTGTCCGTACACATATTTCTTGCCCTCGTAAATGTTGTCAACACCTCATTTTTGAAACCTCTCGGCACACATTTTTATTATTATCTTATGCGCATGATGTGCCCACATTGCACTTTTTTTTAAGGAACTGCATTTTTGCATTATTCATCTTCAAAATATTAAAATTTTTGCACTTGATTTTAAAGTTCTATCACTCATGTGACTGATATGAAAAGCGACATATGGGCACAATTTAGGCAATTGAAATGGTTGTAAATAAATGGCTTAACAAATACTTGATCAAAGATTAAAATATTGAAGGAATACGGCTCACTTACATACGTGACTTTAAATAACCTGCGAAGGGCATAAAGTGCCACGTCATGCTACAAATTTCTTTATTTAAGAAAAATCAAAAAAATTAATTGAATTTTTTTTTTTTTGCTGACAGCAACTATTTTAGTGACTTGTGTGATGGACACAGGGTGATGAAATATGGCTCTTTAAATTTTGCACCTTACAAAACATAGAAAAACGCATTTAATTAAGGAACTAATTTTTTTCGCTTTGAACAAAAAAAATATAATATAAAATTTGAAGCTCGTCTTCACAAATTTTACAACAAATCAATATTAAATTCAAAAAAGTCCTTAAGAATAGCAATCAGTTATGCGAGTAATAGACGCCAATACCGTGTATGACATGTGTAACGTATGACAAAAATACTTTATATGTAAAGACTAAAGTATAAATACTTATGCGCCTGGAAAAAGAAACCTTAACGCACGTTGTCCTCACTAATGAAAACGCAGCTCTTGTGATTGCCTTCCATAATGTGATCACACTTCACTGAACATTTCAAGTGCATAGAATATAAATATGTAGCAGTTTTTCACGTTAACCCCCCCGCATGACGTAAGATTTACATGATTTACTTTTCTTTAATTGTCGATATAAAGTTCATGTTATAGTTTTTTTTTTTTCTTTTTCTAAAAAAACCACCACAACTGATTGACATCTCCCGCCTCTTCGTTTACATGATTGGCGGCTTTATTTTTAAAACTGCTTAAATAAGTTTAATAAAAGGAAGGCGCAAAAACTTTAAACTGTTTCTTTGTTTTTACTTAAAAAAGTTTGTGAATCGTCCTCGTAAAATTTTAATTTATTCTATATAAGAGCATTTTGTTTTTTTTTTCTATTCAATTGATATATTTTTTAATTTTTTTATTGATTGTGTTTCTTGTTGTAGTCAAATTCGTTACATAAGCGAATTAAAATAACATTTAATTTGTATTGTAATGAAAAAAATTACAATTAATTTAAATGAAATTATTTATAAATTATTGTTAGAAAAAGAGAAAAGTTAAAGAAAAACCAACAACTTATTTGGCAGGGGCCGAAATTAGTTCATTTTAATGATTTTTTTTTCTTAAAGAAAAATACAAAATTAATTTTCATAGATTTATGCCCTAATTTCGAAAATGTACAAACAATTTATATCTTCAACTTATATATTGAGTACAGAAATAAGTCCTTTTTATTGTTCTTTACAATATAAGTTCTATATAGATTTTTTTTTGTATTTTTGGCAAATTGGGCAATAAATTTTGTTTTTATTGTTTCTAAAAGGTTTTAACTTTTGCTTTGCTTCGATCACATATAACTCTTATTTTGAACATTCATTTGTTTTGAGCAATAGTAACTTTTATTTTTGATTATTATATCTTCAGTCAAAAAGTAGCCATGATTTTTAAATTTTTGTTTTAAGGCAGAAACAAGTTTAGGAACGAAAGTCATATAAACATTCTGCATTTGCCAGATATCTGACAAACTGGCTGCGGTTATATGCCCAAGACTCCAAATCCCGAAGGCACAAAAACCGAAATAACGGTACCAAATGAGCTGCAAGTTGTTATAGCAGAGGAAAACAAAAAATTTGTTTCAGCCAGACTTGAACAAGAATAATTATTTTTCAAACGAATCTGCCAATATTTTAAGGCCTTGGATTTTGTTTTTTTTTTGCACTCAGTTTTCCCTAAATACATTCATAATGTATTACAATAACAACTAATGAATTGGATTGTAATTTAAATGAATTCATCATAATATGAAAATTCTTGCTTGCATTAGTTTCGGCCGGAAAAAGAATTGCAGCACAATTTGAATGAATTAATCACGAGCTAAAAATGCAATGAATTAATTCTCCAGCATTCATTTCATTTGAGAATAGAATTGAATTTAAAACCTACACGCTGCTGGACTTTTCGCCTTCATTTGTGTGCTTTAAATTGAAGAATTATAATTGAAAACAATTTGTCTTAAAATTTGAGTGTTAATCCTGATAGATTAGAAGTTCTAAATGTTCCATCACAAACATTTCTCTAGAAGCTTTACTAGGCTCGGAATAAACGAAAAGCTTTTTCAGTATAAATTCTTTGTCAGGCAGCTCATTTTTAGGAAACTTTAACTTAAGCCTATAAAATAGCATCATTTCTATTTTTCTGCAATCGCTGTTCGTCAGTCTGTCGCCGAAAAAATAAAGAATTCGCGTTAAAAACTAGGAAACTGAAATTTTTATGTACAATCTAATTAATTCAAGGTAAAACTTGTAAATTCATTTAAAATTCTGCCAAAAAAAAAAAAAAAAAATCAGACAACAAAATTAACTGCGCGTTTCAAGTTAAAAATAAAAATTACTTCTTACTACAACACGGTAAATAAAATTTTAGAATAACGGTGATGTTTGCTCGAAAAAATAAAATTTGTAAATAAAAGTCATATCTGCTCGAAAAAGATAATATATGAAAATAACTGTTATTGCTCAAAACTAATATGTATTACTGCTCCAAATAATTACAGTTTGCCAAAATTTTACCAAAAAGTTGAAAATATTGGTTTTTGTGTAATTAAATTTATAATCATTGGGGTCCCTGATTATTTATTACAAGAACAATTCAATATGCATTACTCAAGCGTACAGTATTCAAAAAACTTGTTAACCATATACATATGCTTACGTTTTAATAATCGTTTTGGGCAAGAAAAACCAAAAAAGAAAAACTATATAATTTGTAAAAAAATTAAAAAAAAAAATTACAAAAAATTGTAAGAAATTCCATAAAACTAGTTACGTTCATTTAATTTTATCTATTCAAACTCTTTGTTTGATTTCTTTTAGCATTAACAATTTTGTTTTGTTTTTCTTTATTCTGAATATGTTAACGAATAAAACAAATATTTAATAAAAAAAAAACAAAAAAATCAGTTGTTTTATTCCACTAGAAGCTCTTTAATAAATTGTGTTGGCAGGTTTTATGAGGCAATAAATAATATGTTGCTTCCATTTTCCCTTTTATCAGTCATTAGCCTCTTCTTGTTTGCCGATTAATTTAAAAATGCTTAAAATTCTAAAATACAAAACATATTCCATGGCCTTCCGCTGCATTTAAACTCATACTGTTTCGGTTTTTTTTTTCTAATCAAGTCAGTAGTTGGCAGCTCAATAAAAACTGCTGAATCGATAGATAAGATATATTTTATTCTTAGGTCACGCAACAACAGCCTTTAATTTTCATATTAAAAATTTTTCATAAATGAACTTCACAATTGAGAATTTTGTTATGTCGACAGTTGCTGATTCTTCTTCTAAAGACGTAGTAGGTCCATACGCTCTGAGAAGTCATGTAACATGTCAACTAAAGCCGCCTAAAGTGGTTGGCGAATTTATAAAAAGTTTACGACAGTTTTGTAGTGGCATAAAGGTTGTGTAAATTCATTCTCTTTAATCTATTACAAAACTGTCGTAGACGTTTTTAAGTTCGTCCATCGCTGTAATCAGACTTGTTATTGACTTTCAGCATTATATTGTTCTCGAGATGCATTCAATTTCGCTTTTGAAAGCGATCGCTTCTTATTCGGTTACAGTGGAATTATTAACGCCAAAAGAAATGATCGTTTTAAGTTGTTTGTATCTATTTGCAAATCATGAATATGAAATAAACTTTCAACAAAGTTTAATTTTCTAACCCCTATAATACATACGAAACGGTTAGCTGTCAAACGAACTTTCAGACGGCCCTCATATTTTGACTGGTGTGATCATTATGTGTATTGTGGCAAATCATTATCAATAGATTGATGTTTGAACAGCGCTACCAAATTAACGAAACTCACTTTGAAAATCGCTAATTGTAGAAGATTACGCAAATTTTAGGCTGCACACAGTGGTCCCTAGAACCAAGTCATTTGTCGAATTGTGGACACAGTTCATACAATGCTGCCAACTCTTGTAAGAAATGTGCGTACTCAAGAGAATATCGCCGGCATAGGAAGGAGGAAAGTGGTCAAGCACGTCACACTTAATGGATTCGTAGTCACCGGAATTGAGGTTGTGTTCATCGATTACGTGCAAACTCTTGTACTTCTGTCTAGACCCCTTGGAGTATTAACACCAAGAGATTGTCCCGCGATTTCGTTGAGTTGGCCAACACGACGTGACCATACAACAGCATTTCATTTTTCTCTCGCATTTTTTTTTTTTTGCAAATTTCCAGCTCCTCTTTGTTGGCAGTTTTAGTTGAATTGAAAAAAAAGACTAAAAAAACATGCCCAAAATAAGTTTTCATTTCTTAGCATTTTATCTTGATGGACGATTTAAAAGTGGATTTTAGGATTCTGTTATTTACAAAAGGAACTCATATTGATTGTTTATATTGTTGAATGTTCTTGTTATTACAATGCAGTGCCCCCTAATACATTTTGTTTCTTATTTGTGTTTATCAATAAAGTATGTAATTCATAATCTGATAAATTATAATCGGCTTTGCTTGCGGTAATTCTGATGACGCCTGGTATTAAAATTAAATTCTATGACCAAACCCGTTACTATTTAATCGATTTAGTTCACTCGTTATATTCATTTGGTGAAGTATGTCTGTGGCCGGTGATCGCAAAGTTCAAGTACTCGTCTGTGATGTTAAAGATTGTAAGAAGCAAACAAAAAAACTGAAGTTGATACATGAATAATAGTACTAAGAACTTGTTAATATAGCGAACAAACGTGACAAAAATCGCTCAGCAAGATTTTCTTTTATGCATTTCATTTTCCATGAACCTGAAATGCCACTTGCCACTTACGATTAGTTCTAAAATTGACAATAATTGGCAAGACAGTGAGAAAATAAATAGTGTAAAACAATGGCGGCTGCTAAAATATTTGTCTGCTGTGATTGTAAAAGTGCACAATGATTTCATCCTACATTCCCCGACTATTCGATATTTGTGTGATCTTTGCATATTTTCAACGAATTGAGAAAATATAAAAAACGGAGCCATGAAATATTTAAATTGAGTGTTTTGTTTTGGTGTGATAATTTGAATGGATTTAGACGACAGTAGAGGACAAAAAGAAAATAGTAAAATCAGTTTTTGTTTTTGTTACCTATTAAAGTTCATGTTATGAAAAGCGCTTTCGATTTCAGAGCGCAACAACTGACAACACTAGAAATATGGTGTTAGTGAAACGATCTTTGGGGACAAATCACCGTATTCGAAATCCTGTGAACGTTCTTGTTCAAGACAGACAACAATTTGAAGTTTTTGGTATTAAAAATCAGTTTTTACGCAGATTTTGCCGTTTTTGATCCATATTTGTTTTTATAAATTCTTTGCTTTCAAGTTTTTTATTTCTGAAGAGTTTATTTTTTTTTATTCCATTACAGTCACTTCCGGTTAATTATTCCCCGGATAATTGAAAAACTTTAAAGAAACTTCTACAAAAACTAATGGAAAAATTCCCGCTTAATTGAGGCCCTTTAATTGATTACTGAGATTAATCAAATTTGAACAAATCACATACAAAAGTGACGCTTAAGTGTATTTTGAAAAAAATAGAACATAATTTGCACTCACAAATAAAAGTATATGGCAACTTTCAAAATCATGTGTTCTCATTTATTTCGTAATTAATCAATTAATTTTTTAATAGAGGCCAGGGATCAATTAAAAGTTCAACCAATTCAACCAACAAAAACCAATTTTTGCAACACTGATTTAATGCCAAGAGTGGTGTTTTTCTAATTTTTGAGAGTTTGAAATATAAATCATAAATTACTTTACTTTTAAGCCGTCGTGCAGCTCTTCTGTGCTGGCGTGTAAAACAAAAGTTGGCTTTAATTACGCTTTATTTATGTGCAGTTTTTTCCACTTGAAAAGCAGATATTTTTATTTAAAATAAAAATTTATGGCAACGCTGGAAACACGTACAAAATAAAACTGATATATTCGATAGCACTAGTACGATAACTAGAGTCGGGTATAACTTCGAGTAGAAGGGATTTGTGAACGATTGCCCATGACAAAAGTATTCGAATGCGATGAGGGCAAATCTGATGTATTTTATTTAAATTTAAGTCCACATGCCACGATGTTAAACTTTCAGGTGTTCGCCCAGCATTTTGAGCCAACCGAAAACTAATTAAAACCAAACTGGCGGGTCTAAACGCGACATGTCCTAAAATCGACATTAATCGGCTCGGATCGATGAATTTGATGAATGAAATAAAGTTCTCCAAATTGGTTCTGCCTGTTCTTCAAAATACATATTTGTTGGAACAGATGTCCTGTAAAAAAACACAACCGACATGTTTGCCTTTTTTGTGGCAAAGTTGTGCTATTTATTTCACCACTGTTATGTTTTCAACTGGCCGTTATTTGTATTATCTCATTCATATTATTTAATTTCATTTCATTTCAACAAACTTTCTAAACACTTTTGTGGCTCAAACGCGAATTTCTTTACGCTCAGAATAGCACCAGCAACTCTGTGCTGCGAAACATCAAATCACTTATTAACTTAATATTGAACAATAAACAAATAATTGCTATAAAAACAAAATTTTATCTCTAAATATTTTTTTGTGTGTATTTTTGTGATAAAGAAAAAGCAAAAAAAAACTCACATTTTTGAAATTAAAACAAAACAAAAATATAAAATATATTGAATTCGTGGCTAAAACATGTGGTGCTGTTGTATTGTTGTAATCATGGGTAAACTAAATAAGCAACAAAAAAAAAAGAAAAAAAAAAAGTGTGGGTCGGTCTTGATGCTGCTCGCCGTATGCACCCACCTTTAAGGTGTTGTTGTGTTGTGTGCGAGTACTTTTACAAACTTGTCACGAATTTGGGGCCAAAACGCAAAAAAAAAAAACAAACAAAAAAACGCTAAAAGTGACGAAATCATGTTAAAGTCAAATGGCCTTTTCAGAAAATTTTTATTATTATTGTTTGTGTTTTTTTTTTTTTTTGCATTATATTGTATTTATGTTTTATTAATTTTTTCTTTCTTTTTTTTTTTTTTTTTTTGAATTGCTTAGCATTTTCTTTATCGTGTGGCGTTTGTTTTTGTTTGTTTTGTAATAAAAAAAAATTTCTTTTAAATATATTAATTAGCTGATTTATTTTAAACAACTTGAGGAACTGTTTTAGATTTATTGTTTTTTTTTTCTTCTATATTTCTTATACATATTTTGATGATTATTTCTTTTCAGTTTTTTCTTTGCAAATAAAAATGTGCTTTAAAAATATATGTATGTCTGTATATGCAAATCTGTGCAATATTTTAAATTGTGTGCTCCAACCATCCACTAAGTGTGTCTGTGTCCATAGTTTGTTTTTCTAAATTTAAATCATTTTTATTATAAATAAATAGAAACAAGAACACACCAACAATTATAGAAGAAAAAAAAAAAAAGAAAGTCACCAACAAATATTTTTTATATATAGATATACCATAAATACCTGCCTAAAATATACACATTTAATTGCTCTAAATGTTACATTCAATATTTTCAGACAACGATAATGCATCTGATTGTACTTCCTTTTATGCGGAGTATGATCCTTTCGATTATTTATACAGCGGCGGCAGCACTCAGTACTCCGATCCCGTCTACGAAGCTGTCAATAAGTTGGACAAATCAGCCGTTAGTCCAAATGGTGAGTTTATCAAGAATAATATATATAAAAATATGTTTTGTGTGTGTGTGTGTTCGGAAAAAGATCAGAGCAAAATTATTGAAATCATTTGTTTCTTGTTTGTGGCATGTCAGTGTGGAAAAATGTTTGAAAATTTCCAGAACGCATTCTTAGTTCTGGCCCCGTTTGTTTTAATAAGTGTCATGAGTTTTGGCTTGACGAGGAGAAAATTTTGTAAGTGTGTGGCCCCGTAACGTTCAACAACCAAAAAAATAAATAAATAACTTAACAAGTGCATTTTGTAATGAGGACAATCAGTTGTAGTGACACAAATCGTGAAACAAGTGTTTTAAAACCACTTAGGTGATATCATAGTGACTGCTCCACTATAGGGATGGATAACGTTAGACCATTAAACTGTTACAGGCTACATATTGATCATCACCTGAAATGCAAAAACATTTTTAACTTTTTTACAGTAGAAACTAATAAGAACCTATTGCCCCTATTCGAACAGTTGTCACCGTCGTCGCCATCTCAAACCAACGCAAGCGAATTGGCCCAACAATTGAATGCCGTATTTATTGTCTCAGTTCTGGAGTCTGTCTGTATGTATCTATTAAATTTAGATAATTTTTTTCTTAATGATGAGCGTAGAGAAAAAGAATGGTTGATGTGACAACCATGACGACTCCTGGAATAGGGTTAAATTATGTGCATTGAAGTAAAAAAAAAAATACAATTTTGTTAATTGTAAGTTGTCTAATTCTTATTTAATGAGAATAAAAATTAGAGAGCATTCAAGTGCTTTGTTGATAACCACAATTTGTGAGTTATAAGGTTTTGCATTTCAGCTAACGATGTATTTTAACAGAATTATTGAAATTGGGCACTCTGAGGAACGATTATGACATGACGACCGTAAAATTGGCGCAATTGCCGATAATTTCGAGAAACAGAATTATCGGTTTTTTATAGATTATTTTAGTTATATTTTTTGCTTTTAGAATTTGTGATTTTTTTACTAAAGGCCGTTACGAACTTCTAACGGAAATTCCGAATCCTATTTCTTAGCTAAATTTCCGTCTACACGAAACAAAAACCAAGATTTCAAGATTTGCCAGCTGATCGTGATAAGTGAAAAAAGTTATACCTTTACCTGTCATGTGGGAATGATAATTATTTCGGCAACATAAAAACGCGTACTAATAACGAATTATTTTGGGGCCGGAATACCATTTGAGAACTTAAAAAGTATTTAAGATATTTAATATAAAGAAATATTTTCATTTATGTATAAGAACTTCATTTAGTTGTTATTCAAATATTTGTTTGAATCCTTGTAGTTTCTGCAATCAGCTGGCGAGCCGACAACAGTCCTAGCACCAGTCGCAAGTTGGATATACCCGGTCGGTTGACTGGCTCAGTTTCACCTCCTCCGCCCCTGCCACCACGTAACAGTGGCGGCTATAGCAATGATGCCAGCAGCTCTTCGTTTAATGCTTATGCCAAGGACTACGAAACATATACACGCACACTAAATACAAGTAATGTCTTGGATCGACGAAAAACTGCCTCACGACTTTATGAAATCGTCACGGATCAACGTACAGTCGATTTAGAACTGCTCGATTTCTATTACATGGTCAAAGAACTGAGACAACGTTATCCCCACGATGATGAAGTTACAAATCTGGGGCATGTTATAGCCTCGGAATTCAATTATCATTATCCTTTGGAAACAAGTATTAAAATATTGGTACACCCGGCCTTGGATTCGTTGCCAGCGAATGCTGAAGCGGCCGCTAAGGGCCAGTTTAAGGGCTATGGAGCACCCATACAGTTCACATGTGACAGTAAGTTTTTTTTTTTTTTTTTTTTTAATTTCATGTTGTACAATATTTTTTTAATACAAAATTCATGGATTTTAGTTAATACTCCCGTGGAAATGGTTATTAGTCAAGCATTCTATTCTCTGGAGGGCCAAATAAATGGCACAGTAGATGATTATGCGGTACGGCCGATTGGCGTGACAGAGTGGCTCTCGAACACTTCGAAACTAAGTCAACTGGAATGTGTTCACAATAGTTTGAAATTGGAAAAAGATGTACAACTGGGCTTGTGTGTGAAAAGCGTGGAGAATATGAAGGTTATTGGGCGCACCCAACGGGATGATAAAAGTGAATGTGATATGCGTCCGGAGGATGTGTTGCCCAACGAAATGGCCACTACTATCACCTACGAAAGTATGATGATCTTAATAGGTGTGTAACAAACAGATGTTTTGAGAAATTTTTTTGTCACTTCGTTTTGTTTTCTTACGCTGCGAAATATTTTGGTTTTCTATTTCGGATCACCAAAACATATACATACATATGGCTTCAGAAGCTGTTATATATATATTATTTTAAGGCGGCTTAAATTGCCTACAATTAGAATGAAGCAAATAAAAATGAATAATTTTTAAAAGCCGGCGGAAAAGTGATTTGAAAGAAATTTACACAACAAATTAATATATCACAGCGTTCATTCGTTTTAAAAAGTTGTTTCCATCTCTCCACAACAATTGAATTTCATGGGGAAATTTTATTCCCGGCCTGACCCACGCACGATAGCGAAAGTTAACGTTCTGCATCATTGTAAACATTAGAAAATCTCTTCAGAGGTTTCATATTATATGTGGCTTTAAATACGAACGTTAATTTTCGACATCTTGCTGTTGGCTATTATTTTCTCTATTGTCTACAACATGAAAATAATTTGTTAGAATTAGTCAATTGTTATCTAGACTATCAGTACAGAAACGCAAACATTTTTTTTTAGCTACAGATTAAAGTGACAGGTAAATGCAGATGACGATGAGATGAAGTTTTGAAATCACTTAATATATCTTTGTAATATAATATATTTAATCAATTGCAGAAACTTTGGAAACCGAAATCGATAAATTGGAATCGGTTGCTGGTGACAGTAACACGCGTCATGTAATTTCCTGTTCCGGTGTTGTGCAGGGTGTGAAAGCCATTTGTGCCTTATTGGGTTCGATTGATACATTGGAACTGGCGGACTGTGTAGCCAAACTGAAACAAGTCTGCGAAGACAATCAACCCAAATATACAAGTTCCTCGTCGAATCCCGAAATTATCAGCGACTGTGGCGATTATGCTGAAGTGTGTTTAAGGCCACGTTCTCTTCTAGAACAAATAAAATTGAAATGCAATAAATTGCGAGATGCTGTACAGGAACTCATTGAACTATATTCGAATGTCTTTAGAGTGGGATTTTCGGTAAAAACTATGGAATATTCAATAAGTGAGTAAAAAGGAAAACAAGTTTGTTTTTAGTTAAAAAAAATTTCCTTTAGAGAAATTACAATTCTTGCAAAATTATTACTGGAATAAACTTTTTTTTAAAAAAAAAATGTAAACAAATACAAACAGCTGGTTGGAGTATGGATTTATTTTTGTTTATTTTCCAGTTAATGTAAAAGCGATTACGTTGCGTCACACCAGTCGTTATCAGAATCGATTTTCAATTCTGACCGCAACACAATTTTTTCTCAACACAATTTTAATAGAAAGCGCACAGACGCGTTTTCTTTAGAAATATAATTATTCAAAAAAAAAAAAAACTTAATATTGTAATGAAATTTCTTAGAACAAGTTCTCACTGTGATAATTTCATTCAGAAAACTATATTTTTATCAAAAATTTTATTAAATTTCTTTACGAAATTTATTCTATAACTTTTATTTATTCAAACATTTTGAACAAACAAAAATCTGATTAAGAGCAAAATAACGCAATCGGAATTGATTAATGCGAGCGATATTTGATGAGTCTGGCAAAAAAACAAAAAAAATTCAATAATTAGTCTATAAATTAGTTGTTTGACTTTCCCAATACTGGCGAACGTTATCATTCTCTATGGTGGGACAGGCGAATACATCACTATTATATATTTCATACTCGTATTTTGGAAAAATTTCGTTCCAGCACCCATTCACGTATCTTATGTTTCCAAGCCCATTGTGATCAGTATCAATTGCTTGCATCGTCCGCCGCTCCAGTGGCGTTACGAGAACTATTCGCTGGGTGTACAAATCAACTATGGCACGCGTTTCATTTCGGATCCGGTGGTAACCAAATGCTCCAATGACACTTCTGGTGGCTTATTTGCACGTTTGAAATTCTCTTCTTGGATAACATTTGAGAAAAATCCCATTTGTACTTTACCACGAGAGGCGCGTTTGATTTTTGTGCTATACGGTACCCAGGCGGCTGAAAATGAGCAAAATAATGGTGAAAATAATGAAGGCAGACAAATTACGACCGAACTGGGCTGGTGTGCCATACAGGTGTTCGACTATAAGCGTGAAATGATTTGTGGTTCGTATTTACTGTCCATGTGGCCGGCCACAGCAGATAAGTTTTTGGGCCCCGCACCGGCCAGAGGCTGTCATCCGCAGCCCGATTTGTGTCCAGTTTTAAGCATAGAGATACCGCCTTATGGTGGCAAAATACAATTTCCTGAACCCTTAGAAAATCCACCACCAGCTCCCAGGTACCATTTATTTTTCATTTTTTTTTTTGTTTTTTTTTTGGAAAATAATTCCAAATGCCTGTTTTGTTGAAGATACGATTTCAATTCCTTGGACACCAATCTGCAGCAGGAGCTTTTGGATACTGCCGAACAGGGCTATCCGGGAGCCATTGATAAACGTGAAGTTTTCTGGGAGAAACGTTTGTATTTGCAAAATATTCCTCATGCTTTACCCAAAGTATTACATGCGGCCCATAGTTGGGATTATGCTAGTCTCATGGATTTACATTCATTATTGCATTCATGGTCAGCCTTATCACCCCTGCAAGCTTTAGAACTGCTACTGCCGCGTTATCCCGATGCTAAAGTAAGAGAAAGAGCTGTAGAATGGATATCCTATTTGCCCAATGATCAGTTGGTCGATTATTTGCCACAATTAATACAGGCTCTAAAACATGACACTTACGAAGCCTCCTCTATGGCCAGATTTTTACTATGTAAATCTTTAGAATCGCCTCGTATAGCTCATCATATGTACTGGTTGTTAGTGCACAGCTTGCCGGGAGATGGACCCCAAAATTCTATAGATGCTTCTGCCACTAACTCGTCCGAAATGGATGATGCTTTCATAACTCAGACTCGCTACTATCGTCGTAACAAAATGATGTTGAGGGCTCTGTTGGCCATTTGCGGAGAAAAGCTATCAAAAAGATTTTTGCTACAAACCATAATGTGCAGGGTAGGATTTAGATATTTTTTCTATCGAAAACTAAATTTTATATATATTTCTAATCTAAGAATCTGGCCAATATTGCGGAAACCGTTAAAGAGGCCAAAGAGTCGTTACGTCAAAAATGCTTATGTGCCGGCATGGATAGCGTGCATCAGGAGCTGTTAGACAAACCCACTTCTCTGCCTCTGGGTCTGGAGTTGGAAGTTACTGGCGTTAATGTGCGCAGCTGTAGCTATTTCAATTCCAATACTTTGCCTTTGAAAATTTCCTTTATAGGGCCGGATTCTGAAATATTGCCAGCAATTTTCAAGGTAATATTTATTAGAATTCTATTAAACGGTTTCGATTTATCTATGATTTTTTTTTTGTTGTTGTTTGCTTTTTAGTCTGGCGATGATCTGCAACAGGACATGCTTACCATACAACTTATTCGTGTTATGAACAAAATGTGGCTGGCAGAGGGCTTAGATTTGAAAATGGTCACATTTAATTGCGTACCGACCGGCTTCAAGAAGGGCATGATTGAACTGGTTTCGGATGCCGAAACGTTAAGAAAAATTCAAGTAGAATATGGTTTAACCGGTTCGTTTAAAGATCGTCCGATTGCTGAATGGTTGGCCAAACAAAATCCCAGTCAATTAGAGTATCAACGAGCTGTTAAGAATTTTACGGGTCAGTAGAGAAGTTTACATCGAAATTGTATTTATAAAAGATCTGAATAGAAAGAAAATTTATACTGTATAGTTTAGCAGTGGCTTGACAGGGTAATGACGGACAAGTTGCATTTTACTGGCAACGAGTTTAAGAACTCTAAAGTTTTTATATGAAATTGTGTTCATAAAAGAATATTACTTTTAACTGAATCGAAATTAAGTATAAAGTTTCGAAACTCACTAAGTAATTGTGCAGTACCATGCCACGGTACTGACGCTTTTAATATATTTTATTGCATAAGAGCTGAAAACGTTTTAGAATTTGTTTTTCTAAACCGCTGCTTAATTTTTCACTTAATTAAAAAAAAAGTTCAAAATATTCCGTATTTTATGGCATTACCATGGCACGCTACTGACGTTTTTAACTTATTTCATTGGAAAAGAGCTCAAATGTTCTAGAACTTTAATTGGAAATTGTGTTTATACAATAATATGTGAGTCAATTTTAACTGAACGTATTGTATTGCAATAGCATAACACGTTACTGGCGCAAGTTTGACCAATCAAATCGCTGTATAATAATGTCGACTTTCTAATCCAAAGTAGATATCAGTTGCCCGGTACTGACAAGTAAATTTCCAACAGACATTAAATGCTTTTAGATATTTATTAGCTAAGTCTGCCTTTAAATCCTTTACAGACGTTTTGATAATAAAATTTTATGCCAAGAGGGGCGCGTGTAAGTTACAATTTGACTTGGCGATAATCCATTTCGTATAAGAGTTTTTATTCTTAATAAAAAATATATGTTTTAATTTCTTTCAGTTTCCTGTGCTGGTTACAGTGTTGCCACTTATGTTTTGGGCATTTGTGACAGACATAATGACAATATTATGCTTAAAACATCGGGCCATTTATTTCACATCGATTTTGGTAAATTTTTGGGTGACGCCCAAATGTTCGGCAACTTCAAAAGGTAAATAATACTTGTGAAAATATGATTGTGAAATAATAATGCTTTTTAATTTCTTGTTCGCAGAGATCGCACACCTTTTGTGCTTACCTCCGATATGGCTTATGTGATCAATGGCGGCGATAAACCCTCTACCGATTTTCATCACTTTGTTGACTTGTGCTGTCGTGCCTTCAATATTATACGCAAACATGGTGATCTTTTGTTGCACATGTTGGCTCTTATGGCCACAGCCGGCATACCAGGTGTTACAGCTGATGCTGTCACTTATGTACGCAGAGCTTTACTGCCTTCGCAGTCGAATCCTGAAGCAGCTGCCTCTTTCGCTAAGATGATACAGTTCTCATTGAAAAGTCTATTTACACAATTCAATTTCTTTTTGCACAATTTAGCACAAATGCGTTTCAGCAATGACGAGGGCAGCGGCGAATTGTTATCGTTTGTTCCTAGAAAATATACGTAAGTTTGCCAAGTTTAGCATAAAAATTATATATCTTATAAATTTCAATGTTCATGTTCGTTTAGCATGCAACAAGATGGACGCTTAAAAAGCGTGGCAGTGGTACGTTGTCAAAAGCACTATGAAATGGAAAAGTTTTACACCTACATACTGCGTGTGACACGTCATGGCCAAACCGATCCTACACATTTGTTTCGTTCCTACAAAGAATTCACCGAGTTCCATCAAAAATTATGTTTACACTTTCCATTAGCCAAATTGCACAGGTAAGAAACCCGAATTGTTTACATTTCTTGCTAAACTACCTGGAATAATTATGCAAATGTGTTTATAAATATGCAGACTTCTATATTCTGCTTGAGTTTGCCAAAGTTTGGACATGTATGGACTTGGCAGTCGTTTTTCTGTTTGCACAAACTTTTAGATCATCTTTAAAACTTAGAAATTAAAAGTTTTTATATTTAAACACATTAAATTTTTTTTAGCAAATTCGGCCATTTTCAACGTCTTCTAACTTCCAACTTGAATTTTTAAACTCATTCAAACAGATCCCCCTTTTTTCAGTTCTATTTATTTAAATATATCTAAAAACGTAAATCATAAATTAAGAGATTTTCGTTATTCCAATTGATTCTAAATTTGACATATCTTGGTTTTAAAAACTCGAAATCCGAATCACAGGAAAATGAACTAAATCAACTAAAACTTAAAACAAATAATTTAAAAAAATTATCATAATTTCTTATAAATTTTTACCAACCATCGAAAAAAAAAAACTCCAACTTATGAATCAAAAAAAAAAACTGCTTCAATGTTTTAATATTAATATTGGCCTTTATTTAAATATTTCTAGGATTTTTTCGAAATTAAGTTCTCGAATTTTCGAATATTGAATATGATTTGTTTCAGTGTAGGCCGCATTTCTATTTTATTTGTATTGATTTTTAGATTTCTTTCCTTCAGAAACTTCTAAAAATAAAAATTTGCTTTTCGAAAATTAAACAGAAATCTGAACGAAATCCGCAATTGCGTTTCGTTCATCTTTCATTTTTTACAAGTTATTGAAAAATAATCTTGCGATTTCTAATTAAATTTTTATTGATATTGAGGCCATATATTATTTTAAATACTTCTTCTAACCTAAAACAAAATTTTTTACTACTTTTACCAGAGTTTAAGCCTCAGTGCCCTCCGCGTGATCAACGTTGCTTAAATTGAGTAATTTCTGCTTTCGTCTACTCGATGCTTCGGGCTTTCGACTGTTGATGGAACGTGACTTAAAACCATCCATATCAGCACGCACTTCTTTGGCCCGTTGTAGGGCCAACTGAGCCATGGGATTGCGATAAGCAGGCTTGGGCGTTATTTTTGCAGAAGTCGGTTGCAAGCGGTGGCTGGAATCAGTAGAAAAATGTTGCAATTCTTTGGTCAGATTTCGATGTTTTCGTATGGCCGACCAACTGTCTGCAACTTCGTTGCTTTCTGTGCCTATTTGGGAGCCGAACTGCGTTATGGGCTGTGGTGCAGCTACAATTGGTGTCAATGTTTTTTCATTATTATATTTTATGTTCGACGATCGTTTTACCGGCTGCGGTGGACATTTGTTACACTCATCCTCAGCATCTTCGTCATCAAAATCTGTATCTTCTGCCGAATAGTTGCGACCTTTTCTGGCCGGTATGACACGCTCGGCCGTTTTAAAATCGAACGTAACTTTACTTTTGCGCGGTTTTGATTGCGTCTCTTCCTCCAACTTTGCATCTTTGAGTATTGAAGTTGTGCTGGTGAGATCTGCATCACTAAAAGTTATTTTTATTTCTTCCTCCGGCATCGGCGACGGTTTAATAACTACTTGGTTTTTTAATTTCTCAAAATTTTCCCAATCATCTTCGATGGATTTGCCGAAACCTAAAGGCGACTTTTTCAATTCATCCGCTGTCTCCAAAAAATCAGCTTCATTTAACTCATAAGAATGCCGTATTTTAGCAAATTCTTCTTCAAAATTATGTATAACATCCTGTGCCACATCCTTTTCTAACTCCTGCCACAAGTCTTTATCGAAATCCTGATTATCAGCTGATGATGGCCGATAAATGGGTGCTGGTTGATCCAAACATTTAAGTTCTTCTCTACTAACAAAACCGGTAGGTCTTCTTTGTTTGAGTTGCTCGTCTACATACTCGGATTTTTCATCCTCTTGTTTCAATTGGAAATTTACTTGTTTGGTTATTTCGTCCTTCTTAATGAAACCGGTTGGCCTTCTTTGCCTTAGAGCTTCATTCTGCTGGGAAGATGTTCCGTTGTTCTCGATATCCAGTTGAAAGCTCACCTGCTTTTCCAGGGCAAATAACACTTCTTGCTGGCCATATCCGGTGGGCCGTCTTTGCTTTACCCCAGGCTCGGCAGTTGTTTCAAAATCGTGTTCCGTTTCCTGGAATCTTGCAGAGCAACAATTTTGAGAAACTTGTTCAGTTTTCAAATCATTATTTTTATCACATTCTTTTGGCAAACTTTCCGCAGTTTCATTGTCTGACAAATCTAACATTTCTAAGTTCCTTATGAATCCTGTTGGCCTTCTCTGTGTTATAAGAAAGCGTTCCATCTCTTCAGCATCTTTGAAAACTGAGGCTTCATTAAAGGTTACCTGACTTTCAGATATTCCCTCCTCTTCGT
The DNA here is from genome assembly GCA_932526305.1 of Epicampocera succincta. NCBI lineage: Eukaryota > Metazoa > Arthropoda > Insecta > Diptera > Tachinidae > Epicampocera > Epicampocera succincta. Next base: position 6,158,380 of record OW052035.1, on the reverse strand, counting down.
TGCTATTCAAAAGCCTCACAAATCCCGTTGGTCTTCTTTGATTGAGAGTAAATTTTTCAGTTTCATGCTCTAATCCAAAGTTGCGATCTTCAAATTTAACTCTAGGCAAGTGCCCGGCATTGCCATTTAGATTAGAAGAAACATTATAATCATTTGTCTCCTGATCCGACTCATCGTTTGATATTAGAAAATGTTCGCTGTGCTGGATGTAACCCGTAGGCCTTCTTTGTTTTATTGCCGAAGTTTTGTCACCTTTATTTTCAATTTGTTGCCGCACTGAGGCGGCAAAACTTACTTCGCGTCCTGCTAAATTTGCCAAAGACTCTTCTGCTGTTGCCAGAGAACGCACTTGATTGTAAAATTTATTATTAAAAGCTTTTTGCCACTCTTCTATGTTTTCAAACTCGGGAGATGCGGGTCTACACAGCGCATAAACGGTCGGCCGTCTTTCTTTAAGAGAAACCCCAGCTGTGGCATCGCTACGATTTTCATTTGTAGAAGAATAAATGGAAGAGGCTTCGGACAAATCATTTTCATCAAAACTGGTTTGCGGCTGTAAATCGGGATGGTTAAATCTTCTAACTGTAACCTGCGGACTTTCAATTTTCTCTTCGAATTGTGGCCAACTTTCCAATTGACTGTCGAAGTCGTCTGCGTAATGCTGTAGACTTTCATTAGTGTCCGAGATGGGGCCTGATTTGTGGTTTAACTTGGGAGATTTTTTATCACCAACTGACTGGTTTTTTAGCTCATATTCTAAATCCGTTTGTGGGCCATTTGGGAAGTTAATTTCCGGATTTGTATTCACCATCATTAAGGCATTTTCCTGTTCTTGATGACTGTCTTTAATGAATTCATTGGCCTGTTGTTTGTCGACAAAATGTTTGGCATTATTGTGGGCATTTTTTTCAAAATTCGCCGAATCCCTTTCCAAACCTGCTGACGCCTTTTCGAATTCATGGAGATTTTTCTCTTTATTGTCATAATAAATAGAATTATTTAAGTGAAATGTGTTGTTGGCATCATTCGTTTTCATAATAAGTTTCGTTGTGCGAAAGTCTACTGCCTGCCAGTCATTTGTTCTGCATGGTTTCCCATAGATATCAAACTCCTTTGCTGAATGGACAGACGGACTTGCATTCAAATCATTATTACAAATCAGACTTTCGTTTCTTAAAGCCTGTGGAGCCGTTGCTGTCAGCGGACTTTCATAAAATCCACTATCTATAAAATTATGATCCGGTTTGTCTGCCACGTTGTTCAGTTCTCTTTCGTGAAGATCATTATCAACTTCCTCGTACTTGATGTAACCAGCAGACGCCGTTGCTTTAGGCCGTGCAATATCTTCAAACATTTTTGCTTTCTCGTCGAAATCCAGTCGGCTTAAATCTTCTTTTGGACTCGCATGCCCCACCGGCCGTTTCTCGGTGACTTGCGGAAATTCCTGCATAGTTATCGATTGTGACAACTTCAAAAGACGTTCGTGTTTTTTTGGTTTCGGCCGCGTGCAACAGCTGCGATTCAAACGTAACGGCGGCTGGGGTCTTTCGTTTACCTCATTGTGTGTTGTGGTCGTTGCTTGTACTTGTCCGGCTTTTAGTTCCTTCAAATTAAACTGTCTTTCAAACTCTTCAAATGTTAGTGTTATTTTTGTATTGATCTCCGGTATGATCGATAATTCCGATGATGAGGCAGTAGCCAGAGCTGGAGGTGTGGCAACTTCTAAGTCTTCGAATGCCGTCGAATGTACTTGGTCTCTGCGTTTGGTGCGGGGAGGCGCTCGTATAACAAATGTATCGCTTTCCGATGTCGGTCGCATGCGTACAGCTGGGAAAGAATGAAAAAAAGTTGGTTGTTGTACAAAATTTGCCACGTTTTTAAATGCATTAGTTCGTATGTATGTGAAAAAGAAAGTTTCCTATGACTTCATTCATTTCCAGAAAAATATTTGTCAAGTTTTTACACATCTTCTAAGAAAATTAAGACTCATTTGAAAATTTGCTTTTAAAAATATTGTGCCATAAATTGCATAATATAAAGCGTAGCCTTAATTATATTTAAAAACATGTTAATAGTCTTTAATATGCGGTTAAAATGTATCTGCAGATCTTTAAAGTCAAGTCTATAAAACAACAATTACTTACGTGGCAATTGTGCGGGCCTTTGGATTTCAAACTCATCTTCATGCTTTTGACGAAAAACTCCATAAACTTCTGCACTTTCGTAAATCTAAACGAATGAAAAACAAACATTATTTTTTAAATAAAACTTTATTTGTCAGATTATTCAATTGTTTTGCTAATAAATATTTAGTATTATTTTAGAAACGATTGAAAAATAACAGCATTTTAACACGGCCGGTTTTTTTTTCGCTTTTGCAAGAGTAAATGTGTGCAGTTGTATGTGTCATGCACGTAACCAGAAAATCTTATCTTAAAATTTCAGTTTTTTTTTATGGTTTTGTTTTTTAACTGCTGTTTTATATTTATTTCTATCAATGCCAACGAGAGATTATTTTAATTAGTCGTATCTAATGTCTGTATTTAGTCTGCTGACATCTTTCCGTTTCAGAGAATAAAGTGCCCTCAAATGACAGAAATTTCGCATAATTCGGCCATAATTTAGAAACGAGACTCCTTTTATTTCACTAAATTATTATTAAGGTCGTAAGACGCAATTCGTTACTATATATAATAACAATCGCCCATAGAATGATTAAGTTGGTGACGTCACTTGTGTCATCGTTACCACTCGATCGTTTTTTGGTATAAATTTAATTGCGAACGTCAACGTTTCCGCATCATTTTTCACGTCAAACAACTATTTTAGGCTGGATTATTTCTGCTTTTCACCACAAGCTCTTGCCGGTAGTCTTGACCGCCGCCGCCAACATGTCTGTTATTTGTGTAACAGTTGGCTCTCAATCAGTGTGAAGTTCTTTGTTGCTGTTATTTTTCTATATAAATATATTATAAAATACTAACGAACGTTGACGTTCGAAATAGTGGCCTAGTTTCTCTTTTTGACTTTTTTATTTATTCATTATTGTTTTGAATTAACTCAACATGATTTGTTATCAACTTAAGATTTACTTTTTTGTTTGTTTTTTTTTTTTTGTTTTTAATTTTCTTTATCAATTTGGTTTTATATTTTATATTTAATTTAAGCATTTTCAGTTCATTGTCTTTTAAATTATCGGAATATTTGGTATTGTTTTTCATTTTCAACTTGAATTTAGTCTACATTTTTTGTGAATTTGTTTAACATTAATTTCTTTTTTTCTCAAATTTATTTTATATTTTATTTATTTATAGCGTTTTGTATTTTTTATTTTTTAAATGAATCTCTCATTTTCAATTTGAATTCGCACAACATGTCCGACAATTTTAATCACATTAATTTTGTTTTAATTGAAATTGGTTTTCTATTTTCTTTGTCAATTTGATTTTTGATTTACATTTTTGTTTCGAAATGAATTTTAATTTCTTCTTGCCAACTTTGAATTAACTCGAATATTATATTGCAATATATTTTTATTTATTTATTCTTAATATTCTTTTTGGCAGTTGAAGTCTCATTTTCAATTCGTATCTGCTCAATTTTATTTTCTCTTTTTAATTTTTTTGTTTTTTTCATTGAATTTTCTTTGACAATTTTAGTTCTTCTTTAAGTTCACATTTTCAATTCGAATTTGCTCTGCATTTTGGTGGAATTTGTTCAATATTATTATTATTTTAACTCTTTCTTTAGTTTTCGTTTGCAGTTTCCTGAATGACTTTCGTTTTATATATATTTTTTCGTTGTGAATAAACAATCTCTGTTTTTCCACATTGATATTGATATTTCCTTAACCCTATTTGGCATCTTCTTTATCAGTTTCGTTTTATAGTTGTCTGAAAATCAGTTCGAATTTACTCAATATTATTTTCTCTAGGCATAATTTTATTTTATATTTTATTATAAAATTTTCTACTGTATAATCTGACTTCTGATTTTCAACTTAATATTTATTCTTTTCTTTTATATTTTTTATCTTTTTCTTTTTATATTTTTCTTAATATAATTTTGTATTTTATTAATAAATTTTATATAATCTGACTTTTCATTTTCAACACGCATTTTACTCGGTAATATTTTATATTTTTCTTAATATAATTTTGTATTTTGTTTATTAATTGTATATCCTTATGAATTGAGATTTCCCTTTTTTCATATGAATATGAAGTCCGTGTTAATTTGTATTAATTCAATATAATCTGGTTTTGCTTTAATAATATTTGGTATTTTTTTTAGCGGTTTTTTGTTTTTTTATATTCTGAGCTCTCATTTTCAATTCGAATTTGCTCAATTTCAATATCTTAAATTTATATTGTTTGTTTTGTTTGTTAAAACTTCCAATTTTCTCAGTATTATTATATTAAAGAAAATGCAGTCTTTGCCACTTTCGGTTTCTGTGTTTTGTAACTTTTCATTTTAAATTCGAATTTGTTCAGCATAATTTTTTTTGTTTTTTTTTTATAAATATCGATTTATATTTTTTGTTTCGTTTGTTAAAATTTCTTCTTTGCTGTATTTAATATATAAATAAAATACATTTTTTGCCAATTTCGTTTTGTATCTTGTTTAACTTTATTCATATTCAGTTCAAATTTGCTAAATTTTATTATTTTATTTATATGTATGTGCAATATTTATGTATGTATTTATGTATTTGTTCTTTATCAATTTCGATTTTTTTTTGTAGTTTTTGTTTGTTTGTTAAAATTTTGTAATATTTCAATATTCTATTGTATCTTCCTTCATTTTTTTTTTTTTTTTATTAATTTTATTCTTTTTTATTTTCTTAATATGATTTTATATTTAACGTTAAAGTTTTTTTGTGGCAAATAATTTCAATATTTAAAAACTGGGGTTTCCCTATTTCAACAACGGCAAATTTACCGCATATGTACGCTGACGCACTTATTTATTTTATTATACACACAGAACGCAAGCCAAATTTTTGGCCACATTGTACTTGTTTTTGTTGCAATCAAACTTTAGTTAAAGCACTTACTTGCTGGGAATATCTTTTATCCTTTTTATAAATTGGCTGCTTAGTTCGGCGAGGCACTAAAACGGCCGGCGTTGTACTGCCCCGGTCACTGCTGTTGGGTGCGTTTTTCTGCTCAAATGACAAACGATGCTTGAACCACCATAATTTAATGCCCACCACAGTCACAATCATGCAGATTAACACCCCCCCGGAGGCCAAAGCCCTGAGATTTTCTACAAGGAAAAACAATGAGTTGAAAACAGTTGTCGTCATTGAGAAGCAGGCAAAAAAAGCAACGTTGTTGGGCCAACAACCATCCAATTAATATTCGTTATTAGCAAACCTTGATTCTGTTGAGTTGTTAAATTGATTTTAGCCATTTTTTTAAATAGTAAACTTTTTGTATATTTAACATCTTCTGTTGTTTTAATTATTTAAATAATTTGCCTGCTGCCCGAAAAAACATTCTTCGTTTTGTTAAAATGGGGTTTTATTATGGGAAATTTTCACAAACTAAAACAATTACTCGAATTCTTCACTTGTTGCCGCCACGGCGGGAGTAATTGTTATGACTTCTCTTTAATGTTCATACTTAATAATTTGTTGTTATCAATTATTGTATGTCTTTTTTCTCTGCTTTTACTATCTTTTTTATTTTTTATATATATTTTTTTTTTTTTTTTTTGAGAAAAAAAGGTGTTTTTGACTGTTTGTTATCAATCTTTTATTTTATCTTGCGCGTACGAGCACTTGTTGCCGTTTCTATTTCTCTCTGTGTTTCTTATTTGTCACCCTACAGATACATACGTGTACGTGCGTGTGTGTGTTTTGGCCCCAGTTTTTCAAAAGCGTGTAGCTCAAGCACGTCTGTTTGGGCTTAATTTAATGCATCGTTGTGTTCCATCAAATGCGTATCTTTTCCGCTCAACTTATTTTTTTTATTTTATTAATTTACTGATCGAAATGGACGTTTCTCATTCAAAGCATGAACGCAAAATTGAGTTTTTATTTTAATATTTGTTTTTTATTTATGTACTTAATAATGATGTTATAAATGGCTTATAACAGTTTATGCGTTCGTTTGTTTGTTCGTTTGTTTGTTTGTTTTGTGAGGCAAATAAACGGCACATGAAATTGAATTTAACGTTCAACTTTTATGTGGCTCAATAGAATTATCTCGATAGATGTTATCAGTTCATTAAACAGAAATAAAAAACTCATAAGTAATAAATAAACTTGATAATATCATAAACAATTAATGGTTTTTGCTTAAATAAATTCAGCTATTGCAGAAGCTAAGAAATTAATTCTATTCAGTTTGATGAGGGCAATGAGTTGAACTTTTTTTCTTTTTAGGCTTCCCGAAAAGGCACTACATATGTACATACATGTATGTATGTATGTTTTTGGTCGAAATTTAAATTAAGCTTGTGAGAGAGAGAGGTTGGGGGGGCTGTGTTAAAGTCTTGCTAAATCGATGAACCTGCAAAACTGTTCGAATTGGAGTGTTTTTAATCCAGTACTTCGAAAGACTTGTCTTCTGAATGAATGCGATTACAAAATGTTCCCATTTACGAAAATTTTCAAAACAAATAATCAATATATTTTATTGGAATATTTTAGGTCAAAGATCAAAAACTTGCTTGTGTTTTCAAATAATAAAAATTCATTCATTTCATAAAAAGAAAACAACAAATTTTGTCGATTATTCGAACAAATCATCGGCATAAGTAATTCGAATGCATTATTTTAATAAATTAATCGAATACATTATTTGAATTATTCGAATAAAATATTCGAATAAATTATTCGAATAAATAATTTGCATAAAATTATTTACTTATTAAAATGCTCATACAAATATTGCAACTGTTATCAACTAGATATATGAAATAAAAGTTGAAAATAACTTTTAGACATTATTTGAATTATTCGAATAAATTATTCGAATAATTTATTCGAATATATTATTCGAATAAATAATTTGCATAAAATTATTGACTTATTAAAATGCTCATACAAATATTGGAGTTGTTTCAAACTAGATGTGTAAAATAAAAGTTGAAAATAACTTTTATAATAAAAATCATACGATATTTTATGCTCTGGTCCATTGCTTGAGTTTAATTATGCCTGCTATTTGCGACAACACCAATTAGCAGAAAAATAACTTTAGGGAAATTCTTTCAGTTAAATTTGTTGTTGGCAAAAACATAAAACATAGAAATAACTTTTATTCTAAAACTTGTATGATAAAAATCATCGTTATTTCATTCACTGCTTACGGGCTATTTACATCAATTAGCAGAAAACTAATTTTATGTAAATTATTTATAGTTAATTTTTTTTTAATTTTTTTTTAGGCAAAAAATAAAAGTTGAAAAAGACTTTTGTGATAAAAATCATACGGTATTTTATTCTCCTGTTGCTGTTCTGTTGCTTACGACAACACCAATTAGCAGAAAAATAAAATAAAATTTATTATCATAAAATATAACTTTTATTGTAAAACTTTTATCATAAAAATCATAGATATTTCATTTGCTTTTATAAACATTTTTAATATAATTTTTCTTCTCTTTTATATATGCCGGTCAGTTTGCCCAGCGGCGTTTATGTGGGACGTTCTAATGTGAAATCGGTGGCCGAAAGACGTTTACCGGAGATACGTTTATTCCTCATCTCCCTGTTCGATTCGGCAGATGAAATTGCTCATTCCGATTTGGTTTATACGTTCTTTCATCCCCTGCTAAGAGATCAGAGGGAGGCTAAATTGGGCCTATCCAAAGTAAAAGGTGGGTGGGTGGTGATGAAAAGCAATTGGTGCTTTGGTGCTGTTCTTTTAGGTTTTAATTTTTGTTTTTCCTTATTAAAGAAATTAAATCACAAACATCAAGAGAACACACACACGAAGTGGGCCAACTGAAGCTGTCAATGCAATATCGCCGAGAAGCTCTGACTGTAATGGTAAGTTGGAGTGTTTGTTGTTTGTTGTTTGTCTGAATTGAGTGCCTTAAATACATAATTTGTTGCTTTTCCCCTCAGATTCATCATGCCAAAGGTTTGCCGCTGCTGCAGGGCGGCCAGGAACCCAACACTTATGTGAAGTGTTATTTGAAGCCGGACGACAAAAAGGCTACGAAACGCAAAACGAAGGTGGTGCGCAAAACTTGTGTGCCCAGTTATATGGAAACGGTAAGCGGACAAAGAATCGGCAAATTGTATGTAAAAGATTTAACAACGATTAACGATTTCGTTATATGTATCTTGCAGCTGGAGTATCGCATGCCTTTGCAGACCATCCAAAATCGTATTCTGCATGTAACCGTTTGGTCGCATGACACTCTGCAGGAAAACGAACTGCTGGGAGGCTTTCAAATTGATTTAAGTGAATATGATTTGTGCAAAGAACTAATCGACTGGTTCCGTTTGGGCACAATGCCACGTCACTGACGCTGTGATCAATTTATGCAAACGCATGTGATAATTGTTTGAACTTATACACACATACATCTTTAACAAGAACAGGGAATGCAGTTAACAATAATTAAATATTTGATAATAATAGCAAGAAGAAGAAGAAGAAGAAAAAAATACTAGCACTTAAATACTAAAACAAGGAATTGTTAATAAAAACAACTACTATACATATTTATATATATATATAAAAACTAATTTTATTTAGGCTGATCATAACACTATGCCAATGCGTGGACGGTGGACGGCGGACGGCGGCCTTGTTTTTCTCTCACAGGATGGACTTGGTTCTCCAACAAACCGCTCCTTATGTAGCATAGTTTTGTGATTCACTGCAATTATAATATAGATTTATTTTTGCCTTTGGAAAATTTATCTAAAATCTTGTACAATATATTTAAGTGCTTTGTCACATTCCACTACATCATATATATATATATATATGTAATTACTGTGTTATTGCACGTGAAGCCACAATTTTAACGAAAATTTATTTAGCTAAAGTTTTGCTATAACTTTCATGTTTTCTTATTTTATGCAGCAAAACATACAAATATAATATAAATACAAAATACTTTTTTTTGTTTGTTTTGTTGTTCTCAATGCACAATTCAAAAGTTTTATTTATTACTGTGTAACTTAAAATTTAAAAAATAATAACTTGTTTTTGTCATTTATGTAATTAAAATATAATAATTTAGAAATATTTATGTACTTTTAATGGCAAATTTTATGTAACTCACCAGCATTATGTATTATTCATCATTCAAAGAAAAACATTTACACAATAAATACTCTACGATAATTAAAAAAAAAAAAGAAAAAAATCATGTTTATTGCGGTTCTCGAAATCTTCGAGAGTTTGCAAAAGATTAAAGAAAGGACACTGCAATTTCTTTTAATCTATTGCCAAGTCTTGCATGTTTCTAATTTTATGTTGCCGGCTAAAGCGGACATAAAGATGTGAATGGTTGTTGTTGTTGCAAGTGTGCAACGCAATTGTAACGTTCCTGCGCCTACAAATTGCTTGCCTTAAAATGATCTGTTTCAGACAAAGAATGTCAAACGAGAAGCCCATTTTTTTTTGAAATGCCAGCTTAACAATTCTGTTGTGAAAATCACTTTATTTGAAATCATGTGGTTTCTAAAACGAAATTCCATTGAACACCAGACTTCGTGTTCGTTTTGCATTATTTTTCTAACATTAAGACGCTCAAAATGTTGCCCAACACATAATTTATGGTAAAAAAGTTTAGAAATTTCCTATTTCGGCAACACGTGGTTTTCGGAATATGTCTGATAATAGTTTTTTTTTAAATGAATTTTAAAGTAATTCCTTTAACGAAAGGGTGTAATAAAGTTCTTGGGATTTCACATTCCCCGTCATTTTTCATACTAAAAACACAAGTTTTGTGGTAAAAAATTCAAAAAAAAAATATATCTTAAAACATATTTTTAATTAAGCGCAGCTTTTTATAAAAGTGATTTGAAATCACGTGGAATGTGGAGTTGTGGGCATAAAATTTTGTTCAGCTGCTTGAATCAGCAGTTCTACTTTAACACTTCGTTTTATATACAAGTGCAATTAATTACGGCGGCAAAAGGAAAAGTTGCCTTTTTCCAAAGTAAAATTACAAAGAAATCCTTCAGTTTGACTTTATTTTGTGTAGGAAATTGTCTTGAGAAAATTTTTAATATTCGGTTTAAGGCTGCCAAGTGTTGCCTTCCACCAGGATCTATAAACAAAATCTTGTTATATTTAGGAAAATTTTTTATTTTTTTTTTTTTATTTATACAACCCAAAAAATTAAATTATAATTGAAAATCTTTTTCATAGCAATTTGAAGTTTAAATATTTGATTGCGGGAAATTTGCATAAATAAAAAAAATTTGCATTGGATTAGAGTGGTCTCGAAACTAAGATTCTATTTATGCCAGTAAGATTAGCAAGTTTTTTTTTTATTTTTGAAATTGTTTTTCTCATGACAACTTAAATGGCATAAATCGCAACTCTTTAGCCAGCGAAACCATTCCAAACACGATAACAATCGGTCTTAAATATGATTATCAACTGGAAATGACAAGTACAATGTTTGCCACTTACAGCGAGCGTATCCATCGACTGCACCTGTGACGTTTACAAAATGCACTTTTCATTTGCTGCAGGTATTAGTTTTATTTTGATAGATAAGACTTATTCTAAATATAGATGCAGTTCTTTAGTTTTTTATACTACTTATGACTCAAGTTAATAACTTGAATACAACTTGTGCAACACTACAAAACAAAAACTTAAATTAATGTCTAATATTTTGATTTGAAATAATACAATAATATTGAAAAGATTTTCCATTTTGTCGGGTTGTCCAATAAATCAATTTGCTGAAGTACATTTTTGTACCACAATCGCCAAAAGTATAGTGGAAAAAAAACCTTCAGATTTTGAATGGAAACTTAGTTTTGCAAATTTGTATTTGAAATAATTATTCGTAAAACCATTTTTCGTATAATTTTATGCGAATATTTTGTTCAACAAATTAAAAGACGAATAAATGTTTGTCGTGTAAAAATGTCTTGTTTGTTTTTACGCTAAAAATAAACAAAAATCATACAAAATTTTTGAATTTTGAGTTCAAAAATAGTTGTTTTCTTTTTATTCGAAAATATACATTAATTAGAAAAGCGGTACAAAAATTTGCTTTTATTCTTAATTAATAATAAAAAGAAAACAAAAGGACAGCGGATTATACGACTATTCTTGTCTTGAAGAATTTTCAACCAGTTTTTTTTTTTTTTTTTTTTTTTTTTAATTTCTCTTTCTTTCTTTATTTCCTCCATCTTGAGGAGTTGGTTTTTTCTGGCAAAACTGAGACACTGTGATTTTCGAGGTCTTAGAGCAAAAAAGTTTAATGGGTTGACCAGGCAATCAAAACTTTAGCAAAATCTGCTATGACTTGCAGGTTTTTCCCGAAACGTAAAGCTGTCGCTCGATTAGCAGAGGGGGAGCCAACGTGTCTTAATAACTCAGAAGAGGAATCCTGCTGTTGGTCTTGGGTTGAGGTGTCTACGTTCTGGCTGGAAGCGTCTTTGGTAAATGCCCAGATAGTCCTCGACGATCCAAATATCTGCTAGAATGCTGTTGCCTGGCAAAAGATGCCTGTTCGTTTTCCTAAGCAACTAAATCGTGGTAAATATACAAGCCAGTCTGGTTAAGGCTTGATGTTCCTTTTGTATTTCACTCTACCGTCTCAGGTGGCTCCACTTCCTTTACAGTGAATAGAATTATGGGGCACGAGTGATTAGATAACCCGAGCACTCAATCATTTTGTGTTATATAAGAAACTGCCACCTCATGCGGGTCTAGCAAATCACAAGCGGGCGGGGGGGAAGAGCCGTTACCACGTTCACGAAGTGGCAATGATCCACCATGAGATCAGTCCATGATGGCAGATGATGAACTGAAACAACTTCAGAGATTGTTAAAAGCTTTTCCTGAAACTGTATAAAATATTATCAATAGTTTCGCTGTAATTTGAAAAAAAAACCGGTCGATTGAGGGAGGTCATTTATTTAAATCTATAGACTATTAACACAGAAATATGTATTTAATATGATAAAATTTGTTGAAATGTTTCACAAAGACGGTGACAGGAATCGTTGTTAGAATGGACAGCTCAGGGATAATCTGGTCTTATTGGTAAGAATTTTTTCAAGTTTTCAGTTTGTCATCTTCTTATTTAGTTCATCTTATTTTCTTGTAGGCCTAAAAATATATACCGCGGGATTCAGCCGTTCCTTTGACGAACAGTTGTGGTACAGCTTCAAATTTTATGTTTTTTTTTTTAATTCTTGGAACTAAAATGTAAATTTTATCAGAAATAGATGGAAAAAAATAATTTATTGCTAAAAACAATTACATAACACATTTTCTGAGCGTTTGTGCGCTTAACACACAAAAACAGCTGCCGCGACTGGTTTGGCGCGCACTGTACAATGCAATATATTGTCTAAACTGGCCTTTACACACGAACAAAGATAGATCATAAATTTCTTTTTGATCGTTATATTTGTTTTGTCGCCCAAAAATCGTTTCCTTTCAATTTATCTAGCGAAATCTATTCTGCATTTTCTTATCATCCACTGTATGAGGCCAGACAAGAACCACCAACGAAACTAGATTATATTAATATTTGTTGTTCTGCCAGTTTATTTGCAAATCTAACAGTTTTTGTTTTTTTTGCTGTTTTTTACAATTGATTTAAAAAAAAAAAATAAAATAATAAAAAAAAATAATTTTTTTTGTACAAAAAAAAAGTAGTCCGCAAAAAAAAAATAGATAAAATGAAAATTTGACCACGAACTTGTTGGCTCGAATACCTTCGGAAACAAAATTCTCAGCCTTTGATTTCCTCAGCGCGGTACATTCGAAGCCAAACAAGTTACGATAAGAACTACAGCTAAATGCTGTACAAGAACTTCTTCCACGAACGTTTTCGCTGTAGTCGTTTCAAAAATGTATATAAAATTTCCATAAAAAAGCTTTTTTCTCCAACGTTTTGTGGCTAAAAATAGAATTTTGTTCAGCTTAACTGTTGTTATCTAAGATAGAAGTTAAATTAGGCTAAGCAAAAGGTTGCCAGACTGTTGGCGCTGACAAAACGAGGAGTTGGCAGGCGGTTTCTTTTTGTGGTATCCAAAATTGAATTTAAATAAAAAACGTTTTTGTATAATTCTTAGACAAGCGTTTAACTTAAAATAAATAATTTATGAAATTATCATGGAAATAGTAAAAAAGAACTCAAACACACATTTAATATAAATATTTCGTTGATGTGCCCGTGTGACAGCTGAATTTGATCAAAATATTTATTTTATCTTTAATTATTCTTTTATCTATTTGATAAGAACACATTTTGTTATTGTTGAGTTTTTTTTTTTTTTAATCTAAAAACAATTGCACGATGTGAAATATCAGAATTCATCGTTTTGCTGATGAAAAGCTCTTATCTTGAATATGATCTTAGCTACAGTGGCAGGCAAATCAGTTAAGACAAATTGTTGTATTCCATAATATCAACACATATTTTATTTTATTTATTTTGTTTTTGGTTTAATTTCTTAATACAAACAGTGAGCTCCCGGTAGTGTGAACTAATAAAATTTACATTTGTACACATGAAATATGTAAATATTGAAATATATTTTACTCAAAATTTTATCGATGTTTTCATTAACGTTAAATGATTTCTTCTGTTTCAGCTTTAAGTTATTTTAAAAACATTTTTTTTTCTTTATTTTTCAAAAATAATATAAAGTCTTAAATCATTTATTGCCCAAAAATGTTTCTATTATCATACAAATATTTTCAGTTCAGTTTGTAAGCAGAGTTCGCATTTGCTCCAGACTGTGCAACGTGCAGACGCTTAAATTTGTGCGCATGCGCAGAAGAATGCAACTACTTCTTGCTTAGGCCGCTGGCGGCATCCACATGCCTTTTTAGGTTGCCATTTTGATCGGCTACGAAACGGAATGAGGAATAGCAAACGGACAAGTTTGCGATTCGAATCGTCAGTTGAAATAAGAGTGATTGCCGGGAATTGTATTAAGAAAATAACATGAATCGTATTGAATTTAAATTGTTGCGGGAATTATTTTTAGAAAAACCTGAATTTGCTACTTTTTCTTTTTTTAAATTTCCCAAATCAAGAAGACAGTGTTTTTTTTTGCTCTCGCACATTTTAAGTCTATCTGAAGTAGAAAATTTCTGAAATAATTAATTTCCAGCTTAATCGCCAACAAACTCACAGTCTTCTGTATCCTTAAAAATTTACTTTTAGTTAAATGCAATTTGTAGGCTGTCGTTTGCTGTTAGAAGGCAACTAAGAAATTAGACACAAGCCAGAGTAGCAGATAAGAAGTAAAAAGTACAAAACGAATCGTTGACGACCGACAGCATTAGAAACTGCATAAGGTGCTGTATCACGATGGCGAACGTTAACATTTGGCTGCAAATATACGATTCTTAACAGGAAAAAAATGGGTACTTTTATAGTGCCGAACGTGACGATTGTAGACGTTTACAAAGAAAAGAAAAAACAACTTATCAATAAATATTTTCACTTCCTTTTCTATTTTCTAAATTATAGCTCTACGGCAGCTTTGTAATCCATATTAAAGCTGATAGCAGGCAGAGCTTTCTGGATCAAAGAAAATGCCAAAACATATGACATTCCGAATGTGACAAAAATGCAAAAAGTTTTAAAGGCTTTATGGTAAAATGGGCAAAATTAAGGCAATCCTGTAGCGTAATTAATTTTACAAGTGTACGTAACAATAATGCTGTAAAAAATCTTTGGCTTAGCGATTCGAAGATGTAGCGATACGAACGTGACGTTGTATAACAACAGGAACTTCAACGAATCTAATTACACTTAGACATTTTATATAACAACAGGAAAATGTCTTTGATTTGGCTTAATAGTTTTCAGTTTGGTTGTGTTTTTTAACAGCTTCGTTATATGACATCTCGAACGTGACATTGTTTGCATAGTGATTTAACTGGATGGGGGTTTAAGTAAGTTTTAAGCAAATTATTTATTCATTCTTTAATCACTATCGCATAAAAACGACTCGACGCTTTTTTAGACATCATGATATTAAAGAAAACTTGCAGTAAAACATTAAGATTGATAAGGAACAGAGTTGAAGGCTAAATTGCTTAAATTAATCAAATCGAAATACTGCTCTATCGCAATATCGCTATTTTGCGATATTTTTTTTTATTGAAAATATTAAAATCTTTTAATTTTGAGCCCACGCGGGACCCTTTTACGGAAATGCTCCCATATTTGCAGCGATGAAAAAACACATTTCTTTTTAAAACTTATTTAAAGAACATCCAGCTTTGCGTTACACTTTTGCCTTACCGAATGCCGTTCGAACGCTATTTGGTGTAGCGTACGCGCATAACTCTCAAGCAACAACTTTAGGCGCCGCCAAAACCATCGAAAAATAAGCAAACCCTACAATCTGAAAACTAAACAACTTTACACATTAAAATTTAATTAGATGACAGTCTCGGCAAAAAATACACCAACAACAGCAAAAAGTTCAACTACCACAAAATAAATTTCCTTTCAAAATAACAAGGAAAGCAGCATTAAGGAAAATTTAAGACCTTAAAAAAGATGATGGTGGCTGGAGTTAAACTGCAATTGTAAAAAGGCTGAAATGATTTACAGGAGGCTGAACGATGATGAAAGACTAATGAGTTCAGGAGGCAAAAAACAAAAAGAAATAAAAAAAGAAATTAGATAAAATATATTTTCTTTTAATTAATACAAACAGACATAAATTAATTGCAAGCCAGTAGATTGAATATGTGTCAGTGTGTAAGGAAATCCCATATCATTTGTCGGCTTAAGCCAAAAGTGTGCTAAAGTGTCCGGCAGTTACTGAACTAGACATTTTTTGACAAAGGCAGGAACAAATTTTGAACGCTATGCCCAACAGACAATTAACAGAGACCCTCTTAATACCCAGCCAGCAAATTGCTGTTAATTGGATATATGAGGCTAAAAAATGCCCTTCACTTAAAGAATATTGATATATATTATCCTTGAGTGTGCAATTGATTTAAGGCAGCAGCTGCCATAAGGGTCATGTCCTTAGACCGTGCAGTGGACTTGTCAACGGCTGCCCACCGCCCCCCACAGCGGCTTATCTGGCTCCCTCAGGTGGCAGCATCAACTTCCTGCTCGAAAGATCTAGTCCCTCCTATCCGCTACTCCCTGTATAGTTGAGAAAGTCCAGGCGCCTGAGTCGTTAGTCCAAAGTCTTAAGGAATATCACTTCGTAACCAGACTCGACTCATATTCCCCAGCATCCAGTTCCTAATAAAACAGGTATTTGTTATGAGACAACAGCACTTAATGGACTTTTTGGGATGCCCGAAAACAAGGGCTGCATTACCTGTATGATCGGTAACATTTGCCTGAACGTCTCAACAATGTCAACGCTTGCCAATCAAATGACCCACATCAGGGTCCTGCTCCAAGGCATCATAGAGACATATTAGTTACCATTTTGCCAGGTAATCTTTAGCCGCTTGCTGCGACTTTAAGGTTAAGCCAAAACCTGTCTACGTTATTCAACCACATGACCCACATCAGGATTCCTCCGGTACGGCATCTCGCAGACATATTAGGCTTCATTTTGCCAGTTAATCTTTAGCCGCTTGCGGCAACTTTAAGGTTAAGCCAAAACCTGTCTACGTTATTCAACCACATCACACCTCCTTTAAGGCAACCTGCAGACATATTAGTCCACATGTTGCCAGTTAATCTTTAGTAAAGATTGTAGAAACTTCTAAATGCTGTCAGATGTAGTTCCATATAATGAATTTGTTTTTGGCTATAACGCTCGTATCTGGCAAACGTGTTTCATTTAAATCTGACAAGTTTTAGGTCAAATATTTCTAACAGTATAACAGAATTTATTTCGCAATTTAAGCCAAACTGTCACTTTTCCTAAGAAATTGAGTTAAGAAAAAGAAGAAAACCTCTGGGGTTTTCTGTCAAACATGTAACAACTACATACATACATACATACGTATGTATGTATTCAGATCGGGGGCAATTTTGCCCGCTGGGTATATAATCAAAATGTTAGTGAGTACAAACATACGAATATGGAGGTAAATCGTTTGCTTCAACGTTCATTTGTGTGCTTTCCAAACAAGGAACAAAAGCAATTAATCAAGATGATAGAGAACAAAAAAACAACAGTAAAACAAATAAATAATAAAGAAAAATAAGTCATGAAACGATAAAAGAAATATGTATGTTTGTATGTCCGCGTGTGTGTGTGTATGTAAGAAAACAAGCACATGATTTAATGAGTCTAAAAACGTGTGTGTGTGTGTATGAATGTGTGCACTTATCTAAGAGTGTGTGTGTGTGTGCATCTGGTTGTGTGTTAGTTTGATGTCAAGGAA
The DNA here is from genome assembly GCA_932526305.1 of Epicampocera succincta. Lineage (NCBI taxonomy): Eukaryota > Metazoa > Arthropoda > Insecta > Diptera > Tachinidae > Epicampocera > Epicampocera succincta. Next base: position 6,140,873 of record OW052035.1, on the reverse strand, counting down.
TCAATCATTTGCTGCTACGCATCTAAATATGTAGATATGGACAACAGATTTTGTTTTAAGGCATCTCTAACAGATTGTGCTAAAGCAGAAAGTGTAGGCGGGAAATATTTAAATTTGTGCAAGAATGAAAAGGGCTCATTTGAGACGATTTTAAGTTAAAAAGATATGTCGTCGTAATTAAGATATTAATGGAAATGAGAAAGGGAGTGAATAAATGCCACATTTATTCAGAAGATTAAAGACAGAAATGTGGTAAAAAATCTTGCAAGAAAAGTATCTGATATTGGTTTGTATAAGAGGGCTATACAAGGAACTGTTGTAACAAGGAATTGTTATACAAATGAATTGTTATACAAACAAAACTGACTTAAAAACTGTTATACAAACTGTTATACAAACAAAACTGTTATACAAGAAAATATCAATAAACTGTTGTATAAGAAACTGTTACGTAAGCAAACTGTTATTAATAACTGAAAGTTTATTAGAAATATACAAAAAAACTGTTATACAAACAAACTTCTATACAACGAAATGATTATAACAAGAAGCTGTGTTGCAAAGAAACTGTTATACAGGCTATTATTAATACAACCTGGTATATATGTATATAGAGACGGCTATACATTGAAACGGTTATACATAGAACCTGTTATGCATAAAAACAGTTATACCTAGAAGCTGTTATACATAGAAACTGTTATACACAGAAACTATTATACATAGAAACGTTTATATATAGAAACTGTAATAGAATGAAACTGTTATAAAAGTAAACTGTTACACTAAGCAACCGTTATACAAAGAAACTTATAGAAACAGAAACTGATATTAAAAATAAACATTTATGCAAAGAAACAACTTGCTATACAAAGAAAGTGTTATACAAACAACCTATCACACAAATAAACTGTTATACAAACAAACTTCTACACAAAGAAACTGTTATACAAACAATTTATTACAGAAAGAAAATGTTATACAAACTGATTAACTAGCTATAAAGAAACTGTTGCATAGAAACTGTTATACAAGAAACTGTTATACAAAGAAACTGTTATACAAAGAAACTGTTATACAAAGAAACTGTTTTGCAAAAAGATTATCATACAAAGCAACTGCTAAAAAAAGAAAGAAACTGTTATGCAAAAAAAATACTGTTATCTAAACAAAAAGGTGACGAAAGACTGTTTTCATTATTCTTCATGGCATTAAAAGCGCAAAAATTTAGTTAAATTGGCGTGTAAAATTATTTAAATTTAAATAAATGTTTTCCAATCGTGTCCTACGCACTGCATAACAAATTGATAAACACCATCTCGTTTGCGATTGTAAAAACTTGTCGAACTCATTGAATAATTTTTGTCATACCAAAGACCACGATTCTGCACGAAATTTTTTAATGTCTTTCATTATCGAAATTGCTTGTGTTTCAGCGCCGTCTTATGACCTGCACTCGGAAGAAAATTAAGCAATTGAAGCGATGTTAAAAAAGAAGCTCAAATAGAAAAGGAAAATTTCCCGAAAAAGATGCACCGAAGAGTATCGAAATATGGAAAATGAATTCAGAAGTATTTATCATGAAATCAATTAATTTAAGTCAATAAGAAATATTTTTGTTTATTTTTCAAAACGAAATAATTTAGCCTTAATTGATGCTTCATAAGAGAAGGTTGGTAAGCAGCTTGTGGTAGTTGGCCAGATTGACCATGTGATCACATTCTGGACAACAGGGAAAAAAATAACTATTCTTGAAATTTAAAAAAAAAAGATTGTGTCCTGTTCGCTAATCCTTTAAAAGAGTAAGTTTTTGTTTTTATGCACAAAACAATGGATGTGGTTATGGCTCGCAATGAAAATAATAATGGCCCTGACAAATAAGGACATATTATTGGCGCTCACATGCAAGAACCATCGCAACAATGATGGTGTTCCTTAGGGTGTTTTGCTCTTTCCAGGTCCGCTAAATGTGATGTTAGCAGATTCCGAAATAGCATTTTGATTTGTTTTATTCCACATATTTGTAGCGAAGTCTTACAAAATGGTCGGCTGTCAAAGTCAAAAACCTTTGATTTTGTGTTCAGTCACATATAAGCAATTTTTGCTTTTAAAAGATTGATTAAAACACAAAACTTTACCAAATTTATTTTTGTGGCTGTATAAAACATTTCTGCGTTCAATCGATTTTCTTCATTACCATTTCGACATAATGTTCTAAACACGTAGAGAAAAACAATAGTTGATATGGGAAAAGGTGTCTGAACCTGGCAGTATTAGAAAATAACTCATTCCAGTGTTGGTGTTTTATACACCCCCCCTTTGCCACCGTTATAGATTCCTGTACGTACGCCAAACGAACCAAACGACCGACCACCATTCTGTCTATACACTTTCTTAACAATTTTTTTCTTCGTTTTTTGTTTTGTTTTTTGTTTTTGAGGGACAAACATAAAAAAGCATTTACCATTTCTTTAGTACCTGGCTGCCAAACTCACACGTACGCACAACTACAAAAACACGGCTATAAATAGAAATACAATGACTGTCCTTTTAAGTAATAAGTGTGTGTGTGTGTGTGTGTGTTTGTGTGTGTTTGTGTGTATTTGAATGTTATTGTTGTTACTTTTTTGACCGTTATAGTACGCTTTTCATCTGATAAGCTTTTTGAAGGTTCATTTCACGGCAAATTGTCTCACACACACATAATCACACACAAACGCACACCCACACAAACATAAACACCCACACAAACCCACACACAAACAATTTACGAGTGTTTGCTTTATCGTTTTAAGGACAACAATAGCAGAGGCTGTTTTTACAAAAATAAAAGTGCTGGTACCGAAGTCCTTTTTCTGATGGCGGCTCAGTTTTATATGTTAAATCTTCTACGAGTACATATTTACAGAAATAAATACGATAATACCAAGTTACTGGCTAAACATGTTTTCTTGTTATTGACCAGCCATTTGTTTCCAGTTTTACGGCCCATCATATGGTTGCCATGGGCCAGTGAAAACAAACCATATTATGGCAAGACTAAATTATACTTTTCTAATATCCATAAATAGAAAAAAAAGCTCAATTGCTTTATCCCGAATCAGCCAACACATGGTATTTTGCCCTTCACATATTTATTTGTTGAAATTAAGGACATTTTCTGTTGTTTGAAATCCTACCTTTAGGGGGCAGTAAAATTTAATATTGATCTTTGGAGTTACAATACATTTCTAGATTGTTCAGTTAATGTTGTGATTTGTTGGGGCGTGATGTGACAAACCTGCTAGAATATTAATGTTACTTACGCTGTCCATATAAAACTAGAATCCACGTCTTACGGTGTCACCTCACTTTACTTAGTTTCCCGGTCGCAGCAATAACACATCTTGCTCTCATATATCCTTTAAACAAAAAACAAAATCATTTAATTAACAATTTTAGTCCAAATGTGATGTTATTGTACAATTAATTCGTTTGCATTCTCTATAAATTCATACTAACAATATTTATTCTGGTCTCATAATATTATGGTTTCTTTTTATATAGGTTTAAAAACTATAGCATGATGTGACAAGTTATACAGAAAATTTGGCTTCACTTTTGTTATTCTTTTTATCTGTTTTTTATAACACAATTTAGTTTTAGTCCTGGAATATACTTTTAAGAGTTGAAAGTGTTATGAACGTGATATGTCTTATAAGCCAAGAATTTCCTATTCCGAATAAGTCACCACTCTTCAGTACAAAATCCATTATCTTGTGTTGTTGCGACTTTTCCAAGTGCGGCTTGTGTTGAAATAAAAATTTAGGCTTAAAAATTCAGCTCAGTGGTATCAGAAAACTAATATTTTTCTTTTCGAACATTTTAGAAAACAACAACAAATACAATATAATAAAATTATTTCATTTCATTTTCGATGCTTGATACTTGATACCAAAATTGGTACCTTTTAATGGCTAAAAAAGTACAATTTTTGTGGTTTAGGTGGGTGCTATTAATGTCATGCTGTTGGTACAAAAATGGCCGCTTGAAGGTAATTTGTATTTTGGTAAATATGTCATTAACTTAACGGTATTTATTACTGTGTTCGTTGTTGCGCGAACAAACGTTATTGCCATAAGCGAGTATGAGATTGAGAATAGTTTGTAGGCGAACAACGACATTTACACGAAGTATTAAGTATTTTGTATTAAATTTTTTTTTGTATAACTAAGACAGCCGGCAAAGGATTTTTTGAATGAAATAAATAAAAAGTTTGAGATTAAAAATAATGCGTGGGACAGTCGAATCGAAACTTTTTCAAAATCAAATCGTGCTCACAGAGTTGGAGAAAAAGTGTGTTGGTGTTTTGAAGGTTCAGCTTGTGTTTTTATTCAAGAATATTTTCTTTTTCAATATTTTGCAAACTGCAAAGAAATCGCGCAACCCCAGCTCTTGGAGTTTTCCACTCAAAATTCAACCTTCAGTCACAGGACATCGCTGTCTCGTATTGAGCATATTTTTGTCGCCATCCAGCTTCATATTTTTCTATATTCTATTTGTATTATAGTCACATCAAGATAGTGTTAGAAAAAAATTTAACATTGTCTGTATTTTTTGTGCAATTAAAATAAATAACGTGATGTGACACAAATTAAGCTTTGCTGTAAAAATGATTTTAATCTTATTTTTCAATGTTTATAGTCAATTTAATACTACATATTTTTTATATAAGTAGCATAGTTAAAGTACGCGTAAATGACGTCACGTGACAAAAACTTGTATTTTTTCAAAATTGTTTACTATAAATATGTTGCTGTTCTTTGTAGCCACTTCGATGCACATCATGGAAGAAGTATTAAGCATATTTTATTCATATATATAATTCAAGTATTAGCATCGTGTGACAAATGACAAACTTTTTTTTTTTTATTTGCTAAAATGTTTGTAATTATTTTGATTGTCAAATCAAAGCAAATCATAAAAGATATTTTTCGACAAATATCAGAAATTAAAATAAATGACATCATGTGACAATATAAGCGTAATAAGCGTAAATATTATTTGATATTTAGTTTATATTTTTGTTTTTTTTTAGCAAATTGAATAAGAAGTTATAGAAACTAAATTTGTTGGGCGTGTTTCGACAATCAAAGCAAATGACAGTGATGTGACAAAAGAAAAATGCTTTAATCTTTACTTTTCAGTTTTAGTAGCCAAAATGATTAATACCGTTTGTGTGGTCTGTGACTTAAAGAAAATTTTATTAGCAAGAGTATAACGCTGAGGGTTTGGAGGGATCAGTTTTGTTAAACGAGTTTGATCGTGTGTAACAGTTTAAATTAACAAGAGAAGAACAAATTCTGAGTGTACAAATGACTAGTGGTTACGACTCATTATTCGTTTCTTCAAAAACAGTCCAGTTGTACTGCAAAACAATAACTATTTTCATTGATTTTCATTGATTAGCGTGTTTTACTTTAGATTGAAGCACTTCGAATTATTATAAATTGTTCACTGGTAAAACTAAGATTTTTTTATGTTAAAGCAAAATTTCAATGTAACTTTACATAAGACTGTTATTTTTCCATGTCCAACAGGGCAGCGAACGGGATTCTGTTAAACCTGCATACAACAGGAGGAGCCTTAGAAATCAACCATAATAAAATGTTTAACATGACAGTTTTAATTAAACACTACAAATTCACAGCTTATTTTATAGCCTTTTTGTTGTTGTTATTTTCTTTTTAATGATTAAGGGGTTGTTGTTTGAAACACCGCCAAGTGTAATAATTATTTTACAAGACATTTGAAATGAAGCACCACAGGTAGGGCAGCAGCAAAATTCTGTTGTCAAATGGAAGCAGACTACAGCAAGAGGATAAGAGAATAAAACAAAATATGCATTAAATTAAGGACCATAAAGCATGGAGAATATTTACTATCATGAGGGTGGAAAAAAAAAAATTAAAAATTTCATACATGAAAACGGCTCCCAGAGCTTTACAACTCGTATGAAATATTAGTTAATGGAGAGCAGCAGCAAACGAAGGTGGTTGTTTCACAAACAGTTAAAGTTGTTTTTCACGGGAGATTATTATCAAATAAAATCTCTTGATTAAAGCGCTAAAAATGTAAAGTCCTGCAGAATTTGGTGGCAATTTTCGGAGGCTAAAGACCTTAAAGATTAAGGAAAGTTGCGCTCTAAAGAAATGTAAAGTTATTTAAAGCTTCAGTGGCCGAAGATTGTGGCAACAAAAGTTGCTTAAGTCAAAAAATACACATAAGAATGGAAAAATTGTTGAGCTGTCAAATTAAGAAGTTGGTGTTCTTTTCTGCTTTGTAACAACATTTATTAATTGTTATATGTTGGTGCTTTTCTATTAACCGTTAGATTTTCTGCCAAATCGTACGCATACAGTCGTCTCTTTCTAACCTGATAACGAAGGCCAAGGAAAAAATAATCGATAACTAAGTTGTAGTGTTACTGTGGCCATTACACCAAAACTTAAGCCTGTTAAGAAATCTTACATACCCGGAGAGAGAGAGAGAGCGACAAGCCGAGCAGCAAAAGCAGCGAGTCTGAGAAGAATTAGCAGCAAATTCGTGAACTCGCTAAAATGATAACAATTTATTTCCAGTTTGTTCACTAAGGCGATAAAACGTTTAAACCGGATTTTCTTATAAGAAATTCTAAAACTTAAATATAAAACTAATGAATTAATGTGAAAAAACTAGAAAATCGAGCCGCGTTATTTACTATCGCATAAAGAGTGAATTGCTTAACGTATAACAAACAAATTGTATATGAAAATTTGAAGTTTAAAAGAAAATGGCTTTAAGTTTAAGCAAGTGAAGTGCAGCATAATAAGAAAGTTGTGTGGAATTTGTTAAAAATAGATGATGCTCGTGCTCGTGCTGTTCCATTTTGCAGGATCTGCAGCAGCTTTTTTTTTAGCAACTACAACTAAATGGTAAATAATATATTTTTATTTTTATTTGAAATACCTGCAAGTAAGTAGTTTCCTAGACCTTGAATCAAAGGCCAACCGAGCTATAAAATTCAAATGAGTTTTCTTCTTCTACAACTGAACTAAACCCAACATCAACTGAAAATATACAATATATATGTGTGTGTGAGTGTTGTTGATGCCTTTAAAGGGTGTTCATATACATATTTACACATCAGTTCAGTTTTCCATTTTATTTTTTTTTTCATTTATACTGCAACTCTTTGCTGAGATTTTTGTTGTTGTTAAATTAAACAAACATACCCAGTGTCGTGCAATTTTCGGATGTTTTTTAGAGATATCAGTTCCTTCCCTGCCGTCATGATGAATATAATGTCTGTAATTGATATGGCAAAGAAAACCTACAGTTGTGTTCGCTGACGATGTAACCGAAAACAGAAAACAGTGAGATTTAACAGCACAATGTTATTGGAAGGATTCAATAAGTTTCATTTGTATGATGATGAGCATTATTGGTTAATTTATTTATTTGTCCGTTTTTTTAGTACAATTACTTTTCAACTGCCTATAAAATAGGGTTCTACCAACACATTAAAACTTTAAATAAAATTTTTCTATTTTTCTATTTTTAATCTTTTTTTTTATAAAATCTTAACCTTAATTTTGATTTTAATTATGAACTAAATTCATGTTAATTTTACCTTAAAAATTAATCACATTGTTTTTGTGTGTTCGATTACTCATGCCATGCCGTCAGTGTTTGGTGTTAGGGTTGTCTGGTGTGCTTTTTCTAATGTTCTTTAGGGTTTTCATTGGGGTTTTGTTTTATCGCAAAACAATCTTTTTTTTTGTATATTTTTAGCTAAATAATCCATTCATTTGAAAAACTGGTTAATTGAAAGTTAAATGTGAATAAAATAGAGAAATTTAATTTAAATTTAAGTTTCCAATTTGGAATTATTTTCTACAGATAGAATAAAAATAACTAAACTTTGTTATTCATACATTCTACAATAGTGGGTATAAAATAGGCTGTTCTAACCCAGTTTCCCTGGGTGTCAGTTGCGTTCTTCCTTTTAAACATATACATACATATGTATTTAAAAACTGATTAACTTCAGCATTTTTTTTAATAATATATTGTAATTATTATCCTTAAACCCTTAATATCATCAGTTGATGGGTTAATAACATCAATTAAATATTTAATTGCTGCAAATAACCAGTTTAATTTTGCATACACGTCTTCAATTTTTAGACTATTTTCTAAAAAATAAGTATTAAATTGTAGTCTTTTAAAAAACGTTGTTTGCGCAATTGAAAACAAAAGTTTATGGACCGTGCAAAAAGCTGCTTTGAAATAGCTGCATTAAAAATATCTACTAATTATTAATTAGATTAAAACAATTTTTTAAAATATTTACTCGAGCTTTAATATTCAAAATATAAACAAATTGGTATCAGAACAACTTTGAATATTTTTTGAAATTAAATTGCATAACAATAAGATACAATAAACTAATTCAATTGTTAATAATATTAATATTGAACACCCTCCATTTTGTCTTTCCTTTAGTTGTAATAATAATAAAAAATAGTCATGTCATCACATTTAATTCTATTCTTCAGAAAATTTACGAATTTTCGGCATAAAATTATTTTTAACAAAAAATATCAACTACGGACATTAAATATTTTAAATAGTTTTAAAATTTTATTTACGTGTATCTAATACGAAACTGTAGACCATCATGCTGTGAATAATCCTTTTGATAAAACCAACATGCCGATCGTAAAATAGTCGAAATCGGTAAAACATTTTTATGATTTGTACGTGCTGTGGAATGTACTTATTCAATGGGTTGTAGCACCAACAATATCACCACTATCAGCGGGGCTTTCCCTACTGGTGCAAGATGTTTAACAAAATTTTAGCTACAAAAACTCTCTTAAACTTGTTGCGCCGTGTTCTCTAGGCAGCCACTGAAGACATAATGTATAGCTTATGTCAGCGTAACAAACGCTGTAGCTCTAATGGAAAAAGAAACGTTTTACCTACTTCTCAGTGAAATTATGCACATTTGTATAATATAATATACTTTGAAATATTGTAATCAAAATCTTTCATTTAAAGCCATTTGTAGCTTTCTAGAGGCTGCCATACCAAAATTAATACATTTTAATTTATTTAAAAACCAAAGAACATTGAAAATCATTTCAATAAAACCATTTTTGTTGAACTTTATGAACTAATTTGCCAGTTATAAGGGAACAAACGCACACCCACGCACAAACATCTGGCGTCATGGTACTTATAATGGTATTCCCTCGTGTGGCAGTTAAACAAAAAAATCAACACTTGCAATCACATGCATTCATGTAGTCATAAGCTGTGATCGAATTGTGTTCATCAAAGTGAATGCAAACACAAATTAAAAAGTATGTAATTGAGAAGAAATATCAATTAAAATGGAATTTTTTTACATAATTAATTTTCTATGGTATCCATTTAATTATATAAAATATTATAAAAAAAGAAGAAAAACACAAGTATATTTTCAGTATAACAAACCAGAAAAAATGTGTCATTAAATCAAGGCTGTTTAAGTACCATTTAAAACCTTGACAACTCTGAATTTCTTTTCTCGTTTCTTACAACACACAAAAAAAAAAAAATACAAAACGAAAAACACAAACTAACGAGTGCCAAAAAAAAGATAAAAAAAATAACAGAATTTAAACAGTCAAACAAACACTTTAAAACTGTTACATTTCCCCAAGAAAAAATACTCATTCATCATGTTGTAGTTGCGTAGCTGTGCTAAAAAAAAGGACACAATAATCAACAACCACTACTCATCTATAAAAATCCAACAACAACAACAATAAAAAAGAAAAATGATTTGATTATGCACAGTTGCAGCAAATAAACAATAAGAAATAAAACCATATCCAACGGATACAACAAAATCACATTTAAATTCCTACTCGTTGTACAATTTTTCTACTCACTTTCTCTGGCTCTCTTTGCTTTCATACAGCTCAGTTACTGTAATCCTAATTTATGCTGTCGAAAGGAGAGTTCTGCTCTCTTCCTCTCGCCCTGCGTTTAGTCTTGTTTCAACGTGTGACTCTTCTCTTTTGCAATACGCCTGCTTTAATCCCGTTTTAGATTTGCATTGAATTAAAAAACAAACAACGAAAAAAATAACGCAAGTGTAAAATATATCCACTGTAGAGTTCGGTGTTGTTTTTTTTTAATTCTTTTCATCTTCTTCTTCTTCCAAGTGTGGCCGCCTGGGTAGTATGAGGTGTTCTTTTTGTTGGGTGAACTTGCAGTCGTAGTAAATGACTACTACTAACTTGTAAGTGTGTGTGTGTGTGTTTGCATATATGTATATCAACCCCACTTGCTTATTCACTAAGGCACTCACTCACACTCACTGCGTATGTGTGTGCGTATGTGTGTGCGTGCGTGTGTGCGTTCATATGTTTTAGATGAGTTTGTGTCTGTTATATTTTACGCTCGTATCGTGTGTATTGTTTTAAAATGCCGGTTAGTTGTAGTAAAAGACAAATTGGTTGAAGTTGGTTATTTATGGTCAGCAATTGTTTTAAAACCATTTTTATTTTTGGCAAAATCGAAAATGCAATTTAGTCGTTTTTCTTGTCTAAAAGTAGTATAAGTTTTTGCTACTACATACATATTTAAGTTTTCGAAACAATTTTCAATCGTATATTGTATGTATGTGGACAGTGCGTTTAATTGCAGTCTAAAATGTTGTGTGGCGTTAGAAAGTTCATAAATTGTTGGCAGATTCAAAAAGATTATTGCTGCAATTTGTTATTCTTGCAGGACCGTGAAGTCGTTATTACCGCAAGAAAATCTTTTAATTGCATGTAAGTCTTTTAGTTTCGTGTAAGTAAGACTAAACGGAGTCACAAACGGAGTCTAATCGAGTCTAATCGAGTCTAGTTGTTGAATTCCCAAATATGTATGTATGTATGTATGTCTATATGTATTTCTACCAAACAGAAACACATCGACAAACTAAAATGATTTAATTTGTGAGTTATAACTTCAACTGTAGGCGTGGTCCTCGGGCAGCAAGTTTTGTCTTTCCTCGGCTTTGCCGATTATGCAGGCAGGAGACAGGACTCTCAGTTGTAACACCTCAGCTGTAGGCTGTGCTTGTACAGGTTCTTTCGAAACCTTCGGGAAAGGCTAATTGGGTGGATGGGGGCCAACATACACCTGGGATGCCTTGATTGAGGTATTCAGCTTTTAACGCAAGAATAGAAGTTACTAATAATAGAGGTCTGTTGTCCTGCAACAGATTGCAGTTATTTGTAAGAACTAGATGGTGGAGTATTTTCAGTTGAGTCCGGTTAAGGCTTATTGTTCTTTGAAGATTTCGGGCTACCAACTCAAGTGCCTGTCTAAAAATTCTCGACTATCCAGGAAGTTACTAGCAGGAGGGATTACATAGCCCGAGCTTTCAGGCAAAAAGTTTGTGTTATGTGCTGCTTCATCTACTTGGCTGGACGATGCTTCACCTAGTGATGTTGATCCGCCATCAGACTAGGCCATAACGGCAAGTGCTGATGTCAACTACCTCCCTAGTCTTTCTCCGAGCGGCAAAATTGACAAAACGCATTTTGTTTTCCATATATTCTATGTGTACCGATCATGGATGTTGGGTAAAATGTCTGCGGTTGAAAAACATAAATTGTAGTGAGAAGTCATGAATGAAGTTCTAATAACGGAGTTGTTATTGACACTGTTTTCTGAATTCCTAATCTTTTTCAAAGTACTATTACTCTGCAACAGATGCCTGTTATCCTTCAACACACGCCAGCCTTGAACTGGATGGAAATGGGCTGGATAGAATTGGTTAAGGATTTTGGTCCACTTTCTCTCTCAATTTCGCAAGAAAGAGCTTTTAAATTGCGGTTTTAAAATCTCAAAAATTCTAATAGTTTTGCTTTCGAATCGAATTACATAATAGGCTCCCGGCTTTCTAAGCTGTATGGGGAACTGCTTTGCTAAGAGTTAAAGAGATGGTCAGAGCTTTGATATATGATGATGAAAAATTTGTCAGACTTGTGTGTGTGGCTGGCCTCGAAGGCACACTGGTGAGGCGCTGACTATCAGTCATATATTGCTTATCAGCCTTTGTGTATTTTTTCAACTTTATAGCACAACATCAAATTTAATACAAACATTTGCCAGTTATTGGCATGACAACCTCATTCTGGACAAGTTTGCTTGAATATGCGTGTAATATCTTTATGAAACGATAAAAAGTGCCTTCAACTTTATTGAGCTTGTGACAGGCCAATTAGTGGCCAAACACTACAACCAGCACAACTGGCGCCCAATATGTAATTGTGCTACTTACCAACTCGTCTAATCACTACCCAACTAGTCAATAAACATAAATCTTAAATTATATGACTTCATCTACAGAACTAAAGACGCCTTTCCTGCTTCAACAGCAACATTAGCCCATCATTGTCAACGTCGTCATCGTCATCGTCATCGTCGTCATCGTCGTTGTCACCATCGCGCCTCGCCGTTGCCACCATCATCGTCATCCTCAGCGCCAGTGGTGTTCCATTATCTTGCTTATCGGTGTATTGTAACCATATGTTTGATGCAGTATTTTGTTTACCCAGTTTCTTTCCCTTGCCACTAAGTTTCTACTTGATTGTGCAGTTCAACCAAATAGCAACACTTGGTTGTGCCACATAAATTCATTTCTCTACTAATACTCTTAACAGCAAGCAAAACACACACACACACATACACATAAAAAGAAAAACCAAAAGGGAAAAACTAAATGGAAATTGTATCTAAAAGAAAAATATACTTATATTTAATGTTGTTTGCATATTGGTTTTATTTTTGTTATTGTATATGTGTGTATCTGTGTGTGTGTGTGTGTGGCCCTTTGTATAGGGGTGTAAGTAAAAGTGTGCGTTTGTGTGTGTGTGTGTGTGTGTGTGTGTATGTTGGCCGGATTGTTTAATGTAAATGTATTTAAAACCCCATTGTGCTAAATTCACTCTTTTATTATGGGTTTTAATAATGTCTTTCGCTTTGAAATGTGTCATTTTCACTACGTTTTGTTGCAAGCCTTAATTTTGTTTTCTCTTAAGTGTGTTGTTGTTGTTGTTGATGCGGATGTAGTCTTTGTCGGTTAAATAATTTTTTTTTCTCTGGTTCCTCCAAATGACAAGTATCCTCTAAACGGCATTTCACTTTTTAAACACTTTTTATGCGCCCTTAACATTTTCGTTTTGTGATTTATTTGATGATCATTCGATGTCACAAGCGACTTTCTGCAGCTGTTTAATTGTTGTCACTTCAGATGCACAAATAAAAATGGCAAAACTGATTTGTAATGAACAGAAATCGTGTTTTAATTTAAGTTTTGTTTATGATAAAGAATTTGAAACCAATTACTTGTAATCGGTTTAATTTAATTGAAATTAAATTACAATTAAACTAATGGAGAAATTGGATCAGTTTTCTAGGAAATATGTGTATAAAAACTTGTATAACAAGTCGCTACTTTCTGTAGCTAATTTTTATTGACACGTTTTTTTCTATTGTTTAATTAAACTTTTTTTCCTCACCTGCTGTTTTTCTTTTCTTTTTACTTGTCTTCTGGCCGATATTTTTCTAAGTCTTAGAAATGCGATTATGTGTCATTTGAAAAATACTCTGTTGCCTGTTTGTCTGCAAACATTTGCAAAAATTGCTTTTGTTTTTGTCCCTAGAATTTATAGAAAATGAAAATATAAAGAAAAATGTAATAAAATAAAATTGAAAAATTGTCTGGCAGTAAAAAACTTTATTGATTCCAGAGATGGTTAGTAAATTACAAATTAAGCAAACGAATTTTCACTAAACAAGTAATAAAAAATAAACATATAGGAAATTGTATACAATATAAAAACAAATCGAGTTGACAATAAAAGGTCAGTGATTTTTGCGGAATGTACTGGAGGCTCCTGCATTTCATGTCTTCATTTTCATTCCTTCATTCTTCATTGAGGAATAGGATTTATGGCTGATGGAAATTAGCACTGGGGTCAGGGTCCATCCAATAAACGCACGTTGCTGCTGAAAGTAGTTCTTCTGTAGATTCTAAGTAAGTTGAGTTTTTTACGAAATAAAGTCTAGTCTACAATAGACCGAACTCTTGAACGGTAGCAGAAATTTGACCGTATAACCGTGTACAAATTGTGAAGTCGATTTACATCAGCACCTGGCAATATGGCCTAATTTAATGGTAAACCAACTCCCTTCCTGCGTTTTTAGGCTTAAACTACAGCCAGAACATTTCAGATAAGTCAAGCACCTCAAATTGGATGCCTCAAGGTGTGTCCCTGGATTACTTCCAGTTCCTGCCAATTAACTTTTGGTGAAGGTTACTTAAGAACCGGCATAACCGAAGCCGTACATGAACTTATTACAGTTTTTTTGTCGCATAAGCCGCGGGACCCCTTCTCCACTATATGTCGTCAAAAGCAGGCTGCTTCAGTTTGAAATACCTGAAAGCAAAAACTGCTGCTCGGGAGGATTCCTCTGTACACTTTTACGGACAGCGACGATGTTTCAATATGAACTCAAATTTTTGCCCCAGCGTAATAATCTTTGAGGTAGAACGATTTTGGCGACCATAAAAAAGGAAGACGAAACGAAACAGTGTTCGAACAGAGCAGCCATTTGCATTTTTGGCAAATGATATTGATCGCTATAAACGTTTGTGGTGGTTTTCCATACTGATGGATGAAGTATCAATTATAGGGACGTTTAGAAGTATCCTTTCGCAGACCCTTTCTGTTTGCAGTCTTAAAACATTTTTGCAAATCTTGTTATAATTTATCATTAACCTTAAATATCATCGAAATAAAACTGAAAACATAGAAGCCGCACAAACGCACAAGAATGGATTAAAAATGTTGTACCTGAATTATACTTCAAGGCTATTTGCAGTCACTTTTTAGCAAGAAATAGGCACAGCTCTCTGGGAAAGAAAAACAAAATACTGAAAAGGGTACCATAACAACAGCGATTTCTTGGCCCAGAAGTGGCGGTAAGTCCCCTAAAATGACAGACATTGAGAAAATAGCCGAACTAAATGACCACATAGATTGTCAAGTGTTTTACGTGACTCAGCTTTAATTGTAAGTGGCAGGAAATATGCAAAAATAATGATATCTTATTGGCACCAAATTTGTAACCAAAAAATTGCAAAAATGTTTCTAACTATTTCTCGTCTACAGATTCATTTGCTTTATTTTGCGAATATTCCTTCGTTACATCGAGGTGGGTTGACATGTGTATCATGTCCCTGTCTCTTTTGAACATTTTTTGCCATTCAGTCTATTTTAATTCCAAAGCTTTATACACTTGTCTGCCCCTTTGTCTTATCCAGCGAGTCGAAGTGTGATGTTGTCGTCGCTGTTCTGTTTGTTTTAGTCAGACTGTCGTCGTCGTCGTCATCGTCATCGTCTTCATCATCCGTTTGTACGTTTTTTATTTTTATTTTTGTTGTAGTTTATTAATTTATTTCTTTTTTTTTCCATATATATTTTAATATTTTATACAAGTGCGAGGAGTGAACGTTTCGTTTCATAGAAAAACTACTTCAATTTCTTTCGCCAGAGACAATTGTTTCAGAGTTCTAGTTAATCTTTGGTAGCAAATGCTATATTTTTTTCTCTTTTCTTGTGTAATACTCGTATTCTTCTTTGTTAGGTTTTTCTTGATTAAAGTATTTGTTGCTTTTTGCTGGTTTTATGAGTTTTAGTTGTTTGGAATTATATGTTTATTTAATACTATTTAGGCCAATGTTGGTCAACTGACCCTTAGCAAGGCTGTTGACCCTTAAGGATATTGGATTTTGTGTTGGAGTGACAAAAGCTGTGGGCTTTATGGTGGGCAATAAAATTGTTGTGCAACATCACATTCACGTACTCGTGTAGAAACACATATACTCTCGTATATGTTCTCGTAGTACATACGCGTTTTATAAGTTTATAGTTGTGTGTATTTATCGCAGGAGGAATTAAATCACTATTTGAATGATTCATTTTGTTATTTAGTTAATAACACAATATGAAAGTTTTTATTATCACTTAAATAAAACGTCAATAAATAAATTAAGATTATCATAATAAAACACTTAAGATAAATATTTGAACATTATGTTTGTATTTGCTAAAAACATGGTTCTTTGTCAAAGTAAAATTTTGTCACCGCACGTCATCATCTTTTTAAATGTTTATTATTATTTATTATTCAGCTTTATGGATTTCCACTTTTTTATAATACCTACATATAAGAACTTAAAGTGTATTAAAAGTAACAGCATGATGTGACAGGATGTAAAAATGTTTTGGGAAAACTTTTAATAGCATAATGTGACCAAAGAAATTCTTTTTAGTTGAAAATGTATATTTATTTTGTCTTATTTCTCAACAAACAAAAAACATATATGTGCATATATAGCATGATGTGACAAAAAGGAAAATCTTTTTCTTTGGAAATGCTCAATTAATTTAACTAAAATCGCTTTGTGTGTGTGAAAGTGTGTTTTATAGCATAAATATAACATGATGTGACAAAAAGCAAACTGCATATTTCCTTTGGAAATTACACATTTATTTTTATATTAGTTTTTACAAATTATTATAAAGTTTTTAAATAAAAGAATAAGAAGTTTGTTAACACGCTGCTCAAAATTAATGTTGATGTTTTAAAAGGGGCCTGTCACGTTTGTCCACATTTTTTCCAATTTATTAGTTCCATACGAGAAACAGAAATCTGTGGCAAAACAACAGCGTTTCGAGGACTTTTGAATCATCGAGCGTCGACATTTATAGTGACAGGTAAACAGATTTAGAGCTTAAAATTACTCGTAACTTTTCAACTTGTCGAGAGTTTGTATATCATTTGCCACGATACATCATTCGCCAAACGATTTTGGGTTTAAACCACAGCCAGAGCATTTCAGGCAAGGCATTGGTACCTCAACTTATGACCAACACCAGCATGTTCTTCTGAAGGCATAACAAGAGCACATTGATTCCCGTTCTGCCAATTGACCTGACATTTCGTGAAGTTTTCAAAACAACGTGCATAACTGAGATGATCCATGAACTTCTTAGAGTTTTGCTGGCCGCGCCAAACTAGGAATCCCTTCCTCTGTATACCACGAAAGGCATAGTGGCCCAGTTTGAAATACCTGATACACGCCAAGAACTCCTGGGTCAATTGAATTCTTTGCGGGTGTAACCTGCGCCAGCTTTAACTCTGCCAAATTTTAAGCAACACGTCTTTGTTCTGCGACGCTTTGGTGTTACATCGACGCACGTTAGCTGCTTTATGGTTTGACCAACCGCTTGTCTTGAGTTTGACCAGCAAATTTTAAAGAATCGACTGCGGAAGGCCCTGTTTTGACTTTTCATGGTACTAAACATTAAGCACCAGATTAGACATGTGCCACCAAAACAACATGGTGATCACAGGCCGCCATTATTTATGCACGATAATTGAAAACTCCATTAGAAAAGTCTATTAGACAAGTATTCAGATAACACATCAATTTGAAATTACTTTTATTTACTTTGCGTGACATTTTCTACAAAATTCTGTGTACAATAACAGTTAACAAATAGAACAGAAACTATAGATAAGCATTTACATATGTATGTATTTATGTATGTATGTGTGTATGTAGGTGTGTCTGTCTGTATGTAGTTGCAAATGGTTAATTGGGAATTCTTATACTTAAAATTAAAGCAACTATAACATTGTAAATAAATTGGTGTAAAATTATAAACGTAATTACAAATAGGCTTTGATGTTACAGTTACTTATTGTGTTGCTGTTTCTTGTTGTTTTTCTTTTTCTTTTTCTATTTTTTGTATGAGTTTTGTTTTATTTTTTCTTCTTTTCCTTCTTTGTCCTAGTAACTACAACAAACAATAACACACAACAAAAACTCAGCCATAAGTATGTATGCATGTATGTGTGTGTGTGTGTGTAAGTGCATATGGCTGTACAGAAGAACAGTTAAAGAAAGAAAACTACCACAACGATACAAACAGCATGGAGAGAGTGAGCGAGAAAGAGGCAAAAAAAAGTCTACTAGAAGTCATTACCCGGTGAGAGGCATATTTACGAAACATACACCAGCAAACAGGTTCATTTGTTAAGTTTGTTGTTGTTTGTGTTGTTGTTTATTGCCACCCTTTTTTATGTCTGTTTAGACTATTTCAGTGAGAAATATGTATGTAGGTGTGTGTGTGTGTATGCACAACAGTGAACCTGAGTTTAATTTGATAATAGTGCAGCGTATTTTTGGCTTTAACTTTAAGGGATTTAAAGAAAATAAAAATTTTGTAACGCCGTGATGGGGGTTTTAAATATTTTTATTTTTTTTAAATTCAACTCGGGTTTAGGGAATAACAGCTTTAATAGCCTTTAAAAAGGTGAAACATTTGTTAGGAGATAGAAGAAAAATTCTTTGTAAAAACACAACGATAGTGAAATTTACGCTTCATCCAATTTGTTTAACCTTAAGCTTTAGGCAACTAATTTTTGAACAGGTGGGTTTGCAAGTTACAATCAGCTGCCAAGGTTTTTACGTATTCATATGGTAAATCAGCATAGGAAATCAGGAAATATATGTACATATTAATATACATACGTATGTATGTATGTATATGTGTGTGTGTGTGTTTATAAACCCATACACATTTTTCAAGAATAGTTTAACTCTCTTAAACTATAAAGCCCCTCAAACAGCCGTTTGCAAAAGTCTATGTAAAAACTTAATACAACATAAGCAATAAATAATCTTATTGTGACAAGTCTGGAAATGTATCTGGCAATATTTTTATTTCACAACCAATTAAGACCAACTTCACTACTGAAAGAAAAATTTACCCTAAGGGAGCATAAGCCGACCCAGAACTAGTCACATGACTGGTACCTTGGTAACCAGTATAAATTTTCTCACATACATTTGTCGTAGTAAATAATTAACTTAAATTTTTTAAATACTCAAAATTTTGTATATTGTAATATTTTAGTTTGGTATTTGTTTTGCCAGGCGCGTGCCTAATTTATTTATTTTGCCTTGGGGTCTCACATAGCCCACTGTAGTTTGGCTTACTTGTGCCTAATTTCACATGCACAAAATTGGCATTAAAACACAATCTTTTTTTGTAAAAGTGTGTGTGTGTGTGTGTGTGTGTGCACAAAGACGCGGCGACCTTTTACGTGCGTTGTGGAGAGTATTAATTTCGCTTTTTTTTTGTTTTATGAAATATGCAAATAAAATGCCCTCGTTTTTGTCTGTCTTCAATCTTTTGCTTTTTTTAGAAGCAGCATAAACAAACACAAACAAAACAATTTTGTACAGGGGGGGATTTTTTATTATTTAAAACGAGGGTCGAAAGTGCACGTTTGCTGGCTGGACGTGCAAAAGGCTTAACTTTGGCTGCATGCAGTAGACGCCAAATTTCCGAAGTTTATGTGAATATTTACTTTTGTGCAGTCGTTCGTTGTTGCAGTTGTTGTTGTTGTTGTTGTTGTTGTTGTTGTTATTCCTTAGCAAAAATTTTACCAAAGATATGTATGTGTACATACATAAACATTTTTCGAAATGAGTAATTGATGGCTTTAACTTAAATAAAACGTTGTAATTCTTATTTGTTACGATAACTTTAGAAAATTTTGGAAAAATCGTATTTAAACCGTTTCTTTTAGTTTTATATGAAACAATTATAAATTATTTTCTTATATATATATATTTTCTCCAGCTTCAGATCCTTCATATAAAGAATATTTGAATGTTGAAATTTTTTCCATGACACAGAGATGATGGACATTTAATTTTTTAGCAGAGATTCGTGAATGGATCAGCTACTGCGTGGCTGATTTTAATATTTAAATTGTTATATATTATTATATATAAGATGGATCCATATACAAAATTTGTTTGGATTTTACTTGTACACAGGCAAAGAATCCTACAATATTGTAATATATTGTAATAGAAAATATTTTATTGATCTTCCTGCATAATTCACCGGAAGAATTCATTGCATTTGACAGTGGAGCAACTGAAAGATCGATCAATAAATTGTCTACAGCTGCTTTCCAAACATCAAAAAGCTCTAAGTTACTGCTCTAGGTCTTGACATCGTAACATGATGTGTGATACTTGTTGTTGTTGTTGTTGTTGTTGTCCAACAAATGAAATTAATTAACACGTCTGTCACCACCTGTCCAATCTCCTTCCTATAATTTTCATGCATATTTCATTTGTTTGCAGGCATTAACTGGCTGAGTGTTAATTTTCCTGCCTACAAAACCCAAAACCATTGAAATAATTAATAGAATATCCAGCCATCTATTATTTGGCTAAAAGAAACAAGTGAAAAACTTGTTTAATAGAGAGCGTTTAAAGCGACAGTTTCTTCTTTACAAAACCTCGTTGCTGTTGTTATTTAGTTTAAATCATTAAATTTATTTATTTCCATTCTATTTCTTATCCGGCAATTTTTTATTTTATTTTTTTGGTTAAAAGGACCCCTTACAATTTTTACAAAAGGGTGAACCTTAAAGGAGTTGCACAAAATTTCCATACAATATTTTGTATAAGTGTGTGCTTAGGGTCTGTTCGTATAGACCGGCTGGGACTTAAATTAATATTGTTACAAATTGTTTTTGAAAGGCTTTAATTTGCATGTTGTTTTGTTTTTGTTTTCTGACGGCTGCCTTAAAAAGGGGGGGTGTGTGTTCAAAGTGTTTAGAAGTCTTTGGCTGTAGGAATTTGTTTTTTTGTTTATTGTGCAATAAGAAATAATTTAATAATGTTCACAAAACTTTACACAAAAATTAAACTCTACGGCTGGTAAAAAGTTGCTTAGTGGCAGCCACGTAAATAATTCATTGCAGGATTTCCAGAAATTTATACTTTTAAAAGCGATTTTCTTTAGGTCGAGCACATTTTATAGAGTTTACAGCCCATTATTTCTGCTTCAGCTGAGATAAATTTGGTCACCGTTTCACATTCTCAGCAATTGAAGCCAGAAAGATATAACAACTTCGTTACAATTTCTCAGCCTGACAGAACTTCCTGCAATTTAAAATAGTAGCACATAAAACTAAAATCCTGCCAACTTCAGTTTCATTTCAAATAAATATCTTTCCTTTGATTGTTTTTCTATCATCTCTTAAGCATTAAACGCTTTTCATTTAGTTTTAAATAAACAATTTCTTTTTCCACTTAATAGAAAAGGCAAAAACAAAATTATTATAAAACCTACTTCTAATCTTTCTTAAGTCTATTTGTTTTCTGTGTCTTTCTTTCGCAAATTTCCTCTCTGGCACAGAGATTTAAATGCAACTGGTCTGCTGCCTTTTTAAATAAAACTCAGTGGATTTTTCTTGATGGAATTGTTTGTTTTACCAGAAAGCAAAATTAAGTCCCCCCTTAAGCCGATTATCTTGTTATTATTATATATTTTTTTATTATTAGAAAATAGCAAACGTTTATATTTCTTATATTGTTATATATTATATTGTTGCTAATATCAGTGATTTTTTGTTCTTCTCTACAAAGTTATAATGATTGTTTCGTTTAAATAACGAACAATTTGAAAAACATGCGAAATTAATTCGAATCAAAGAATGAAGGAAAATATCGTACAACGTAGTAAAGTGCTTTACACTGTTAAAAAGGACTCATGCTTTGAGAATTTACTACCAGTATTTTAGTATTTAGTTATTGTGTTCGTATCTGTTGGAGTTTCATTGTATCTTTATGTTTAACATTGTTGTTGTTATTTCAGCTGAAAGCCAATATTGAATTGCCAACCAACATGAAGTAGCAAAAAAAAAAAAACAACTAAACCAACATCCAGAATACTCGTACATGAATTAGTCTGCAGCTACACTGCAGGCAACTTGAATAAAGCCCACTTTTGATATTTATTGCAAAATACACTTTTGGGTTGATTTTTTTTAATAACTGATAACCGAGATGGAAAAAAAGTTTTCGATTTCTATAGAACGAAAAGAAAAATCAATAAAACAGAAATATGGATAAAAAATATAAATACTCCGCCGGTATAAAAATGTTATAAAAAAATAACTCCTATAACTGCTACATACATGTCTTGCAGTGCAGTAAAACTATTACGTATATAAAAATATTTATAATTAATAAATAATTATAAAAATACTGTCTCTAATCCGGCAGCACTAATTCAATTCCGAAACATATTTACATACAAAGTTGATAATAATCTGTAGGTAGAATTAATAACTATTAAAGAAGCGCTCTAGACCCTTCGCCATTTTTTTTAGAACTTAATGGCGATGCAGTTCAGGCGTGATTGAAACACCTATTGGAATTCCAGGAATTTCCATACTAAAAATGATTTTAAGATGGTCGAGAAGGCTATCGGCCGAGCCAGTAATTTCCACGTTGGATTTTTACAGAGCGTAATAAAACTACTTTGGGCCATAAATCAAGCCTTTGAGTTACTCGTTCGAGACGAGTGTTTAAAAACGATAGACCCTGAAATTTTTAAATTTAACCAATTTTTTGTATAGACCTCGTAAATTTTAATTTGATTAAAGACATTTTAAGAAAAGAAAAAAATTGGATATTGGCTTCTTGAGGACTTAACGAACACTTTTCTGTGGTTAAAACTCTTAAAAGAGTCTTGCATTAAACTTGTGTGTGTGTATTGCACCGGCCAAACTCACCCTATTCATGTTTGACTGAGTATTTGTAAAATTCATTACTGGATTTTTTTCCCATTTTCTTTTTTTTTTTTGTTATAGTTTTTATTTTTATTTTATTTTTTGACTTCAATTTGTTGCTGCCATTGTTTTATAACCGTGGCAGCACATTTCCCTTGAACTGCACAGAACGAAAACGCATTTGCTGGCAGGTTTCTATTTTATTGTTTTCTAGTTAATTTTAATTGAAATTTGGCTTTCGTTGATATAATAGTTGGTGACTACAAGTGGCGCAAAGAGCAAATAAATCATTCTCCAGTCGTGGCGCTGTTTGAGGAAACATTCATTAATTAATATACTGTCATAAAAGAACTTTGTACGGTTTTATTAACCAAAAAAATAAACAGTTTATTAATTAAAAAATAATTAAAACTGGCAAGAAGGCCTGCAGGCAAATGGAAAAAATGGTATAATATACGAGTAAATGAGCGGCTTGACTTGTTATGAATTTCAGGTATAAGATTTTCCTTTAGCGTTTCTAATTGAAAGTGTTACTGCAGTTATATTTACACACATATAAAATTTCTGACAGTATATTTTAGTTCTACAAGTTTCAGGTCCTTTTTTGTGTATCAGAAATTTCTTAAATCAAATCTGCTTTCAGTTGTAAAACTCTGTTTTGTATATTTTATATTTTAAAGGTGGTTCCACCCAGCGCTTAATAATTTAGGCTAATGAATATTAATGTTCGCCAACATTTTACGAACACGAACACAAAATTGTAAAGCTTTTTACTGGTCGGCACAAAACATCCAGACTCGTACTCGTCGGTAGGAATCGAACCTAAGACCTCCAGACAGTTGGTCGAACACTCTACCAAACTTAATCATCGCATTTCCTTTCCTAATCTCCAGTTTTCCACTTAAGAACCGAATCACATGATCTTAGTGTTCTATCAAAATTACCTCCACGTGTTCCGCTAAAAACGATCGAGCCGTGTGGCTGGCATTGCAGTCCTGTTGAAACCAACCCATAATCCCATGATATTGAATCTCAAAGTTCTTTACCATTTTGTACATAAAAATACAAACTAATTATAAAATTATTTATAACTTACTTCGGTCAAATTATTTATATTTTGTCTTTTGGGCCTCCAAAGTGTCTGTAACTTGTTGTTTTAAGCATTTGCCAGCAGAGGCGTTCGACATCGTGCGACAGTCTCTGGTATTGCTGTCATCTAGTTCAGATTAAAAATAGTTTTAAGTACTAGACATATGTATGTATAGCGGCACCCTGACTTGGCCAATAGTGAGTAGTAAATAACTGACCGCTATTGTAGTGTTGCCAGATTGGACATATACAAAAATACACACGGCTACAAACGCTGTTATAAAATGTCACAGTTTATGGAAACAGAACGCCAAGCAAAATAAGAACAAAAGAATATAATGAAGAATTTTCTACCGACGATGTTATTATGGAATTTATTAGTTTCACAAGGATTGTCGAGAGAAACGCACTCGCGTCATGAATGTACAATGATGACGGGTACAATGATTCTTCAATTAATAATTTAACATTTTGACAAATGGCCTCATACATTTTCATGGAACGAACTTCCTCTACTTGACGTGGACGGTTATCTAAATGATTTTGTATACAAAACGTGATATGTTCGCTTCATTAAACGAATACCAGCGATTCGCTGTTGTTGTTGTTGTTGCTGTTGCTGTTGTAGTGGTTCATGCAAAACAACTGCCTAAAAGTATATCATTTACACTCATTGAACAATGACTTTAATTAGCTGGTTATTCCGAACAACTTTAATGAACTGCTGGCAAATAACAAAAATATTATTGCACATTTGCAAAAGAAATGATTACGAGATTTTCCTTACAGTCCGGCATAAATTAAATAACTGAGCGCACACCATAAATTCATGTTATTGATGTGAACCAAAAACTCTAACCAGAGACGTTTGTTCAACAATGCGCCAGATACGAGTACATATTTAAAAATTGCGTGTTAATTAAGAATAATAAATACAAAAAAAAAAATTGCGAAAAATAAAGTTATAAATAAAAAATTTCCACAGTTACACACCATAAATAAACAGCATTTAAACAGGTTAACCGGGATGCTGTGTGCGGGCCGTACAACACTATCAATGAGAAATTCAAGCAGAGAATAAAATTATTGCAATTAAATGAATATTAAAATAAGGACGAAAAGAAACAGAAAGGAGTTTAAAACAAACAACATATTTTTCTGAGCAATTTTGCAAATTAAGTACCCGTTTACGGAGGTCGAACCTGTTCGTTCGTTCGCATAATTGCATTGAAAACAAGAACAAAAAATATAATTTTGTTTTCGTTTTATGGGACAATGTTATTGTGTGAACGAACTAACAACAGGTGCGCTAGAAGTGAACTGAACATTTTAAAAAAATGTCTTATTCCTAAGAAATCGATTTCAACATCACAGGATCTTTCCATAAAGTTTTCGGAATTTTACAATAACATCTAAAATCAAATTTATTATCATTTAGTTGGTCCTGAACAGCTGTTGCTTTTAAAAATTCGTACAAATGTCCTAATCCGGCTTTGTTCTGCGCCTTTTGCCCAATTGGCGCTGCATACAAGTGCCAGCAGGTGAACTATATGGAATGTGGTACCTAAATTTAAGACCAACGAGCTGTCCGTTGCGTCCAACTACGAACCATAAAGCAGTTGAAAACGTTGCTGCTGCAAGTGAGATCGTGCTGTCGACTTCGTATTATAACGTCTCGGCTTGCAACTGCACCCGCTGCACAAACTTTAACTGAACAAGAAACTTACGCTGAACAGCACAGATACAGGAACGTGTTCTTGGTGGCTGGACCCCAAAGAAGTTGCAAACTGATCATTTAAAAATAAATTCATCAAAAAAAAAAAAAAAAACAACGAAAGCAAATTCGATATGAAACACCTGAGCGACAGTAATCGAAATGGAACGAAAAGGGTTTAGTTAAATGACCGGCTTAGTTCGTTCAGTAAGACATAGATCTATAGGCTGCGTTAATGTCTCACATACATATAATAGAAAAAACGTATTAAAAATTTTAGTGAAGGGCTGCACAAGCTTCATGGATATACATATATAGAAATGTGTACATCCGAAGCGCTTAATGAAAGACCGCTTTGTATAAAACGGATTCGCATTTCTCATTTCCCTAAAAAATATTTCAGTTTGAAAACTACATTTTTTTTTTAGCTAATTTCATGATTCTTAAAAAGAAATTAATTAATTCTGAATCGTATCGAATTCGGAATTAATTGCCAGTATTTTGAAAGCCCAAAACTTGATGTGGACAATATTTATAAACTTTGTCTAGCCGAATACAGCTTTTGCTTATTAAATTCATTAATTAGGCCAGTTGGTTACCTATTGGCGCACGTTGTGGTACGATGTCGTGGGGCCAGCCACAATGCAAACGAAATATAGTTTTCATATTTTCTCTCCAAGCACAAAGACAAAAGCGGCAAACCATTTCATAAAACACATTAATTTTTTTTAATCAATTTTCACATCAGCCAACTCTTAATGACTCATTTGTCTTTTAAGGGAATAAATATGTGCCATACATTCGTGTGTCTGTGTGTTTGTATGCATATCCTTTATTTCAATTCATTTCACTGCACCGCTCCATAATTACTAATACCCCAGTATGTACTTCCATAAATCTTCCACTCATTTACCAACTTGCTGAGCGAGTCCTTAGACCATTAATGTGTTCAAACTGCATTTGCCAAACAACCGTAATCGTTAATTGAAAATAAAGAAACAAACGAACAAATGAACAAACGAGCAAAAAAAAAACGAAACGAAAACAGAGAAAATGGAAAACCTGAAATGAAAATCAATTATATTGAAATTTAAGTTTGTCTGCAACATTTCCTCATTTAATATTTGCCCCAGCACCAACAGCTTGCAAATTGCTTTTGTTTTTATATACGAGTATTGAAAAAAAACGTTGAAAAAAGTACAAGGAAAAAAAGAGATTGAAAAACTAAAAGATGCAGATGAAAATGATTTGAATTTTAATTGATTTTTCATTAGATTTAAAAAAAAAAAAAAAAAACCTCAACAAGTTTTTAACGTATTTCACTTCTTCTTTTTTGTTGCCGGCTTGAAAAATGCCATAGTTTTTCAATTATATTCTGGGAAAATGTATTGATTTGTTAGTGGGTTATGCCCATAGGAAACTGAATTGAAAAACTTAAAGAAAAAATTGAAACATATATATGTATAAATCGAAGGCATTTTGGCAATAATGATGACGTTAGATCAATGGTTTTATTGCGAATATGTGCGTTTGTGGGCTTTAAAATAATAAATAAAAATGTTTTAAACATTCAAATTTACGATTTTAACATATACTAATGTAATCATTTGGTTCTGAATTGACAAGCAAATAGTTCTGCAATTGTTTAACCTCGTAAAATTGTTACTAATTATACTCGTATATCTGAAGTTGTTGGTAGGCTCAACAGCTTTAGGGCTAACATTTTCACTCAAATGCTCAGATATCATCAATGAACTTTTAAAGAAATTTACAACAGTTTTGATAATTTTTAGCAAAAAATCCAAAAAAAAAAACTGTTTATTTTAGGGAATTTTTATAGCTGATTTCGAAATGTTTTCTTTGGTTGTTGCTGAGAAGTTCAACCGAATAGCTTTGGACTTAGTATAGGGTATAGAATTATTCAATATTTTTTAGTTTTGTAGATCTGTTTGTTCAGGGGAATGGGCCAGTGCACTCAGGGCAAAGTTGTTGATTGCTCTCAACCTGGCGAGAAGCCAGCAGCGATCCCTGAAAATGGACTGGTCAAGCTGACATACTGCCTCCCCGTGGCGCCCCTGGATAGCCCCTACAGCACCCGCTTAGAGGTGAACCAAAGTGTGCAGCGAATCCCCTCTGTCCAGGGGTCTAAACCAGGACCCGGTCCTCCAGGTTTCGGGGGTTGTGCGTGGGGGTAACTTCCCTACCGTGTAAAAACACACTAGTTACGACACAACAACAAAGAATAACTTTGTTGGTTGAGGCCCAGGTTCACCACGGACTGTAGCGCCAAAAGAAGAAGAAGAAGAAGATCTGTTTGTTCATCCATTCTTTGCATTCATAAAACCCAAAGAGCTTAAATAATTAATTATAGAACATGCAATGTTCAAATATTAAAAAAAAATGTGATTAATGAAAGCACCTTTTATTACAATAACTATTCGACAAGTGTTCACTTCAATTGAATCAAAGATTTGTCTGTCCTTATGCCCTGATAGAAGGTCTTTTTGGTACAATTTTGATTAAACAGCAATCACGTTAATTCGCTTAATCTGTCTCCGTAAGCACAACTAAAGTCATTCTCAACATAAGCGAATTTAATAAATACAGTGAAAACGTCTAAAAACGGACCGGTTCACCCTTGTGGTGTAGTTGTCCGCTTATGAGAGAAATGCACTTTCTTTTATTTTAAGTTTGAATCTACAAAAATTTTCCCTTAGATTGGATAGAAAGTGTTCGTTATGAGAGTTTTTACTGTTCATACATAAAATTTTCTTTGCTTTACCCCCACCCTTAAAACTGCTTTTAAGTCAGAGACATGGGAGCCAAAACATATCAAAGTAGAATATTATATTTCACTCATGTGCTCAAATAAATTCTCTATTTATCCCATATTCACTCTCACACCCACTTCATAGTGCTGGTAAATGGTTTTTTATACATTTTTTCATTTTAAAATTTCTTTTAATTGCCATTTTTAAGATTTGCAGCACTGCAGCTGCAGAAAGCAAATATTTAATAACGCAAAGAAAAAAGTACTGACTAAAATAAAATTTAATAGAAGAAAAAAAACAGTTACTAACCATCCCGTTTTCTCTTCTAGGAATATAAAAAAAAAACATGGTTAATTGCTGAACAATGAATAGAAACCTACCGAAAAAAATAAAAGCCATCATAAAAGCAACAAAATAAAAAATTAAGTTAAAAAAAGGAAAGAAAAATAGAACAAAACCAGCAGCAACACGGCAGCAGTAGCAGTGGTGGAGAGAAAACAGAAAACAAAACACAAAATACAACAAAAGACAGGAGACAAGAGTAAGAAAAGCAAAGCAAAGCCGGGCAACAACAATAACAAGATAGAGAAGAAAAACTTAAAACATGTTACAACCAACATCATGTGGCCCCGGGCCACCGGCTAAAACATTTGAATTTAATAATAATAAAAACGAAATGAAGCAGCAAAACCCCAAAAATGAACAGCAAGAAAAATCACAAGTTAAAACAGAATATCAAAATGGAAGAAACCATCAGAGTAAGAAGTGCCGAGCAGCCGAAGTGGTTGATGCCAAACACAATAATGATGTTTACGTTGGCAGCATGGACGGCCATGCGGACGTTTATGAACAACAGCAGCAACAAAAGCAAGCTAAAAATTTCAACACGAATTTTAACAATAAGAACAACAATAATAACTGCCATTTGAAAAACATCAAATTATATTTGAACAAAACTACGGCTCCAACACAAACACAAACTATAACTACAACTACAACAAACGACATGGCCGGCCGAGCAGCTTTAAACTCAAACATTTTTAATGCTCACTCCTTCAATTTGGCTGAATTGGCAGTAACAAAAAAATCAACAAAATACTTTGTTACTCCTACCGCCATTTCGACAACAACAAGGGCAACAGCAACAACTTCTTCTAGTTCTACTACCAACACTCGTTGTCATTCCTCTGCCGCCACAGACACGGCAACAGCAACATCACAACCAATTACAACGGTAGCAACAGTAGTCGTAGCAAGCGTTGCCAACAACTTGAATAAGTTTTGTTGTAACTTTGCAACATCGACTGCGACAACTACAATTTCTATAAAATGGATTTTAATGTTTCTAATGCTTTTTAACATTTTGGCACAAACACCGCATCAAGTGGCAGCTGAAAAGAGCAAACACTGTAAGTAGCACAAACTTCTTTTTTTTCCGCCTTCTTCTTCTTCTTCTTCTAGTTTTGCAAATTGGAAACAGTTTCCATATACATATATTTCTCTTTTTGCTCTATTTTTAACAATTGACCAATAAATATTGATTAAACTTATTATAAGTTTTGATAAACTTTTTCTTTTTTTTCGCCCAATAGCAGCAGTCTTTTATATGTTGTAGAAATTCGTTTGAAATTTTTTAGCACAAACAGAAGAAAAGAAAACTCAAACTTTAATTTATTATAAAAATAGAAAAATATGACCGTAAACAAACACACATAAATGAGAAAACTCTGCGGGCGGCCATTTTTCTTGGTCTTTTGTTATGAATCTGCATCTACAATGAGAAGATTTTATTTAGAAATCAGCAGGCGTGAGGGACAAAAAGAAGTTGACACAAAGTTTTAGAAAGGGGGAGGGGGGACAAAGTTGTCAGTAGGTCAACAAAACACTGGTTGTGGCAATCATATATTTTGTTACAACAATACGGAAAAACAGAAGAAACAACTTTCGTTGGAATTAGAAAATCTTAAGGCCTGTGTCATGATCTCGCACTTTGACGTTTGGCAGCATTTTGAGAAACGCAGGCTGAGTTTTAGGCTACAAATCTCTTCTTCCTCTCACCTTAAGTATTACCCCCGCCGAAATGTGTGTCGTTTACGAATCGCCAAGCAAATCTGTCTTATACGACTATTATAGCGATTATTGTACCATTAATTGTACAATTCTAAAGCCACCAAAACTTTCCTTAGTCGGCGATAATTTGCCAAAGCAAACAAATTATTGTCACTTGTGGCAACAAACCCAGAATTCTAGTAAAAAGGATATACTAGTGAACATGCACGTGCAGGTAGCTGCTAGTTTTTTTTTTTTTTTTAATAATTTTCAGTCTGCTTTTGAAAGCACGAGTGTTCAGCACCAGTAATTGCAGTTGTTCTTTTATAATATTCATGAAAAAAATGGAAATGTTCACGTTCAAAATGAAAACGTTGCCACAAAAATAACCTTAAAGCTTAAAGATCTCAGAAAGAAAAAAAAATAATCAAAGCCGTGAACTTTTGAGTTTAAATATCTTGGAAGTCCAGTTAGCCAGCAGTGGACTTTAGTAAAAACTTACAGTAATGAGTCCAAATTAAGGCGTGACTTGTTTCAGAAAAGAACGAACTCTAATAGATTGCAAACGATATTTGGCCGCAGATGAGGGGCTTAAGTTCAACTGAAATTTGCTACCCGAACAAATAAGTTAAAGTTGAATTAGAAAAAACACCAGCGTTATTGATATTGATTTATTTTTACTTTGCATTAAACTAACAACTATTTTATAGTTATTAAAGGCAATAGATCTATAAAAATTTACTGCTTAAAAACGCTGTTACAATTGTATCATTGGCAACATTTAATTGCTTTCGTATTTTCCGATAAAGTTCGCCGATAATATCGATAGCGTAAACCACTTTCGATAACTAGTTAAAAATTAAACTATCGAGTGTCTTGCAACGCTACAGACTTCATGTAGCCGTCACTGAACCAGATTTAATGAAAGTGTGTGTGTGTGTGTGTTTGCTTATTTAGAACAGTGTGAAAGCGAAATGCAGATTTTTTGACACCTGCAGCAAAATTTGCCTACAAACATTTCTTTCACACAACATCCCAGGAAAAGTTTAAGACTTGTGCAAGAGTGTTAAATGTCCATTAGGGGCTTTAAGGGACTGTCTCACAATGTCGAATGTAAATTGTGGCATCACTGATACCAGACCAAGTATCCTGGCAAATGCCATCAAACGATGTTTTGTCAAAATACCGATTGATATAGAGCCAGAAATGATGTTTTCTCTCCTTCAAAACTGCATACAATCCTTAACGTACGAGATACAGAAACAGTGACTTGATTTTCATAATTTGCGATATATATGAAACATTTTAAATACTCTTTTGCCTGAACATTTCATCCGGCCAACAATCATTTCTTAGCGCAATTTATGTCTTTTGTGCGTCTGTTTTGCAGGTAAAATTGTTTGCTTGTATTTTGAACAAACAACCCTCATCAAAAGCACATTTTTTTCTCTGAAAGAAACACTGATTTTGGTAGTTAAACAAATGAATTAAATTTATAACCTAAAAGGAGGAAAAAAAACAAAAATTAAATAAAATCAAAAGCGGCAAAACAACAGATGACAGAAAATCAGTTGAAGACGACAAAAAAACAAAAAAATTGTGAGAATTTAATTTAATATTTTTTGCGACTTTAATGTTTTATAAAACTTTAATTTTATATACAACTTTAATTTTATACACAACTTTAATTTTCTTATACTGTAAAGCAAGAGAAATTCTGTCACTTTGCGGATTTTTATATTAAATAAATTGTTGTTGTCAAAATTTGCAGATTTCTTGTTCGCATAAAACTTGTTTTTTTTTTTTTAATTTAAATAAAAATTTGATTAATATGTTAAAACTTTTTCTACACTTGTCACATACCGTCTCCACAAGTACAAGCAGTTGTATTACAAAAAAAAAAGAAATAAATAAATAAAATATAGGAAGAAGAAAACGGATTAAACAACTGACAAGACAAATTGAAAAAATGTATTTTTGTTGTCATGACAGGCTTACAAGAGATTTTAACTCATACGAGTACAAGTGCGTCAAACAGTTTTTGTCTTAATAACATTTTGATAAACGTGGTGTAAATATTTCTTTTCGTTAAAGCCAGGGCAAGGATTTATATAGCACGAATTCTTTAAATAGATATGGGGAAACAAAAGTGACAGGCTAAACAGCGGGGCACATACAATCCGTCCGTTGCCTTTTTAACTGGCGTTAATGCAACAACGGATTAGGTGGCCCCATTGAATTCCCTGTTAATGCATATAAAATCTATATTCTTCTACGAAGATCTAAATCCAAAGAAATAGCTGTCAAAATACTCAGCGTTTGTTAAAAGCTAAAATTTGTCAAACTTGCGTTGCGTTGCGTTGAAGTTGACGTACTTTAGCTGTACTTTAGCTTAGTTGTCAGTTGAAAGAGGTGACGGATAACGCATTCTATGTGTCCCGGCTATAAAAACAGAAATTTTATTGGCAAAAGAAAAACATCAAGCCTTAAAAAATCTTTTAGCTATTTCCAGCTTCTGTTTCACACATTTCGCCAGAAGAAGAGAAATGTCTAGGCTCCTGAGTTGGTAGCCCGAAATTAACACAGAGACCTTAAGCCTTAAACCAGCTGGGTAGGCATTCCCTTCAATCTAGTTCTTTGCACAGACCTGTCGCAAGGCAACAGCACCTCGCAGATTTGCGAGCCGAAAGGCATTCTGGGGGCGTGTGGGCCACCGTTCTGCCAACTGACCTTTGGTGAAAATTTCCGAAGAATATGCACAACCGCAGTCATACATTAACTTTCAACCGAGCAACCCCTTGCGATACCTTTCCCGGAAGCAGAGTGCCCTGACTGGGAGTAAAACCGTCAGCGCTTAATCTGCGCCCGCGGGGAATAGTAGTAGTAGTGGCTGCCAAAATAGTATCTTTTGTGCACAAAACTATTGTATATTCTCTTCAGCCTGGGTCTGGGTTTTTTGCTATTCACATTTAAACTGTGTTCGCCCCTTTTCTCGCAATCTCAACTCTCAATCTCTACTGTCAATAAATATGTTTAATATTTATCATTTGGTAACATATTTTCAATAGAGATTTTTCCACTTTCTTTTTTTATTATTAATTTTGTCGATGTTAGTGCTCTGAACCAAACGTTGCCAAACGTAAAAAATATAATATTGTGGACAAAGTGCAAAAACGTTTACACACACACACACACACAGTGTACATGTGAACAATATAATTTATTTTATTTTTTTTATAAACTATTTTATGCACATTTATTGGTTATCATATTTAAAAGCAGACGTATGAGTTGCAAAAAAAAGGATGTATTACTACTATGACAAAACATGATTGGTATTTAGAGACAGGTTCGTGCATGCTCGCACATTGTTAAAGGCAACAACAACGACGACGACGACAAGAAGAAAAAAAGCTCATATTTTGCAACTGCTGCCACTGAAGACAGACAAGTGGTTGCGGACAACCTTTGGGCCATAAAACATGATTTATTAAAGCTTTACAAACTGATAGAGTTTTAGTTAATAATTATGCTAATACTTGATTAAAATTCTGTGTTTGCAACATGTTGGCATTAAACAGGAAAGTGAGGTGCTGAAAGGCGCCACAAGGCAAGGCGCAGTTGCAAAGCCTGTGTTAAATTCCTTTATGTTTAGGACTGAAACACGAAAAAGTCTAATGCAACAGATCTAAACAGAGTATAGCTTAGGGCTGCGACCACTCAAATAGTTGTACCCAACCGCGAAGATGAGTTACGTGGTGGCAGCAAAGTTGAAAAGCTTGCAAATCACTTACTTGTAATTTCTTCTACACAAACTAGACACACACACTTGCACAAAGTTTAACTTAGAACTTCTAGAACTGAACTCAAGACAATCGAGGTTACAGGCTCCGTAATGGCCACGCAACTGAAATCTACTCCAGCCTAAAGTTGGTTGATTTTAGTTCTCTATATATTTTAAAGTTATTTCTGTCTTTTTTCTTACTCTTATTACTAGTTAGTGAATCAAACAATTAGGGATCAGTGAGTACCCTGGCGCACATCCAAGTTGCATATGCTGTAATGCCCCTCAACACTATATCCGTGAGAAGAGTTCTCTTTGAATTACGTGAGGGGTACGCCAACGTTTAGCTAATGTGCGGAACTTTCCTGATAAGATTTAATACCTCAAGGACTAGTTTTTTCAATGGTAGTGGTTAGTAAGTCCTGTTCAACCATCATATAATTATGATGTAGTAGGGATACAGTGATACCTCCTACTCACCACAAAATCGGCAAGTGTCTGCGCTAGAAATTTTTGGAATGGAACAGAATTGAGCTGTGAGGCAATCTGTGCTGGAACAATATAAGGAACTAAAAAATCTCTATGTTTACTTGCGTCACTTTAGAGGGGCCAAGTGTTGAGGTGCTTTTGAATGAGATTCAAAGCCGCTCAATTGAGGTCTCTAGGTCTGCTTTACACAAGGCAAAAACTAAACTGTTTCTGAATATGAACAGAGCAGTGTCAACAACAACAATAGTAGCAGTTTCGGAGCTCTCTGTTATCAGAGCAAGAATTAGTTTAGAAGGGAAAGAAGGTACTAGGTTTTTCTTTGGATTTGGCAGGTACAGTGAAGTGCTGAAAACTTTTGGCACATTTTGCATGTATTAATTAAGGCTACCAGCGAAGTGGAGCAGCTGTGTCCTTGATGGATAGATTTTAGGTCTTAGCACAATCGTAGCATTCTTTTGAAAAATACCAGCTAAGAAGATATAGCCAAACAGTTTCCTTGGCATACAAATGAAGTTATTTGTTTCTTATATTCTGTTTTCTTAACCCCCCTTTTCATGATGAGTGTCCCAGCAAATATGTTGAGCAATACAACCTTTTTCATGATGGGCAGAAGGTTAAAGCAATTTTTCAGATTGTAATAGTCAAGACTTGAAGGGGCTGAAATGAGTAGGCAACTGTTTCCCTAAGGAACTCAAGGAGAGTCATAGGCTCCATCATTGAAATAACATGACCTTGCAACAGATAAGGAGAACATCTTGGGCAGTATAAATCATTTCTTCAATGAAATGAGCTGTGTTGACCCGCTCCGTGCAACCTTCCCCAAACTAAATCATAACCAAATTTGTCCCTTAATTAGAAATGCAATAACACAGCTGATCCTTTCTTTCTATTTGTTTTTTCTTTATTACCACGAATTATAACACCAGAAAAAAAAAACGTTCCTCAAAGCATAAATTACCATGTGCTCGTGCCATGAAAAATGTTCATAAGAGTTTTATAGACTCCACATGAATTTATGTATGTACGAATATTTATAATATTCTATAAAAATACATTTTTATATATTCTGTATATTTATATTTTTTAAGGTTTTTAATATTTTGTTATTTATCTACGTTCTGTTTCGTTTGTTTTTTTTTTCTTTTTGGTTTTTTGCCATTTTTGTCGTATGTTGCAAACTTTTCTGGTAAATCATGTTGTAATGACAATTTTTTGCGTTTCAGGTATAAAAAAAATGCCACCAAAACTCCAGACAAACTCCACTTAGTCAAACAGTTTATATTCATATTATAAATATATGGAAAGGTCTATAAATAATTTACTAAATTGGTTTTTTGTTTCCAACCATTTTGCATAAAGAATGATGAGCGCTGCTGCTTGTTACTGCTATGGGAGACCGTGAGCCGTATTATTTTATGTACTGACTTTTATGTTTTATGATCTCGCATTTATAGCCGCAATTTTTTATCAGCTAGTTACATATGCTTTCCTTTAGGGCCAGGTAGGGATGAGCAAAGTACTCACATCTGAGTTAAAAGGCAGGTTTTTTGGCCATTCAATTTACACAAATTTATTAAATATTTGTAGATCTTTAACCTGCTGCAACTTATATCCGGAAACGGGCTCCAATCACCTCTTAATATGTGGCACATAATGTGAATCAAGGTCATTCACTATTTTAAAGGTTCTGCTCATTTTAAAGCTTCATGTTCTGAAGGACACCAAAGAGCAGTTAGTTTAGGTAAAGTTAGGTTTAAGCGGAGTAACTCATCACTAACATGCTATTGTGAAGCCCTTTTTTGTGTACAGTAAACGAAATGGTCGCATTTGTAATATCAAAAAATTAAAATAGGCCGTATTAATTAAAATTTATTTAAACTTCACTAAGTAAATGTTTTAATTGCAATAAATTGTTATTATTACCTGAAGTATTATTTTGTACTGTGTAAAGGGAAAAAGTTAACAAACAATTGAATTTATTTTATTCGCCTTAAAGCTATAAAATCTATATTGTATTAAAAAAATATAGCTGGGTTTTAAATATTTGAACATTTTCTAACAAGTTGTCGACCAGCAGCCCAAAGGTTGTAGGTTCGATTCCTAACAAAGCTGGGCTTCATGGGAGAACAAAATTCCGAATTGAATATCAACTTGTGCTTTACTGAATTGGCGGCGCTAACGATGCTCGTTGCGGTGGTCGTAAGTCAATCCACAATTAAATGTCAACTATCAGCTGTTAAATGAGTTATCAAAGAAATCGGCGCTGCCAACTCTTAAAAAAGAACAACACCCAATGCAGCTTTACTTATAATAACGTGCACGAAACCTCGCCATGTGAATTGGCAAATTGTTCGATCAACAAACCCCAGAGTTGAAGGTTCGATTCCTAACAAAGTTTTGTGTTTCTGTGGTCAATGTTGAAAACAATATAATAGCATTTTTCGACTATCGACGAAACTGTTCAATCGTTCGTCTGATCATATTTCATACTAGAACAAAATGTTGAATGTTGTTCTTCTTTTAAAAGCTATTAAGCGAACGAACGAACGAACGACTAAGTTCGATGTCTGTTAATTGGCAATGAATTCAGCCACTGCAGGCAGGAGAATAAAGTCCTCAAAGTAGAACAGAATACGATTTATTTATGTATGAAAACAAAACTAAAGCCACATCAATATTTTTCGTTTTTATCGACGAAACAAATCACGGTCTGTTATAATTTCATTATAATTCCAGCCCGCTTTTATATTCGATACTCATATGTTTATTTTAACAGCTTTTAGCGCCCTTCAGAGCCGCCACGTTAGTGGACATTTATTATATTTGGAAGTTGTTATTTATGGAATGTCACTTCTTCTGGTTGTGTGTTTGGCGGCGGCCAAGAGATTACAAAGAATTTACTTTCCTTCGCTTGTTTTTTGCCGCTGCGCTATTCACAAACTGTTTACAGAAAATACAAAATTTATTACGTTTAGAGGAGATTTTGGAAAATAATGATTCATAAATCACTATAATTTTCAATGCTAAAATATCTCATTGAAAATTGTATTCATGGTGCTGCTACATTCATTTTGTGGCCATTTGACCAAACAATGATTATGATATAAAAGAATTATGAAAAGCATAATAAATATTTTTAAAAAGCGGGCTTGTAATTGTACGGGAAATCCACAAAAAAATTTAAACTATTTCATTACATAAAAGTCATTAAATAGGCAAAAATTTGCGGCTTGCAAATAATACACAAATTAAAAGCGATAATTTCATAAAAGGAAGTAGAAAATTTTGGTTGTAGTTTTTGGGGAACTGGCAGAAAAGTTTAAGTTTTTATCTTTTAAATTTAACTGCGGCACTAATATCATAATTTTCAACAATTATTTCGGAACTAAAAGTGTCTCAAATTTTGCTTTAAAACTATTTAATATAATTGTTTTCTAAATCTAAGCTCGACAAAAAATATAATTTGTGCTTTTCCTTGTACTGCTCAATCTTGCCATGAGTATGTGTCCAATTTTGCAGGCACTGAAGCAACAAATTTAATTTTTCCCTAAAAAACCAAGTTTTAAGCTATTCCCAATCCTTAAAGGAGTAAGAACCTCATTTTTCTTGGTATGAAGGTTGTGGTTGTGATAGAATGTGGTCCAGTTTTGGTAACCAGAATCAAACATAATGTTATGGTGCCCAAATTAATACCATAAAAGATTTTGCATGCTGAATATCAACCATAATCCGCTGAGAAGGGCTCAGAAACTCAATTCCGGAAGTACCCAGCTCCTGAAATGGCTGGCGTTTATATTCTATACCCAAACATCAGCGCCAAAGAAGATGGCTTATGTTCAATTTCGATTGGATTACAAACTTTGAAACGGCATGGGGCTGTCATTAAAATAAAATATTGACGGTAATAGCAACTAATCGAGTGTGACCTTAGGGAACTGAAGTGGAGCAGGGTTTGATGTGAACAGTGGCCGATCAGGGGTTAGTTGGTCCTAAGTTGAAGCCATGCGAATTAAAAAAATGCTCACCACGCAAAATACGTTCAAGATTTCCGTCCGAGTCCGATCAATGTCTTAAATTGTTTTGTTATATCGCTAAATGCAAATTGAAGTCGCTTAAGAGGTCCAAAAAACCCTTTGCTTAGTGGGAAAACCAGACAGTCTAGAGTCAGTTTTCTGTGCAGCCTGATTTATTATACATTTCCAACTCAAAAACTTAATAAAATTAACCAAAAAGAATTTTTTTTATTTACTCCAATCTACATATATGGAAATATGTGCGTTTGTTCTCTTATAACTTTCAAGCTGATGATTAAATGTGAAATATTTTAAATGTTTATATTTGGTTTTGTTTGTCAAATAATTATAGGTTTATTTAAATTAACTAAAACAAAGAATTTTACCTTTCGAAAGAGGCTTTAATTTGATTATCAATATGCATAGATGTGCGTTTGTTTCTCTATAACTTCTAAGCTGATAATTCAATCCGAAAGATTTTTAACTATTATAAGCGTTTTGGTATTTCAAATGATTATAGACTAAAGAACTTTATCTAAAAGAAAGAATTGCCTTCGCTGGCTTGTGGGCGGTAACTTTAAAAAAAGCCATCAATTTGTTTTAAGTTCATACATTTAAGAAATTTTGTTTTCCTCAAGACGGCATTAAGCTTTTTTGCTGCTTAAATGCTTAATACAACTTTTAAGCAAAACTTTTGTCCGATATTCAAGAATACTGTTGAAATATTTACTTTTGTCGCAGAAATAGTTCTGGTTATCAAAACTCGTATTTCAACTTCTTTAAACCCGTTTTCTACTGCCTCTGCTCGATATAAATCATTTGAAAATCCTGCTGGTTGGCATATCTACTTAGACCGTAATTAAAATTTATCAAAAGTATTTAAGAGATTCTAAACTCTTTTCGGTCATTATTTGGCCTGACAAACCAAAGAGCAAAAGAACCAGAAACAGAGGAGAACAGCAACAACTAAAACAGCAGCATCAGTAAAGAATACAAAAATCCTACATAATTGTCAATTAAAGTTGGCAAAACGAAGTTGCCTTTTTTTTTTTTTGTTTTTTGTTAACAGTGTGTCTGATTGCTTTAAATTAAAAATCTCCTTCTGCTGGAAGCAGAGAATGAAATGAAAAATTTTAAAAGCCACCTTCAAACTCAGTACTGGGTACTTTAAACAAGTACTTCTACTCATACATAAAGTACTCGTACTTCAGAAACAACACTTTTACATTTAAAAACACACACACACACACACACCGAAAGAAAAACTTTTGTAATGTTTTGTAAAGCAGGAAAATGACGAAAAAGAAAAGAAAAAAGTCAACGACAAGGATAAACTAAGAAGAACTGGGAATATTGGAGAGAAACAAAAGAAATATGTATGTAAAACTGTCGGTTCATGTAAATTTGTATGAATGTGTCATCTACATGTGTGCAGATGTATGTATTTGCATTATTTTATTTGAAATTAATTACAAAACTTTTATGGCTTAAAAGCTGAACTGGGGTACAAGCCAGCAATTAAACAAACACACGTACACATTGACACCTACAGGCGCGCACATACACAGATGTTGTACCAGCAGTAAAATTAATTAAAGTGTTGCCAGCCAATCTGTCAACCATGAATCAAGGTCTTCCACTGCTGGAGTGCTAAGGACTATGAATAGAAACTACCGGGCCTTAGGAACCGACATCCTCATCTGTCGCTGTAGTTGCAAAATGTGTCTGTCTTCTCTGATAATCTGTCAACAAGAAATGAAGGCCTTTCAAAGAACGAGTAGTAAAATAAGGTCTTCCAATAGGCGGCTACTGAACTCTAAGAGCCGTTACCAGTCACTTTGTTGAAGCTTCAAAGAAGGAGTGTTAAAATAAGGTCTTCTTCTCTCAATAAGGGCTTCTTCTATACTCTGAGAGCCAACAGCAGTCATTATGTTCCAAGCATCAGTTGTCGTATTAGCCGCCATTTACTTGCATTCAGTCTTCCCAGATAAATCGATCTTCCCCGACATTTTGTCTCTTTCAAAGAGTCTTTTATTCAGTTTGTTTTGCCAAATCACTGCGGACTTTACTTGTTCGATAAATTTCAACGCTTTTGCTGTTCAAAATGACACAAAAATTGGCGCTGGCGGTAAAAAAGTGCTGATCCCGTGGCTGAAGCTAAACAATCATATACATGTGGCGACGCTTGTTAGATGAGGCCTATTTATCGATTTTAGGCTGACACTAATCCACAGAAGATCCAAGAGCGTCCAATGTGTTCCTTAAAAGTTGCCGGCCGTAATATCGGTTCTTATAATTCTTTGACAATAAATCCAATCTTCATTTTAAATTGACCAATCAGAACCCGAAAGGCAGGTCTCGAGTATTATTTTGTTTCTACTGTAAAATACTGCAAAAATCTTAGTTAAGTGGTTTTGCATTTCAGCTAACGATTTTCAGATTAACTGATTATCATTGCAATTAAGATTAATTTCAGTGTTAAGCCCCCCCTTCGGCAAGTGCTATTTTTATATTAAAATTTTCTTGCAAAAATATTTTTCTTTATCTTAAATTGTTGTTGTTATGACGATAGTAAAATCTTCG
Organism: Epicampocera succincta; assembly: GCA_932526305.1. Taxonomy (NCBI): domain Eukaryota; kingdom Metazoa; phylum Arthropoda; class Insecta; order Diptera; family Tachinidae; genus Epicampocera; species Epicampocera succincta. The sequence continues at coordinate 6,099,629 of OW052035.1, read as the reverse complement.
TTAATGAATTTTCAGTTTAAGCACTTTTTGTTCTTCTTAAAGTTACTCGTTAAACAAAAAGCGAAGTGACTTAAAAATTCCTCCGAAATGCACAAGATATTAAAACGGGGGATAAAAAAATTAATAAACATCTTCGTTAATCTGCCATCTTTTTTTTCCTTTTTTACTCTCTTCTCACTGTCTTCTGGTCTCGCCCTCTCCCAGGTTTTTCATTTATTTTTGGCTTAAAATGTCTAAAGGGAAATTACTTAAAACAACTTCCGCATTTTGTGTCAGCGGCGTGTGAGATTGAATATACGCTGACTTTCAAATAAAGTGTTTTCCGAGAAAAAGAACGATAAAAAATCCTGATTACAAACATCCTTTAGGAGATGTAAATTTAAATTTTCATAATTTTTTATTCAACTGCACAAAAGCAGATCATAATTTTAAAAACATGGAAATGGCATATCAACGAATACGAAACTAAGAGTTCGCTGCATCCTTAAAGTGTTTTCAAATAACAAATCGATTTCATAGTGACAGGTTGGGCGCCAGCCAGATGTTGTTCAAACAAAGAAATCCTGTCTTAGAAATCAGGTGGTTTTGAATTACGTTTAATATGAAAGATTTCAGTTATTTGGGTATTGTTTTTTTAATTGGTACAACTAAAGCCCGGTACAACGAACGATGTACAATAATTTCCGGCTCATTCATTATATTGAAAAATGCTGTTGCTCCGTTGATGATTTTTTTCTTCTTTTTCGCATCAACCTGCTATTGTTTTTAGTCGTACATAAACACTTTTACAGGCTCATTTCTAAATTGATTTTCAATTTTAAAACTACTCAGAATATGAGATTTTTTTTTTCATTATTATTATTTGTATTATTTATACATAAATAAGTTTTTCTTACTCCCTGCACTTGTTAAAAAATAAAATTACAATATTTTTCATATTGATTATTACTAATAATGTAGTGGATTGTGTACAAATGAAAAAAACCAAAGAATATTATTTACATTATGGAGAATTATTGGAATGGCTTTAATGGCTTTTTCGCTTTTTATTTTACCATATTTATTTATCAATAAAATTGTACGTTTGGTTATAAAAATTTATTCGAATATTGGGGTTGAATCCACAAATCCACAGAGATTTAACTAGTTTTCATATTTTTATTGCTATTTTTACTTCTGTTTATTTCTTGGCTCTTCAACAGTAAAATTATAATCATAATTTGAATTTGATGCTACAAATATTGGAAATATTAACAATGTTTTACACGTTTTCTTTATTTCGTTTGCAGCCCAAGAAAATGCCATAATTTATCAAAAGTCTCAGGGGTAATTTAGTTAAAATATTAAAATAAAAAACATATTTGAAAAAAAAATACACAAATAAACACAATTAGGAAGGAAGCAAATAAAGGGATTTTTTTTTAAATAAAAAGTTTCCTGAAACGAGAAAAGTTTCTACAATGTTCTGCTTCAACTTATTTTTTAGTGTTCTGGAAAATATAATTTAAATTTGAGTTTAAACTTGTTGTACAATTTTTCCAATTGTTTTGCAATTAAGGATTTTCAGTTGACCCGTTTAAGTTAAATAAGAGATGAAACGATAAAAGTTTCAAAAATACACATCGATATCCTGAAAAAGGAGATCAATTTTAAAGGTATCAATATACCTGGTGTGCTTATAACAAGAAGTAGAACGCGTTACGCTATGAATTCTGTGATGCGACGGCTTAATTACTATCAAAAGGTGGTCTTCGTTTTTAAGACAGAAACTTTTTGAACGTTTATTTTATGCCACTGCCTCCAAACCAATTAGCAATTACGCTTTAGTATCCGCCAACGAATTCAAAACGTGAAAATTTTCGCACTTTATCTTTTCTAGAAAAATTAAAAATGTTGTAATTTTTCCCTCTCATACGAATTCGTATGATTTTCTTTGACACGCTTGAGCAACTTTTCATGTTTTATTAGTCCCTTTTCTCATATTTCGATTTAAAAATAAGCGTTATTTTTAAATTTAATATACAATTTGTTTTTTTTTTTTTTTTTGTATTAAATGTTTGCTTGTTTCGATTTTCATTTCATTGCCAATCTTTAAATAATTATGTGTTAAACAAAACGCCATGCAATTATTTGCTGTCATTTATTTTCATGCCGCATGTAGACTTCATTATTTGTTGGAATACTATAAATTAAAGTAAACACGTGTACGAGAATGGCTGCGTGTGCGTGTGCGTGTGTATGTGTGTGTGTGTTGATGAAAATTTCATATACACACGTTGGCTTGTTTTTATATTTGACGACACATTTATGTGTGTATGTATTTGTGCATATGGGCATTTCCGATAAAATCTGCACCATGCCCAAAATCGTAGGCGTTATTATTATGAAAATAATGTCACATTCGAAATAGTGTCACGTTTGAAATAATGTTACATTTATAATAATGTTGCGTTTGAAATAATGTCACATTTATAATAGTGTTGCGTTTGAAATAATGTCACGTTTGAAATAATGTCACGTTTGAAATAATGTCAGGTGTGAAACAATATCACGTTTAAATAATGTCACGTTTGAAATGTCACAAATCGTCACGGCACCTTGTGCAGACCCTTGGAAAATATTGATTCAAACAAAACTAATGGCCCGAGTATAAGAATGGGCGAGTCCAATACTTGATGGAATTTGTAGATTTTCAGTATATTTTTTTAATAATAACAGACTGCCATGATCGCCTGAGGCTTAAAAGCTTGGCAAGCTGAGAAAAGCCATAGCAGCCGGTCGCGTCAACGTGTATGGCGACCGAATTTCAGCATAATGTTCTAATTAATAAGTTTTCCATAGAAAATGGTGGAAAAATTTCTATGGAAAAATGTCATAATACAGACAAAATATTTTCCTTAAAAAAGTTTTTATATGCAGACACTATATTTTCTAACGGAAACGTTGTTTATGTAAATAAAATTTATATAAAAAAAATGTTTTTCGATCAATATCTATAAACAAATTGTGTATAAATGGAAAAAGTTTTGTATGGAATTATTTTATTGGGCAGAAAAAAATTTCCTACAGATAAACAGCGAAACTTTTTTTCTTTGGAAAAATGTTTTTACACAGAATCAAAATTTTCTCTAGAAAAATTTTTTTACATAAAGAAAAAATATTTTCCGCGGATAAAATTTTATGTATAAAGAAAATATTGTATACAAACAAATTTTGTTCTGTAGAGAAATAAATAATGACTATAAATAATTTTATTTAGACAGAAAAAAGTTTTTTATGGCAACATTTTTTTAGTGTGAAAAATTTTTCTACGGGAAAGTTGTTTTGCAAAATTTTTTTTCGAAAAAAAGTGTTTTGTATAGAGAAAATATTGTGTATAAAAACACGTATGGAATTTTTTTCTACAAAAATTATCTTTTAACATTTTTTTCTATGCAGAAAAAATTTTTTTTAGAGAATACTCTTTCCTGGGGCGCAACACAAATTCTGTTAAAAACTTTGTTTAGAAAAATTCTTCCATACAGAGGAAGATTTATATAAAAAAAAAATTATTTTAGAGAAAAGAATTTTGTACAGAAGCATTTTTCCACGTCGCGCCATCTTTTCTTTAGAAAACATCTGTTGGTTTTTTCCCTTTAGCCTCTCAGAGTTCCAAATGGCTTAAGAGCTCAAAAAACACAAATTACTTTCTTTTTGCCATCATCTTCCTTCTAAAGTTTCAAATGTGTCACCATTTAAATAGAAAATGAAGGAAATATTAAAGATGAGAAAACTACACATGTACGTACGTACATACAGACACACTATTGCCACAACTGCCGCCGGTAGCAAATTTCACCACAATTCAGCGCCACCCTCATCATCACCGCAAGAGGAGAAAAACTAAGTATATCAATATTATATAAGACTGATTGCAGAGCGAAGCAGCAAAAACTGTTTGATTGAATGTACGAGTATGTAAATACAGGGATACAATTACAGTTACACATTCCTGCACACACACACACACACACACACACACACACATATATATACAGAGGGCCGTATCTACAGACACACGGCTGCCAGCCAGGCACTTTGAGCTGACAGTCAAACTATGTTTACTTTAGTATAATATTAAAAAGATACTAGACATCGGGAAAAACGGAAAATATTTTCTTTTTTCTTTTTTATTTTCTGGCAGTAACTTTTGTCGCTTTTATCAGTCCACATCTGGTTCTATTCCATCAACTTACACTTGAGATGCTGCTTTAGTTTGTCCATATTGAAAGATGGAAGAAAAACGAGAGAGAAATGATAAAAGAACGTAATTTTTCCTTAATGTTTGATTTTTGTTTGTTTTTGTTTTTGTCCCCATCCCACCCCCACCCCACCAACCCAGTACGAACAAATTAAGATGTAAGAACAGCAAAGAGACCCAATGGAAAATTATTGTATTATCAAGAAGAGATATTTTGAAACGAGATTTTCAATTAAATCAAATTGATCATTTGCCGTCAATTAACAAAAATGCAGCAGTTCGTTCATTTCAAACAAATATTATGATCATAATTTATTCCCAGCAGTTTTTCAGAGGAAATATTTGTTCAATTCACCAGCTCAGTCGTGTGATTTATGGCTAGAAAAAAACATAAATAAATAAATATGTATATGAGGTTACACCAAAAAAGTTGGAAAAATATTGAAAAGCGAACTCGAATCATTTGAATCGAAAAATTATGTGTTTTTTTTTTTTTTTTTAACTAAAACATTTCCTAGAGGCCCTTTTTGCTGGAACTAAATGTTAAATTATATTAAGCATTAAGAAAGGACGCAACACAGGAACGACAGGCGAAAGAAATCACCAAAGTAAACATAATCTACGCCAAAGTCAAACGTTAAAGGTAACGTAGTACAAGCTATTGGCCAACCAACCAGATTCCGTTCAGACTCACACCAACAAACAACGCAGCAACCCGCCAACCCAACAACCCAACAACTCACTTAAACTCTACTTAGAGTTTATGCTGAAACATGACAAAAACGTAAAAGACAAAACAAAACTCAAATATTATATATTTTATATTTAAGCTGATAGTTCTCGCCCCATTAAAAAAAAAACGCAAACAAAACACCAACAACGTAATGGAAAAAAAAGGACAAAAAGGACTAAAAGGACTAAAAGCATAAGCCATCACTTCTGTTTAGATAGAGCTGAAATGCTCGTATTCAAGTAAGTGTTGAAATCTTGAAAAGTTGATGTTCGCAATGAAATCAGCTTTCATACGCGTACAAGTGTAATAACATTCTTAAAGTGGCAGGGGAAAATGCCGGCAATTCCAGGCGCTTGGAGAAACACACTCGTCGCGTAACCCAGAAATTTTTCAAGTACTTCTAAATGGCTTTTTCTGTTAAAGTTGGCTAAATTTCTAATAAAGTCGTTGCAATTTAAGCAACTAATTTCATAGCAACGCCAGCCTTGTCGCCAGCAGTAGCAAATGTGCGCGAATTATCAACGTCTTCTTCCGGCAGCAGTCGTCGTCTGCCAGAGTAAAAAGTGCCTGAAAAATGGAAAATTTAAAATGGAAAATTTGTCTGCCTTTCGAAATATTCTTCTCCTTCTTTTTCCCCTTCTTTTTTTTTATTGTACTCGTATTTCGCCTTTGCGACATAAATACAATATTTTTGGTGACGAAAGATGTTTTTGGCAAAAGCGAATGATTTAAGAAGTTTTTGTGACAGGAATAACGACAAAAATTACTACTAAACAATTGAGCCCTTGAAACTGGTAGAATTAAAAGTCTTAAGGTGAAAATTGGTTTCTGTTTTCTGTCACTTATTCAGATTCAACTAAATTTATCTAGAATACCGAACGTGACGTATTTTCTGGTTAAGGAAAAATTTAAATCTGTATTTTATTCCAAAGTGGTCAGGATTTTGCTGTGGCCTGATGATGGTTCAGATTTTGGGTAACTCATATTTGTATTTGTCTGAGACCCAAGTCCACTCTAATTGTGTTTGTTGTCAATGTATTGACAAAAGACGTTACAATTTCTAGTTGTTGTGTTTTTTTTGTAAAAAACAGCTTCCATAAAGAAATACATGTGTATGTATGTCTGTCTGTCTGTCTGTCTGTCTGTCTGTCTGTCTGTCTGTATATTTTCCAACTTGTTTATGTTGACTGTGAAGTCAAAAATGTTACATTATTGTTTACAAAAGCGCATTACAACTCGTACTTGAACTTAACACACAAATTGCAATAAGTTTCCCAACTATACGACGATACACACCCATCCAGATACATATAAATGTGTGTGTGTGTGTGTGTGTGTGTGGCGAACATATAAAATACTTCATAACAAAATTTGTTGGTTCAAAACTGTTTAGATTCGAAATTCTATTTAACGAACAAGCATGAGTGTTTTTCTCCACTTTTTTCCTCCTATTTGCTTAAACACAATGTGACAGTTTAACTCCTTGTTGTATGCTACACTTTATATTATTTTTCATGTTTGCATTAGTGTTAAAGATTTCCTTCTTCTTCTTATTCTTCTTATTCTTCGTCCCTGTATGCTTCTTGCATGTTTAACAGTTGGGCACTGGTGTGAGCGATGCATAAGAGAGTTCAAGTTTGTTGCCGTTGCTGATGTTGTTTTTCAAACGTACGTATCTATTGGACACAGAAGTTGTGACTCTAAAGGACTCTGATGCAGGATTGTGTTTGTTATTGCCAGAAGTGTCAGATCTGAAATTGAAATGATGAAAAAGATGATTTGTCGTGTTTGTATTAGTTGAAAACTGTTTTCCACCGACAAATAGACCATTGAGGGTCTGTCTGTTTAAATAAATTCATAAATGCAGTTTTCTTTATCTATTGATGTTTTCATAATACGTACACACATACATACATACATACATACATACATTCATACATTGATTCATACATACATGTAATTTTAATAAAACAACTACTTTGCACATAAATTTTATACAATAAGAAAATTTTTTGCATTAAATTTATAACGAGCAAAAATTCTTTACAACTCATTAATATTCTGTGGCAAATATTATCGATAGTTAAACATTTCTAAAGGAAATTTACAATAAATTTCTACGCCCAACTGGTTAATGAGAAATAGTTTGAAAGAATTTTGATGGAAAACTTAATCGCACACATAGAAAATTTTCCATGCAAACTTTATGAATTTTCTATAAAAATTTTATAAATTTTTTTGCTTTAAAAATTAATGCATTTACTTTTTAAAATTTAGCGTTAAAAAAAAGTTTCATATATAGAAAATTAATCGATAACAAATAATTTAAGTTATAGAATATTAATCAACAACAGCTCTTGAAAATAAATCGAAAACAAAAATTTCTATATAAACGTAAGCGATAACAAATTCTTATATATTAAGAATTTTTTAAATAGTTGGATAAATAATGCAGAGAAATTATTTATGGAAAATTTATCGATAACAAAAACTTTTTTGGTAGAAACTTTTTTAGCAAAATCTTTTTTTTTAAATTTTAGTGATAAGCGAAAGTTTTTTTTTTTTTTAATTTATCTTTAGGGACACGTTGTCTTGAAAATTTATCGATAGCAAATATTTTCTGTATCGATAGCGAACATTTTCCAAAGAAACCTTAAAGACAACTTAAGTTTTAGAAAGAAAATATACCCATGATGAAAACTTTCTGCAGAAAATTTATCGATAACACGGAATTTTGCTAGAAACTTTATCGATAACACATATTTTTTGTAGAAACTTTATCGACAACAAACGATTTTTGTGGAAAATTTATCAATAGCGAAAATTTTTCATAGCAAATTTATCCAGGCCGACAAATATTATCACAAAATTTATCGCTAACAAAAGCTTTGAATTGAGAAATTTATCGATAACACATATACACTTTTTTTATAAACACTTTTTTATAAATAAAAATAAAAATATTCTTTAGAAAATTTCTCGCCAGCACAAATTTTTATATAAATAATTTATCTGCATTCAATATAAATAACAAAAACTTATAAGAAGAAGTAGAAAATTAAACGCTAACAAAAGTTTTCGATAGAAAAGTTATTTAGCGCAAAAAAAAAATCTGTAAAGAAAATTTATTACAAACAAAAAATTTTCTATTTTGTAGAAAAATGTATTAAAAATTAATTGATAGCAAATTGATAACTAAGAAAGTTTATCGATAACAATAATTTTCTATAGAAAATTATAAACAAAATATAATATTCAACCACAGAAAATTGATCGGTAACGAACTTTTTCTGTGAGAAGTTTAACGATACCATAAATTTGCTAAAGAATACAATTTTTTGATATAAAATTTAAGGATAAAAAAAGTTTTGTGTAGAAAAAAAAAGAGAAAAATTTTCTATAGAAAACTTCTCCATAGCAAAAATGTTTTCCAAATAATTTATCGATGCACAAAAAATTTGCTAATACAGATTTACCGAAACGAAATGTAAGTGTTAGTCTTATCAACTAACATGCTTGGTAAATATAACAAAAAGTGCATAAGATTCAACTTTTAGAAATTTACAATTAAATAAATATTTCTCTTAATAGAAAATTATCTTTTAATAATTCGTATCTATTCTGTAAATAACTAATTCACAACTTTTGCTGCAAATGTGAAGGCGAAGCGGTTGTGTTTTTGAACCGGGTCGTATAAATGTTTGTCTTACATTTTCTCGAATTCCAAATGGTTATTTTAATAAAATCTGTAAAATGTGTGTTCAAACATTCGTGTCCTGCTTGTGTCGTTACGAGCACCGAACACCCACCACATGTGCACGTATCCACTCCCATAACACGAGTACATGTGTTTTTGTCGGAGGAGAGGAGAAATGAAGGCGAAATTCAGGCAGGAAATTAAAGGATTATCATGGCAAAATAGGAAATTCATTGGTTTATTATAGACAAGTGAAGTGTTGTAATATCTATGATTACAAATTTCATATGGTTTTTACATTTATTTAGTTTGCTTTTCTCTTCGTTTTTATTTTAGTTATTTTTCTTCTATTTAACATTCTGGGCCTTGTGCTTTATTAGTTTGTCTTCATACGGCTGAATGTTGCTCAGATAACCCGGATATGTTTTATTAAAATTATTCGAAAGTTATTTGTTTATTTGCTCTTTCTTGCTAAACAAATTTCTTTATTAAAGTGTATTTAAATTGAAACCAAAATATTATACGTTTGGAAAAACTTCAACAAAGATGATGCTGCACTTAAAAATAATTAAATGAATTATAAAATAAAACAAAAACAAATTTTTTAATTTCCTATAATATATAAAAATATATATATAAATATATATACAAATTCTATTAAGTTATTTGATACAGATATAGAAACGAAATCTATGGAAGCTGCAAAGAAAAGTTTTTCTTTGGCAAAAAATAACGAAAGCAAAAATTTTCTATATATAAAAATAAAAGTTTAAATTTTCCAACCAAAATTCAAAGCATTAGAAAATTAAAACTTTTTAGAAAAAATTAAACGACATTTAGCAGGTTTATGGATATTAAAAACTTTCCAAAGAAAATTTATCGATAATGCAAAATTTTCATTAATAAATTTACGGAACTTAAATATTTTCTGTACAATATTTGTAGATAATAAAAATTTCCTATAAGTATTAAAAGTTTTCTGTACAGAGTCGGTCCACTTTTATAAGATTCTATAGAAAATTTATCAAAGTTAAAAACTCAGTAAAAAATTTGTACGCATTAAAACTTTTCTATAGGAAATTTGTTGTTATTAAATATTTTTTGCAAAACAATCATCAGTATTAAACATTTTCTTTAACAAATAATCGATTCTTTAACAAATTTTGTACATAAACTGTATCAATATTGAAAGATTAATATAGAAAGTTTGTCGATATAGAGAATCGATTAATTTTTTGAATATGTTCTATACAAAATGTATTCATGTTGCAGAGTTTGTAAAGAAAATTTCATTGATATTGAAAATTTTCTATAAAAACTTAATCGATTTATTGATACTGAATATTTTCAAGTAAAAAACTAGTGAACATTTTATCGATATATAAGTTTTTCTACACACAATTTATTGGCATTGAAAATTTCCTAGAGAAAGTTTATCGATATAGAAAAATGCTGTACAGAAAATATTATGATCAAGTTTTCTATAGAAAATCTCTACACCTCAAAAGATTTCTGGAGAAACTTCATCGTTGTTTTAACAAAAAAATTCATATATTATAAGAGTAAATATATTTTTTATAACATTTAAATGTAAATTAAAAAGATTGTAGGCCAAATAAGCAACAATAAAAATGTGCAATAGGGAATATATCGATATGGGGCGCGACAAGATGGAATTGTATCAACATTAAGGACTTGAACGTATCAGAAGTCTCTAATCTGAGAGGCTGTACTTTAAACATTTAAAGACCTGAAGCCAATAATACCATCATGGAGTAGTTTGTAGCTGTTGCTGTTTTGTTATTTAGAATCTGTTCATGAAATGTTCTGCGTTCTCACCTTTAACAGGCTTAAACCGTTTTACTCGTTGGTTTTGCCATTCCACATTATTGCCAATATTTGCCTCGTCGAATCTGCATTGTAATTTGTGCATTTTTTGTTTTGCGTTGCCACAAATTGCTGCAAACATCAATGACAAACAGCAAAAACGTTTCTATCTTCATGTCTTGGTTTGTCGGCAATTTTTTGCAGCAAAAGTCTCGCAATAATTGACAAAGGATGTGACAAAGGACCTCAAATTAAGCGTGATGGCTAAATAGATATTTAGTTGACAAAATCTGTTTTGTGTTTTCGTGTATGACTTATTTTCGCCCTTAATTCGAAACCAGAAAGTGTTTGTAAACAAAATCTTTTTAGACGAGAACGAAAACTCACTACGGAAAAGATCGAGCACATCCTCAGCTGTCTGGACAAGCATAAAAGAAGTGAATGAAATTACTGGTCGGCCGGCCTGAGTCGGAATTATAAACTTTTGTTTCTTACAAACAAGTTAAGCGCAAAATATGTATGTACAACTTATAATTGCTTATGAGAATATTGTCAGTTGTCCTTAAACAACCAACAGCTTCTTTATTGGTTCACTTTCTGTTCCCCTGTGATGTTGGTTTTCTATTCGTTTCCTCTCCTCCACCCCTCAAAGTTTAAACTTTTCTTTTCAAACTTTGGCAAAAGTCTTTTGTTCTAAGCTTTCTTAAGTGGCACTAGAAGTGGATGCCACTTCCACTGCCAGACCAAATGCTGCAACCAAATTCTCACCAAAAACAAATGCTTTCCCTCCTCTCGACGTCGTCCAAACAACCAACCATCCATCCAAGACAAAGAGTTAAAGAAAAGTTTTTATTTTATTCCTGCTTTATAATTTATTTGTAATTAATTTATGAATTTATTGAAATGTTTTGTTTTTTACGTTGAAGCAATTTTGCATTTTAAATGGTACAATAAAGATTTAATTAGAACATAAACCAGACACCCACCGCAGCCATAAATTTTGATTAAAACATGTTCAAATTTAATTTTGAAGAAATAAAACAGCAAAAAATATATGTATTCTTATTAATTGTCTAAATTGTCTGTTAAGAATTATTGTTCTTTTGAATTTTGTATACAACATTTTTGCAACCGATAAATTTTCTATATTCTAAGAACTCGTGTTTCTATTAAAATTGGTGTAATCGAAATGTTCGTGCTTCCAAAATTATCTGTATATTATTTTTGTTGTCGATGAATTTTCTTTCTATAAAAAATTATTGTTCTCGATACATTTTTCGTGAAAAATTTATATAATCGATAAATTTTCCCTAGAAAATGTTTGTCATTGATAAATTGTTTATGGAACATTTCTGAGATTGAAAAGTTTTCTATAGAAAATTTTTGGTATCGATAAATTTTGTATTAAACGGCTTTTGTTATCGATAAATTTTTAATCGAAAATGTTTGTTGTCGTTATGTTTTTATAAAATTGTTTATGGTACATACGAATATGTTATTATCGATAAGTTTTGTACAGAAAATTTTGGTCATCGATAGGTTTCCAAAGAAAATTTAGTTATCGATAGCTTTTTAGCAAAAGTTTGTGTTATTTGTTCTACAAGGAAGTTCTATTATCGATCAATTTTTAGTTACAAAAATGAATTTTATCGATACATTTTTTTTAAAAACAATTGATTCTTGATGTCAATGTATTTTTTTAGACTTGTTTTTTTATTGATACATTTTAGATAAAAGATTTTTTTTCTCGCCTTCATTCCTTTTCGACGGGAAATTTTTAATACATTTTATTTTATAAAATTTTTATAATAAAAATTTTTGTTTCCCACCAAAAATAAAAACAGTTTGTTTTTCAAACTTTCTATAACCGATTAATTTTCTATAAAAAATATTCGCTATCGTTTGTTGTGCACCATTTCTGAATGTCAGATTTCTTCAGCAACAACTCTGGACTTTTAAACAGCACTTTGCCGGGTTTTGTTCTATACAAGTCAATATTTTGTCGGTGTTCTTTTATTTGGCCATAAATTTCCAATAAAAGTATAAAAGTGTTGCGTTGTGGTCAAAAATTGCGTTAAATTTTCTTATTGTTTTTTTCACTCCTCATTTTGCTGGACTCTTACAAAAGCAGACAAATAGAATTTGAAATATAACAGGAAAAAACGGAAACGGAAGTTCCTACACAACTGCAAAGAAAAGCAACTGAAACCAAGGAAATCGTTGCAAAATGAGCCTTATTGTTTTAAAGGACACCAGCCAAACACTGCCACATGCTCATGCACAAAGAGATTGTGCCACAAAAATGATTACTCACACATGCACACAAACATCTCCATAAACCCGGCAGTTTCAGTGAAAACAAAATGGAGTACTTGAGGTTGGCAGAACTGATACGAGTTTTTGTTTATTTGGGAGACACTGTTTTTCTGTTATCGCAAGACAGGACTCGATTCTTTAAACGAATTTTTACTATGCGATCAAATTTTTCGAACTGTCCGGCAATTGCACAAAAACAGAAGTTTGATTAAGTTAGAGAAAGAAGGGGAGAGAGTGAGAGAGAGGGAGAGGAAGTGTGTTTTTTTTGTGTAGAAAGCAAATAAATGAAAGAAACCTTTTCAAACGTAAACGATTTTTCAATTGGAAAATACTAAAATCTTATGTTAACTTTTCAATTGCAATTACAATGAAATCCAATAACAACAAATTCAATTTTGGTAAATTGTTCAATCCCAAGAATTTTAAAAGGTCTGAAAACGATGTAAAATTTGTTTTTGTATAAAAAATTTTTATAATATTTCTCTAAAGAAATTCAAAAGTAAATGTGTTTATGAATAACTTTTAAAGCCCCATAAAATTAATTATATTAAAAGATTTTATGATTTCCAGGTATTTAATACATTTTGTTTGATATTCAATAACGGAATTCGCTGAATCAGTGAATAAGTTGTTTGAATACGGACCTGTTAAGACTCAAGTTATTAAACGAAAGTAGTCAATATTTTCAATACAGAAAATATACGAAATCTGTTTAAACAAAAATTAAGTAAATTTTGAAATTTGACGGGCTACATAAATTCGGCTCTTGTGTACAAATTTAAACTGAGTGTTTGGAAAGCACTTGAAATATTACAATAAAAGAGTTAGAAAAATGTGTATAAGTGATTCAAAGAAGGTCGAACAGATGTGAATAACGACACAAGTCTGGGATTCCCCCAAACAGCAACAGCCACTGAAAATGTGAAGAAAGTGGAAAGAAATTTGTTATGGAGACTCATCAGACTTGAACTGTAGCGTTGTTCCCCGTTGCCACTTCCAGATTCTGGAACACGTCTGTATCAACTATTTACGTGACACTGGGCTGCCCATATGCGGGGGGAACCGGACTTGCTAGTACTCCCCTTGAACAAACTGGTGCCAGTGCCATGACGTTGAAAGCCCTCGAACGACAGCAACAACGATGGTCTTATTACTCATTCCTTTATTCGTGCTAAAAATGAAAATTACGATAAAAAGAAAAGTTTTCAGCATTTGGAAAACAATTTGAATGGACTGCCAACCCAATGAGTGGAAGTTTAAATGTAAATTGTCCAACACCCGTGAGACTCATTGCAACTGTCATTTAGGCAATTAATGTTCATCGTATTTGGACTTGGTTCATTCAACAAATTTCCTATTCATGGCCAACAGCATTAACTAAAATTCTTACTTGTTAAAACTGACAAACAAATTCTGCTTCTTCTTTTCAACAAATTAGAAAAAAAAACCGGAACGAAACGAAACGAAAATGACAGCAGCAACAGAAACATTCACTTCCGCATAAATTGTAAGAAATTTTTATCTAAAAAGAAAAAACAACAAAAATTATACCTTCAAGTTTCGTTAAGACAGAGTGGGAAAAAATAAAATTCACGATCCGTGAACGGGGGCAAAGTGAAGGGAGAAAAAGTCATATCTTCCAACATTAACGTAGAATTATATTCGCACTTAATTACGCAAAATTACAAAAAAAAAAAAAAGGAAACAAAACTGTAAGTTGGAAATAGAAATTTATATGAAAAACTTTTCCACTTTATTTTGAAAAGTGTTTGAAAAGTGATTGACAGTTTAAGTAGGCAAATGTCATAGGAAATTTGAAGCGAAAGAAGAGAAAAAAGTTTTTATTCTTTTATGTGTCTCTTTTTCTAAGAAACTAAAAATTGTCTTTCTTTAGAGCAACTCAAACACAGTAAAAATTAAAAGTACAGATTGTTTGTTGTTGTAATTAAAAACAACAAAAACTTCATGTGCATTTGTGTGTATCTACATACATATGTACCATATATAGGGTGTTTTTTATTGAGGTATAGAACTTTAAGTTGGCATCACTTTTTTAACTGGCGGCCATTTTGTCAGCTGTCAAGTGATTAATATTTAGTTTGGTTTGCCATTTCATCATGAACAGGTTGACAAAAGAACAACGCTTGCAAATCGTGCAAATTTATTTCGAAAATAATGGTTCAGTTCGGGAAGTTTACCGCAAGCTCCGTCCATTTTATGGTCATCAGAGCAATTAATTCGGTTAACCATGGATCGTTTTCGCACTACGTTTACTATATGTGATAATACGCATCCACGTCGAATACGCATCCACGTCGAACAGTGCGCACCGAAGAAACAATTGCCACTGTAGAGCAAAGTGTTGAAGAGGACCCGAATGAATCGATTCGCCACCGTGCACAGCAATTGGAGCTTTGTCCATCAACTTTTGTCCATCAAAAATTGGACCTGTAGAATTGGCTTTATTCGAGCCAGCCGCGGCGGCCACATGCCCGGAATCATATTTAAACATTCATGGCATAAAATTATCCTTCCAATAAAGCCAAATTGATGGACATTAAAACGATTTTCTTGTGTTTTATTTCAATTCGAAGTTCTATACCTCTAAAAAAAACACCCTGTACATATACATATATGTAGTATATGGGTGATTCTGTTTCTCAAATTAATGTTTGGATTTTATTTGAACTGAAAATCAAAAATTTTACAAAATTTTGCTTGTAAAAGTTTTTTTTTTTAAAGAAAACCAAATATTGCAGTAAATATTGTTTAATTTTTATACAATAAAAGAAAATCAAACGGACTAAGAATAATTATTAAAAAAAAAAAGGATAAAAAAAGATGATTGTGCTCATAATTTAAAAAATTCTAATTGGATTTGTCAAACTCTAAACTATTCTTCGTAGACTTTTTTGCTTTAACTGATGGGCTAATGGATTGATTGATGAAACGATTAACTAATTTCAGTAATTAACAGATTTATTAAGAGATTGACTGATTGTTGGATTAACTGATTGGTTCATTGTTTATCATTGATTGATTAACTGGTGCACTCACTGTCCGCCAAAACTTATGGCTTAAAATTCTAATTTTTCTTGTTAAACTTTATTGCTGTAACTGATTGACTAACGAATTGATGGATCGATTGATGAACTGTTTGATGGACTTATTATTCAAATGACTGATTGCTTGATTAACTAATTGATTTTTAGATTAACTGTTTAGCAGATTGATCAACTGGTTAATTGACTGATCGATTCACTACATATTTGTTTGGTTTATCTGTGTATGTACTTTCGGTTTTCATGACTTTATGGTTAATCATTTTCTTTACGCTTAAAACTTAAGCTGTTTTTTGTTAAACTTTGTTTCTGTAGCTGATTGAATACTGAATTGTTTTAACGATTAATAAATTGTTTAAAGGATTAATTATTTGAATGATTGAGATTGTAAATTGACTGATCAATTGATTGATTTAGTAATTGGGTGACTGATGAACTGATTAATTGATTGATAGATTGATGAATCTATTCTTTAATTAATTGCTTGATACATTGTTTAGTTGATTAGTTGTCTTGCTGCTGGCTTGACAAATGAATTATTTGATTGTTGCATTTATTTAATTTATTTATTGGTTATTTTATTGATTTCTTGTCTAATTGATAGATAAATTGATTGATTTGTTAATATGTTGACTGATTTATTGATCTTTTGTTTTATTAACTGACTGTTGGATTTGTTGATTGATTGTCTAATCCATTTGATTGATAGAGACAGTTTGAATGCTGGATCAGTTTCTTGTCTGAAATTTATCTAAAAATGCAGATTTTATGGGAAACTTAGAAAGCTCTCAAGAGCTTTACGAATTTCATGGAAGGGAGTTTATTTTTGTAGGATTTTAAAGCCACTTCTTTTAGTTTTGACTTTTTTTTTCTAAAAAATTGTTTAATTGATTTTCCAAAAACACATATTTTTAAAGATACCGCTGTTACAGGGGAACTTTGTTTAAAGGTTTATTTTTTTGTGTAAGATGTAAATTGTTTTAAGCAACAATTTTTTGTCCTTTTAAAGGCATTCTTTTTGGAATGAATTCATTTTAAAATTGTTCTCTACCACTTCTGAGCCGGACTTTTCAGTTCAACTTATTTCACTTTCTTTCTATTCTGACGCCTCATGTTGCACAATTTTCTAGTTTTCATTTTGCTTTTGGTGAAACTTAAAGCCTGTTTTAGATTTTAGCTATAATTAAAAAATTACCAGACTGATTTTCTTACTTCCGCATTAAATTTTTACTTGCCAAAGTTTGCAAGTTATCAAAAGAAAAACTTTTCTTTTCCGCAGCTCTTTTGTTTCTAAACATTTTTCTACGCTTTTCCAGTTGTTAATAAAAAAACGTTGTATCGAGATTTTAAAAGCAACTAAAAATAAAGTCATAAAACAAGGAAAAAAGAGCTGCAAATTATGATAAAAGAAAGAAATGTTTTCCCATGCAAAACTATTCATCCATGAATATTGTTGTTGTTCCTCTCGTTTTGGCTCTTCCTTAAGGTCGGTTTATCGATTTTGTTAATGATAGTTTTGTTATTAAGTTTTACGTTATACAGGTATACCGAGGCAGTAGAATAGTTTTTTATGTTGTATATTTAGTGGGGGAAAAGGGGTTGAAGGGCTTAGGGAAAAGACTATAAAAGCGTGCTTACACCGGAAGGGATCGTAAAAACGGCAGAGCCATTAAAAAGCAATCAAAAAAGCTGCACATCTTCCTTGATGCACTCGTATATATAGAGACCATAAAATGCCACAGAAGAGGGCAGCAGTCAGTTTGTGCCCTGAAGTGTTTTATAGATTTTGAAAGTGCCACAAAGGCATCACCTAAATATATTGTCAAAACTTTTACAGAAATTTATTATTGTACATTTTGCTTTTATTTCTGGTCTTGAGTTTTTGTTGTTCTAAAACCGACCTCGTGCCTCAACTTTTCCATGTATGTCTCAGCATAATTTACTCACTTCCTATTGCCTTAGAACAAAGACTAGATATTTTGCTTTTAGTGAATTTAAATCCACATACATGTTGCATTCTCAAAGCCACAGAGCAAAGTTTTCTATTTCAAAACAGAACCAAAACTAAATAATACATGAAAAAACTCCTGGTAAATGCCGGACTTGAAGCAAAACTTTAGCAATTTTTCAACAAAACAAACTTTTTGGTAGTTTTACTTAAATATCTTTTCGAATTTTCGTCGATAGAAAAAAAAAAAGAAAACTTTGACATGTGAATGATTAGATTTTAAGATATTCCTGTTGCCTTACCTGGATATTTCCACGCGTACTCTCCATCCACTTTTCATGCCCTCCTGTTGTTATCGCAACTCCGGTATCGTATAACCATCATTTCTGTTGGGTATTAAATGCTGCCTTCTATCTATTTTCTTAGTGTCTGCTCTGAGTGAGGGCATAGCAAAAGTCTAATGTGTGTCAATTTGGTGAAACAAAGAACACATCTGTTTTAGGAACATGTTTTGGGGATTAAGATCATTCAAATCTTATATGAAAAAAAAAAAAAAAATAAATTGTGTAGAAAAGAATTTGACTTGCTCACGTGCAGCAATATTTTATTAGGAAAATTTTCTGTGAGGGGCATCAATTAAGGACCTATTCATGCCATCAATACACTAAAGAATTATTTAAAGAAACACAAACAATCGATGTTAAGAAAACTAAATTATATTCGCTGTTGCCGGATAATCGAGGCTTTGCGTTTTAAATATAAAATGAAATGTACAATCGGCTAATAAAATATTTTAAAGTTTTGTTTATGTTTCTAGTTGATAGATTCTTCTTCATATATTTAATAACTGATTCTACCATAGAAATCACCTGATAAATATTTTACTTATCATTTACAGATTACATGCAGTCGTTGTGCAAAAATCATTTTCTCCAACAACTGTATCGAAAAATTGATGGTGCCGTTCTCTGGTCACAGAATGAACGCAATCTCGACTGTATCATCACCTTTCAAACGCACTCCATATTGCAAAGATTCATGTTACGCTTCGATATGCTGCAATTGGATTGCAATGATCATTTGTATGTGTACGATGGTGCACATGCTGTGGCAGCACCCAAGGTAAGTGCAACGACACACCAGCCCCCACGTCTACATCAATGTATGTCTAAATCGTACAAAACATGTTCTCAACAAACGGGTTTTACGGCGCTCGTATAAGAACAAAAGAAACCGAAAACCCCAAAAAAAAAACTAACACAAATTTTTCCACAATCATTGAAGTATTAATATCTAACAAATACCCACAACCGCTACAAACAAACACTTTTGTGCAAAAAACAAATTATTTAAAGAGTGTACAATTTGTTCCCCTGTCAGTGTGTGCACATTTGGATTTGTTCCTTTTTGTCTTTTGTTGCTTTATTGGATTGGATTGAGTTTTTTTCCCGCACTATTGAAACTTTGTTAAAGCTGTTAGAAGCAGCTCTAAAATTATATATTCATAAAAGGTTGAAAGAAGTCTAAGTTGCAGTTGTAAGAATTTCCACTGCAATTTTGTGGCACTTTACGCATTTATATCCTTTTTTTTTTTGGTGTTGTTGTAGAGTTCGTTTGGCTAAATGACTCACACATGAATATTAACACGTGCCAAGCAGCATTTATTTGCAAATTTTATTCCAATATTTTGAACAGCACTTGAATAACAAAGTGCCAGTAAAAAAAAAACATTATTAAAGAGTTACAAATGGAATGTAGAAACTTGGCGTTTAAATACCCTGCACAAAACGACAGGGAGTTTAACGTTCGCCAACAGTTTGAAAACTGAAAACTGATTAAAAGTAAACAAACTGAACTGATCGCGTCGTATAGGAAATCATTATTGTGAGTGATAAAATGAATCACCAACTGAGGCACTCCAAATCAGTTAATCAGCCCTCGCAATACTCGTACTGACGAAATGTTGGCATTCGATGTTTTACCAGCAGGCGATAAAATAATCATAACAAATTTGTGAATGATATAATTATATATTTTTTTTAGCTTCTAGTTTTGAACTTGTAAAACAAAGAAAAGAGTTTTAGTTTTCCAATCAAAAATCAAAACCACGCAAGTGGAATCGAAATCGCGCAAGTGGAATCAAAAGTGGAATCAAAATCACATAGGTGAAATCAAAATCAAATAGGTGGAATTAAAACCACATAAGTGGAATCAAAACCATGTAAGTGGAATTGAAACCACGCAAGTGCAATAAAAACCACGCAAGTTAAATTAAAACTGCAGCACTAAAAAAACTTCTTGGCGGATTGAAAAAAAGTTTTCTCTCAGTTGAGAACTTTAATTCAAAATAAAAACATGGGCCCGTTTTTATTATTCTTTCATGATCCTTTTTGCTATAATGATTTCATAAGTTTGACTTTTATTTTAATTAAAACTATTGTTCTGATTCAAGACAAGAAGCACCACAAACAAGGAGAAATGCTCCAAGTGAACGATTAAACGAATGACCTGTTATTGAAATAAAGGACCCAACACAACTTCACATGTTACTAATCTGAAAATGAAGTGATCTGCTTGTTGTTGTTGCGCAACATACAAAAACATTGATTATAAAACTTGAAACCGGCCAAAGTAAATGAGATTTTCTTTTAACTTTCTTTTCTATGTTGTAACTTTCCGGAAAGTAAATACATGCGAAGACATGAAAGTAGTGAAAATGTATAAAAACTTTGTTACATTTTTATATTTAAGGGATTTAAAACAATAGACACGTTTGTAACAACAACAAAAAAGAAAAACTCTGCTTGTATACGAGGTCGGTTCAAACAATACGTTAAGATTACAGAATTTGCATAAAATTTTGGAATTAAGTGATCAAAAGCGCTTGAAATAATGACACTCGGCTCGGACAACCGATAAAACATATTGAGAAAGTTAAGAAAATTGTTAGAAAGAATCTTAAAATCGTTATTAAAGATGTCGGCCAATTGATTGGCATATGCCATGCAAGTTTTTTCTGGAAACATCAGCCATGAAACGGGTGGCAGCGAAAATCATTTTACCGAAAAGACAGACGCATGAGCAATGCTGGCTCGCAATTGTTGGGCCAAAAACAATGTCTGAATCAGGCCTCAGATTCACCCACATTCACTTGAACTGGCCTCCAGTGACTGTCTCTTGTTCCCAAGGCTGAAGACTGTCATAAGAAAGGGCGTTTTGCCACGATTAAGCTGAGAGAGCTCAAGGACATGCCAAACACTGCCTCGAGTTTGGGAAAAAAATACTTTAAAAAGGACAAAATAGAAATTCCTGAATAAATAAATATTCGTATTTTTGAGACAAATGAAAATTTAACTTAATTTTTTGACCCAACCTCGTGTATTTACTGAAGATGAAAAGCAGATTTTATTGAAATTATGTGACAGAAATACGAATTTAGCTATTGTTCAGTTATGGCCGACACTGTTCTATGGTTGCACACGACCAAGTATTTGTTAATGCAATTTATTTTTCCACACAAGGCTATTACTTTGTTTGGTTTTTTGTTCTCCATATTGTTCACTTTGTTTTCTCCTTTAGTGGCATCCCTTGTTTGGCCCACAAATTTCATTATTATTATATTCTTTTTTATTTATTTAATTCTTGCCGTTGTTGCAGGACTGCATATTTCCATCAGTTTTGTGTTTTTTTTTTCATTATTATTTTCTTTTCTTTTTTCTGAATTATAAAAATATTTTGTTCATTATTGTGTAATTTTTGGGATTTTAATTCTTTAATATTTACTTGTGGCTGGCGGAGCATATGAGAGAAGATATCAGGCCAGACACTTAATTAACATGTTCAATTAAATACGAAAAGTCTGATGTTTTTGAGCGGCTTAAATTAGTTTTAGCAAAAGAGAAAAAAAAAACTTGTAGTTCTTCATACAGAGAATTAAAGTTTATGAAAAGGATATATTGTTTGCAGGCATTTGGAAGAATAACACTTTTGCCGGATTATTTTTATTGTATGTTAAAAAAATATTAATTTTACAACTTACGGCGAATGCATAAAACGTAGTTAAATGCTTAAAAAATGATGCATCACATGGTGCAGTGCTGCCAGATTAAGTTGCTGGTATACGATCAGCTGTCGCAGCTGCCTATAATGAATGGGTATTCATTATTTTGTTTGAACAACCCGGTGAATTTTTAGGTGTTGACTTCCATTTATTTATAAAAAAATTTTCAAACTATTTATATGTTTTTATAACAAAAAATTTAATTTTTCTCCCGCACTGTTGACGTCCAAAGGACACCCAAAACATGAAAATGTAAACTGCTAGAAGACTATTTATTTTAGTTATTATTTTGAAAATGTTTGCCATTGATATGGGTCCTGGCGCTTGAGCAGCACCAAACATTTGTACATATTTTTGTTTGCTCAGCCTTTAGGACAAAAGCATTAAGTTAATATTAGAAAAAGATACACTTTCAAAAGCTTTTAAGTCAACAAAATACTACTGTTTAGCTGAAAAACAAAATATAACCTAGAAAAACAAAATAAGTGTAACACAGAAAAACCAACGCAACAAAAGAAAAACCCCCAAAGAACACAAAATACAAATCTGTCAAAAAAAAAACTATATAAATATTTTAATATTTATGTTTGTGTTTATGTTTGTGTTTGTGTTTGTGTGAGTTGCAATGGAAACCAACTTGAAGGTATAAATTGCATGTTTGTGCGTGGCTTTAAGCCGGTCCATATGTATCTCTTTGTGTTCATACGCATATCCACCTGGACTACAAAAACCAAACAATGTTTGTATGTGTGTGTGTGCGTGTGTGTGATAGACTTGTTTGTGAATTTTGTGAAACAAGAATGAATAACGGCATGCAACAACATACAAAGGAAAATTTAAACGACTATAGTGGAATATATATAACACATGTTTCTTTACATACATTAAAAGAAAATCAGAAAAACTGCAGTAAATGGCGAGTTGTTTAGAAGTGAAAATGATTTAAAAACAACAGGTTTCCTGCAATTAAAGTGACGCTGAACAGAGAAGAGAAAAATCTTAAGTTCAGATCTCACGATCCGATCCGATTTTTATCGTCACACATTCGAAAACTTTGTGCAACTTATTTTAGGATTATGACAATACAGTAGCAGACAATATCTGCCAAAACTCAATTAAGATAATAATGGGTTGAATGCGGTCAGACCAATGGGCTTATTTGGGCAAATTAAGCCACCTGGTTTTGCTTATTTGCTTTCCGGCAGACAGTTCCTAAAAAGAACACTCCTGCAGCCGCACATATTGTTTAATATCAATGTTAAACGTTTTATTATTTCAAATTTTTAAACAAACCATTTCCAGCCAGGGATGACTAAATCGCTACTGCTGCAATGTTTGCATAAGACCGACTTGCTTTCGTTTATTCGACGGCGCACATTTTGGCAAATATATTAAATTCGAAAATACCAAAAGTTTGGCAGCCAAATTAATTCATTAAACCATCTGTTTATTTTTCTTACTTTCAAACTCTCAACTGCTCGCCCTCGTTTCAATAAGTGTCTGCTAACCAGAAAACACCACAAACTTGTAATAATTCCAAAAAGTAAAAGCACAATATTTTTTAAGACACAATTTACCAACCAAAAACCCAACAACAATAATGTAAAAAAAATCGGAAAAATTTAATCTGAATACAGAAAGAAATTTCAAAACAATAAGACTTCGACAAAAACTGCTACTGCAAGAACAACAACAAAGACTATCTAATCAAGCAACAGGTAAATAATTTGTCTTTTTTTTCTGCTATTCAAAAGAATAAAGGACATTTCTTGCTTTTTGATGTTATTGGTCTTTTATGGACTAAATTATATGAAAAAGCATATTTGTAAATTAGTACCAAGGCAATTTAAATTGCAGTGCCAAGCAAAGAAAAGCGCACGCACAGTGGTGGAGATGACCAAAAAAAAATATAATACAACCTTCTAAAGCTTTTTTTTCCACTGTAAAATAAAAACACTCTTGAGTATATCGTTTGACAAAAAAAAAAGGAAAAACTATAGTTAAATGTAAAAATTGTAACTTCCGGCCTAGCAGTCCGGAGTCAGGGGAGGGACAAAATTTATGTGCTTTCGCAAAATGTTTAAAATGTCTTTAATTGTGCTTTTCCATTTAATTCAAATAAGTGAAAAACATAATCTGCAGCTGCTCAAATTCGTTATACGACTATGACGGATAAAACTTTCCCCTGGACTATTCTTGCAGAGAATTTTATGATTTCTATATGAAACTTATCTTTACTTGTGGTTGGTTCATTTATAAAAAATTGTGTGTGTCTTGTCTCTGGGGTTGTTCGAAGACAAATATCTTAATTATTGAGTTGCTAATTTGTCTCCTTCACTCATCTTGTATGGCTTTTCTGACCAAGTTCTCCCATAACTTTTAGGCAGGTGCTGGTATTCACAATTCTTGCTCTTTAATATATTATTTATCACAACAACTAAATTAATTTAATGGCTTAAAAACTCTACAATTTAAAAAACAAAATATACATATAGTTGTTTCCTATGTGTGTTTTCCAGCTGTCTAGATGCTGAAATTTCATAGGTTCTTCTTACTCGTCCATAGACTTGGAAACCTTTGAAAAATAAATTCCAAAAATTCATAAATATGATTTAAAGAAATGCTGAAAAGTATTTAATTTTACATAAAATTAGCCACTACACAAATACTCACAATCTACTCGTATAAATAAACAAACAACATTCCTAAATATTGTCTTTGCTTTACACACACACACACACATTTTCTTGTTCGAGAAGTTATTTTTTTTAATATTGGCAGAGGTACAAGAAAAACAAACAAATACACAACTAAATTAGAAAATAAAAATGCCAGCAATTTCTTATTTCTGCAATTCTTGCCATTGCAGGCAAATGTGTGCGAGAGAGAAAGAGATAGAGATTGAATGTCTGCGGAACACACGGACACACATACACATACATTCGTACGAGTACACGAGCACATACGATAAGTAAATAATCTCAATTTAAATGACACACAAAATAATCCGTGCAGACGTATGAGCGATATGATCTGTTAATTTATAGAAGAAAACGACATCATTGTATCACTCATACGCCCGATATGTTTGACAAAGTATTTAAGGGCAGAATTTCTAGTGCACTTCATATACTATTAAATAGGTTATCGCACATACATACATACATACATACACATGCCTACAAAAGTGTCTTTTGAGCAATAAAAATATGCCTTTAAATGGTGGAAATAAGCAATAAAAAATGTTAAGAATTAAATGCTGAAAAATTTCATTTAAGCAGAAGAACAAAACAAAAACGGTCATAATAAAAAACTTCAACAAAAAGAAACTTTTTTTTAGAAAAGTAGAGAAAATCGGGGAATCACATAGAAAGTAAGAAACTAGATGGACTGGGGAGCCTCAGGCGGGTCTGGTTAAGGCGTATTAATCCTTGCGGATATCAGGCCACAAACTCAGCTACATTGACTTTCTGGGCTGTCCAAGGAATGGCTGACAAGAGGGACGGCATAGTCCAAGCTCACTAGTGGAGTTTTTATCTGTTTTTTTTTTTTTTTGGACCACGACTAAGGCGTCGGCCCTTAGGCAGTGCACTGTACCGTTATGGGCCAGCGCAAAGAAGCTGTTGGGCCATTTTTGTTTTTATTCTAGATTTTTCAAATTAATCTATTAGTGAAAATTAAATTCACATGTACTATATAATTTTCGATTTTTAAATTTAAGTTCTGTTTTCTGGTGGAAAAATGTAACTTTTAAAAAACCAGCACCGATAAATTTTCCATTATAATTGTTTTTTGTTCTTTGGCCTCGCTTGTGCAAAACACGTTGTGGTTGGTCTCTTTTGGAGTGTTTCTTTGGCAAACAACAAGTGCCTGTTTGGCATAAATTGCAAACATTCAAACAAGTTCATTGTTTTAAAGGTGTGCGTACCTTCTAATGTTTCTGTGTGTGTGTGTGTGTGTGTGTGTGTGTGACTTCTGTTGTTAGTTTTTATAGTTTAAATTTCTTTTTGCTAACATGCGAACCACACTTTAGTACACCTCTTCTTTAAACTCTAAAAACTTTTGGTTTTTTCGAGTTGTTTTCTCTTTTAGTTTTGTTCATTTTTCCTTTTTTGAGATTTGTGGTTTTTATGCAAAAGTTTATATTGGTAATGTTTGGCTTACACGTTGTAATGCGACCCACAAATATCTGTTTTGTCTTAGATGCTTAAATAACAGTGCACTGTGTCGCATGAGTACACAAACAGGGTCTGGCAATAGAAGTTGCCCCAGTTTGGCTGTTGAAGCCACATCTGTTCAAGTGGCCAAATTATTATGAATATAAAATCTGTTGAAGAATATATGCCGATGATTATTGTAGTGGAGAAAAGTAGCGTTACCTTCACTTCCTTTGCGGTCGTCATAATGGTTCCAACGAGAGGCAATGCAGTAGCCGTTGGTAGCTGGCTATAATTTTTATCAAAAAACTACGACTTGACTCTGCGTTACTCTTCTATTGGGCTGAGGACACCATCGTTCCATAGTCTTTTAGAACAGCAACAGCCACGATTACCAACTTCTTTCCCGCAATTGTAAAATATGGCCGATTTGGAAACTAAAGACAAGGCAGATTCATCACGAATAATAGTGATGTGGAGCTGATAAAATCTAACCAACGAGATCTTACAATTTGGCTTAGTTTTAATTTGATATAGTGACGGTGGATTTATCGGTCCATAACCAAGTTTTTTACGCGTAGTTTTAAAAAGTATGGACAAATCGTTACTTACACGATATGGCAGATTCATTACACGTAATTTTGCAAGGCATTATTTTCTTAAGTGGAATTGAAAAAATCTAGCCCTTGAAATCATGGGATTTAACCATTTTTAGGGTGGTCTCGGCCTCTCCAAACCAACTTCAGCCCTGCACTCCCTGAATTGAAAACTTATTTCTGATTCATGTGGCGATTTCCCAAAAATGTTTGGTGGACAAATCTTTTACAGCAAGAAAAACTGTTGATGCTATTTTTCATAAAATCTATTTTATTTTAACTTAAATATCAAAACAGCTTAATGGAAGCCCCTTTTAGATTGTTTAATGCATTTTTTGTTTGTTTGTTAGTTTTGTTGTTTTTTATTAGCCCACTGTCCAACCATAGTAGAATGCACTGGCATATTTGTTTGATAATTTTGTTTGTTGTTGTTGTGGTGTTTTTTCGGTAGTTCGGACTACAATCAGAAACATTTCAAAGTACGCAAAAGCTTTTGCTTTACCTTCGAGATTTTCTAACCACCCAACGCCCAAAATCTCTGCGTATTTTGTTTTCCCAAACACATACATCTATATATATTTTTTTCTTAGTTTATATAACAAGCTTTTGTTTTGATATTTCTTTTATTTATGATGTAGTAGTTGGTGTTTTTGTTTTTGGGGAGAAAAACTTAAAAAATTTAAATGCTTTGTTGTCAAAAACATGCATAAACCCCAGCTTCTTGCAGCAAAAAACCAAAACATTTGCAACATAAAAAAAATGTTTGCAGAAATTTGTATGCAAAAAGGAAAATAAAGTATGCAAATGTTGCACAGCAACAACAAAAAGAACTTTTGTAAAATATTTACACTTAAATTTCTGTATAGGATTCTTTAATACAGAATGTTAAAAAAGAAAGTTAATTGAAATTTGCTCTTAGCTTTCGCTGAGGAGTTATAGAACTCGATTTAAAGACTGCATTTGAGCGCATTTCAAATGTCTACCCCCCAAAAACAATTTAAATTTCTTTTATTCTTCAATTAATCAACGAACTTTGCATTAAGAAAAATCTGCGCTGCTATTCAAGGTCCTTTACATTCAATTCAAGTATTTCTGTTGTTGTTTTACTTTTGAGACTGAATTAAAGTTGGAAAGAAAAGTTCTACTAAAACGTGGCATTCTGTGTTCTCACAATATTTTGCTTTCTTTTTAACCTAAAAATAAAAATAAAAACTAAATTCAAAAATATAATGCAACCAACAAAGGATTAAAGTAAACCAGGCAAACATTGTATACAATTTCTGTCGGTTTTTATACTTGTCGGTTAAATAAAATCAACAACTTGTTGTTGTCATTGTTGGTTTGCGTTCCAAATTCGTGATTTAATTTAAAGAAGAAAAACATTACGGAAAAAAAGAACTTTTCTTAAAGAGACACAACAACACCAACAACACGGCTAAACAGCACGCTTAGGCAGGGGAAATACATTTGTTAAAAAAACAGTATCCTCCTTTAAAAGTACCTTTAAAAAGCTGCTTTCTACGAAAAACGATTGAAAAATAAAATAATACAAAAAACATTTTATTTATGCAAAAAAAGTGCATTTAAAGAAAGTAAAAAAAAAATCGTTTAAGAAAAGTTGCCAAGGAAAAGGAATCCTATGTAGAAAGGTACGTTTTAATTAAGTACCTTTTAAAAAATTTCTTTAAAAAAGAGCATCTTTTTAAAAATAGAGCATTAATTGTGATAAAAGTACATTTGAAGAAAGAAAAAAGTGACATTTTGCACAAATTTACGTTGTATTTAACTACATTTTAAAAAAGCTCGTATCAAAAAGTACCTTTTAGAAGAGTATCGTTTTCAGGAAAAGTTAATAGACAAAAGGGTTATCTTTGAAAGTGGAATATTTTAAGACAACAATTTGTTTAAAAAATTTTAAAAAGCACCGTTTAGAAAAGTGTCATCTCAAGAATATACATTTAAAAAAATGCTCTCAAAAAAAATATACATTTACAAAAAGTACCTTCACGAAAACTATTAAAAAAGTACCTTCAGTTCTTCTGAGATTAGAAATATATCTTTTAAGAAAGTACATTTTAACAAAAGTGCCTTTAAAAAAAACCTGTTTAAAAAGTACCATATAAAAAAGGTACTTTTAAAAAAATCTCTTTTAAAATAAGTACCTTGTAAAATATATACCTTTTAAAATAAGT
This sequence comes from Epicampocera succincta, assembly GCA_932526305.1. NCBI lineage: Eukaryota > Metazoa > Arthropoda > Insecta > Diptera > Tachinidae > Epicampocera > Epicampocera succincta. The sequence continues at coordinate 6,070,801 of OW052035.1, read as the reverse complement.
ACCTATTACAAAACAAAACTTATAACAAAAAAATTATCTTTAAAAAATGGTTTTATATAAAAGTACCTTTTCAAAAAAATTAGTTTTACAAAAAGACTATCTTTTAAAAAAAAAGTACGTTTTAAAACAAGTACCTTCAGAAAACCTAATTTTAGAAAAACAACCATTTAAAAAGTACCTTTTAGAAAAAAAAACTTTTAGAAAAACAACATTTTAAAAAGTACTTTTAGAAAAAGTACTTTTAGAAAAAGTACGTTTTAGAAAAACCATATTTAAAAAATATATTTTAGAAAAAGCACTTTTTAGAAAAAGTACCTTTTAGAAAAAGTACCTTTTAGAAAAAGTACCTTTCAGAAAAAGTACCTTTTAGAAAAAATATTTTTGGAAAAAGCATGTTTAAAAAATATCTTTTAGAAAATGTTCCTTTTAGAAAAAGTATATTTTAGAAAAAATACATTTCATAAAAAATACTTTTTAAATAAAATACCTTCTAAAGAAGCCTTTTTAAAAAAATATCTTAAAAAATGTACCTTCTAAAAAAAGTACCTTTAAAAAAAAGTATATTTTAAAAAACCACCCTTTTAAGATATAATATATTTCACATGAAGAATTGTTATTAACAAAAAAAACTACATTTTCAAAAACGATGTTTAGAACCATATCTTTAAAAATGTCCTTTAAAAAGTTCGTTACTAAAAATACTTTATTAAAAAGCCAATTTTTTAAAGATAGAAAAATAAATAATAAAAAATGTCTTTAAAAAAATATATATTAAAAAAGAACATTTCAAAAGGAATAGCTATAAAAATATCGTTTAAAAAAGGATATTTTTGGAACAAATAGCTTTCAAGGATTATTATTATATTCAAAAGTATTTGAATTCAAAAACATGTCATATACATTTTAAATATTTTGAATACACCCATAAGAAAAATGCCTGTTTAAAAAGTTAATTTTATTAAAGGAACTTCATTCAAAAAAGTAAAAAACTAGTACACCAATTACTTTTTACAAAATATATTATACGTTTAAAAAACAGCATATCGGTGTATTATATAATTTTTGATTAATTTCCTTTAAAACTTTTCCTTTAATATTAAGTTATGAGTTCAATTTGAGAAGTTTTCTCAGTTGCAAGAAAACTTAATCAACAAATATTTCTTATAGTTTTTTTATTTCTTGTTTTATATAATTATTCCTTCCGCACTGTGGCTGCCAACGTTCATACACATATTTATATAAGTTAGAAGCTTCAGAGGATGCATTTCGGAATGTACGAACACAGTAAATCTTAATTAAATCAACAGATTAGGATTTTTGTGGATTTAATAGAATTTCCTGCCGCACATTTTCTGACAAATGGAACAAAACGATACATTTGTAATAAACTACTTTATTATATATGATGAATTGAAAATGTTCCAGTATGTTTGTCACAACCAACAATACAATAACAAAATGAAAACGTCACCATAACAACAACATCCCCATCATCATCGTCATCATCATCATCATCATCATCATCATCGTCTTTATCATAAAGCAGATAATATTGTTGATATTATTCGAATAAGAAACTGTAGCAACAGGAGAAAAACAACAACTTGAAATAGAAAGTATGACAAGAAGATTTGAGTGTGTAATTAATTACTTTGCTGGCATTAACTGTGACAAAAAGACACCAGCACACACAGGCCCAGCTACAACAACAGACGCACTTAGACATGCACGAGCGTGTGTGTATTCGCAAATATCTGCCTGCACGAGCACGAGGCGAACACACACATGTCCACACACTCGTACATTTGTAGGCAGGAATGTAGGTTTGCTTTGTCTATTTGCAGAAGAATTCTAACGAGAAAGATATTAACATATCATGGTAAGCCATACCTTCATGCATGTTTTTGCTAGTGCCGTGATACATGGACATAGTGATGAGCAAAATACTAGCACCAGCAAACAACTAAGAACGCTTTAGAGCACCGTTCAAGCAAGAAACACGATGTCGATACAACGATTGACCGACCAACAAGCGATGGCCTCATGTCTTTGCTTTTTGAAAGAAATATGGCCTGTTCCACGTTATCGAAGGTTAACGTTCGCCCGTATTTTATGGGAATAAAACTGACTATTTGTGAACATTATTTTCACATTTTTCACTCTTATCGTTCTTGGCTTTTAACCAGTTTGCTGTTGTTTAAACTGTTGGCGAACGTTAACCTTCGACAGAGAGGGTCGGCACAGGCCCATTCTGTTTTCTCAAAATGTCTGTACTAAAGGTTAAGGTTTACAATAATAAAAGGTCGATGTTGATGTACAATAAATTAAATAAAACCTTAAAATATTTAAAAAGTCCATATGGGGCAAATGTACGCCGTGGCTTCTTATGCCTGTACGGCTGCCACTAGTCTAATTTTCAATGGCCCTTGTCCCCAAATCAACTAAATGTGAGCAACAGACTGGATTACGTGGACTTTAACAGCATCGCTCCTTTACGACTTATTAGCATAGACCTAAGACTTTAGAGGAAAGGCTACTCTTTGGGCTGTATCGCCCAATTCTTTTATACGGTTTGTACTCAAACCTAATAAATGGTTTAATTGATTCATTTCTGAGTAACTAATTTATCGGTGATTTTGTTTTCGTAACTGGTTTCAAGTCCTTGTAATAATTTGGGCCTTTACTTCGATTGTTGTGCCCGGTATTTTTTTTTCTTTCCTGTGCGAATTTAAAGGCAGTTTTGTGTTTGATAATTTTGAAAGGCAACTGAAGCATCGTTTAAATGATTGAGACGATTCTCTAGGGCGGCAAATTACCACGAGTGCCGGCTTAGTCTAATTCGTTTATGGCTTCGAAAGAAACAGTAACCGGTGAAAACGGCCACAAAGATTCTCATTCGAGATCAAGATCTATGAACGTTTAAGGATTCATTTGTTCTGTTAGAGCCTTATCGAAGGCATAAGTAACTCGTTGAAAGTGCCAGCTTGCTTGGCTCCTCCTTAGGAGGCAAGATTAGATGGGCTGCTAAGCAGGGCAAAAGCAGCTGCGTACAGTAGAGATTGGTCGCCTCTTAGAACCCCGTCGACGGAACTGTTTTCGGGGGCCAGATAGTCTAACAGGCCGTGTAATTAAAAGATGGCTGGCATTTTAGTCCAGGCCATAAGTTAATTGAAAGTTCAACCCATGGATTGGGCTGTGCAAATCATCCGTCTGGGATCTTTTTAAATAGGGAAATCGCCGAACCTTTTTATGTTTTAGTTGGAATGTCTCTCCATTTTATTTCAACATGATCAATATTCGTGGATGGAAGCCAAAGTGTTAGACATTAAAGTCATTGATCGGTTGCTGTCACACCTCCCTGCATTTCGTGTTTTGGACTTATTTTATTTATTAGGATGACTTAAACTTTAAGCCAGTTAAGAGTGACTGTTCGTGTATTGTGAACTCGAACTCGTGCTTGCGATTAACATCTAATGAAATGGTGCTTTAAAACTGTAGGCCAGTTATTGATATTTTTTTTTTTTACTGTAATCAAAACTGTGATATATAAATGCAGTTAAATCCTTTGATTCAAAACTTATAGACAATCAAAAAAACAAAACTTTTAAAATTGTTACTACTTTCAATTTATTGAAAGTTATGAAAACAAAGTTTTATGAAATCATGAAATCAGGGGCGTAGCATTTTATTAATATATAAACGAAAATCTTAAAGAATCATTCATTCTTCGTTAAAAAGAACTATTTTCATATATTAATATTTTTTTAAAATTCGCTTAATCCGAAAAATCTTTTTATAGTTTTTGCAGAGTTTTCAGTATTTACATTTTATCTTAAGCCTCAACTGTTCGCTAAAAACTTCCATTTTATATGGAAAAATGTTTGCTTAAATATTCTCGCCAATACAGTCCATCTACACTCAAAGAAAAATTGTTTTATGACAGTTTTTAACGAAACTAATGAAATTTTTAACAGAGTTTTTAGTCAAATCTTCTTTAATTTCAATTACATTTTCTTGTCTTTAAAAGAAATTTATAGATAGTAAATTTTATTAAATCAATCCCTCATTTCTGCAAGTGTATATAAGAAAAACTTCTCCAATAAATGTTCATGTTTTAAATATTAAAACGCGTACATACATTTCAGAATTGGTTACTTCTCTTTTTTTTTGCTTTTTTTTTGCTTAAGAAGATGAATTGAAAAAAAATAACGATGCCATATTATTGTAAATTGCTTTTACGAACAGAGCTGGTTTGTTGGCTGGAGGACTGTTTATAACGTTGCACAGTGGATGCGATTTGTAAACTTTCAAGCCATAAAAGATGATTAAGAAAAATACTAAATTAAGACATTTATCACTAAAGAATTAAAAACTGGAATCCAAGAACAGAACTTGTGAATTGGATAGTAAATTCTCCACAGCATCTGAGTAATCGACGGCCCTGATTTGTTCTGCTTTTTCTTTGCAATCATAATGATTTGTTCATCAGTGGTCTGAGGTCTGTTTGATTCATTCCTTAATGATACAGGACAATAAAATTTATATAACACACTGTGGACAATCCTTTCGCCATGACTATTATATACCTCCCAAATGATTTGACAAAACAGCTCGAACAAACAACAGCCAATATGATAAGTCGGCCTCCAAATCAAATTGAAAGGTCCCAATTTCAGTCGGCTCAACAAATAATAAGTAAAAGTTTTTAAAAAAGAGTGCAATACTGGACATTTTACAAAACATATATTAAGCCAGGAAGTTTCAGTAACTCTTTTTGCTTTCAATAAATACAACATATTTTGTACAGTTGCCAGCAAAAGTTCATTGTTTTAAGAAAAAGTTCATTGAGATAAAAGACTGACAAAACCACTGTACATTGTTTCTGCCACATACTTCTGCTGCACACACTGTCTGTCTAGCAGTAACAACATTGGCACTAACTGAACTACTAAATCTCTTATGCTTTTATTTCGCGCAAATGACAACCAGAAATCCACATACTGTATAAGTGTACGTGTGTGTGTGTAAGTATTCGTACCATATAGCAAAAAAAAGAAGTATCAAGTATAAAAGACTGACATTACGAGAGACAGTTGCGACAACAAATAAGCAACAAAAAAAAACAAACATATAATAAATATTTAAAATGTGTGTCTGTCAGTTAGTGCTACATGTATGTATGTATGTATGTATGTACACCAGTACATGCATTCATGTCTAGATATTTAAATGTTCGTACCTACAAACATCAGCAATGCATAAATTTTTCTACTCACTTGTTTACCATTTATACTTTTACTTATTTGTTCCAATGTTTACATGATATTTCAAAACACACACTAACACCTATACAAGTAAGCACATGCACATATGTATGTATATGTGCATGCAGGCAGGCATGTGAACACGAATTTCAACACACTTTTTTCCGAATGGAAACAAATGCCAGATGCACAACCAACCAAACGAATACATATAGAAAATATGCAGTTTCTATAGTCGGCAAATAACTCTGCACGCATTCTGTCTTAACAACAGTTGGGCACAAATGTTTAGCACTAGTTTGCCAAAAAAGAGATAAAAACTTAAGAAGAAATCAGAAAAACGCAGAATTTAAGAAAAAATTACAAAAAACCAAAAATGAAAACATCCGCTGCCTTTATAAAAAGAAATTTCAGAAAATCGCTGAAAATTTCAAGTCCTGCCGGCGGCTTATAACAATTGATTGTATATCCTTTAAACTTTTCTATAAAAATTATGTTCATTTTTAAATAATTTAATAATGAACCGTGACCTTTTAAACACTAGAACTTCAACGCTTTATCATTATAATTTGACTTCTGAAAATCTTGCTTGAGTTCAGATTTCATTTCTAAAAAAATGTTGCTAATCAATTGATGTGATAAATTGTTAAAAAAAAATACCACCAAAAATTACCATTACTTATAGATTGTGAAACAGGAGGGGGGACAGTTAGCAGTTTCGCGGTCGCCACAGCACAACCATCACTATGTAATCAGATGGCCAAGCCATAAATCTTACAACTCTGATTATATTATGGCCGCTAAGCACCTGTGTTTAACTTTTTCTATGTGTTTTTATAGCATTAGCCACTTGTAATAACTTCCAGACAATCATTTACTATCACCTTCTACCTCTTCTTCTTTACTACCAGCCTTCCTATTGTCTTTTATTTGCTTTTAATTTGATTCTATATAAAAACTAGGATTTCGAATTCCTGAAAATTTCCTACACAATTACCAGGCGTCCAGCGTAATTTTAACTAAATATTAAGATTGTCTGAAGAAATTATTATCACATATTCACAAAAAATATTTCACCAAATGCTAATTGAAAATTTCAATAAAACAAAATGTATGTAAAATATCATGAAATTTTTTCAAGAGTTTGAAATGCTCAATAAATTAATCGCATATGAAATATAACATCGTCCAAATAAATATTAACCTCAGTTGCTTATGAAGAACATGAATCTACTGCAAAACAACAGCACCTCAAGGACATTTGGATCCCGGAAAGTGATCAATAATTCTGAAGACTGCAAAACAAAATTCCCATCTGCTTACGAGATATAAACGTAAAAAATGTACTCTAAAAAATATGCTCAAATTTAAGTTCCACCGCCAACACCAAAACGGGTTTTGTCAGTTTCAATTATTTAGTATTTTTATAAACTAAAATCGAAATGTTGTGCACAAATTGTGTTACTTTTAAAGTCAGCAAATCTTTTAGAACGAACATTTTCCTTTGCCAGTAATAAATTTATCTATGAAAAGTTTCGGTTTCTCAACGATAAATGTTGTGTAGAAAATTTTATTTAATTCTGACAAAATTTTCCATAATAGATTTCCACTTTTACTCAATTTTCTATCGATAGATTTTTGCCATAAAAAAATTGTCCTATAAAAAAATTTCGGTTTGTTGTCAAAAATGTTTCAACTATTTTAAAATCTATATACACATAAACCGCTGGCGTTCACCTTTTTCTATTTACAGAATAAATTGACATGTACATACACACATCTACACATACACATGTTTTTTATAGCCCACAAAATATTGTGGCATGTGTTTTCTAATGATGTAAATAAGTCCTCTTTATCCTGCCGCCTTCACAACAATATACCCGTCACACACGCGTTGTACAACCAAAACACAAACCAAGAAAAGAACTGCTGCACCAGCAAAAACAACAACTGCAATAGAAAGAAAAGTTGATAGAAATGTATGTGTGTGTGTGTGTATTCGTGTGTGTGTGTTCGTGTGTGTGTGTGTGTGTGTGTAGTAGCATTCGCACTTAAACATTGCTACAGTAGCACTCAACAATGCATTGAAAAACAGAAGAACAGCAGAATGGTTGTATGAGGATGACATTTACTGGTTAGAGTATATCCTGTGGGGAATTTTTGCATTTTATCATTCATTTGCATCCAGCAAACAAATAAATGTACATTGTTGCAACAACAACACACACACACACACACAGTCGCACAAGTACCCGCATTCGACGATAAACAAACGCCTGCGATACGAACTGGTATCCACTATTTTACCGCTCTATCTGTGCCGAAAGCATCATCGCCATCATCATCATCATCATCATCATTGTCGTCGTCTAACTTTAGTGCAGATCTGGCGCTCATCTCTATTTGCTACTTATTTAATGCTGGCAATGAAGTTGCAAATAATAATACAGATAATGATGATGACTGCGATTGCGATTGCGATTATGAGAACGATTGCATTGATGATGGTGGCGATGCCACAAGCAGCCATTTCAGGGATATGGTTTTGCTGATGGCGCTTTGCTGATATCTAGATGACGATTATAATGTTGGTGATGATGTGTTTGCATATCGCAATGATTGGCGTACACTTTTTTATGCTTTAATTTCCATTCCCATTTTGGTTTTTTTTTACTTTTATTCAAAAGAAGACTGACACTGATGTGTATTTAGATGGCGATTAGTTTTGTTTGTTGGCGCTGATGTTTTAACCATCGTAAACTGCATGTTTCTCTTTTTTCACTGCCACCATCACCCAACACCGTTGATGAGAAGCAAACAAAAGTACATAAAGTATTAGCCAAAACCTCAAGAGGGAAATTTCATGTTGCAACAATAGAAAAACATGCCAAAATTAAATACATGCTTTAAACTTTTCTCATCAAAATAACGCTGAAAATGTCCGAAGAAAAACTTTAAACTATTCTTCGATATTGTAATTATCATATTCGTATAACGGTTTTCTGTCAAAAATTTATCAATAACAAAAATTGTTTATAAAAGAATTGTCTAAGGAAAATTAATGTACCGCAACATTGTGCCAAGAAAATTTTTCGCTTACAAACATTTTTTACAGAAAATGTTCGATTATTTCAAGTAAATTTTTTTTTTTTTTTGGTTTTCTAGATATAAAATTTTGTAAATTCAAAAACTTTATCTAAAGAATTTTCTATAGAAAATTTATTAATTAAACAAATCATCGTGAACAAAAAAAAAACATGATTCGTTACAAAGAACGTTGCAATTGAATTTGTTTGACTCTGATAATTTCTAAAAATTTGTTCGTTAAAAAAAAAATTTGTAAAAAATTTCGCTAATAAATTTGGCTATTTAGCGGTTACAACATTATTCGATGAAAAAATTTTTTTTTAGAAAATTAATAGAAAAAATTATACAAAAATCTTTTGTTCAAATATATAAATTTTTGCAATTAATTCACCTCATTATCTTTTAGATTTAGAAAAAATCAATTAAAGAAAAGAATTAGGAATCCAAATTTGTGACTCACAAACAAACCAACTAATAAACAAGCAACGATCTCAATTCCGAAAATTTACAGCCGTAAAAAAAAGAAGTTTTAAAAAATCGCCACGCTGACAAAGTTGATGCAATAGAAACCGAATGACCAGTGTGGCCGTCAGTTCAAAAATATGAATACTAAATGCTGCTAATCATACATACAAACGTATGTATGTATGTATGTATTGTATACATAGTAAATGTATGTAAATAGGCAGAGTATAGAGAAGATGATGGGCGTATATGTAATATTATGATAGTTTGAAATAAAATAAATATTACTCATACGTGACCCTATTCTCTGTTTTGCGAATAGCCAGCGAGAACATGGAAATCTAATAGGCGTATAAGTAATATTGTGGTGATTTGATATTAACTAAATATTACTCATACGTAACCATACCCTCTCTTTTACGAATATCCAGGGAGAGCATAGAGAAGTCTACAGAAGAATAGAGAAGGCCTACAAGTGATATGCTGATGGCGAGAAATTTAATAAATATTACTCATACGCAACCAGATTTATTTTTTCGCTAACACGTTTCTTGTTATTTTAAAATCGAATTAAGATTTTTTATTTTTTTCATCACAAAACGATTAATTACTTTAAATAAAACGCTTAAAAAAGTTTCTAATTACAATTCTTTATTGTATTTGACTGATTTCCAGAAAATTGAAATCGATATAAAAAAAAAAGAAAATTAATCGATGTGACAAATTTCGTGTCTGTAGAAATTTTATCGAATTTTTTATATAAAATATTTTTTATGTAAAAAAATTGCGGACTAAATAATTTGCCTGCAATATAATTTATATTTAAAGTTAGTTGATTGATACGCTACACTGAGAAGTTATAGGTATCTGAATCCAAGTTTTTCATTACTGAATAAGAGTATAAGAGTATGTATGTTTGCAGGTTTTTTTTAACTTTTATTATAAGTTGCATTTGTTTTTGCAAACGTATTTAGAGTTTTTTGATAAAAATATTTATGTTATTTTCAAAATGAAGTCTGCATTAAGTTGTTGTGTTACATTTTATTTAGAAATAAATAGTCTTTGATTTTATTGGTCGATTTAAATTTTCTTTTTATCCGGGATAAAGTTTTAGGGATTTTGTTATAGACCAAATTTTAGTTGCATATTATATGGCCACCACTGTATGTGTGTGTGTGTGTGTGTGTGTGTATGTTTAAAAAAGTGTCCACTGTAATAATGGCCTTGACAGTTTAATTTATGTTTTTAAATCAATATTGCAAACATTTCGCACTCGCCCTGGCCGCTCTCCCTTCCTTTAAAAATCAATTACTTTTCAATAATTGCTTGGTTACTTAATAACTAATTATTTTCTTTTTTATGGTAAAACTAATCAACTTTCTGTTTGAGTCTCCCTCCCTTTTTCATATTTTAATTGATTTATATTTTTTCTTGTGAATTCTTTTTTAATTTTTAGTTTTTTTTTTTGGTCTTTTTAACATAAACTAAAATTAATTTCATTCTACCCCCAAACAATTAATTTAAAATAAAATCATTTGTGAACATAAAAAAGAAAGCGAAGAAAAAAACAAATTAAAGATTTGTTAAAGAGCTCTGGGCCTGAGCTTTTAAAGGATGTCTGATTTTTTTTTTTTTTTTTTTTTTTGCAAAATAGAAAACCCTTAACTTTCTTCTGCAATTCATTTATTATTTAGCAAAAATGTATTGTTGTGGCTTTTGATAGTGTTCTGCGTGCGGCCATATATGTGTGTATGTGTGTGTGTATGTGTGTCGTTAGTGAGTCTGATAGAATAGTAGTTGTGGTAGTGGTGAAATACAATAGAATGGTTCATTTACAAGTATCTGTAGTATTTGTTGCGCATTGACTTCTTAACCTAAATATTTTTGTTCAATGTTTGCAAAAAAAAAAAGGCTGTGGACTACAAACACACACACACACACACACATCCACTGGCGTAGCAGAGTTCGTTTGATAAGAAACAAATACGTTTTGTGACACAAATACATACAGACACATGTAGTTTTATTATAAATTTTTTAAAAAATGGTCTATTGCTTGCTTTTATTTCCTAAAAGAAACTTCTGTTTTCTATCGCTAAATTTTGTCACAATAATTGTTTTATTGATAAATTTATTATAGAAGATTGTGGCTATTGGCAAAATTGTTATTAACTATTTCTGGTAGCAATAAATTTTCTATCAAAACTGTTTGCTATCAATAATTTTCTATAGAGTTTTTTTCAATTTTCTATTTTTTATGCAGAAAATATGTTGTTGTCAATAACTTTTTTATATAAAATAAGTTTTCATTGAAAAGTTTAGTGTTATTTCTACCAAGAAATGTTCATAGTCGATCAATTTTATAAACATTTTCTTTTATTTGTTATAAATAAATTTTCTGCAAGTTTCTCTGGGGACAATATTTTTAGATTTAATATATATTTTATACATATTTTCTATATAGAATTTCGTGTCATCGAAAAAAGTAAAATAACTGCCGCACGAGTTTGGGCCCCTTTAGAATTTGTGCTGTTACGCCTATACAAAACCGATGAACACAGATGAAATCATACAGTCATACAAACGCTTATATTCGATAAGGGGAAACAGAAACCAAACACAAAAACAGACCTCAAATCTCATTGTTCAAAACTCTTTTATTCTTTTTTCTTTTTATTTGTTTGTTGGTTTTTTTTTGCTTTTTTTTTTTGATACAATAAAAATGCATATATTAAAAGATATGTATGTACATGTAAATATATAATGTGAAGCTGAGTAAAACATGCATCCAGGCAGCTCAAGGAACTGTTTTTATTGTCATTGTTGTGCTGACAAATTAGTACAAATAGCAGTGATCTTTTGTTACAAAGTGTCTGGATGCCAAAGTTTAAAGTTTTACTAACCTACATACAACAAATGGATGTACCATATCGATTTGCTGCTCTATAAAGGCTATTCGATTAGAGTAGGATATTTGAAAGCTGAGCGCTGTTCTTTCATGTTAAAATGAGCCTCAAAGTCTATATTTCTTTTAAACAAAAAACCACAAACAAAAAACTAAAGGAAAAAAATTTCTCATTAAACTTTATAAGAGTTTATTGCCGTTTTTTTGCGCCAAAAATTTCCGCTCTTACTTGGCAATTTATAAAGTTTTTCCACGTTATTTTCTCGCTTAAGGAAAGTTAATTTTCTGGAATGTCAGAAAATACAATAAAGAAAATTTTGATTGTATAGAATTAAGTCCTTTTTAAGATTTTAATGTTTGTATGCATCTGTGTATGTAACTGTGGTTTTATGATTGTTATTTTCTGACGTACTTTTTGTGACTTCGGCTGGCTTTTATGTGGCAAAATCAAAAAAAAAAAAACAAAAACTTCTATCACATTGAAATGCCAAGAAAATTTACATATTCTTCAAATCTGCACACAAAGAAATGTAAAGTACTGAGTTGTTAGCTCAGAACTTGTATCGAACACACTCGACATATGGCAACGAGAGATGCAAAATGCTCTAAACCGTGAGGCCAGAGCTGTCTGCGTAGAGAAAGTTTTTACGTCTTTGAAAATAAACAACGTTTCAAATTTCAATTAGGAAATTTAATTGCTTTAATTACTTTAATATTGCGTACAACTTTGCAAATGCTTTAACGTTCTGTGACATTGCAGACCTTTTTGCAATGACAGCGCTTGATAGCAACAGCTCTCTGTTGGTCTATTAATTTTTCGTTTTCATAACAATAAGATTCGTCACAAAAACTTTCATCGCACCAAACAAAAACGAAAATAAAAAACATGTAAATGCCAGCAAAAGACTGCATTACAAAAAACACATACACAGACTCACACAGCCGTGTGTGTGTGTGTGTGTGTGTGTGTGTGTGTGTGTGTGTGTGTGGATTTGTGAGTCTGAACTCGTATTCGTGTATTTAGCTGTACATGTTGTTGACAACTTCCGTTTTAAATTAACAAGAATGGAACGGAAAAAACACAACACACAGGCAAAGAAAAATGTCTGCTTTCTCTCACTCCCACTCTGTCTCTCTCTCTCTCTCTCTTTCTCTCTACCCCGCTCACACCCACCCACATCTTTTTACTTTGCACTTATTGCACACACACAAACAAACATTTTATATGTTCCTTTGATTTTCTCTTATTCAAAAGCCAATCAACTTTGAACCATATTTATGCTCCTGCTTAAAAATATATGTACGTACATATATATTTTTTATTGTATTATTTTCTTTTTTTTTATGTACAAGCGCGTGTAATTTTTCTTTGTTATGACCACATTATTTCTAATCTGTGTGTGAATGTGTGTCATTTGGTTCTGGCTCTTCCAACATATTTTGGGTGTTGGTTTGTGATAATTTACAATTTAGGTCCTGAACACGATTATCATTTGGCCATTCTTTACAGCTTTAAATAATAATTTGTTTTATAACTCTTAGCATTAGAGGTTTTTAAGGGCTTGTTTTGAAAAAAAAAATAATATAAAATCTCTGACTAAATTTTCTACCATTTTAAAACACCGGAAGTTTCACTTCAAAATAAATAAAATTCATAAAATTTTTAATATATAAGAAATTTAGCAGTTGTGTGAAAGAAACATTTCCAATTTGTATATAATTAATTTTTAGGCGGAAGATTTTTTTAACGAAAAATTTAATTCGAAAAATTCATAGAAAATAAATTTTCTATGGCAAATCTTTCCATTGCCTAAATTTGGCCAATAACTGGTTTTTGATCACTTTAAAATAATTTTTTTTATATAAAAAAAAAAAAATTATCGATAACAAAAATTTTCTATCAAAAATTCAGTCATAAAAAAATTTTATGTAAAAATTTATCTCGAACAATAGTTTTCTACAAAAACCATATCGATAACGTTCAGCAAAAAATATTGATAATTAAAATTTTCTAAGGAAGGTTCGTCAATAAGAATAATTGTGTTGAAAAGAATTCATCGATAACAAACATTTTCTGTAGCAAATACATCGATAGATAAATTTATCGAAAGCAGAAATTTTCTATAAAAAATTTATGAGATTTAAAAAAATTTGCATATAAAATTTAATGTTAGAAAACAAATTTTTAGAGAATATTTATCGATAAAAAAATTTGTATGGTAAAACTTATCGATAGCAAACATTTTATATATATGGTAAAAACTTCAGCGATAACAAAAATATATCGATAGTTGCAAAAAACATTTTATCGGTAAACAATTTATTGACAACGTAAATTCTCAACAGAAAATGTATCGAGAGCAAATCGGTTCTATAAATAACTTTAATCATTGACAAGACATATATTTTCCACGTTCAAAATTTATTCTAGAAAATCTTTCGTTGACATAAATTTCCCGCCGAAAATATTTCCTATAACATGATTTTTTATACAAAATGTTTCCCGTAACATACATTTTTGAAGAAAAATCCTTTAACTTTCCAAATAGCAGCTGTAACAGTAAAAGTTTTTCTCTTCCATTGTTTATATAAAGTATTAAGCCATATAATTTTAAGCACAAATGAACTCTAGTTCACACAAAATGCACTCCCAGGCATCCGAGTTGACGACAAATAACAGTTGTCTTCCATGTGTTTCGTCCTACAAACTTGGGTGTATTTTTATATGTTTGTTTTTGTCCTGTGTCTATTTTATAAACTTCTTTTCTTTTGCTTTGCAGGCTGATATATCGTGTCGTCAAACAAAGCAAACAGTGAGTTCAATACTGACACGTACCAATTTTGTTACACTTAAATATGTGACAGACAACTGGGGTACAGATGCGAATGGTTTCAAACTGGTTATAACCTCCGTAAAAGATCCAAGTAAGTTTAACGCAGCTTCTTTCTTCTCTGTAACAATTTAACAATAAGAAAACACAAAATATCAAATGTTGTTATACGACAGTGACTGCTACAAACTGTTTGTAGGTATTTCAAGCAGTTTAAGACATTAAAGATTATTTTAGTGAAAAATTATTTTGGGTTGTGATCTCAGTTTAAAAAGGCGGTTAAAGTGCCGCAGAAAAAGAAAAAGTGTATGCAGAAGAGTTACGCTTCAGTTAGGATTTAAGCGGTTCTATTTCAAATCATCCCTAAATCGAATGAGTGCCTTAAAAGAATAAATTGGACAACGAGTATTTTCGAGTCAGTGTACTTTTACTGAAGCTAAGAAAGAGATGAGACGTCTTACAATAAAATGGCTTTTAAGAAGATTTGTGCTTCGGCTTGATTAGTGATAAACTTCTACATATATAGATAGAAATGTGAAAACAATATAAGGAACGCAGCCCACAGCAGTGTCAGCATAACAAGATCCTGCTAATACTAAAATGTCTTTCCTTAAGGATTTCCGAGCAATTGCAGCCGTCCATTTACTTTAAACTACATTTCTCTAACTGTATAACTGACACAGTAAGTTTCCCCTCATTGCCACGAATGCATTCGGTATTCAACAGCGCATGCTAATCATACAATTATTGTATGAAAATGGCAGTTCTGTTGGAGCAAGGTTCCGCGCTCATTATGAACACCATAATCATTGTGCCTAAAAGTAGGTTTTGCAGTGCGATAGATGAATTTTAAGCCACTAGTTTGCAAAATGATTGAATGAACAACAAAATGCAAGATCTACCAAAAACCAGGGGCAGTGTCCGTGAAAGTATGTATGTAGGAGCATCCTAGGCCGTCAATTTAGGGTCAGAGGCCAATTTTTAGCGGTGCAACTTATTGCTGGATAACTGCATACGTCAACAAACAAGAATGTCCAATTTGGGATAGTATTCCTCTATGAGGATTCGGTGTTGCCGACAGAAATCAGTAAAGAAAGCCAGCAGTATCCCTCCAAAGGTACCTCATGCCCTGCAATGCAATGCAAGGACAGCTATAATTCTCAACTTCTTAATAAGGGCGCTAAAGAATGTTGGCAAAGATATGCATTCAGAGATTTAGTGATACCAAAGCTTGTCCTATACCTGAACAGTGACCATTGGCAGGTAACTTACGGCTACAGTAACATACTGTCTGTCCAGCAAATGCCACCTCAAAACTAGTTCGTGACGGACCAGGAGACGTGAAGATAATTGATGTAATGCGTAAAAGTACTAGACAGGAGCCGAAGCATTAGGGAAAATGGCTGAAGGGAAGAGAGCTCTGTGGATTTGAATCAAGAACATATATCGGGAGGAAGAGAAAGTAGTGCTCTTGTGTGTTCTTTGAGAGTTTTGAAACAGTAATTTAGTTCCTCTTAGAATGAGAATTTTTAGTTATTGCGAGTGAAGCAGGTTTCAAAAAATAACGCTCAACAAACGCAATATAAATTTTTGTTGGGTATACAGATATTTTAGGATACTTTACTCCCCCCAAACCTTTGTTACCTTACGCCACCTAAGTTCAAGTATTTATAGCGTTTCCCACGGAGAATATCGAAAATCAATTTATTGGAATTACAACATTTAAATAAACAATAAATTTTATTAACTTTCAAGTGCTTTTCAGTCATTATTATTGCGTTTTTGTTTTTTTGCTGTTTTCCTTATCGACCACATTTTAATAACAACGTTTTTCTTTTTTTCTTGTTACAGAACATACATGTAAAGATTTCACCTGTGGCTCAAATGGCTTTTGTATACATCCCGATTTGCTGTGTGATGGCATTAATCATTGTAGCGATAATTCCGACGAATCGGTGCACAATTTATGCCAAAGTAAGTAAAATTGCAATAATTACGCTGCATGAAACTGCCCGCTCCCACAAACTACTCACTGATAACTAGTGAAAGGTTTAGCGAGTTTAACCATCATGATAATAGATTTTATTGTGCAGTTGCATTTGTCTGTATGCAGTTGTAGCACAACTACAGGCTCTTCCAACAGGACTTTTCCGCACTTTGACAACTAAGTTTTAGCCGTTTCCCCAATTCTTATCACTCAACTAATGGAAAAGCTCATTCAAAAGAAAGCAAACATTCTCAATAGTTTATACATATTTATATAAATTGGTGTGAATATTTTACATTCATGTCCTTGAAGTGTTGGAACTGAGAGATTTTGCTGCTCCGAACGGTTAATGGAAAATTTGAATGCGTTACGAAAATTTATAAGTTCCTGTATTTGATACCCAATCTTTTGCTTTTCAATGATACTTTCTCTACACACTTGATTCAATTTAAACTTGAATTTAGCAAATGATGAATTAACGGCCCCACAGGGTCTGACCAAATAACACAGAGATTTGTTGGCCTGGAGCCAGTTTAAAGGGTTCACAGTGAGGTACTTAGAGTCAACTATTATTCGTGTTCCTTAAGGCATAAAACACGCAGAATCTTTGGCTGGACATGAACCTACAACCTCAAGGGATTGAGGCCTCAAGCCAGCCAGTTGTTGCTTGTAGCGCTTGTCTAAGTTATACTTCGTTTCAGCTCCCAACAACTTCAATTTAAAGGTTCAAAAGGCCCTTTACTTTTAATTTGTATTTCCCCCTTTTTCTATTTTTTTTTTGTTTTTTGTCTGTTTTCGAAGGGGGAAACCAAAGAATGAAGCATCAGTTTTATTTCTGCACAATTTCCATAATTACTGTACAATTTCAATGTTACTTTAACGGATTTAGCTGTTGTTTATTTTTTCTGGGGGATTTTTTTCGAGGATATTTAAACATTTTATTACATTATTTTTGTTTTTGTTTGGTGTTAAATGTTGTATAAACGAATTTATTATCATTCGAAAGTTTAAACAGTTCAAGCAAGTTCAGGTTATAAACTGATTCATTAGTGCTGGACAGTGAGTCAGGAGCACTTTTCAGCCGTTTAGTTGTTGTTAATGGCATTTCAGAAACTTAAATACTTCGCACAGCGGCAGGAATAATACTACTAGTACTTAAGTTTTAAAGATTTGTGGCAGGGAAATTCGCCTGCAAGCCCACTGTGCATGAGCGCTTTTAATAGCCAGTGTTTGTTTTTTGTTTTTATCAGCACAATTTTGTTTCAAATTACATGTAATTGATTATTAACTCATAGTGCTGGAACTGATGTGTTGTTTATTTTCTGTTTATGTTGTTCTCTTTTTTTTCCATCAAAGCGAACTCAGTCGTTATTGCATTTGTATTGGCTTTATTTAATTTATAGATGCAGCAACGTTGTGCATACATTAAGGGCCAGTAACGTTTATAATGAAACATTTCACACAAAAAACAGACACACACACACACACACACACACACAATTTATTAAAGTTGGATAGAACAAAAAAGCTGAAATAAACAAATTAATTGTGTAAAGAATTTTTCGCACAGACAAATTTTAAATCGGGTATTCTGCTACACATTGGCAGCAACAAAGCAGATCTTCCTAAACGTTTTCCGGCCGTTAAACTTGTGCATTATGGCAAAAATCGCGTCATGAAAGCTCTTACTTTTGACTGCCAACACTTTATGAGTTTTCTAGTCTATATGGAAAACATATAACCTGCTTTGAGTATTTTCTTTTACAAAATTCCTTTCAAATCCTAATCAAACTGTAACCATTAGTCTCTCCTCTAGAGCGGGCAAATGAACCAACTTTACTCAGTTTACTCAGTGGTTGTAAGGAAACAAATGGCAAAGCAGGTATAACAGATCAGCCTTATAGTCAATCCAAATCCTTGGAGAAAAAGTGGACGGATCAGGCCATCAAGACCCAGCCCAAAGTAGATGAAGTTATTCACCACTCCAACGAAGAATAGTTGGGAAAAGCGACTCAAATATAAGTTGGATTATAAGATAAAAGTTAAAACAGAAAAAAAACGATAGTCCAACCGGAAAACAATAGCTTGAGCTTTTTACCAAATAGTAGATCATTCCACTGAACACTTAAGCAGGCCAGAATGTGTTCAAAATTTTTGTTAGCACAAAACTAAGTTGATAGCATAAAACAACAACAATTTAATAACCCTCCCCAACCCTATCCCCCCCCCCCCCCCCCCATTTAGCCGGGCCTTTCCAATATGACTATATAATAATTAATTTGCATAATTGAAAAAATCATTTATATACAATAATATTATATATTTTTTGGGTTTTTCTACACACTTGCAGGCGAGACCACGAGCACTGTGTTTGGCATGGATATGACATGGTTCGTCATGATTGTGGTGAGTGTCCTGCTGATATTAAGTGCGGCCATAGTGGGCATAACAATATGTGTGTGCCGGCGACAAGAGGAAACCAGCAACCAACAAAATACAGCCATGCAATGTAAGCAAATTTCTGCACACACACACACACACACACACACACACATACACACACATACACACACACACACTTACTTGAGATGAATTTTTTTTTTTTTGATTATAAAACTGATTTTCTAATTTCATTGTTTTCTCTAAGTGCATCACAATTTGGCTGAGACAAATGGCTCGTCGAAACATCTGCATTACACGCACGGCGGCACACTGACAAGAGAACATACACAATTACCGCCGACGTCGGGAAACTGGCATCACCCTGCGGGACCATACACCGGGTACCGCCGCATGCAACTCAATTACTTGAAGATGGCCACCAAAGTCCGTCCCATCTTGTGCTTGGCAAATTTCGTCAATTAGGTCAAGATCTCAATACAAATTCAGTCAATAATCTGGGATTATCGCAAACCAATATCGCCGTGAACAACGCGGCGGCCCAAAATGCAGCCAATGCCGTGGGTGCCGCCCAAAAGGATGAATGGTTTGTTTGAGAACGACGTTTTGCTGAATTTCTATTAAGATTTTGTATTCAAATGAAGAAAAAAATTACAATTATTTTTGTTGAACAAAATTTGCACAGCATTAAAATGAAGTGAGTGTCCAACAAATCTCCTAAAACCAATTAATTTCATATTTTAAAACCTGCTTGTATTCTATTTCTTGCAGGACTGTAAAATAACTTTTAAACAACAACAACAATCATTAAAGTTTTGGTGGACATTGCCCTGCAGGGTGTATGAACAAGAGATTACAAGTACCCAAATCTCTTAAACGAAAACAGTAGAAACAAAAACTATTACCAAAAAAAAAATAAAGATTTTTTTATTATTTTATTAACTAAAACAAACACAAACATAAAACCACTCATTCTGTAAATAATTTAAACTAATACTTACATAGAAAAACTATCTTCGTGTAATTAATTTTTAATTTCAAGATCAAGCAAAAAAAAATTGTTTCCTAAAAAATTTTGATTTACAAAAAGAAATCAGTTTTATTGTACAACAAAATTCGTCTACAGGAAATCTTGTCATTGACAATTTTCGCTTTAACAAAAATCCATAAAAAAATTCTCGTTTAATTAATATTTTTCTATAACAAATTTCTCGTTTCACTAAAATTGTCCTACAGAAAACTTCTCGTTTAATTAAAATTTTTCCATAACAAATTTCTCGTTTCACTAAAATTTTTCTACAGAAAATTTCTCGTTTAATTAAAATTTTTCTATAACAAATTTCTCGTTTCACTAAAATTTTTCTACAGAAAATTTCTCGTTTAACTAAAATTTTTCCATAGAAAATTTTCCGTTCAAATAAAATTTTTTTAAAGAGAAATTTTGCGTTTAACTAAATATTTAGACATTTTTTCGTTTAACTAAAAAAAAGAAAATTTTTCGTTTAACTAAAATTTTTTTATAGAAAATTTTTCGCTTAGATAAAATTTTTTTAGAGAACATTTTTCGTTTAATGAATATTTTTCTATAAAAATTTTTTTTTTACTAAAATTTTTCCCAAAAAATATTTTGTTTAACAAATTTTTATCTAGAGAACATTTTTCTTCAAAGAATTTTTCTGTACAATAAAAACCAATTTCTATGGCATAAACATTTTCTTTAATTTTAGTTCTTAGGATTATTTTCCTTGAATTGTTAAATATTATTTTAACAAATTTCCTCCTTCCTAATTTTTCATCTCATAATATCTTTGAATCAACTATTTATGTATAAGTTTATTTAGCAAATAATTAAAGAAGAGCTTTCGAAACCTCTACGTCATTTGATTTGTAAACAAATTATTTTAGCAAAAATTCAGTAAATTATATTTAGAGAAAAATACATTTATCAAAATTGAATTGTTAAAATTTTAATGGAATTAAGCTTGAAAATATAAAAAACAAAAGTTCATTATTCATTTATTTGTAAAACCAACTCAGAACGAATATTAAAGAATTAAATAAATTAAATCTAAGTTCAAATAAATATTTAAGTTTCTGTAACATACGAGTAATGAAAGGACAAGATAAATAAATTCGAATGAAATAAATGCAAACAAAACCAAGTGAAAACAGTATTGAAGCTCAACTATTGAAAATAAAAGTTTTAAAATAAAAACAAAAAGCTAAATGTAAACCTTAAAAACTTCCATATTAAACAGACAGAAGCTGAAATAATGAAAACCAAGAATTTTTAACAAACAAAAAAAAATTAAAACTTCCTCCCCTCCAAAACGAAACAGAAATTATGAAAACAAATTATAACCACTAATTTTCTATATACAAGTTAAAAACTCAACATTAAAAGCAACAGAATTTTAGTAATAAAATAAAAGTTTAAATGATAAAAGCCTAAGGATCGAATTCCTTAAATTGATTAATTTTACCAAGAGATCCACAATTTTCATCATTCTGACTTTTAATTTTGTTATTCAATAATAATTTTGGCCTGTAAAACACTTAAACTAAATAAATTCGATATAAATAGAACTAAAACACAATAACAAAGTATTGAAATAAAATCTTAAGTTTAATAAAAACAATTCCATAAAACTTAAACTGAAAGGATACTTTATGAGTTATTATTTCTTTTAAAGCAAAACAAAAAACCAAAAAGTTTGATTACATTTTTTGCGAAAAAAAACAAACATTTTAAAAAATAAATAAACAAACAAAAAATACTTAAACATAAAATACCACAAAAGACAAGGGATGTAAATAGTTGACAATACAGCAAATTTGAAAATCATCATAAAAGCGCCTACAAGAGGCGCAGACTATTAAAACTCGAATCGTTTCTGCACATGACATCTGGCACATTTCATTTTCTCATAATTTTAGTTCATCGCAAAAGTTTAATTCATATTTCAACAACTTACAGCAACACTCATGTACTGATCAAATCATGTAAAAGGCTACCGCACAACAGCAAAAAAAAAAAAAAACATCAGACGACAGGCTGATAAAGTTGCTTGAAATTCCCACGCTCCCAACTTGTATTAGAGCCATTAAACCAAAAATATATTTAAACTTGTTTTCTCAACTAGTTTCTATAGTTTTTGAAACAATTAAGCAAATAATATTATGCTGGCAACACTGTACACAATTTACAAAACAGCAGGAACAAGGCAGGCAGGAGGCCTTCCTATGGCATATAAATGTTTTCCACACAAATAGAGAGGAAAAGAAACGAGCTCTGTTGCTGTTGCTGTTAAAAACGACAACTTGGCATCACTGTATTCTACATTTTGAAACACAGCTGGTAGCGATAGAGAAACATTTTGTTTCTGTTGTCCCTCCATTGATTGGAACAACAAATGTGTGTTAAGACTTTAAACGGAATCTCCTACCGGTCCAGATTAGGTTCGATGAATCAAAAATATCTGTCAATCTTCTAAAATCGGATGCAATAAATTTCTAAAGTTTTGGAAACAAACGAAATACTCGTACTAATAGGCTGGCAACATCACACACGATTTT
Source organism: Epicampocera succincta (assembly GCA_932526305.1). Lineage (NCBI taxonomy): Eukaryota > Metazoa > Arthropoda > Insecta > Diptera > Tachinidae > Epicampocera > Epicampocera succincta. Next base: position 6,048,283 of record OW052035.1, on the reverse strand, counting down.
TAAAACAGCTGTTTTTTTTTAGAAAGGAAAAAACTACTCGGTCGGCGGTTGGTTTCGTCGCTTGGAAACAACACAGAAAACGGCAATTTGGCATCAACTTTTTTTCTCCATTTTGAAATGAAGCGGGCAACGACAATGAAACGTTTTTTTTTTTTTTTTGTTTTAAGACAGTGAATCTTCAGAGCAACGAGCGCTTGGGAGAGGAGAGCAAAAGCAAAAGCTGACGCTAAGCGACAAGTGTGACCGAATTCAACTTTTAACATGTTTAATAATGAAGCTTAAAGTGTTCGTATTATAATTATATTCATTAATTCACTTAATGCAATATAATTTAATAAAAAATCTACTTCGTATGACATTTTCTCACTTTCTCTTTAAAATCGTTGGTTTGGCAATTGGCATTTGGTAACACTATCTGGCCACAAGCGCAGCTTAACAACCAACAGAAGAATGATATAAGAATGTAAACGTGAAACTGATCCCTGCTGCAAAATGAACTCTCAAGCTCTACAGCAAATCTTGTTACATCCTTTAAGCCCAAAACAAAAATGAGCAGTAAATTTTCTCAATTTATGAAGTTTTAGTTGAAAAGGAGAAATAAAAGAAAAGGGACAAAATAATATTTAAAATGGTAGAGAAATATTATAAAACAGCAATTCAAAAAACTATATCTTTTAAATCGACTGTTTCACGCCCCTGCCATCAGGTGGCTTATCAGACACACACACCAGCTTAGGAGTCCTGTTATCTAGTCCCTCATCTCCGAAATGCAGTAGAAGGTCTTGGAAGTCAACTTGCTGGAGTTGTTAAGCCGCGGTCCATGAACATCAGACATTCATCAGACTCGTCTGATGTTGCTCGCCATCCAGTTTCTTACTAAAACACGCCTCTGCTGCAAGACAAGGCCACCTCTAGGACATATTAGGCACTGGAAAATAGGGTCGTACATTGCCCCTATCCGGCAGCACCAATGTTTCTTCCCACAATATTAGATTCAAATCATAACCCCAACGTTTCAGCTGGGATAGGTCGCTTGCCAGGAACCGTTTCACAAGCTATACCGGAGACTTTTTGTTTCCCCGTTTTGCCACTAAACCTTGGGTGAGTTCAGCTTCCCCTTCTTAGAGTTCTGTTTGTCAAATACAGTCGCGGGAACTCTTCCACTTCACAAGCCACAAAACAGAATGCCATAATTCTGAGAACGCCGAAGCACAAACTCCACCCTGTTGTCCTCAGGCACAAATTAACTATTATATACTTGTGTTTTTATATAAATATGTATATCTTAGGACAGGATTTGTAGCAGGGTCGGCCTACACCCGACATAAATATTCAAAGTGAATTGTTGAGCAGCTGATGGATGACTGTTTTTATATTCTAATTCACTCATGATTGGCTGTCAACATGTCAACAGAAAATTTTTAGTGTTTGACATTTCGCAGTGATTTAATCAATTTAATAGACTTCGACGAATGTTGTTGTTCTGCTGGTAAATTTAACTGACACGAATTCATCTTGGAACTACAAATTACATCAATTCAATTTATGCAGCTCCAACATCTGACACACGACCAGCAAATTCTAATTTGCAATAGAATTTAATTATGCAATTTGGTATTCGCCATCCTTAATAAGTAGAATTTGGATTTCAGTTTATCCTGCTGCGGATGAAGTTGGCCAAAAAGACAACGAAACATTAACATCAAGTAAATGCTCGCGTATTTTAAAGTACGCCAATCTTAACAACAAGAAGTTCGAACAAACAAAAATACTGAGTGCTGAATTACTTGTAATTGAGTAATAATTGAGTATTAATTACATTTAATTGAGCAAATTTGTTATTAGCTACAATCAATGTTTAATTACTTATAGAATCGCCAGCGAAACTTACTGAACGAGTAACTGGCAACAGAAATAAATCAGATGACCATTATCTGAAACTGGACATTTGTCCTGCAACAGGGACTGTGCCAACGGAAAAGCCAGCCAGCCAGTCAGTTTGCCAGATTAAAATGGCAAAAGTCAGTTCTTTATAACTTTATAAAAGTAAAGACGGGTTAAAAAGTTTGACTTCAGTTGCAGTTCATGTCTTGTTCGATAATGAGTTCTAAAGATTTCCCAGTATTTCGGATATCAAACTCCCCCCATTCAGCTAAAGTTTAGAAACTTTCTTTGAGCAAATTCACCTTTCCCGCCTCCAAGATGTCCGCAAGTTGTAGTTGGGTGGACTTTGCAGCAGCTATTTTTTATTTCAAATACATATTGCCAAACATTAACGTTCGTCATTGTGGGACACGACCTCATTGCTTACCACATCTTTTCTAATATAAAAACATGGGCTTTATTAACAATCTCTATAAAGGTTTTTCTTTTCTTTACTTCTTTTTTTTTGGGGGGGGGGCCTATCAAATGCCAGCGCCCCCTTTTACCGGCTGCTATGGTACAAAAATAAATATGTTTAATTGCACTGCAAACCCTGTAATGCTTCATGCAACAACTCATTTTTCATAACATCTTCATGCCATAATTCGTACAACATTTTCATTGAAATCATGACCGCATTTAAAAGAATGACAAATTTATACACCGAAAGAAAAATTATTAAATTAGAACTCTTATGCAAGTCAATTGAACAACTATAAAAGTAACCAGCAAATTTTGAATGTTATGTTTGACAACAATCTTGACATTTACATACATTTATTATATTAAACTAATAATAATAATAACAACAACAACAACATTTAAATAAGGGATACATTTAAATATATAGAAATACGAAACAAAGCAAAAACCAAACAACAACAATTATTAAGAAAAACATAATGACAATACAAGAAAACAATTTATTAAAACCAAACAACAACAACAACAACAAAAACAACTTCTACCAAACATTTTTTCTCGATTTTTTTCTACTTTTTTAAAAATCTACGAATAGTCGAAATAAACAAATAAAAGTACTTTAAACATTTTTTATAAAATATTAACTAAAACAAAAAAGGAAAAAATGTTTACTAATTGCTTATACTTTTTTATATACAAATTTAAATAAATTAATATAAATAAAAATCATAACAAAACAGATAAAAAACAAAACAAAACTGTATGAATCGTAAACAAACATTTAACAAAAACCAACAAATTCTATAACAAAATTAAAAAGAATTAAAACAAAATTAGTATTCTTTAAATCTCTCGAATAATTTCTTTGAATAATTAAACAGTGAAAATTAGTACTACCCGCCGTTTATAAATTAATAAAATTAAAAAAAAAAAAACAAAAACAATAAAAAACTCTTGAACTGGAAAAATGAAGCAATTACTGTAAGAACTAAAAAGAAAAATTATAAAATAATTAATTAATTTAATGTTTACAAAGAAGGTAAAACTTTTGGGCCGGAAAAAAAAATAAATTACAAACAATTGATGTCCCTTAAATCGAAAAATATGGCAGCCTTAAGAAGTTGAAACTTGGAATATCTGAAGAACAGAAGAACACAAAACAATTAATTCTTATTAGTTTTAAACTTGTTTTAAAGAAATGAAAAGATTGTTTAAGCAAAATTTCTCGAGTGGTTATTCTCTTTCCGTTTTGGGCCATTTTTTCGCTGAGTGTGTGATTTAAGAGTGTATGATGTAAGAAAGAACTCCCCAACTTTCCCAAAAAAAATTTGATCAATTAATTAATATAGAAACTATCAGTCCCCGGTTTTTTGAGATATTTCCGCCATTCGTTTGTTAATTTGTCATCCAACAAACAGTCGCTCTAGTTTCAGTTTTTTATGGATGATATTTTAAGGCAATAACTGCTTGTTAACGGCGCGTATAACTGGCAGAAAGATGCCCTTACACGCTATAATACAAAGTGTTTAGATTTTGTACAAGCAAATTTTTACAAAATTCTCTTCATATTTAGAATGACAGAACAAAAGTCTGGCACGATTGTTTGAAGTCGATTCCCGGAATTGTCGTCGACATCAAAAGATTTCCACTTCTTTCAGCACTTCGATTATAAATGATCTTTATCAATTCTCATTCATTGATAGTTATACAAAAAGGGGATAATTTTTCATGCCTCTTGTAAAGAGGGGAATTAATGAACACATGAGCATAAAGAAAACAAACAACATTTACAAAAACAATGGGGCAATTTTCTAAAGTGATTTTCGTTGCTTTTGGTTTAAAGATTATTGTAAGCACTCTCTTTAAGACACACTTATCATACTGTTTTTGTTTACATTAAAATACAACTCTGTTATGATCAAAACAAACAAACAAACACTGAACCTATTTTACTTTTACACAATGCGATATTCTTGATGGCACAGATCTGACGCATCTAAACATTTATATTGCCGTGTAAAAGTAGTTGCCGAGTAAAAAGGTTGAAATTGTTACTTTGGGTCCAGGAAAACAAAATTTTGTTGTGCTATTTTTTAGACTATAGAATGTTCGTCATTCCATGTGTTTTTGCTTGACAGCCCTAAACACTTGCATTATCGTGTAAAAGCAGCTTTGCTGGTTTTGTTATTGTAAAATACAGCTGATAGTTTCCGCATAAAAAGCGAGGCCATTAAGAAGACTGAAAAGCGTAGCGTATGTGGCCACTTTCAGAGGCTTTAATTTTGTAACAAAGATATATGTATGAAGCAAATGGCACAAATTGGCGAAATTTCAAACATTTTAAGCGAAATGAGGCTACACAAACAACAAGTCCCAGTTACAATTTTAACAAAATATCACAATATAAGAAGATTTTAGCAAAATATTAAAAAAGAAACAGTTTTTAAATTTAATGTACAATAAAAGGACTCGCTAAACTTGAGAAATATTTTGGTTCCGGCCAAAGTCGTTTAAAAATATCACATCTGTGTTTAAGCAAACGAGTCGGTGGTTTAGCTTTTCAACTGCAGCCGAAAATTAAAATTTACACAAGTTTTCCTTGAGATCACAACGAAATTCTTAGCAACAAGTCAAACAAAAGGGGCTGCCTCATTTAATGCAGATACTCGTTAGACATTTTACAATTAATTGCCATAATTATATTCACTTTTTTCAATATATAACATTAAGAGTTATTGTTTTGTTTCTAATATAAAAAATACTAAAAATATTAGTTACATGGTTTTGCATTTCAGCTGAATTTTATAAACCTGCTTTAAGAAATTCAATCAAATACAGGCTCTATAAGACGAAATAGTTTGTTTTGCTGGAGTTTAACTTTGGCGAACTCTTAACTTTTGCGTGATATAAAAAAAGCCTAAGTTTATACTGCCATTTAAGTATTATAATATATCTATAATATATATATATATATATAATAACGATTGCCGATTAAAGTATCTTTCAAGACGATCCAACAGAAAAAGTAATCAGAGACTGTGTGAAAGCAAAGCCAACTTGCAGTTTGTCATTGATTTGATCATTAAGAAAAAAATATTAAGAAATTATTGGTTCTATGGGATTGAGAAGAAATTAGGCGAAAATGTGGCTCTTGTTGTCACGTTTGAAATTGATGGCCTCTTAATTAATATTGTTGTGCAGCTGTCTGGCAATATGTCTGACAGACAAGGCCAAGCGGTACATTTACGTAATCGGCAACTTTATGGCGGTGGCCACTTGTATCCCAATGTGATTTTTCGAACATCCCAGGTCATTTTGAGACGCTGCAAAAAATATCTATGAATTTCGTATGGTATTCGTTTCATTTTGGTGCTACCAGCTCTGGAAATAATATCAGCATGATGATGCTGGCCAGTGCCCGTTTTATGCCAATTTCAGGCAAGACAAATAGCGTTGGCCGAACTGAATTAAACTGAAAAATGCCTGAAAAAACTAAAAAGTTTTTAACGTTTTTAGAATCTCTGCTGACTGTGACTGTGAAGGCGACTTAACTTTTTCGTACACGCAACTTTTGCCTCGTCTTAACTGTTAAGCGGCCCCGTCTTATATATAAGTATTGATCTATTTTTTTTTTTTTTTTTTTTTTTTTTGATATAAAACAGTTTTATTTAAAGTTTCCAAAAAAAATTCTTTTGTATTTACTTTTATTAAAATTTCTTTCTTTAAAGTCCAGATTAATTTTGCTCCGCTAAAAATTATGAAAATATTATTGGCTTTAATGATTGAACGAATTAAACGAGTATATTAAAATAATAGTCCTGAACTTGAAAGTTTTAAACAAACTAACTTTTTTGTTTGAACGATAAGTTTTCGTCTAACCAAAAACAAAAAACAAAAAAAATATAATATATATTTTCTTATTTTTTATAAATATGAGAACTAGAAAAAGTAGTTAATGAGTGTTAAAACTAAAAGGCATTTGCAGAATTTTAGATTTTATATTAATAAAAATGAAACCGCAAAAATTCTAGCAACTTCTTTAAGAAATTTTAGAGACAGAGAAATTTAGTAGACAAAATGTGGCCAGAAATTAATGCCATAAAACACAAAATTTTACTTGACTAAATATTTTAAAAAGAAAATTTATATGGTACATATTTCTTTTCCCATAATATTGTATTTTTCTCTTGTTTTTTAATTTAAAATATTAAATATACTCAAAACATATTGAAACTTAAGTTCTGTTATATTAAAGCAAAACACGTATTAGAAACTAATACTAAATATGTTGTTAAAATTCCATAGTTAAACAAGGCCGACAAAATAAATATATCTCTATATTATAACAGAAGACCTACAATCAATTTAAATTAAATTAAATTAAATTAAAAAAAAAAAAACAGCAGCAATAAATTTTTGAAAAACAAAACTTCAATTACCCAGCAAACAAACATATTTTAACCAAAACCGAAACCGACAAAGGCAGGCAGAAGTACATATACATATAAATAATTTTAAAACTATATGACATACGGAGCAGCAACAATAGTCAATATTAGCAAATAACAAGAAAAAAAAACAATAATAATAAATAAAAAGCAAAGCAAAAAAAATTTGGAAATTATTGAACAACTCAGAATAATAATATGAAAGAAAAAACAAATTCAAAAAAGCACTAAAAGTTAAGTAGTAAACCAAATTTAGACAAAACTTATCATTAAAAATAAAATCTTAAAAGAATATAAAAAAAAACCAAAAACAACTTGAAAAAATATTTAATATGAGACAAAGAAAACTTTTGGCAAAATGTAAAAACCAGCGAAATTTTTAACCAAATATTAACAGAATCTGTAACAGCATTTTAAATTGATAATATAATTAATACATATGTATTGGACAACAAGCATTTGAATGAATATGATTTTGCTAACGCCGGCCGTCTTAAAAGGCTATTGTCCACATTCATTCATTCATTCGTGGCTTTTTAACTTGATATCATTTGGATTAATTTTACACTACAAATAACTTCAACAGCCCGAAATGGCTAAATTCCAAACACCGTCAACACTCTTTTATAGACATTCCTACTTCCTCTACAACTGCAAATATTCGACAGATTGCACTAGATTAAACGAGGCGGGAGCACTTTTTTCTTCCCTAAAGCTTTTATCAGCTGTCGAATTTTCAAGAACTGTGACCTCCATGATTGTGTGTCGTCGTGCAACTGATTCCGTATTTTGGGGGTTCCCCTATGTAGTAAGGAAATGCCTTTACATATTGTTATGCAATGTTGTCTGGCCTTAAGTCTCACTGTCCAGCTTTTAAATTTATCAAAATGTTGACTCATTCTTTTTTTGGAATCAACTTCGCAAGAACACAAACGTGCCACGTGCTAGTGATTCATTTATGATAACGATTTCGGTATTGAATTTGGAACAAATTTAGGGTTGTATATACAATATTATAATCATCTAGAGGAGTCTTTTTGGTGTGACTTTTTTTAAGCATAAAATGCACACTTTAAAAAAAATGGTGAATCCCACATACCTTGGAGTTCCTAAAGCTTTTGTGCTTTTCGCGATTGTAATGCCTGCCACTGTTAACGTCATACTATGTACAGAAATAGTTTCGAATAGGTGGCAACTCTAACAGATTTAAGCTTTTCGAAATGAAAAATTTCACTCTTGTTTAAAAAGGTTTTGAGTCTAGAAAATTTTTGAATTTTTAAATAAAATTATAGTGCAAAAACTCACTTGTATATGAATTTGTGTGAGTGTCAGTTCACAATTTGTCATGTTTCTTCAGGACGAAGTACAAGTGTGCTGAGTTTATCATCCCTGTAGATGTTTGTTAACTTTCCGTTAGTTTTAGAAAAAAATCGCTTTAAAAATAATAACTACTCGGAATTCGTTTAAATATATATGAGATCAAAAATCGCAGCAATAGACTATTTTTTACCGCTTTATTTACATATTTAAGCCCCTTCCAGCCAATAAGAGAAACTTCGGCGTCGACAAAGTCATTCATTACAAACAAATTTCTTTTTTCTCTTAAAGTGTAAAAAACTATACTTTTCTCTAACTTTCAATACGAACAATATTTTATTTTATTTTGCATTTCAATACATTTTTATTTAGTACTATTTATGTATAATTAATTTTTGAAATATGTATTATTAAATGTATCTATTATTAAATTTAAAATTGTTTGTAATAAATATTTAATAGCAATTTAATTAAAAAAATAAAACAGACGAACTTTATAACAATTTTAAATTAAAAATGAACAAAATAACAATGATGCTTTAGCTTTGTGTTAAAATTTGCTGTTAAATGTAAAACTCAAAAATTATAAGTAAAACAAAAGGAAAATATCAATTAAAACTAAATTAAAAATTTGTAATGGTACTATATGTTAAATATTAACAAATTGACACAACAAATATGTAATTTAAAATTATTTAATTAAATAAATTAAATGCATTAAAATAATAATGATATGATTAAATAATTTAAAAAATGAATCAGTAACTAAACTACAATATAATTTTAAATAAATGACAAATTATACAAAAACAAAAAAAAAACTTACGAAGAAATAAAGTAAATAAAATTGAAATAAAATTTATATATAAAACGATTTTTTATTTGGCAAATATGGAGTTCATGGTGAGGTATGGCACTATAGGAATCGAAAGCAAGTTAAATTTGTATGATATAGCAGTATTTAAAATAATGAACGATTTTTATTTTAATAGTGGAGATGGAGGTGAGTTTCTAAATTTTTCTGTGGATAAGGTTATAGGACAAAAGCTACGCCGGTATACTTATTTATCACACATGTTCTACAAATCACTTTATATTTAATTTTTATTAAGTGTTTCACGCACAAAAATGTCGTGCTTTCAAACCGTTCAACCAAAATGACTGATCAAATTAAACAAAACAAAAATTTTGATGGGGTTTTAAAACACAACTACATACATACATATATCCAAAATTCAAGCTGAAGTATCCAATTTTATACAAAGTGACCACCATAATAAAATGCAATCGCACTCAAACAAAAATAAACTATAAATAATTAGAAATGATATTAAAAATTTACTGGTAGGGATGAAACTAAATTTGTTAAAATTATAATTCGTTTTAAGTTTTGTAATATGCTAATTGCATATAAAAATGACAAAATAGATATAAAATTCCCAATTACTTAATTTTTAATTTGTATATTTAATATACAAAAAGGGAATTTTTTATTTCCCTTCCCAGTTTATAGCACCTTCTAAATTTACTTTCTAATTAATTGTTCTTGTAATTCTACTCACAATCATATTTAAAGAATTTTTCCTTCTCTTAAAACAGGAGCTTCAAAATAGTTGTAAGCAAACAAAATCTAAAAAACAAAATATGAACCTTTAAATTGATAACGGATTTTTTACATTTATGCACAAGATTCTTTCACTGAACACATCTTTCTCTCTCTCTCTCTCTCGTTAGCACTTGTTAACGACAGCTGTTGCTCTTGCTGAACATACTCGTAAACAAAAAACAACAAATACAAAAAAGCGACCATCTAACCTCGCGAATGGGAATTTTTGTGTGATTTTTGTGTTACAAATTTTAAAAAAAATTTGAGTAAATAAATATAAATTAATAACTAAAAATAAGTTAAAAATAACGCAAGTGTCAGAGCACAAATTTAGTAATGGAACAAAATGCGAATAAACGGAGTCTACGATTGTTTGTTTATGGTGGTTTGGCATCTGTAACAGCGGAATTCGGTAAACATATTCCAATAAAAAATTCCTACATTATAGTATAGACAATCAAAACAAACATATTAGTAATAATTAAAAACATGACGCAATTGAGAAGTGCAATAAATTACTGGCCAGAACAATAACAACAACAGGCAGTCCTGTCATTCTTTATCATTGAATAGTGAAATAATCTCGACTTCGTTGGGGAGACTTTGAAAGTGTATTAATAAAATTCGTTGGCAAAGAATTGTTATTCCATCTGTAATGTAGCAGAATGGTGGTCAAAAAAAGCGCAGCTAGATATCATACATATATATATGTATATACATATCTAACAATACACACTAGATCTTAAACCAGGTCTAATTAGTCAAGAAACATCTAACGATTTGATCAAGTGGTCGCAAATAAGTAGGCAGTCCCAAATAGCGCTGAATTAGAAAAATCAAAACTCCCGTTCTAAGGCTGTGAATCTGTGAAAGGGCTCTGTTAAATCTAAATTTCATGTTATAGGTTTTGTAACTAATATTTTTAAGTTATCCGTATTATGTTTATAAATATATTTTTAGCCTAATCTGTTTCTGTTAAAAGCAACTCGTTTTAATAATAAATGAAATTGAGAGTTCAGCTGATTCCTTGTCTATATTTAAGCCACCTTTGGATGTCAACAGTTCAGAAGTAAAAAAATTTCAATATTTTCATAAAAAACATCAATTATTTAGGTATATCTTGTAGCAACTGGCTGGATTTTGGGCTTTATTATTTATTTACTATTTTACAAAGTTTACCTATAGTTCTTTAAAGACCACCAACGTTTTTTTTATTAACTAGTTCCACTTCTTTTGATCTTCACTGTAGAGCTGATATGTACCTAAATATGTGTGCAACACTTTCGAGTGCATTTTCGTTCTAATGCCTTTTAAAATGTAATATAAGTGCAGACGAGTATTTCTTACCGCTTAATTTGCTTGTTTTTATTTATTTAGGCAGTCTGTGTTTAGATTAGGCGATTTTTTTCTTTTGTAGCAGCTTTGTGCATATTACGGTTCTTGATTTCGTGAAGAGTTTGTAAAAGATTAAAGAAAATTTTAGTATTTTGCCTTTAATCTATAACAAACATTCGCATATTCCGAGAACAGCATGACTATATTTGATTAAATGACACAAAAATCAAATCAAAATTGCTGAACATGCATGTGCTTGCACATACTTATGTATGTTCACTTTTTATTCCCTCCACTTTCAGTTGCCACTGTCTTAGTCTACAAATTACTGTAAGAAAACTTTCGCTATATATAAACGCAGACTTATTGACGACATAGACATCATTATTTTTATGATAATCTTAATGTTTATTAACAAATTTTGTTTCTTTTTTTTTTAAATATTATTTTGCGTCATTAGGCACTTTTCCAATTGATACAACAAAAACCCGCCTCCAGATCCAGGGGCAAACAATTGACAAAACACTTGCACAGCTGCGATATCGCGGCATGACGGATGCATTTATTAAAATAAGCAAAGAAGAGGGCCTGAAAGCATTATACTCAGGGTAAGTCAACGAATTGTTGTTATAATTGTAGTTGTAGCAGTGATTCTGAATCGTTTAGTTTATTTCTTTTTATTCTTCATAAAATTGAACAGAAATAAAGGTTGGCAAAATAGAGTTAATGATTTCATAGCGCATAAATTTTCGCTTTTTTTCAAAAATGTTCCCAATTTGTTACATATTTTAAGGTTTGCTAAGGAAAAAAAACAATGTTAGACTCACTGACAAAAATATACAGCATTTTCTTTTGTAAACAATGTCGATTCAGGTGTTTTCTTCATTCGAACCGAAGTATAAATTATGTACAGCGTTACAAAAATATTTGTATTTTCATACAAATGATGGAGGCATTTACAAATACGTATTTATATAAATATATACATGTTTTAAATAATTAGATTTTAACAATTAGCGAAATAAAGACACTTTATTCTGGCTATTAAGGTCTTCGAAATTTTCGACCGTTTGTAATAAGTGAATAAAAAAGTTTGGAATCTATTCTTTAATCTATTACAAATCGGTGAAGATTTTGAGAACTATAATAAACAACATGGCACTATTCCAAAATATTTTATATATGTTTGTATATACATATAGATGTGTTTAATTTCTATACAAAATTGACGTATTGAATTTAAATCTTTAATAAATACAAAATACTTGTTTGTGATTTTGTTTATTAAAGTTTAATAAGTTTGAAAGCCCCGTTCGGTTTAAGGGTGGTTGACTTACTCCACTAAAGCAGCTTAAATGGTCGAAAGGTTCTTAAAATGCGTGTTAATAAGTTGTTGTTTTTAACCACAATCAATAGAATTTTGTTAATCACTTGATTTCGTTGAAAACTCTCAGAATTTGGCCGGCAGTGTTGCGACAGGCCACATATGGTACCATTAAATTTGGCTCCTATTATACGCTAAAAAGTTTTGTTAATGAACGTGGGCTACTCGTTAATCCCGACACGGGGACAGAAAGAGTATGGGGCAATGCACTGTGTGCAGCAGGTGCAGCCGCAATTTCATCAGCTTTAGCAAATCCCACCGATGTTTTAAAAGTGCGTATGCAAGTGCACGGGAAGGGCACAATGCAGAAAAGCATGTGGGCCTGCTTTCACGACATTTACAAGTATGAGGGCGTCAAAGGTTTATGGCGGGGTGTAGGTCCTACCGCCCAAAGAGCAGTGGTCATAGCTTCGTTGGAGCTGCCAATGTATGATTTTTGTAAACTGCACTTAATGACCTACTTTGGGGATCGTATGGCCAATCATTTTATGTGAGTTTAAAACAAAGTGTTTAATAACTTGTTAAATACTCGATAACCTTATGGTTGGTTTCTTTTAATAGCTCCAGTTTTATAGCGAGTCTGGGAAGTGCTGTTGCCTCCACACCCATCGATGTTATACGCACCCGCCTCATGAATCAACGCCATGTGACCATAGTAAATGGCATGGCCACAGCCGCAACGCCTACAAAACTTTATAATGGCAGCCTTGACTGTGCCATACAGGTATGATTTTTAAACTCATACATATGTAATTTAATTTATTTCATTACACCTCTCCACGTTGTAAATCACATTGTACTTTTTGCAGACTGTCCGCAATGAGGGCTTCTTAGCTTTATACAAAGGTTTTATACCCACTTGGCTGCGCATGGGTCCCTGGAACGTTATATTTTTCATAACCTACGAACAACTTAAGAAATATTACTAGAAACACTGGGTGTTACAATGTCTTGCATGGCTGTTAGTTTATCAAAGAACAAAAAATCCACAAACCACTAAAATATTTAGTACAAGCTTTAACAAAAACACCTCATTTAAAAGATTAATTTTTGTCATCATACTTTTTCCTTCCCACCATTAAAATCGAAATTATTGTTTAATTATAAGTTAATAGCTTAATATTTGTTTAAAACGTCTCTTTTTAAAATTTCAACATTTAAAATGACTGGCTAAGTTATTGAAGTTTTATATACATTTATATAATAATTGTTTAAATGAAATGGTGTTTTCAATACTTTTTCATTATTGTATTTTTCGATCCTTTAAAAGTATTTTAAATTGTATTTCGAAAACGGAAATGAAGCATTTTTTTTCTTTGTTTAGTTTTGCTTTAAGTGAAATGCTTAATTGTAACACAAAACAATTTTTTTTAATTACTATTTCCAGCTTAAAGTTATTGGCGAATTTCAAATGCGTCTAGGACAATTTTGTGGCAGATTGAAGTAGGTAAACGTATTGTGTTTTCTCTTTAATCTATTACAAAAACCTCGTAACAGTATTTCTGAAATTCAGCCAACACCCAAAATAAGCGGAACTATTTTTAAGCGGAACATTTATTCTCTTTTTCTAAGCTGTCTATGCAGAAATTACTTAACAATTACATACATATGTAGATATTCGAATCGAATTAGTTTTTATTCTTTATTAATAAATTTTACTTCAAAATATTTTGTTAAATGTTATTTCATTCAAAACCAATGAAAACTATATTCTTCTTCAAGAACACACGTGTCTTGGGTCCTTTGGGCGTTGAGCCATTGATTTGATACAGCAGCAGATTTTTTCACCATAATTTCCGCCAACAAATAATTGGCGGTGAAATTTAATACGCTGTAAAACTGTTGAAAATCAGCAAGCCTTTAAGTTCCTGAATACGCCGTGTGTAGACTTCCGGGCTTTAGCAGCTGCTGGTTGTCACATTGTAGAATATTATATTGCACACAAAATTACATCAATCTGTGATTTCTCATTCATATTTTGCTTTATTTCACTTTATAGTTGGAAATGAAAAAACACGAGACTAAGAAAAATAATCGAAAAGAGAACAGAGAAATAGAAATTTCTTTTGTCGATCTGTGTCATTGGTAAATCCTTAAAGTAGGCTGCCCTTTTCTTATTAAAAAAACACAAAACATTTAAAAACATAAATAAATTTATTTGGCTGCGATTAATTGTAATTAAAAAGACAAAAATTCAACTTGTTTCTTGTGCCGGCCGCGCATATTAACATATTTATTGTCAATCTAGTCAGGAACTCATAGACCTTTTCCAGAAACTGGGGTTCATATTTCAAAACGTTTGCCCCCAAAATTCATAATACGTAATAGGCGATGGCAAAGCAAGATTTTTGGTATTTTGTTGTTGGTATTATCGCGCACTGTACCTCCCCGTGTTTATTCGATTAACCTGATGGTTTATAACTTTTATGCTTTTCATTAACACGTGCGTAAGTATACGAGTTATATGTATGTAGGTACATATTTAAATATAATTTGAGTTCTTTGAAAACTTTTAAGAAATTATTGTTTTCAACAGCTGGTTGTTTACGGCTTTTAAGGTTTATTTTGTTTTTTAATATTATTATTTTTGATTAAGCATTTTTTTCTTGTTCTTTTTTTTTGACATAAACATTTGAGATTTGGTTATTGCGACAGTAATAGATTCGTCTATAAGATTAATTACTCTCTGGATTGTTTCTAAAGCCTTATTTATTTTGTTATTAAAGCTATTGTTGATTTATGTGAAGAGGATTTTGTTTTGATATTCCGCAAATTCCAAATTCAAATTGTTAAGATGGCGATGCGAATAATCTGTTGGAAAGCACATTACATATATATGTATGTAGTATATAAGATGGTTTGTGAGTCTCAAATAACTTAAATATTTTTGCCAATTTTTTGTTTAGAAATTGTATAAAAAGAAAAAAAGCACATTTATGATTATTCTGCTTCTTAAATATCTGGTGAGTGTTTGCAAAAGATGAAAGAAACAACAGCCGACTTTTCTGCAACTCTCGAGTATATGGAAAACGGGTTTCTTTTGTCTGCTTATAACGATTCTCGAATTTGACGAGAGTTTGTAAAATATTAAAGGAAATTAGAGTATTTTTTTCAAATCTATTACAAACATTCGAATAATTGTAGAACCGTAATAAATATCAATATATTTGTTGTACAACTATTTCGTTTATAGAAATAAACATTTAAAAATTGAAATTTTTGAAAAAAATTCCGTTTATGCCCAGTTTTTTAACTGGTCAAAGACAGGAGATTTGCTTATTCATTAATATACATATTACAAAACGGTTGTAGACGTTTTGTTCAATTCACCAACCATTCTAAGAAGAACGTCTGTTTTAATTGATTGGATTTTTCGTGACTCTGTGACGTTGCCACAAACTGCCATTTCCATCGCCTACTTGGGCGTTCCTGGATCGGCCGTTTTATACCTGGCTGGATACTTGCCACAGAAATCTATTTCTATCAATGATTTCAAATGAAATATAAACATTTCGTCAAAAACCATTTAATTCTTGTTGAATTATAAATTAAAAAAAACACTATTAATTAGTGCTTTAAACTTTTTGCACTATTTTTCAGGTGCGCCACATGACATGACAACTTGCATCCGCTCTTTACTATAAGCAGTAACAATCCTCTGCTATACGAATGTCTCGCTGCCATTTTTTATTTTGTTTTAGCTTTCTTCCTCCTTTCACATGTTTTTGTTTTCCAACTATTTCTGATATTTTGAACTACATATTTTAATCGTAAAATTATTTAAATAACAAGTAATTTAGCCGCCGACATGTCGCCGATTTATTAATTTGGGTTTTTTTCCAACTCTCAGCTTCTGGTCCAATACACGTTCCAACATGAGTGGCGCAAATATTTCATCTAGTTCCGGTAGGAATTTCGTCTTGTAGCATTTAAACATCTTTGGACTGTGTAGAGCATTTAGGATCATAAAATTAATTTCTTATGCAAATTAAATAATTTTTTTTTATTGTCGCAATAATTATGTTTATAAGGTTTGTTCGTTTACTTTTCTGGTGAGAACGTGCATTGAGAAAATAAAACATAAATTTTGAAAGTTATTCTCGACACCAGCCAGACGTTATGGTTCACTCTTGACTAGTTTTAGCACAAATTCGGTTTTACCACACAAATTTATTTTATTAAAATTATCTCAAAACGTTTTTTGGATTTGTTTTAAGTAAATTTATGAAATCCAGTCTTGTTTTCGAGTACTAAATTCGGTGCTATCAATTGAAGTAGATTTGAAGCAGCCGCTCAATAAAAGTAAATAGAAAAACAAACAAATATTCGTATACAAAAATTACAAAAAAAGAAGTTCTATTTCCGAAAGCGTTGACGAAATTTCTTAGTTTTTCATACAAACAAAAACAGCTGTTTTGCAGTTTGTCAAATAAATTATATAAAAAGCAGAAAAAAGAAATACTTCTATTAAAACTTTGTTTTACATTGAATAAGTTTATGTGACAAATTGCGCTTTAAAGTGTCAGCTAAAAAATTTTTTTAGTACTAACGCAAAATCTGTTAATGTTAGCCCCAGTTTTTAACTCTATATTAGTTATACTCGAGATATAAAATATAATTTGTTTTATTTATATTTAAATATAGAAACCGTTTAATGAAAAACTGTTTATATGAAAATATGTGAAAATTTCCTATCGATTACAACTCATATATGTATTTACCCAGTACTTTAACTTGCCAGAAATTACTATTTATTCGAAGAAATACCTTTTTTAAGGTTAAATATAATTTTTTTTAAGGTTATGTATTGGGTTTTTTAAGGTTATGTATTGCACATTTTATGATTAATTATATCAAACGGTATTAATTGCATAAATTAAATTATTTTGTTTCATTTTTTTTATCCATGAAAGCGCAAAACAGCTATTTTTGTTCCTCAAATTTTTATATCTATTTTTTTTTGTCAAACAAATTTAAAAACTGCTTTAAAAAATGTATAATAACTTGAAAAATAATCTTTTGTGTTTTATTTGTTTAATAAGTTGACGTATTAAATAAACGTAAAAAATAGACATATACAGATATACACCAGTGAAATAGTATTATAGTCTCATTTAAAAATACCGAAACCTTAAGGAGGGAAATTCCCACCAGCCACCAAAAATGCTATCAACAACAATTTTGCCGCTTCAAAGCTTGCAAAATGTTCAAATTAGAATATGTACGAGGTGTGTTCGAAAAATAAGTTAAATTTTGAAATTACGCGGTCTGTGTATATTCGACTAACGTCTTGCACAAATCGTCAGGATCATCATGGAGATGTGTAAAACGACGTCACCCTGGACGCCCCAGCAACCACAGCCGAAATTGTCGGGAAAGTGAAGAAAATTGCTACGGAGAATCGTCGAATTACTGTTAGAAAAGTTGCTGAGGATGTTGCCATTTGGTTGGACGAGCTGAAT
This sequence comes from Epicampocera succincta, assembly GCA_932526305.1. Taxonomy (NCBI): domain Eukaryota; kingdom Metazoa; phylum Arthropoda; class Insecta; order Diptera; family Tachinidae; genus Epicampocera; species Epicampocera succincta. The sequence goes on along the minus strand of OW052035.1, from coordinate 6,030,385 downwards.
TTGAACTAAAAGCCGTGACTTCTTCGTAATTTTTCTGGCCAAAAACAACAACGTAATCATACCTCAGCCAACATATTCACCAAATTTGGCTCCCCTGCAGCTTATTCCTATTCCCAAGATAGAAGAGACGCATGAAATTACCGCGTTTTGCGACAATTAAGTAGAGAAAAATCCGAATTTCTTACAGAAAACTCAAAGATATAGTACCAAAAAGTGGATATCAAAACTGCCTCGTGGATTGGAACAAACACTGTGGCACAAGTGTGTTATATCTAAGAAGAACTCAAATTTGTAGGAGACAAAATAGAAATTCATGAATCAATAAATAGTTTTTGGAAAAAAAATTAAAATCCACCTTCGCACAGATCTCGTGTGCAGGATGTATTAAGTTGAACGCACAAAACCGAGCTGCTGGAATTAATATACGCTTAATTTATTTGTAAGAGTTTTGTGTATGAACTCTACATTTTAATCAAATTTTTCAACAAACGACTGGTAAATTTTTTGTTTTCTATTTTATTAAATTGTATGTGTTAATAAGTATTTGTGCATGAGTGTATTTTTTTTAATCATTCAGCGTCTTGGTGACGCCAAATCTAATCTAAATAGATGGTGACATAGAGATTGAGTTTAAAGCTGTTTCAGCTGTATTATTTAATTCTTCTTCCACATCCACATACATACAAACATACTTACATACACATTTAAATTGTTGTTGTATGTTTCAACCTGTTCAGCTGACCATTTTTGCAAGGGGTAAACCCACTATATGTTAAAGTAGCGTTTGTCGCATATTTAATATATAAAAAACAAAACAAAACAAACAATTTATTTCAACTATTTCATTGAAAAAAGTTTCATTTCTTTGGTAAAACATTTTTTAATGCAAATTTTGCAAAATGAAACAAAGTCAAAACTTGGTAGCACTCTAAGGTTTTTTAAAGGTTATGTAGTGGCCACTGATGGAGGAGGTGTCCTTCACTCAGCCAAAAAGTTGGACTTTCTGACTGCAACAGATTCCAAGATGTTCAATAATTAATATATCGTGTCCAAAATTAAATTTCAGACTATTTTTTATTGCGAATAATTTAATCAAGAAGATTTATTTAATCACAACCTAATTTTTGGATTGCCATGACGAATCAAAATTTACATACTAGATATTTGATAAGATAGAACCAAATGTGTGTGTATTTCATCTAGTTACAAACAACTCAATAGCCTGACGATGACTAAAACATTGTTTCTGGCCAATTCCCATGAAATCGTTGGCTTTTAGACAGCCGCATAATGAAATGAACAAAAGAAAAATTAAAAATTTTAATTTAATAACTTGTACAGAAAAAAGCCACAACTATTTACATAGATAAAAGATAACAATGATGGCATGAAACTACTTTTATAAGCACTGGCATCTCTGGGACCATTAAATGTATTGCAATGTCTCAAGGATGATACTTGTAACAAAAATGAGGCGTCAATAGAGACCTGGCTTCACATGGCTGGCAGGACTGGCGCCGCCACACTCAAATGGAATAGCGAGGGCTGCAGGAATCCGTCACCACGGCGCTTTAATGCTTTCATTGATGATTATGCACGTCCGGGCTTATTTTTACTGAATTATAAAAGAATGATCTTTATGAAACTGTTGCGCATAATACCGGCAGACATTGAAACCTTAATTCAGGTGTGCAGATTTTAATCTTGAACTAATTAAAATGACACAAGTCATCGAAGCGGTTGAGCATGTTTTTCGCCTCAACTTTTCACCACGTCAAACACACAGGTGTGAACGGACGCCTTCACGTGGTTTGTAAGCTTCAGCCAGGTGGCAACTACATATAAAATATAGCACAGCATAAATCATAAACCCCTTGCTAGACAGCTCGGGTTATCTAATCCCTTCCGTTTTGTAAATCACCACTACCAAGTTGGTAGCTGGCAATCCTCAAGGAACATCAGGCCTTAACCAGATTCGCCTGTACATTCCCCTCGATTTCATTGCCTTACACAAATAGAGCCGGTTGCAAGACAACAGCACCTCGAAGACAAGGATCACCAGGTAGCTTTGCTACCATAGAACTTTTCCCAGACTCTAGCTGCGTTTTTAGGTTTAAAGCACAGCTACAACGTTTCAGCCAAGGAAAGGTTTCACAGCCTGTGACCAACACTATAATGCCAAAAAGCATTCTGGGGGCTTGTTAATCCGCCATTTTTCCAATACATGAACTTCCAAGAGTTGTAGTTGCCGTGAGCCCTACGCCTCTATACCTCGATAAGCAGAATTACTCTGACTTCGAAGTTCGCTAATACAAAACCTAGACTGGAAGTGGCTTTCACTTACATTGTACTAGAACTACTAAAATTAAAATTTGGAAAGAAACATGTTTGGCTGCCATGACTTGTAGGCTTTTAAGCCATAGTGCAATGTACAGCAGGTAAATTGTCCCTTCAGACGATTGTAAGAATATCATGTAATTTTATTGCTTGGCAATAAATCTATCTTCTGACAAAAATCATACTATGAAAGAAATTGCCATATCTTTACGGACAGTGTTGCCAATAGAAATGTTTCAATAGGAAGTGAGCCAGTCAGATGTCTGATAATATTCGCATCTTACAATCCAATGACAATGTTTTTTCTACTAAAACTGTAAGACAAAAATTGTCAGTCCACACGAATGTAAAACGTTGCCTTGTTGAAAAGCTGGTGTTTGTATGGCAGCAATATTTAAGTAAAGCTTCAAAATAATGTACATATTTATGTGTAGTATGTCTGTATGTCTTTATATGTCTTAAAATATCTGCTCTTAAAATAGCAGAAAAAGTTTTTTTTTTGCTGTCGTCTTAACAGCTTCTGAGAAATCAAAAACAACAATTTAATCATTATTAAGAATAGAACTTATATTATTGCAACAATTACTTAATAATGACAGACCACTTTGTAGCCAACGAATTTCTCATCAAAAATGTTTTTCAATTTAAAGCTAAAGTATAAAGTTCGTGACTTCAGTCTTTTGTATTTATGTTGGTTATTTGTTCAAAATAAAACAAACAAAAAAAAAAAGCCAGACACGAACGAAGTGGTTTCTTTAAAACCTCCAGCTCCAGAGCAAAACTGATGGTTCACATCTTACATCAAAGTTCGAAAGGGCGGGAAAATCCCAACTCAAACTCTATAAATTGAAGAAAATCACACAAAACAATGATTTTATACAAGTATTTCGTTTATTTCCAACTTTCACAATTTACAAGCCCACATTAGAGAAAGAGACTGCGAAGTAGAGCAAGAGGAAGAGAGAACAGGAGACAAAACAAAAAACAAAAACCAAATTCCAAATAACTTAATTCATGTTGTTTTCATATCAAAATGAATAAAAATCTAAATGTAAAAAAAACACATTCAAAAAGATATACGAACAGATAATAAAATATTTATAATTTGGCTTAATATTACGTCTCACTAGTAATTTAAACGTATTGCAGGTTGTGGCCCATCAAAAAATTTGAATGTCATCTTGTTATGAATCAAAACACAAAGTAAAGTGATTAGACAAATATTTAAATTTCCGATACTGGGAATTCACGCGGTAAAACAAGATTTAAATGATACGTACATATGATATGATATGATACGATATTATATATATACATGAGTAAATGTGTAGGTATGTAGTAAAATGTTATATTTTGATGATGACTAATGCAGACGTAAGGAAAAAATTTAGCAGCATTTGGTATAGATCTAAAATTGTGTTGATGTGGGAGGTAAATGGTCTGCATTAGAGTGTCATAACGGGCTCAACAGTTTAGCGGCTCGGCATCACATTACTTTGATGTGGGGGCGAGGACACAAGACTATCTTTGCCAAACGGGAGGTTAAAAGATTTGCTTTGTACCCCCCCCCCCCCCCCCTTCCTTTGGGCTCAACACAAGTCTGCTTTTAAGTACCAACCAAATTTTCTAATTTAACAAAATTATCTATAACTTCTATTATTTTTATTATAATTTTATTACTAATCATGAAATCAAGTTATACTAAATTGAAAAAAACTCATAAGGGTTATAGTTAATTATACAGTAACGTTTGATTTGCATTAAAAAAAAAAATGGATAAAATTTGAGTGGACTTGTATAGTGTAAAAATGTTCACAAAAATTACACACCAGGAGGCCGGAACTAGAGCTAAAACGGAATAGAAAAACTACTATCGGCTGCATTTACAGAAAGTTATGGATTTCATAAGCAGCTGTACAGAATGATCTTATCCCATACAGACACTTGCAGATTCTGCACAGAGAAGGAATAGATAAGAACCAACCACATACAACGGGGAGACAGCAGATGCAGGCTATTTCTTGGCCTAATGTTGAGGGTGTAGAACCTGCCTAATACTGCCCTTGAAAGAGCTGGTCCGGTTCTATTGATTACAATGTATTGCGGCATATAGGAAATTTACTATAACAAACTATTATAAAATATCTAATTCATTTTTTTTAATTAGTGCGACCTGCAATCAATATGTTGCATCGAAAGAATCGATTGTTTTAAATAATACATCGGAAAATATGGATAGAAAAATATCATCAATGTAATTTTCGCCCCGTAGGGAAGTTCTACTTCTAAACGATTGCTCGTTGCTGGGTTATTCGCATATCATTTTTATCTTTCTTTTATTTGTTTCGTAGTTCAAGCAACCGGCCAAAATATTGCAAAGAGAAATCTCAGCCATTGTTTGTCCGCCTTTTCAACAATGTGTCATTCCCAAATCTTATAAATAGTAATAATAAGTGTTCGCCCAAGAATCTCGCTGTGGACTCATTTAAATAACAACGCATCGTGTGAAATTTTCGCCTCCAGCTGAATTAAAGCAACAACCACAAAAAACAGTACAAAAAAAACACTCCCACAATTATGAAAATTTAAAAAAAAAAAAACTGGTTTAGCGTCAGTGGTGAGAAATAAAATTGATAAAATTTATAAAATATCCGCAAAAGGTGAGATGCAGCTGTTGATAAAGTTCCGTAAAAAAACGTTAAACATCAATATTGAATGATCATTAGAAAATGCTTAAATTAAAAAACTATTTTTATTAGGCCATTAGGGCATTTGCTTATGATCTGCCTTTTTGGGCAAAATATAATAAAACTAGTAAATGTTGGTGGCTGCTCCTATTTTTTTTTTTTTTTTTTTTGCTGCCTGTCGAGTTTCAAGCTTAAACCAAAGTTGTTCATGTTGATATCCGGCCATGTGTTTTCAAATCACGAAATTTCTGAGAATGAAAATACTATTAATTCAACTAGAGTAAAACTTTTTATTCTAAATTATGTGATCGGTAACGTTTGATGTGATCGGTATAAATTTCTTTACTGGACCTGAATAAAAGCGCTAAAATCATATTAGGCAAATGTGCGCTCATGTCGAACTTCAGGCGAGAGTGTAAACAACATTTCTTAGGGATAACGGATGTTTGCTTTTGTCGCGTTATGGAGCTTTTGCTTGGGGTAACTGCCAAGTCTGAAGGCTGCCATCGCTGGCCCAGACACAGCTGGCACAACCAGGCCATTGACGTGCCTAGCCCTCCCCCCTTTCACAAATGTGGACAAATTCCTCGGCTTATTCGAAACACTGACACTCACATTAATCATTCAACAGGTGAAGCAACTGATATTTTATGCAACTCCGAGACTCGGCCATAACTTCCCCCCCCCCTCCCCACCCCACCCTTTCCGTGACCACTATTAAAATTTACAAACGTATGTTAATTTCTAAAGTCGTATAAATAAATTCATCAATTTTTACGGAGCTCATCGTATTAAATAGCTGAAATGTGTTTTTTGCTTTTTTAATTTGGAATGGAATTTTCTCATATTAATAAAAAAAAAAACCTGGTTCGATAAACCCACTTTATTATATGTCTTGCAATACGAGGTCTGTTCAGAAAATAAGGTGAATTTGCATTTTTCTCAAAACAATATCTATTTATTTTTTAACATTTATTACAATTAAAGTTATAACAAACTAAGTTTAAAAAAAAAGCACTAACGGCCATCGGCTCATACTCATCAATTTATATTTTCTCACCATCACCCGCTCAAAGTAGGCCAACTCGTATATAATCATATATAATCGGCAGCACTTTTCTCAGTTCTCGCAGCAGTTCTGGGGAACAGAGAAAAAAATTCCCTGACGTCTAAATCTTGCAATTGCAGTTGCTGAGGCCTAATTACGGCGCTGTTTTAGCCACATAAAACTATGATGTTTTGTTTAAAACTCAGCAAACTTTGCTTGAGGTTACGTACGCCCTTCAGGCCCAAAGTTGCGAGAAAAAAAAATTGCATGGCCCAACCCAACCGATTTGACGAAATACTCAGCAACATCTCTAATAGTGATTCGACGAATCTTCCTAAGAATTCTGTTCACTTTGTCATCATTTTCATGAATTGTTGATGTGCTGGGGCGAGCGTTCACATCTCCTGCAGCTTCTTTCTTTCAAAAGCTTGTACCACTTGTGAACATTTGACTCTCATAATACAACGGCTTATTATGAGTGAGATTTTAAGTGCTTTGGAGCACTTAATCACTTTTCCTGCCACAAAATTTAGGGCAAATGCTTCGTTCCAGGCAAACAAGCTGGACTTGCTATTGTAAGTGGATGAAATTGTGAACACAATGGCGAGACGAAACGAATGTTCCACAGGCCACGAAATTTGTTTGAACCCACCTCGTGCACATCTTTTGTTTTATGGCTGATTGAAGTTGCTAATTAAAGTTGCCATTCGATCTTTTGAACTGCATATTCACAGTTTTCGTTTATTTAAGCCTTTCTTTGGGGGGAAAATCCCCCAAAACCTCACACCTACAGATTTTAATATCTTAAAATTTCTTTTTATTTTACTTATTATTTGTTTTCTTGTTCCACACACGTATTATTTTGCATAAAGTTTGCGAATTTTGTCCCCCTTCTTTTTCTTGTTGTTGTCTTGTGCTCTCAAACCGGTTTTCAATGTAGTTTTGTTTTTTTTTATGAAATTTTTAATGGAGACCCATAAAAAAAATTACCATAAAACTACAACATTTTTCAAATATTTCTAATATCATTTTATAGCATAATTGGTGGCATGAGAAGACAACTGGCGCCATCGAAATTGGCTCTAATTAATCAAAACTGTGTTAAGAAAAAGAAGAAAAACTAGGAAGCATGTGCTTGAGGTCATTAAAAAGATAATTTAATTAAATATGCCAAAATCAAAAATTACAAAAAGTGTGGACGCCGCTACAGACCAGACAAAATACGGGTTTTGACGTTTGAAATGTAAAGTTTGATGAGCGCAACATATTTGGTTTAATCACAAGATGTGATGTGATTTGACGCTAAAGCAAAGCGACGTTGATAACAGGTGAGAATTTTAGACAGCAGACACAGCTGATGAATGGGCTGCAAGGCGAATTAATAACAGATGATCTTGACAGCTCAGGGGACTATTTTTTTTTTTTTTTGTTGCTATATTCTCGAAATTTTCTTCTAATTCATTTAATAATATATATTTTATATTATATACTATAATTTATATATTGAGCCCAGTTGATTGCTTTTTTTTATATATGTATATACATATATTTTAGTATCGCTTAGGCGTCACCAGTTAGAGACTAACAACGGCAAAAAAAAATAATTCACTTTTATTAAACATTTATTGGACAAATTTCTTTGCCATATTTATTGAAACTGAAATATTTCTATTGATTTTAACATTCATTTTAATTGATTTTAGACGCGTAAAACGTGCAAAACTTTTGCCTTTCTAGGAAACAGCTGTTAAAAGCGAAAGCAAAGCGAGTTGTTAAAGTTATTTACAATATTTGCAAATTGGAGAACCAAATAATTATTAGACTTTTTCTTGCAACTTTTCATGGTGCTAAAATGATTTTAGAAAAATCTTCCATTTGTCTTAAAAATTAAATTTTAAGCAAACATTTTATTTTACTGGCAAAATTTTCTGACAACTTCTTCCGTTTCATTTAGAAAACTAAAAAAAAAAAACAGCTGATTGTAGAAAACCCTACCATTTGTCTGTTTTGTTGATTTTTAAGCCAAAAATGTTGTTTCGTAGAGCAACAAAAAACAGCTGATTGTTAAATTCTTGTGAACACAACTGCGACGAACGATGAATGTTTGGTGAAGAATATTTGTGGGAAATGCGCACCAAAATGCGTCATACCCGGCGAAAGTTGAAACAGTCATGTCTCAATTTCTGTTCGACGCCGAACTAAGCACGAAACACTGTCTTTGCACAAAATATAAACAGAAGTTGATTATTCGTCGTTATGGGGCTTCACACGACGAATTTATACAGAAAACTGCCGACAACTTTGTAACGAAAACGATGCAAACTTCTTCGCTTGCACAAAAATCCTTACTTGAAGCTTTCTGGGACTGCTTCGTTGTTCGTGTGGAACAGCACTAATAGATACTCGTACATACAGAAATATATTTATTAAAAAATTTAATTTTTAGTATTCGTTAAATTTTGTTGGTTTTCCTTTTCCATAAATTTTTGTCGAATTTTTTGCTTGGGCGATATTTTACATATTATTTCGATCGCTCCGTTTTCTTTGTGTATTCTTTTGAGGTTTAGAGCCTCAATAGCGTCATGCGGGCCGGGCATAATAAATATTTTCAATTTAATCATTTAAATTTTAAACGAATAGCAACCGCACACACACTGTCAGCCAGTACTTTGACCTCTATGGAAATTCGATATCTTCCTGTTGTGATTTCGGCTTTAAACTGAGCAAAGTTGAGAAACAAAGTGCACAACTTGTTTGCCACAGCCGGGCTGAAGAATGTACGTGTATTTACATCATCAGTGCAGAAGGAGCGCGTTGCAAGGCAGCCAGAATCTTATTAATGTATTCATGTAATTGTGCGTTGTAATGACGTCAATATATTTGACTATGATTTTAATCTGATGAATTTTTTTTGCCAGTTTTTTCCTTTTTTTTTTTTTTTTTACTCGTATTTAAAATCATTGAATGCCTGCTGGTTTAAAAATATTTCAACAATTTTATTATATATATATTTTTTTTTAATAGAATTTAAATTGATAACCCTGGCAGGATGAGGAGAGTCAGAACTTTGCAGTATCTGTAGAGGACGGGAAACTTGTGTGTGTTTGTTGGCTTTTGTAGTGAATCAAAGCGAAAAATAATATATTATTGATTGTAGTTGTTTATTTTTTTTAATTTTGAAAATGGTTCATTGAATAAATGGATTTCAATATATTAAACAAAATGCAGGCATCAAGAAAAAAGTTGAATAATATCGTGTTCATTTAGTAATTGATTATTATATAAATTTATGTTATATAAATATTATGTATTGGCTTTTATGTATGGAAAATATTTGTGTAAAAAATGTGTGAAACAAAATATTTGTATATTTTTTTTTTTTTTTTTTTTTTTAGAAAACAATTTCTGTAATCATACAATTAAGAGCGTCCAAATTGTTGAGGTGACGTTTGTGGTTTGTTCAGTCTCCAAATCAGCTTGAGCGTAATTACAGGTTCTTGGCCTCAACCCATTTCAGGCATTCTGTGCGTTCCACGCTTTTCTTAAGTTCAAGTCACGCTTTTTACAAATAATACTCAGCTGTGGCCTTCTTAAGACGGCGCAGTTTCGAAGCCCCTGCGCCAGAAAAATTTCCTTTTAATACTAAATATGTAAGAAGGCCACACACTTTGGATCATTCCATTGCATTTGTTGTGTTTAATTGTAATAAAGAAAAGTTCTATGGGGCAGGGCTGTATAAAACGGTTCGATTTTGATAAAACTTGTAATAGTTTGGCCTTCTCTAGGCGAAGCTCTGCCAGTTTTATACTATTTTTATTTGGCAGAAACTATAAAAATTAAACGAAACTGCAGTTTAATGGGGCATTAATAGCTAAATGTCAAGCAAAGTTCGGCTCAGATATGCCCACATACCCACCAAAAACACATATTTTATGTCGTAGTCGAGAAAAAACAAATCGCGGAAAAAAACAAAGAGTCAAAAAAGAGCAAAACAAAAACAAACGCTTTTAACCGGTCTTTTTCGATTATGAAAAAAAAAATAAAATAAAAACAAAATTTAGGGAATTGAAAAAAAAACCCCAAACAAAATGGGAGAATTTTTTTGCGAGAGCATAAAAATCCCGTACAGTTGCGCGCTTTCGTGAGTACCAGACACTTTTTGCAAAGTGGTTTAAATACAAGCGCTAAAACAGCGACTCAATCAGTAAAAATTACAAACCCAAAGTGTTAACACCGCAAAGAAACTGAAAGTTGGAAACCAAAAGTTAATAAAAATCATACATAACTAAAAAGAAGATAGAAATTTCATTAAACATAAAAATTAATTAAAGTCAAATAAAGAAACTTCTTAATTCTTGTAAAGAAAGAAAGAGTTTTATGAACAAAAATTTACAAAAAATTTATTTAACAAATCGCAAAGAAACACCAGAAGAAATGTCTGCCAACAAAGTGTATTGTTTGTCTGTGGCCTCCTCAGTGGCTTTACTTGTTTTAAGCACATTTTTGATTATTTCTACAACGGAAGCTGCTGTCTACTCCCAACGTGCCTTTTTCAACCCTGGTAATTATTATTTTATTTATGTTTTATATTAACAACAACAACAACAAAAATTCTAATAATTAATTGCTTGTCTTGCTCTTATATTATAAGTATTTGTTTAAATTACCAGTCAGTGTTTATTATGCATATTTAATGACAAGATGCTAATCAATTTAAAAAGACAGAAAAAAACATCTACACTAAAGGCAGATTTTCCTGGCTCAAGATTCTAGTGCTAGAGGCTGAAAAGCCTGGATTTGAAATTGCCAAGAGTTGAGATCACAAACTATAGGAAACTTAATAAATATTCTTAGAGCTTAAAATTAACAGATTTGTTTTTCTACCTAAAACCACAGCAACTTAATTTTTATTGCAATAGAAAAAAGACAGACAAAACAAAACAAATATCATGATATTATTTTTACAAAATTATGTAACAATTTGATGAGTGTTAAAGAAAATTTTACTTAAAAAAAAAAAAATGCCAGTTAAAGAACTTAAATAAATTCTCTTTTATGTTATTAAATGTATTTTAAGTCTGTTTCGAACACAGAAATAGAACACAACTCATAATTATCAGGCTGCTGAAAATCTGCCAGAGTTTGTAAAACATTAAAGAAAAACACTCGAACTTCTTTTAATTTATTAAAAATTACCCCAAATTACCCAAAAGTTTTCTATTAAGACATTTTGTATGTACTTATTATTATATTCTGGAAGATTTCATGAACTTGTAACAGATTAATCCTTGAAAAATACTTCGGAAATTGTAATAAACGTGATTATAATTATTATTTAAATTCATATTCATATCCTGAAATGTGGAAAAAATTTCTCGAACTTCCTTTAATGTATTACAAACTCTCTACATGATTATCATCATTAATTAAATCTATATTTCGTATTTATTTATACTTAGTGCGAAATAATAATCGAATGTTCTTTAATCTTTTACAAACTCTCGAGTAAAACGTGATTACAATCTTTATTGTATTATTATATTTTGTATTTACGATTCCGGCAATCTTCGAAAATTTGTACAAGATGAAACAAAAGTAATCGCATTTTCTTTAATCTATTACAAACTTTCGAATGCCACGAGCATCGTAATACACGCCATGAGGCAGGGTTTTGTCACAAACTGGTTTGATATTGGCCGCCAGAAAACCATATCTTTTGCCGTCCAGTTTACAGACGAACTTTAAGATTCGAAATCATAAAACAGGCGTTTTCTTCCCCCAATAGACAGCGACAATTTAGCCGAATATTTTCACCCCAAAAAAAACAAATGTTTCCAGCAATTATATAAATATGTTTTTTTTTTTGTGAGTCACAATCTGTCACGATAGTTTGTAAAATTTCTTTTTAAATTCAATTCTTTTAAATTAAATAAAGAAATTTTAAGCTACCGAAAATGATCATCGTTTTTCCAAGTTTATTTGAACTTTCTTTCTGTTTGAAAACTTTTGGTTCTTAATATTTTCAAAAATATACATTTTTATATTTTAATTTTTTCAAGTTGTAAAACAAAATTAAAGTATTTTCAAAGCTGGAATTTTTAAACATTTCAGATTTGGCTATTTTTAAAGTCAACGGCCACATAATGCCAGAATTAATTTACCAAATACATACATAAACACATACGTTTTATAGAATTAAGATTCTTTCCCAGTCTTCTTTACCTTATTTTTATAACTGTTATAATATTGCAAAAAAAAAAGAAAATTAAAAACCACAAAACCACAACCTTGAAGAAAGAAGTGAGTTTTTTCTCTTTAATTTTAAGGAATTTAAATTCCTTTTAAATTTATGGAGAAACTTTTATTGCTGCTGTTGCTTTTATTGTTGTTGTTGTTGTTGTTGTTGTTTCGTTTGCATCACATTTATTGTAGCTTAACACTGTTCAACTTTGTTCAAGTTTTTTATGTTTGCTGAATGCCTGACTTGGTCTTTTGTTCGTGTATGACGTACGAGCTTGTGCCTTAAGTCTTTTGTTTTCTGTTTGTCAAGTTCATACATTCATGCTGATTTGCATGTCGTTTCATTTTTTTTTTTAATTTACAATTGATTGTTGATACAATATCATTTACAAGTTATTTATAGTTTGAATGAAAACTAAAAATAAAAAAAAAAAAATATGAAATCATTAAATAAATAGTTTCAATTTAAGGTCTTAAAATTTGTTCAAGTCAAAAAAAAAAAATTAATATTTCAATTACACTGGAATGTTGTTTCTGATCTGGTTTTTGCTGCTTCGAATTTTTATTACGTCTATTTATTTGTTTTTCTAGTTCGGCTCTTAAATCGTGTAATAATTTATGATTTTATTGCCGTTTTTGTTTTTGCTTTTTTTTTGAACTTTGATCGCTATAAATATGTATGTATGTACGTATGTAAATCAGGGGTGCAAAAGAGCGAGCAATTGTGGTATTAGCCTGTTTGAAATGGATGCCCCCCGTGGCCAATATATGTACATACATCTATTTAAATATTATCACTGTTTCATTAAATGGCAAATACATACTTTTGTACTAAATACAATCGCTTTAAATAGAAGATACTAAGTACGAATTTAGTACAAATTATGGCTAAATACGAGCTTAGTTGTAAATATGGATTTGACACAAATTAGTACATATTTTATTGGAAAAAATTTCGTAAAAATTTATACTAAACATGTACTAAATTATATATATATTATACAAATTTTGTACTAAATGTAGGTGTTTATGCTAAACTTTAATATATAGTTGTTCTAAATATGTACTAAATTTGTATTCATTGCTAAATATGTTCCAAGTTCACGTTTAGTACTAATTTGTACCAACTTCATATTTATTATTTTGTATTTAGTACAAATTTGTTTACTACAAATGTTTTGTTTGAGTGTCGGTGTTCCAAAAGAGGCAACAAAAATCATACTGTACTAAATTTTTACTTAATATTCGTACACATTGCAACAACTAATACGACTTTTGTCTGTCTTTTGAAACGAAACATTAATATTAATGCGTATATCTGTATATTTATAAATATTTAGTACAACTATATGTATTCGGGTATATGAACACATGTGTAAACATGAGACATTTTTATTTAATTCTAGAAGTAAACTAAGAAAATAACAAAAATTATAATAAAAACACGCATACAAAAAAATTCTGACACAATCGCCTTGAAAAAAAAACTCCTTTTCTTAAATTTCAGAACATATTGCAATATACGATTATTCATCCCTGATTACTGTACCTGTAGGCACATAAATTCTATTTATACTGTCTGTATACTACGTCTTTTGATTTAACTTTATAACCAATAAAAACTGTAAACAAAAATCCAGTATTTTTGTTGAGGATAAGGGCCATGAACCCTTCTGAATTCAAAACAACTTATTAACTGTTTTTAACATTTTAGTAAAACAATTAGAACTCGCAAAATAAACAAATAAAACCTCTTATAGTTTTCGTTTTCGCCTCGAATGCATTTAGTCACGTTCTGTTTTCAACTTGTTCTCATCATCGTCAACTAAGAATACGAGAATAGCAGCGCAAACTAAAAACCAGGTACGTGACTTGAGGAATGTGGGTTTGTGAGCCCGCCTTAGTTTTGAAGCTGGTTGGAATGGAAAACGGAAAATTCCGGGCTTTGAACAAACAAAATAAAATTAACAAAATTTGCTATCGATAAATTTTCTAAAGAAAATTTTTCTTATCGTTAAATTTCCATAACATTTTGTAGGGATAAATTTTAAATGGAACAATTTTTGTATGAATAGATTTTCTTTCAAAATTTGTTGCTGTACTTTTAGTTAATATATATTAATTTAATTTAATCATTTACATTAAAAAAAAAATGTTGCTTCCGATTAGTTCTCTACAGCAAAAGGTCTGTAGTTTTCTGTTGGCGAGAAATCGTGATCAGTGAGTCCTTAACAATTTCTTACTTTTTTTTTGGTTTTATTAACAGAGAAATTTCCGTAAATGTTTCGAACTTTTTTGTCAAGAACATTTCAACAATAAAATGTAGTAATAAAAACATTGTTTAGATCTTTAATTTACGAGTTTAGGTCATTGAAAAATACATTTTTACAATTAATTTAATAACAAATATGGCTTTTACAACGACTTAAGTATTCAAATGATGATGATTAAGTGCAATCATTTGCATTAAAAACTCATCAAGTACTAGTAAATAAAAATTTAAATATTAAATAAGAAAGTTTAAATAGTAAAATTTTAATTTACAAACTTTTATGTTGGAATTTGAGCTTAAAATACGAACTGTCAATATGAAGAGACACATACATACATATACATATATTTCATTTCTTTGCGCTCTTGGACTGGAAGATAATCGTTTGTGATATTTATGTATATCCATCATTGCAGTCATAATTTTTTTTATTAGTCTGACTTCTCAAAAATATTTTATTATACAACAGGTTGTATGAAGACGATTGATAAAAAAATCAGTTATTAGCGTCAACTAGAATTAAGTTTTTAAACAAGTTTAAAAGTATTTCGTATGAGACTGGACAAGCATGTGGACAAAATATATCAAAAACATCTACGTAGTGCAATGAACTGGAATTTGATTTAATCTATTAAAGAAAAGGCAAAAATCATTAACTAAAATGAATTTTTGTGAAGGTCGTTTCTAAAAAAAAAGTTTATTGACGAAATAAACGCGTTTTTCCTCAACATTTATTTTTTATTTATGTTTTTTTACAAGTGCTAATTAATTCAAAAACTGATTGTAGTGTTTATTTATTTGAGATTGGAGAACAAACTTGATTACATAAATATTTCTAACAAAAGGCGTAGCTACGATATTTGTTTACAAAACGTTTCTGTTTGTTTTTAATATCTAAATTTATGCTCCATTTCAAATATAAGTGCTTACGTTTATTTATTTATAAATAAATAAGTAATTAATTTTACTTAAATTAATTGTTATTAGTAATATTTGTGTAGAAAAATAGATTTTCATGAGAAAGCTATTAAGTTGAACGAAGATTTCTGCTTTGTGTTTACAAACACAAAATTTTTGTTAAAAAAACATTTTTTACAACAAAATTTTGCAACTAAAGTTCTGAAAGAACAAGCTAAAATATATGATACATAAAATTCCAAACCAAAAACCAAAGCTAAAAATTTCTTCTGAAGTCGTTCATTTTTCAAATCAGCCAAATTTGTGTTAGATTTTAAAATATCAAAAACATTTTAATTTGTTAACGAAGAAAAAATTTACTTCTTCAGTCGTTCATTTATTCCTCTTGCGATTATTGTGGCCTGAGAATTGTTACCTTCACAAAGTCTTTTGATTCAACAATTCGCTCTGAGAAAAGTGTTTGCAGCTTAAGTCTTTTGTTAGAATTATGCCTTCACAAATTTTTGCTTAAACTCTTTCGAAATTGCTCCCATCACAATTTGTACTCAACTCCTCCCCCCCGTAATTATTGTTGTTTTGCCTAACAAAAAAGTTTGTAACTTAAGTCTTTAGCTGGAATTGTGCCCTGACAAGTTTGTGTCTTAAGTCTTTTCAAATTCCTCCTTAAACTAATTAATCTCAGCCAACTCTCTTGGGATTTTTTTATGAGCTGAGGAAAAAGTTTGCAGCTTAAGTCTTTTGTTAGAATTATGGCTTCACAAGTTTTTGTTTAAAGTCTTTTGAAATTCCTCCCATCGCAATTTGTACTCAACTCTTCCCCCTTGTATTTTTTTTTTGTTAAGAAAAAAAGTTTGTGACTTAAGTCTTTAGTAGGAATTGCGCTTTAACAAATTTTGTGTTCAAAGTCTCTTTGATATTCCTCACTTACATTTAACAACATATTTTTTGTACTAAAAATTAAATATGCATAAATTCGCTTATTAAAAAATTACTTCCTTATTAATAAGTTTTTGTAAAATAAAAATTGCCCATTAACTTTAATTGATTTTTACACCAACAGTTTCCTTTTACTCATTTCCTCTTTATTAAATTGTTGTTTTTCTTTTCATTTTAGCTCATCCGGGCAAATGTTTTGATAAATTCAGCAGGCGCGCCATGTTGCCGAACAAGGAATACCGGCCTAAGGGCATTTGTGCAGCCTTTACATGTGATATTAAGGCACAAATTATAAACATTGAAACGTGTCCCAACATTGAAATGCCAGGCTGTGAAGAATTGCCCACAAATCCTTCATGGACGTTCCCCAAGTGCTGTCCGCAATTCAAATGTACAGATTTCAAAACGGGCAAGGAGTTTGTGTTCTCAGTGTAGTTTCCTTAAAACAAATCGTCATCATCGTCCACATC
Organism: Epicampocera succincta; assembly: GCA_932526305.1. Taxonomy (NCBI): domain Eukaryota; kingdom Metazoa; phylum Arthropoda; class Insecta; order Diptera; family Tachinidae; genus Epicampocera; species Epicampocera succincta. Next base: position 6,013,477 of record OW052035.1, on the reverse strand, counting down.
AGCATTAAGCAATAAAAACAACCATTAACCTTTAAAAAAAAACTGACACAAAAAACACACATTAACGAAGTTACGTGATGTTTATTTAAAATAATAAAATATTATATTAATATCTCTATATGCTATAGTTTGTAAATGTATGTTTGTATATAACTCTTCTTTTTTAATGTTAAATTGTACGCGTGTATTCTGCTGTGTGTCTCATTCATCACTTATATTTTATAATTCATTTTATGAGCATGTCTCTATATTATTTTGCTTTGTTCTGTCTTAAATTATTTATTGATTGTTAAAAAAAAATCCCATTTCATAAATTTAATTTTTATTTCAACATGAGCTTATTTTATTTTTCATTTTTATTTTTTTACAAATTGTATATATTTTTAAACATATTTTCTTGCTCATGCATGTTTGTGTAAAATGTATGTTTGTTAATTCTTTTTAATTTGCTTGTAATTAGTAATTTAATTTGTATTAATTTTTTTGTTTTAACTGCGAAAAACGATTAATGATCTGGGTGTGCGTTTTTGGCATGCCTTATTAATTTTGTAAAAAAAAAACAAAACAAACAAAAATACAAAACTAGTTGTATAAGACTTTTGTGCTAAGAAAATTGAAAATAAAAATACAAGTCTACAAAGTATTTATATATAATTAAATAGTGTACTTTTAATTAGCAAAGGAAAACTAGATGGTATAGATAAACTTAAAAGAGATATTGCAAGGCGGTATTCATATACATATTCAGAAAACCACGTGTTTTCAAATCACGAAATTTCTGAAAACAAAAATATTATTACTTCAGCTGGATTAAAACTTTTTATTATAAATTGTGTGCTCAGCACGATTTGGAACGTCTTAATGTTAGGAAAACAATGAACGAAGAACAAGAAGTCTGCTTTTGATTCGATTCGGTTTTAGAAACCACTTGGCTTTAACTTTGTTAAATGTTTATAAAATGTCAAAATTAAAATTTTTGATTTTGCACTGGTGACATCCAAAGTATTGTAAATTATAAAAAAGTAGTCTGCTGTGTTCTTAATTTTACTTGCTGTAAAGCCGCCTTGATGACTCATGCTGTGGCAAAGAATAAATTTGCTTAAAAAGCTTTTCTCGTCAGTTATTCTAATTTTTATCTGCATTCAAACTGCGCCATCATAACTTATTGTCAAAATGATTTTTTAGCAGCTGTTGAAAAAGAAGACGCACGTCAAAGTATTCCAAATAAGTACATGCAACTGATTTACAAATACAAACTAGGGCCTGTAGGGAAGTGAATCATTGCGGTGCATCTGATGCGCATCTGTGATTAGTTTGCGATGGTGATGCCTTGACGAAAAATAAATAATTTGTTTAAAATTACGAACGTGGCAATAATGCAAATGTATAAATTTATTTGTTGACTTAGATAATATCAAAAATGATTCGTTCTTTTGTAAAATTTATATCAGGTGTTTGATCCTTCATGTTTTTCAACGCCTTTTTGTTTCTTGTTTCCTAAAGAAATTCGTGTGTGTGAACTGGCATTTGGAAAAATCTTATACTTCCAACAAATTAATTCTTCCTTATTACCACACAACAAGGTAGAATTAAATTCCTTTTCATCCAGCTTTATTTTTGCATTTTATTCTTGTGAATGAAAATATTAAATGCTAAATAATTCTATTAAAAAAAAAGAAGCAAATATTATTTATCAACAACAATAATAACAGCGATTCAAATATTTCAAATCAACACTAAAAGCTCGTGATTTTACAACTATCATATAGTGAATTCTAATTTAACGGTCAAATATTAAAGTGGCAATTTGCCGGCCGTGACTACAGATCAACGCCGTTAAACCATAAAACAAGTAACGCTGCAGTCGTAACTAACGTCATCAAGGAAAAGTGACGATTTAACTACGCCCATAAATTTCTATATTTTGTTTTGTGTTTTCTTTTTCTCAACATTTGTTTATAAAATAGTTTTATTCTTTTCACACAAATAAAACAATAATAAAATTAATATTGCAACGCCTTAAGAAAAAATGTTGAAATTTATGTTTATTGTGGCAATTGTTTTCAACCTGACGCTACACCAGGGTAAGGCAAATTCAGCATTTTGAAAGTAAAGTTATGGCAATTTTGCATTTATATTGAAAGCTTTGGCTATATGGTGCTATCGCTGTACATCGGCGACGCCTGGCTGCGCTGAAGACTTCAATTGGCGTGGTATAGGATTTTTGGGAGAAAAATGCCCCGAAAGTAGGGATATCTGTGTGAAAGTTACCGAAAAGCGCGGTGGTTTGTATTCTATTTTCAAATATTTTGTGTTAATGCGTATTTCATGCTTTCGTTTACTTTCTAGCCCAAAGGACTATTATACGCGATTGCTTAAGTGCTCTTAGTTTTCGTACTGACATTCCGGCAGATAAATATGAAGGCTGTCGGCCAGCCTCTAAAGATGTACATTTAGCCAATTATGTTAATCACACTACAAAGGAACACGATGTTAAAAGGGACTACTTTAATGATGTTCAATTTTGTTTTTGCTTTCTGGATCATCGCTGTAATAGCGCCGACTCGTTATTGAAAACAAAGGTTATACTAGGATTTAGTGCTCTTAGTATTATAACGACGATTTTGAGATATGCTTTATTTAGAGCTTAGTAGTAGGTCTTACAAAAAAAGTTTTGACCAAAAGAATTGGGGCTTGTCGTGCTCAGAACTGTTAGTTATTTAGCCGCAGTGCCTTTTTAATCTACAAGGAAAATACAAATTTTATCATTTTTAATATAGAATTTTGAATAATCCAATCCGTCCAATGTATTTAGGGAAAAAATGTATTTAATTGCAAATCAATAACAAAAATTAATCTATATTTCACTTTTTTTAAAGTAAGTCTGTCTAACAAAAGTTGAAACTACATCTTCAACAGTCTGTTTTAAAATCTCAGAAATTTTAACGTTAAACATGTTTTTAAACGCAAGTAAATGTCGCTATTTCTTCCATCAGAAAAATAAAGTGAAAATTAAATTTCATTGACCAATTGTAAAAAAATTTGTGAAATTGTAAATAATTTACTATTTCGACACTATATATCATATCAGTTACTTTTGTAATAGATTTAGTTTGCACAGTAATTTGAATATACGGTATTCCTCTGCTCTCGAATATTTCAAGCCTAGGCAGTCTTTTATATATATGTAAACATTCCATAAGCATTAACCAGCAAAAAAAAAAGCTTTTAATTTTTTGTAATTCCAAAATATATGCAGAAATTCACACAAATATTATACACCATTTTTTATACAATAAAGATTATTTTATTTAATAAACCTTTTTAAGTGACTTTAGTGTTGTAGTAACCAAAAAAATAAAAACTATTAACCTTCTGAACGCAGAGACCGATTTTTGGGGGCACGAAAATCATATAAAGCAATTTCAGAATCCTTTTCAATACATTCCTTATAAACCGTCGCCAGCCTTATGCATTCGTCCACCGATAACTCAAAGGGTCTAAGGGTATCTACAACGTCGGCCAATTTAAATAACTCTGAACACTTATCATCACGCTGTTCTTCGGGAAATAATGTACCATAGCCACGACGACAATATTTTTGACGCATATTAAAAATATGTCGTACAACTTTCTCTACCAAAGGAAACGGCAGGTTAGTTTTAGGTTGCTTTAGTGGAATTAGTTTTACCACTCCTACGTCTACTTCAGGTTTGGGAACAAATGCTTTGCCCGGTATGGTAAACTTCAAAATAGGTTGTGTCCAAATTTGTGACATTACAGAGAGGCGACATCTTTCTTTATGTCCTAAAGGTGCACAGATACGATCAGCAACTTCCTTTTGAAAAGTTAAAGTCATACAGGTATCAATGCGACGAAATGCTTGACGTCTTAAGGATAAATCCTCAATCCAGTTAATAAGCAGTCTAGTGGATATTGCAAATGGCAAGTTGCCTATTAAATGTAAACGATGAGAAGTATCGCTAACATGGCTTTCGATGTTAAAGCGCAAAACGTCATCTACGAATATGTCCACATCTAAGTTTAATGGTTTCGAGCAATCACGTAGAAGTTCTAAAGTTGGTAAAAATCTAGCATCTTTTTCAACCAGGACCAACCGCTTGGGCTGTCTACGCAATATGGAACGCGTTATTCCGCCGGGACCAGGGCCAACTTCTAAAACAGTATCTCGAGGATCGATATGCCCAGCGCTTTTCACTATTTTATCTGTTATACGCTCATCCAATAGGAAATTCTGTGACAATTGTTTTAAGGCTTGTAATTTATATAATTTTACTAAATCTCTTAGAGTAGGTAAAGGTGGCAAACGCATGCCAGACTTCAGTACCCGTACAGCCGCTTCAGACATCCTAAAGTATGAAAATGAACATAGAATGAAAAAGCATAGGAAAAGAAATCATTTCAAAACTTACTTCTTCGTTTTTGGTTATATCGCGCTATCAAACCAATCAAATGCTTTGCTATTCTAAAACTGCAGCCAATGTTATACAACAATCTTAAATAAATCTTAAACCTATTCAAATTATTTATTTATTTTAATTTGAAACTTTCTGGGGTTCGTCAAAATCATCCAAGAACTTCTCTTGCTTAACGGACAGTATGGAATAGGCGTAAATGCCTACTACAGTTCCAAGCAAAGTGCCGGCCGTTATCAAATTATTACGTCTAACGCGCTGTAATTTTGTGGCCCTTTCGAAGTTTTGTTGTTCCACCAATTTCATAAACTCCAACTGAGCTCTATCAATTTTTCCTGCGTTTTCGCTGTACTTGATTTTTGGTGACTCGTTAGAAGAAGACATTATTTTCAAGTTTTAGAAATAGACGTTTGTTTTTAGAAAATTTTCACAAAATTTAACACCACATTGAATATATGAAATAGGTTTTGTGAAATTTTCCTCTGTGTGAAAGTCTTTTTATTTCAACAGGGTGTCTAATGTTCAAGCAAAAATAAAAAAGTAGTGCCAATAGCTTCCAAATGAACGGCTGTTGCATATAGTTCAGGGCTATCAGAAACATTAATGTTTCCCATACAATCACTCCCATATCAATATTCTCTATTGGTTTTTAATTTATTCTTTCTATTTTTACATTCATTTAATGGCTGTTTAAGTAAACTAGATTATTATATATAAATTTTCTTAAGTTTTATAATATTAACTTAAAATCATAAACACATGTTTTTTTCTACACTTTAATAAATATATATGCCCAAACCCACTTAATTAAGAATTTCAAATTGGCCAAATATTATATGTATATGATTTTTTCTACTCACAGTCATGATTTTTATTCAACATGCATTTTACGATACTACTCTATTTTCTTTAAGCACATGTCTTAACACATGTTTTATTTTTCAGGTAATAGAGTATTCAAAAGTTTCAAGAAATTCCATTTTGTTTCCTTTCACGAAATATTATTCGTTTTTACATTCGCATTTCTAGCATTGAAAATTTTCCATTGCCGGCGTTATTTTGCTGTTTTCATTCAGTTGTTTTACAAACGTGAACGCGTGTGGTTGTATTAATTGGAAAGAAGACAGTGTGAAAGTGAACGAAGTGCATACAAACAGCAACAAAGAGGCGAAAGACGAAGCAAAACAAAAACCAATAACGAAAAAGGTACGCGGTTTTTACAACACAACGCCAGCAAAATAGAAAAATTCCACAGCGGCAGGGGGATAGATGTAAATAAATTCGATTTTTTCTAATAAATTAAAGACTGTGGCTGGCTACAGCAGAAACAGCGAAACAATTTATTTTTAACGGCCAACGTCACTTAAATTTTAAATGAAACAAGCATGTTTTCGATAGAAACGGATAAATTAATGAAAAGGTGATTCGTATAAAAAGTAACTCAATTAAATTTTGTTTCTTAGTTAACATGTAAAACAAAAGCAATACAAAGGAAAACAAAAACATATCGTTTAAAACGGTACACTGCTGAAGAGTGTTTCTTATTTGGAAGTTGTAAGAGTGAAAGGGGAAGTGAGTTCAATAATATATGTATGAAAGTGTGTGTTGTAGGTGAATGGTTTAAAATGAGGCTATAGGAGGGGGAAAAAAACAGAGACAATAATTGCAATTATTTGCGTAATATTTTAAAATTTAGTATTAAAACATTTCTTTTATCTTGTTTCATTTGTATGTAGAATTTTTTAATAAAATCAAGAAACAAACAAAAACAGTAACAAAGTACAGTTAATAATTAATTGACTGCATCATCTTTAATATAATAATTTATACAACAACAAATTGCACACACCCCATCGATACAAGAAAATGGTTTTAACAAATATTGAATTATGGGCTGCTGATGGTTCAACTGGCTCCAACATGCCTCTAGATTTTGATAACAACAATTCACATGCACGTCATATAAATCCTTTTGACCCACGTGTTGTTCCGCAAACAAATTCAAATCATTTGTCATCAAATGGTTATTATGGTTTCTCCTATGTAAATGCTGCTCATAATATTGAGGTGAACAATAACGACAATAGTATACGCAACATTAACAACAACAATAACACAACAACATGTAATTTGATGGCAAATGATGTCAATGGCATGAATAATGCAACCGCTACTCCGCAACAAACGTACACTTTCTCAGCCAGCGTCGGCGACTCTGCTCATGCCGCTGGACACGCTGTCAATGTAGCACGTTGTAAAAAACGTTTCTTTGTTATGAACGATGACGACGACGATGATGTTATTTCTGGTTGTACAGCAACAAAAAACAGAAACTGTTACGCCAATAACAGCGAGGTGTCAGCTAAACGCTGCCGATTTGATGATGACTTTTCGGCTCAATACTTTAATGGTAAGTAGTAAAATAAAAGATGAATCAAAAAAAAATTATTTTAAAACAAAAGTGAGCCTATAGTAGATAGGCATGTACATACGGTATATACACGGTTAGAGCATTTTTTCTGTAGTGTTTACAGCCATTTTGTTGTTGTGTGTAACGTCCAATGTCAACTTTTCGAATTTCAAATGGTCACAGGTAATTTTATGCTTTTACATAAGCTGTAAAGGTGGTTTTTCCTTGTTTGTACGCAGTTAAGGTTAATTCACAGCAGGTAAACCCGGGGAAATCCCAATTACGAGTTTGTTTTTGTTCAATATATGTACATATTTTGCGAAATGTCACAAACTGCAGGCATCCCGACACGACAGACTGGTGTTCTTCATAAAATGCTGGCATGACCCGGCCCGCTTTATAGGCACTTAATAAATTTTTTTATTCTCAAAGAAATCAATAAAAAATATTAACTAATGCTTATTTAACCATTAAAATCGATTTCCACAATTTGAAATATTACATACATATGTACATAATGTCCTGTAATTAAAAAAACCTTAAATAAAAAAAAGCACTCAAAATCGATTATGATGGAGGATATCAAAATACATACATACATACATACAGTTGCCCAATAAAACATTTTATTATTTTGTATTTAAAACAGATTTAGTTAATTTTAATTAAACAAATATTTTTATTCTTAACACAAAAATGAAAATAAAACAAAAAATTCATCTTTTTTGGGCTTAAGATAAAGTTATTAACAAAAAACGTAATTCAGTCTCAAAACATATCACAAAAAAGTCTACATACAGTTTCCATCACACGTTGGTTTGCAAACTATTTACAGAAATAACTTCAAACTAATATTTCGTTGGGCCACCTTTAGCATCTAATAATGCTTGTATTCGTCTCGGCATTGAAGAAACCAATTTTCAGTTGTATCTGCACTAATTTTATTCCATTCGTCGATTAAAGCATTCTTTAGGTCTTCCTTGTTGGATATTTTATTTTTTCGCACACGTCTGTCCAATTCATCCCATAAGTTTTCAATTGGATTCATATCCGGTGATTGGGGAGGAGAGTGCAATTGTTTGGGGACGTTGTAAAGAAGCCACTCTTTTACAATGTGAGATGTATGTTTTGGATCGTTGTCCTGCTGGAAGATCCATTTGCCCGTAAGACCCATTTTGGTAGCGGAAGTCTTCAAATTGGATTTTAGCAAATTCAGATAAACATGACGATCCATTGTAGTATCAATGAATACCAGATTTCCTACTCCAGCAGCGGACATACACCCCCAAACCATAACAGATCCTCCCCCGTGCTTCACAGTTGGTAATAAATTTTGGATTGCCATCGCCGTGTTAGGTTTTCTCCATACTCTTTGCTTACCATCGTATCCAAATATATTAAATTTAGACTCATCACTAAAAATTACGGTTTTCCAAAAATCAATGTCATCATTTTTGTGTAGTTTTGCAAATTCAAGACGTTTTTTCAAATTTGTTTCACTTATAAAAGGTTTTTTTCTTGGAATACGGCTGTGAAAATCGTTAGCTCTCAATACATTGCGCACAGTTTCTGGATGAATACTTGTCTGTTTACATTTTTCAAGATCTTTGGCGATATTAACAGCATTTATTCTCGGATCATTTGCTACGAGTCTGATAATATTTCGTTTTTCACGCTCTGAAAGTTTAGATGGCCTGCCTGATCGGTGTTTATTTTCTGTTGTATTTGTACTATTATAATTTTTTATAATGGTTTGAACTGTAGAACGGCTAAATCCAACTATATTCGCTATTTCTCCGTATGATTTTTTTTCATTTCTCAACTTAACAACTAGTTTTCTAATTTCCTGAGAAATTTCTTTGCGTTTTTGTAAATTCTGCGACATTTTAGGGCGAAAAACTACAAACTCACTTTAATTGCTAAATTATTTCGTTTTCCTATAATCTTAGTCACAAAACAAGTAAAGAAACGAAATACCGTTACTTTGAGATGTGTTTTCTTTCTACTTCTAGTGATGTGCTGTTGTTGTATGTACACTTTTTTGGGTACCAAATTATAAGTACCTTCATTTTGGCACACTAAATATGTACAAATGTGGTTGTTTTAAATTTTATTTTTAAACGTGTCTAAATGATATAACTTAACATAAAAAAATGTGTTACAACTTTAGTAGATTTCAATAAAATCGAATTTATGGTGCTGTATGTAGACTTTATTGGGCAACTGTACATGTTTCTAGAAAATCCTATACTCTTACAGTTAAAAATGAAGTTCTTAACAACAAAATATTAAAAGACCTAAATTACAAAAATCATTTTTTATTTTGACTTATGGTACAAATATTAGTTCTTTAATAAAAAACAAATAAATAAAACATACATTTAGTCGTTTGCTATAGTTTGATGTGCATTTAAAATTTAAACAAAATATTTACAAATTTCAAGTGTTTTGTTTCACCCATTTTTAGTCGAAAACTGTTTTAAAAATATTTTTTATTGGTGTGCAAGTGTATCGTACACCACTGTATATGCACACACATACACATATACATAAATACTTACATACATGAGTAGTTATGTATGAAAGTTTTTTTTAATGTGATTATAAAACTTTTATGTTCATTTAAATTGCAAAAGTAAAAATAAAGAAAACATTAACAAACCGCCAAACACATCTCACTCACACTTGAAAATAAATTTGAAGGTCAGTATTTTTTCTTATCTGTTTTGTAACGGGGTACAATCGAAACACTAATAAAATTAAACTAATCGCAGGTTAACAAGAGAAGAAATTCCTTTTTTCTTGTACCTATTAAATAACAATTAATAACAAACACCAAAGTTTGTGTTGCGTCAGGCGGACTCAACACTGAAGTATATGAACGTGTTATGGACAAATTTCCTTATTTTTGCAATGTTTTTAAAAAAGCAGGGGTTAATTTGTAACATATTTTATAAATATTGTTGTGCAACTTTGCTAAATCGACAGATTTATGTATTTGCCGTTTGCAAAACACACTCGCAGATTGTTAATTCAAAAAAAAAAGAAATAGTTTTTTAAATCAATCAATCCGAATCAATCAATTTTATCCGAATAAAACAAATACAATGTGACTAACAGACTTTTTTCCAATGCTGCAAAGTCAAAACATTTAAAAAAAAGTTGCGCTGGTTCAAACCATTTCCGAACTAAAAAAAAAATAGTTCAACGTCAAGAGAAAATGCTCTCAAATTAGTATATGTAAATAAAATCAATGTTAGAAATAATAAGATAAAGATATTCCTGTGGAATGTGGAATATTTTTGCACAAAGAAGAAGAAAAATGGGAATTAAATTTAATAATAATATGTATAATTATTGTAATATTTTGAGTTGAATAACTAATTATGATCTCTATTATTCTTATATGTATGTGACGAATTAAATGAAATATCAGTTTTTGTAAAAAAAAATATATATGGCAACATTAAATTAAGGACTTTTTTACGAATTCAGGCATTTCGAACAGTAATCAAACCTATTTGCGGTCGATTTTGAATCTTAAACGGGATAAATTGCCAGAAAATCATAGACACTGAAAAACAGTGCTGGTGGCCGACGTTATGCCGCACGGCCCTTTAGATGATATATGAATATATGAACTTTTGGGTCAACCGTTAATTTAATTAGTACAATCACTTTTGCCATCAAATAATATATGTATGTAAAGGGGTAATGTGTTACATGCCGGTTCTATTATTCTGTATTTTGCAAAGCAGAAAAGAAAAGAATAGCTCTGCCTATTTACGTTAGTAATTACCTGTATATAGTCATATGTTTTACCTTAACATTAGAACAGCTTTCGCACTATTTTTGTTTACCTTATCAACACTTTGTAATAAAAAATAAATTAAAAATTGTAATTTTGATAAGTATTTTGCAATCTGTTACAGTAAAGTTATTAAGTAAAGCACTAATGATGGGTGAGAACTCAGGATGTGTGTCACTTAATACTTATATCAAATAATATTTATGGTATTTTTCTACTTCTTTTTATTATTTGTTATCTTGGCGTGGCATTGATTTGCTAATACTGCTGTTTGCTGTTTTATCTTTTATCATAAAAGAAATATTTAATTACAACCACTTTCGAGGAAAAATTGATATGGGTTTATTTTGTTGTTCAATTTCTAAGCCTTGAACCCATTTTGTATTTACAACATTTTAATTTGAAAATTATATTAAAGTTCCTCAAATATTGTGTAAATATTTTCAAATTTGGTAAAACCTTTTAATATTGTTGGTTGGTGTAATCATAATCGAATGGAATTAAACGACTTAAGCTTTCTAGACCACCTAATAAATATCCTTTCGTTTTATGCGTAAACTTACTCGAATTTCTTTTAATATATTACAAATACTGGACTGCATAGAGAATCGTTATAAGCATTAATGTTCTAATTTTTGTAATGGATTTTAGTATTTCACTACATACAGAACTGGATTTTATTCAACATATCATAATGTTGTTAATAATTTTAAGCAAATAAATTAAAACTCAAAACCTATTAATTCTTTCACTGTATAGTAGTTATTCATAAATTGTCAATCTGGTGAAAGAAATATACATACATATTTCACTAAATGAGAAAATTAATTTCCTTAAAGTACATAATTATATATATACATGTACACACACACGCACATACATATATATATATATATATATATATATATCTTAAATTAGTTCCATGCACGAGGTCTGTTCAAAAAATAAGGTAAATTTTCAGTTTTCGCGGGCTAAGTACAGTCGATTACGTTGTCGAAAACATGTTCACAATTTCAGCTATTCAGCATGACGTAGTTTGTTTCTAGGAGGCATAAAAGTTTGAAGAGTTTTGCGTGTTCGAAAATTTTCTGGTGTTGCAAAAAATTATTTGGGTGAATTTACATCAATCTTTGTCTGAAAGATGGAACTTAGTGCTCAAAAGCAATCGAAATGTTAACAATGGTGGCATACAGTGATTTTATGCGTAATCAGAAACAGGTTTACAAGTGGTATCTTGAAGAGTAGGTTTGAATGACGATGCTCGCCCCCAACAGCCGATGTAATAAAAATTATTGTGAACTTTTTTCCTGTTCGCAAGCCTCAAGAGACTCATGAAAGGACAACATTTTGTGACGATGAGGAGGTGAAAAACTTAAGGATACACCAAAAAGTGCTGATGACAACTGCTTGGAGGATTGGAATAAAAGGCTGGCATAAGCGTTCTATAAATATGTGGGGGGGTGCTACTTTGAAGGGGGTACAATACGCTCGTAGAAATGATTAAATAAACACTTTTTGACAAAAATTAAACTGCCAACTTATTTTTTGAACAGACCTCGTTTATGCATACATACATATGTTTAAAAATATTTCGAATTAATTTTAAAAGAAAAAGGAAAAATATTATTTTCTGCAATAAAACGTAATTGAAAATTTGCAATAATTTTTGGTTCAATGCCAACAAGTGTAATTGGCTTGTTTTCCTGTGAATTGTTTATAAAAATGTTTGGAAAATTTTTATTATAATATATGTAAATACATATGAATTATGTATGTATGTACATATTTATGTAAGTAAGTGTAAGCAATTTGTTAAATTTCGCAGAAGAGACGTTAAAATGTAAACGGTTGATTCATTTTTACCTTTTCTTACAAGAAAATCCTTAATGAAATCAGTAAATCTATTCAACCGTCTGTCTGGCCACATAATCTAGTGAAGTTTGAAATTGATTTACGTCAGCACTTACCATGGCGACCTAATGAGAAGATAAACTTGCCAAGGTCTCACCTCCATCCCCATATGACTTGCAAACCACATACAGGTATCGATGTCTTTTAATATCTTCAAACTCTTCAATAATCCAGCTAATAATTTCCTGCACAATAGAGGAAGTCAGGACAACTGAGCCAGCATCACAAAGCCCGTAAAAACACATCAGGTCTTAGCCGCTATCGTCCGATATCTAGTTTCTTACTAAAACAGAGAACATTTAGTACCTCGAAAATGCGCTCCACGCCACCTCTATCATCAGGAATTAGCAATGGATCTACTTGTGACTTAAGGTTTAACACACAGCCACAAGGTTGCAGCCAAGACAGCCAACTCATCCCATGAGCAAAACCAATATAATTTGTAGGAGGCAAACGATTGGCTCTTAGCGAAATCTAGGAAACTCTCTAGTATCCAGAAAACAGAGAATAACCAAGTTGACAGGTTCAAGAAGCATTTGGTTCTGTTCATTTAAATGATTTTTTAACAAAACCATAATTTATCGTCCTGGCTGTTCATAGTACGTACTGCACCGCTTTTACTAAAACCAATTGAGGCAGCAGTCAAGAGTTTCAGCTTCTGGCCACAAAAAGTTCGTTACAAGAAAATCTCTTTAATGGTTGGCTATCACGCCATTTTTTAAAGAAAGAAGTTTTTTTCTTTATGAGGCAATATTTGTAAATAAGTTAATATTGTGAATCCTTTCGAGTCAGGGACTGCCAATCAATGTAACACACTTACGAATTGAATAAAGTGCTGCCTGAAGGATCATAACGTTTGAAATGTCTTAAGGAAAACATTTCTATAAAGAGACGACGTACAAGATGCTTTCGGTCAAGCAAAACAACAACAATTTGTTTAGGATCACATTCCTGCTGGGATGTCATCTAACGGAGCAGGCAATAGCGACTCGAAGGGCAGTTACATGCGCTCATATACAAACATATGTATGTACTCGTATATACAATATGTGCCACAGATGCATGACATACGCTTTTGAAGACAAAATATCACGTTGAAATGCAACAACATTTAAATTCTTAAACATACATCACTGTTTGGATGACATGTAGTTTAATTAAACGGAAAATTATTTTATAATTGAATATCACAATTTAAATAAGAGAAACAACAGAAGGAAAAGATGATGAATTTACACTCTGTTGACACAGTTTTCATTGATTTTCTTTATTATTTTATACGTGTGTACATCTGTTACATAAGTACATTTGTGTGTGTGTGTATGTGTTCACAAACACTCAAACTTAGCGATCAGTAAAACTGTGTAGGCTCTTAAAAGTCATTCCTTCTCAAATACTGTCTTCTTTTATAACATCCTTTAGCAGAGAGTATAAAAGAAATATGTTTTCCCACCGTGTGGCATGTTGAAATAACAAAACAAATCTACTGTAGATTTGGCAATTTTTGCAAAAAATAACATATGTATGCACATCTGGGTACTTCCATGGTGTGTTAAACGTGACGTTCGGATGTATTCCTTTAAAATGGAAAAAAATACAACTCAATTTTTAGTTTAAATTATGGCTCATGGAAGAAACCCTGTAATCTATATAGAAGCTGATGGCAGGTTGAATTAGGGAACAAATAGAATACTGAAATAGCGTCTCGAACGTGACACAAATGCTAATACTTTTTTTGGCGTTGTATAGAAAGAAAGAATTCAGCGAAATCTGCACAGTTTTTGTAGTGCAATTTATTTTAGAATGTTACAGAACAAAAATGTGTTTTCTTTGCTTGAAAAATCTTGTATTAGTGTATTGTTTCGAAGCCTTAATGTGGGTCGACCGTGACATTAGCTGTATAACGATTAACAACTACAAACTGGACATTAATATAAACTAAATAGAATTTCTTGGCATCACTGTCACTTGTTGAAAACTAGTGAAGTTTTTGGATTCCAGGACGAATTTATGAAAAGATATTGCATTCGTGTTAACTGGACAGTGTACATTAGAGGCAGGAAAGTCAAACGACAAATAATTAAATATAGAAAATAGGTTATAATAATATGTTTTCCTACAACATCATGATCAAATTACGATCATGAACGATTACCTTCGTTGGCCGTTAATGCTGGCGAAATTTTCAATCAATACAATGTGTCAGGGGTGTAAATTCGTCAATCACACATTTATCAGATCATTTAAAAACAGAACCGTAGTTACTCTTTAATTTGGACATGTACATATATTTTTTGAAGACCGTTTGTTTTTTTTATTTCTTTGCCCAGGAGTGAGGAATTGAGCTGCCAGATTAGTACTGGCCCTGTCTGTTTCTATTTCATATAAAACGAAAGGAACGCTCGTCCCTATTACTTTTGTTAATCATTCCTCTACGTTGTTGGGGGGAAAATGATTAACAAAATTTGGAGAAATATAAACTTCTAAGAGACGAGACATTAAGTCTTATTTTTTTATCATTATTATTAATTGCTTTTACGCCTAATCGTGGGTGCCACCAATAAGTCTTTAGTGTATGTGTAATGTCAGCCTCCTAATAAAAAGATAAAAGGCATTCTGCTGCCGAAAATATAATGAAAAGATGTTCTTAAAGGCCTTCTTGTGCTTCCATTTTACCGCTTTTGTTTGCAGATTTGTGTGTGTGTAAACATTAAAAAAAAACTGTAATTTATTGTGTCTTTGTTTTTAATTTTTTTTATTTATTTATTTATTTATTTTTGTACGTAATTATTTTGCCAACCCAGCAAGTAATACCGGCTTCTGGCGATTTAAATTGAATTAATGCAGCAGCAAGAAAGCTAAAACAAAACCAAAAAAAAAACATTGACTTTTTACATTTAAATTTAAACAGACATTCGTACATATATTTACACACACACACACACACACACACACGTACACAAATAATCTTTTACATTTGCACACTTTAGTCGAGCAGCAGCGTCACTGTTTATACACTTGAGAAAACATATACGCTGATTTAAATAGATAAAAATCTAATAGGTCCTAAGTAGGAAACCAAAAACGTCACCTGAAGTCGACATAAACAATTGCCGCCTTAAGACTCGCCTTTAACAAAAATTAAATGATTTCTTTTCACACACGACATCTGTCATATTTAGTGTCTAAGAGAATTGATTAATCCTTTTAAAAATATTAGCGGTTCTCATTCATTATATTTAAAATACTTTCAAATTTAATATATTTTATGTATAAAATACTTTTAAATTTAATATATTTTATATATAAAATACTTTTGAATATAATACGGTTTTAAACTTGTAAGTGTGAGTGACTTTTTCTTTGGTATTGTAAACAAACTGAAGCAGACAAAAAAAAAAAACCATGTGGCCACCTGTTTCATACTTGTAAATAAATGAACTTTTACTACGTTTACGAAATCTACTACTCTTTTTGGTATTGTGTAGTTTCTTAATTTGGTAAATTAAAAATGTATAAATTTTGTTGTTGTCAAGTTTTAAATTGACCATGACATTTACTAACTCTAATACGAAGCGTGAGAGCCGCTTTAATATTGTTGTCAAAATTCTAAAAAATTGCATCCATATACATACATACATATGGTGGACGAGCTCATGTGACGACGATATCACGACTCTTGGAATAAAGAGTATTAAATGTGCAATTTTAAAAACATAATATTATATATAGAATTTGTATCAGCCATAAATTCCAGCCAAACAAATAGAGAACTGAAAGCTAAATATAATATATAACTTATACTTTGTGTTTCTATACGGGCAAGGGTAGGGAACCCTGTGATTAGCCATTAATCATATATGTACATGTCTATGATAAATATGTATTTTAATTGTTATTAAAAGCAGAATTTTGCTTTATTTACAGTTTGATGGGATAGAGTTTTGCGTTTTGATTGAAGTTTTAAAGTAGACCATTATGCCGTTACAATAGACATGATCAAATATTTAACTTTACAAAATGTAACAAAAATTTAAAAGAAAACTGTTTCGAAAAGATTTTGATTTTGCTCTAAAAAAATATATATCTCAATAAAATTGATTTCTTATACTACGCACTTTTTTGTTAAGTGTATTTTTTATTAAAACAACACATGATATATGTATTTTCATAGTAATTAAGCTATTTTTATTTAAAGTGGGTCATGAGGCATACATACGCAGCAGCAGCGTCGACGCTTATGTCTAGTATTATCAGCTGTGCTTTGGCAATATTTTAGGTTAAAAAAATAAAACAAACAAAAAATTTTATACACGCTAATAAAAATTTACAAAAACTGTTCACATAGAATTTAATATTAATTAGATTTAAGTTTTCTTTTAGGTGTTATTCAAATTGAAACCAGAAATGTTGAGTTTTTGTTTTTAACAGCATTCAATTTTGTTTACAGATTTCTTTCAGTTACCTTCAACACAAATTGCAACACAATCGTGTTTAATGGATACCGAAGAAGGCCTGCAACAGCAACAGCAACAGCAACATCTGTACCAGCAACAGCAGACAGATGTGGCAATGCTTGAAGGCAATAACAATAATATTGAGAAATATGAACAGCAAAAATTAAAGCCGCAACTAACAACTTTATCTGCTGCGTATCAACACGAACAGGCCAGTCCACAAGCAGAGCAGCAGCAGCAGCAGCAGCAACAACAGCCTCAACAAGAACAACAACATCAACATTTATATCATCAACAACAACACTATCAAGGTCACTTACATCGTGCTAATCGAGACGTTAGCCGTTGCATGTTATCACATATGATTTAGTTTTTTTCTATTATCTGTCGTAGATTATAAAACCAACATCAATTTCGAACGCGGGCAACAGAAACAGTTTTTTTGTTTTTTTTAGTTTTTCTCTAATATTTTTCTAGCCAACTTTTTCTTTAATCACTAAATTAGTTTGTTGTTATTTTCCATATAAACGTGTATGAGCAACATTAACGTGTGGCATGAGAACTGGAAAATTAGATAATTTTCTATTGACCTTGAACTACTTTTCCGGAACATCAACTGCCGCTTATTCGGATACATATAAAGCACTTCATTTTTAATAAATATGTAATTTTATCTGGTTCGTGAGTTAATAACATGTTTGATAAAATTTCACCATTAAAAAATTAAATTCAATAATATTTCAAATCAGAATATGAAACATACAGACATATCTAAATGTACTGCATTTGATTTTACGCCCTCATCTAATTGTTGGGCACAAAATCGCTTACGACAATAAGTAAGAAGTCCTTCTCCACCTTGACTACTGGTTTAGTTTTAGAAATCTTATGAATTTTTGAATAGTATCTAATAAAATTTCTGAGAAAATTTTTAAGTTAAGAAAAATAAAATAATAGAAAATATAGCAAACTTCCATTTGCTGCGGCGCTGTTCTGAAAATAGCAGTTTAATAACAGTGATTTAAAATCGCAAGAGAAGTCTTCTGCAGACGCAAAAACGTAACACCAGAAAGTGAGTGACACGTGTGTTTTTGAAAGCACATGTGATTCGAAATCAAGGGATTTTTCAGTTAATCACTAATCCCGCACAAAACTGTCGTTTTCGAAATTCGCCAAACTGGATAAAGGGGGAATATTTTATTAATTGATTTAATAAATTCATTAAAAAAACAGCGAATGCGATCCTTGATTTTAATCAATTGTTTCTAGTTTTCTGGTGGGCCTTATAATTTACTTCTTTTTTAACTTTCCTCGAAATTGTTAAATTCTTATAACAAATTTTGGTTTCAAAAAAAAAAAAATAAGTTTTTACTAGTAATTGGGCCGTGAATTTCGTAAAAACTAGAATCACCCTTTTATATTTTGATTGCGTCCCTGAAAAGCTCTATTTTTGTGTAAAAAGTAAAAAAAAAAATGAAAATCTTGATATTGATTAGCAAATCAAGAGTTACGACTGAAGTCTTAAGAGAACAAAAAGTGATGAAAGTTGAGGCTTTAAAATGCTTTTTAATTCATCAAAAAAGGAAAATGCAGAATCCAGAAGTTCTTATGAATTCGGATGTAAAGTGTTCATAAGTCTGACTGCAATACGATTTGAAATTTCGTTTTTGGTTTTATTTTTTGTTTTGAAAACACTTGAAATAAATATGATGTTCTTTGGGAAATTTTTATTAAAAATAATAACAAATTTCAGAGTCTTTATATTATTTTCAATATGAACTAATAATGAATGCTGAACATTTTATTTATTTTCTCTTCATAACCCCTAATGAACAAATAAACTTTGTATTCTTTAATCTGTTACAAAACTGTCGTAGTTGTTTTCTTCTTCTTCTTCTAATTTGCCCATCATATTTTTCAATACACAGCTTAGTTTGTAAAGCAACTTTAATTTTGATTTGAATGAAGTTTTTTCTTTAGTTTTTTTTTTATGGAGGAAACACCTAAAATGTTTTACCCAACAACGGTTTAGGTTTTCAGAAGTACGATTTTCAGTGGGAAACTACATTTGTACTCTTTAATCTATTACAAAACTGTCGCAGATGTTTCTTTCTTCTTCTTTGAATTTGCCAATCAGCCAACATTTGATACATTTTTTACTTTGTAAAGCAACTTTGATGTTTTAGTTTTTGCATTATTCTTGTTTTGATTTTAATGAAAATTTTTTCTTTGATTTTTCTTGTGAAGGCGAAGCGTTGTAAGTTTTTTTTTTTTGCAATATGTGTACCTTATATATAGTTTAATAATAATCAAATATTGTACTTAAGTAATTTTTTTTGGAAATAAGTTTAACAAAACAGCAATATCTTGTGTTTATACTCGTACAAAGAAAAAATATAAAGCAATAATTTAATAATAAAATAGAAATGTACAAGAAATGAATTCACTTTTAAGCACAAAGAAATGTATATTTTTCATATCGAATAAATAAATGAATAATAAAAATAAATAAATTAAAAGTAAAACACTAAGTATTACAAAACCTATAGTTTGCAATAATGGCATGGAAACTTTTACACAATTGATGGATTGTTGTTAATAAAACCAACAGAATGTCTATTATTTTGTGAATGTTCGTAATACATTTTAACATTTAAAGCCGAATTCATTAATTTCACGCAAGCTTTTTTTTCATCTTTATATCTAATTAATTATAAGCTAAAAAGTTCATAATTAATAAAAATCAATTTATGAAGTATGTTTGTTTAACAACTTAATTTGTAATACAAATAGTTTTATGAGATCATCTATTTTTTTAAGGTTAGGAATGTACATTGAAAAAAATAATAATTGTGTGGCACTTCAGTTAAATTTTTCTTGTTAAAATTAAATTTTGATTTTTTAAAAATAAGCTTTAATTCAAAACAAAGCAATTTGGCAACCGATTGATAGTGTGAAATTATATAAATATGGAGCGTAAAAGGAATTTCTTGGCGCCATTAAATTTTATATTCATTTTTTTTTCGCATGTGCTGCATAAAGCATTAAACATCAAGTTATTTGACGGTCCTTAACCGTTTGATTTGATTGTCAGCTCAAAAGGTTTTCTGGTGCGCATTTTAAATTATATTTAATTCACTAAATGTTGGCCAGCCCATCCCGTTTTTCCATTACAAAAGGTTTTCCCAGACGCAATCAGCTAATCAGCTGCTGTTTTAAAATTGCCTGACAACAACTTATAATGACAGCATTTAGATTATTTATTAGGCAAATACGCCTTGCACGATACCGAAGATTATCAGGGACTAGATAACAGTGATGCATTTGTGTCGCTTTCGCCTCATCAGCTTGACTACTCGTATTTAACTGTCTTAAATGTTGGTTTTTCCACACAAGAGGTATTTTGTGCTCGCATTCAAGCTACATTTAAGTGGCTTAAATGTTGGCAAGAAATATCTGTTTTTGGGATTAACGTTTCCGGGACCTGGCAACTCAGCTGCGGTGCGTCTGCCCACCATAATCGAACCATAAATTCTTCCGGATTTAAAAACATCTTAAAAAGTTAAATAAGAGAAATTTTGCCTTTCAACACAATAAGGCCAATAAGTAACCAAATTATTAACTATTTCATTATATATACAATATGTTTAATTGATTTAATGAATTTTCAGTACCTAAAACACTAATTAATCGACTTGTGAAATATTCATAGCTATTAATTTTATTAGTATTATTGGCCAAGAATAATTATTTTTATTATATCATTTTCTTGTTTCTATTACAGACACACAATTTGCCACAAACAAATGCCACTTCAGCCACAACAACAACAACAAGAACAACAGTTCTGATACATTACCATTAAACAATCATACAAGTGAAATTGATTTACAGAAAAGCACTGAAAATTTCGTAGAAATTCTCGCACCAAATCGAAATAGTTCAATTAAAATTGAACATAAAAAATATGATAATGACGATATTGCCACTGACTTGAAAGTAGACGATGCAACTTTATTTGCACAACTGCATGGCGGTTGTTTGCATCATTATAAAAATAATTTCAATAGCACCGATTCCCTTAGCGAATATTTAATTGCCAAAAAAGATGCAATGAATAATCATCATCATCATTTGCCAGATGATTACGAAGAATTTTGAAAATACATTAAATACATACTTTCATACTTACACATATACATACATATGATTAATTTAATAAGCAAATGAATCAGACCTGCATACATACGTACATACATCAGTGACTTATTATTATATAATAAATAAAATGTGTAAATTAATTTTTTCTTTTCTTATTACTTACATAAATGAATTCAAACATATCAAATTGAGTTTTCGTTCTTATAAAAAAAAACACTTTGTTTCATTTCAGTTCTTATAAGTATTTTTTATTTGCCAATATTTTATTGCAACTGCAATATGTAGTTAAATGTAAATGTCTACATCAGACCTTGTTAATTTAGCGTGAATTAATAATAATTTAATGTAAAATTGCCAATCTTTTTATATGTATTAAAATCAATTTCTTTATATTGTTAGTTGTCAATAATCTATTTGTTTTTTTTAAATAAAATTGCAAAACAAAAAATAAATACATCTGTATATTAAATGGGTTAAAAGTTTGTTTATGGGATGGAATTGAAACAGTGTTTGATTTGCAAAGTATACCCTTAGGAGGCTTGGAAATTATGAAAAGCCAGTGTTGCCGACTTCGGTTGCAGTTCCTGTGAATAAAACGAGTGGACGGACGGACTATCGTGCTGACAAAATGTTCGTTGGCTACAATTGTAGTTTATATTGTCTACCGCCATTTTTTTACATGGCTGTTGGCAAATGTATGTGAGCCTGCATAATTTTTGTATTTGTATGTAAAAAATCTTCAATTTTCATAGGAATCCGGTCGCAAGTAATATAAAAATGCAATTATATTGTATGAAACAGTTAAAGCCCACTTAGTGTGTTTCAACACTGAAATGAAAACGCCACACAGAGGGGGAAACATGTTTTGACACACTTGGTGGGCTGTCCTGTGCAGGTTCACGATGATGGCCATCAGGGGGGTCGTAGAATCCCAGACGTTTAAAGAGGTTTTTATTTATTTTTTTCAAAGCACTGGGTCCTAATCACCGCAAACGACTGTTTGCCATCCCATCGCGTAATATTTGGAACAAACTGTGATAATAAAACGAAAATTAAACATATTTGTGCTAAATTGTATAGGACTAAACCTAAATGGTAAAAGTACAGGGTGGCCCAAAAGTCGCTATGGCGCTGGGCCTTTGCTTTACTTCATGGATTGCCTCCAGCTTGTTTACAGAATTTTTCTTTTTTCAAATTTTAATTTGGTTTTTAAAGAGGCTTTTGAAATGGCTATTTAAAGTTGTGAAGTGTGTGTGGGTGTTTTTTAAATAAACATTTTAATGCTCAGCTTTCGACGGTATGCCATGATTAGCTTGTTTTTTCTTCAAGTGTACGTTGGAAGAGCAAAAAAGAAATATGTATATCGTTTAACACATTAATCTGCAAGTACACAGATGCATACATACATACATATGTACATATTTGTGCGAATGTACATCAGTCTGTAGTTTATTGTAAAAGAAAATATATGTACATGTTTGTGATAATTGAAACAAATAAAGTTAGAAATAGATGGTCTGCACAAGAAAAATTTAGTACCAAGTTAAATAGGGTTTTCTGCCAAGGCAAAAGAGTAAAAAGTTTCTTTTTTTGCTTACTTATATGTATGTATGTATGTATGTATATAAAGACAGGCACGTGTACATGTCTATTGCAGCAACCGGCATGACGTTCATAAGGCGCAGTCGAGAATAACATAATTTTGAAATGTTGAATGTTATAAAATTTGTTTGGCTAATAAAGTCAAAACTCTAGTTTTGTTTATTCCATTGATTTTGTGCTGTTATTTTCTTGATTTGGCGTAATTAAGGCAGCTCATCCATAAATATTCTTCATGTTTTATTATTGATAATTCAGACAGTTTATTGTTTCTACAAAATCAAACAGTTGACAAAAGGAACAACTTTGTTTTCAATAAATACTATAAAGAGACACATACACTAATACGAGTACATACATACATATGTACATATGTATATAAATTATAGCTTTATATGTATGTATGTATGTAGCTATAAGAATTAGATAAATGCGCTTTAGTCACACGTTGCTAAATGCAAGCGGGCTTATTTAATTCTATATCTCAGCCGAAGCACGTTTAACACTGTTTTCAATATTAATATAGTTTTCCTGGACATCTTTGACCATAAAATCGACCAAATTATTTAAATCGTATTTATGACACCAATTCCAATCACGTCTGGCTTCGGAGTCATCGAATACTTGTGGCCAAGAGTCGGCAATTAGTTGACGGCAATCGGGCTTATAGGTGACATGCAAATTAGGCACATATTTGCTTAATTGCTCAACCAGTTCTTCGGGTGTAAATGACATGGCAGTGACGTTATAAACACGACGCTGAAGTTTTTCAGATGGTGTTCGCATAAATTCCAGAAGGGCTCTGAAAAACACACATACATACATTTATATACATACACATATATATATATACTTACATACCATATGATTGCGTAAGAAAACATATATATGATTTTAGCTATTACCTTAAACAATCCTCTATGTACATCATGGGTAATCGAGTATCCGGTCTTAAATAACATTGATATTTGCCGCTTCTTAAAGCGTCATGGAAAATTGCTACGGCGTAGTCTAAATTATGGGAAATAAAATAGTATTTTATTTTCAATTTAAACGCAATCACATCATTAAATTACAAGTCACATCAAATATATTATTGAGTTACTGATACATTTCTTCTGGCCCTTGTGCTTTAATATTTACAAGCGGAGGAAAATGTGCTGTTCGACAACATTGCGAAATATCTACTATATGTTGGGGCATCATAGATTTGATCTTATATCCTACTTCGCAAAAAAAAAAACCAAATGATCTTGAATTCGACGGCCTTTTGAAAATGCCATCTGTGTTATTTCCCCATCAAATTATATGATTATTTGAAAGAGTCGCACTAACCAATTTAATACCCATAAAACATATACTGGTTTGAAAATAAGAAAGTAAATTGAGGTTAGAAAAAGGAATATCCAAGGGCACATCGAAAAAGTATTTAAGAAAATCAAAGAGTTCGCGCACTCTTACAGTTCTGCATTCTAACAATTTATTAACTGATGCAGCAAATTTTATTATTGAATACGAAATAACTTAATCGGTATTCGATATACTTTTTTCGCATCACTGCAAACATTTTGAATTTTGTTAATTTGGGCATCGCATTATTACGTTTGGTGCATTCCACAGCATTAGTTCTGTTGGCCCACTGGGTACTTTGAGTCGCAATCACAACTTTCATACACAGAAGTCAACAAAGTCTGGGAAAATTGTACTGACAAATTAAGCTGCCGCTAATCCAGCCACGGCGAAATCACCTATTTCATAATGGCATCAGATATTCGTTATTTCGAATAAATAAATAACGCGACACAATTGCGGAACAACTTTACATTTTAACTATTTTCGAGATTAATTTGTCGCCAGTTTTTTCTTAATTTATTATTGAAAAAATAGACATTAAATAGCTGATTCTTTTCCAACTTAAAGTCATTACTATTCTTTCAGATGCATGAATTCTATATAAACTTACCAGTTGTACCGCCACCTGGTGGATCACTGGAGATAACACCAGGAAAACGTAGACACCTAAAATCTAAACCAAACTTATGATAATAATACTCTCCAATTAGTTCAGCATGAACTTTGGATACACCATAAATGGTACGAGGACGTTGAATCTAAAGACCGGAAAAATAATTAACAAATACTTAGAAAATTCAAGAGTAACATACTGTAACATTTGGTGTTGGATTGCGTGGGCTGTCGGGTCCAAATGCCCCAATAGTACTTGGCACAAATATGCGCAGATTGTATTGCTTGGCAAGTTCTATGACGTTATGAACACCTTCAATGTTGACTCTAAAAGGAAAGTTAAAGAGAATGTAATAAAATAAAGGGTGTTTTAACACAAGATGTTAATGGCAAATGTTATGGTCATATACTAAATTATTATAATTTATTACTTGTAATAAAAACATAAACCCGCCAGTTCTTTTCAAATATTTCAAAACGCCATCAGTTCTTTTATCGGCTCTAAAACATTAATTAAACCATAAGTCTATAAAATGTCAACTCTGAAAGCGAAATTTTAGCTTTAGTAATATTTCAATTACATTTTTCTTATAAATTATAAGAAGTTTTGCTAAATTTGGAACGCATTTTATTGTGTAGGCAAGTGATTGTATTCATTTATCATTTGGTTGTATAATTTATGAATTCTTTTTATATTTTAATTTACGAACAATTGCACTATCAATAATACTATGATCTTAAATTTTTATTAATTGGCGTTATGTTGAGCACACTGTGTATGTATTATATACAGTCAAACGCGAAAAAAATCATTAATTTGTCACAAAACAAAGTATCTCAAAAATTTTTTACAAAAAGTGTTTATTAATGAAAATTAATTGAAAAATTTGTGTTTATCATAGATTTTTTAAAAAACAATTAAATTTTATGAAAAAAAATAAGCAAGAAAATGGTTATTTTTTAGTTAAAAGTAGTTACTTTTTATGTTTTTTTTTTTTTAATAAAGAAAGAACGAGAGAAAAATTCTAACTTTGTTTTCAATATATTTATACTTGAAATTTTTCACAAGAAGTTTTTTATCCATAATAAAAAAAATTTTCGTGGAACAGACGTTCATGATGGGACTGATATTTGAATATCATCATTCGGCTTTTTACATTTTTTTTCAAAACCCGCTTAAAAAAATGTAAACAGCAGCCTGTTTAAAGATATAAACAGTTAAAAAATGTATGTAAATTCAATTTGAATAGAAATCACGCAAAAATTCTTATACATTAGAACAATCATAAACTCAGACTTTTTACAAACTCTTATCGAGTACCCCGTTTAAAAATGTCAGCAACATGTTTAAGGAAATACACATTGCAAAATTGTAAAATAAAAGTGTCACGCTACTTGTTATTTAAGTTTTTCTTTCTTTTTGTTTTTCCATTTAAAAAATACATACATACATACATACATACATATTAAATATTTATTAATGCAACAAAGTGAAATAAACAACAGTATGAATGTGTGGCAATAAGGCATACAAATGGTGAAAGTAATACATATTATGAATGCATGGCTGGCAACATACATACATACATACATACCTTACCGCTAACGGTACATTTTGTTCCCCTATTGCACTTAATAAAGCCGAGAAATGTATCAGCCAATCGATGCGATGATCCACCACGATCTTTTGCAGACCTTTAAAGTCTAAAATATCAGCAAAAATATAGGGCCCACTTTCAATGACGGCTTCACTTGGTTTGATAATATCCGACAAAACGACACTGTCATCGCCATACTGTGAACGAAGTAGTTTGGCGCATTCAATGCCCAGTTGACCCAAACCACCTGCAACAAGGAAACATGTATGTATTTTAATTTAAGGAAATATATAGAAAATTTAAATTTATTAGTAGAATTTTGTCAACAAGTCTATACGCAAAAACACGGACATTTGTGGGTTTTTTAATCAAAAACGTACATATATAAAAATAAATAATAATATATGTATATTTACATAAATAAATAAATACAACAATTAAGACTTAATATTTCTTCCCGTCCCGGCCACACATCAAACCGTTTGATCAAATTTATATACATATGCACGTATGTATGTATGTATGTGTTGGTGAAATTCGCTGTGTTGCTGTCGAAATCTGTTTTGGCATTTGTCGCTCTCTCATCAAAGCATATGTGTGAGAGTTTTCTCACTAACATCTAGTTTGAAATATTAAAGAAGTTTGATGTGTGGCCGGGCTGCTTAAAAATTGCATTTTCCCTCTTTTTTCCCAAATACATTTACATATGCATTTATTTATCAATTTCTACTTGCTACACTTCAAAATAATTAAATTTTTTTTACGGAATTTTTATGCCAAGCTTTTGATTCATATTTTTCGACAGCTGAAAATCCCACCACCGACAAAATACGTACATACTTTTAACTTTTATGCCGCCCACCAACAAATGCTTGAAACTGTGGACGTACATAACGAGACGGGTGTGTCAGCATAAGAATAAAAATATTATCGCGAAATTTGAAAATTCACCTTATTTTTTCTAACTATCTATCTATCTATCTATCTATCTATGACGTATATAGATACTACATACATACATACACACATATTTCCATTCTCTACTGAATCGTATCTAATCGTACTAAATTCCTCTGGATAGCGTGATGTTCATAAATACACACGTGCTTTTTTCCACTTAATATTTCGGAAGAAAAGAACCTTGAAAATTTGTAATCTTTTATACGTTTATATTGTGACGAGTATAATTTATATACCTGCTACCAGTATGTGTATACATACATACATACATATATTAAAATATTTTAGATTTTCTTTAAAAATATCAACCGCTAAAATGATGCCAATTTGTTAAAAAAAATGTTTTTTTTTGTCATTTTTACAAGAACTAAGAAACTAACAAGTGATATTCTTTATAAATTCATTGACTAGGAAGTTTACTGACCTGAGTAGGGGTCAGCAGGCTGCATTTGCAGCACAAGAACTGACAGGCAGAACGTACATACATACACATGTACATACATATATTCTCATTCCCTTGAACCTGCCGACAATTTCATAGGCAGGAAAAAATAATTATTTTTGTCGAAGGAGTGCGAGTGTTTGTAAATGGATTTCCCATCTGCATCGAATTTTTTGTTTCTTATATCATAATATTATTGTTGAAAGAAAAACTTACTATGTTTGGTAAATATGTATATATATTTCCATATATTTGTTTAATTCTTTCCACTTTGATTGGCTACAACACTGCTACATATTTACATTCATACTCACATGTATGTATGTATGTTTGTAGCAGCGATGCCAGAATGAAGATTTTAAGTTGTTATTTTTTTTTTTTTTTTTGCAAAAAACATCTGAGACGTTCACAGTATTATAATTAATAGAAATATATGCATTATTTTTATTTACTTATAGAAATTTAATCTCTGTAAAAATTATGCCTGTACACACAAGGATCCAAATACCTGTTCGTTTAAAAATTTACTAAGATATTTTATTATTATGAAAAAACTCTGTCTTATTGAATTTTTTGTTATTACTTAGTTGTTGTTTTTTTGTGTTAATGTACATACATACATACACATACATATATACATATATATATAAAAATAATTTGGGTCAAACTCTACCATAAGCAAAAAGAATTTAGAAAATTGGATCACAATTGAGAAAGTTATTTGATAATCCCTATTTCCAAAAAAGTTAGCACTTCCTTCGATTAACAACTGCATGGCAGTGGGAGACAGGATATACAGGCTACCTCATGTCTCTACTCTGGATGAACAGAACCCGCTAACACTTCCTTGGAAAGAGCTGGTCCGTTTCTTTGATGTATTACACCCTTGATTACCAACTGCATGACACTGGGACACAGGAGATATAGACTAATTCTGTGGAGAGGAAGGCGAAACACAATAGATCAACGATGGCCGCAGTGCAAAGTACTGGTTTGGCCCAGACACCACTTTTCGTCATTCCTATTAGACCTGTTTTAGTAGATATTTCTAAAATTTGGCATACAGTTTATCTAGTATAAGCCCAGATCCAGCCTTTAGTTATGGGAGGGGGAGGTAGAAGGGGGAGCATAATGGAAACTTATTTGGATTTTATTTGTACAAATACATTTCTTAGAATATTCATGGTGTTTTCGCTTATAAAAAGTATTTACTTTTTATTTATTAAAAGTGTTTGTAAAAAAGATGGCGGGGATGCAGGTGGAGGGATCAAAACCTCCTTAAACTCACACCACTGAATGCGCGTGAAACAATTTATATATGTATGTTATTCTGGGAAAGTATTTTTTTAAATCGTTTATTATTTTCTTCCACTCCATGATATTTTCTAATCATGTAGGCACTTGCATTGAAATGCCTGGAATTGTTTGCTTTAAAAAAAAATTTTAAAAAAATCAGACTGATTAAAGCAAAATCAGTGAAAGATTAGAAACTATTGATGAAATTTTTCTACAATTTTGATTTATTTACATTTGTTAATAAAGGTAGTCTTTCACTGTTAAAGCCCTTACAAACTTATTTTGATCTTATCTTGACTTAAGCTATTTGATAAAAACAGCCAAATACACACACATACATATTAAGTGCCTATTACAGAACGAATGTACATATAAGCGAGAATAAAAGAAAGTTTTATGTATTTTCACTACAAACTTTCAAACGAAAATTATATGCTGGTTACACAACTCGAACGAACGTAAAGGTGTTAATATTTTTAAAGCATTTCATACATATCTTTTTTAAAAAATTGGCTCAAAAAATTTAAAACTTTTTATACACATTTTCTAGATGTTGGCGGGACGACTCATGTTCCATAAATAACATATTATTTTTTAATATATGTATATGTAAATAGTTATTAAAATATTTTTGTTTTTCAGATCAGACCGGAGAAATAAAAAACAACATTTTCAAAAATCCAATTCATAGAACTGCGTTGTTAGACAACCTCAATAAGACTTTCATAATATATAGGAATTTTTTTCCATATACACACATACATACATACATATGTACATAAATGTTAAGAACTGTATTAAACAAAATTATACTTGTGGTTTTTTTTTTTTTTGATTTTTTTAACTTAATAAAAAACTTATTTATTTGTTTGCTTGTCTTCAAATAAACACACACCGGTGATTAAGATTTTTGGTGGTCGACCCAAGCCTCCATGGTGCGCGGAGCGCTTAATAAATGCACCGGTTTTTGTAGTCGCACTTACGGCGCCCACGCTGCTTTGCACCAGTGACGTAACACACTTTCGCAACATTGAAAACTAACAAAGAAAAACACAAACGGCAAGGATTTTTATAATTAAAAACACCTTCACAACTTTTATTTGCACTTTTTTTTTTAAAGAAAATCTTTTTTTTAATTTTCAAGAAACGTGAAATTCTGCGACCGATGTCGTCGAAGTTAACTATTCAACTGATTTGAACTTAATTATGCGGTTTCCAACATTTTCTTTTAACATCAGAACAGTCTTGAGTTTTCATTTCATGTTGTACGAGTGCGGCTGGGATGATTCGATTGGGTTTAGTTTTTTTTTTTTTTTTGTCAATTGTTTGACGTTCGTTAATAAATTTCGCCATGATGTCCATGGCGACTAAAACAAAATCATCCCAGAGTTCGTTGCTTTTGTTTTTTTTTTTTTTTTTGTAAAAATCTCGGAGATTTTTATGCTCATGCCGTGTCAGACGAAAAGCACACATGTGTACCAAGTGACAGCAGCATGTAAAACTTTTATTCTAGTAAGGGGCAAAGGGATTCTCCTCATTGTGCTGCCTTGTCATTAAATACGAAAATTGCGTGCATTTGGAATGAGTGCTTTATTTTTCAATTTAACGGAATTAATTGAGCCGTTTGTGTAATTCCTGATTCTCCGGATTGATGGTGCGTTCTTTTGGACATTGGTTGGGTTCCAGTACGTTTCGGGCAAAGTATGGCGAACAAAAATTTATTTCACTACGGTTTCCGAACTATTAAACAAAATTTCATTGCGTTTTGCTTTTGTACTACCAAATTTCTTGCTATAAATTCTCCGGACCCCAGCTACATAATTTCTAACCACACTTTTCCTTTTTGACATATGTAAGTACGCAAAATGTCTGCTGTTTTTGTACTCTTGTATTTATTAACAAAAAAGGATACAAAGTTAAATTTTAAAATTTCATGGTCCACGTACGTTCGATTATGGATTTCTTTTTATATTGTTCACAGTTGCAGATTTTTAACATGTTTGAGAGGCCTGTTAAAAGATGCGTGTTCGATGATTCTCTGCTGTCAAAGAATTTGCATAAAAAGTGCTCAAAAGCACATGACTTGACGTTGATTGTACAGTGAAACATTTACAAGTGATACACGGTTTTCAAAGAAGTTCGAAAGGTTATGAATAACAACGCTCGTCCTTGATGCCCCAGCACCAGCAACAACCGTAGAAAATGATGAGTTTTCGAAAAATTTGGTCAAGAAATGTGTGACAGCGAAGTTCCTTCCAAAACTTTGACAAAAAGGAAAAAACCGTCGCTTGTTCCAAATATTTTGGCCAACATCAGCAGTATAATCATATCTCAGCCGCCTTATTCACCAGATTTGACTCCCAGCGATTTATTGATACACGACGATTTTTTGCATATTTTGTTTTTCTTTATTTTGGAAACAGATGTTTTCCAGCAACTGGCATCGTCTTGTCTTTAATATCTATTGAATAATTTTGTAATTTTTGAAAATCTTCTCATGAGATTCTGATGGATGCTATTTCGGGCCAGAAGAGTACCATTTTCCAGCCAAACTTTCTCTCTCTCTCTCTCTCTCCCTTATACAAAATTTGAATGTACAATTTACGGCAAAATCTACCGATGTTTTCAACGTTGAGTGCGGTATCAGACCTATTGTATTGTTTCATACATACATACATATTATAGTCATTTATATTTGGAAAACTTGGATGTTTTGTGCACATGTGTTTTATATTTAGCGAGGGCCTGTCTGTCCGTTTGCAATAATATAGTGAAGAGTGAGTTTTCTTACGAAAAAAAATATGTGAGTCTCAACCAAGCGATCTTTAGTTAATGTGAACAATAAAATATGTAAATGAAATGAATTTAATGATTTAAACTGGTTTTTTATAGCATTTTCGCAAATAATGTGTGCATTAAGAAATTTAAAAATAATTGAAATTTTTAAGATTATTATAATTTAAAACCTCTCACAATCGGACCATCACCATCAGGTTTGGGTTCAACTTTAATTTTGTACAAAAAAATTAATCTGGAACTTAGAAAAACTCCACAAGCCTTCGCCTAATAAATGAACATCTGCTGTATCTGAACCACAAGTTAGAAGCTAAACTAAAATATGGAGCTA
Source organism: Epicampocera succincta (assembly GCA_932526305.1). NCBI lineage: Eukaryota > Metazoa > Arthropoda > Insecta > Diptera > Tachinidae > Epicampocera > Epicampocera succincta. The sequence goes on along the minus strand of OW052035.1, from coordinate 5,981,307 downwards.
AAGATTATCAAGCCACTTAAACAAGACTGGCTGGGTAATCTTAATACTAGTAACTAGAGAGCTGAAACTTTCACAAAGCCTCCATATACATAAATATATTTTTCTATACTACAATCATATGAAGAAAACGTTTATTGTATGGAAACACCATCGTTTAAATACTACTCATATGCAGTAGTAGTAGTTCCAGATGTGTTGTATTTTTCAGACGGCTGGTGCCGTTTGCCTACAACGTGAACAAGTTGTCCAGAATGGGACTGATAGAGTGGACCGTGTAACCCGTAGCTGCGTTCAACATATATTAGAATTCGAAATCGAGAGAAGGGTATAAATAAATTTTTATGTGTTGGGTAGTATTCTGTTTAATACAGCTCAACATTTCCAGCTTATGGCACCAAGTAACAAAAAGGAGTAGCAACCCATTATTAATCTATTTCTGAAATTTGTATGTGCATAAGTTTAAAGAAAAATGAATGCACTGACTTTAAGGCAAAAGCGACACAAATGCTCTGGCCCTGTGCCACGTGGTTCGCGCAAACAAATTCGTTTATTTCTTTCATTATTGTAAACTCCACAGCACATTTGCACTTCAGATGAGTTGGCTGTTTCTATTTTGGTTCTGCTCATGGAGCATGTGTACATCTTCTGCATTGGCTGTTTGCTTCATGGAACATTAAGCCGCAAGACGTTAGACGTTTTAATTTTAGAAACTGGCATTACATGACGCCAACTGGCTATTTTTGTGTTGAACGTTGTTGCCAAAAGTGTTTTTTATAAACCAAAAACTCGCTGTCGCAGGCATCTTAAATAGCTTAAATAGTTATAGCATCCACTGTCTTTGAAATATAAAACACTAAAACATATGTATGTACATAATTCTTTTGTAAACTGAAAATGCATACGTTTGCATAAATATAAAAAAAAAATACTTCCCCACGACTTTAATTCTTTTTTTCTTCTTCTCTTTTTCAATCGCTCAACAAAATTGAACAGCAGCAACTGCTGCTACACACCATTGATGCCGATCGTCGATTGATCAAATCTGTGGCTTTTTATCATAACAGCTTAAGTCGAAATTTTAAAACTTGCATCTAATCTAATTATATATTTATTTATTTAATCTTATTCATATTTATTACAATTAAAATTAAGAAAGAAAAGCACCAACAGCTAATGGCTATCGGCTTTAATTTGAGGAGATATTGCAAGTTTCGTTTGGCAAAATTCTTGTGAATTTAGTTTTTTGTTTTTGTATTTTTGGTTTAATAACATTTATGCAGTTTTCCATTGAAATAGCTGGCAAAAATTTATGTTCGTCTTATCTTGACTTAAGATGTTATGAAAACACTCCACAGATATTTATGCACATACATACATACATACATATGAATGTACGAATCTAGTCCAACCTGTACGTATGTACATTTGTATGTTTGTACTTATATATCTACATTATTATTATTAATTTGGCAATTATCCTGCCAAAGGAAATGTTGCTTTTGAAACAGAATTTATTTTTATTTACTCACATACATATTTTAAATAAAAAACTCTTAATATCTTTTTCTTTATTTTTCAGTTCAGCTTTAGGTTAAATAATTGAAACGGCAATCAGTTTTCTTACATATTCTTTAGTTAGCAAAATTTCGATCATCCTCAGGGTTTCTACAAAAATGACACAAGTCACCATTAATACATACATACATACACACATACATACGTAATTTAACACGACATTAACATCAACAACAAAAATATATATACAAATACCATTTAGGATTCATTCTGATTTCGTTATATTGAGGCATTTGAATAAATATTTCGCTATATAGAGGCTTTTTTGCTCAGCATTTATACGTTATAGCTATAGTGCATTTTTGTATGAAAAACTTTGCAATAAAGAGGTTTTCTCAAGGGACTCAATAAAACATACGTTGTATTGAGTTTTTCGTTATAACGAAGTTCGTTATATGGAAGTTTCACTGTAGTACTACATACAATATAGTTAGATTTATGTACTATATGTCAAAATGGAACTATTAAAACTCGTCAGTTGGTATAAAAAATTCAGCCCCGGAGTTTATTTCCTCAGGATTGTTGACCAGCTGCTAAACTTAGTGGGCATTCACACCGGGCCATTCTTTCAGCTCAACGGGTTAACTTTTTGGCATCGCAGTGAGGGGGGTAGTACAGATTTGCTGGTACTTTCAATTCGTTTTACTTTCTTATTCCTAATGGCAAAAAGCACGAGTGTGTATAAATCTGTGTATACGATACAAGCAATAAGAATTGCCGTGGCTGAACAACACAGCAATTTCAATGAGAACTGTGTATCTTTCTTATCAATAGGAATTGAACAGTGTAAATTGTGACTTATTTATTGTCCTTTCGATTTTACTTAATTTATTAATTAAATGTCTGTATGTGTGCGCGCAGTTCTCAATGGCTCTTTTGTAGTTTAATCTTTTCTCCTTTGATACATTGATAATGTGTGACATTTCCAGAGTGTATGTATTTGTTTTTGTAATTATTCTCTCTTTGCAAAAAGAATTGTTTATTTTTTCAAGTTTCGTGAAACGTTTTCCGGCAACTTGAAGCTGCGAAGAATTGTGCGATTTCCAACAGTAAAATAATTCTACATAAATATGTATGTTTGTACGTATGTATGTATGTAATTATACTTTTGGCTTTAACATTTTTTCCATACACTTAGAACACGTGTAAGTGCCTGTGTTTGTGTTTGTGTGTTCATGTGACTCACGAAATTGTAAGTTATTTGTGACATTTTTGTTTCTTGCTGACGCAATGATTTATTCGTTTAACAAATGTTTATTAATTACATGTAGAAGATCATTTTGTTTACTGATAAGAAATCTGGCAATAAAATAATTCAAAACAAAAATAAAATATGAATTGAAAAATAAAAACATATGTATGTATGTACGCATGCATGTATGCATGTAAGAATGTTTATTTTGTCAACTATTGATTTAAATTGGAAAAATTATTAACAAATAAATATTGTTTTTTTCCTAATTAATTACTATGCATTTTAAATTGATTTATGTGTTTAATCGTTACTTGACTTTTGATACATTTTTAGTGCAATATGTAAATTTTAAACAATAAATTTCTTTATAGTGTTTCTTACTGTTCCATTGAATATTCACTTCTCAGACGTAAAGTAGCTGTGGGCTGGAGTACATACATACATACTTACATACCTCACGTCAGGTTAATTATTTCTTAAGCTTTAAGCTTACAAATGGGCCTGGTAAAGCGCTTTTGAAATTGATTTGCAATTTAAATATGTATGTATTTAGTATCACTAGAGGCTTGATTTTTCAGGTTATAGCTGATACTGAATGAATTTCGTAAATTTGCCCTTCTTCAAAGCAAAATGCATCTTCCGGAATTACGTTCAAAACAGGAACGAAATTCGCATATTTTTTGGCATAAAATAAATATTTTCTACATTTAGATGTGGACTGATAATGCTTTTGCATGGAAGTAATATCGTGTTTACTCATACTGAAAGTTGAACCTTAATGCCATTGCATAGAACAAACTTAATATACTATACAACTGATTCCTTCTACTAAAATTCGCTTATTTTTTGGACAAAATAAATATTTTCAAGGATATAGACATGTATTAAAATTTTCTTTCTGTATATAAGGAATATCATTATTACTGATACTGACTGAAATTCCCACATTTGCGCTCCTTTATGACAAAACTGTATTTTTCAAAAATAAATTATCTTCGAAAATAAGAACCTCAACATATCTGACCCATTTAACAAAAATTCGCTTATTTTTTGGTTGATTTAATATTTCTAAAACAATAAAAAGAATAAATTTATAACTAAAAAAATTAACAGCCAGGTTTTTTAATTCTAAAATTTTTATTTATATACTTATATATAGTTTTTGTTTTTTTTTTTAAGTTTTTTATGAGTGCTTATGCCAGCACATATGTAAGTGCATTTCGGTCATTATTATTATTTTTTTATTATTATTTGTATATTTATGACATACATACATAGTGCTTTAGAAAAACGTTCAGCATGATTTATATTTCTATTTGTAAATACAATAATATTATTAGAAACAATATTGCAAAAATAAGAATATTCAATACATATTTGTAAATAACTTAAAAAAAAGTTTTTTATGGAGACATTAACATCAACACGTTATCAGATCATTAATCAGGGTATTGGTCGATGGTATAATAGCATCTTCTGGGGTATTTATATTAAATATAAGTTTTTGTATAAACAACCAAACGTGTTCGCAACATTTTGGATATTTCGTATTCGAAGCCAAAAAACAGCGAAAACAAACTTCGACAGCTTGCAAAGGATTTTGGAATATATGCCGTCGGCCCAAGAAGTCTAAACAGCCAAAACTGAGGGGTTTCAAACAGTCACTGACAAAGCGCAGTTTAGGCAGGTTGTCTAGTTTCAAACGCTTAGCATTATAGTCATTGTCATCTTCACTTTCTTCTTTCACAAAATTCTTGAAAATACATTAAGGTCAATTATTCAATATATATGTATGTATGTATGTATGTATCAATTTACCTTGCAATAAGAAATGAAAGATTCTTGCACTTCAGATTTACTTCTTTGTCTTGAGGTCGGCAATAGATAGGGAACCAGTAGAAGAGACAAGGCTAATTTTGATTCTGAAATTTGATAGCAAAATTTTTTGAAATTTAGCATTATTATTTTTAACTAAAATTTTTGTATAATTTGGCCGTGAATAAATTGGAGGACCACTACTATGTTTTTTACGTTAAAGTCGATGTAAAAAGATTTTAATACTCACCTTCTTCCCAGGTATTTTCAATATATGTTAATATTTCTCTAACACCATTATCTCTTAGTTTTTCAGCCATATCGATTAGTTTGTGGTAATACAATCTCCATTCATAAATGCCTTTTGCTTGAGGAAATAATATATGGAAATCTATCTCAAACTAAAATTCGTATATTATAATTAATTAATTGTTAATTTTTTTCCATTGCCAACTTACCAATTCGTAATTCTTTTCATGTTGCAAAACTTTATATTTTTCTAAATAGTCGATTGTTTCCAAATTTTCATATGTCAATTCGATTTTTCTTAAAGTAAATGATTTTTTCCAAATATCTCGCACCAGGTTCCAATCGGCACTTCCTGATTTTAAAATTTCCAATTGATTTTCATCGAGATCACTATCGCTTAGCATGTTCGAATCATCTGTAACTAAATACATACATATAATTTGCTTAATTTGGTGAAAAAATTTATTAGGAATGGAATAATTACCCACTGTTGGCTGTGTTCTTATCTTAATGCGTCGTCGTATTAAGCCGGAAGAGCAAAGTCGTGCTCGCTTATTGTTGTAAGCGTCATAGAGTTTACCTTTTGCCAAATGGCCTTTAGTAAAGGGTACATAATAGGTCTCCCTAACTTCTGTGGAAAATATTTCACATATTGATTCCGCCAATTGCATAAATTCGTCCCTTAAAAGCCTTAAAGACAAAATTCACAACTATTAAATCACATAACATCGTGAAGTTGCTGTAATAAGCAAGAAGTTATTATTAAAAAAAACCAATAAACTTACGTTTTTTCTGGATTGTCAGTAAGAATGGAGGATATGATGGTCTTTGCTATTCTTATGCGGTGTTTGTTTTCCAGTGGTTTAATTTTCATAAGTTCTCGAATTTCAGGCATACATTCGATTTCCTAAACGAGAAAAAATATTATGTAAATCTGTCCAAAAACAAAATGAACAGACTCATTCCCCTAGACTCGGAAAGATTAATAATTACAATAATAAATAATATTATGTAAATACGGCTAAAAAAATAACCAGACTCTGCTTTTTACTCTTCAAATTTAATAAAAATAATTTAATTGCTCTAAGGCTATACAATTTTAAAAGAAAATGGGGGTATGGTTTTTAGTACTCCGCCCCATTCCGTGCAGTTATAACTTGTAAATTTACTTTGCAAATTATAAACTAATAAATTAATAAAGAAAAACGTAAAAAGAGGATGAATCTGCTTTATCTACACACCAAAATAGCTATATATTTAAGTTTTTTTTTCTATTAGGGCTATAAATAAAATTTTAATTGGATGCAGAGAAGAAATGGATAAATATAAAATCACAAAACATTCATTAAGGAGACTTTCAATTATAGATAATGCGCCATCTGGGACCTATTTTAATGACCATAACAATAGAAAATAGTGGCAAACTATAAGTTAACACACAAGCAAATTTATGTATATATTTGATGCACATGCAATACAATGGCAAAACTTTGAACGATTTTCATTGATTTTACCAAAGAAACAAGGGATATTGCAGACAAAATTTAAATAATGATTAATAAAACAACACCTGACGTAAAGTTTCAGCTTAATACTGCAGGTAGATGTTTGATATAAGTAAATTTGGCTTAAAACGTATCCAATGTCTTTTGCTAATAACAATAAAAAGCGAAATATTTTCACCTTTTTTTCTACTGATAGTAGTTACCTTTGTTGAGGGTAGTTGAAGTGCTAAAGGATATGAAGCAGTTTTTTCAGGAGTATCTTCCTTCACAGTGGCTGTAAAACAAACAAAGCATTGAACAAATCATGCAGTTAACACATATGTACATACACTTGCACATGAATACTGTCTTGTCTCTACCTGTGACTTTAACATCCAACACGAAATCCAAATTGTTTATGTACTGTGCCACAAATGGTACAAATATGTTTGGCTTGACTATGAAATCTTTTGAATAAACCTGCACCGCAGATCCATTTGGTATTGAATATGCACTTTTAACTATGTGGTAAATGGAACAAACAAAATGTTAAGAAAAATAGTTTTTTCCAAAGGGGGTGACAAATTTGTTGCACCTTCTTTTATGAAAGAGTTGTAACTTCCATCGCCATTGAAATTCACGCCAACTATTTCTTTTTTGTTTTCAAACGTTGTTTTAAGTAATTTAAATCCATCCATTGTAATAATTTTATTTATTATATACACACAATGCGTACAACTCTTTAGTATTCACGACAATGACAGAGAGAAAATCGACATTTTCTTAATTATAATTCATTTGTTTTTGACAACAATACAAAAGTTAAGGAGAGCATAATATGATAGATAGAAAATAGGGCCATACTAATCGGGTTGTGCCAAAGGCACACTTGCTACATTTTGGACGTTTCGTTTTCTGCTGAAAAGCAAGTACAGCTTGACAGTTGTGTGATGACAGCCCAATGGCAAACTGCTTCACTCCTTGCATTCGTTGTGTATACCAAAGAGTTGCCATACCCAACAGGGATGGCAAATAGTTCTGGTATACAAATTGTTTATTGCTAGAGTTATAAGGCCTGCTTTTACGATAGTTTACTTCAATTTCATACTTTTATATAATATTAATTGTGGTATTAAATAGTATTAGTAGAAATTTTTGAAGTAGTTGTGGTGAGGAATAGAGGAAGCCTTATGTTGTGGGCGTACACAAATAAAAAAATATTTGTAGCAGCCTGTATGACACTCAGAGCAAAACAAAATAGAACTAAAAGAAATAGTTTCATACAAACACAACAAAATAAATAAAACATTTTCTAGGTGAATCACAAAGTGGAGTTTCAAAATTAAACCACAAATTCAACATTTAGCTGTTTGTTTATGGCTCAGGAAAAAATATTTCGTTAATAGTGATCGACAAGTTTGCAAATTTAAAATTCAAGCATTGGGCGAATCAACGTTTTGAAATCTTTAAAATCATTTAAAAAGTACAAACGAATTTACAATTAATCCATTGTGATGCGGACACAATTGCCTGCTACATATGTTTTTGCCATGGTCTACTGCCTAGAGGTATGATGGTTTATTTTACATTATATATTTTGCTTTATATTCTTCTGTGTACTTTTCCGTAACATAATCCAAAATATATAAGTTGGATCCACAGTTCTATAGGCATTGATGAAATTGTATTCTTAGATATTAGCACAATAGTGACCCACAGCACACATATGATGATCTTCGTAATAAGAAATTTAATTAATGAAATGGCTGGCATTAAGGCTAGGAAAAGGGCGCAGAAGTGTTAAATACCTAAAGCGTCCAGTTTGTACTGGCGTAACAAAAGGTATTTGTATGTCCTAGAGGTGTCTCAGCGATTCGCTTTTTATCTTCTCAATCGTCGTAACTGTAAAACTAAAATATCTTTAACAGCCACTAACATATTTCTTATTGACAGAAGCCGTTTCTAATTATAATGTTGCTACTGCATACATACATACATACATACACACATACATATGTATGGACTTAAGTGCAAACATACACACACACATATGCATATGTATACATATTCATATATGTTTTTGCTTTATTTTTAAAGTACAAATTTTCTTCAAATGAAAAAAAAGTCATTCCACGATTAAAACTTTTTTGTTCGAATCAGCCAAGCGCGTTAAATGACGCGTTTTAATATTTTTGAAATAAATTTTGTCAGTTTATGTAACAAATTCGTTTAACTATAATTTTTTTATTTTGAGTTTAATGCGTTTATGTGGAAAATAAAGTGAAACAACTATTTATTTATCTTAAAGGGGAAATACATTTTTAAATAACGCTTTGCCAGGGCTTTTAAAAATCGAAAGTTTTGAGCTGAATGAAAGCGAATAGCCGTAGAGAAGTATTTACATTGGAATTAAAACAATTATGTATGTATGTATGTATATGTATGTGCAAATGAGAACAGGCATAAGTTTTTCTTAAAAAGAAATGATATTTCACAAAAGTACGAGAAGCTAGAAAGCTGAATTCCTAACCTAAAAACCTAAAAGCATTATAATGATTTGGTTTATTTTATTTGTTATTTTTAACCTCGGTTTACGCTTTTAATCCGTTACGCAAGAAATCCCACAACACAAACTGACCTAAAACGATACACCAATTTTTTATAAAATTTATGACGGCGTTTCTCAATTTTTTTTTTTTACGCATAAATTAAATTATTTTGAAAATCATATAACAAGCCAAAATAACAGGAGGAGTTTAGTCCCTCAATTATACAGATCGGCATCTCTGAAGATTCTGAAGTAGAGTAAAGAAGCATGCATAAGTATTATTCGCATTTTTATTGCCGTACGCATTCAGCTCTTTCACATTGGGCAACTTGCGCACATCTCTTGTCTTTTGTAAGCTGGACAGAAGAGAGAAAAATTGCTGATATTTGAGTGCAGACATGCTTGTACTTGGCAAGAGACTTTGGCATTTGAAAGCACTTTTTCGTATCAAGTAATCCAAAGATTTGCTAATCAGGGATGCATTTGGCTTGTCGAATGAAGCACAATATGGGACACGATTGTCGCCTAAACAATCATACGATTGGGTTATAAAAATTAGTTAAACTTGGCGCATTGCCGCAATCGCGGTATAATTATTTTTACTATTTAGTCCTCTGTTTGTTTTTTATTCTTTGCTGTTGAATTTAGTCCACTTTTTGTACACATTGTTCCAAAAGTTGGCATCACTGTGAGAATATTATCCAAGTTTTTGCAGATCAAACTCACAATGACAGGAAAGGTTTGTATTAGTAGGATTAATTTTTCTGTTTAACAGGTTTCATGTGACGTTAAAGCCCTTGTTAGTTGTATGTCTCTTATCCCATTATCAAGTTCAGAAATTAACTTAATTATGAACTCTCTAAAACGTAGTTTTCTCCATTTAATTAAACATCTTAAACCGTTTAACCTTTCACAAGTTTCAAATTTAATACAAGTACTAAAATCACTTTATGATTGTTTTAAAATGTTTAAATTTAACAAATTGTACAGAAATACTTACATGTATGTATGAGCATATGCAAGCACATACATATGTATGTATGTATATATGTATATGTAATATTTACATTAAATTTATGTATGACAAACATAATAGATATAATAGAAAAATTATACTTAATTAACTTGGAAAAAAGTTGCTGAATTCATTCGTTTTAGAGCCTACAAAAGACTTGCATTTTGTGTTTAACAATTTGTTAAACATAAAATTTATAGTATAATAGCACTTTTACTAACAAACGAATTATTAAACCAGGTTTGTATTTATGCACAAGGTACATCATACTCATGTTCACAAGAACGATTTAAGTAAAAAAAAAAATATGTAACAAAAACTTGCAGTTTCAGTAGTTGCGATGGGTCCCTAAAGTCATTCGTTTAGTTCAGTGCTGTTAGATATTCGATTAAACTATTTTTATAAATAAAAGTATTAGTTTAATATTGACTTCATCAGTTTAATTAGACATTAAAAAAAAATTCTCTGAACTTAAAACGTTGCCCAGCTCCGATAAAAACTTTTAAACGTTGTTTATTCGTTTTGTTCCCCAGCAAAACCAAAATAAAATAATATCATTTGTCGGAGGTTTGTCCTACATATATTTATCTCGCTTTTCCGCCAACAGCATCTTTCGCCGGCGTGCAGAGCTTTTTTGACACCATTTTGTTTTCCCCAGATCTTATCATTAATGAATGAAAACATTAACTTATTCAGGAATTTGACGTTACTCGTCTAACCGATTACTTCAAAATAGCAGCAACTCGAAACACATTTCATAAACAAGAAAAAGAAGCCTCAAACTCATGACTTTTGGCTTGTTACACATGATGTATTTACATATGTTTCAAATACACTTGTACATCTATTGTATTAAATGCAAAGATAAATTAAATATCAAAATGCATACCCCAACAAGATGCATGGCGAACTTGTCCGAATGGAAAACGTTTCCTTCATTCAACAATGAAATGAAAACCAAACAAAATTCATTCGTTTTTCTTTTTCAGTTTCGATTTTGGCTTGGAAATATGTATGTATGTAAATATGTGCTGGAATGCTGAGTTTGTGGTGTGGGCCAGACAACAGGTGGCGTTTCATGAAGTGCTATATGCTCTGTAACACTTCCAACAAAGCCCCGTGTTTTGAGTGTAAATTACTCGAGTGTAACATTGAAGACAAACTTACCTAAATATGTACATATGTACATACGTATGTATGAATGTGCGGCTGTCTACCAGAAAACATCACAAGAAGTCATGCAGAGTCTTCAAACTTGGTAAGTGGAAGTAAATTGTTTTAGTATTTCGTCAAATTAAGGGGGGGAGTGAAGCGGTTACGTTTTTTTTTTCCTATAATTTTCAGCAATTTTCTTGAGTAATAACTTGGCAAATTTTGAAAAAACAGTTTACAGTCTTGACGGGTATTCCAAACGTAACGGTTCAAAATTCGCTTCAAATCAAACGAAAGGCCTAAAAGTTATTACACACCCACACACATATACATTTCGTTTAGTCAATTTAAGTTTATTTTCAAAAACCAGGATATCTTTAACTGACAAACCAAACCAAACTGTGAACCCTGAAAAAAATAACATTTTTTTTGTAAAAGTGTGTTGAAAGTGAATTTGTTATATAAATGAATTTAAGCAGAAAATCTATGCAATAATTAACTAATGGCTAATTGGACTAGTTTATAATTTCAGCTTTATTTTTGTTCATCAATGAAATGAAAACTGTTGTTGTTGTTGGAGTGTGAAAAAAATTATAAAAGCGTTATTTGAATTACAATAATTGAATTGGCAAAAACAAAAAAAAAATACCTGAAATAAATTTGCAATTTGTAGAATTTCTACTAAAAATTAAAAACTAAAATATTTTTACCATTGAAAATAAAAAAAACACCCAATAATAACGTTCTGTGTAACAAATGAAGTTGATGTAAAAAATGTAAATCAATTTAAAAATGTTTGTTCATGGCAGGAAACTGGTGAAAGCAGATAAAAATAATAATAATAATAAACAGCGGTGGTCTAAAAAAGGCGCTTGAATAGTCCACACTAGGCGGGTTTAATTTTGTTTTCTTGGGACCAGTACTCAGGGTCCCAACCCTACATATGCAGTGCATTGTACCAGAACTGGTGTCGGCAGGAGGAAAGAAGGGAGTAGGGTTACGCTATTTGTTTATTCTGTTAAATTTTGCTGCTGCTGTTTTTTGTGGACAATTAACGTCAATAGCACATCTTCGCTTTCTGGCAGGCAGAATACATTTTCTGTTGCTATTTGCTATATAGTTTTTTTCTCTATCACGTGCACAAATTTCTGCCACAAAAACGGCCGCCTTTATTTATGGTTTGCGCTACAACTAAGAAAAAAGGTTATTGGGGGGGAGGACAGAGGCAGTAACGTTAGTTGAAACAATTAAAAAAAGTAAAATATTGTAATCAATTCTACTGTATTTCTGTACACATCAGCGGGTATAATTTTTCTCGATGTTCTTTTGACGAAAGAAACAAATTATTTTGCCCTGCAGTGCAATAGTTATATATAGAATATATTATCAAGCTGAAATTGAGAACCCAGCTGATTATTATTTATAGTTATAATCAGCTCCGGAATGTCATCAGCTCAGGATTTAATGTTTTTGACATTTAACAAAGAATACAAAATACATTTTTTACATGTTTGACATTTCGCCGCCTTTTGCAAGTTTACCTGCTATAAATAAATATTATAAAAATATTTAAATTAACTATGTTTTTTTTAATCAAAAGCGTTCAATTTTAAATGCCTATTCGTATAATGCTGCAAAAATATTTAATACTTTAAATACCGTTTTTCCAGAGCGCAAGCAATTTGGTATCAAGATCTAGTTCTTCTTGGAAAAATATAAAATAAATAAAATGTCTACATCAAGCCAACTAAATACAAAGAAATTTATTTTTCTCGTGACAGATTTAATATTTAAGTTTTAGATTGAAAAAATATAAAAGTAAAACAAACAAACATTTAGATGCGCCACAACATTCCGGTTATAAGAAAAAAAGGGTCGCAAAAAAAGAAAACTACAATTTTCTGGCACACATACATATGTATGTACAAGCAGACAGTGGGCTCGGGATAAGGTTAACTATTGTAATTAAAGCAGCGAACGAAGACGTTTCTAAATGGGCAAATTTAAGATCAAAATATTATTGTTATTGTAAATTAAAACATTTCTATGGCTCTAATTACACTCAATGAAGTACATACATACATATACATATGTATGTATATGTATGTATGTATGTGTCTAAGTATTTTAATTGTTCATAACACCAAAATTTTCTTTTATATAAACTTGGTATTTTACAGCTTTTGGGAATGGTTGACGTTTTAGATTAGACTGTGTCAGTAAGAAAAAGTATTGACGTTTCATCACGAGCCCACTGTATATAGGTATTTCATTCATAATTTTTAAAGCACAAACTCTTTATGATTATAAAACAATATGACAAATGCCAACAGCAGCGATCAAAATAAGAGCACCACAAAAAAAAGTATTTTTCAAGTGCCAGCAACTAAAAACTATTTGAATACTTTTCAATTTAGCCACCTTGAAAGAAAAACTTTATTATTACAATAACGAATAGCAACAGCAGCCGCCGCACGACAATAGTTTCAAGGTTCGTTAGATGCAATCGACTAAATTTATTCGGTACAAAGAACGGAACTTGCTGTTACGACTTACGATTTAAAAACACATAAAACTACACACATACAATCTCATCTATTTGTTTTATTTCTTTCTTTTTTTGCTTAAGTTTATAACTTAAGCAAGTGCCAACAGTTGGAAAAAATTGTCGATTGCGAAATATTTCCGAAACAAAAAACAACAAATCTACTTAAATACTTTATTAACTACGAACAAGCTTTCAAAAACGCTTCATTGTTCACCCAATAGGTGCTTAGTTTTGGGGGTAAATAAACATGTATGTGCATGTATGTATATTAGTTGGAAGACTTGCATATATATGTACATACATATGTATGTAAAAATGAAACTGAACTGCCCGGGCCGAACTAAAAGTCCTCATAACTAAAAAGTAACAAATGCAAATGCAAAAAACATTTATAAGCAATTAAATCAAATTTAAATTCAAAAGAAAAAAAGGGAAAAATTAAATGGAAAAATATGTGTGTTTGTTTTCCAGCTGTCTATAAGTCGAATTACCTAGATAACTGTCGAGGGTTTTTGATTATTATCATCGATATCGAATGTTTTCGCTAGCACTTTATATAAAAACAATATAAAAAAAAACCTGTAAATATGACACCCAAACCGCTAAAAGGCTTTTATTTTGATCAGCCAGTTATAGCCGGCAAATTAACTAATACCAAGTCCAATTCATAGCACATTCATGGCCCTGGTACATAAATAAAACAATTTTGTTTCCGTTAAATGTTAGTGAAATGTCCAAAAGAAAATGTTTACTCACATTTCTGTCTTAGAGTGCAACTCTGATCCAACGATAAATCTTATCGTTTAGGGCATTTGTCTTGTTGTGCTGGTTAACAGTCAAATAAATAATTAAAAATTCCTGAATATGATCAAGTTTGATGGGAAATTATGGTATTTGTTTTTTTTTTTTTTTTTATTACAATAATTGACATAGAGCCGAACTTAAAAATATATTGTATAAAATATAATAAGAAACATTAAAGGTGGAGAAATCAACGAATTTTTATAGAGTATAAATAATATAATATTTAAAAGAACTAATAAATGGAACTAATGGCCTTTAAAATGCCAAAAATCCCATAGATATATTAAGTTCTAACCTTTTAGAAAAAATCCGGTTACTTTATTATAATTTAAAAGATTTACGTTTCCAAGCTTTTTTCCATTGTAGGTTATATTAAATTTCTTTAAAATAACTTTATATGTTATATAACTTTGCAAGCAAGTTATACGTACATATGTATGTATGTTTTAAACAACTTACCGACCTGCCCGCTGTTTTGCACTAACACAGACCCGCTCAAGTTTGGTTTACGCGTTACTTGCTAAAGAAAAAAACAAAGAAGTTACAAGAGTTTCGAAATCGTGTTGTTGTTGTTGAATTTTATTTTCCATTAGCTGAATACTTGAAATGCTTCCTTTGCTTAGCTGCACAGCAACAACAGCAACAACAGCAACAAATTGTTACATGATGTTAAGGGAGCAGCAAAAAGATTTTTTAAGCGTTTCTTGATTGCTGCTGTTTTTCTTCAATGACACTGTTTTTCATCATCATTATTTTTTGCCATGAATAAGTAAAAAATTATACTCGTTCAAACATTTATAATATCTATTTTTTTCTATTTACTTATTATTAAAGCTCGCTTAGAAGTAAAATGTTTAAATTTGTTGTGTGTCCCTTCGCGAGCAAAATGACTGGCAGATGAGGAAAAAAGTCGCATTACAATCATGAAAAGACGACGTTGTTTACGCCGCTTAAACCGGACGAATCGTCTGTGGACAGATTTTCTATATAATTTTCTATTTTACTGTTGGCTTTTAAGTTACCAAGTATTAGACGTTAGTGCAGAGGCTGGCATAGGTTGCCCGCCTTCCGAAGCCATACTGCCATGTCGGTGTTCCTTAAAAGGCAAGGAAACCCAAATATGGTAAGTTTTTTTTATTTTTTGAAAGGACAGACAGACGATTGTCACATCTTATAATATTGCCAGTAGAATTGTGTGTTACAGAGTTGTCAACAAAAAAATAAGTACTGCTCGCCCATTGTAAGACCACAATATTGTTAAGACATCTGATTTCCTGTTGGCAGATGCCTTAAACGCCATTTACTGATAATCCTAAACGGGCAATTTTTCCACCACCTGAACTGAAAATTTTTATTGCAAAAAACATTGTAAGTGGCCACTTACGTTCAGTATAATGCCAAAACATTGTAAGATCTGACAACCGTCAGTGCACTGTTTTCATTCTTTTTAATATGTCAGTCATCGAGTCACTATTAGACAAGTTTCTCGGAGTCGAAGTTCATTACAAATTTGAACAAAAACACTTTTGCTTATTCGAAACTTTTTGGCCAAAAACAACACCCTCAGGTCAGGTCTCAGCCACCGTGTACGCCAGATATAGACTTTTTTCTGTTCTATAAGCGAAAGAGATCCATGAAAGAGCGACGATTGAGGACATAAAAACGTAGTCGCTGAGAACTGATAGAGGAGTGGCCAAAAAGTGCATATCAGAACTGCTACGAAGGCTGTAAAAAAAACCCTGGCACAAGTTCTTTACATCTAAAGCGGCCTACATTTAAGGCGACAAAACAAAAGTTGATGAATAAGTTCATAAATGCTTTTTGAACATACCTTGTACGCAGTACAATCTCCCCTTGCAAATAAGATGTTAAAACTTCCTTAACCCATTCTGGTCTAATGGGTATTTTAATAACCCAAAGAAGGGGCAGCATATGGATTTTGACTTCGGCCTACGTTTTTATATATTATATTAATACTGATTGCTTAGCCCCGAAAGAACTAAGAAAGAAAAAATTTGTCCCATCTGTTATTTTGTGATGCATCTGCCATCTCTTCAAATTCACTTAAAACTCTTCATTTTGTTACAGGTGCTCGCACAGCAATTTGCCGCAAATAATGGATGGCATCAAAGCAGTAGAACGTAACCTTAAGGGCCCCATCGACGAGTTGGTGCTCGAAAATAATCAGCTACCCGCCCTGCCAGGCCGTTTCTTTGGCACCCTGCAAATTGTGCGCTTAATGTTGCGCTACAACAGCATCGAGCGGGTATCGAACGGTTGGCTAAATGAGCTGGAAAACTCTCTGGTGGAAATATTCATCGTAGAGCCACAGCTGAGAAGCATTCCAGTCGAAAGCTTGAACGGCATGATAAATATGGTGGCCATCACCATACAAAGTGATGAACTAAAACATTTGCCAGATTTTTCTGGCCTCTTAAGCCTGACCTATTTAAGTGTGCAGAGCAAGTCTGTGACAGAGTTGCAATCTCATTGGTTTAGACATCTGCCGAAATTGCAAAACATACATATTAATGGGGGAGAGCATTTAAGTCGTTTGGAAAACGGTTTGTTTGACAATCTCATATCATTGAAGAATCTGGATTTGAGCAGAAATGGCATCAATTGGATACACCTGAGAGCGTTGACCAGACTGCCCAACCTGGTCAGTTTGAAACTGTCGTACAATCAGATCAGTGATGTGGGTATGATAGGGCGCATTGTGAAAGATTTGGAAAATCTGAAAAAGTTGCGCTTGGATCATAACATTTTCAATATCGTGGAGGACGGCTCGTTTGTGGACTTGCCGCATTTGAGTGAATTGCATTTGAATGACAACCGCATCACCGAATTAGAATACGGTGCTTTTCTGCGCACGCCCATGCTTAAAACGATATATCTGCACAACAACCACATAAAAAGGATACATCCCGAATCGTTTTTGCAGGCCTCGGGAAGTGGCGTGGAGACTATGTACTTGTACAATAATGAAATCGAACATGTTAACGAGCTGAGATCCCTATTGGAGGCTTTGCCGGCCTTGAAGTTTCTGGATATAAGTAATAATTTTTTGAGAGACATACACTTTGGGGCCTTAAGGGGTCATGGCACTTTGGAACAGCTGCATGTCAACAATAACTTTTTGAGAAACATCGAAAGAGATGCCCTGATGGCCATGCCTGCCTTAAGGGAGCTGCGCTTGAGTAATAACAGTTTGTCGCACGAATTGCCCATGCCATTTTGGAACTTACCTGGTCTAAAGGGCTTGGATTTATCTTTGAATAATTTTAGAATTGTCGACTCGTTTCTGTTGGCTGGTTTGCCCTCCCTACGGCGTCTGGACTTAAGTGGAAACGGCTTAAGCAAACTAGATCCTACCACCTTCATACACAACGCCATGCTGGAGACCTTAAACATATCAGTCAACGAACTGGTGGTTATACATCCTGCAACTTTCCGCAATTTAGACCGTCTGTTCGAGGTGGACGGCAGTTTTAATCAGCTGATGGAAATAATACCCGGTCTGCCGAAAATCGTGGAGAGAATTTCGTTGAGGGGCAATTTGATCTCTAGTCTGCCTCAGCTGGCGAGTAAAGCTTTGAACTTGCCGAATCTAAGAATGCTGGACTTAAGTCTCAATCGTTTGGAATATTTGCCTAAGTACGGCTTTCAGGGCACTGTGCAGCTGAGAGTGTTAAGTTTAGCTAACAATCGTTTAAGAACGTTAGAGGACACTGCGTTTATTGGATCATATCGCCTAGAACTGCTGCATTTACAGGAGAACCAGTTAATTAATGTGGACGAACGCTGCTTGCTGCCGCTATCGGAACTCAGAAATCTTAACCTACATGCGAATAAACTGACGATTATAACAGATAATCTATTTTCCAACAACAGCCGACTGGAACAGCTGGACTTGTCCCACAACAATATACGCTCTATTGCGCCGGCTGCCTTCGAGTCCCAGAAGTCTTTAGAATTTTTAGACTTATCCGGCAACGCTTTAACAGACATGTCCATATCTCTAGCGAATTTAATGAACCTAAAAGATATTGATCTCAGCTATAATCAAATTTCGCATATAAATATTGAAGTGATTTCAGCTTGGCGGCAGGTGCTTGAAATCCGCCTGTCTAATAATTTGATTAGCGACCTTCGGCACGGCTCCTTTCGCAACTTGGTTAAGTTGCAGTATCTCGATTTATCGAGCAACGAAATAAGTGTAGTCGAACCCGGTGCTCTGAAGAATTTGCCAGATCTTCAAGAATTCGTTTTGGCCGATAACAAGCTGTCAGAACTAAAGGATCATGTGTTTGAAGACTTGCCCAATTTGTTGGCCTCCCACTTCCAATACAACAGTCTGCGTTTCATATCGGCCGAAAGTTTCTTCAATTCACCTTCAATGGTGTTTTTGAACTTATCAAACAATCACTTTCGCAATATGGACCATATAGGGTTGCGCACAATGCGCAATTTGGAGGTATTGGATTTGTCGACCAATGGCGTAAAAATGGTATCAACAATGCCCTTGAAATCGCTGAATTGGTTGGTCGAATTGAAAATTGACAACAATGAAATCTGTAAAATTCAGGTGAGTTGAGAAACTAAAGTTGCTTTTGTTTAAAAAATACCCTTTAAATTCGCTGTCCTTTAAAGGGTTCCCCATTCGAGACGATGCCACGACTGAGGGTGTTGTCTATGCGCAACAACCGTTTGCGCACCGTTAAAGAGAGGACTTTTCGCAATTTGAGAGGCAATATAGCGATCATAGATGTGGACGGTAAGAGGGCGAATTTCTTTAATATATTAAAATAATAACTGAAAGGTTTCTCTAAACCATTCGAAGGCCATATGCCCATATGTATATTATATACAGTAAAACCCTAGTAAATATCGAAAATATTCTAGAAATTATAGTTGACTATGTTTTTTTTTCTTCCTCAAACTATTTGTTTTACTATTCACTATTTCCCAGGTAACCCCATCGATTGTTCCTGTGAAATGCAATGGCTGTCGGTGTGGCTACAGGAAACAAATTTTCCTTATCCCGGACCAAAGTGTCAGGATGGCCGTCTCTTACGGATGTCGCGCATTGACAAAAGTCTTTGTAACAACTTGAGCGAAAATAATCCAAGGGCTGGCCCTGTTTATGGCGAAAGTGGAGGTTCGAACCATTTACCGCTGCTTAACGAACATGGTGATATCTTCCAGAGAGACTTACACGATGACTATAGCGAAGATTGTGACGCTTATGAGACGCCAATCGCTGACAGACCTTTGGCCGGTGAAAGTGAATACTTTTATGATCAATATATTGACTATCCGCCGTCCAACGAGACAATTATTTCTCAACAACATGAACATCCTTCCCCAACAGCACACATTGAGTCCACCAATACCGTCTTGAATTTGCACAAAAATCCAGCAGGATCTACAGCAATTAGTTCCAATATAGACTTGAATAATACCATTTTGAATACAAATCACTTTAAAAAGAAACCAGTAACTTCAACTTCGCCATTTACTTTTTTCGGTTATCCAATACCAAGTTTAAGTTTAGGTAGATTTTTTGGTGCCAACCAAAGGGGGCGCAAAGACCGAGGTGATAACGGCAGCAGTGCAGGCTCAACAACTGTAGCGACTACCAGCGAAATGCCGGCTACACACCGCATGCACACCGGTTCGGGCAAAGTGCGCATGTACCAGCCCAATAGCGCTGAATTTGAGAAATATCTTAAGGACAAAGATGATGCCAACGCAGATACTCATAAAAGAGTCATGGAAGTAGCCTCAGACGAAACCTCCGCGAGTTCTGAAAATCCTTCCGATGCTTTTAAAACTGGCTTTAGGTTGCCGACCAGTATAGAGAGAGGCGGTTTTAAGCCCATTATACTCGAAAATAATGGAGGTTTTATGCCTGTCTTGGATCCTGCAAAAAGGAGAGGCACAGTGGAAGTGTTGGCCTCGTCCTCATCGAAAATAAACGTAACAAATCGTTTAAATCAAGACAGTAAAGAGGGATTGAAAATTTTTAGCTATAGAAGTTCAACAACTACTGAGTCCTATATAACAGACGATCTAGAACAGCAGACGTATTATGTCACGGAGTCATCTGTGGAAGACACTACAACATATCGTCCGATAACAAGAACAACAGCTACAAGCCCACGAAAGCCAGAAATTCCACCAGTTGAGCCTCTAACTTCTACAACGACCTCTAGCACAACGACGAGCCGCACTACTACAACAACAACAAAAATGGCTTCTACAACAGACAAAGATTCCTTCGAATCGGATTTGTATGATGATCTCGAAGCTCAGTCGGTGGGTATGCTAAGACCGCCACCTTTTATACAGACCACAACCTCCGAAACTATTCTATTAATACCGCCCTCTGAAGAGCTGGCCGAACAAGTTAAAAGACAATCCTGGTTGCATAGTACTTCCAAACAGGATTCCCAGGAAGCCAACAACTATCTGACAACCATAACGACATCAAGCACCAGTGCCAGCATACCAACCGATTCTATTGTTTTGACCACTTCTACTTCTGTTCTACCACTGCCGTATTTACCGCGGCCAAGCGGAGCAGCCCGCTCCACCATAACCAAAGTCTTTACACCACAAACTTTGAATCATCATCTGCCCACGGCCGAAGAATACCAAAGAACTACGCCCAGTCTAGCCACAAATTCGCTTCAAAACGTAGAATCTCTACTTACAGCGAACGCCCAAAAGCGTGATGAACAACAGCCTATTGACCGTAAAGATGGCATGGACTGGTATTATGAAAGTTTTAAAAAAACCCGCACCAGTGGTTCCATTAAACCGGCTCTCAGCGGCTCCAGTTCTTTAAGTAGTTCGGCTGCAAAGAAGTATTTATCTGCCCTTCATTTAGTTTTAATTTATTTCGTTTTAGTGATTGTATAAAACCTGCTGCAATTATTTTGGACCGAAATTTGTAGAAACGATTTAGATCAGACTTGATATAGGAATTTAATAGTAAAACATAATTTAAGCTCAGAGTTCGTTTTGCAGACGACTGTAAAAAAAAAATACATACATATGAAGCTGGGATAAGAAATGTAAGACTTTTTATTGAAAATTAAAGCAAAAAAAGGATGAATGTGGGGAAAAGGTAGTAACGCATTTATTTAATTTTTATTACGGCTCTCGAAGTGTGCGAGATCAAATTTCAAGCACCACTACATTTGCAGGGCGCACGAACTGCAATTGAGTTGCCAGGTTCTAAAAATGATAACGCAGTGTAAGTAAAAGGAGGGGATGGTGTGGCCAAATGTCTGCCTTAATAATAGACTAATTCGCCTTTTGCAGATCTTTAGTAATGAGAAAAATATTTTTTAAACGCCTAAAAGTATGCACGATTTCAAGTTTTTTTTTTTTAAATATTGTTATATTTAATGCAGTGCTTAGAAGTATGACCAAAATTCAAGCAAACAAATTGAAACAATTGCATTGAGGTGTACACAAAATCCCATCCACAAAATAAGGCAATTTCATTATCTATTTTACTGCCTTTCTTTTCGAATTATATATTTAAAATTTTATTTAACTGCAACTTTCAGCGTTAAAATTCCATTTTATTTAAGTTCTTATAATTACATATGAATTCTATTCTATTCAAAGACGCGCCATACAAATTCACCAAGTTATTTGAGAGATAGCCAAGTTGTTAACACATCCCTCCATCAAAATGCTTCTAACAGCAGGCATTATCCTAAAACATAACAAAAAAAAGTGGGGTTAGTTTGTGGATCACAAAAAAAAGTCTTAAAATAATTTAAATTCATAATCAGTTGGTGTTGCATGTTAAAAAAATCTTCAATAAATTTCAGGTTTTTGGTATGAAAATTGTCATCATTTTTTAATCGAAATAATAAGTTATCGTTAGACCCACCTTTTTCTGTAGAAGAAACAAGAAGAGCCCTTATTACATCCCCCACCAAGTCACTGGTGTTGTACTGTAGTTCCAAGGACATTTGCAATCCATTTCACTGAAATGTTTCTAACAGCAGACATTATCCTACAACATATTAAAAAAAGTGGGGTTAGTTTGCGGCTCACAAAAAGTACTTCTTAAGATAAATTATATTAATGATCAGTTGGTGTTGCATGTTGAAAAAAATCGTCAATAAAATTCAGATTATGGTATGAAAATTGTCATCATTTTACATCTGAAATAATAAAAATCATCAGAGGACCAACCTTTTGGAGTAAAATGGTATGAAAACATCCCATAGCCAATAAATGTGAATTGAACAGCGCCCTTAAATGAAACATAATATGTATAACTGTAAAACTCATTAACTTGTAGAAATATGTATGTAATTCGTGTTAATACAAATCAGTTGGTGATGCATGTTAAAAAATTCCTCAACTTTATTCAGTTTTCGGTATGAATTTATCATCAGTTTTAACTTGTTCTCATAATTTAATTCATGGACAACAATAAACTCACCATTTTTTTTATTGTCCTTTGGTTTACACTATTAAATTTGATTTCGTGGCATCCGATCAGTTTGATGAACAAATTTAAATAGGAATACTGCTGCTAACACGGCACGTGGGTAAATTATTTGGAATGCACAATTGTACAAATGGGTACTATTGCCTTGATTGATTGTGTAGAAACGTCTATTGACATTTAACGAAATTCAGGTTAACTTTAGCCCGTTTTACATACACAAAGTAAACGTTTTCTAACATTCTATTTCTATTGTTTACTTGTTCTTGAGAAATTTTTATTCTAACTAATAATATATCTCCACTACCTTGCGCCTTGACATGCCAACGACTCCAACGGTGAAATTTATCTTATACTTCGCTTTTGATGAACTGCTCACCTTTGGTTTGATGCATTTTTGTGTTTTCTGTATTAATATGAAAATCTCAAATAGAATTTGAAATAAAATGTTAATTTATTTAAGGTAACTGGATGCTATAAAGTCAGTGTAAGCCTACATACATTTACAAGTTAAAATAACTTGAAAAATCGTTTAGCAGCACTGCTTATCTTAATTGCTCAGTACTAAATTTTGCTGCTGTGCCAGCATCAAGTGCATTTTTTTCATTTGTTGCAAGCCAGATTTTACTTTTATCGCTTATTTTTTTGCAAAACTCGAGAAAATGTATAAAGTTTAGAAAAATATTCTTTATTTATTTTTTCAAAATGGAAGAAGAATGAAGAATATTGAACAGAAAATAAAGGGTTATTGAAGATTGCACAGAAAAACAAAAACAAAGAAAAGAAGAAACGAAGGAAACAGACGCCTTCATATTTAATAAGTGTCTGAGGTATTGGCGACAAGTTTTCTTATTAACAAAAACTTGGAAAAATTTTAAATATGTCAGCGTTGAATGTGAAACCAGTTATAGCGCCTTCTCAAGGTAATGAACGTGTTCTTAAGTATTTGTTTAATATGTATTCAAAAACAGTTTTTTTATATCTACTCTGTAAATGCAGGAGCCTCCACCTCCTCTTTGTTGGGAAACTTATCGATTACTGCCGAAAAAAACAAGCAATGGCAAAGGGAATTACTAATGGAACGAATACGTTCCCATTCCTCACAACACAAGTCGTTTCCAGAACTCTCAAAAAATATGCGCATGGGCATGCTCGAGAAACGTTATCCCTTGGACGCCGTAGAAAAATCTAACCTACAAAAGTGTTTGGACAATATGCAGCACTGTATAAAAGTAACTTCGAGACAGGGTCTAGTGGAGAGACTTGAAAGTCTTTCACGACAATTAAGCCTTAAGTTTTCAGACGACACCAAAGCTCTTTTCATATCGACTGACATGTTCTTTTTAGAGATTCTCTTAGATTCGAATGGTTGCTTAACGGATGTCAAAGTCCATCACGAGTCCAAAGCTGATCAGCAGTCTTGCAGCGAGTTGGTAGATTGTCTAAATCGCGGAGATTTTGCCGACTTTACGGCTCAATTAGAGGGATTTTCTTCCATCTACCAACTGAATGCAGAATCTAAAGTGAAAATTAAGGCATATGATGCCATGCAGGCAATGGAAACTGATCTCTATAACATATTTCAAATGCAAAATTTCTCCAAAGACACACAACAAGTTCTGCAAGACTCTATAGTGGGAGTGGTGTTAAAACGGCGAGGTGGTCATCCCATGCGTTTGGTGTATTTTCTCTCTCCTTATGACCTAATATCGCTGGAGAGTAAATCTTTGCAGCCACTTTGCCTGGAAACATTTAAAAACAAAAATGTGGGCTTCAGCGTAACTGTTAATCTAGAAGCCTTTTCTGCCAATAAACTACAAATTTTGCCCACAGTCACGGTAGCCAAAGATCCTCAAACGGGTGCTGATGTTCCCGTTTTTGCACCACTTAACCAAATGAATTCTATGCTCCTGCCAGCTACGTTTGTATTACGTCTAAACAAACCACTACCGGTTTGCTACACTACCTTACGCTCCATGGGCTTGTGTTCGGCTGCCATCAGTGAAACAAACCCACTGACTTCTTCTCTGGAGGCCCAAAACAAGACACCTACTATTACCAACATTATGAATCTTATTGTTCAGACTGCTTCGGATCAGCAAATGAAATCGGCCCAAAAAGGCTTATTTGTTTGTCTGCCGGATCAAACGCACTGCTATTTTTTCACAGAAAATAAGTTGCTAAAGGTAGATTCCTAAAAGTTATTTCATATATAATAATTTAACTGATGACTCTTTCTATATAGTCGACTTTAATCCATTCTGTACCATTTACGGAACCTTCCCAAGTGCCAAAAATTTTGGGTTTTCTCAAGAAAATGGCTTTGTTTTATTCTCTGCTGGCAAGCTGTGTTCGCCCTCAGTCCAAAATGGGCAATGGTAAGTACAAACGAGAAATATTTTTATTATAAAGCGCCAAATATTTGGCAAGCAATTGTACAGAAATATGAACTGAGGGGCTAAAGTTGATACTATTTCATATCTTTTGTTCAAACGCTAAGAAGTCTCATCCAGTTTAGAAAAATAGATTTGTCTCTCTGCAAGTTTTTAAATTATATAATTTTGCTAATATTTTGTAATTTTGCAATTAAACTATTTTTCCTTATAATTTAAACATTATCTTTATCTCGCTTATTTATTTTAAGATGCATTTCTTTTCTCTTTGCCACAGATATTGATTCCACCACTATACTCGAAGTAAATGCCATTTCTTTTCAACAAATATCTGTGGCCCTGCAACACCCATATGAAGAATCGATGGCGACGTTAGAATTTGATTTACATGGTGGATTGCCCCAGTGCACCATCTACAGCATGAGCAATAACTACGATTTATTGTCCATAAAACTGACCAGCATTGTACAAAAGTGTCTCTCCATACCGGTGACAATAAGAGCTCTTCTAAGATTTTGGGACCAGGAGAGAATGAAAATGTTTCAGCGCAGCATTGGCGGTGGCACACCGAATACGGGCGGCATTGGAGGAGGAGGTGGAGTAAGTGGGACTGGACCGAATATGGGCGGAGTAAGTGGGGGAGGTGTTAATATGTCTGCCAATATGTCAACCACCTCACATTCTGCCTATGGAAACTATAACATAACGGGGGGAGCGAATGATCCGGGTGGTGGCGGTTTGGGCTTGAATGTCAATATGAAAATGGTAGGCGGACTGAAATTGGAATCAGGCGGTCAACAAAGAAATCCGCTGCAAACTGTTGTAGCAGGATTTTTAAAGTACAAAAGTGGTGAACTGAAACAGGAGGATTTTCATGAGAGCCCAAAGAGTCAAACTTTAGCTGCACCAGCTACTGAGCATATTACATCAACGTTAATGCAATCTAATTTGGAAGTTAACTCTTTGGGCCAAACACTTACGCAACAACAGCAACATCAACTCCATTTGCCACCACAAACAGCACAAACTTTTGAACAAAAGATTGCTACTGACCATGAAATCGCCGATAAATATAAAAACATTTGGAAAGATAAGACATCAAATCTTAAAAATAGCGTCAGCATAACGCCCATAAATGAAGCAGCTAATAACCATGCAACCACAACTAACAACAACTCGTCAGCGTTGGATGTGAAACGTACAGGAGGCATAGAAATTATACCTTTGACGGGACCAAACAACAACAATAATGGAACTAATACAAATGTTACGCCTACGACTATAACGATAACACCCATTAATTCGGGCTCCTCACCTTCCTACATGGCCAATAAGGAAAAGAAGCCGTCTAATGTGGGTCCTTCAACAACCTCCGTTTTGTCTACCTCTTCAAATAAGCGCCCCTTAGACACTGGCGATAATCAGAAAGATAAAAAACGTAAAAAACGTAGAGATGATTCGCCCATGGGGCCACCGGAAAAAGTGTATTCCAGACAAAATTCACCGGCAGGCTCCAGTGAGGTGGCAGCCACAGCAGTGGCTCGCAAGTTTTCTTCACCCTCTTCCTCACCCAAAGGATGTTCAGGCGGCCTGTTGGCGTCTTCCGTAGCTGGTTCATCGTTATCTGCCCGACCCAGTCCAAAACATTCTCCCGTCTACACCAGCCCCAAACATAATACCGCATCCAATAGTCCCAAGTCGCCATTTGGTACTCAATCACCAAAACACGGTTCCTCCGGCAAACCCAGCATGTCTACATTAAAAAGTGCCGCGGCTGCCAGTCCCAAAGGAGACAAATCCTCTTCAACTTCTAATGCTGCTTCTACGGCATCGGTACTTAATACAGCTGCCCTGGTGCGCTCCCTACAAACCGGAGCCTCTTCCTCAGCCACAGCAAGCACTGTGGCGGCAGCAGCGGCTGCTGCTATAGCCGTCCTGAAAAGCAAAGACAAATCATCAGCGCTTAACTCGGCGGCCGCCAGTTCTGCTGCCGCTGCCGCTGCAGCTGTTAAATCAAGCATGGGTGTAAACTCCATGCAGCAACTCAAGTCCTCTGTTACCAGTCTAAATCATATGACGGCTGCGGCGGCTGGTTTTGGCAATTCAAATAACCCCAACTCCAACTTGGATCTTAACACAGCCATGCGCAAAAGTGTAGCCGCTGCGGTAAGTCATGTAACAGTTTAACTAGTTTGATCCTTTTTTTTTTTTTTTGTATGTATGTTGGCTTGGTTTGCATTTGTTTTGATTTCAAATCTCTATAACATTTGAATTTATACACTGACACATGTTTATTTCTTAAACTTAAGCTATTAATTGGTTTAAGTGTAAACGCTTTTCAATTATGTAGTTTGTTTAACAAATTTGTTCATTTTGTTTTTATTTCTTTTTTTTTTTGTATGTATGTGAAATATTTTTATTATATATTTTTTTTTTGCTGTCTAATAAGATTTTTATGCATGATTTAATGATAAACAAAGATATATATTTTAATTCCAAATAAAATGTTATCTCACACTATTTAATAATATATTTTTTAATTTCTTAAATAACTCTTTTACTGAGAGAAATAGTTTATGGTTTAAAATGACAAATCTGCGACATTCACAAACGGTAAAAGGCTTTTGTAAGCGCATTTCTGATTCCATTGATGTTAAAATTTCAATTTTAGATCAACAGTTTTACAGAATCAACTAAAGTGATGGCCTTGAGAAAGCGCATACTTTGGCTATATTGGCTTAAGCGAATAACGATAATAAAATCTTTTTGCATTCATTCACTGAAATCATGTACATTTGATCGGTTATGAGCGCAACTGGCAGGGGTTTGTTTCTATTTTATACCCGCATGTTGGAGCCTTAAAAAAAATTAAATACCAGAAAATTTCTATTTGATGTTTCAATCAAACAAAACTTTCCAACTGAACTCTCAAAATTACAATTACTTTGGACAGATGAAAAATCTATCCATGCAGTTGGCCAATATGCCACCTCTCCTTTACTTTGTTCTTCAACATTTATATAATAAAATGAAGCTTTTGCTAATCCTTCTTCTGTTTGGTCTTTCCTGTGTTTTCTACATAATGTAGAAATTAAAACATCTGCTGCTACTCCGGCATCCCCACCTTTTTAAATCTCTAGGGCATAAATCTCAGGCCTCATTTAACCGATGACATGAATTATGTTGGCCTTGATGTCCACTTGTGGTTTGTAGCTTATTCGCATAGACCTGCCATTTCAGAAATGCCCACAAAAAAAGGCTTTTTAAGGGCAATTTAACGACTCCGATTGCTGGTGCGCATTATCGAAATATGTGATGGCCTTGATCTCACATCGCTCATGCTCCCATGGTCATGTGGAAGGATGACGTCCCTAGAATATCATTCGCATCAAGCAATAATTTTGTTAGAATGTAGAAAAGAAAATTTTCCGAATCTCATGTCGATCGGTATCTTCCCAAATACCATAATTTTGTTTTAGTGTTGTTTAGATTAGGACAGCTTCTAACTGTTTTAGGTGCCATTCAGCGATCACAATTCACAGTCTATGATCACTTAAGTTCAGTTTCTGTATTACGTTAAGATTGACAGACAGACAAACAAAGAAGACGCTAATTTCTGGTCGCCAAACGATCGCGTTCTTGTGAGACACGCCAAAATTCAGTAACCTGCAGGCCCTTCAAACGCTCCTGGAAGTTGGGCAAATGTTGCTCTGGATTCTCCTACCCTCAATTAATTTTTGACCAACCACTTAGAAGTTGCCGCAAACAAAATTATGTTGAATTCCCTTCCCTCAGTTTAGGGTTACAGTGCATCTTTACAGTCCCAGGAAGCAGAATGCCCTGGTTTTGATAGAGTATAAACAAGACACATACTGATACCGACTGCCAAAATACAGTTAGACCCACGGTTGCATGCAACTCCATCTGGCCATGCATGCAGTGCACTATTTTTTGAACTTTTATGACTCTTTTTTTTACTAAACCATTTTGATTTTAGTTCGTTCAAATGAAATTTGCTTGCCAAATCGTTAAAAGATTTTACACATTTCATGTCATTAGAAAACAAATGTTAATAAATTGCTTAAATTGTGTTACAGCAGACGCTGTGCTTTTTCCATAATTCATTTATGTATGTGTTTCTGTTTTAAACAAAAGCAAGTTTCTTTGTCATCAATGCAAATGTTTTTTTCTTTTCTCTTCTTTAAACACTGTATAAAAAAAAAACCAAAAAAAAAAAAACAAAAAAAAAAAAACTATAAAATCCTGATCTTGATGATGAAAATCATGTCTATCAAATTTGTCAGGTTAGTTTGATGACGTCGACGCCAACTACAGCAACAGTATCAACAGGCTCAACACGGTCTCCCCAACGACACTCACAGGAGTCGCCGGCCAAACACAAGCATCAGTCAGCACTAATGCAACAGCAAATTGGCAGCCATGAAATGCACAAAGTTGCTTCATCACCATCGTTGTTAACGGCAACTGATACTGCGAATACAAGTGGCGGTGGTGGCAGTGGCAGTGGCAGTAGTGAATACATGGTTAAGTCATCACAGGAAGGCTTAAAGTTAACCATTAATAAGACTTCTCACAAATCGTCTATGAAATCGTCAGCAACAAAGTCATCTCAAGGATCATGTGCGTCATTTAATAAGAAACTTCATACGGGCCTCAAACCGGGTGTTAATAGTGGACCAGCTTCCAAGAAATCAACAACTTCCTCCTCGTCATCCTCATCCTCATTCGCAACATCGTCATCGTCATCGTCATCGCCATCTTCAAAGTCCTCTACCACCAAACACTTATTCCAAAAGTCAAGTTCATCTGGTAGCTTAAGTACAAAGTTAGGTTCTAGTAATAGCTCTAGTAATGCAACGTCAACGGGTTATGGCCTCTCCAAAAGTCATAGTACAAATTCCGTTAGCGATGTGCGCCGATCATCAAAGAAGTCGCACAGCGCTTCAACATCGCCGGCACTGTCATCGTCACATAATTTCTTTGCGGCAGCTTCAACGTCTCAGTCGGCCACACGTTTGGATCACCAAGCCGATATGATGAAGATTTTACAATATGCTTCGCCCATAATGGCCGCCAGCATGGAGGGTTTTATGAAGGGATTAAATTCCAAGTTTCAAATACCCAAACTATCACAGCGTAACAATAATTCGAATGCCAACTCTAATGCCACTAACCCAAATAGTTCGTCTACAACATCGTCAACAACCACCATATCCAATGCATCGACAACAAGCTCCTCCTCCTCCTCCTCCTCCGCCACCTCCTCCTGCTCATCAGCACCAGCTGTCGCTCAAAATCATACTGCTATGGCAACCAAAAGCCCAGATATTCATTTAACGTCGGCGCCATTGCAGCCACAAACCCAACACTCATCTCTTTCGGCGAACGTTTTAAAAGCCACCAGTCCCTCGAAATCTATAGCATTTAGTTCAGCAGGGACGAACACGAACCCTGCAGCCAAGTCCAAGTCCCCCCACACAGTGCCAACAACTGTCTCGACTTCTTTAGACTTTCTCAACACTGCTGCAGCAGCAACCACAAACGTGCTGAACACACCACATGTCGACGACACTCTCTTGGCCACCTTGCAGGCGAGCAAATGACATTGTGTCATCTTCTACAACTTACAAACTCTCTGCAAATGTTGGCCTTCGCATATGATATACACATACATACATACAGACATACATATAAATTACATTTAAAATAAGAATTATTTAAGCTGGTTGGTACATATATGATTATTGTTAGTTTTGTTAGTTCATACAAATACATACATATTTTATTTTGCACAAGCATTTTTCTGCCTTAATTTGTTAAGAATAAAATTGTAAATCTTTGGAAAAAAAAAATTATTGTTGAACAAAAGAAATGTTTTTGGCAAAATGAAGAGAAATTAAAAATGTTTAAAATCACAAACTTTAATGAGTTTTTTCTGATGAAGAATTTGACACAATTACGAGATTAGTTCCCGCGCAAAACACATTTCTTGAGGCGAGAAAAAACCAACCATCTGGCTACAGTTAGTTGGCAACGCCGGTGCCAGCTGTCTTTACACTCTTTACATTCAATTTGTGATATTTTTTGTTGTGGTGGAAAAGTGAATGAACAAAATAATATTAATATTAATTCATTCCATTCCAATAACAGTCTGCCACAAAATAAATGTTTATTCTTAATAGGAGGAGCGAGAAAAGTGAACAAACTCTGGCGGCATAATGGGTTGTATGCAAGAATATAAAGTTCTGCCACCGTTTGCAAGACCCATAAATATTACTAACAAATTTTCTCCCCCGCAAGTAGCAGCATACGACGCCTTCTCGCCAACTTTAATTTCATTTTTAAATATGTAAATAATTAGCGCTTTCTTTACAGATTTGAAATCAAGTCGTAGGCTCAAAACGTATTAAACGTTATAGACTTTTATACTCGGAATTTATATGATTTTCAAGTGGTTGCAAAGAAAAAAATCACATCTGTTTTCTATAGCGAGGAAGTCCCAGTCAATTGACAGACGAAAACATTTAAATAAAACAAATCTAGAGCGAAAATTGGTCATGACGGTGCCAATCAAAAAGTAGTAAAAATTATTTACCCCCCCCGAGATACGGTGTGTTCTGAAAATCACTTCATTTGAAAACATGTGATTTCTAAAAAAAATTGCATCCAAAAACAAGCTTCTTGTTCTTCTTTCTTTATTTTTCATATATTTTCTAACGTTCAAAATGAGTGCTCAGCATCATTTAATTTATAAATGAAAGTTTTCATTAAGTTGAAATTATACTATTTTTGTTAGCAGAAATTTCTTGATTTGAAAACGCCTGGTTTTCAGAACACGCCTGATATTTTAAAAGTTTTACTTACATTTAAATAAAATTATTTCACGCTGCCTGAAATCATAAGAACAACAATTTTTCTTTACAAACTTTTTCAAATTGAAAGTTAAATCGATTTAAGTCAAATTTGGAAAATGAAATGGAAATGGAAACAAAGATGCAGTTGGATTCGCAAATGCAACAACCAAACCAAAGCGAATTCACAGGCATATATTTATTTTGTTTTTGGTTAAATGCTCGTGAAATGTCAAAAAGATAAAATTCAATTTTACTTGTTATGAAGTCGCGTTCGCGTTTGCACATCATTACATTTTACGGTTCTCAATCGATTTCATATCGTAAACGATTTGCATCACATGTGTAACTGATAATTCGTGTTATCATGTGTTAAGGACTGTTTTGTTTGCCAAGCCTTTTTTTTTAAAACGCACTTTTTAAAGCTAATAATGCATGTATGTACATGTGTCACACACAGACATACATATTTAATGAATGTAATATATAATGCGGGTGTTTACACACACACACACACATACATTTGTATGTATGCG
This sequence comes from Epicampocera succincta, assembly GCA_932526305.1. Taxonomy (NCBI): domain Eukaryota; kingdom Metazoa; phylum Arthropoda; class Insecta; order Diptera; family Tachinidae; genus Epicampocera; species Epicampocera succincta. Next base: position 5,948,639 of record OW052035.1, on the reverse strand, counting down.
AGTATGTAGATGTGAACGTTTGTGTTCTGGCAATGCCGCCTCGAGTGAAAATAATGAATATGCCCCAAAGTAAATTGCATCATTTAATATCCCACAAAACACAGCAAATTTGCTTAATAATGACATCATTTGCAATAACATTAAAATGCGCTCGACCACTTCAGTTCACCCTTTATGGCATTTAATAAGTTTAAATTAAAATTTAAAGGCCTTTTTAAATACTGCGCACGCCTTAAAGAAAACCAGTGCTGCAAAAAAATACATATTTTTTTATATATATATATATTTGTTTTTCGCAAATTAACAACACAATTAGTTCGTTTTTGTTATACAAATTGGATTTAAGAGTAAATCTGTTTCGAATGTCTAAGACTGCTTTAACATTAAGCCGTGACGCAAATACTCATTATGTGCTGGAAATGGTAGAAAATACATTGAAATCAAATCATGGCATCGCTCATATATGTGCATACATACATATGTTTGTTCATACATAGAAACATGCATATTGCATTTATTTTAAATATTCATACACATATTTAATACGAATGTGTTGGCTGAATTAAAAAAAAGGAAAACGTGTTTGCGTTATGGAAAGTTAAACTGAATTCCACAACAAAGAGAGAGTTACGACATTAAATAAATATAAAACAGTTAAAATCTATAAATTTAATAAACTTGTATTTCTCACATGCATACGTAGGTAAATATGTTGTCACATTACGGGTTTTTTTTATAAAAAAAAAATTGAAACTGGAAATTATTTTTATAATTTTAAACTTTTTTCACACAAAAGTGAATATGTTGTCACACCACGTATTTTTATTATTATTAAAAACAAAAACCAACTTTTCATACTATTATAAATTTAAACTTTTTTAATTTTAAACCGTAGAAAATTATTTTGTTCTCACATCACGTCCTGTTTTCTAATAAATAAAATCTAAAAATTACTTTTATAGTACTTAAAACTGCGCCATATAAAATTTAAGTTTTTGTCACATCACGCCATTTTTTTTAAATAACTAAAATCCATAAATAACTTGTTTTTTTTATAATTTTAAAATTCTGAATTGAAAATTTAAAATTTCTTTAATATTAATAGTATGAAGTCACATCACGCTTTTTTTCAATATCTAGAAATTATTTGTACTTTTATAATTTTAAACCCCTAAACTAAAAGTTTAAAATTAATTCTATAATTTTAAACATGTTTAATATATTTGTGGTATGAAGTCACACCACGTTTTTTTAGATTTCCAAAAGAAGAAGAATTACTGGCAGTTTTTTTCTAATTTCAAGCTTCTCTTCAGTTTCCTTATAATATATATGTAGATATGGTAATTTTTTGTCACATCACGTAATTTTTTCTAGTAAATAGAAACGGTAGATTCGTTTCTTAGCTCTAAATTTGTTTAATTTTAGAACCAAAGTGTTATTTTAACTTAGACAAAATGTATTTGCAGCAGTGGTCCTAAAAAACAAGTAACGACCATGTGATGTGACAAAAAAAAATTACTGCTTACAATGACAGCGATAAATGGAACAGCTATCTGCCAGCTTTTTAATTGCAACAATGACAATATATTCTTGTTTTGTAGAAACAAGAGACAGCGTAAACTTTTCTTTAATTTTCCGAAAATAATAAAATATTGAAAACTTGTGCTTACAAATAGAAACCTTTTAACGTTTGATATTCGTATTAGTTTTCACATATACTTAAGTTTTAATATGCAATTACTGACAGCCTTTATTTTATTGTTTTAGTCTTCATTGTAATATTTAACATTTGATGGTTTTGTATTTGTTATGGACAAATGGCGGCAGAATGTTAGAAGGACGAGTATGCCAGAAGAAAATAAAACATTGTTTAAAGAGCTTTTAATGTTTAAAGCCTAAGCAGCAGTCAGAGCAAAATTATAAAATCGAGCAGGTGTTTAAACATTTTTAAAATGTTTTTATTGAACCATCAATGCTGCCGCTTTTTAAGTGTATTTTTCTGCAGATTTAAACGCTGCGATATGTTCAGCATTAAACATACATATTTTATTGCCCTGCAAATGACTTGAAGTCCGTCACGCAACGTGATGTCATAACTTTATTTTTCTAACTTTTAAACTTTTGGCGATTTTTTTTTTGGCTTAAAAAAATTTCATTTGTTGCCGTCTAGAAATGAAACTCTTATTAAAAGTGAGGAAATTGTGCAGCATATCTTGGGGGGCTACACACAAATAGTGAGATTCCAAAGCGTATGAGTAATATTTTGTATGGCAAAGTCATGTTCAAATAATTTTCTACTGGTACTAAATAACTCTGACATAATATCAAACTTGCACAGAGTTTGATAAAAGGTCATGGACCGTGAGTTGTGTTTGTGAGAAGTTACGCTTTTGCCCGACAGATGGCAGACAGATTTGTGATAATTAGATATTGATTGATATTTGGGGGTTTTATGTAAATATCATACTTATTCATGAAAATACTTTTACATATAACAAAAAAGCTTATTGAATACTCTTTGCATGCATTTTTTTACTGATTAAACTTTAATAAAAGAAAAATATATTGCATTATGTATAAATTCCTTAAAGTATGTGTGTATGTGTGGGTTGACTAAAATATATAAATACGTTCCCGTCAAAGATTATGAAGCGGAAACTAAATTTTTCTATAAAGTTAGCAAAAAAAAAAAATTCAAAATATATGTACGCAAGTACCTCATGAATTTAAAAACTATTTATTTTTGGCGAAAATAATTCTAAATAATCAATTTTCCTTATTGATGAAATTAAAATACTGCCAACACCAAGAAATAATAATTGCAATACACGACGGATTAACACTCTCCAATAATAGAACTAATTTCACATCAAATCGTCTGGAACTTTTAAATACAAAAATAATTTTGTTAATGTCTTATTGATAATTTTGCCAAAAAGAAAAAACCCTTTAGCAGGCGCCTGATGCCTGAAGAATCAAGAGCAAAGTTGTGCCTGAATTAAAGTGTTGCAATTTCAGTTCAACTAAATTATGTTTTAGACCAATAACTACAAATTAATGAATAGATTTTTTATCACTTCTAAAAGATGATGAAGATGTGTGTTAGTATTTACCATCAGTTTGCCTTGTGTTTTAATCATTACGATTGCAGCCCTGAGCATTAAGACCTTTTCTTGCAATCAGCCAATTACTGCTGGCAAAGTTGTAACTATTTAAAAATCATATGTACCCTTCTGTCTGTCTGTTAACAAAATAAATATATATGTATATGTATGTATATACGTGTGTGTGTGTGTGTGTGTGTGTGTGTTGGTGTGATTTGAATACGAAAATTAATTTTCTTTGTAGCGTAAATTATATTTTTGCCCTTAACTTTATACCTTTTCTCTCTCTCTCTCTCTCTCGCTCTCTCTCTCATGTGTTCGTCTTCTGCTGTTTTGTGAGGACGATTTGTTTATTGATGAAAAAGAAAGGTCGTTTTAATTACCAACAGATGGGAGGTAAACTGTAAACTTTTATTAAAAACTTAATGCAGGGTTTGGCGGTTGTGGGCTTAACGTTGGTACAACAACCGGCTTAAAAAGTTGCTAATGAATGGCAAAGTAAGACAAACATAAACTTTTGATTAAAAGCTGGTGAAAAATTAGTTTTATTGTTAATTTGTTGTTATTCTTAGCACATTAAAAAACAAGTTTATGTGTTTTAAAATCAATTCGACAATAGAAAAAGAAAAGTCTAACTAATGCTACAGATTATTGGCAATTTGAAGAAAGCTAAAAGCTTTTAATAAACAACTATTTCAAATAAGTTATTTTTCTTTCTTCTTAAATTACACCCAATACTGTTTTAAAACGAGGTTTTTTTCACACGATTTTGAAATAATACATTTTCTTAAGAGTTATTCAGTTGCTTAAAACTGTGATTCTTTATTTAACATTTTATTTTTCTTTAAAAACGTGTGAATTATTTTTATGTTTTTATGTCTTAGACACCATAAAATTACAATAAATAAAAGCATCAATAAAAAGAAGAAAAAGAAATAAAATTTTTATTTTATTTTGTCATAGAAATTAATTAATGTTTTTAGAGCAATTTCCAGGCTCAATTAATCGAATATGTTTTGCACTGTTTTTTACCGTGTAAAAACAGGTTAGGGTGTATATAACAAAAGCTGCCAGTTGGAAAGCGTAAGTTTTTTTTTTACTAATTAACCAGTTTTAAATGAAAAATGTTTATGAAATGAAGTTTTGGAAAAATTGTCCGTTTCGTAGAATTTTTTTTTTTAAATGTTTTGTTTTATTATTTTTCGATTTTAGTTAAAATCATTATAAGTGCAATAGTTAAAACCTATTGTTAATATTAAGTAAAAACAATAGAAAGATCTCTTAATATATAAATATAAACCTAAATTTATATGCATATAAAAATAAATATAAATATTATTGAAAATTAAAGCAAATATTCCATTTGCCAGAATTTGAAAAATGTTCTCATTTATTAAGACTCTGAATCTGCTTAAGCTGGATAATCTTCTAATATAGTTTTTCAATAACTTATTACAACTTCTCTGCTTCAATTTAATACATTATCGCAAACTTCAATGGCAACAAAATTTTTGCAGCAAAATCTCTTGAGAAATTGTTTACCAAATTTATGCTGCCAATTCCAAACTCTTGATTTTTTTCCGTAAACGTGATAGTTTTTCTTAAAAATATTTCAATTTGTAAAGCGTTATTTTATTTTAAAAATTGATACCATTTAAGCGTGACAATGAATGGTTCCATGAAATATTCCTGTTTTTTTGAATTATTTACCAGAGAATAAATGAACTTGTAGTGGCGTTTATCGTTGGATACAAACGGAAATGTCAACTATTTTGTGCACAATTTTCATATATTTTTGTCTGCCCACAAATTCAATTTCCGCTGTTCTCAGTGTAACGCCGCTACATGCTTTATATCTGATACATGTATTGAATACGTGCAGGTGCATACAAATGTATCCTTTACGTTTATTTTTTTTTCTTTATTTTTGGGTGCCAATAAGACGGCCAAAGTTACAAAAAGCCCACAAATGCTTGCCACTGTTTGCAGGGTTTCGAAACAATCTTTAACAGCACGAATAACATTAAAATATTGCTCGACAAAAGGGGAGATTTGAAGTTGTAGGGAATTTACAAAAAACATTTTTTTTCAAATAATTGTAACTTAATGTCATACGAAACCATAATCAAAAGTATTTTTTTTTAAGTATTATTTTTGTTATTACAGATAGGAAACCTGATTAAAAATAGCTTCAAAGTTTTTTGTTTATTATATGATTTATATCAGCTGATTGTGTCATGATGTTGAACCTTAACGTGCGCCAGCCTCCATCAATTACCATTTTCCTTATCCAGCACCCATATTTTTTTCACTCTGTTCCTCTTTCGTTTAATAAAATTTGGTGATATTTGATATTTCTCACCTACTCTGGTGCTGGCATCAGTTTTCGCACTCATTGTCAGTCAACTGTCGTTCGCTGTCATCAGCCACCAATATTTTTCATTGCTCTCCTCAATCTGCTCTAGCGAATAATCGATCTTTTTCATTTTTGCCTGTGTACATCTATTCTACGTCGACGTCGCTCCTCCCATCCACTAACCGCTTTTTTTTGCTCAATCACCAGCCAACCACCTTCCCAAGGTTTTCATTTTATGTGATTTTTTGCAATTTCGATCTTTACATCAAGTTTCCATTGATCGAATTTGTTAGTTTTCAACATGTATTAGAGTTTTTTTTATTCATATATTTTATTAAAAATATTAAATTATAGTTTATTTCTTCATAATTTAGAGATAAATCATTATATATAAAAATTATTATAAAAATTAATTTAGTCCGAGTTCCAACCTTTTTACTTGTGTCTACCGAGTTTCTCCTTTTTTCTTTTGTTAATTTCGTTAAGTCGCGCATCATGTTTTTCTAATCACATATTTTATCAGAGATCTCACTTTATTAATTTCTCGTTTAAGTGCATTAAAAATTTAACGCTTTAAACTGCGCACTTAAGCGGATTCATTCTGCAAAATCTTAATACTTTATACACAACTCAGTGATAAGTAAAATATTGCCAACTTCTGGCTACTCAATTGCGCCGCACATTGCCAACTTTAAATGTTTTTTTGTATTGTATTTTCAATAAACTTCTTTGAGGCGTGGTCCACACTTCCGATATTCAATTCAATTTGCAATACGTTCAAATTTTTTTAAATTAAAACACACTCACACTTTTTAAATTGACTACTAGATTGTTGTCTATTTTAGCCTTCCATTAGGTTGGCAATTTTTGCTTCAATTTCAACAGCTGATCATAGAAACATTTTAGCACGTCACCTTAAACAAGAAATTGTGATGGTAAGAAATCTCTAATAATTCACCAAAAAACTAAAAATTGTGTCGTATTCAATAAAATTGTGTTTATAGAAATTCTTGTGCTTAAAGTTTATTATCACTTGATAAAAAAAAAAAAAAAATATGGATGTTTTTCGTCGAAGGCATTTTTTGTTAAGAAATTGACTGGCAACTTGAGTGCAGTCTGTGTCACAGCTGTCAATTCAAGTGAGTTTTGACAGGCAGTTGGTGTTATCAATTTGAAACTAATAAATTGTAAATATGGCTGTAGTGTCAATTCAGTTCATGTTTTTTTTTTTTTTTTTTTTTTTTTTTTTTTTTTGGAAATATTCCCCCTGAAATATTTATGGGTTTCGTTATAGAGAATATTTTTCAATCTATTAAAAGCATTTTTTGTAGGAAAACTTGGATTTTAATAATCGAAAATTACAATTTCTATTTGAGTTTTCAAACACGAATAAATAAATTGAAAATGTGGCTGCAGTGTCAATTCAGTTCATGTTTTTTTTTTTTTTTTTTGGAAATATTCCCCCTGAAATATTTATGGGTTTCGTCATAGAGAATATTTTTCAATCTATTAAAAGCATTTTTTGTAGGAAAACTTGGATTTTAATAATCGAAAATTACATTTTCTATTTGAGTTTTCAAACACGAATAAATAAATTGAAAATGTGGCTGCAGTGTCAATTCAGTTCATGTTTTTTTTTTTTTGGAAATATTCCCCCTGAAATATTTATGGATTTCGTCATAGAGAATATTTTTCAATCTATTAAAAGCATTTTTTGTAGGAAAACTTGGATTTCAATAATCGAAAATTACATTTTCTATTTGAGTTTTCAAACATTAAGACGCTTGCGACCTTTTATATGTACATACATATGTATGTAGTTGTGTGTTCAAATTGTGTGTCGTTTGTGACTTTTGTATTGATTTTGAATGTCTGTTGAATGGCAAAGCTGGAGAAAGTTAGTATCCGTGGGACAAGGCCAAAATTTACGGAAATATATTTATTTATATGTGTCCTTTGCAGCCGAACAAATAAACAAGTTTGTGACAACTTTTGGCTTGTGTATGAGTGCAGGATATTTATTTATTTCTTTGTACTTGGCGTGCCTTGAGGTGTAGTGAAGGTGTATGTGAAGGTAAAATTGAAGCAATTTTGTTGGAACAGTTCTCTGTTTGTTTTTCATGTTTTATTGTACCTTTCCGCCCAACAAATTTTAAGTTTAATAATTTCGTAAACTGTAACAAACAAAAAAATATTTCATATGAAAGAGATTTTTTTTTTATTAATTACAAATCCTGATCAAATAAATTTGCATAATTTTTTTGTTAACATTCTTGGGTAGTGTAAACAAGCAAAATTGAAAACTTTACTTAAGGTTTGCCTTATTTCGAGCTAAATTTGGTTGAGGAATGCTTCAACCAAAGCATTAACTCTGTAACATGAGGTTATACATATACGAGGATAGTTATAGAAATTAGGCGCACTTATGAGCTACCTTATGCTATGTGGGTAGCAGTAGTATGAATAGTTGAATTTTCAGCCTTGGAATCAAAACGAAACTGAAAATAATTTTTTGTCACGTACGTCATGTTAAAATATTTCCCACTTTAAATAAGAAATTCTCAATTAAATTAAACATTTTGTTATGTTTATTTCGAATTTATCGAGTTTGTTAGTATTTTTCTTAATATTAAACAGAAATTCTCAATTCTAATTGGAATTTGGTCAATATCAAACGTGAAATGCCGTGTGACGTGTTTATAAAATTCAGTGCTTTTGTATAGCTTTAAAGTAACGGTTTGTAGTGTTGATAGAATTTTTCTTGTAGCTCTTCCGGATACCGTTACTGAGAGCGGTGAGTGGAGAGATATATCTAATAAGTATATAAAAAATGTAGCATATCATTACATGGGGTTTTTACACCCTTTTTACACAGTCCAATGAAAAATATGAGTTGAAAATTTCCAGCTGGAGAAAACCTCTTTTAGTGGCGGACGTGACAGTCGCGCATGTGGCGATTTCATTACCGTTTCGTGTTATGACTACCGCATAAAAGGTAGTCATATTCCAACAAATTTTGAGCTAGATATGACTAAGAGACATATCCATCAAGGATGGCCTGTTAAGGTCTGCATAACGGTGGACTGGTAAATTTAAATTTTGTAAAAAATTAATTTTGATGAAGTGAAAAATCTTATGGTTTAAAAAAATACTTATAGCGGGTCAAATCTCTTAATATATTATTGTTCGTTTACATCGAATTGGCGTTCACACTGTCATATATGGGCGTACAAAATTTTATAGCCTGAGCTGCTCTACCTACTGGCTGTCCTCTACATTTGCTATATATTTTATGTGGCTCCAGTGATGTGTGGCTGGAATTTCTTTTATTCCCAAATCGTCCTCGTACCACACACCTACACCAGCCACACTTTCCAGCATCCCCAATTCCTTTGTCGTTTCATACCTTTTCTTTTATTTTTATGTCCTTGCCATGTTCGTTTCAGAGTTGTTTAAGTAACAATGTCTATCAATCAAAGGTATCAAGGATTTTAAACGCAATATTAACCAACAAATTTACCCGCCTATTGCATGCAGTCGTGTCCTTATTTTCCAATTTTCCCAGAACGAACAGAAAATGATGGTACGACAGTACAAACAAATGATATTTTTTTTTCCTGTTAAGAATTTCTGCTTTTTTGCCGTAATATTCCTGGAAACAAGAGTCGATTGAGTTTATTGGAAGCAAGTAATTGGGGCGCCGTGGAACAGAATCTGCGAGACAAAATTTTAAGCAGGAGGCATAAAGCCTGATAAAGGATTAGTTTTTATTGCGATCGGCAACAAATTTGACAAATTTTAGGGCACTAAACCAACAACGACCAAGTGATGTTGGAGTAGCTGCCATTTGAAGCCAAATGATGGTTGTGTACCATTAAAAATATCGGCTTTTTTCCGTAATCTTTTTGGAAACAAGAGTCGATTGAATTTATTTCAAGGAATTCATTTGAAGTGGTGCAACGAAATCTGTGATTTTGATAAAATGTGTCGAATAAAGTGAAGATTCCTCTAAAAAAAAAAAAGAAAAATAGATGGAATTTTTCTATTTTTTTTTATAAGAAAGCAATTGATAATGTTACAGGACAACTAAGAAGCCAACGCTCCAAAATATGGCGATCCCACGAAGTGGCTGGCATCCCTGCGGACCTATTTTATGGACTGTTTCAGTATTTGGCCAAAATGGTTGTTACCCATTTGGCTATTTCTTCGTTAAGTAGAGAATTCTGTTGCAGCCAAAAGATGGAATAATACCTGTAAAAATCCCTTTAGTCTATCTTTGGGCGCAGATACGCGCCATTTATACACTCTTATTTTATATGTAAAAGTTTGCAAAGTTCTAAGATATAAAAGAAGGTCGCACCACAACGCATCATTTTAATTGTAAATAAAACAAAAAGTTTGCCGAGAATTTATAGCAATAAGAAGGATCTATGACAATTATGTCTGCAACAAAATATCAGCCAAATGCTGGCCACGTTCTCGTTAATTGCATTAAAGTGCCGAATTATTTCAGTTTTCAGCTTTTGACTTGTTTTTGGCTTATTGACGTACATTTTTCTTTTCATTTTTCTTCCAAGAAAGAAGTCCAACGGCATCAAATCACATGATCGTGGCGGCCAATTAACATCGCCTCGACGTGCGACAACACGACAATTGATTTGCTCGCATATTATTATTTTGCTTATTTTGTATGCCTTTTGATTTCAAAGCCCCTTTTCCTAAAACGAAGATTCAACAATCTTTACGCGCTGCTCAATTGCGTACCTCTGCCTGTCTGAATTTGTCAGACACTGAAACAAGGACCCGTCAAAATAAAGTGGGCAAGAAACTTCACTCACACTTAAAACGTCGCGCATTATGATTATGGTTTTGTGGATTTTGTGAAGGCAATTCATTTAATACTATTAACACAAAAATTTGATTTATTTAAAAGAAATTATAATTAATGTTTGGCTAATTATAAGGTTTTTTTTTTCAAATTTAATTACATCAATATGTAACATCTGTTTGTTGGAAATGAAAAACCTAAAAACATATAAAACGCATTTCGATTTGAAATAAATAATTGCATTTTGTGATAATAATCATTTCATGTATTTTATCGATTTAAATACACACACACACACACACACACACACACACACAAATTTAGAGAGCTTTTACCGAATTCATTAACTAAACGGACGTGCAAAGAGACACGAACAAAAAAAAAAATAAAAATATTAATTAAATTCGTATGTATTTTTCGCCACAGTGCAGGAAGTCAGCGGTTAATTGTGGTAAAAAAAAGATGGTTTTAAGCAGAAAAACAGTGCACGAAAAATGCCAATAAATATATTAATAGTTTTAGCAGCTTAAAATTTAATTTTAGAGATAAATATTATTGGAAATATTATAGAAATATTTATAAGTTCATGTGCAGGGGGTAAACACTTGCAGAAATTGTTGGGTTCAGCTGAATTTATATATATTTTTTGGTTGTATTCAACGTACGTGAAATGTTAAAAGTTGTCCCACTTTAAGCCTTTTTGTGTTGAAGTAGATGTACTGTATGTGACAAAGTTGGTAACAAAATCTGTTACGGGTGATCCATGACAGGTTCTATGTGTCCTGGCCTTTAATAGAAACGAAGCTTAAAATATCTACTAAATGAAAACTCAACGTTTAATTTTTTACATTTTACTAATACGGCAATTTTAATAAGTAATCAGCTTCTGCAAGGACTACTTTATAGTGGCAACGAGTTCTCCGTAGGCGAGAGTAATATGTTTTTGCCGCAAAGACAAAACGGTTACTACACATCTAAGTTTCGATTCTAACACATTTTTCATATTGAAAACTGGTTTTTAAAAACTACATTTTTGTTATAGTTTAGAGAAAACAAATTGAATTATTCGCTAGTCTATTACAAAACTGTCGTATGCATTTTTGAAATTCACAAACGACGATCATGTAATTTTTTCTACGTGTACAATATACACATATGAAAATGTACATCGTATAAACCAACATTAATTAAAAAGTTGATTTATGTGACAGTTTTCAATTTAGTGAAAAAAAATAAATTAATAAATAAAAATATTTTGACAATTGTCATATTTTAATCAAAAATATTAAAAGGAAAATATTAAATTAGTGCTATTAATTATTATTTTTCTTGCATAATATTAACAAAGTCAATTGGTTGGTGATAAAATTGCTAACAAAAACGAGTTGAAAAAAAAGACTTTGATAATTTTGTAATAGATTAAAGAGAATAAAATCACCAACAAAATCAAAAAAATACTTAGAAAAATATTCCTTAAAAATATTTAATAAATAATTATATAATAAAAATTGATATTTCAAAAGAATTTCAGTTGCTTGAAAATAAATTAAAATTATAAAATGTATTTAAAAAAATTATCAGCATTATATTGCATTATACAGCATTAATTATAGCATTTTCTACAGATTTAGAATCACTGGAATGTTTTCTTTTTCCGACTGTGAAAATAATCAACTGGCTGGCTGGCAAGAGATTCGGGTCGTCCGATGTGTTTATAACCTGAAGAAGCAAATATTTTGAGGGCCTTGAGAAATGGTACGGTTCAATGTATTGAACTGAAAGGAGATTATGTTGAAAATTAAAACTTTTATAGGCGGATGGCATGTGAAGAAAGTGTCTTTCGAAAGGCATCACTTAATTTTTTTGAAAGAAGTATTTTACAATCGGGATCATCACAAACTGAAATAATTTATTTTAAAACATATAAACTGGCTGGTAAGTCTTTCCCTTTTTTTTTTCGAGAACACCTGTTAGACTTAGAGAATGCGCATCTTTAATCACCGTCACCGTGATAAATTGAATAATTTCTTTTCTTGGGTACTTAATATTTGAAATTATTTCCCTACTGCTCTATAACATTTTTGAATTTATAATATTCAGCTCCTGATCGATTGCCCTAATATGCAGCTGTGCCTTTTTCTATGCACGACAACATCCATTTGGAAGTGGACGTATTTTTCCAATTGCAATGCAATGAATAAATGTATGTGTAATCGAACTAATTTGTTTTACGCTTCGATACCTCCTAAATGTATTACATGTCAACACAATATACAACTTTCGAAATCCGAAAATAAACACAGCTGGCAAACAGTGGCTAAGAAAATTTATTGTACATCTGAAAATATTTTAGAGATCTTTTCTTAAGTAACAAAAATTCCCATTTAGCTAAAGGTGGGCAAAATTTAATTGTGGCCTGAAGTGCCAGCAAATTTTAAAGAAACTCAAAAACATGTAATCGCCATTATTTGGTGTGCGTCCAATTCTAGGTTTTACTGTGTTCTTACGCTTCGGCAAAGCACTTTAATGTTAAACATACCTTTGCTAGTATTTCGAAAATAATATTTGTATGAACAGAAAGGTAACAAGAAAAAAAAACAACAACTTTTCGTTGACAATTGATAGAGTGACTGACGTGACGGTTTGATTGATTCATAAAAATGTTTAGTTGTTGTAGATTTGTTGAAACCAAACCATATGTTGTCACCATTGTTGCCATATGTGACGACATGACAGCACAGAATGTCATTTATTGGAGTTGGTAAAGGAATTCGTTTCTCAAGTATTTGTAATAAAAAAGCTCGTGAAATATTTTTCTAAATTCGGCTTTCCGCTAAATCATGCGTCGGAAAAATGTCGAAACATTTTTGAAACTTTCAAATAAACTCCATTGCTTTTACTACATACTAAAGACCTGCATAATTTGAAGGCGTGTTTGATTTTTGATTTGCTCTCTTTCTTGTTTGATTCTCCTCTTTCCTTCCAAGTATTTAGTCTTCGGGTTCTAACAGACTCATGATATATTTTATGGAAATTAATGGCAGAGGGAACTCCTTTTTATTGCAGCGAATATAACCAGACAGGTGGTCAAACAAAACCTCGAGAAACTTTTCACATGAGTAACAAGGACAAGTTTTTCCATGTGTTTTTCAACTTATAACAAACTGTGCATAAAATTGAAAAAATAAGTACATTTTGTTGTTGGTTTCTTTTTTTTATTCTAAATTAAATGATTTTTTCTCCATTATAGTAAATTTATTAACTATAACTATTTGCCAGCAGTTATTGGAAAGATGCGACAGAAATAATTGTGAAAAGTTTTCACAAATTGTTTTGTTTCACCCTTAAGACTAAAAGTTTCTCAATACGAGAAATAGGGAAACTCGTGTAGTTGCACTATTTCGGTTGTTCTTCGCCATACAATGATTCCTCTTTTGCAAAAAATATGTGGCATGTAGCAGGATCTGGCAGCATCTTTTAGTAATGCCAGAAAAAAAAAACAGAATTTGCAGCTGTAGTGTTAACACAAACAATGTGGCAGCATTTTTTTGGTAGTGCCAGTAAAAAAAAAAACTCAATCTTGAGCTGTAGTTTCATCACAAAAAAAAAATAGTTTTTAGGGTGCCAAGAATACTTTATGGTGCGGCTCATTCTCTCTTACGCCAATCTAAAGTTATTCGTTCTTTTACTTTAGTCTTGGTTTACCAGACCGACCCACTCGCTCAACATGTGCTGACGGCTTTGTTGCCTTAAAATAAATATAAATGTAACATATATTTATTTTTTATGCAAATGAGAAATGGTTTATTTGGTTTTGACCTGCGTCTGACAGGCGGAACAATGAAATTGCAAAACGAGCAATTCTGCAACTTTTCACTTAATAAAAATCAAAAGCAAAGTGCGCAATTCGTAGATGGTGAAATAACATGTGTATTTTTGTTTGACTAACAAACTTTCATCAATGTCAAATACAGGTTGCACACCGAAACTTTTGAATGGAACAGTTTTACACGCCCTCTGCTGTTGTATTACTTTTTTTACGGCTAAACATTTTAAAACGAAGATAAGAAAATATTATCTAAATTAAATGAAATTTGACTATTCTGTTTAATATTTTAAACAAGATTTGTGTTAAAATGTTTTTAATCAAGAAGGAAAATAATTAGCAAATATAAAATGTCTAATTTAGACATATAAACTGTTTTGTGGTGTGTGTGATGGAAATCGAGGGCTTGACCATATTCGACAGCTGATAACGAACGCACATATTAATCAAACCAGAGTGGCTGTCATTTCGTTTTCCACTATTTATTTATTGTTAATAAGGGGTTATGGAGTACAAAAGAGCCAGTTTGGTGTCTGTATGACAGCAACTGTCACAGGGCTGAAAACTTTTTCAACCGGTATTTTAACTTGATGCGGATATTAAAGACGTGATGTGGTTTGTTGACAAGAGTTCAAACATAAAACGTCATAAAAACTGTGATATATATTCTTTACTGCGCTAGACCCGTTGCTCAACGAAGAATTTGCATTTCAAATCAGTTATCGATAATATGAACTGTCCAGTCACATAATCGTTGACAGCCATAATTGAAGCTTTTTTTAGCTTTTAAAAAAAATGTCTTATATTTTATATTTTTAATCGGTTTTCTTCTGGCAACCACAAAGTTGGCCTAGATTGAAAAAGAGTTACTGATGGCCACACATCTGAGACATCATGACGTCACGTTACACAGTCAATCTCTCACTCTCTTGTAATGACCTTTCCCAACAACACTTTTCATAAAGGCTTTGACTCTTCAAAGAAATCTATTGTCAGTAGCCTCAATTTATGGGCCTTTGTTTTCCTTTTAAAATAATTATTTTGCTTAAGAATTTAATGAGAATTTTTTTTTTTTTTTGGCTCAAGTTCATGTATTTTGGTGAAGTGAGTTTTGAATTTTTATATTCACACTTTAGTTGTGTGTGTGTGTGTGTGTGTGTAGTTATTTATTTTATATTTAAACAGTTTGGATGTACCTTTTTTTTTCTTAAATAATATTTGTCCTCAGTCAACACAAAGCTGCCGTATTTGAGGAGCAAAAGAAAACAAACAAAATTGTACAAATTATGTCGTTTTTTTATTTGTTGAACACAAAAAGAAAAATTTGTTTTTGCCATAAAGATAATGATGGGCATTTCTTTTTAAGTCCTATTTTGCCAGATAAGCTTGATAATCGGTTCTCAGATCGTTCCTGGTTTCATGCTGAATAATTTTTTTTTTCAATGATAACAAAAGCCAAAAAGGTAGAAAAAGGAGACAATTCAAATTAGCAATAAGAAATTTCATGAATGAGTGCATGAATAATTGGCACTTCGATAGTCGTTGGACCATTGTGCTAGCTCTTCTCTGCCAGAGCTTAATACGTTAAGGAACCGGGCCAGGTCCTTGAATGGCAGTGTTGGCAAGTCCTGTTCACCACCCATCATGTAGGCGTGAGGTAGTCCTTGTCCAGGGTCATGCTGTTGGCAATTGCGTGTTCCATTGAAATGAAAAATTAAATAAAAAAGAAAATATTGTTGAGGGGGACACCAACAGTTTCACGGCTGGCAAAACATTAAAATACATGTTTTTATTTTACTTTGCATCTGTATGTATTTCGTTGACTACCGGACGTTCTTTTTGTTATTGTTGTTTTCTAAACGAACTCTGTCGATTGCCCGACAACTTGTGCTTCAACTACCTGATTCTTTATTGTGGTTTGTAGCACTAAAAACTATTAAATGTCAGCTGGTAGAAAATCTGCTCACATCACAAAAAACTTAATTATAAAATTCTTTATAAAACTCTTAAATTACTGTTAATGAATTTTTGATATTAACTGCTACTATTCCCATTTCATAATTTTGTTTTATAACTGAAATGTTGTGCATAACCTTGATAATATTTCTGTTAGATAATGACGCCAACATGCAACCTACAATCTTTTGCAGCAACACATTTCTTATTTCTTATTTCGACTTGCATTTCCTAGACTTGTTGGCTGCTAGAACGGCAATAATTTTCCAAAACAAAAACAACAAACCTTAACCACTTGAGCGGCAACTAAAGTGTTGTGCCACAAATCAAGAAATGAAGCAAAATAATTTTGAAAAACAACTGAAGAGGAGGGTAGAAAGTGATAATGGGAAATTGAGTTAATTAAATTATATTAATGTGCAACTTATAGCGTTATTTATTATGAGACGAAAATAAATATTTAGAATATTTCAGTTAAATAAATGACATAAACATTAAACAGAAGAATAATTTAAAGAAACAGTTTTCAGCTGTGATTTGCTGTAGATACGGCGGTCACATGTCTTCAAATTACATGATTTGGATACATTTAACAAGACTGCAACAATTAACTGAATTAAATAAATTAAATGAAGTTTGGTTCGCACAGCTCGTCCACTTTACTGGCAAAGGAATCGCATGACCCACAACTTGCCATCCGTATTTGCCATCATGTTGAACGAAAATTTATAACTTTGCTGAACACCAACTTGATTTATATAGTGATTTGACACAACAGGCAGTGAATTATTTAGTTTAGGGATGTTTGGATATGGACGGCAGCTAATCTGTCCTGGTATATGGAATATGTTTAAAGCATTGGGACCCTCTAACTCGCTTAGATTATTTTCCACTTCAATTAACTAGTTTAGGTTTCAATGCCATATTCATTGTCCTGATAAAATCATGTTCCTTTGATTTGCTGAATCAGTTTGACGTTGCAGGTCACTTAACAGCCCTTTATTGCTTTTTTTTAGAAGTTCTTTATATATATTTATATGTGTGTACACTTTTATTAAAGGTTCTTCATTTCACTTAACCAGAATTCTTATCAAAGGCTTTGAGTTTTAAGGACTCTGTTATTTTCACCCTTAATTTTTCTAATTGCATTTCTGCCATAATTCATATATGTCTGTATGTACTCGCGTATAAGTAAATGACTTTCTTTTGTTGGGCGAACAGAAAACAAAGTCCTTGCGCATTGTTTGGCAAATAGCTTTTTGGAGTACAGTTTCTACTTTAAGATGCATTTAGAATTTAGCTGCAGCACAACAGCGCCCTTAGACTTTAATTTGTGGGATAACAACACCTTGAGTATTTATGCATCCCTTTTGTTTGGTTTGTTGTCGTCATTAAGGCATTTGCCAAGGAAATGGTTTTTTATTCTCATATTTACAGACATACACCCAGACATACATACATACATATATAGAAGTACTAAAGCTCTGTAACACTGTAAACGAGTATGTACTTGCAACGCTCTTGCAATGACGATGGTTAACCGATTGAGTGCTGGCGGGGCTATAACGTGTAACCCTAAGAAACAGGTCAGACAATTTACAAAATTGTTTAATCGAATGATATACAAAAGAATAAAAAAGAAAATAAAAAGAAATACGAAATGTCTTAGCGCTGATGTTTTGTAACATTAATACAGGTGTTTTTTTTAGAGGTATAGAACTTCGAATTGAAATAAAACACAAGAAAATCGTTTTAATGTCTATCAATTTGGCTTTATTGGAAGGATAATTTTATGCCATTAATGTTTAAATATGATTTCGGGCATGTGGCCGCCGCGGCTGGCTCGAATAAAGCCAATTCTACAGGTCCAATTTTCAACCACTTTTTCGAGCATATGGGGCCGTATGTTGGCAATAACGCCACGAATGTTGGCTTCCAAGTCCCCTAACGTTTCTGGTTTGTTGGCGTAGACGAGCGACTTCACATATCGCCAAAGAAAATAATCCAATGGTGTCAAATCACACGATCCATGGTTAACCGAATTAATTGCTCTGATGGACGATTATGTCGACCATAAAATGGACGGAGCTTGCGGTAAACTTCGCGAACTGAACCATTATTTTCGAAATAAATTTGCACGATTTGCAAGCGTTGTTCTTTTGTCAACCTGTTCATGATGAAATGGCAAACCAAACTAAATATTAATCACTTGACAGCTGACAAAATGGCCGCCAGTTAAAAAAGTGATGCCAACTTAAAGTTCTATACCTCAAAAAAAAAAAAACACCCAATACTAAGACAAGTTTCAGCGTTTTCGATCACGTTATATTGTATATAATGAACGGCATCAATGGAATGATGTAACGCCATCACAGCACTGCACTATGGCGTCAAAAGACGTTTTTAAAATTTTTGAAGTTCATGCCAACATTAACGTTTGAAGTTTTTAAGCAGGACATGTTGTGGTTAAAACAAAGTATTACAAAAACTTATAAATTGCCAGGCTGCTGGACACCCTCCTGACTGATATACAATCAGCTGTTCTTGATTGTTTTTATGGCAGTTGTTTTGTTTTTTTTTTTGCTTCAAACTATTTTCTTACGGTGAAAGCAAAAATGTTGTATAAAACGAAGTATGTGATACTTTTGTTTAGGAATTTTGCTTTCAATTGGAAAGTGATTACATTCCTACAGATATCGATAAAAACACACACACACACATGGATTACAGCATATTCTTTGGTTATCAATAAATGTTTGATGATAAATGAGATGTAATTTCTTGTGCCTTTATGTCTATTTGAGGCATTATCGTTCAATATTGTAATAATTTGGCCTTTTACATATATATGTAAGTTGTTGTTGGAAAAACAGCTTTTCTGACCACAGCTGCTTCTCAAATTGATTATGTTTTGCGCTTTTGTAATTATATAGTATAACCATATTTTTATATTAAAATAATATAATAGCCATTTGATAATTTCTTTTCAGCGTGGCAAATCTGCTATAAAGCAAAATGTGGCAGAGACTTGAAATCGCCACAATTAGTTATAAAACTTATTTGGTTTTGTGGCAACCCACCCAAGGTGACAGCCCACGATAATAATCAGTTGATCTGGCAACGCATATATGATTTATTATATTTTAGTTTTCTGATGCAATAAGTTATGTTGTGTTACGTTTTGGATAATAGATAAATAATTCGAGAATATAAATAGTTCATTTGAATATATCTTCTTAATCTGGTAGAATCCTGGGGTGTTACATTGGCGACGAGGTAAATATGGGGGGAAATAAAAGCGAGTGTGGAAAAAATTTTTTTTTGAAAGGGAAAGTCTGCAAAGAGGATCGAATTAATGAATTAATACACACAAATGATTTCATTATTGATTTCAGATTGCCAGTTAGGCAAATAAATTCTGTGTTCTAGTTCAAGGAACTAGAATAAGAACAAGCACGAGCGAGGTGTACAAAATCTGTGTTCCAATTTGGAAAATCCATTTGGAATAAGATCTGGGCCAGTTGGGCAAATGAAGTACAAATAAAAGTACAAGACGATCAGTCGTAAGTTGAAATATTATGTCGACCTGACAGTGATTGTATTTAAACATGTTGTTTGTTTAGGAAACAATAACATTGATTCCGAACATGAATGAAACAAATGGAATTAGGCCATTTCTTTGTGAAGCGATTGACAAGTCGCTTATTCGTACTGAATGGGAAAGGTGGCTAAGGGCATTCACTTTCTACATTCAGGCGGAAGAAATATCAGATGCGGTCAAGAAAAAAAATAAACTTTTACATTATGGTGGAACTCAACTGCAGGAAGTTGCACATAACATTCCAGGTGCACTTACTTGTGGGGAAAAAGACGATGCCTATAAAATGTTAGTTGACAAATTGACTGACTATTTTTCCCCAGAAAGAAATTCAACATTTGAGAGGCATTTGTTTCGATCACTTAAGACAGAGTCGGGTGAAACCTTTAATAAATTCTTATTGAGGACGAGGCAACAGGCTTCAAGGTGTGTGTTTGGTGAAACAAAGACTGATATTCTGGAAATCAGCATCAAAGATAAATTGATTGACTCATGGGCATCTGCGGATTTGAAAAAGAGGTTATTGGAAAAGGAGCACTCCTTAAAGGAAATTATTGAAATTTGCCAAGTCCATGAGCAAATTAATGCTCAGTCAAAATCAATGGAGGCTCCAAGTACAACTGTTGAAATCAATAAAATTGCAAATAACTGCGAATGTTTTAGATGTGGACAAAACAGTCATGACGGAAACAGTGTAGATTGTCCAGCCAGGAAAATGAAATGCAACAAATGTGGCCTGGTGGGACATTACGCCCGTAAATGCCGTACTGTTTCAAACAAACGGAAATTTTCTTCATTTGATAACAGAAATCCAAAGCGCCGAGATTTTGGTTATTCCAAGATAAGATATATTGATGGCCAATCCAAATCAAATGATGACTGCTGTTTTAAAATATTTGATAAAGGAGAATCCGCGATTGAGGTAATACCGTGTTTTGTAGGTGGTAAGAAGATAAGTATGTTGATAGATTCCGGATCAAAATACAACCTCTTGTGTGAAGATGATTGGTATTTGTTGAAGACCAAAAAAGCAGTCATGTGGAATACTCGATTTAAATCAGAGCACCAATTCAGGGCATACGCTGGAAACGTGCCACTTACGATAAAAGCAGTTTTTGAAGCTGTTATTGGGCTTGAGGAAAGTTCTAATTTGATTTCAACATTTTACGTTATTGATCGAGGCGAGCAATCATTGCTGGGTAAAGATACTGCCATCAGATTGGGTGTATTGAAGTTGGGTATAGGCATCAATCATGTGGAAAGATTGAAACCTTTCAATAAAATTGCTGGGATTAAAGTAAGCTTATCCGTCGACACCTCCATAAAACCGATTCAACAACCTTTGCGTAGGGTGCCAGCTGCTATTGAGGATAAGGTTGAAGCGAAACTAAATGAGGCATTAGCTTTGGATGTAATTGAACCGGTTGTTGGGCCGAGCGCGTGGATATCTCCAGTGGTCGTTGTCTTCAAAGAAAATGGAGACATTCGGCTATGTATTGATATGAGACGTGCAAATGCGGCAATTTTAAGGGAAAAATATCCCCTGCCAACTTTCGACAGTTTTATGACGAGATTGCAGGGAGCAATATTCTTTTCAAGGCTTGATTTAAAAAATGCCTATCATCAATTGGAGCTTGAAGAGGAAAGTCGATATATAACAACATTTATAACTTCAAAAGGCTTATTTAGATATAAAAGGCTGTTATTTGGGGTGAATTCAGCTCCGGAAATATTCCAAAAGACTATGGAAAATATTTTGGCTCCATGTAAAAATGCATTAAACTATTTGGATGACATAATAGTCTTCGGCGCAACTGAAAAGGAACATGATAAACACTTGGAAGATGTTCTTACCGTATTTAAGAGCTTTAATGTAGCCATAAATAAAGACAAATGCTTATGGAAGGTACATAGGCTAAAATTTTTAGGCCATATTCTATCGTCAGATGGCATAAGCGCTGATCCGAACAAAATCGATAGTGTTTTGAATTTTCGAGCCCCAAACACCCGTGAGGAAACTCGGAGTTTTCTGGGTCTAGTAACCTATTTGGGAAAATTTATACCAGATTTGAGTGATCTAGTTGAACCTTTAAGAGCGACCATAAAAGCCAATGAAAAATTTATATGGTCCACTAGACAGAATGATGCATTTACAAAACTCAAGGAAAAGTTGGCGGAGCTTCCAACACTAACTTATTTTTCACCAAAACGACGAACAAGATTGATTGCTGACGCAAGTCCTGTAGCTTTGGGAGCGGTCCTCATTCAATTCACTGACGATACTCCGTTTGTTGTGTCTTTTGCCAGTAAAGCGCTTTCCGAAGTTGAGCGTCGCTACTCACAAACGGAAAAAGAAAGTCTCGCTCTGGTGTGGGCTGTAGAGAGGTTTTACTACTACTTAGCAGGAATCCAATTTGAGCTAGAAACAGATCACAAGCCCCTTGAAGCTATTTTTAAACCGACATCTAAGCCGCCGGCTCGTATCGAACGTTGGGTGTTACGACTGCAGTCGTTTAACTACAAAATTATTTACAAAGCAGGAAAGCATAATATTGCAGACTCGCTATCCAGACTCTGCAATGTGAATACAGCTGTTACTTTTGACAAGCCATGCGAATTCAGCATTTGTTCTATCATAGGAAATTCAGTTCCGCGAGCGTTAACAGTTTTGGAAATTGTACACCATAATAGCAAAGATGACGAACTGATGATGGCAGTAGAATGTATAAATACCGACAACTGGGGTACAGCAACTAAGAACAGGTATTATCCATTTCGATTTGAGCTCAGTATTTTGGGGAATTTGTTGCTAAGAGGAACAAGACTCGTGATTCCAGGAAGCCTGAGACAACAAGTGCTAGATCTGGCGCACGAAGGCCATCCAGGTGAAACCGTAATGAAGCGCAGAATTCGAGCAAAGATTTGGTGGCCGTTGGTCGATCGAGATGTAGAGAAATACGTTAAGAGCTGTCGTGAATGTATGTTGGTATCTCGACCGATACCACCTGCGCCTATGAATAGACGGACCATGCCGGATAGTCCCTGGGCTTGTGTAGCAATGGACTTATTGGGTCCGTTGCCAAATCACGATTTTGTATTTGTAATAATTGATTACTATTCGCGATACCATGAACTTAAATTTATAAGGAAGATAACATCAACAGGAATTATTGACTTTCTCGAGGAAATATTTGCCCGACATGGATATCCGAGATCAATAACAGCTGATAATGGTCGCCAATTCATAAGCGAGGAATTCAAGGCATTTTGCAACACCAATAATATTGAATTGATGACATCACCGCCTTATTGGCCCCAAGCCAATGGAGAGGTCGAAAACTTGAACCGCTCTCTGGTAAAACGTCTTCAAATTGCTCACTCGCAGGGTTTGGACTATAAAAGAGAGATTCGTAGGTTTACACTCATGTACAACGTCACCCCGCATGGTACAACTGGGAAAGCTCCATCGGAACTTATTTTTAATCGGGTTATTAGAGATAAGATTCCATCGCTGAATGACGTTGAAGAGCATGTTATCGACTCTGAAGCCAGAGACAATGACATTGCTAATAAAGAAAAAGGGAAACAAAGAGCCGATTCTGACAGAAACGCCATCGATTGTGACATCAAAGTTGGGGATAAGGTACTACTCAGAAATACTCTTCACAGTAATAAATTATCTACAACATTTGGAAAAACTGAATATGAAGTAACTGATAGGAAGGGAAATGATGTCGTAATATCAGGAGAAGGCAGTGTGTATCGTAGAAACATTACTCATGTTAAGAAAGTTCCAGCTGATTCACCGCTGCCATCTTTAGCCAAACCTAATAGGACTTCGGTTGAAAATTCAGAACATCTCGAACATCAACAAGACATGGATTCCGCCAATAGTCGTCGTGCCGGTAATGAGCTGTCACCGGAAGTACCATCAACATCACAGAATATCGATCCGGATGGACCCAGGCCTAAAGTGACGTTGAAGCTTAAAAATATAGGAGGGATGTGGCAACCCACCCAAGGTGACAGCCCACGATAATAATCAGTTGATCTGGCAACGCATATATGATTTATTATATTTTAGTTTTCTGATGCAATAAGTTATGTTGTGTTACGTTTTGGATAATAGATAAATAATTCGAGAATATAAATAGTTCATTTGAATATATCTTCTTAATCTGGTAGAATCCTGGGGTGTTACAGGTTTGATAAAATTTTTAATTGAATTATACAAGCCTTCTCCATGACACCAGTCACGGCCAAAAACGTCTTGAGTCACACTTCTTTCTCTTCAATTGTACTGTTTCTAATACTATTTCTTAACAAAACCAAACAATTTTGAATACCATTAATCGTGTTTACATGATTTCGAAAATCAAAGTAAAATAAATAATGAATTGAAAGTTGTCGATCTCCATGGCAAGGCCGATCAAAGTTCGAAGTCAACTATAACTTAAGCTCGTGAGCAAATTGTATTAAATTCTGGGAAATTTTATTATCCATAATTCTACAAACACAAAAATCCTTTCTATCATTTTTTTGTTTATAAAAATGAATTATTATTTAAACATATATGTATGTGTGTGTGTGTATAGCGCGCAAAAAAAATGTAAAAAAAACCTCAATATTATGCACATAATTTGTTTTTCAGGCAGAAGATTTCATAACGTTGTTACAAGCCTGTACAACAAAAGTAATTTATAATTATTGCATAAAAAATGTCATAGAAAGAGGACAGAGTTGCTTTGAACGTACTCGTACGCTTTTGTGCGCGCGTGTGTGTGTGTGTATGTGTGTGTGTGTGTGCTTGTGTGCTTGTGTGTTTGTAGCAACATACTTGAGGGAACCAGGTACTCGGGTGTGAGTTTTACACAATACAATAGATTTAATTAAATTCATGGAAAGAGTCATGTGGTGTTTTATTTGTTTTTTTTTTCTTATACGACTTAAAAGAAAGGAGTTTAACAAGCATTAAAATTTGCACACGATTTGCAACGAGGGCGAATTTGAAAGTGGTTTAAAAATGCTATTTAAGCAGATGGAAAATTTTGAAAATAAATACAAATACTTGCAATTTCAATAAACCAGAATTATTTTGAATTTTTTCAAATGAGCTCACAATTGCCTGACTTGAGTGCTTCAGTGCTTGCTTCTAGGATACAATAAAACGTTGTCGCTGTATGTGAGAATGCGCAGGAGAATCTAAGGCCAGATCTGCCGTTTTGCAGAGTACAGACACCAACAACTGACGCAGCAGTTCCGAATCTGTGCATTTCAGGTTGGCAAAGCCATCGCCGTCGATATTAAATCACAGATCTATAATTACAAATTATAGCGGTCGCAGCGCCAACATTAGTCCTGCCATTGGCCAAACTGTGTTAGATTTCTGCCCTACAGACATTTTGTACAAGTGCTGCTCAGTGAAACCAAGGCCTGCATTTCGCCGATCATTAAATTTTATGTGAAGAAGTGTTCAGCAATTAATGCCTTATAGCTTTCGATTCTTTCTACCCAGCCCGACTTTGTGACTTGTCCAACCACCCTCGTTCCTCTCCAAACTGGAAAATATGTTTGTAAATTCCTTGTAAAGTACACGCCATATCCGGCATTGTTCTAGGAACTGTGATTTGTGCTGTTCAGCGCTTTTATTATTCAGCTTTTGTTTAAAGCATTTTGTTACTTCTCTCAGTCTTCGTTGTAATTGTTAAAAGCCATTTTTAAAATTCGAAACAATTTTGTTAGCATTAAGTATTCCCTACAAGAATTTTAGAGTTTGAAGGCAGCATGTGTGTGAGTTGTGTTCCATTCTCTAATTTTATTTTTCGCTTTTGTTTAAGACGAATATTTTACATTGTTTGCCGGAGCCGGTCACCAGCCATCAATTCCATTCCGTTCACATACAAACGCAACATCTGAGGCATTAGCGTTTCTAACATGTTGGCAACAAAAAACCGTTCACTGTTTTTTCCAACAGTTTTTGCTTCTGGTTTTGTTTTTGTTTCTGGTTCTGGTTCTGGTTCTTTTGTGTTGATTTCCCTGGTTGACTTTATGCAACAAACGGCCATCAGTCAAGTGTTTTTGTATGTGAATTGAAAAACTAGAATTCCATTTGAGTGGTTGTTTTTTCGTCCTTTGTCTCTTCAGACCGTTATACAATCAGGGCTGTACATGTGTGTGTGTGTCTGTGTGTGTGTGTGTGTATGTGTGTGTGTGCGAGTGTGTGATGGCAAACATTCATATTTTATTTCATATTAATGGATTGGAATTGACATAAAATTATTTTATGGTTGGCTGAACATCGAGCAAAAGAGAAAAGATTTTTTGAGTTGTTTGTTTTTGTGAGAACAAAACGAACGAACGATTTCAGTTCAATTGCATTAAATATGCAAAGAAGTTTGCAAAAAGTACAGCCACAAAAAGTGAAATGGAAAAGTGAATTTAATTAAACTCTGCCAGGAAGAAGGTTTTCTTTAATTAAAAATCACAATAAAAAATAAACATTTTTCCTGGGAATTTGTAACAAAAATCTGTTGAATTCCACAAAAAAAAAAACAGAAAAAAAACTCACACTGTTAAATTAATTCTTTAAGATTACGTTTATCCTTAATGGCAGGTTAAAGTTTTAAAAAAAGGAGGGCAGCTTTTAGACGCCATGCACTTCTGCTGGCATCGGTCTAATCTGTTGTTTATAATACAGTTCCGAAGGCGAAAGTGCCAGGACAAGTTATACATTGGAGCAGCGCCTTTAAATGATAAAACTTTATTATCAAATTGAGTGTTAGCGCGGAGATGGTGTGTATTCTTCTTCGTCTTTTTTAAAGGACTTTGGTGGGGTTCATATCGAGATTTTAAAATTGATTTACTTCAGCACCGGCCATTATGATACAACCTAATGGTGGCTTATCAGGTTCTCATGTGTTAACAACAACACAGAACACAAACTTCTTGCTGGAGAGCTTTCTTATCCCTTATGCCGATCGTTCCCTAGACAGTAAAGAGGAAGACTAGGCCCTTGAGTTGGTAGGTCGAAAAGGTCCAGGGACATCAGATCTTAAAAAGACTTGACAGACATTCTATAGCATTTTGTTTGTCTACAGAAACAGCCATAATTTTTGATCGGAATCGAACCTGGGGTCTGTGGACTGTTGGTGGAAAACTCCACCAGCTCAGCCCTAGAGCTATTTCCTCGTAGCTCCTGCCAAGATGCTATGATCTCACAGTGAATTATTCCCAGGGCTAAGCTTGCCAAACGCTCACTACGCCCCTTGAAGCGTGAAAAGTTGGCCTGCTTAATTCCTCCCGCCAGCAATTCTTGGCACTAAGCAGGTCAGGTGTTAACTAGACTTTGTCACATTTGAAAGCTGCTTCGTTTGCGGCATTTTCTTTGCTATCAACTTTAATGTACGTTTATAAATACATTAATAACTTTTGAACTAAATGTGTTTGTTTTACACTTTGTTTGTTTCAAACGTATGCATGTGTGTACATATATGTATATCAGTCACGTTCGACATCAGCGTGACACACATACGTTCGTGCATTCGCGTGTATGCGTGTTTTTCGAATGAATCTAAGACATTGTCATTAACATTTCTAATAACAGAAATAAAATTCAAATTTTACGGCAATTAAGGCCGAACAACTTTTAGTAGCGGCATCAATTTCAGCAACAACAACAAAAAAAGTCAACTGTCAAAACAAGCACAAAACTCTATAAACATGTTAATTATACAATACAGATAAAATGTGTGTAAATTCAAATATCGGCAAGTCGTTATCAAAGGACTAATTTAAAAAGGAAATAGATATTAAAATTATAGCACATTTTTATTTTTAAATTTAATGGGCCAATAATTTGAAACAGAAAAGTTTAAGTGCTCACAAAAATAAACCTAAATGTTTTCGCGTGTTCTGGTCTTGTTTAAAATTTATAGGCAAATGTTCAAATGAAATGGCCATAAACAACATTTACTCGATCATATCAAGAATGTGTTAATTTGCTTTTATATAGTATATTAAGGGATTAACACATTTGATGGCGCTTAGCAAAACGGAAGTACAACAGCGCTAAAACGGATGTTGAGGGCCGTTCAATCAACCAACGACAGTAATAAAATTCTTATATTTCTTATTCTGAATGTACAAAAACTTGGCAACAAATTGCAGCCATAAACAACATTTTAGTTAAAAATTAATTTTTTTTTTGCTGTTAAATTTAATTTTATTTTATTCAGTTTTAATGAATTATTTTTATACTACATTAAATTTTCGTTTCAGCTTTAATTTCTTTGTCGCTTCAAATGTAATTTTTATTTACATTTATTGTGTCCGTTTCACTTTCGCAGGATAAGAACTTATTTTATGCAACCTTTGCGTAGCCAAAGTTGTTGTTGTTGTCCGTGTGTGCTTTTGTCAAACTTCATTAAAGGCAAAAGTTATTAACAAGCCGACCCACCGACCATTCATGTTGGTCGCTGATGCTGGCAAAATCAGCATGTTGACATGTTATTTAAACTCTTCAAAAGTCTGATCATCAATATCGACATCATCATCATCATCATCATCATCATCATTGTTATTATTGGCTTCACACCCAAAAATATATGTACATACGTATGTAAGTTCTTCCTCCATAATAGACATGCATGCTTTAGCATGTTTACACCCAGCAAACATTATGCCTAAGGTTTGATTTAAAATACGTTCAATAATTCTCAACTGTGCAATTTAATTTAGTTTCTATTTGACTCTAATGGGTATATTCAAAAACCTTTGTAACGGGAGATGCTTTTAGACTTCTTACTGTGACGCTCGCTTTATTAATTTAAATATTCAGTTCAAACTTCAGCAACACAGAGATGTCAACATCAACACAATTTTAGATTATGACTGCTTTTGTTAGTTGGGTTCTTTTTGTAGCGATGCGTAGCCACATTCTGGGTTCAAGTGTCCATAATTTTTTCCATATCACTGCACATCCATTCAGCATCAACTTGTGCTTCTGCTACAGTGACTTGTAATAAGTGTTTTGTTTTGGTTCGCTATTGTTTTTGTTATTGTTGTTTTTGTGTTTCCAATATCATCGGCAATACAATGTAATTTTGTGTAGCTTTAAACCCAGGGAAAATGTTTTGGAAAATTTATAAATTTAAGTCTTTGAGGGGCAAAAATGAAGAGTGATACCATTTTATTTGGAAGGGTGGGGGGGGGGGGGCTGTGCAAATCAATAATGCTGCCATTATGCCAAACGGCCCACATAACACCAGAAGTTGCCATCTAGTAGTGACAACACTGGTGAGTTGTTGTTGAGTTCACGAAGGTCATACTCCCAATGGCCGATATATATAAATTTCGTAATCTATCAACTACTAACAGGAGACGTAATTGGTCTGAGCTTTTTAGCAACAGGTTCGTTAAAAGTGCCGCTTTTCACTCATCACAAGAAGTTGCCAGCCACCCACCAAGACACGTGTTGTTTGCTGCTGTTTGCATTGAGAAACTCAACCGCGGCATTAGCCCAGGTCCGAAGCTGCTGATGTAAATCAATTAAGTTATCTGAATTTAGTTCATTTCACTACATCAATTTATTGTTCTTATCTGGACAATAACTTACTATTACGGGTCAATCTCTGCCTCTTTGTCAAGGTATTTCTTAAACAAGATATTATCAAAATATTGTTCTAGAAAAAGATTAAAACTTTGTAAGATTTTTTCCTCGAGTGCAAACATAACTTTGAACTCAAATAGTTGCCTAATGCTTGCAGACCTCCTCCCTCCCTCGCCAAATGACAGCGAGTTGTTGGTGTTATTTAATACTTGTTGTCAATAAAGAGTGTCCTGTAAATGTTGCTTAGTTTATCGGACATAAACTATGAACAAACTGCTTAACAATGTAACACAGAGATTAAATGCTGAGCAAACAAGTTGATCAACAACTTTGCAACAAAAGTTTGGTCTTTCAATGTCTAAAGTAAAAGAAATTAACGACAGGAAGTTTCAGTTCGAAGGACAATCAACTAAAAACTCAGTTCAATTAAAAAAAAAAAAAAAAAACTAGAAAGGAAATTTTTAGAAATAAAATTCTTATTTTTTCTTAAATATTGTGCTGCATGTCACTAGAAATCGAATTTTTAATTTAAATTTAATGAATATTTGTTTAAGTACCTTTTGGGTTGACCTGCCCATTTCATGAGTTTGTTTACAAAAACGTTAAGCGCCATCAAGCGCATCTAAATCTCTAAAAGGTATTGAACCAGAACAAAGCAAATACGAGAATTTTCTAAACAAAGTTTAAGTACTGGTACGGGTACATACGAGGTCTGTTCAAAAGATAAGGTGAATTTTATTTAGCAGGTTTAGTTTGTGGGTGAGAAGCACCGGGGGGTGGCAGTGTTTTGCGTGTTCGGTGATTTTCTGCTGGCGCAAAAATTTTGTGTGAAAAATGGTATAAAGAGCTTAAAACCACTTGAACTGGCAACACTGGCCTAACGTGTTTGTGTGCTCTGACTTGGAAAAATGTTTCTAAGCAGAGCGAGAAGATGTGAATGATTGGGCATGAAGTGTGTGGCAGCGAAGTTCTGAGTTTTGAGCAATTTTGTTCCTAATATTCTAGCCAAAAACAACATCGTAGTCATGTCTGAGCCGCTGTGTTCATCAGATTTGAAGCCCTGTGACTTTTCCTGTACCCAAGATGGCAGAAACTCCTGAAAGGATGATGTTTTGCCACAATTGAAAGTACAAAAGGCGAATAGCTGAGAGAGTTCTAGGACATACCAAAAAGTGGACATCAGAAGTGCTTCCAGGAATGGAAAAAACCCTGGTACAAATGTATTATATTTGTGGCCCGCTACTTTGAGTGTAAAAATTAATATTCACCATTTCACCCTCGTACAGTCAGGAACACAAAACCATCTACTCACTCAATGTTATGTTTTCCCCAAAAATTTCTTTTGTTGTTTTTTTTATTTTCCACAGGACCTAAATCTCAAATAATAGACTTTCAAGTCTATTATTCAAGAGAGTTAAAATTTGGCTGGCAGGGTTGTATTGAAATCTGAAAATTTGTCTGCTGGTGGTGAAAGTTGCTCAATTTGCTGTGACTTAAGTTTTAAATTTGTCCTTCTGTCTACTCAAGCCTGCAAAAGGAAAAGTATTTAATACAGTTTGTTTTTGAAGTTATTAATTTAAAAAAAAACAACGGGACAACAATATCAATTTATTTTAATAGGAATTTCAACTTTTAGCTTATAATGTTTTGATTTTGCTTTTGTATTTTAAGGGTAAAGAAAAAACAAAAGAAAGGGTTAAATTTTAAAAGTATTAGAAAGGCAAAAGTTTAAAAAAATATTTGAAAACTGAAAACACCAACAGTTTTAGTCAAGAGAAATCAAACAAAACTTTTTAACTTTAAACAGGGGTGAAAAAGAGGTGGGAGGACGGTTGATGTGGAAATTTTTCATTGAGAGATCAAAAAAGTCACAACTGTCGATGATAACAATAAAAAAAAGTAAAACACCTTTTTTCGTCAGCACAGTTTCTCTTCTTGGCTTTATGGTCCTGATTGAAAATAATCTCATTTCCAGTGATGGCATTGTTTTTACCCTTTTGCTCTATATAATTCTCATATTTCAGTCCGCCGCTGGAACAGTTCTTTTGCCTCAAATGTGAAAAGTTAACAAATTGACGCTACAGGTCTACTTTTTTGCGTTGGTACATCGCTTAGTCTGCTCCATTGAAACAGCTGCACGAAATGGGGCAGAGTCGCAATTTTATTACTGTGTGGAAAAGTGAAGTAGTAAAAATTTGATAATATTTCTATATTATGACAATCGTGTAATACCAGCTCGAAACACTTGTGAGCACATTACTGCCGAGGTCGTTTTACAATATTCCCAAAATCAGCCTCAGTTCTTCAAACTAAATGTTCAATTGAAAATATTTTATATTTTACACAGCAAAAATATTGGGGCAGTTTTTCGTGGATTGAATTACAAATTTTATTAAATTCAGGCATGTAAACGGATTTCTTGCACTCAACGAATTTTTATTTTATATTAAAAATATTTTTATTGAACGAAATTCAGTACTTCAGCCTTGATAAAGGAAAAGAAAAGTTTCTGTTGAAGCAAACAGCCTATAGGAAAAGTCATCTTAATTCCTAAGCAAAAGTTTGTTTTTAATATTTTTAATTAAATAATTTGTCGAATTTTTGGACTTACAAATAAATTCTATTGAATCATCCAGCACTTTTGCTGCAAACCGAAAAGACTATGCTTTCAT
This sequence comes from Epicampocera succincta, assembly GCA_932526305.1. NCBI lineage: Eukaryota > Metazoa > Arthropoda > Insecta > Diptera > Tachinidae > Epicampocera > Epicampocera succincta. The sequence goes on along the minus strand of OW052035.1, from coordinate 5,916,692 downwards.
TTAAACATAAAATAATGTTCGTTGGGTTAACAAATGTTTATAGTGAAATGTTTTGAAATAATGCAATCTTGTCCGGAGAAATGAATCTTTATGATAAATTTTAATTTGTACTTCATATTGTGCAATACTTAACATTAGATTTCAATATTTATCTAGATAAAAGTAAATTAAAAAAAAAAATAGTGGCATTATATTCCTCACATTCTGGAAGGCAATAAAATATTCTCTTCGTGGCCAAAAATCATTTTAGAAAATGATTTAATCTTAGTAAAATAGTTACTTGCCATGTTGTGAACCGAACACTATTGTCTTCATGGAACAGCCACAAAATAGTGCTTATTTTGTGTAAGACAAAAAAAAGTACGTTTTGTTCTACCATTTCCCCATTTGACCGCAATGAACCCTTCGTTCCCAGGATTAATTAAAATAATTGTTTAAAAACACTATCAACGAACTTGAAGCAAAATTAAACTTGTTTACACTGTAAATTTTTAAAACAACAATTAGTTGCGTTGCATTGAAAACTGATGCTCAACTTAAACTTTAATAAAGACAAAAGTAAAATTTTTTCTTCATCTTTAATTATATTTAACATTTACCTTGACTTTCAGCAAAAATTATTTTATGTTCGAATTTTTTTCTTTTCATGTCTTTAGCTTCTCGTCTTGCTCTTCTACTTTTAGGATTCTAATTTTGCTACTTTTGCTTTTTCATGAAAACTATTGTAAAACTTGAGGAAATTTCCACATAAAAGAAGAAAGAACAACATTTAAAAAGTTTCTTTAGAAAGTAACAAAATTTTCAAGTATAAGGAAAACAGTGGGAAATATAATTTCAAGGCCATAAAAGAAAAGCAAAAAAAAAAAAAAAAGGACAACAAAAATGTTGGAATGTTGAATTGTTTCTGAAGCAAAAATTAACACAAAATTTAAATTATAACATCGAAAAAGTTTAGATATTTAAAGGATACAAAAAAGAGGAAAATTCCCCATTATAAAACTCTTTTAAAGGTTCTTCTGTAGAAGAGTTCGAGAGAGTTAGAGAAGAGGGGGATGGAGTAAGATATAAAAGAAAGGCATCCAGCGAAATAGAGAGTGTGCCGGAGGTTGGAGAGGGAGTGAAACCGGAAAAACTTATATATTAAAAGATCCAGACATTTTTATGAACTAAATTATGAAATAATAGTTTGTGGAAAAAAACGTATTGTATAATCGTGTGTTTAGGTCAAGTTAGAAGGCCCTTCTGTATATCCTGTTACGAGAAAATTGTTATGAAGAATCACTGAATCACGGCGAAGAGAAGTTGCTGAAGCTGTTGGCATTTCGGCTGGCTCGTGCCATGCAATTTTTTTCGGACATTTTGGGAGCGAAACGTATAACAGCCTTATTTTTGTGAAGAGACCTCGTACACGTACAGCAGCTCTATTTCAACTGAAGGATTTGGTGACTTTATGACTCAGTGGTCAATTGGAATCGCAGCCGTATATAAATTTTAATTGTCTTATTTAATGTTTTAGGGAATTGTTAAAAAACTACAGAGATCATATTCTGCTGTCTACGGCTCGATGACACTTAAATTTGAGGACGCTATCAGTTCACCCTGAATGATGATCTTCTTCATGCTGCACAATATTTTTGACACGCTATTTTCACTGCCTCATTTTTATTTAAAACCAATTAAAAATTAGGTCTAACAAAATTATCGATTACATTTTAACAAAATAACTTGAAATAAAATAAAATATTTGTTGAAATTTCTGCTCCAACGATTTGATGGGTGAAATTAATTGCGTACAACAAAACAAAACATGAAAGATATCAATTTCCGGTGAAAAAACTTTTCCATTTCAATGAATTGTTCAACGAATTTTTACCCTAAATGACAAATACTTGCATTTCTTTGATAATATTATTTATAATAGTATTTTCATTTATTTTTTTTTTTTTGAAATTTGCAATTAAGCTGTTAAAATTAATTTTATAACAATTGCAAAGAAAAAATATCTGTTGAAATTAAAATTGGTTTCAATTAAAAACAATTAGCGTTCAGTTTTTAATGGATTTTTATTTTTAAAGCAAGTAAATTACTTAATTATTTATGTGTATGTTTCTAAAAATGATGTACTTTAAGGTTTGTTGTAATTTTTTGTAAAAAAGTTCATTGTCATTGTTAAATAATTGATGTGAAAAAGACGTGGTTATGAACTTGTAGTGGAATTTTGTCATTTCTTGTCATCTGTCAGCTGGATTTTGTGCGACCGAGCACTTGCACAATTGCCATGTCATCGCCGAAATCGTGATTTGCTGCTAACTTTTGCCTCACGACAATGCAGATAACTCTGGGTGCCACCATACGAGATCTGGGAACCTTAAATGAGTGCAAAGACAGGTTTTGAGCCAAAATTTTCTATATAACAGTTATTTACGGTCCCTGCATCTAAATTCCTAGCAGACAGCTATTATTTAGCGTTTCTGTTTTTTTCTTTTGAAGTCTAATCTATTTGTACTGACTACTGAAACTACAATTATGTATCTACATGCAACTTTAAGTGAAAATTTTGCAAACATTATGGCACACAATTCAAGGAAACACAAAAGCAAAAGCCACATATAAACACTAAGAGGCAGGCTTTCGAAGGCACATGTTAAGCCCATAAGCCAAAGTCACAGAATAACGTACTCTCAAGTACAAACGTGCACGCACGCACACATACAATATACAAATAGGCAAACACTTTCCCACATCGAGGCAAACACTCACGCTCGCAAATATTAAACATCTTTAACGGCAACGGCAACGGCAAAGTCAGGCAAGTTGTTTGTTCTTAATACCTTTAAGCCCTGCTGGAGTAACAAAAGAGTTTGTGTCAGACTGTTATACAAGAAAGACGTTAACGAAGGCATATTTTACAGCTCAAATAATGAAAATATGCTCGTTTTACTTACAGCACACACACACACACACGCACGACTATGAGCGTATGAGCCAGAAGAAAACCTATACAAAAACACAGGCAAAGAAAGTCATGTTTTCTAATAGGATTTAAGGCGCAAAATACGAGTACGTTTAACATTTTCCAACAAGTTATTGAAATACATGCACACACACACACACACACACACACACACACACACACACACACACACACACACACACACACACACACACACACACACACACACACACACACATACACGTTACTTGTTTGCAGGCAAAGCGTGAAAAGATTGGCGAGTGACTGGTAGGACATTTGGCGGCAGAGTCTTTAAAAGCTTGTTTTTGTCTAGCAAAACAAATATATCAGCGACACATAATCACAGTTTACTTACATATTGTTTATCTCTCTCTCTCTCTCGCTCTTCAGCGATCAGATTAAATAAGTTTTCTCTTCTATTACAAAACGACTAACGGGACGCTTAGCAGAAGATTTATTTAAATGTTGGGTGAAAACTATGCCACTGGCTTATGGTGTAGATTGTAATATAAATTTATAGTTTTTTTTTAGGCAAAGACTTAAGCTTGAGATGTGACTATTGGGACACTGGTAAAAAAAACATATGCACGATATGTTTTGAGGATTGCAATATATACAATAGCTGTTAACAATATTTACCGGCGGATTTGTCGCGAGGGGAGAAATTCGTCGTTTCGTCGATGTTATATTTAGAAGGTTTGTTTTAATTTAAAAATGCCTAAATCTAAATGAAACACCCTGTACCGCAAAATATTTTAGTTTCATGCACTATTTCGATCCAAGTGCCTTTGAGTAGGGGCGTTACATCATAATATTTCTAGTAAATTCACACAGCCTTAAGTAATATCCTAGAAACTATTATCGGGATACGAAAGGTGGGCGTATCATCTTTCACCTGAAGGATATACTTATTTTGAATTACCTTCAAGAAAAGAAAACTACCATTTTATTTTTTTTTTGAAAAGAAGATTTTTGCTGAGCGCAATTCAATGTTCCCCTAAGAAAACGTAACTGGCTAATAATTTCCACAGCCCCGGGTTAAACGTTCCAGAGGATGGGCAGAAGAGTCTGTTTTGATTTATTTATTTATATGTTACAAAATAAAATCTTATGACATTTTGCCTCAAAGGCAAAAGACGTGAGCGAGTGAGTTGAAGATGGGACAAGTGAGTGCTGCATTTCCGCCCACGGAATAGAAAATCATATACTTCTATAAGACTATATGTGTGTATGTGTTTATGTATCGAAGATTTTGTTAGGATTTCCTTTTTTAAATTATACAATAAAATAAGTTAAATTTTTACTTTATTAATATATTTATTATTAACGAAAGAAAATTTTAAATTTTATGGTATAAAGAAAAAAAAAGAGAAATTGGTTTTTCAATTAAAGGGCGATTGATATATAACAAAATTTTCATTTTATTGGACATGAAATAAAATCTCGTTCATATTTTGATAAGACAAACGTTACCATAACAAGATGGCATTTACAATTCACCAGCATCGATTTGCGCCAAAAACCCTCTTCAATGAAAACTTTGTTTTCATTCTTCCTTGAAAATATCAAAATCAACGTAATAGAGTTATACGCAAACAATATTTCGAATATTAAATAAAGGTAAAAACAAATAATAAGACATGAAAGTTCTTGCTCCATATGCCACCAAAAACAAAGTATTTGTTGCTAATGTTAAAGCCTTTAAAACATTTCTGTAAAACATTTAATAATGCAACAATAACATTTTAAAAGCTGAACTTGCCAATTAGCTATTTATTAAACCACAAACGCACAACAGCAAATATTTCGAAAGATTAAAGGTTATCTTTCTTACTCAGTAGCAACAAAAAAGATTTTAAAACATTTCTGCGAATTGTTTAATTGTTCAGCAACAAAATCCAATAAACTTAAGATACTAAAACGCTTTTTATAAGGCCGCAAACGCACAACGTCAGATATTACAAAAGCTGGCCGGCCCATCTTACCACAAAAAACAGACGAAAAAGCAAACGAAATCTAATAACTGAATCATTTGGATTTTCAAAAACTTAAGTAAATAAAAAACCAACATTAATTATGACAATTAACACTGAAAATCAGTTTTACAATAATAGTAATTTAATTTTCTGTGCCATTAAATTAAAATCCGTTTTAAAGAGCAATAAGACAAAAAATGTTTCTACTTGAAATCCTTTTAAAGTTTTCGAGTGGTATATAATCCGGCCACAGAATATATATGCGACTGCTATTCCCATTACCACCTAATTATACCCAATCATAATAAAATGTGTTGAAGGACCGGCAAAAAAGTTAACTTTTTTCTTCTTGTATTTGCTGGCAAGCAGACAACACACATATTTTTAATTATAAAAGCACTAAAACGAAATCGTGCTTGTACTAAAACTAACACTTCATTTTCATTCATTACGTACCCTTCGTGTTGCCAATACAAAAACACGTTTGAACAGGTTGTTATGCCGTTATCAACACAGTCGAGCCATCAGCATCTAAACAAGCAACAATTAGTGTACGACCAGCACAAGGAGCAGCTCTGGTGTTTTACGAAAACGACGTTTGGTTTGTTAAGGGAATGTTTTCGAGAGATTGGTTTTCGACAACAAGTCAAAAAAGCTGAAGATTTCCAATACATTGCAGTCGATATTTATGATAGTAGTTCTACAAACAAATCTAGTCTTCATGTCATTAATGGCGCTACAAAACCATATAATATTTATATATATTACCAAAAGATATATAGAAACTATTAGTCGTTAGATTCCGAACGAGTCTTCGATTCCGAACCTGTGGGACAACGCAGTAGAGGACGCCCACGGAACCGATGGCGCACACAAGTGGAGAGGGACCTCAACCAACTTGGTGTGCAAAATTGGAGAACGCTGGCTAAAGACCGTGCCAGCTGGAAAACTTTGTTGGTTGAGGCCCAGGTTCACCACGGACTGTAGCGCCAAAAGAAGAAGAAGAAAGATTAGTCGTTAGTTCAGCAAAAAGTTTACTTTTCCTTCTGCCTCAATTTTGCTGTTAATTGGCCAGAACAGAGTGGCCGGTAAAATTGCAGTATATGTTTTTTAATGCAACAAAAAAAATCACCCTTTACACAAAGCGTTGGCAGAGAAGGGAGGGGTGTAAAACAGAACCAACCAACTAATGAAAAGTGTTGTTCTGATTTAATTATGACCATATTGTGTAGCAAGTGAATGATTAAGGACTTGCAACAAATAGAGTATTAGCAAGTTGCTTTACATCTAGACCGGAGAATAAATACGCAAACAAGTACTTAACACAAGTGTACAGACATCCATAATAACGAGTGCCAAGCGAGAAGTTTATTAAAACAATGCACGCATTCATTAATGATCAAAACAGAACTGCTGCGTCATGACCACAATTTTTCATATCTGCAATCTATTTTATTTTGACAGCTACTTTATTTTGCTCTCCCCTATAAATACTCAATTTATGAATAAAAAAAAAACAAAAAACCAAAAAAAAACAATGCGAAAAAATATAGAAACGAGAAAGAAAGAGATTAACTTTAAATATAAAATTGGAGTAAATTGACGGCGATGTTTCGCCATAATATCGGATTCTGAATAAAAATTGGCCAATTCGGGGCGATACCCAAGCATGTGCGGTTCAAGAGCTTCCTGTGCATACCGCACCAGTCTTGGATTAGTGAGAAGTCTTAGCACCTCGGAATTATTGGTCTATATTACTTTTAGAAAGACATTGACTGGGCCATCTCGACAGCTATAAGAGAAGATTTAGCAACTGCTTTTGATTAGCAGGCAAAAGAAGTGAAACGCAAAGACAGAATGATGCTACGGGCCGATTAGCCCAAGCCTGAGTTCTTGGGTGATTTAAGCTGGCCCTCTAAACCTTGTCAAGTTGTAAACCCATTTTATGCACCAGAATCATGAATAATTTGAGACTTGGGTGGAACAGCTGCGAGCAAATTCGTGGCAGATACTTGCGCCATATTATATTCCACAGATAATGATATGGATGCGCAGTTTAAAGAAGTAAAAAATGTCTATGACGTTCCAGACTCCATTTCATTTAAAATAGCAGTGGCCAATGCAACACTTTTTATAATCTTATGACATTTTTAAATTCAGCCAAAGGTGAATAAATTTACAAATAATGGCAGGGATCTGGTCCAGATGGGGCGGGCCTTCGCAATGCCAGGTTCGGCATTCATACTATCGATAAAAAATTAGTCTTCCTCTTATTTTCAAGGTCTTAAATCAATGGAAGTGTTAGCAAGTTCTGTTCTCCCAGCCTATAGGCCTGAAGTAGCCTGTATGTCGTGTAACCCAGAGCCACTCACTTGGTGGACAAGTGTTCCTTTGACTCCTGCAAGCGTAATTGTTAAATTTCACCATACTATTGCGACAACCCATTGTTATGACGAAGTTAAAGTGTACATTAAAATGGAAAAAAAATAAATGATTGTGATGACATTTATTATTATTTTAACAACCCTGAGTTGTATTAATTAATAGTCAATCTCATCAGATAAATGGTTAACAGATAATATGAAATATTAAAACATTAAAATAATATGAAATATTAAAACAACAATCAAACAAAACATGCCAAAGAGAAAGACAACGCAGCCACCAGCCAGTTTTTGGACATAAAAGTTTCATTTTAAATTAAGTCCTTTAATGTCCTTGTAGACTGATGATCACGCAAATAAAATAAAATACATGCGTTTTGCCGGCTTATAAATTTGATTTGCTTTCCTTTCCTTTGATTTTCCTTTGTTTTCTTCAAATATAGCCTAATATCATAATGGTGTGTTAATGATATAAGTTGTGGAAATTTTTAGGTAAAATTGATTTCTAATGTTTGTCAGTAGAAGAAGCCTTGAATTTGCCGTCGTCATGTTGCAAGTTAAATGAAACCTCCTTTTGTCGTCTATGGCGGAAACGAAAGTAATGAAATGAAAATGTTAAATAAAAAAAAAAACATGTTACAAAAAGATTCATTCAAAGGTCTTACATCCCTACAAATGCAAAGTTAGTGGAGTAGAGGGGCAAACCAGGAATGTATTTTAAAATTGTTGTAGGTTTCGAATTTTTCGCCCACATCACAAAACTGTTTTCTGTTAAAGGATGTGAAAACTTTTGAAACCTTAAATCGAATTCTCTGCACTAGTAGTAGGTTTTTTAAATCCCGTAAATAATAGGCCGCCTAAAGCTATGCAATACTTTAACATAAAATTGGGTCACAAAATGTAGGCTATACAAAACTCTTTTAAAATGCTTAACATTCTGACATAATATTGAATATTTCTGTTCTTATTGCGTCGTTCCAATCTTTGCTTCATTTTAGCTTTAAATTCTTACGAATGTGTTGTTTTCTTTACAATTCAATTTATTAACGCATCAGTGATTTCATTGTGGACTTGTTTTTCTTTACATCAAAATTTTTTTTTTGTTTTCCTGCAATTTGTTCTTTGGCCAAGAATGTTTCGGTACTTTTTTCTGTTGAAAGCAATAGGCGTTGGGGTAGTGTTTCAAAAGGGACTCTAACAAATGATGAAGGTTTTGCAATGGGGAAAAAGACCCAGAAAGAACAGCTCAACTGATACGATGTTGGATTATATTGATTTTATATTCTTAATAATTAGAAAGAAGGGTGAATGCAGTACGCAGCCTCACAGATTATGCAGGCGGTGAACTCCATTTCCGTGAGATGCCACACGAAAATGGAGTTCACTTCCGAATGAGATTTCGGTATTGATTTTATGCCAGCACCTGCCATGACGGCCTAATCTAGCAGTGGATCAACTTCACTTGAGTGAACTGGGTGGCAGTTCACTAGTGCCCCATGTGGTGGCATTTCTTATAATATGCTGCACGGCACAATCATTAAACCCTTGCTGAAGAGTTCTAATTATCTAATCTCTTCTGTTTCACAAATTCGCAGCAGGTAAGAGAAGACAAGTCATCTGTACAGTCCCCTCAATCTAGTTGCTTGCATAAAACAGACCTTTCGCAACACAACAGCACCTCGCAGAGTTTTCTTCTTCCTGCCATTTTAGGTTTAAATCACAACCAGAACGTTTCAGTCAAGGATTCGATCCAGAACGCCAAAAAGCATTCTGGGTTTCATCTCCTCCATACACACTTTTTCAAAATCGCTTGCAGATTCGAAAACAAAAAATCGGCCGCTTTTCTTTAATTTTCCTTTCGAAATAGTTTGTAGTTCAAATCAATTTTTAATATTTAAAACAATAACTTAAATTTAAAGAGTGTAAATTAAATTTTGGGTGTTTTTTTTTGTTTCTCACAAAAATAAACTCCAGCTTTACTCACAAGGGAATTAAAGTTTTTTCAAGCTAAAAGTTACAAATAGTTTCAACTTTATGTACGAGTGTTGTTGTGAAAATTTAAGGATATTAAAACAAATTGTTATCATTTTTTCGTACCTTTTTTAAACTGTTTTCCAGTAAAAAACATACTAAAGTAATTTGCTGCTGTATTGTCGCAATCGTGCGCAAAATTAAAATGAAAAAAGCCAAACAAAAAGGAAACTACAATGATAACAACGCAGAGATGCATTTGAATGTCCCAAGGGGCTTGTGGATGGCAACAACTAAATGAAAGTTTGTGTGAATCGGGTGGAGAAAAGAAAAGTGAATATTGAATTTTTTTTTCATGAATCTTACATTTTATGCTGTTCAAATAAATCGTTAGTTTTTTTTATTTTACTCCAAATGCATATTTTCCAGGCAATTAATTGAAAGTAGTCTGTTTATTAAAAGAACCGGTTGATTAATTGTGCAATTTAAAAGCAGGCCTTTGATTTGTCATGGCAGTCGAAAGAAAATAAGTTGATAATTTTTGATATTTTTCAAAATTTTATGAATCGAAAAATAATGCATTTCATTTTTTCACCGTTTCAGTTTTTCATAGAGTTGTGCATAAACCGGGTTGTTTGACATACTATTCTAAACAAACGGATTAATTAATTGTATAATTTAATATAAAGCAATTGGACCCCAGGAGGAAATAAATAATTTTTAAAATTTTTAAAAGAATTAGAAACCAAAAAACAAGCGGTTGAAAACCCGGTTTAATTTAACTCAAAAAGCAGTGTGTCAAAAAACCTGAAACCGTTCATAAAAAAAACTGTTTAAAACTCAGTTTAACAACCGGTTAAAAACCGGTTCACAAACCGATAAAAGCAGTGTATCGAAAAATCTGAAAATATTTTTTTAGAAAACAAAAACAATTTAAAAATTGGCTAATAAGCGGTTTTGAAAATGCATAAAAACCGGTTCAGAATTTTTTTAAAACCTGTTCAAAACCCTTTTAAAAAAATTTTTAAAAAACACTGTAGAAATGGAAAAAATAGTTTTTTGTATAGTTCGAACACCAGTTCTCTTCTCTGGTTATATTTTTGCCACATTTTGAGTTTTAATAAATATCCTTTAAACGTTTCCTTTTGCTGGAAACTCTAATACAAAAAAAAATATTTCTAGAATCATCCTATTTTCTTTATTTAGCTTCCAGTTTAAGTAATTACTATTTGTTATACAATATTAAAAGACTAAAGACGGAAAATGCAAAGTTTTGTTATTGTACAACACTTTTCGCTCCCTTCTGCCAGAAGAACTTTGTTGCTACAGAGAAACTTTAATCTTCTTTGCAACTACAATATTATAAGCAAAAGTGTGGCTGAAACATGCTGTAAGAGATACTTAAAAGATTAAAATTTGCCAGACATATTTTTACACTTGCTTTTTGTTTGTCGCTTTTTTTACAATTAAAAAAAAACTCTTTCACTGCAGGCCGATTGCCGACACAGCAAACAAGTTTTTTTTGGCAGATTTGCAAACTTAAGGAGTCTAGAAATTAAAGCAAATTGCATTGAGAATTGCTGTGAAATTTGTCTTGAATTTGAATTTAATATTATAAGTTCTCGTTGCAATTGTGATTGAGATCAAGCGCTTCGCTTTTTTGGACATCGAAGGTTGCTTCAGCAATTTTGAGTAAAACGGTTTGTTTTTGTAAATGATGCAACCGAATTTTTATGAGTTTTAAAATGGACAACCCAACAAATCATTTTATTATTTTCTAAATACTCGCGTTTTAGTTTTGCTTCTTTTATGTTTTAGTGTCCCTCGAATGTCAAAAGCTCGTTAGTAAAATTTTTGTTTTTGGCATTTCATGAATATTTAACAACAACAAAATGATAACTCGAGAAATAGTCCAGTTTTGTTGTTCTAATGGCGAGTTTAGCTGCCATAAATTCGCTTTTCTTATAATGATGAAATATAAAACAAAATTCGTTATTTTCATATAAAAATTTTCACAAAAAAAAAAACACAAAAAAGAACTACAAATAGTCATCAAACATGTTCAGATAGAACGAGTAACTTTAAAGAAAAAACCTCATGGGAAAAAATGAAAGCGCTTTTTCGACTCATCAGCGTTTGTTCAATTTTCACGCTTTACCAACTGCTGCTGAGCAGAGTTTTTGTTCAAACATCAAAACAATAGAATTTCAAATTTCAACTCAAATTGAACAATAAATCCAACAGTGGCAGATTAATTTTGTTTTTCACAAAAAAAACAAAAACTAAAATTTTATAAAAAAAAAAAAAAAGTATAATTTGCCATGAACTGAATCAAGAACAAAGAACTGGAAAAATAAATAATAAATTCCAATTTTTTTTTCAACAATTTCATTTTTTTGTGAAAGATGCTGCTGCGCGAAAAAATATCGGTTTCAAAGCGGTTATGAATTTGCTGACTGAAACAAAATGAAGCCAGTAAATTCGCAAACACTGTGCAAATGTACCGATTAATTTAATAAGAAAAACATAAAAACTACAACAAAAATGTTGGGCAACAATAAGGAAATTTACACGTTCCGACAAGAATTGTTACATGAGTGATTACACAAATAATTAATAAATTTAATAATTTATTATATAATAATTTATAATAAAAAGCAATTATGCATTTGAAATAGAATTTATTTAAAGTAGCGCAAAAACACAAATTTTGAAGAGTAAAAAAATTAACTAGTTTATTTACAAAAAAAGGGAGAGTAGGGTCTCATGTGGAAAACTAGTCGGTTAATTTTCAAATGAATGATAAAAGAACCGTTTCATTTAGCATCAAATGCAAAAATCACCAAATTATTAAAAACATTGAAGTCAATTTAAATGGCTGTTACAATGGAATATGATTAATTAAGAAAATAATATAAAATGAATCGGTTCAACAAAACCGGTTCATTTAAATATAATAGAAAATAAGTTGATTCGCTTAGAATTGAAATCAAAATGGTTCATTTAAAATCATTTAAACTAGAATGAGATGAATGAAATAGAATGAAAAATTAATCAAAGAAATGAATCGGTTGAGAACTGCACGTAAAAGGAACCGCTTAAGATAGATTTTAGTTAAAAATGAAGCGGCATAATTAAAAAAGAAAGTTAAATGAACCAGCCTATTTAAAAGAAAATCCCTTAGAACACAATATGGTACAAACCAGCTCATTTGGGATTTAATATAATATGAACTGGTTTAATTCGCAAAGAATGAAATATGAACCAGTTCATTTATAATCCAATGTAAAATGAAGCGGTTAGAATAGAAAATGAACCGGTACATTTAGAATTATGAATAAAATCAGTCGTTGCATTTAGAATGGAATGTAAAATTAAGCGGTTATTTAGTATGGAATGGGAAATGAATCGTTTCATTTAGAATGGAATGTACCAGTTCATTTAAAGTGCAGTCTAAAATGAATGGTTTATTAGAAATCGACTCATTGAACTGGTTCATTACGAATGTAAATAAAATGGAATAAATGAATGTAGAGGGGAATATAAAACAAACCAGTTCATTTACAATGCAATGTAAAATGAACTTTTTCAAGCGAAATGGAAATACAAAAGAAAAAAAAGAACAAACACGAAATACTAATTAGTTGAGGAAAAAGCACAGGAAACATTAACAAATTCTCTTACGAAGGTACTTCCCAGCTGGCAGTAATAAACAGCAAACAGACAGTTCAACAGTGAAAAAAGCTGAATTCATGCGCTCAATTAATTTTGGATTTTCAGATGGTGCGTCAGCTTTATTGCAGGAGCCTAAATAATAAAAGAAAAACTAGGCAAAAAGCGCCTCAATTTCAGCCACTAAGAATTTAATTTAGTTTTTGTTTGCGTGAACACATTGTTTTAATTACCTTAAAACTTTTTGCTGCAGCATGACTGACATGTTCTCTGGAAGTACGAGTACACGTCAGTCATTGGCAAAATCTGCGGGCTTTTTGCTGGCAATAATGTTGCCATTGTTTTTTGCACCCTTCAATGTCGTTAGTGCAGCAAACGTCTGTGGGTCGGTTGCCATTGATTAATGGTCAATTGACTGACCAAAGATGGATGTTACTTAATGTTCATTTAAAAACCTGCTACTTACCCGCAACCTTATCATGTTCTGTAACACTAAAGCAGCTCTGGATTAAGTTTTGTGAAATGCATATTGAGGTTTTACGTTTTTTTCTTCATAGTCATCAATTGATTTGGAAAAGGTCATCTCAGCCATTAGAAATATGATAAGAATTTGAGCCGTGCTCAGGAGGAAAGTGAATTATGCTAAAATATAGGAAAGCTGAAACAAATTTAAACTGAATATAAGTATTTAATATAAAAAGTTGTTTGAAACACATTAAATGGAATAAGTTTTGTAAGAAACTTATTTACAAAAAAAAAAAAACTAACCACAAGAATTATAATTAAACAAATTTGGTTTATGAAAAATTTTTGCAGCAGTTCTTGAGAGTCTCTGAAGTAGACAACATTTAACGGCTTATCAGTATTATGAAAAACTTAAAATAATATTCTGTTGCCAGTAAATATCTTACATCTTTCGGAACTGCTAATTTTTGTCCCATAACGTTGTCAGCAAAAGTAAGGTCAGTCCATTGTAGGACAACAACAATATTGCCACACAGCTGTGGGAACCCTGTTGATTTCATTCATATGGGGAGATGTGTTTAAACAAAACCACTTGCCATTGATGCTATTGTCTGTTTCTATTTCTATTGGCAACACTGGCCATACATATTAAAGTTTTAAGACTTGTGGCCATGTCTAACAACAGACTTGGCCGAATAGGCTCAGCGTTGCTGTTCAGGTTTGATGTTTGTTTTGTTTCTCTATCATTTCACTTTGAAAAATTGGAAATAATCAACAACTTTTAATTGCCAACTTTAGGTCCTTTTAAAAATTACATTTATGTATGTGAATTATTATTGTAATCATCCTTTCGATCCTTCAATAAAGTGTCTTTAGTCAGTTGTATTTTTTTCTTTTAACGATAAAGGAAAAATTCGCTTTGTGTAATTTAAAATGCCCCCCTTTTTCTTATCTTTTCTTAATCCTGAGGTTGTGTTGCAGAACATGAAATTAAAAAAGCTTTTATTTTATTTTAGTCGTTTGGAAATGAAAATATAAATATTTAGTGTTTTGTATTAAAAAGAAACAGCTCTTCTTTGTGATTGAACACTTGTAAATCACTGGCGAAATACGTATTCAATTGCTGTAGAAAATATGCGAGAATTGAACATGATACGAATCATATTTTATTATTATTAAAAAAAAATACTTTCCTTTACTCTATTTTACTTAAAAGTTCTAGAACCTTGAATTTCTTAGGATAAATGTTTCAAAACAATCACTTTTGCAAACTGAAACTTCCAAATCTTAAGCTCAACATTTACACTTCATAATCGCCAGTCGAACAAATTTGTCAAAGAATTTTCTTTTCTTTTTTGAACAAAATAATCTCTTGTTTGTTGAAATTTAATTTCATTTCATGGAACATGAAGATAATTAATATTTGCTTTTTCCCAAGTACTTGACCTCAATGGATATTTATCACCATTAAAGCTACATATTTTGAGCTTCAGTTCAGTTCAGCTTCTCATTTTGCTATTATTTCTCTAATATCATTATTATTTTAAATATGCACATATTTTTATATCTGCTAAGACGACATTCATCACAGAATATTTGTTGAAAACTCAATATTATAGTAAATCTAGAATGACACCAGAACAAACAATTTCATTAGTCATAAAAATGTTTTAAACATCAGCAGAGATGGAAAATCAACAATAATGAAAACAGTCATGGCTGTAGGGAGTCTTATTAAAAAACCGCTTCAATGTGAGACAAAGAACATATAATTTGTTTATTTCGCAATAAAAATGCACGGAGAGGCTAATTAAGGCAATTTATTTAACAGCATCATTCATCATCCGGGCGAAACACTGATTTGAAAACATTTTTAATAAGTTGAAGTGGCAGACTGAAACAAATCTCTGTATGAGTATTCCTTTTATTGCAAACGAAACACTTATAAATTTGCTGCCTGAGAACATCTAAAAGATGAGTTCAAATTTAGGAAATAAATTGACAAAAAATTATCATAAATGTGATATTTATGCAGACTAAGTAGAGTGGAGTTTTTAACGAGCAATCCTGGAAAATTTAACCTTAAACAACTTTTGCTCACAATTAGTAAATTCAGCGTTTAATCCTGCCAGCGATATATGGTGCAATAATCTAGTTAGTAGGTTTTTAGCAAGACTTAAGATTTAAGTTAGACTTAGCCGATTCCAAAAACTATCAAGGACTAATTTTGCGACAGTTAAAATTGTCAGATTTATCCATCTTTTAAAATCGCTTGAAATGTATTGTGGCCCTTGTGTTAGTTGGCCTTTGTCCAGACAACATTGCCCCTTAGTTTCCATAAATTCATTTAGACTAGAGAGATTCCCCAAAACTTCTACAATCAATCCGACTTATTATATTGTGTCCATAGGAACGCTTTTAAAACACTTAATAGGTATTTAAGGATGCCCAAAAGCAGCATTTGTCCAGACAACAATGTCCACTGCTTTGGAAACCTTCAATCAGTCCACAAACTTTCAACATGTAGTCCTGCCACCGATGTATGGCTCATTGTA
The DNA here is from genome assembly GCA_932526305.1 of Epicampocera succincta. NCBI lineage: Eukaryota > Metazoa > Arthropoda > Insecta > Diptera > Tachinidae > Epicampocera > Epicampocera succincta. The sequence continues at coordinate 5,900,695 of OW052035.1, read as the reverse complement.
ATTATTTAAAATTGCTGCAAATGTATTTTCAAATATAAAGGAAGCATAAAGTCTTATTGGCACTTTCACTACTGGGGCGTTTATCCAGACAACATTGATTTTTGGTTTCTATATATTAAATGAAAGAAAAAAAAAATCGGCAAAAAATTCTTAATATTGAAGTTTTGCCAATGGCGCATTTGAAACAATTTCAAATAAGGAGAGAGACTTGACAATTTTTTGCTCTTTTCATTCCTCAAGATGAAAAAGTAAAAAGACCAGGCTTAAAATTAATGTTTTTATGGAAATGGCGTTTTCAAATTAAATGATATTTTCCTCCTTTAACCTGAATTAATTGTTGGTTAATTTACGAAATAGCCCCGATCTTTTCCATACAATTTATGCATGTTTTGGCATGCAGACATCCATATGCTGCCTGCCAATGCAAAATTTATTTCCCTTTTACCATCATGCCCGAACATGCTCGAACATGCTAAATACATACATACATACATAGATATGTATATACACACACATACACATGAAATATGTATATAGTTACATATTGTAAATACACACACATGAGTACATTTAGTGTTTACACCTTCTGTAATTTGGTTTATTCTTTTCTCTTTTTGTTGACCATATTTTATAGTTTTAATTAAATTGCTTTTGCGTGCAGAACCATAAAACAAAATGACGAATTAATTGCTGCCAATTTATATTTTTCTAGAGAAAAAAAAATTCTATAAATTTTTGTTGTTCTTTTTGTCATGTCGATGTTTTTCATTAAACGCAGCTGTTTAAAAGCTGGATATATTTTCGCCGGAATTCCGGATAAATTTTCAAGTGCATTAATAAACGAAGATGTGCATAAGAAATTTTAATTGTTAAACTTTGGGTTTCAACTTAGAGTGTTAAGCAGCATTAATGGCTGCAATGTTTAGTTCAGTTGACACAAGAACATGGCTGGTGGTGTTATTGAATTGCCACTAAAAAATCTTTTTTTTTTTTTTTTGCAATCAATCTTATGCCCCAAACATTTGTTATTGAAGTTGTGTTACACTATTCCAGCTTTATGCAATTTAACACATAAAGCTGGAACAGTGTAACACAGCTGTCACTTATATAATCCTCTTTAACAAATTGTTATGGAGGGATTTGGTTTTTTTTTTCGTTTTCGCTTAAAGTAATAAAAACGATTTATTGAAATTGTCTATCCAGGCGCTTTGTCTGTTTGGAAGTCCTCAAATTCCCAGTTAGGGGAATAACTTTTAATATACTGTTTTTTTCTTCTTAATAATAAAGGATGTTCGCTACGACAGCAAATCGCTAGATTGGCGGAAAACATCGCCGCTGCCTTTGGGAAAGTACTGAAAGGGGGGCCAACTAGTGGATTTCGCGTCACTCATAAGATCTTTTGTAGACCAGAAATTTGCTGAATTATACATTGTGACTGGGGTCTATATATTTACCGATTAAGCTCAACGGCAAACCGCCAACCATCACAAGTTGAAGGAAAAACCAACTGGCATAAATGTCACTTACGATGTAATAGAGATGAACTTCTAGTTTTATAAAAATAATAACTTCTAAATTGGGTGATGTTGTGCCTTTTTTTTTCTAAAGTCAAACAATATTTATGTACAATAGTTTTGAGGATGATTGATGAAATGATATTGTCGTTGGCTTTCCGCAGCCCAAAACGAGGATGGTTGCGCCAATAAGTGTCAAATAGTTTTATGAAATAGAAATCTTTAATGCCGCATAGACGGCTAAGCTGGTCAAACTGAATTGATTTCTTATGCTTATGAATGGATCTATTGGCAAGAAAAATAAACAAAATGTTTTGTATTTGTCTTGTCAATCTTATTGGCAGTGAGTCCTTTAAGTGATAAGTTCTTAATGTTTAGAATAATCCATAAACTTGTGCAAAGAATAAATTTCTTGCAACACTGTTGCCAATATTAAATAAAATACGGCAAAAGTACAGACCTGTTTTATTCTATTATATGTCATATTATAATATATTAGATCACCTGACAAACAATTTTATTTGCAGTGGTACAATCAATCAGTAATTATAAGAATCATGTTGCTGTAATGGTTTGAAAGTCAATGGCTGGACGGAGGTACCAACAGTTGATGCGTCCTTAGAAGCTGGGCATGAGATGTGAATGTGATAACTCTTGGCCTGAATGCGCCCACAACATCAAAACAAATAAAAAAAAAAAAAAAAATGTTGAGAAAGTGCAGAACATTTTTATGGAGAATAATCGAGTTACTAACAGAGAAGTGGCCGTCATTGTTGGCAAATCGGTTGGTTCAGGTCATATAATTTGTTTAAGAAGTATTTTCTGGCAGAGTTGTATTTTTAAAACAAGTTTACCAGAAGAAAACTAACATTTGTTTTTCTTTTATTCAAGTGAAGTTGCTACTTCAGAACATTAGGAATTAAAAAGGAACGTTTATCCTTTAAACTTTTAAGCTGAATAATCTGCACATACAACCTTTAATGCTAAATGCTGTCAAATTGGCATGACGTTTTCAGGACAAAATTTACCGGTCACCACTTCTTTCTTTTGCCAAATAATTCAGGTGAAAATATATGAAATTGTCAATAACAGCTGATGTACATCAAATATGACATTTGTTGACAAAACGTGAAACAATTCACCTTATTTTTGGAACAGCCTTCGTATAAAATGTGTTTATGATTAAAGTCTGTTCGCTTAAGCTCTTCGAGTTTCGTAAAATAAATTTATCTTTTTCTTAAATTATTCAGTGGTTTTAGCTTTCGTATACACTTTTCGATAATCACCTGCTCTTACTCTTGAGTGACATTTTAGCATAAAATTTGTGTCATATGAAAAGACCTGTATCTGATTATTGAAAGTTCAGCAAAAACTGAAAGTTGTTTCCACGCAATGAAAACAGCGTTGCAAACAAATTGAAATAACAAAAAAAAAAAAAAGGAAAAAATTAATTCCAACAGCAAAAGAGGGAAAAACGTAAACAATTTCCAATCAGTATCCTGTGCAAATCCATAAAGGACAACTGCTAGTAATTCTGGTATTTTTGCTTTAAGAAACAATTCCACAGCAGTGCAAGTGAAATAAAACTTAAAAGCAAATCTATTTTGCATTCATTTTTTTCACTGATTTCAATTTTGTCGAGCAATATTTGTTTTTCATACATTTTTATACTTTCATTTACATTTTTAGTAAATAAAGTTGTTTGCAAAGAGTCGAGAGTGTGTGCGATAGTTGAAAGTATTTTATTTTTGCTCTAGAAAAATTTAATATTGTTCTCTTTTCCCTTTTTGCCACCTGTTGTGTGTCAAATGTTGAAAATAAATACCTATTTGTCGTTGGTAAATTCATACCTATAAACAAGCTCGACATGTCTGTGCATGGTTTCATATTTACCGTGTGCATATGTATGTGAGTGGAAGCGTGTGAGGCGGAGTGTGTGTGTGGAAAGTGGGCATTTGAATATGTTGCTTTTGTCTTTGATTTCAGAAATTATTTTCTGTTACCTTTTATTTTAGTGCTATAAAACTCTAGCAAAAGGACTCTTATCTCTTATTTCCACACGAAAGAATAAAATTCGAGAAAAATAATATGAATCCTTATTTTTGGTAAATACTTGCTGACAAGATGGCACAAAAGCTATAATTCTCTGGAAAGATAATTTTTCCAAATGGAGTTATTTAAATAGAAATCTTTTTGCTTATATAAAGGAGTCACGTCAGTCATCACTTGATTAGTTTTACAATATTCTTACTGGTATTACTTCTAAGTTAATCAATTACAAGAAATTCCTGTTTAAAAGTTTTTGCCTGAATGGAATATTGAATTTGTGCCGATTTTCGCAGCTGCTTTAAGTAGTCACGAGTACATCTGGCTGTGGAGCAAATTCTGCAAATTTCCTTTTTTTTTTAAATTATGTTCAACCCAAACAACAACAATTATTAAGACAATATCTTGTTTTTAGTTTTATTGTTTATTAAAAATCAAATAAATTGTCACTTTGTCATAAATGGATAAACAATTACTTCTTCGTCTGGAAATGTGTTCATTTTGCGTTCATTCACCCCTATTCTGCGTTTCGATTAAGTCTCCGCATTCAGTTCCGTTGCAATCGAAAATTGGTATTCTGCAGAAAAACGGAATCGAAAGAAAAAGAAGAAGAACAGGGTATGTTTAAATTAGCTTCTTTGCTGTGAAACGTGTGAAATAGAAACAGTAAAAATAAACAATTTTGTAAACATTTTAATAAAAAGTCAAATTCAGTCCACTAAAAAGTAATAAATAAAATTAATAAACAAATAAAAACGCTAATTCCGCTGGTATTTGTTACCAGACCCGTCAACTGAATAACTTTTTCCTCAAGTGGGCTAATACGCTGTAAGCGGCATGAAACTCCTCCGGTGCTCATCATTTCTTTTTTGTTTGTTGACAGCTTCCGTTTGATGTAGCTTTTCCAGTCAATCCAAACCTATAAATTTATATTAATTTCTGCAATAATTATACGCAAACCATACCTACTTTTTTCCATGCACTGGCATTTTTTGTTGGAGGACCTAGTGCATTGAGGATTCCTGCCACTTCCTCCCAGAACGCTACTACTTCTTCCTTTGAAAGTTGATGGTAGCCAATTTTTCATACTGCTCTGGTGTTGTTGTTTTTGACCTGTAATACACAAGAAAAACATCAGATTCGGGTACAAAAATTAGAAAAACAAAAAAATTAATTTAATTAAATAAATTAATTAAAAATAATTTTAAGTGTTTTCTAATCGTTTCTGAACATTTAATCTCATTTTCTACTTACATTTTTTTCAATTTTAAACTTTTTAACTAAAAAACACAAATAAAGAAAACCCCTCCGTTAACAAAAAAACAACTGAGAAAAACGGAGCTCCGTTCGTAATGCATAATACATACAATCGAAAGAAACTGAGCGGAATCGAAACGCAGAATACCAAAGCTGTCAAACGGAGAAATTTACGATCCGAGTCGAAACGCAGAATAGCCCCCATTGTTTTTACAACTCTAGCAAATTAAATGTCTTTAAAAGAATAGCAATTCTCAAAGAATTACTTAGAGACAAGGAGACAACAATAATAACATGAACTAAAGTCATCATATTAATGTGCACAAAACAACTATTTAAAAGTCTGTTCGGTTGGCTGGAGGAGCTTTTATTTCACAAAAGGAACTGGCAAACAATAGGAAGCCCAGCAGAAAAGAGAAGCGAAGATAAGGATAACATAACAGTAAATGAACAAATCATTTTACGATTGCCATTAAAAGTTGCTGGGTAAAATGGTGTTCGAGAGGAAATACACATATGAACAAAAGTGGTTTTTAATGGCGGTCAAAACTTAAGACCCAATTTTCTTTTTATTAAACGTTTCTCTCAACACCTTTCTATAAGTTTTTCAACAATAAACCAATAACACTTTATTTAAAAACAGCAAAAAAAATAAATTTTAAGGCCCACAAACGCACTATAATACATTTTTCGACGTGTTCGACAACAGCCAGTATCCATGCGGACTCTATGGTTTCGGCAAACAAACTTGGAAAAAGTGGACTTTATGTGAACAGAGTTTTGCTCTGTTGTTAAATTGCTCTATACAAAATATATTTTTGTTATCTTTAAAACATTTCTGTAAGCTTTTCGACAATAAAACAATAAAACTTTATGGCATACAGTTAAGAAAACAAAAATTTAATGGCCCACCAGCGCACAATAATATATTTTTATATCCGTATGAGCTGGATTTTTAATAATAAAAAATTGCTGCCAAGTCTAAAAGTCAATAATAATCGGAATTTATTATTAAATTATTATCTTTAAAACATGTCCACAAGTCTTTATTAAATGAAGCAATAAAAACTTTTTTTTAACAAAATTCCAACCGCCAACGCACAGTGGTTAGTCTTTAGGCTTCCTAAAACAGACGGACTAAAAAAAATCGCACACAGACTTTTCTTTTATTAAAGAACTGCAAATTTTCTGAATAAAAGTAAAATCCAAATTATTACTGGCCCAATTCAATAGGAAACAGAGTTTTTTTTTTTATTATTATTAAAATATTATCTTTAAGACATTTCTACAAGGTTTTTGCGAATAAAGAAATGCAACATTTTCTAAATAAAAGTTAAAACCAAAATATTACAGGACCACAAGCGCACACTAGAAAGTTTTTGGATAGTATCCACTTACGTTCGGCGGTTGGAATAAAATAAATGTAAATGCCAAAGATCATTTGAAGAATGAAACTTGTGTCAAAGGAATTTTTAAGCATAACAAGGAAATCTCGAAATAATAAGAAGAAGCTAAAGCATAAAAGTATTCTTATTCAATAAATGAGAAAAAAAATACTTCAAACAAATTCAAAAGATAAGAACATGCAAAATTCCACAAAAAAAAGAACAACAAGAATATTTTAAAATTTAAAAATATCCAGCTAATAAATATATGCGTTGAAGAGCTTGACGATACCTTCTAAAATATGAGAAAACAATGCCAGGTTGTTGGCGAAAATGTATTTAGTAAATAGGCAATTTTAAAGATTTTTGCTGGATTTGACGCAACATCATGGCAACTTAAAATACTTTGATGTTTCAGATGATGCGCTACTTCAACTTCATCTGCTCTGGCAGGAAACGTATTAGAAAATTACTCATCATTTGCAGAAAATCTCTTGCATAAAACCAGGCTTTTAAATGTATAAGAAAGTGAATGTATAAGAAATGAATTCTGTAACAAAGCCAATTAACTAAACAAAGCAGAAACGTTTTTAGCTAATACTTTTGAACTTAAAACTTTTCCAGCAAAAAGAGGATAATAAAAGCACAACCACTGATAACATGGTAGAACCAAACAAGACTATAAACTGCCACAAACGCACAGTGCCCCAGTAAATAAAAAGAAACCCCGTTTGCAAAAACGGTGCCTTAATCGATGAGTTGATGGAGTATTCGACCAGCAGTCCATAGGGTCGTGGGTTTGATTCCCATACAGTACCAGAGAATCGCACAAAACATTGAAATAATCGAATGAGAAAATCGGTAGCCAAGAAGCCAATCAATGGGCTACCTGGCAAAGGATTATTTCATTTATATGAACTCCCGAAATTTTATTGCAAAATAATTGCTTAATTTTGCCATAAACATAATTTAAATTCTTATTTGATAAGTGAATACTAAAGAACTTGTACTCTAAAATATAATTTCCTTAAGTATAATTTTTATTGTATTTAATGTTTTTAGAGTTTTTATGTAGACAAATTTTGTGACAATCAAGCCATAAAGCCAAGAGTACAAATAATAAATAAGCCATTTTTTTTCTCTCTTGCAAAAAAAAAGAAGAAAAAGAAGAAGTCAACATTGAAACAGAAACAAAGAAAAACCACTTTAAATTATAGCACAAACTAAAAGTCAACAATGACAAGAAAAATTTATTTGATCAAATGGTTTGCGAAACCATCTCTTAAACAGTCAAGCTCGTACATGGTTTTACTGTTCAAATAGACAATAAGATAAATTTGGCTTTTATTTTAAAAGAAAAGTTTATGCTCTTCTTTGTACAACTAAAACGGAATTTTTAAGTTCGCTTAAGATTTGGTAAAGAAAAAGAAAACAAAACGAAAGAGGAGAATAACATAAAAAAGAAAAAGAAAAACTTAAAGCGTTTTTTAGGATAAATTTTTATTCTGTTTAACAGCCGGCTTTTCGAAAACTTACAAAGTGCTTGCATTTTAAGCTGTGTACCGCGATGTCGAACGTTAACGTTCGTCTACACTTGGCACCCCAGAAGACTTATTAAAATTTGACTTAGCGTTTCAACTGCCAGCGATAGATTAGACGTGGCAAAATAAAGTTCATTCAAAGTCTTCAAATCAATTGTTTGCTGTTCAATACAGAGGCGAACATTAGATTTTCGACATCGTGGGCCAAATGATATGTACTCGTATAGTTATAACAAATTGTTGTTGTTTCAATATACAAAACAAATAAATTGAAGACACACGTTTTTTCTACGTTTTATAAAAACAGACATTCTTTTTTTCTTTATATATGAAAGTGAAATGTATTTCTACTTTTTTTATATTTTCGCTTGTTTATTTTATTAAAAATTTTTGTGCAAATAATATAATTCTTTGTATTTTTTTCATGTTTATTTTTTTTTTGAAACAGCTGATTGCTTGACTATTTTCTATTAGCAACAGAAGAAGATGAATGTTTGTCTCAGACAATTTCTCTGCCTTGACTAAATTTTCAGTACCTGAATAATTTGTTCGGAAAATTGTTGTCCACGGGCTCTCAATATTGAGTCAAAACTATTCTGAGGGAAGTTGTTCTGTGAGGCTATTCTAGATTTTGCATATTACAGGGAACTTGGACATGTCCATCACAATGCGATTGATGTGCTCGATAAGCCGACTAAGGCCACCACAAAATGCTGAAAGAGCTGGCAAAATTGTTCGAAACCGGGTGTCATTTGCTCAAAGAAAATGATGAAATGTCAGCCAATTTGACAGCTAAAGCTTTAACAGTATAAACGCGCTATCAGCCAGCAAAAGTGCGAAAGCTCGTGTTGGAAAATCTGCAAAATTTTTTGGTTTTCTTAAAGTCAAATTCTTTGTAGAAATTATTTACATTTTATTTATGGTTATTCTAAAGCATTATTTGTTTTTTCTTCAATTAAAGTGACTTATTAACAGTTCCAGAGTTGCAAATAAAACTTAGCATTAAATCAGCAAATTTCTAGAGCTTAAACAACAATTTGTAAGAACAGCATTTAATCTGTATATCTCTTTCGTTTAGCAAAAAGACTTTATTTATGCGGATTTGAATTTTTCAAACTGTAATTTATTACGTTTTTCCCTTAAAACTTTTTCCATCTGTGATGCGCCATAAATTGACATGTTGACAAATAAACTGTTCGATTTTGTTATTTTGCATAAATTTGTTCGTTGGGAGAGTTTGTGCAGAGTCATCTTAATAATCACTGTTCTTTAATTTGTTTTTGTTTGAAATCACTGTTTGATCGGGCTGTTGGGGTGGTGGTGGGGGTGGGGGTGTGTTTGAAAAACTTTCGCTATTCGTTTAGTAGTAAAACATATTCTTGTGTGCGTTGCAAAATTAAAATAATATGTATATACAAATGTATGTATCTACGAGTATGAATTTATGTACAATACTAAGATCCATCAATACTTCTATTCTTAAATCCGCACCAAATGATTGGCGAAATAAAAATAAATTGCTTTGGGATTTTGTTTGCTTCAAGTTGAATAAATTTCTGTTGGACTGAGAGAACATTTTAACTGGGAGGGCAGCTCTTTTTTTCAGCGTTAACAAATTTAATATACTCCTATTGAAGGACAATTTAATCAGCAGACGTTTTAAACTTGAAAAACTTAAATATTTATTCAATTCAGAAGTTCAATAATAACATTTATCACGATATAAAAACATGATTTTTGTTATGCGCTTCTTTAAGCAGCGCTGTTGATTGTTATTTTTATTATTCAGGAAAAAAAAAATAAATAAGTAGGCCAGGTATGGAAATTTAAATTTTTTATAATGGAATTTTTTATGCCTAAAATTTTTAGTTGAATTGGTTGTAAAATTAAATTAAAATGAATTTCTCTTCTGCTGGTAGTTTTTTTAGATTTTTTAAAATTTAGCAAAAAAATTACACTTTTCCGGCTTAAGAAAGAATTTAAAATGAGCAAATTAGACAGAAATATTATTGTTGTAATATTCTTTTTATTTTAATCGGGTAAACACTTTTCTTGGTATTTATTTTTTAATTCTGATTCGTATTTGGCTACGAGTTGCTCCTACATGATCCATTCGATAAGTCCAATTCTTGCCTACTTTTCTGCAATAAATCTGGCCTGCTGGCAGCAAATATTGGCTTTCAGGTGCTTTTTTTACTTAATGGTTTGTTGGCACAAGCCAATAACTTATTATAGTACCATAAAATGTAGTCCATAGGTCACACGTCTCATGCCCAAAAAAAAAAAAAATTCCCAGTAAAATATCACCTACAAAATGACGCCCTATAGACAGCTGGTACAGCGCACAAAGAATAGCTTAAAAGCGATTAAATAAGCTCAGCTGTTCGAATAAGATAAATCTGCCCAAATGGCAACACTGGTTATAGAAGACAGTTGTATTCTACAGGCTGTACGAGTAATCAAATGTAAGCAAAACCATTTTGTGTGGAACTGATACAAAGAAATTTGTATTAAGAAGGTTTTTGTTAATATTTAAATAAGTTTTTGTTGTTGTTAACTGTCAGAAAAAACGGTATAGACTCAAAATGCTTCCGATCTATTCTGGTCTTGAGCCAGACAAAGACTTGTTTTCTTGCATTTCTTTGTTTCTGCCTTGAAATTTTTGTTTGTTAGCGAAAGCGGAGTGCATGGACTGCATAAAATAATTTCTACTCTAGTTATTCCCTTTGCGTCTCACTTCACTATATATTAATATATATGTATGTATGTATATTGTGCTGGAGGAACACTTTTGGGTTGGCTGATGTGTTCGCAAGTTGACGCTTCTTGAATTTTGTTTGCCTGGAAAATCTTTTATTACTTTTATTACTAGATATTTTGCTGACCAGCATAATAAATAAAATTGCCTGAATAGAAAGCCACGAAAAATTTACAAAACTGCACAGCAACAGCTTGTGCATATTTATGTTTAGGATTGAACAATTCCCGAGAGACCATAAACAATATTTGGATATTGAATGAAATTATGTTTTGCTCGACGGCCCAGAAGATTTTCTCTTCTTAAGCAAAACTGCTGTCCTGAATGGATAAAATCTTTTATACTCGTTTCACTCAAAGAAGACAACAAATGTAGCACGTGCTTATGCAAATAAGCAACTTTGACTTAATGTTGCAACTACTTGAGTTGCATTTTAATTAAAATTTTGCCTGTCGCATTGTAGTGTGACACGCGTACCCACACACACACACACGGAGACACATCCGTATAGACTTGTAGACATTTTGTGCTTTAATCGCATATTCACATGCTGCTGCACTTTCATTAAAAAGTCACATTTTCCCAACAACTTTTTGTTTATGTCACACCATCTCCGGAATAGTGTGTGTGTGTGTGTCTTTTTTGCTTAGCTCGCCTCCTTTTAATCACTTATGACACCTGCTGTCACATAAACAGAACCCAAAAAAAAAGTTACTGAGAAATATTTTAGCAGTTTCTTAATAAAACAGTTGAGGTTGTGATTTCGTTGTGGCTTTTATTGTTTTAACTATTTGTGTAGTCTGAAATAAGTTTCTTGTCATTTAAATTAAATTTACTTTTTCGTTAATCATGGTGTGCGTGCTTTTGTTTTTTGTGTGGCAACTATTTTTGTGGCAAATTCCAAAGGAAAACTAGTGGGAAGTCACTCTTTTGGAGGGCAAATTTTAAATACTGCTTTAAGTATTCAGTTCAATTCAACTTATTGTCCATCAAGCTTTTCTCTAATAGCACGTTTATTAGTATCACTGAACTGTTAAGAATGTCAAACTTCTGTTACAGGTAAAAAGGACTATGTTGCAATGTATTTTATGCTACAAACGTTTCATTTGAAAGATAGTTTTAGTCACCAAAAACTTGAAATCCTTTAAATGTCTAATCGTTTTCTGTTAGTCTCTAGCAACTTAGATATATGATTAGCAAAATGGTTTGAATACAGTTTTAAACGTAATTTTTTGAAAGGTATTTTACAGGTTATATTTAAAACGAACTTTTTTGAAACATAATCCTCCTCTTAAAGTTACTTTTTTTTAAAGGTACATTTTTAAACAGTACTTTTTATAAGTTTTTTTTAAGTTCCTCTTTTTAAAATGTACTTTTTCAAAGAAGATTCTTTTTAGAATGTACTTTTTTAAAATGTACTTTTTCAAAGAATATTCTTTTTAAAATGTACTTGTTCAAAAAGTACTTTGTTTAAAAACTGCTTTTTTTAAAAAGTACTTTCTTTTAAATATTGTTTTTTAATTTTACAAATTACATTTTTAAAAAGTCCATTTTCAAAAGGTACTTTTTCAAAAGTCTAGAATATCCAAGGATATTCTTTTTAAAATGTACTTTTTCAAAAAGTACTTTTTTTAAAAACTCCTATTTTTGAAAAAGTACTTTTTCAAAAAAAATATATATTTTTTTTTTACAAATTACGATTTTAAAAAGTACTTTTTCAAAAGTCTAGAATATCTTAAAAGTAGGGCTTCAATATATTTTGCTGCGAAGGAAAGTGCTATTGACTAACACAGGAGTGTTTTATTGCCCCAAAATTAATCTGGAAACTTAAATGAAAGTTTTCCCACTTGTTCAATTTAAATCGGACTAAAGGAATGATGTATTTATTTTTGACTGCCGAGAGAGGAACTGGAATAACACCCATATACCCCCGAAACGGTTTATATGCATTTGAATTTTAAAATATTTTATTTATATTTTTTGTCCAAGTTTTTTTTTCAAGTTGACTTTTAATATTTTACTTTGTGCCGTTTTGTTTCAACTAATTTGACGTAAAGCCTTTAAGTTATGACGCAACAGGAACAACCACGAGTGGCTCAAAGAAGATGATTATCAAGTCTGGCTCTGCCACCAAATATGTTTGATGAATTGTTTTAACTTTTATAGTTGCCAAATAAAAAATGTTCAAAACAATTTGCTATAAACTTCAGAAACTTTTTAACTAATTAACTTAATGTTTTGTTTTTAGTAGTTGGGGTAAAACATAATATAAAAGAAGCCAGTAACTAAGACGATTCCCATTAAAAAGTTTGTCCCACAAACGAACAGATTTTAATAAAAACCAGTAGGGCGAAACTTTAGAACTTTTCGATATCTTTTTTATTTCTAAAGTGTTAAATAATCTTCAGCTTAATTTTTATTTCCGTTGCATATAGTTTTTCATACTTTTCCTTTTACTGTGTTTTTGAACTCCTGCCAAGAGATATTCGTTTTGTTTTTGCTTTTAACATCATGGACTTAAGAACTAACAAGACTTAGCATTAAGATGATGATGCAAATACTGTTGATAGGAAAAAAGTGCATTAAAATTGAATTATAATGCTGTTTTATAGAAAACAAGTTTGTTAGAAAATAAATAAGCACAAGTGATGCTCTAATATGCTGAAATGTGACTTTTTATGGGATGATTATAGAAAAATGTTTATCTGCTGTTAAGTAGCAAAAAACTGTTCATGACTACTTTGAGTTTAAACTCCTATTTGGTGTTCGGAATTATGATGTGCAATTTTCAACACTCAAGTTTCTGTCTGCAAGCAGAGTTTAGACTAAGAAAACAAACATATTGAATTTGTCTATATCGTGTTCTTGCGATGTACTAACACGTAAACGTTTTCAGCAGGCAAAACAAATTCATGATAAAATAGTTATACTTCTTTCTGATATAGGGTTTTTCAAGCTTTTTTCTATCCTTTGTTGAATTAAAGAGGAATATTTTTGCAATTTATTGCTGTGATTTCTCAATTTTTGTTTCTAGAGAAGACAAGAAAATGATTAATTTGCGCTAAAATAACTATTAATTTCTTTTTTTTTTTGTTACAAAAAGTTTATTTAAAATATTATAGTGCATTACAAAAAAAGAAGTAAATTTAATGAAAATCACTTAAATTTTCTTTATTAACTTGTAAAGTAACAACCGCGTATGAGTAATATTTTCAAATATGTGTATATGAAAAATGTTCATCATACGTCTGGCCTTCAGATACACAATTCCATAAACCATTTACTTGCATTTTGTATATGTTTTACTCCACTGTTTTTGTTACTGTTAATACAAATTGGACCAGCTTTCAGGGAACAATTTTGCCCCCTTCAGTGCCTTAGCCGGCACTTGCCTTGAATGCTGGCCCACTATAGAGATAGAACCGTTTAATGCAACCCACGCTGTCTCAATTGTGTAGTGTATCAAAGGAGTTGTTAGCCCTTCTGTCAAACGTTAAAGTCTTTAGGTTACCCTGTGCGCGGAGCTAGAATTGTAAAATAAATTGCGAACTACTGGCCATACGTAATTCCTGCCTTTCGTTTTCTGTTATTCAAAAGTCATATAATTAATTTTATTACTCAAACCCGTTATTAATTATACGCCAAGTCATTAACAAACAAAATTTTATTTCGAGTCAATTTTATGTTTTATAAATAAATATTTAAAATGAAGTTTGTGTCTTTGCCAATTTTATAATATTTTAAACTATTTAAAATATGTTCACAAACGAGATAATCAAAATCTTGAAATATTTCTTTGAAATTGTTTTATTCCCAAAATCATCATTTAGATTTGGTAGAGTTGCTATAAAATCACTAAATTTTGAAACTTTTTGCATTCTTCTCTTAAATTTATATTAAATATTTCAAAGTATTGCTAATGAATTACGTTTTCGAACACAAAATGAACACAAAATCCTGCCGAGTTTGTAATTAGTTTACGCTTCATTATAAATTTCAATTAATTATCCAACCTATTAACAGAACAAAAAGTGTTTCACCCTTTATTTGCCTTATCATCATTTACATGCTGATTTGTATTCATTTCATTTTGTTTGTTTGTGACTTGTACAGTGATCCAAATATACATATACTCGACTTTACATATATTGTTTTGATACATATAAAAGACTGATTCGTTGTGCAAGAGTAAAAACAGAATGGCATTTGGAATTTCTACACTTATGAAATGAAATGAAATAAAAAGGATATTGTCTTTACATGCTAATAAGTCGCAAAACCTGTTTTCACATCCAAATTCTCAGCAAATCTGTCAACATTGCATTTATTAACTTAATATATAATAAAGATCGAACATATTTTCTGCCCACTGTATGTATCCCACATATTGACTAAGCACAAAAAAAAATTATTAAATTAAAGGACGAATATATATTTTGGCCACTGTACTTGTACTTGTGAGCTGAACAAACATATGTACGTATAACAGCAGTCGTATGATCAATATTTGTTTTGTTCACAACATCATAATATCACTCATACGCCATCCCTTCTTCACAAACAACGATTCTCATAATATTGTTAAATTTGTTTTGCCTTTGCGCTGATTTTTCATAAACAAAAATTATATTTTTTTTTATATCTTTTCAGCATAATTAATGAGTTTTGAATTATTTAAAAATTTATTCCCTTCATTAATTCCTTGATTGATTCATTCATTCGTTCAATCTCTCCACTCTTGTTAATTACCACATTCTTTTTGATATGCAAAACATTTGAAGCGACTTAAATTGTTATTGCAGTAACACAAAGGCACAAACTATATGAGTCCATAATTCGAAAGGAGAAAATGGACAAGTATTTAACTTTAATTCATTTTAATTTATTTGTTTTCTTAACAATGAACAGCAAAGAACAAGTCAATGGCGCGTTGTTCTTAATGGCATTTGAATGAAAACTTTAAGGGATTTTACAGCAGCTTTTCAAATGAAAACAGAACACAACCCACTAATGAGTTAAACAAAAGCCAAACAAATGAAATTTATATGAAAGATGAAGGGCAATCCAGGGTTGCTAAAGTTTGATGAACCCGATGTGCTCGTAACGTTGCACCGAAGTTGCTTAATGTTTGTTACTTTTCTTGTTTTGCGTTTTCTTTACTATTCCCTTTATGTTTTGCTTCATTGTAAATGGCTTTGAGATTAAAGGATATGAAAATGATTAATAGAAATTTTGCGGGAGGGTAAAAACAAATATAAGAATATAAAATAAAAAAAATTTAAATGAATGAAAATTTTGCTTTTTAAAAAAAAACCTTTAACTGAAAACAATTTATTTTAAATATTTAAATAGAAACTACCAGACGTCCCGAACTATGCCAATTGTTCAATCATTAAAGTTTAATATGGAAAGTTCTTTCTCAATTACTGGAAAAAAGTAGGTCATTTAAAAAAAAAAAACCAACAAAACTAGAACACAATTATTCAATTCACCAGCACGCAGTAAAGTTGTTTGTGTTGTATTATCCGAAAAAAATTGTCTAGTAGATGATAAAGAAGAATGGCAAAAAAAAAAAGAATAAAAAATCGTTATAAGAAATAGAAATCGACAAAACTCGTTAAAAGGGCAATAAAGACAATATAAAACTTGAAGCAAATAGAAACCGCTAAATAAATGCAGAAATCATTTAGGAGACATGAAACGTTAGAAGGGCAAAAGTGCCCCGTTAAAAATATGGAAATTAAATTCGTAAAAGCACAATAATTGTCAAACAGCAAAATAATCATTAAAAAGAAAACAACATTTAAATGGATAGAAACCACTTAAATGATAGAAGTTAAGAATCGAAATACTTTTGGATAGAAAATAAATTTTCAAAGTTCTAGGCAGTTATAGATTCATCTCCGGGACTGTGCAGTGACTGAGAATAAAACTACTCTAATCTAAGGTCCTTGATGAAACAAAATAACAAACATCTGGGCCAAAAAGGAAGCTGAAGACATTTTTACAGCAACCTTTTTTTTTTGGCAGCAACAGAAGACTCCTTAAATGGGCGATAGCCAAATGGTGGAACAACCAACCATCAATGTAAAATTCAAAAAGTTTCTAAAGTTTGATGCCAGGATGACGAAACTCGCTGTATAATGTTCGAGGAAAAGCCGAAGGGCAACTTACAGGACCTTATTGCAAAGGACTTTGCGGTGAAAAGGTGAAGTTAATGGAATACATAATAAATTAGTTGTATTTTAAAGGCGCGTTTTGGGCCGATATATTTGATAAGTTTTTGGCTGCATGGAGCTGATGTGTGCCAGGCGTTCGCACAGGTTGGTTTTAGTTCCTCAATTTTGTTTTTTTGTTTTTGGTATTTAATTAATAGCCATTCGATTCTCAACAAGGAGAAGTAGTTATACTTAAACTTTTCTCTTAAATTATATTCTTGCTGCCCAGGCCTATTGTTACATTAGCAAAAAAAAAAAAAAAAAAACTCCTTCAACAACTCGAATCAAAAATCTTGTCTGCACATAAAACAGAAAACCAATTACGTCCCTTTTGTTCTTTATCATAAAAAAATCCAACAAAGCAGAGCAAAAAGAAAACGATTTGCCATCTTTAATATTAAAAAAGGATAATAAGCAGACAGCCGTTCAATATTGATCAGCCAATCAAAGTTTCACAACAACCAGACATCCGTTTTATGTTGCAACTTTCAAGTACTTATTATTATTCAGCGTTATCGACCGCCTTAAATGTTTGCAATATTGTCTGTATTTGCTAATAAGTATCTTAATGGCGCGAGTAGCTGTTCATCCGATTTAGCTGGTGTTTGTTATATTTTTGCTTAAAACACAATTTTCAATTCTCCCAGCACCAGAAATTTATCCAGTTGTTGGTTTTTTTTTTTTCGTTTGGAACAAAAAACATGCAGAGCCCAGCAACTTCTGCAATGGAGTGATAAAAATACTTGCATCATTATTGAGTTTCCGTCAGCATTGGGGTTGGGTAATGGCAACAGGTATGAAATTACATTTTGTAATTATGAAAAGTGAACTTGTGGCAGCAAATTGGAGCCAAATCAAACATGATTACAGGAGAGTACTTGCAGGTATTCCCAAGTACAATAACAAAAATAAAACAGACAGGAAAAACTAATATTTGAATTTAGTTTTCTTAAGAAATATTTGTTTGTCACTAAAACTGTATTTAAATTAGATTCTGATTCGTGGGTGTTTAAGAGATCTGGTAAAATATAGAAAATATTCAAGAACTGAAAAAAAATTTTCTGTAATTTTTTTTAAAAAGATCACGATTTTATAGTTTTTTTTGGAGGCCGTAAATGTTTTCCTCTTCATCAATGTTCATGTGCAGGCATTGCATTCCCTGGGATTTTTTAACAAACTTAAAGAAATAAACAATATTAGATTTTAATTCTTTGAACTGAAGTGGGGTTTTCTTTGCTTTCCTTTATATTTTTTTACATAGAACAGAAAATTATAGTTTTACGAGACTGTCAAACTTTTAAAAACTCACAGAAATATAATATATATATATATAAAAACCAGAGTTGCCGTCTTTACTTTTCTTTTATTTCTTTTTCTTTTATTTATTTAGATTTTTGAGACTTCCAAATTTTGAAGTTCTCATTAAAGTTCATGTGTATGCATTACATTTCCCATCAGATTACAGGTTTGGCATTTACACGATAACGTCTGCTACTTTAACAAACTTAAACAAATATAGAATTTATAGTTTTTAAAGTTAAGTTTTTTCTCTTACCATATATTTGATTTTATGCTAAAGTTATTTATTAAGAAAATATTTATCTAACTTTTTCTATTTAGATTAATGTGATATTTTTGCACTCAGAATTATGAAACGTTGTTTGAGAAATGGAAAACACAAAATATTTCATAACCTCACATTGCTTAGTCTTTGGTCGAATGCTGGCATTGCAAATACAACTTAAGGAACTGCAACAAGAACCAACATGCTGCCGTATTTGAAAGACTCAATGATTTTGATAATAATAAAAAATGAATCAGAACAACGTGCGTCAGACTGTGTTGTGAATAGAAGGGATAAGGATTTTTTAATTCAGTGATGGTGCAAAACAAGAAAAGTAGACTTTCAAACAACCCAAAAGGATTATATATCTTGACACAAGGGAATTGAAAACAACAATTTTGTTGTTTTTGTCAAGGCAAAAGAAGCACAAAGATATGAGTATTAAGTTATTTGAATTTTTATTTGCTAATATATTACTGGCTTTACCCGTCTGAGTTTTAGGGGCTTTCGTTTTCATGAAAAACTAAATCTGATGTTTGCAGATTGGGATTTTACTTCTGACTTGTCATTAAAGAAAAGAAGAAGAAACAAATCAGGCCTTTCTTAATTTATCCCTTTTGGGTTCTTTTTACACTAAAATGTTACATGCACTTTTCTTTCAATTACTTGTACTTTCCTTTCGTTTCTAGTCCGCCCTGAGTCATTGTTGTTGGATTTTGCTTTGATTTCTTTGTGTCTTTTTTTGCGTTCGTTTTAATAAAATATTTCATGAGCTTGAATGAACCGGGTCCGACAAGCACTTGTTATAATGAGCTTTTTCTGTCATTCATACATGTCAAATTGCAAATAATATTGGCGAATAAGTCTTGATGTTTTACTAGACATCTTGTGTGAGGGAGTTTTTGTGAATAGTTTAATTAAATGTTAAATGTATCAATTCAGTATGAGTACATAGAAAAAATTAACCCTGAAATTGACTGAATTTGAAATACAAAAGAGAGCAAAACTAGGACAATAATAATGTCAAGGATAATACACTTATAGAGCAGTGAAGTTCCGTCTAAACAGAGTACTGCTTCCTTCAAAGTTCAGTGCGATCAATGATTTTGTTTCCTTATATTTATATGCCTGAAAATATTGCCTACACTTGTAAGGACGCCATCATCATCATGTCAAACGTTAAGGTTCACCCGAAAACTGAGTAAAAAGTAAGCAACAGGATCTAGGAACTACTTAAACAGATTCTAAAACAATTTTTTTTACCATAAAAGCACTGACGAACATTGTCCAGTATCCTGAAACGGTTGATTCGTCCTGTTGTCTCCAGCCATTTAATGAATCAAATAATTATTCGAAGAATTTTAAAATATTAATAGGAATATTTGCTTTTAAATGTAAGCAGATATTTGTTTGAATATATATTCGAATATTTAATCGATTCTTTATTAGAAAATGGAGACGAATATTTATTCGAATATCGTATGAGTATACAATTGAGCATCTAATCGAATATTTGTGCTAATATATAACCGAATATATATATTTGAATATATATTCGAATATTTAATCGATTCTTTATTAGAAAATGGAGACGAATATTTATTCGAATATCGTATGAGTATACAATTGAGCATCTAATCGAATATTTGTTCTAATATATAACCGAATATATATTTAGTATTTAATATTTAACCGAGTATTTAATCGAACATATACAATATCAGCTGATATTTAATCGAATACTTACTCGACTATTTTTCCCATATTTAATTTAATATTAATATATATAAACGAATATTATTCGAGTATTTAATCAAATATTTATTTGAGTATTTAGTTAAATATTTATGGAAATTTTTAATTGAATATTTATTCTAAATATAATCGAATGTATATTTGAATATGTATCAAATAAATGTATAACCGAATGTATAATCGTATATGTTTAAGTGAATAAGTAATCGATTTATTATTTTTCCACTATTTAATTAAATATTTATTTGAATATTTGTCAAATATTTATGTTTAATTGAATATTTATTTAATTATATAACCGAATACACATATAATCAAATATTTAGCTGAATAATAAATTAAATATATATGCTGATATTTGATCGAATGCTTAATCGAATATTTAGACAAAATTATAATCGAATATATATTCGAATATTTATTCGAATTTTTATTCGGATATTTATGCGAATATTTGAGAAAAATTGTATAGGCTATACTTTTACTTACTTTTGATGTTTTTTTATGCTTGTTGAAACGAAAAGAAACCATTTCTGCATATTTTTATTTAAACATTTATTTTGTATGTAATTAATTTTTCGGTTTTTATTTTTTTTTTTCATAAATTTTGTCTTTTATTGTTTTTGCTTTTGTTGTTAAATCCTTTTTAATTGCACAATTACACAAATAATATTCAATAGTTTTTTCAATATTTTTAGTTTTGGGCATTTTTCTCCTGATAAATTTTAACAAACTTTTATTTACAAACTAATTTCCTTTAATCAGTTAATTTGTTCATAAAAACTTTGAATATATTTAACTTAATTTACAAAAAATTTAACTAAATATAAGTTTTCGTTTCATATAAAGTAGACGAACTTAAGTTTAAAGCTGTTACGCTGGTGTAGGAGTATGAAAATGTTGGTTTGTATAGAAAAATTTATAAATCTGTGTTCCAGCATTCTTTAGCAACACGAAGGACATGACTTGAATGCTTCAGGTTTGTTTCAATTTGTTTGAGTGATTTCAAATTAAAGAAATTGTTTAGGATGCTTTTAATTATGGTTTAACTTGATTTGTATTTATGTATATTTTAGTTGTTTTTCATCTTGGTTTTTTTTTGTTTTGAACTTAGAAATTATATTTGTCTTTAATTTTTTTATGTTAAGTATTAATTCTAATCTAATCTTTGTTTAAAATTTAACAGCCATTTTCTTTTGTATTTAAAATTAGTTATTTAACCAATTGTAAAAAAATTCTGCTTAAATTATTTCCAATATGTTTTGTTTAAAAACGAGTATTTTATAATAAAAATTAATATATTCAGTTTTGTTTTTTTTTCTGCTTCTTTTTTATTATGCAATATAATGTATTTATTATAATGATAGTCCTGTAACTTAATTTGCCTAAAATGTTGTCCTTGCCGCAAACAGTTAAGCAAACAAATGTTTAGTCTATCAAAATGGGGCTCTGTAAATAACATTAAATTGCATACTTTTAGGGTGCTTTTCATAATAATCATAAACAAATCAACATTTTCCGTATAAACACATTATCAAATTATCTACAATTAACATTTAGAACATCTGAAGATCTCACTGTTATATTATTTTCTATAACTAAACTTATTTTATGGGTTTTTCAACTTCTTTTTTCTAGTTTCTTACAAATTTTATTGAAATCTACAATTTATTCTTATAAATTTGTTTATTCGTTGCTAATTAAGTTTATGTTTTAAATAAGTTTTTACATTTAAAAAATTATTACCATCTTGTACATCAGCAGTGATTTATTATTGTTTCTCCCAAGCCTTCGGTATTTCTTTTTCTTATTTTGCGTTGGCACATTTTTATCTTAAAAATGCGTTTCAATAATCTGCAAATGAAACAAAAAGGGAAAAATAAAAAAATTGTTCAAATCATATTTATGCATAAAAGTCTCTATTCTTATATATTTTTATTATTTGTTTAATTATATCTATAGGAATCTATATGAGTTCTAGCAAAAACTGGCATAAATGCTTCAAAGAACCTTTTGCCTTTAGTGGAACTATTTTACTCCATTATATCAATATATCGGGCTGCAGCACACGAAAGCAAAAACGGCGTATGACTTGATTTACGATATATCTCTTTAAATGGGAGAGAGGATTGTGGTGTGTTCACTCGACTCCATTTGAGAGAAGTCCAAAAACTCATTTCAATTAAGTTCTAAGGACCATCTTTCGCCTCAAATTAAATTAACTGATTTAAATTAACTGATACAAATAATTATTTGCACGTTTTTTAATAATTAATAAAAAAAAATACTCAAAAATTTATACGGACAAATGTTTGAAATGCTACTCGAAAACTTATTCGAATCAAACGCTTTCAATTGAGTAGAAAGAAACCTCAAATTGTGTCCAACAGAAATGTTTAAGCGAATAAATCATATCAAAAATTATTCATGTGAAAAATTGTGTCAATAAATATTTGCTTGATAAAGTGAATAACAAATAAATAAAAAATAAAATAAATAAATAAATGTATATTCATATAATTATTAAATAAATTATTAAAAAAATTAGTCAAAGAGGTGTTCAAAAAATTATTTGAAAATTTGTCCAAATAATTATTCGAATAATGAAACAAATAAAAATTTTTTTTTTTGGAATAATTGTTCAAATTTGAAAAATTATTCGAATAATACAACAATTCAAAAATTTTTTAACTATTGTGCAAATTATCAGAACAAAAAAAAAATTTTAAATTGTCCGAATAATTGTTCAAATTATTAGTCAAAAAATTAATCGAATAATAATAAAAAAAATTTTTATACGAATAATTGTTTTAACAGTTATTCAAAAATTATTCGAATAATAAAAAAAAAATTAAAATTGTTTGAATAATTGTTCAAACGATTTTTCGAAAAATTATTCGAATAGTAAAACAAAAAGTAAAAATTGTTTGAATAATTGTACAAACAATTGTTCAAAAATTATTTGAATAACAAAAAAAAAAAATTAAGTAAAAATGTTTCAAATAATTGTTCAAATGTTTATTCGAAAAATTATTCGAATAATAAAAAAAAAAAACTTTTAGTATTTTATTTGTTAAAAGTGCAGCTCTAAAACCCGCTAAACTGCATTCGTGTTTACTGCAGAAACTGCTCATCGAATCAATGCAGAGGCATCGCCACATGAGCCACAATCTGATATAATATCGTCAGAATCCTCGATTTTTTTCAGCTCTTACAGATCATAAGTTTAAAACCCAATTCGTCACTTTCCTGCGGTTGTCTTCTAATTTCCTCTTATTACACCTGTAGGCGTTCCTTAAGATCGTCGAAATGATTGACATCGAGCAAAATATTTAATGTTGCTATTCTGGGAATTTAGTTTTTAAGTAACTTAAGGATGGTTCCACACGGCAACGATGTACAACAAGCGGTCAGTTTGCTTTAAGATGAAGTATGAGTAGAAACAACTATTTGGAGGGACCAACCGATTCAGTACCTGATTCAGATGCTCCTAAATCAAGCTAAAATTTGATTAAAATTCACTCAAATCTCAGCATTTTTTTCTTAAACAAAATTTAATTTTTTAAAAATTCATGGCACGTTCTTGCTATATGTTCATAAAATTCAATTCATTTATTCATTTTTGCGCTTCACGTCATGCACGATTCGCTTGAAGATATTGAATTATCCATTCCATTAAAATTAAAGAGTATAAAACAAAAAAAAAAAATTTCTTTCTTTGCTTAAATATTAATATATGCAACAAATATTAAAAACTGAATAAGCAAATGGAAAAGACTATGGAACGTATGCAAAATAAGCGCACATCCATTCATTCCGGTTACAGTCAAACGCCAGCATTAGATAAAAGCTAAAAGCTCGTGGCAGGAGCGACCCATAGTGGTTAATGTGTTTTTAATTGCCGCAAAAAAAAAAACAAACAAGAAAAACACACTTGGAAGGGGCAGATAGAAAAGAATATGTGGCAGAAATTCCGGCACCTCAGCAGAAAAATAATTAAAAGAAGCTTTTAAAAAAAGGGAAGAGTTATGAATGACCCTCGTACACAAAAAATTATAACAATATTTATATGAACTCGTGTGTATGAAATCAGAAAATATTGAGGCGACGCCATGTGTATGCGGTGTGCATGTGTGTGTGTATGTGTGTTTTTGTGTGCATTTAAAACAAAAAATCAAGTTGAAAAAAACAAACATTTACAGCTTTAAATAAAATATTATTATTCTTAAATTGAAATTTAATTTGCAAAAACTGACAGTTGTTTTGGCCGACAGGCGGTTGGATGAAGCAAATGGAAAACGAAACCGCAAAATTGACAGCTCTCTTAAATATTGTGTCTAACAGCCAGACAGAAAGTCAATATTTTTGAAGGCGCTGTATAAGGCTACATCGCTTAACACAACAATGTCGTAACTCACATTTCGCAGTGAGTGAGCAAAAGGTTGTGCTGGTGCCTCCAAAGAGCTTAAAAAAATTCGAAAACATAGAAAACAAAAATGTATTAAAAAAAGTTGGCTTCGTTCTTGAAAGCATTAATGATGATGTCGCTTTGCAGAAGCCAGGAAATTATTTCCATATAAATATTAATCAGTAGGCGCGTTTCGACATAAAACAGAATTATTAATTTCTGCCATTAAACCCCGTTGGGGGGGGGGGGGAGGGGTGACGGCTACAAAATATAACGGAAGAAACGCACAAACACGGGGGTAAATATTTTGTGTCTAACAAAATTATTTGCGTTTTAGCGCCTAAAAGATGGGCAAGAAATTATGCCATCATTAAGTCGTTAACAGGTTTGAAACAGGGGCAGATTTGTTTTAATTAAAAAAAAAATTTAAGTTCAGACTTTTTTTTCGTTGGTTTTTATTACAACAACAATTATAATTTAACCAGATTATTCTAGATTTTGGTTAATAAAAAATTTCCCCAGAAAAGCTGTAAAATAAATTCTTGTCTTTCGTTTGTTAAAAAAAAAAAATTGTTTAATTTTATGTATAAAGAATGTGATCCAATCAAATTGCCTGAACTGGCGATGCCTCTACAACACCATCACCACTATTGCTTATCGCCAGGACTCTAAACTTGGCTGCTAGTTTTTACGCTTCATCCGTAACATCCTTCCTAAGTCCAGCTGCGGAACTTGGAGACATTCTGGAAAGTCGGTCAGAACTTTTAATAAAATTTGCGTCAATGTTGCGTCTACATGACGATTGAGTCTACTCTTCTATAAGGCTGGGCTTCACACGGTGCACTTTCTGTTCATCCAAACAACGGATTCATGCAAAAACCGTTTCTGATTTTGCTTGTCTGTGTTCAGGTTACGCGCGCGTTTTGGTGGATTAGAATTTCTGAATTACAATTATAGGCGCCATAGCACAGCAAAGATGTGGCATTTGCTGAGCACAATTGTGCTATGAAGCAAAAACGAGTTTGAAGGCGTTAGAATGACGGTTTCTGCTTTTTTTTTTATATACAAATCGTAAAATTTCTTGCTGGATGAAGATGGCAGTTAAAAACGCATTTCCCTCTGCTGTTTTTTATGCTTTTCTATTAGTACTTTGAAAAATCCCAGCTTTGGCCCAGTTTTTTGTGGTTTTGTTCTTCTAGTTCTGACTTTCTTTTGTGTACGAAACTGTATGATTTTTTTCGTTTCAAACTAATTTAATTTATGTATTCCTTGTTATTGTCATGCGATAACTTGTCAAAAGTTCAAAGTTAAGCAATTTTTTCTGACACGCTCCCCAACGCCTGGTATGTACTTCTATCGTAAGAGTCGCCTTCGAACACTGGATGTCAGGTTTATGTTTTTGTTTATTAAATTTCTTAAAATATCAATGACGTAATTGCGGAAAAAGGCCAGAATGCTGTTGCTTGTCTACGAAAAGAAAACACAGTTAGTGAAAGCAAATCACACGGTTGTGATTTCGAAACTTCAACTTCTTTGTATGTATGACTTTGCGGACAATTAGCGGGGCGGGAAATTAAGCAAAAGTAAGTCCAGAAAACAAACGTTTTCAAATTAATATGTTGCAATATTTTGTAATTAATATGAGGCAAGTTGTGGCGCAACGCATTTTATGTGTTGTTTTTTGGTTTTTATTGATGGTTTCATAATTAACCAATAATGACAATAAGGAAGTTTCGTATGAAACCAAACTGGGAAATATAATAAATGAACAGTAGGACCAGTTATAATGTCATTATTAATTGCGCAGAAATTAATAGTTAATAAGAAGAAACAAATGGCGAATATTTCCGGCATGCCAACAACAACTAAACCCACACACACACCCCCACTCGCTCACGCACTCGCCAATTCTTTCTGCCGATTTATAGGCT
Organism: Epicampocera succincta; assembly: GCA_932526305.1. Taxonomy (NCBI): domain Eukaryota; kingdom Metazoa; phylum Arthropoda; class Insecta; order Diptera; family Tachinidae; genus Epicampocera; species Epicampocera succincta. The sequence goes on along the minus strand of OW052035.1, from coordinate 5,874,318 downwards.
GTCAATTTATAAATGAGCTTCTTGTGAGCAGAAAAATACATACTTGTAGTATAAAATATAATGCGGTGATAAAAAGAAATGCTGGTGTAATGAATGTTTTAAAAATATTTAAAATACAAACATCAATTTGCAACCATAAAGCACTGCATACACAGGAACATTGATGAGCAGTACAGTTGCATTGTTTCTACAAATTTTCTTATGCGACAAATTGTGTCTTAATATTTATGAAGCTGAGCCAAGCGGCATATCGTAATAGCCCGTAATATAATGGCCATGGACCCTACCGTAAAGCACTGCATACACAGGAACATGGATGAGAAGCAAGTTGTGGCTGTAGCTGCTATAGTATTTGATTGAAATATTTTTTTACTAGGTGGGTGGAGGAGGGGGCAATAATCAGTAGGTCCGTGACTTTATGATTTGCCCACCTCTAAATTGAAATGACAACACTGTTCCTGGCACCAGGCCGGTAGTCAGTTGACTTCTGTTTGAAATTTGAACAAACTGCGTCATTTAGTTTGTGCCGTTGATAACAGACTACCGCATGTCCCTCATCCGCCCGATTCACCATATTTAGCCCCTAGTGACTATTTCTTGTTCCCAAACTTGAAGAAATGGCTCGACTGCAAGCACAACATCATGTCACAAACAAATGCCTCGACTAATCATATTTTTCGAAAGAGATAGAAAAATTAGTGAAACGTTGTATAAAACTCTCTGCCAGACTGTGTTGAAAAATAAAATAAGTTGCAAAAAGTCTCTGACTTGTGGACCCAACCTCGTATCTAACATATTTTCATATGCGTCAAAATTGATCTGCTTTAAATTTGTTTAAATTTCCTAAAATCAATGATCCTTAAACAAAGTACACGTGTACATAATTTATTAATATCTTTTTGTTTAATTTAATTAATTTATTGTTTGTGTTTATTTCATGCCTTGGCTGTAGTTTCATAAAACGCTTCGTAAATACTAAAAGTTAAGCAAATCCTTATGACTGTATCCTGATTATTCTGGCTACATGATATATTTCCTTTCGTGATTGTTTCCCATTTAACTTTCAACAAAATTAAATTCGCAAGTAAATAAATGCCATAAATCTTATCATGTTAAAACATTTTCATGTTTAATTAATAATACAGAAATCTTAATATGGCAAATGAACGCAAGAAAAAGAAAAAGGCAAAGAAGAGAACTATAAATCTATCAAGGGCTTAAAACCCAACAAATTCAAAATGAGCTGCTCAGCTATGAGACATAAAAGGCAAGGAGATATATATAGAGAGAGAGAGAGAGAGAGAGAGAGCGAGATAGAAAGAAGGGGAAAAGAATGCAAAACCATAATATTATTACAGGCTTGAAACAGCAGGAGTTTCCCACTGGCAACCCACTCTCTGGAACTGTCCCCTATTTACGAGCGTTTCAGTTAAATCCTAGATTTTGGATAACATGGTTTGAGCAAAGACTGTGTTTGCTGTTCCTCTCTTGTTCTTCTACAATTAAATATTGAAGATTTTATTTTTATGGCATTTTATGCAGTTTGTTTTGTGTGTGTTTTGCAGGATACTAAAAGTTCATGCCAGGATGTAAAACTTTTATGGGGCTTTCTGCACCAGAAAGCAGTGAACTTGTTCGCCTTAAGATGGCGATAAAAGTGAAATTCGCAATAAATGGTTTATTTCAAGCTTTTATCTGAAGCAGAAATACGCCACAAGCACACAAACACACACATGCACTTCCCTGAACCTGTAATAAAGTCTTCAAAAAGTACTTTAAAAATTGTTAGAGCAGCGATTAACATGGACATAAAATTTACACCAACGCAGCAACCAGCCGGTTTGAAATAGATCGCTTTGAAATCACCTATTTTCAAGAACAACAATCCGGCTAAACCGGGATTGTGAAAGTATAAGATGTCTGTTCATAAGTTTGAATAAATTGTCATGTTGCGCCAAAAATATTTATGTATTTAGGAATTTCTAGGCCATTCTGCTTGTTTACGCCCTGCTTCGGTTCGGCACCAGCGCAACGCTGTAATCAGCATTGGATTAGACAGGCGCCAGCAAAGCAAAATGGCGTTCACAGATCTGCCACAATCTAACCGCATCAGCTGAAAACCCCTTTACGGAACGAACTGAACGAATTTAAATGCTTTGCAAACTTTTTGACACGTGTTGAAATATACTTTTTTTTTGTGTCCTTTTTATATTCAATACAAAAACAAATATTCTTTTTGTGGGTGGTTCAAGGACACTCTGCATTTGTGCATATTTTTTCACCTTTTTGCACTCGTATTGTGCAACTCTGAATGAAGGGTTTTTTGTGTGTCAATATGTTTTATGTGGTTAAAAAGAAGAGAAGAGAACGAGTTTTCTTAGTACAAAGAATTAAGAATTCTTAGGCTTTTGTGCTTAACAAATGAAATAACTTTTGGCTTGATAGATGAACCTGCGGCCGTTGGAGACTATTGAAAATGACTACAGGAAAGGGGGTAGTAAATTTCTAGGTATTTACATACATGTATCTGCTATAAAACTAAATTACGGAACGGAGACCGCATGTCCTTCGACACCCAACTCAGGCCCGGTGTGCGCTGTTTGAAAATAAAAATCTGCTATTTCTTTTTCAGCACCGCTTGCATTTTTACTATCTGGAATATATAGAGAACCTTTGCGCATCTCACTTACCCTTCCTCAGTTACAGCGAAAATCCTTTTCACTGCTGCCGCTGCCGCTGCGCTCGTTGCTCGTGCTCGTCTCCAGCATGCTGATGCCAGTTGCGTTGTCGGAACTTATAAAAGGCGTTTCCGAGAAACGCATTTCAATCGTTTGTTCATCGCACGAGTCGACCTCGTCGACTGCACGACGCTGATGACGCAGTTCGTTGTCGTTCAGTAAAATTTCCACCTGCTTGCTGCACTGCACCAGCGACACATTAACGCCCCGCTCCAGGCAGGGCGACAACATGCTATTGCCATTGCCGTAAGTAGCTTCGCGAGGTATGATGAGCATTTTTTCCTTGATAATGCAAGTGTCCTGAGTGATGGCGTTGCCGTCGTCGTTCTCATCGTTGTCTAGACTGCTGCCCCTGGTGTTGGTGCCGCCGTTGCCGTGATGTAGACGGGGGCCACAGGTATTGCGATCGGAACGGTTGTAGCCTCGGGTTATATTGATAATGTTGTTGTTGGAGGGGTTGAAACAGGGCAGGACATGTTTGAATTCCTTGCGAAAGTTTTCGTTTAGCCAGGCGTACAGGAACGGATTGTAGCAGGTGGAGGACATGGCTATGGAGTGGGCCACGAAAAACAACAGCGTGTAGTAGGGCCACTCATTCGATCTGACATAGAAATCGTCGAATATATTGACCAGATTAATGGGCAGCCACGACAGGCCAAACACACCCACCATACAGATCAACATGCGATTCGTGCGCTTCTTGCGATCTCTGTCGGCCTCCTCCTTGCGCGAGGACTTAGAACCTGGCTTGGCCTTGGCTCGTGCATTCAGTTTGAGCGAAATCCATATATAACAGATCGAAATGATGATGAAGGGCAGCACAAACTGCAGTATAGTGGTGACAGAGCCGAATACTTTGCGGTAACGCTCTGAGGGCCAATTTTCTTCGCAGTAGCTGGTAGAGGAGCTCAACGGCTCGGCAGCCAGCAAGTTGGCATTCGAACTGACCACCTGCATGTGGGCATCGAAGTTACGTTGAGCGGCGTAGTTTGTGTGGGCAGAGAAGTTTGCGGGCCGGGGCAAAGTCATGTTACTGGTGGCGGCCTCCAGCGTGGCATTCGATTGCAGAACATCCTCCGAAAACACTTTGACATACATGCCGTAGGGCAAAGTGGCCAGCAAAGATATCACCCATATGCTGACTATAATCGATATACAGGTGGAGAGTTTCATGCGCGGATGAAACGGATATATTATAACAAAATAGCGATCTATGGCTATGGAAGTGAGCGTAAGCGTAGATATGTATATGCTGCAGCCCTGGGCAAAGGGCACCAGATGGCACAGAGTACGACCAAAGGCCCACCTGCCCATAAACGTGTACAGGGGCGTGAACGGCACAGCCAAAACGCACAGCAGTATATCGGACAGGGCCAGGTTCGTTATAAATATATTGGTAACCGTTTGCATGGCGCGGTTGCGCAGCACCACATAACAGACCAGGACATTGCCGAACACACCCAAAACGAACACCGTCGTATACAGAATGCAAAACAAGATCTGCACAAAACTGTTGTCAATGACATCGTCACGTTCGGTTTCAGGTAGCGGAGCATTTGTGGAAAACGCCATGGCGTTGAGGTCGGCGTTGAGAAAGTGGTGGGGAGGAGGCGGCTGGTAAACGCTTTTGGTGGCCAAAAAGGATTCGGTGGTGTTGGAGCGTTGAGCCACCAGGGCTGACCATGTGGCTGTGGCCAGTTCGGAGGGGGAGGTTGCTCTAAGGACGCTCATTTTTCAAAGTGCTCTTCTGAATTAACAATCGGTTTTGTTGGTGCTTCTTGTTATTTTTTAATTAAAAAAGGGACTTTCCAAGGGGACTTTTGATTAATTAGAAGAACTCTTTCCTACATTCTTCCTGCCAGCGGTTGTGTCTTGCTAAATGTTGTGTTTGGTTGGGGCTGGTTTACCAATTGACATTTTTGTATTTTAATAGTGTAAATTTATTTGCCTGAAACCTTTATTTGCTTCCTTTTTTTTTTTTTGTAATTATGAGCTCGCAACACTTGAACTTTAACTTCCTTTTACAATTTGTCTTTCTGTTACGTTTCCGTTTAGCATTCTGGAAGCTTTTTTTTTCCTGCTACTCTTCAATTATTTTTCTTTATTTGTTTTTCATATAATTTTTGTTGTTGGCTTTTATTGTTCGTGCGATTTTTTCTTCCCTTTTTGTACACAACTAAATATTTGTTGCTATTGTTGTGCGCCTGAAGTGCTGTTTTGTATTCAAATGTATTTGTTTTCAACAACTCCTTTACTTGTGCTCTTTGTTATCCTGCTCCTCGTTAAATGCTGTCAATGGGTTTTCTTTTGTACATTCTTTAATTTACTTCCCCGGCAAACTTTTATTCCTTTTATTTCATTCAAATGGTTTCTTCCTGTCAACGCGGGTTGTTGTTAATTATTTCAAGCTTGTTATTGTTGTTGCTGTTGTTAAAACAATTTTCGTTTTTTCTGCGCCTTCCAGTTTGATTTATTTGCTTTGCTGGTGGTGATTTCTATTCAGATCTGCTGTTTGCTTCAGACGTACGAATATGCAACAGGAAACCATGTGGAAAGTTCGAGTGGTTCAAGAAGTGGTTTGTTGAAAAGAGAACAACTGCAAAATTAAAAAAACAATATCAAATATATAGATATTTAAATTTCAGTATTTAAACAAAAAAAAAGACAAAAAAAAAATTTAACTTAAAAAATTCAAATAATTGAGATATTAAATTTTTAATTGCAATATAAATTAAAAAAAAAAAAAAACACTTTTATGGAAGAAATTATATAAAGCCTGAATAAGTATGTGTTATTATTGCTGAAAAAAAATGTTAGAATATACTTTTTATGGTTTTCTTACCTCCCCCTCATAAGTGTTCAAGCACATACTTTGCTTTTACACCCCACCATAAAGCTGTTCGTAGTAAACTGGCAGTGTCCTACGCTTAAGCAAATAAAAAGAAAATCAGCAGATACGAACATTGAGCCCCTTTTTAGTTTTAATAATTTCAATTCCTTTTTAATGCTTGAAAATGAGTTTTGCCAGACACAATTTTAAGACTTAATATTCCTTAATACCAAATCCGCCGGTAGGGACGTTACAGCCACAACAATATAGAAAATAGTATTTTAGAAACTGCATAAATTACATGTCATTCACTTGAAGGGGAAGTTCTGAATTCAGATGGAATAAGTTTTGCTTGGTTTGAGGTTGGCTAAAGTCCCTCAAATTGCTACAACATATTTCGGCAAAATAAAACAATAAATTTCATAGTTTTTCTAATACTTGGATAAGTTTTATTGGTGCGTTTATTGTTTCGTTGGTTGTTTTTACAGCGCTAAGTGCAACACAACGGATATCCTGATGCACTTTGTGCCAGATCGCCCAATTGGACTGGGGCCTACTTCAGCTGCAGGTAAAGACCTGCCGATAAGCCGCAATCAGCTGATGCTATTGCTCAACTTCAGTGACTACTGCGCAGCAGAGCCATTGAAAATTGGGGTAGAGTATTCGACCAGAGGTTGAAAACTTATGTTTATTGTCAAAAAAAAAAAAAATTAATAAAACTGGAATTCATGGCACTTCCCAATTGGCCAAGAATTTCAACTTCTAAGCGCCCTTATTGGAAAACCCCGCTTTAGACGAAATAATTTGAGCACAAGCGAACAAAACAGGCATTCAAAATCTTATCGAAAATCAGTTGGACTCATGTCAAAAATTGGATAATTTTCATGGATTGGACTGAAAGCAGGAAAATAAACATTTACATACAAAGTTAAAAAATAACTGGTTTTAAACTTTCTTCTACATTAAAATTTAAAATTTTACTCTTTTCTATTTTTGTGTGGTTGCTATAAAAAGCCCCATAACTATCAATTTCTGTAGCAGTCGTAATTGAAAATATGTTTACACGAAAATTTTAATTAACATTTTGTTATAACTAAAAGAAAAACTGTAAATATTTACTGCAACAAAATAGATAAATTTACAGATTGTTAAGCCATTCGTATCAACTTCTGTCATTGAAACTAAAACAAAAAAAAAAAAAGGGGAGAATTGGAAAACAAAACATCTACGCAATTTAGTTTAAAATATTTGCAACTTGTATTGTTTGTATAGGAAAAATAAACTAAATTAAAAAAAAAGTACTAAACAATGCAATTAGAAATGTCACTGAAACATTTTCTAATCTTTAATTAATCGTATGTATTTGAAATGTATATTTTATAAAAGTATTTTAAATATGTTATAAAAATATATAAAAAAAAAAAATTAAATTGCAATAAATAGACTGTCAAGGTTTTTTTCTTTTTTTTTACTAATAAATAAAAAATGCCAACAACAATAAAATACAAAATCTTATTATTATTTTAAGTGTAAATTCGAGAGAGAGAGAGCGAGAGACAGAAACAATATCGATTCGATTCCGGCGAAAACCGGGCCATTTAATAAAAGTATTTTAAATATATTATAAAAAAAAAAAGACAAAAACTATTACATAATAAAATGGCAACAATTAATAAATAGAAAATGGCAACAACAATAAAATACAAAATCTTATTATTATTTTCAATTTAAATTGTCGAGAAAGAGCAAAAAAAAAACCGTTTTGTTTATTCGGCCAAGTGGTTTAAAGTCGCCTTGACGCTTAAAAATAATATAAATTTGCTGATAAGCCGACCTTAATGACACACCCTTTAGGCTAACGACTTACCCAAAATCTGCTCAAAAGATATAAAATTATATGCAATAACTATTTACTAAAGTGGTAATTAAACTGGATTTTTGTTGCTTCTATTCAAATTAAAAGTTTTTATTAACCTTAAAATACTTTTATGTTGTTTTTAATAACTTTTTAAAATCGTTTCTCATAAAATTCCAATCAAAATCTACATCATTTTGCTGCTTTTAAAGTACATACATTTGCTCTGGAAATTCAAAATTTTTCTGGTTGTTGATGTTGTTGTGCCTTTAAGTGGCAATAAGAGTTCGTTTGCCGTTGAAGGGGGCGGGTTTTGTTGGCTTCATATCTGCCTCGCAAAACCATAAAAATAATAACAAATACATTTTTAAAGTTAACATTTTGCCGAAAACTTTTTATTTTTGTTTGTTTTGTGAGAACAGTTTCATTTCTTGTTTTTTGTTTATTAAAAACCAGCCCCGGGGGGGTTAAATTTTGTCGAAAACATTAAATTGTTTTGGAAAAAAACACCTGTTGGAATTTCCTTGTTAATATTGTTTTTTTAACTTTATGCTTTTTTCTACTTTGCATTTAAGGCCCCGTTTTATTTAAACATTTATATCATTTGAGTTAAACTGTTGCAACAGATGACTGACTGACTGTCGCTTGTGTTATTTTTTATATTTGTGACCGTCACGTGACACTCATCTTGGCTGTGTAAAATAATATTTGTTTCTTCTGCTTTTAAGCAAAATACTTGATACGTTTTGTGTTGCTCAGCAATTCAAAGCACTTGATTATTTTATTATAGATGAATATATTGTAATATGGGGTTGGTTTGTCTGCACGAAAGTGTTTTTGTACATATTTGTTAAAATTGTTTTATTTATTGTACAATAGACTCCAACAAAATCAAGTCTCTATGTCCCTAATTAGGATTTTTGTAAGTTCTATAGGGGTCGTGGTTAGATGTTACCATCATGTTGTTGTGGTGACATCTGTCTAATCTGCTACAATATTTGTTATTATGTTACTGACGCCAAAGCATCGTGACAAGTGACATGATGACATATATCACGATTGTGGTTGGGCAACACCAGCCCGCACGAGTTTCACCAGATGGCACAAAAAATTATAATTTGATGCGGATTTCCATGACCATCAACGGCAAACGCCGATTGCGCACACACGATTTGAAGGTATGATTAGCAAAGGGGCGATGTGAATTTAGACAGAACACTAAAATGCCCCAAGACAATCCAGGTGAACGTTGTGGTCTCAATTCTGTCAATTGAGATTTGGTGTAGGTTTGAGCAGAAGCTGCATAATCAAAGTCCTTCCCCTGGGGCCGTTAATCACTCACCAAAATCTTGCCAACTTGACTCTACTAGACTTTGCCTTAAAGGCTTTTCCAAAGTCGTAACTGTATGCCCATAAGACGTAATTGGGTGTCGATGTAAACGAGGACATGGTACAAAACTCGGACGATTCTGACGTTTTTGTGCCGCAAAGTCATTAACAATTGGACTAGTTGCAAGCCAAATACCGTTAAAAGCTTTGGCGAACATTTGCTTGACATATAAAATAAAGAATTCTGTTAGTTTGTCTGTATCCGTTACAATCCTTTATATATACAATTTTCTTTTCTAGTGTTTGTTTGTATGTGGGTTTTAAGGATACTTTCCAGCACTTTGCCAGGACTTAACAGATATGCCAATAATAGATTTGCCCAGATTCATTTTACTTTTTTAAATTCAGTTTCTGACTTGTTTTGCTTCTCATTGGACAGGTCATTAGCAGTTGGATGTTGTTTATTTGGAAAAATCCGTGCGTTCGTGGTCTTATATAATTTAGTGTATCTTTCCCTGCAATAGATTTTTGCCTTGTGTTAATTAAACTCTTATGAAGAAATGTTTTTCAGAGTACCAATAATATTTTCAATAATATATTTATTTTGCTTCAAGCTTCATGCGGTCTATCTTAAATTTTTATAAAATAATTATAGTTTTTTGAAAAAGTTATACCGGCCTATTTTTTTAATTAATTATTTTAAAAATTAATTTTACTTCGTCTAAACAAAATTATACGTTGTAATCTAAATGCTTAAAATCCATTGTTTTGATGTAAAACGTTTTTAGAAATCAAGAGATTTGAGGTAACGCGATTTGCACAACAGGCCTGATGGTTAATTTTATTTTATCTCAAGTTTCGAAGATTATTGAAATAAATATTTTCTGTTCCAATTGATATTTTAGCTGTTTTAATAAATCTTTTTATCGTTTAATAACACAAATATGACGTAAAACAAAATGTTGGTGGAACTCACGAGATCCCTGTGTCAGGTCCGTGTACAACAAATGATGATATAAAGGAGAGCGCCGTGATTCAATATGTTTTTAAATTTTCTGTTTAAGCCACGTTTTCTATACTCGTTTTCTGTTTATTTTTTTATTATTATTGTATATTTTTTATCTTTAATAAATAATTCTTCAATCAGTTCATTAGACATTCGCTGATTTAATGTCATGATACTTTTCCAACCATCCATCACATTAAATGTGCACTAATGCGCTGCACTGCAAGTTAAATTGGACAAACATGTTGTTGAGAGCTGATGTAAAACAGCACAATGAACACCGACCAAGATAAGAAGTCACTTAAACGTACAAGCCCTGACAGTGCCATCGATACATACATACATATGTGCCGATAAGCTAAAAATGGAAATAAAAATTGACAGACAAGTGAATTTGGCAAGCCAAAAAAAAAGGTGGCCACCTTTTGGGTTTCTTGTCGTGCCACCAGAATAGATGAAAACAATTTGTTGATGAAAACAAATTTCCCCCTCCTCTTCCCAAAAATTAAACATGGCTGCGTCATGTGAAATCATTTTACTGCATAAAATCTGTTGGGCTTGGGGCAAGTCTAAACTCTGAGTCGCTACACCAGGTGACATCCATCATTCTTTAACTTTCTGCCTGACTATTATGGTACAGCAGCTCCCAAGAATTTAATTAGCAAAAAGGGATCAGTGTCCTCAAAGAGTGTTTTAATAACAATATATCCTGATGCTGGTCGTAGGTTGAGGTACCTACTTTGACCGATATGTTTCGCTTGTTGGTGTGAACCTTAAATCGTAGGATAAGGACTTGACAGTTCCTGACAACCTGTCTTGTTAATCCAAGTGTCTTGTAGTTACCAGCCGGCTTTATTTGGGCGTGTTCAAAACTGGAGCAATTAATTTTGTTCATGAGTTATAGGAAAGAAGAAACCCCTCGCTTGAAAATGCACAGAAATCTTTAGAAAATTCCTGCAAGACTGCGCTTGTGCAGTTTCTTGAGGGACCCTTAACAAAGACTAATTGACAAAATAGAGACCAATATATGCCCGGGATGGGTTAGTTTAGATAATTGTAGAGTTGGCGTTCAGGTGCATATTTGAGATTGGTTCCAAATATTCACGAGCTGGTGTTGTCTGGCAACAGATATAGTAATAAGGATATCCTTGGTGCCGAGCTAAAGGTCGTTAGTGTAAGGATAAACTTTTATTGCTTCACCAAGTTCATGTTATAAGCAGTCTGGAGAATTAATGACAGTTGAAGATAATCCAACCTCTACAGCAGGAGGTTAATTAATGTTGAAAAGACCGTATATTTTCAAGAAAATTACTGGGTGAGCCTTGCAATCTACCTGAGCGTGTTAGTAAGTCCTTCTTGCCTGAATCGAATTTACATTTACGAAGTTTTAACAGCAGTTTAATGAACATCAAAATAGCAGCTTAAACAAAGCATCCTGTGCACATTTTTTTCCATATTTTGAGAGTTTAAACTAGTCTTTATATAATAATTATTATGGCAAAAGGAAGTCATTAACTGATTAAATAATATGGGAAGGAGAACTGTTCAAAGTGACAAGGAAAACCAAGATTTCTGCCCTGAACACTAAACTTAGAATATGACAAAATAAAATCTCTAGACGATAAGCAAACAACAGACACAAAACAACTATTTAACAACAATACAAAATACATATTTATCTCTGTATGAAGAAGCAGTAGGCGTCTATCGAGACACAAGTTCTAGTTCGACTAATGCTATTATTGTAAGCACGAAGAGCGAGTGAGACAGACAAACAAACTACTGGCTAAAATCTGTTAAGGTGGCGCTGCCAGCAAGCAGAAAGCAAAAACTTGGCTGTTTTTATTTAGAATTTGTATGAGTTAATTCTCTTCAAGGAAATATTTTTCTTTAATTTAAACAATTTTGTGTTTTTTTTTTAGACTTTTAAAATCCCGATACTTTTTGGACAACTACAGACTTTTGAAAAAGCCAAAACTATCGCCAGACCATACACAAAATTTTGTTGTTTTTAGGGAATTTTCCAGCTGTCTATTTGGCGATATGATATGATCCTAACAAATTAAATGATTTAGCTTTAAATTTTGCAAAATATTGAAATTTTTTCTTAAGTTTGAGTAAGAAAAAAACTGGCCCACTTGTAAGTTAGACGTCTAAGACATAAAACAGATAATTGAAAAGGAAAACAGTGCTGCCCTAATGCTCGTACACTCCAACCCTAAGAGCTCTATATATACATACATACATATATAAAAGGTCAATACAATGATAGTAATTACAATTGCTGAACTGCAACCGCACAAAAGCCTGGAGAAAGGAAAACAAAATTCGATACCGTCAATGTTGTTTTTTACAACAACAACAACAACAACAACGAGAACAACACAATGTGGTTATGTAACCATGTTAAATGTAAAGAAAAAAAAAAACAAACAAACCATTTTGAAGAAAACAATATACCAAAGCATTGGTTTTACTATTCGGCCCCCAAAATATTCTGTTGCGCCAAAACCTACAAACGTGCCCGAAATCAAATCCTGTTGCCCTTCAACACCCCACAACATATCGGTGTTGAATAAACACTTATAATAATTATTAAGTTGACAGGCAATATAATGCGTTTTTCGTGTACTTCAAAAAAAAAATGGCGGATCTAAAGCACTTGTTTCAATAGCACGCAATAAAAACCCAGTTAAAGCTGGTACCTGCTGGTTTTATGGTTTAAAATTTTTTAAAACAGATTTCCCTTAGAGTTCAGCAGATCTATTATAAAATACAACTTTGTTTTCCTGTGCTAAATACGGTGCTGCCAAGTTAAAGAGACCGCAAACAGCTGGTGATTATTAAAATGGCGCTGACTTAAACGCAACTTTAGTTGGTCCATAGCAGGTTTATTGCGCTTTTGATATATAATTACATGCTGGCCAACTACTTCTTAGCTTTTTATTAATAGTCGCAAAATCTTAAGATATTCTTTATAACAAGATTTAAAATTTCTTGTCTCCTTAAACTTTCTTAAATACTTACAGTTAATAATAGTTCTGTTTTGTTGATATTCCCAGCCAAGAAAATATCAAGAAAAACTATTACGCAAAAAACTGTGCTATTCCTGGATTAATGATTCACAAAGTGAACGGAAAAATCCATTAAGGAATTATTCCAACCTAAAACTGCATGAGGTTGTGGTCCATTAGAATTTGTACTTATTGAAAATGTTTTCTTAATATGCGCATCGAAACTCATACTGAAAGTGTAAATACTTACAATATGTTTGCTTTTAACGATATCATAGCCAACAACTACACAGAGAAGAAAATCTTGAACTATTATTTCGAATGCAATAATAAATTTATGCTTTTTTCTTCCTTCTCGTTGCAAATAATATTTGGTGTCATGGCAATACAAGCAATTGAAATCGTGAAATCGATTCCAAACTTTTCTCTGTGTGTAGAGTTTAATGCACACAGCAACAACAAACATCCTCATACAAGTAGATTACAGAACGCCAAGCGTGAACTATTGAACAAACATACATATATGTATGTATGTACGTTCACTTTACACATCATTAACGCCATTTGATGACATATTGAGACACTTGTGCTCAACGACAACAAACGAACTATTAGCAAAACAGTATGTACCATAAAGGCATATATATATATATATAATGTTGTAGTAATAATGGAAACTACGCAACTCAATATGATATTAAGAAAATTATAGAAAAATTATGACTTTATTTTCCAAGTGATAAGAAAAAAAAAAAAAACTTTAAGAAAGTCAACGAACAAATGTTACATCCTGCCAAAGCAGTTTGTGGCCATTAAGCAGTTGCGGCGCTTAAGTAGCTGACATGCTTAACATATATATATATATATATATATATATATATATATATATATTTGAGGCGCTATCACATACCTAATAAAAAAGATTGCTACTTCCATTCATATCTAGGATTAGGGGGGATCGAGTTCGAGAAGGCGTACAACTGGCTGACTTGCTCTAACCTAGACCCACGGCAAATGAGTTTCTTTTGCACTTCGAGAACACGATAGACCCCCAAGAGAAACAAAAATCTGTCCTAAAACTTAGGAGCAAGTCCTGGAGTTCGGGCCAATATAAATGAAACCTGTTTCACTGCGAGATCGTTGCTGCCAAATACAACGCAAAACGAGAAGTTCAGTAGTTCGAACCACTGACTGATTCTAGTTCACGATTTCAGTAAAATTTCTAACTTATTAAGTTAAACTTTAAATAACGTTAAAGGAATATTGCAAATGTAATTATGTGGAGAAAAATGTTCGTCGTTGCGACGAAGTTTGGCCTAATATTGTAGCAATTTATTGCTGGTCACAGAAATTTATTGATAATTTTAAACAGAAATCATGTTCTCTGCTCGTCTTACAAAACTATTATGCAATTTTAGAAGAGATTTGTTTTGTTTGTTCTGCTTTCGGGTTTCTAGGAAAAAAAGAAAGAAATTTTGAGATAAATTTTGATTTTCCAAGCACTTGCATTTTAATATGAAACGAGTGAAATTCGTTAATGGGCAGCGATGCCAAAATATAGAAACTCATATATTCTAGTATAAATATACGATATATATATATATATGTGTGTGTGTGTGTGGTCATATTTCACTACTCGACAGACTCATTTCCGTTATTGCTTCTCATTAGTTTGTAAAGTTTCTGCTCATTTCGCTGCAGCGGAAAAATGATTTATTTGAAGGGCACTCTTTTGTAGCAGGCAAATGTTTGTTTGTTGTTTTCACATAGTGATTATTTTTTGTGTTTGTTGTTGTTTTTGTTCGTGTCTTATTGTTACTAACACTCCTACTAACTTTCGGTTTTAAAATTCATTACCAGAATTTTTTTTTGCTGCCACTTCTGTGATGTTTTGTAATAAATAATAAATGACTGTAAACTGTAGTTGAATGAAAAGTGGTTAAGGGAAGTGCAGGTTGAGGGGAAGCGGGAGGCAAAGGACTACAGTTGTGCCAACATGAGCACGAAAGTGCTCGATAAACTTTTGCTGTTGCGGTTTTAATGATTTTTCTGTCAAAAGTTGAAATGAAAACATACCGAATCCACCAGCAAGTCATACCACATAAATGCATTCTGCCTTTTTTTCATTTTTAATAGACAGCGATCTTGAACAAAGTTGTTGTTTTTTTTTTTGTTAATTTGCCGTAAATAATTTTGTAAATTTAAAAAAAAAATTCAGTTGAATTAGAAAAGAAATTTCAATTTTTAAAATGTTAATGGACATGTTTTTATTTTTATACCGAATTTGTATGAATGGAAATGAAGCACAAGTTTTTTCTGGGAATAATAATTTTTAAATAAAAGTTTCATGAGAAACTTTTTAATTGATTTTAAATTAAACTGTTTTGTGATATAAATTTTGCAAATTATGTATTTATTAAGTATAAATAAATTTTTCTTATTACTTCTTCCACGAGGTTACGAGGTCGGACCCTTTTGCATGGTTCTTTACTTATTTATTTTTTTTTTGAACATCATGTTGGAAATACGAGAAATGGCCAGAAAATTAAATTGTTTTACTTTGAAAACTATTCGAAAGATGTGAAAAATGATGGCAAAAGTTAAAAGCTGCAATTCTCTCATTGTCTTTCTCTTTTATTTTCTCATCTTTCTATTTCTCTTCTCTTATCTTGCCATTCATTTTCTTACCTTACATTCATTTCTATCCTCCTCTTTTCTTCTATTTTCAATTCACTTGTCTTGTCTTGTTTTGTCTTCTCCTATTTTCTTTTCTTTTCTGATTTTTTTTTCTCTTCTTCTCTTCTTTTTTGTCTTTTCTGTTCTCCTTTCTTATCCTTTCTTTAGTAATTTACTGTTTTCTTTTTCACTTTTCCTTCGCTTTTGTGCCTTTGGGCTCTGCTTTTATTTTCATCTCTTTTATTATCCTGTTCTCCCTTGTCCTCTCCTCTCCCATCAAAAATTCTTTTCTGTTTTCCTTTAATTTCATTTTCTTGTCTTTTCTCTTTTTTGTTAGTTATTTTTCTTATCGCTATTTTGAGTTTCTTTTCTTTACTTTTCTCTTCTGTTAAATTTTTTTTCTTTACTTTTCTTTTCTTTTCAAATATTCAATTTTCTTTTCTTCTAACCCCTCACCTTTTTCCACCTCTCTTTTTCCACTCTTTTGATCCTTCGCAATCATTTTTTTGTCTCTCATTCAGTTCTTCCCCATCTCGCCTCCAACCCCACACTGTTTTCCTCCACCCACCCCAAACAACTGTATTTAAATATATCATTAACTGAATTAATGACAATATAAATTTCCTCTATATCAACTACCACTTTCATTTCAATTGAAATGTTTTTAATTGGAAAACTACTAAAAGCAATTTCCTATCGAAACTGAATTATTAAATGATAAGAACGCATTTCCAAAATATTGTACTAACAGAATATGTTGCCCCACGATTTGATGGTCTTAATATGCCGCATGAAACGCAAATATTAACCACCAAAAAATAATAAATAAATTTATTAGCTCTTTATGGCCCTAATAGACGGTATTAAAATTGATACATGTCAGTTTTGTTTTGAAGTCATTTTTCCAAACTGGGTATTAGGCGGACAAATAATGGTGTTGTTTTTGTTGTAAGGCGAAAGTTATTCTAGTGTGAGTATCAAAAACGAAACGAGGTCAAAGTCATTAATTTTTATAAAAACAGGACCATCCAGCGAATTGTGTGACATGATGTATTGAAAATATGATGATACTTGACAGTTTCTATTGATGGTGTCCGAACATATAATTAAAAAAATTAAAGGTATTCAGGCAGAGAAAAAAAAGTTGTTTGATTTTATTACGGGCGAAAAAAAGGGTTTCAAAATGGTATTTAATTATTGTGCTGCTACAATAGAATTGACGAGTTGATAATGATTTATGATACCTTTTCTCTGCTAGACTAAAATACAAAGATCCACATAAAGATACTTTTGGTGCATTGAAGGACACTTAATCGAATTGCTCGCACCCAATTCGCCTGCCAATAAATATTTCTTAAATCCAAAGCAAAGTATTATTTCAATATCGACTCTGCATGCAGTTCAGTAAAAAGGTGTTTTCCATGAACCTGTAGCCTTCACCGGCAGCAGTAACCGCAAAAGACCCCTTCTCCAGTGGTTTACCATGACCCCGTAACGTAACAGTTGGCGTATGGGCGATGGCGCGGCATGATAAGGAAATCGACTCCAACTGCCGATAATTGTTAAACAAAATCTACACAATTATTTCATTTCATTTAATTCACAAATATCAATTATTTTCATTTTAAAAATTATAATATCTTCCAATAGGATGATTCATTTTTACACCACCCTGTGCATATAGAATGACTTAATGACATTGATGGGAAATATGTCAGATTGTCTTTGACTTATTATATTTTCTGTGCAATAATTTTCTTGAGATGAGCGAATATTTTCAGTGGCAGTTTTGCGAAATTTGCTCGAAATTTTGGGACACGTTTTTCTATGTTGAATACATAAAAGTTGGTGTTCCATAAAATGCAACACTGAGTAGTTTATTGTTTTGCCAGATGCCAGTTTTCCCATCAATGATAACATTTTCCACAGCTTTTAGGCTGTACATCTTTTACTTATGAATAAATTATATTTTGTGAACGTAAAAGTGGATTTGAAACAGAAAGTTTTCCAGTTCAGAGTTCTTGCCAACTCTACAGCTGGCAAATCATTCGTCAGCCACTCCATTGGCCAAATATGCGAAAAAGTTGTTTACGATTTAATGAACTGTTAAGAGGTCTTGATATGAATAATTCATACACAATAATAATTCTAAACTTTCGGCGAAATATTGTATTTGTAGACTTTCCCAAAAGCAGCAGGTTTTCTAATACTTTTATAAACTGCTTGTGAAAAAATGCGCAATCATGCTGTGACTTGTTTTGGAATGCAAAATAGCAAAAGACCAGTAGATAAAAATTCGCTAAAATATACATATTTATTTTATTCATTTATTATTTTATAACTTGCAAAGTAAATTTACCCGCGATATATGTATATGAGGAAGGGGGTGTGTAAACGAGTAGCATGTGCCACCCTTGATGGTGTTACCAGATTTTTATAAATGTCTAACTTATACGAGCCAGGCCGGCCGCCTTCATATGGAAAGTAGCAGCGTGGAATTCCTTAAATCAGCCGTAAAAAAATACAGTTGTCCGAGGCAAATCAGTCCACCAGTGCGAGTGGGACGCACAACTCACGTAGGCCAAACAACAACCACAAGCCGGAACGCACTTAAAAAATATAAAAATAAATGTTTTCATAGTTTTTGTTTGTTAATAATTTAAACAGTTTCTTCTCTGCCGCCAAATTGTTAAAAAAATTCAAAGTGAAGCAGAAAATAATGCGCAAATAATGCAAATGATATGCGTAAACGAACAGATGCTTATTTTATTATTTTTATTTAAATAAAATATGTATTTGTCTATGCAAAACACTAAAAACTGTTATTGACACTTTGTGCACTATAACGAGCGGCCATAATCTTTAACATGAGACAACAACAATAGCGGATCTTGTCTTTTTGTTTTATTTTTTGTGCGGCAAAAGACAACAAAAATAAAACAAAACTGTTCAAAATAAACAGGGTCATGATTTGCATACAATCTCTAAAGACCGACAGTAATCAGTGTGGAATGTATTGGAAAATATTTTTTTTTTTTTAAATCAAAATCTATTAAAATGCAAATATTCAATATGCAGAAGTATCACTGTGAGCACTGGGGCGCAAATTATGTATTCAGGTACTTATTCTACATTCTTATTAAAGTATCTTGTATTTGTGTTTGGGGGAGTGAGAAAGTCTGGGGTTGGTTGGGCCAGGGCAAACTGGCAGGACAAGCACGTGCAGCAAGTTTGCATAAAATAGGTGTTCTTGAAACTTATTCATATTTATGAATAGAAATCAGGTACAAATACCGGCAAATATTAAAATGGATTTAGCAACGCATTTCGAAAAGGCCCCAATCCAGCGTCAATGTGTGACACTTTAGTGGATGCCAGGACATTAGATTTCTTATCTGCTCCGAAATTGCCATGAAATGTTTTGGATAAGGGGAAATTCGTTTCTAAGATAAGCCAACAGTTTATTTTAATGGCACGTGTCGAATATTTTAGTGCTGCCATTTTTACCTGAGGAAACAGATAAATTGACTAATAGTCCAAAGGCCGGGATTAGCTCTGCACTTACACATGAAAGTAGTTTGTGAAAGTAGTTTGTGAAAGTACTTTGTGAAATTACATTTATGACATTTTTGTATAAAAGGTAGACGGGCGTTGTACTCCAAGTTAGAACAATGTTTACATCTGATACAAGCATTTCAAAGAAGGTCAACTTCGACGCCTCAGGAGAATATTGTTAATAAGGAGTATAATCTGGCCGTTGTGTGAGAGCGTTATGCGAAGAAAACGTGTCGAATTGAGCACACGTTCGAGACAATAATCGCCTGGACGCACCCAGCCCAGCCCACGATCATCTTATGTTTTCAACAGACCTCGTATGTATCTGTATTCGTTATGCGGCAGGCCTTTAGCTGTTATAAAAACAAAATATTTCCAGTTAATTGTTCGCCTTATAAATGATTTTTCGCTTAAATGCTACCAAAACCGTTAAAAAAAAAAACTAAGGGGAAAATTCCCGCTTAAATGAGCTCCGCTTAAATGCGGTATCCCGTTAATTGACTCTTGAAATTTTAACAGATCACATAGAAAAATGAAGCCAAATTCCCAAAAATAGAACATAATTTGCACATGCAAATAAAAGTAAATGGCAACTTTCGAAATCGTGTTTTTTTTAATTTATTTTGTAATGTTCGTTCGTTTTATTGATTGCGCTGCTCAATTAAGGGAGTTTTTTTTTTTTAATTGAGCTAATGCATCAATTAAAAGAGTATCGGCTAAATGATATTCCCCAAGGCCATGCATTTTTAGATACTCAATTAAGCAGAAATTACTGTATTGGTTTTTGTTTCCAAGACGTGAATTCGACCCCAGTACAGGCGTTGGGCATTTCGCATTGTGAAGCTGCGAGTGGAAGGTGTGGGCGTCCAAACGTCTCTCCAGTTGTGAGTTAAATTTCAACGCAATGAGATGAATTGCCATCCATGTTCAGGTATATCAGGCTCTGGTGGTACTAATCGTAAACAGATAAGCCTGAAGCCTTTAGCCAAAAATCCTTGATATTTGATACCAGACCATCACGCCGTTTTCAAACTCGGAGGTGACATGTAGGAGTTGGAATGCTGTGTTTCGTCACGTTGAAGAACTTACTGCGAGGGCAGGTGGGCAGTTCTGATCATTCACAATTTCGATCGCCAGCGGTTTGACTGGGCTTTTATTTATGATCATGAAATTGTTTTGTCCGTAAAATTATACTCGTAAAACTTGCTTAGGACTTTCTGTTTAATACTTTTTTCCAAATCCTTAATATTGTGCAATAATATTTAAAAGAAAATATATAAGAATTTATTACTCATTAAATTATCACAGCTAACAAATATCTGATGAATTCAGTTTTAAAGTTGTTGTTTTATTCTAGAGATGGAATTTAATCTAAACGTTGTAACGCATTTTCTTCTTGTGAAAAAAAAAACAATAGACTTGTCTACGGCTTGCATGTTCATTCAGGCTGAATGAAACAAAAACAAAAACAAAAGGCTCTTTTTCACAAAATAATTTAATGCAACAGAGTTGAATGACTTCTCTAGTGTCGGCTTGAAATCAGTTTTTTTAAGTGGCTTTTGTTTTATGCTGTGATGACAATAGACCCTTAAGCTCTTTCAGCTTTAAAATATATTCCTTTATTAATTCGCACATTGTTTTTTGTTGTTTTTCCCCGTTTGGAGGCTTTCTGTTGAACTTGTGGAATACTGGCTGTAAACGCAACATCAAAAAGGAAAGGTGGGGTAAGAGTTTTGTCCACAATTGAAAGGGATTTGAAAAAGAAAGAACTAATGAGTGTTTTAACAAGAAATGATGTCAGCAAAAGAAACAGAAATAATTTTTGTTTTATTTAAATAAATCTGTGTTTATAAAGTTTCAGCGGCTTAAATACATCTTACATCTTACAACAGTGGACAGCTAATGGAAAGTAACTACAAGAATATGGGAATGGTGATGTGAGATGTCTCGTAGGCTCCAAATACTCTGAAAAGTTTCCCAGTATTAGATTTCTTTATAAATAATATAACACAATTTGCTTCAGTATGACGGCTGCATGTTATCATTCCAGATACTTAAACATTTGCTCTGTTATTGTACAATCTCCAAGAATTTAATTTATTTTCATTAATTCACTTACTTTCCTACCGCCTGCGGTGGCTGGGAAAACGGGATTTAATAATCTGAATTTGTGCACAGATTTTTGTTGCGAAACACTTCATTAAAAGCCCACCAGCCAAATTTAAAAATTCCACTTGAATTTGATTTCAACACCGAAAAAAAACAACAACAACAACAACAACAAGAATCGCTATAAATTTACGCTCATTTACTTGTTGTATATTCAACTTGTTTCATAGTAATTTAATAAATTTACTTATGCCGTCTTCGCAAGGAATTTAAATGAAACTTCCAACTCAAACAAAGTTGTCTGTCACTGGTGTAAGGAATGCCGGTGATTGATGTTTCTGCTGGTGTGACTGCTGACGCGGCTGCCGGAGTTCTTACACTCGTTGTTGACAATGTTTGTTTGCCTTGCAGTTCGCTAGATTTTATTTAATAAAACCACGTTTATTTAACATTCAGACAATTTTTTTATTTCAAGTTTTTTCATTTAATATATATGTGCAAATAAATATATATATATATATATTGATGTGCTGCCACTTGAGCACGTATTCTGTGGTATTTTGTGCGAAGTGCTTAAATAAAACTGAAGAGTGAGATGAGAGTAAAATGCATGAATTTAAGAAGTTGTAGGAATATTGAAAGACTGAATGAAATCAACACGACATCAGTGTTAAATTCCACACATATTTGCGTTGCTTTAAGGGGGAGTCTTAAAAGCCAGTAAATTAAGGAACACTTTTAAGAACAAACTTTTGCGGCCCATTAATTCTGATGAGGTTTTATTTTGCGCGTTAGAAAAACGCAAAACTTATTTCAAGAGGATTTAAAACCTAATTTTGTTCAAAAGCCAAACTTTTTTTTCCACGCAACGAAATTTGTATTTTTATTAAATATAATTTTGGAAAGAACAAAAACATGTGTTAAAAAATAAATTTGGAAGGTTTTTTAATAAATTTAAGAAAAGGCGCTGGCGGTGTCTTCTGTCTATATGAGTTTCAGAACAACTTTTTGTCGGTCCCACCACCTCCTTTTGTTCTCTATGTTGAACCCAATAAAAAGTAGGTTAAGCGTAAAATTCATGAGTGTGGCCATCTTACGTTTGTGTTTTTTTTTCGGTATGGACCAGTACTCGGTTCATTGTACCAGTGCTAGAAAAAATAGAAGCAAGTCGTGTTTGATTTGAATCTTCCGAAAAATACGTCTAAGGATAGTTTATTACACAGACGGGCCCTACGGACGGCTAAAGAGGGAATGAGAATGAGAAGTATGAGCTCTGGAGCATGACTATATATTATGCAAAAAGGCAGACTCGGGGTTTCGGGAAGAAGAAAACAGTGTAATGCAGTCTCCCTCTCACATGGTGATGATGTTCGAGTGACTTAATGTAGCTGTCACCGATAAGCGTCTTCTCTTCCTCTTCTTCACCTGATAGAATGCGACATGAAGTGCTTACTGAGATGGTGTGATGCCAGAACATCTTTTCTTTTTGTATATATGATTTTTTAGCCTCAGCTCTAAGCGAATAATATTCATGACTTGGCTGGGTATTTACGCGTTGTTGATTTCTATGGCCTTACCATGGCGGGGTTAGCAGAATGCCATATTGCAATTAATTTGAAGAGATCTCAAAATTGATTCTTCTGCCAAAAATGTATCTGTTATAATAATATATTTTCCATATTTTCCATTGGCGGAAAGATCAAATGATTTATGTGCCAGTATTTGTCTGGCAATTGTAAAGCCAAATGGTTTTTGAGACAATGAAAGATATATAATAAAAATTCATTATATTTTTAATAGTTTTATACATATGTATGGTTTGCGCTTTATTTACATACTACATTTTATTATATATTTTAGGGTTATTTTTAGGGTTTGGGTTGTAAAAAGTTTATTACTGAAGAGATAATGAAAATGTTTTTTTTTTCATTATAAAAATAACTCTTTCCGAAACAGATTAGATTATAAAACCAAAACGTGTGTATAACCGCATGCCTTAACGTTTTCCAAATTCCAATTATTTGTTAGAGATGGCAAAAAAGATCAATAAAATTCCTTTTAGATGTCCCGTCATTTATTAACACGTGTAGATACTTGACAAACAACGAACAAATTTTTGAAATTGATAAATTTTCCAAATGCAACTTGTTATGAAAAATAAATTTAAAAAATAAATGCAAACATTTTTGTGCCAATAAAATTGTTCAAGGAAAATTCTTTATAGATAATCTAATTTAAACAAATAAATTTATTTAAAAAAAAAAAAATTTCTTTAGAGAGGTTTTGTTAGCGATATAGATTTTATGAAAAAAAAGGATTTTCATAGAAAATTTTGTATGGAAAAACTTGTTTATCAATCAACTTTTTTTACATAAAAGATTTTTGTTATCTCTAAATTTCCTATATATGAGATGTGTGTTATTAAGTTTATTGTTATCGATAAAGTTTTTTTTTATTGATAAATTCTTCATAGAACGGCCTTGTTAGTGATAAATATTTCCACTAATAAGTTTTTGTTATTGATTTAATTACAATAAACATTTTTTGTTGTCAATAGACCGTCAAAAACAAAGACTTGTTATCGATAGATTTTTTATTGTACCAGAAATGTTTGTTATCGACTCTTTATTATTGATATATTGTTAACACAAAAAAATTTTTATTCTTGTTAAATTTTGAATAGAAAATGCTTTGGGATGATAAATTTTCTACATAAAACATTTATTCTTAATAAATTTTCTAAGGAGGATTTTCGTTATCGATACATTTTCTATAAATGTTTCTTAACATTTCTATAAATTTTCTTTTGTCATCAATTCTATTGTATATTTATTGTCCACAAGTTTTCCACAGACAATTTTAGTTATCTATATATTTGCTATAGAAAATGTTTTTTATAGATCAATTTTCTACAGAAATCTGTTGATAGAAAGTTTTGCTATAAAATATAAAACTTTCTGTAGAAAATGTTTTTTGTTAAAGTTTTTTGTAACAGATATTTATAATCGAAAAATTGTTATTATCTATAAATTGGGCAATAAATTTCCTATAGAAAATGAATTTGACATGGAAAATTCTTGTTATCGGTAAAGTCACCTTTTGAAAACTTTGCGATTAAAAAAATTTATGCTTTTAATAATTTTTTTTTATAGAAAATATTTGATTTGGAGTATTTTATATTAAATATAAAGGGCTTGTTGTTGTTAAATATTCACAGGAATATTTCGTTACGCAACAGTTCTGTTCAGGTGTTTTTCTTTCCAAAACTATTATTTTTGATTATTTTTATCTGGCTGTACAAAATATTCTGTAGTTGGGAGTTTTTTAAGATAACTCTGTTTTACACATACCTAAATTTTTATAGTTAAATTTCGATGAAGGCGGGTCCTTTAAAAATTGCAAAATATGTCCTTCACTTCGGCAGATTTCTTTTGGTCGAAATTTCAAGGGTTTCGCATGTTTTATTATATTTCCAAAGACTTTTTTCTGCTAGAATGTGTTGATTTTAAGATTCCCTTCAGCTTTAAAACTGTTAATGTTAATGCAAATGTGATGAAATAAAATCTTAAAAAAAATAGCAACTGTTTTAGTTTCAAGATTCATTAATTCTTTGGACTGGTGGGGGCACAAATTTCAAAACAATTTTTTTTAAAGCTTTTCTTCAAAATATATTTTTTCTGTTTCACTTTTTTATTTTTTATTTACTTAGACAAACGTTAACACTTTAAAATCTATCACTTTTGCCGCACACCACATGGACTTGATACATTAATAATATTATGCGCTATAAAGCAGTGATTTACTTGAAATTTCTTTTTGGAGGCATTTTTTTTTTTTTTTTGCCACAGTAGAGTTTTTCTGAACTGCCACAAAATTGGCAATGATTTCTAAAACAGCACTTGTTGTTTTTATTGCAAAAAGCCTTGCACACATGAGGGGTAACTGCTATATCCCAAGCAGTAATAATTTGCCAGTAAATTTGATCCGTTCGAATCGACCGTTTGGCTTAGAGTTCCGTTATCAACTGGCGGTTTGACTTGACAATTGTTGCAAATTCTTGTTTGCATCGCCAGAAATCATTTCAGAGTCAGACATGTGTATAAGTGTCATGTAAATTCGTGTGCGTGTGCGTGTGTAGAGTGCTGCCACTGCATTTTGTTGCTGGAGCAGAGAACCGTTTTTCTTCACGTGCTGTACAAGTGTATGTTAAAACGAACAAAAAAAAAACTACTGTTAGTTTCACACAACAGGTTATTTAGCCAAAGAAATTTTGCAGCGAATTCGATTTGCAGAGAGATGTTAACGCTCTTCTAATTCTCTAAATGAGTACAACATAGAAGAGTGAATTTTTGTCTGGTATAATATAATAATACGGAAATATACACTGTGAGTGGGTATGTAAACGTTTGACAGGATTCATTTGCTTAATACTTCTTAAAAACGAGAAATCTCAAAAGGAGTTAAATTTGAGTTATTTCACCAGATTTCTTTAATATTAATCTTTTTTATTAAAGACGCCGTACTTTCAATTCTGCTTGTTCGGTGAAATGTTGAAAGCATGTTTCAACATGCTTTAAAGTTTCATGTTTTCAAAGCAGGGATGGAAAATTAACAATTGCAATTTATACTAATTCTCAAGGAAAAACAATATATATTTTTCAGAACGATATTAACAAATTATTCTGAAGCAGAGAGTATTTAATTGGTAATATTTATTATTATCTACTAATTATTAAGATTTATTATAATAAATTTTATATAAATATTTTTAAGCAAAATTATTTTTTTTTATAGTCATTTGATTTAGGATTTAATATGAAAAAACACTGAAATGAAAATTTATGAAAAAAAATTCTAGCCTAATTTTTTATTTAAAAAAAAATGCTTGAAGAAACTCTCTTACTTGCAAAGTTCATTATTTGACTTAAGAATAATTTCTCGCTAACGAATCAGTTTCTAAATTTCATTCAGCATTACTACCATTTATTTTTATTCTTCTTACTAAAAACTCGTCAAAACATTTTTTTTTCTAACTTTTGCAAAGAACTTGAAGACAATAAAAAGCGTTTGAAATTAGGAAGTAGCATTTACAAAAGAATAAAAGTTTCCAGCAAATTGAAATTTCAGAACGAGTCTTTAAACTATTTGTTACACCGAAGTGTCGTCCTCTTTAAAATGCAATTTCAGTTGAGAATTAATTTAGTCATTCTCTTCTTTTTTACATGTATTTATAACCTTAAAAATTTGTTGCTTGTTTTTGTAAATTATTTTTATAGCATTTCACCTGACAATATGTGTGTATAAAACTTAACAACTATTAAAAAAGAAAAACTCGCAGAAATTGTTGCTATTTTTCTCATATAATCTGATAAATATTTTTCAGCTGGATGGGTTGTAGAAAATAAAATGTAGAGGAAACAAAATTTGTTTAAATGTATGAGTATTTTTGTCATGTAAATAGTAGAGAAAATTTGTAAATATTGCGAAACTAGTCATGGGGATACTAAAAAAATACAGGGTGGTGTTTTAATTGTGCTACAAAAGAAATTCAAATAACTATATTTTTGATCAAAATAGTTCATTAATTTCTTTATCGTAAAGTAACTTTAATTGTATAACCAGAAAATTATTCTTAGCGTCCCGAAGTGTTGAAGTCCCCAGGCGCTCCCAATTAATATTTTAGTGGACTGCTGCAATTCAGTAAAATTCCCCGGTTACGTTTGATACCATGTGATGTTGCCGTTCAGCAAACGATATGCACTTTTTGTGTTCTCTATGCAAATCTTTTCTTGTGCTGCTTGAATTTTAATCTCTTTCGAAATAACTTAAATTTTCTTACACATATTTATAAAGATAAAATACATTTCCCTCCACCAAAAACGGGAAAAAAAATATTAAAAAACACATTTTGCTTTGCGATTACTTGACAAAATGGAAAATGCGATTATATGATGCTGATACGAGAAATTTGTTGTAACAAAACAAAATGTAATTATTTTTGATAATTTAAAAAAGAAGAAAAGAATATTGCAAAAATAATTTACATTCGTTTAATTGCAAAAATTATGCAAATTTGATCATTATCATCATCCTTTCAAAAACTAACAAAAAAACAAAATAACAGCATTTATTTTTAATTTCATGTTTTTTTTTATTATTTTGTTAATAAAAAAATGTGTTTAGCACAGGATTGACACAGTAAATAAAATTAAAAAGCACAATTCAAATATTGTTATTGTTGTTAATACAAATTTTTTTCTAACCACCCGTTTATGAATATGTCTGTTGTAAAAGGGGATGAATGTTCGCATGAATATGAATTTAGGCATGTTCAAACATGTTTACAGGCACTTCGAATTCATTGTACTTTATGTCTGTCTAAGTGAAATAACCACAAATGAGAAGAAAAGCATAAAAATATGATGTTTTGTTTGTATTTAAGAAGTACTTAAAAGATTAAAATCAAAAAATGCCGCGGAGACTTGTAATGAGCCGAATAAGAAAAGTGAGGTTAAATTGAAAAACATGTTTAAAATTTCTTTAGAATGATAAATTTAGGCCAGAAATCTGCCAAACATTATAAAAATTGCTCTGTAGTGTTTTAAAGTTTCACTGGAAGCCAATATTTAAAGGCGAAATGGAATTAATCGAATGGTCGGTCCTTGTAACTCGTAGCCATGAAATTATCCACCGGACTGTATGTAGCAGGAAAAGTATTTCCTTGCCACAATACTTCTGCATTTTATAATAATTTTTAGCGCTGAAGGTCTTCCAGAAACACCCGGTACATAAATGTAAATATATATGAAACTTTTAAGCTCAAACAAATAGATTTCTTTCGCCCTCCTCTTCCAGTATCATTTGCAGTGTTTTTATTTCGAGACTATCAAATAAGTTCTCTGTTTCTTATTGTGCAAATATTTTTTCCATAATTTTCTTTTTTGCATCGTTATCCGCAAATTGCTGTGCAGTGGAAAATACGAAAGGTGGGGGGAAAACAGTTTTTAACAGAAATGCAGAAAAATGCAAAATATGTGCTTTTAAGAAAGTAATAAATAAAATTAACGAAAATGCAATACAAAAGTTTTTATGCGCCATTAAAGTAAACAAACGATATACGAAAACTTACAAAAATGGAAAGACGAGTATAACAGGAGTAGAGCTGGAGAGGATGGCCAAGAGAAAGACAGAGGAAGCGGCCAAAAAGTTTAATTTGTAAAAAACCCGGATTGCCACAACCAAACAACAATATACAAATAATAAACTTATTTTTCCCAATACTTTAAGCTTAAAAATAACAAAAAAAAGTTTAGAGGGTAAAAACCTATTAGCACAATAACTGCTTATCAAGAACATGGACCAAAGGGTGTTGGGTAGTGCGTAAAAAAATTATTGCAAGAGAATCAATAAACTTTTTTCCAGCAGCTTTAAGATTGAGCGCTAAAGAAGGACGACCAATGATTTCTTTTAGCCTAAATTGAATGCTATCGACTAAAACGATAAGTGGTTTTAGCAGGATGGCGCTATATGTTACACAGTGGACGCCAACACACACATTCTGCATGAATAGTTCAAGAGTTCAGATCTCACTCTCACTCTCTCTCTCTCTCTCTGTGTCTGTAGCAGAGTTGATGTGAGTTGCCCATCTGGATCGTGCAATTTTATCACTGTAGAATTTTTTTGGTATAATTTTCTGAAGTCGCAGGTATCTATGCCAATAAGCAGCCCTTGTGCGCTAAATCTGCAAAATCTGTGTTAGATATTTCAATTGATATATTTTTCTCCAAATGACAAATTATATAGAACTTGTTCTAGTTCACATCAACATCTGGCCGGCCTTAATTAAACCTCCTTTATAATTAAGGAGCTAAAAGACCATGAGGTTGGGATATAAGAAAGAAAATTGACAAATTTGTTGTAATTTCTTGTTTAAAGCGGTTAGTTTTGGCACCACCCTGTTCTTTAATAAAAAATTTTATTGCCATTTTTTTCCCCTGTCATAAGTTTTATATTTATTGCACGAAATCTGAGCTTAAAATTCTTACCAAATTAACGCACAATTTTAAATGAAAAAGAAAATATATTTAAACACTCTTTTGAATTAAGCACTCCTTTGCCCCACAGCCACGTTACTCGAAACAACAACAAACTTGAATAATTTAAGGAATGGCAACGAAAATCAAAATGTTGATTCGTCCTTTAAAGGGCCGATAACAAGTTCACAAGAAATTCTGCCAACAAAATTATGATTTTGCTGAACAAAAGCCTAAAATTTTAATGTACTACAAACGCATGCAGCAGATTTCTTTCAATTGAAAGTTTCACAAAGCGGGTTCTTCCTTCCTTCCTTCCCTCCTTCCTGCAATAATATTATCTTGTTCTTTTCCCAACTCAATCTTAAGCCAATTTACATGATTTATTTATGCTGCTAAAATATTCATAAATCATTTTTCAATATAAAAAGGAAATGGTTTTGAATATCTTCACAAAGAAATTTGTAAATATTCGAATGAAAAAATCCGGAACTTAATATACATTTTGTTTGAAGTGAAAACCAAAATAAACATAAACAAAAAAATAAATGGAATTTATACAATAAATTTTTTACTTATCAATTTCTTTACATTTTAATAATAAACTGAACAAGGATATTCAAATTCTGCTGTCCCTTAAATCCTGTTTTATTGTATGGAGACATACAAATTAAGTTCTCAGATTTAAAAAGCTGCTGGGCCAAAACGTTGAAATATATATTCGAGTAGATGTTCGAAGATAGCTGCGAATAACAATCGCAATCGTATTCGAATCATTTTTTTTCTTATAGTTTTTGGTATAAAATTCAAAGTTTAAATAAATATTTAACGCCTTCTCGTACAGTTGTAACATGTATGCGATTAAATATTCGAGTAATCATTCGAATATTTCATTACAATAGTATTTAATTTATCTATATAAAAAGCGCTAAAATAATGGCCACTTTAATGCGATTAAATATTTGAGAAATAATTAATTGAAATGGTATTTGATTTAATATTCGATCCGTTTCTTGTATAAATTTTTATATAAAAAGTTCAATGTTGAAATTATCTGAAATGCTGATTTAATTGTGTCATAAAACAATTGCAATATTCATTCGATTAAATCTACAAAGAATTACTTTCTAAATATAATATACAAACATTTGTTTACAATAATCTGGCACTGGCAACACTTATTCGATTATATATCGGAAGAATCATTTATATACGAAATAAAATTTTGTGAAATAATTCTGCAATACTTTTTTATTCGTTTAAATATTCTAAAAATATACGAACAATTAATCGAAATAGGATTCGAAATAGTATTCAAAATAATATTTATTAAATTTACATTTATTTATATTTAAATAAAAGCCGAAACCGAAAGCTTTTGCTTTATTGATAAAGATTTATTATAATTTAAATTGCAATAATTTCTATGCAAATAAGATAAATAAATAAATAATTTTGTGCATAAAAAAATTGTTAAATAATTTTAAACATTGATCGTGTTGAGTTGTAATATATATGCGACTAAATATGCCAGACTCGATATATTATTCGCTATAATATTTATACAGGTTTTTTTTTTTTTTAACTAGTTTTGTATACAAATTATAAAACACACTCAAACAGTTGTATTTTTTAGTCGATTAAATATTCAAAGAAACTTTCCTATAATTAATCGAATTTAATATATGATATATAAAGTCTGAAATGCACTCGAACAGCGGTTAAGTTCTGACACACTTTACGCATCCCTGCAGTCTAGAATAAGAAAATAAAAGAGCCAAATCGGGGAACTCTACTCCTTCTTTCAGGGTTGACCCCTGAAAACTGGTACCAGAAAAAAAATATTAATGCCAAAAAATATTCGAATAATAATAATATAAAAAAATATTCGATTCAATATTCCAACACAGACTCAAACTATTTACTTACTTTTTTTTTTACAAAAATCTGTTTCGGATCATCAAAATTTGTTTTGTAGAAGTGCAGCTCTCAGCCGCTATAAAGATATAGCGCGTTCGTCCAACCATTTCTTCTTATAGGCTGGAGCTGTCGTTGAGAAATTTTAAAACTTATTATTCTTTGTTTTTTGTCCGGACAATTTTCTTCTTATTCGTTTGGAAAAATTTGGAACTTCTGATTTTCTCTAATAATAATTTTTGGTAAATTGTGGCCTTGAATATGAAAAATTGTTTTTTCATTGAAATATTTCTTATAGTTTTTTTCTTTGCTTGAAGCTTCAACATACTAATTAGTTTGTTTTTAAAGCTTCAGTTGCTTTAAAATATTGACTCAATCATATTTTTCATGTCATGTCACATGTTGTAAAACGAAATACAAGATATTGCGCAGCAAATCTTATGAGGCATTTACTTTTGTGACGTAAATGTCCATCTGGTGTGACAGTTTTATTATGAATTTTAGTGTTATTTTTATAAAAGTAAAGAGAAAATTCTTGAAAACCCTTTTTTTTTTATTTCGTTGTAATTTCTTCTATTTCTAATGGTTCATTTTGCACACTATGATTTTGTTTTCTTTTGCTGATTAACTCAGCATATTTTTTCCGCCACCCCACCCCACCCGAAATGATCACTCTTATGATTCTTAGCAATTAATTCTTAATAAACAAGTAACGAAATTTAGTTTTTTTCTTGACTTTTTGTTTAGTTGCTTTATTTTCCTTTTCTTTGCTTCGTTAGATACCGAAGTCAGTCATCTGATAATGACTGTCGTCTTAAGTGGCATCACACGTGCGTAAGAATTTAGCATAATTTTATTACTTTGTCACAGCTGTAAGCACATGCAGAAGTATGTATGTATGTGTTTGACATCGGCAATTCCCTGCAGGAAAATCTGAAAATGAGAAGCACAAACCACTTGTGCCGAATCCCAGCACTAAAGCGAGAGTGGAACAAGACTACTCGCTTGTTTGTTATACCGGATAAGCGAAGATTTAGCGCCAGAATTGAAAAAAATAATACTGGAAATTAATTAAAACTACACGCATCGGCTGTACGAAGGATGTACTTAACAACTTTGTAAATATATATAAATAAATATAAATCTTGGGAATTAGTTTTGTATTTTCTAATTGCTAATGATACGATGACGTAATAAATGACGTTGAACTGGTAACTGAATTTGTGCAATCAAATTAAATTATGGGGATTTTGGCGGCTGTGTGATCCTGTGGCAAAACATTTGACCCATAAAAACTATTGTGGTATTGTGGATTCCTTAAAAACTTAAGTCACGTCTATTTTTCATTATATAACATCTTAATTTTTGCTTAAAACCGAAATTTGCCACTTGCCTGAACAAAACTAAAACCACAAACAAAAACAGTGGATTTTTGCTCGATCTGCAGCCGACTTCAGAGCGCAAATCAAGGTTTCCTTGTGTTTGTTGTTGTTTTTTGCCTTTCAACTTCATTGGTTTCATGAGGCCAATATGATTTTATTAATAAAACTTGTTTATTGTGTCCTTGAAATCATATCAACTTGAACAATCACTACTTTTACGTGAAATTACGTGACTGGGTTAATGAAAATGTTCGGCATTTTCTTTTCGTTTCCTTTTTTTTTGTATTATTTTTCAATCAACTGTCATTTGAAGTGAACAAACTGAACAACATATAATTCTTGAAATGTGCAGCAGAATATTAAATTTAGTTTAAAAAGGAAACTTAATGTCTCAACAATAAATTAAAGTTGGTGATACGAGTGGCCAAATTAAGTTGTTAAATAAATTACAAAAATGTATTGGGCAATTTTGAAATGTTATTAATTTAGGGTCGATTTGTTGAAATCGTGTCAGAAAATCGTTGAAATATCCGCCAAGGTGATATTTGAGCTTAAAGGCAATCAACCGATTGCAGACCTGGAAACTGCCGAAAGAAAACGTTTACCATCAAAGCAAAACAGGGCCAAAGATTGAAAGAAAAAATAACAAGGACTTCCTCATCCGCTTTCGATATTGTCTAAGCTGCCACGTCATAGAGAAGGGCAGGTATCATCAATTTGGTATATAGTGCCAGCTTGGAGTTTCGAAAAAGGGTCCTACTACTCTATTGCCTGTTGAGGCCCAAGAACTAGCCATTGGTAAGAGTTATTCTGCGTTTAATGTCGTTACTGATATTCACTTGGGAGCCGAGGTAGACGAAGTCCTGCCTTACTTGGAAGTTATAACTGACGTTTTGGCCCAGTTGTCGATGTTGTGCGTCCTTTCTCGACGACAGCATAAACTTCGTTTGCCCTCGTTCACCGCCAGGCCCATTTTGAGTCGACGCTGATTATTTCTGGTTTAAACTACATTTATACTAAATTTAAAAAAAAGAACACAAAAAACAAGTTTAATTTCTCTTATGCCATATTATTGTTGCTGGTTGTAGCGTGACACTTCGCAAAACATGCACATGCATGCATGCAATGCGTAAGACGTGACACAGCCCAGTGTTAAACATTTTTTGTTAAATTTTGTATAATTTGTTGCCCGAAGGATCTGCTGCGTTAAAAAAGTCCTTTGTTGCAAAGTATTGACACAATAGTGCCATTATAAGATTTTATGTCGTGCCTTAGATGCAGCAATTGTGTTTTATTTTATCCACTTAAGTTTCACTCGAGAGCCCTGCACAACAAGCCGGCAATCTGGCGTCTTGAAGACTTTAAAAAATTATTACTAATTTTGCTTCTCTTCTCTTCGCTTCACATTTCTTTTGCCGCTGCAGAAATGAAAAAACCAACCATAATGACATGAATGTATGTACATTGTTGTAGGCATTATTAAGTATTGTACGAGGGTTGTTTAAATAATTAGGTTGTGAGGGGCCTCTGTCTCCATATTCATCAGAGTTGGCCTTTTGTGACTCTTTTCCGTTCCCACAACGTAAGAGACGCATCAAAAGGCGATATTTGAGGACGATAAAGGCACCAATTGCTCGCAGACTTCAAAGACATACATTCAAGGGCGATTGAGGACATAAGATCCGTATAGCAAAAGGAAATCCTTAACCGTGGCTCAGCCACATTCACACAACCTCTTGCCATTTTTATCTCTTCTGGAAAGAAGAAAAGAACCAGCGAAAGAGCTCAAGGACATGCCAACAAGTGAATATCAACCCCTCCCCACGACAATGGCAAAACTGTATCACATCTCAGTGGGGCTATTTTGAGGGGACAAAACAGAAACTGTTGAACAATTAATTGAGAAGAAATGAAAATTTGCCTAATTTTTTGAACCGGCCTCGTATATTTGGTAACTCTACCAATTAAAGAATTCATGAGTGACCTAAAATTTGAGACGAATTATTATTTATGTAATAGTTAATATAATTAAATAATTAAAATGGAAAGAATGAGATCCTGGAAAAAGCCAATATTAAATAAAAAACTATTGCAAAGCAACAAAAACAAAAAATTTTTGTATCATGCGGTTTAGAACCCCTTAAATCAATCACAACTCATGTTATAGGTTCAATTTATTTAATACCAGACTCTGTCACATTTGTAATGGTTGCATGATGTTACAATATGTATTAGGTACAAAACAGCTTTAAGAACCAACAAAAAAATTTCTTAGGTTTCTTTCACAGTTTTTTTTTTCTATAGTATTTAAATTCACAACTAGAATAGAATAGGCCTAATGAAAGACCCTTTATAAAAATAAATCTATTGTTATTTTTTCACTTTATTGCCTTCATATAGAAAATGAAATCGTTACTGAAATCTATTTCGAAAAATCTCTTCTTTATCTCCGAATAAATGGCACCAACATTTTCCCACAGCCACAATTGGCCCACAAGTTCAGGATATTCAATGTGAGTAAATTTGTGCGCACTCGTGTGAAGGGTTATATTCTATAAGATAATCAATTTAAGAAAATTGAATGACATTGTTTTAGATTGTCTTCTTTCAAACATTAAGTATTTTGCTTGTGGCCGAAATTTTATTAACAAATTTGTAAACATGTGTTGCCGACAAACCGCAGCACGCAACTGGCTTTTACACCGTCTCCAAATTTAGCAAAAATTCCGCAATTAAAACAAATTTGCACAAAATTATTTACACTATCAGGCTGTTGATTATCACTGTAGGAGGATGCAGAGGCTATAAAATAAATTCATATCTG
This sequence comes from Epicampocera succincta, assembly GCA_932526305.1. NCBI lineage: Eukaryota > Metazoa > Arthropoda > Insecta > Diptera > Tachinidae > Epicampocera > Epicampocera succincta. The sequence goes on along the minus strand of OW052035.1, from coordinate 5,839,050 downwards.
CACGATGCAGCTGCTAATTTGCCAAGAACTTTAGACTATCGACCGGATCGATAGCAGGACAACAAACTATCGCAGCTATCGAATAGTTTTGCCGCCTTGTTTTGCTACTCTTTTTGCTTTTGATATATACAAATTTTTAGCCGATGAATTTCTCCTGCATATAAATAATTTATTTAATAACTGAAGTCTTCTTAAACAATGTTTTTATTGTTATACAATTTATATTATAATTGTGGGAAACCCACATGTTGGTATTTGTCTCTCTGCCCGGCAACACTGAGTACCAGCAAAACAAAGTTTAAAAAAGTAGTGAAGAATTACAGCGGTACTTGTTGTTTAGTTGTGTGTTTCTCATCTTCTTCTTCTTGTTCTTGTTCATAATAGGTTTTTTTTACTGCTGCTGACACGTGTTTGCGTGAAAAACTACTTTTATTTCATTCGCATTCCATTACATTTAAATTATTTTTCGTTTAAGAACAAAACCAGCAAGAAAAACGAGAAAAAAAAGACACTGGTGAAGCAGAGCAACATAATTGCAAAAGAAAGGTGGCGGGGGGGGGGGGGGGGGGGGGAGAGGGTGTAATATGATGAAATTCTTGCATAAGACTTATCAGTGGCTTGTAAGATACATATTTTTTTTGCTTTATTTTTCACACCGAAATCAATCAAGTTGAAATGATTATTTGATATAACGAATTACAGCGTATAAAGGAACCGGTCCAATAAACACTCTCAATATATTAATTGAAGAATATCTGAAATATGTATTTGCCATACATTTACAAATGTAAGTTTTTAACAGAATTTTACTTGTGCCAATTATTATTATTATAATTCCAATTATTATATATATAATATTATTATATAAACGAACTAGATTTTTGCCATCCACTTAAAAACATTTTAAGGGGAAAAATTGCCACACAAAAAGTTGTTTTATGAACCTAAATTTAGTTTAGCTGAATAACTGCGTGACGTGACAACTAGTTCGCCATATTTATTGTTGTCCGTTTGCTGTTATATATTAATTAAATTTACAGTTTTTAAAATGAGCTGCATATTTTAATGTAAATTAGAAAAGAAACTTGAACTACTTTTTGTTTCCTTTCACTGTGCGTCACGTCACGTTCAGCACCATGCGCTTACTATTTCCTATTTAGTTAATACTTAATATTTCCTTTATTTTAATTTTCATTTTTATCTTTAACAGAAGCTTAACTCAGATTTTGAAAAGCTTAAATTTTTATTACAATATTGTTTTATGCTTTTAAATAACATTTCCTGCGAATTGTGTTCACAATGATCCAACAAAAAGCAAACAGAACACAACAAATGTTTTTCATTAAAGTGTTTTTTGGGGGGGAGAAATAAAAACAATAAATCTAAACTAAACTTTTGCACGTGCGATGTCACTTATGGCGATGATGCCGGTAATAATTTGCCAACTCATACTTCTAGGACAAAACGAAAAACGCCTGCAAAACCACTTGTTATTCGCTCGTTATCACTGAATGTTTAGGTAAATGTATTAAGAAGGCTTAAAGGAACATCACTTGTGTAGGGAATGAGCAAAAGTCTTGGGGAATCGAATGAAAGCATTTCTTAGAAATACTCATAAAAAAACAGAAAAGACGCCTTCTGGGAGGAATGAACTATTCCAGTAAAATTGCGGTTCCGTTAATTTTCTATTTTCAGCAAGAACAGATCCAATTTATTATTTTCAATCTATCAGTAACAAGTGTTTACTTTTGCCATTTAACCGGCTTCAAACGTGGCAGATATTTATGTTATGGAAGTTGGTAGGGCAACTGCTAAGCCAATTTGGTAAGAATCGCGTTCAGCAACAGAGTAAATTTAATCCCCAAACAGGTCTCTTACCTCGTTCGCCATGTAACTGACTGGCCATGGAGCTGTATGCATACAAATGTCTACTTAATGGAAGTTCTTATGAAAGGACTTGAGCTTATGAAATGTGAAGATTTAATTTGTGGGAGAGCTGGGCGCCTGGCATACGGCCAATGGGCTGTGCAGCATAGAATACTGATTTCGGTTTGCCTAACAAAATATTATTCCGTAATGAAGACTGTTTTCGTTTCAATGGAATCGTTAACAAGCAAAAGAGGATAAACGAACAGCTTTATGGGTCGGTGTAGCCATTGATGCTTTTTTGCCGGCTGGGAACAGAACCACATACTCCTTAGAACCAACTGCCATTAATTTATTCGAAGAATCGATTACTGAACAGATAATATCACAAAATAGTGGTGGGAGTTAGCCTTTATTTGTTGGTTAAATACAATCAGTCACTTCAGTACTTAGATAAAGCAGCAATAATTTAAGAGATAACGATTCGATTTTTGTAAGTACCTGCCATTATAATGGATGAAATTTATGGTGTTTAGCTGCTTAAATGCCCACCGTGCATTTGTAAGGTATCGTCAGCTGACAATGACCTGATGACACTGTGCATATCACAAAATGCCTCTGAACTAATGTCTTAGGGCCAATTAGACCCACCATAACTCAACCTACAGTTGATCACTAAATCAAGAACTCCGTACCTTGGGGACTTTCGAATACACACAAGTGGGGCAACTCACCACAACTCTATCATCAGGAACTAGCAAAACCTCTTTCACTAACTTTTGATATCAATCACAACTAGAATATTTTAGTCCAGAATTGGCCCTAAAGGACCAAACCAGAATCGCTTTTTTAAGGTAACCCATGAATGTGTTTAATTAAGGAGCCGCCAAATCAACACTGAAAAGCAGAAAGCAAAATAGGAATACACTCTGCTGCACAAAGACAGCAACTGTCACTGCGGGACAAGTTGATGATGGTGGAGCATCAGGCAAAATAGAGCATTAGGAACTATCAGGGCTACTACTTGCTATTAGCAACACTGCGATGTCTAATAGCGAGCAGATGCCTGTTCTGCCACTAACCATTTGTTTAAGGTCTGGGTTATCTGCTTTTAACATTCATGACGGCCACATTATGATATTGATTGCCCAGCCAGTTGGCCAACCAAGGTTATTCTAGGCCACCCCAAAAAAACAAGAGTGTTTTAAGGAGTAATACTCGCCCCCACCAGACCATGGGGCACAGAGCAATCAGCATTGCATGATTTATTAATACAAGTGAAAAGTGCTGAAGAATTAGAGTCAGTCACATGACCCAGCTTACCCTTATACGAGTATCTTAATGGCATCTTATTATCTCGTCCCTTAACCCACTTTAATTAATATTAACAACAATTGTCTTTACCTTATTTTAACTCAAAGCTCTGGCACTCCACTCAAAATAAGCTGTTCTTATTTGTTTTCTATGTTTTTTGAAATTATTACTTTAGTCTCTTAATTCCTCTTTGAGGATTAATATTTTCTGAGTTATCTGCAGTTGTGTCAAAATGCGAATATAAATGAGAGTTATTAGTGAAATTATGTACGAAAAACCTTAAAAGCAAATGAAAAGCTCGCAAAAACTCATATTCTGCAGCAAATTGTGGTGATTTGTAAGTGTCGTTCGCCGGATAAGGGTGATAACACCTGCTGGATTATAAATTTAAGAGGAAACACACACAAGCCAACACAAAAAAAATATATATAGCACGAATTTGACTGTAATATTTACAAATGGACAAGTTTATATAAACATATGTGTGTATGTGTGTATGTATGGAGATGTAAGAATAAAAAATTATCATCGACAAACATTCACAAAATATGACTATTTGTGTCCTAAATAGTTCTTACTCAAAAAAAAAGGAATACAACAGAAGCTTTAAATCCTTAAAGCTGGAGTTGATAAAAATAAAACTCATTGAAAACGAGGCAGAATGAGGTTTCAGGCTAAACCAAAGGCTCTATTATGTCAAGCCTTGAACAGGCTAAAATGCCAAGTTTTTTTTTCAAATTTGTTGGCAGTTCGCTGGCAGCTCCCATAACAGAAGGACTTTCCATTAAGCTAATGGATACAGTCTTAGCAATAGAATTCGACTGAGTCGAATGTTCGTGCGAGCCCATTTCAGTAAATTTTTGGTTGCGCTGACCTGCCGGGATTTTGACTTCCTGGCTTGTTTCCCTATTATATGGGTTACAGCTTCTTAGATCCTGAACTCATGTCTTTTATGTTGGGCCACTGCATCGCCGCTGCTGTTTTTGGATCCCTTATACATCAAATGATCATTCTTATTGCAACAAAGATGAACCATTCAGCCGTGACACTGAGATTCTTTGCACAATATTCTATCCTTTCACACGAAAAATAAAGCAGGTAGGCTTCAGCTTTGACAGCGTGGTAGTCTTGTGTGGACTACAGGTCTAGATTTTTCCTGGCGCAGGTATAAAAGAGTAGCGTTTCAGCCCGTTCGATTCCATTTGCCTGCCCAGTGCTGTAGGCCAAAAGTATATCCTTCCTGCAGCAGGATAAAGTACGACTGTTTGAGCCTTGATATCTTGTTTGATTTGACTCTGCTGTTAGTCAAAATATGTATTTTTTACTGCAGGATAAAGGACGACTGTTTCAGCCCAAATATACTGTTCTCTTTGCCTCTGCTGTAGGGCAAAAATATGTCTTTCCTAGCGCTGGATAAAAGACATGCAAATTCTATTTCCATTTACCCTGTTTTACCACTTTTGAGATCCTTAACACTTGTTGGAAGTTCAAAAGTCTATATTTCTCAGTTTGAACTTAATCCTGCTGAATCAGGGGAAAGAAAACTTTATATATCTGCCTGGACTTCTGGTTACAGCAGATCTTTTGACCTATAAACATAAAAACCTTATGAATTTACCTGAACTACTGGCTACAGCAGGACAGTGGCTATAAGTCAAACAAATGTAATTTGCCTGCCACATCGATATTCTGGATTTTGGATACGGAATCTAGTCGAATTGCTGCCGCCTTAATAGCCGCAGGAGCGCTCCTGGTGTTGTTCAGTTACCTGAGGAACTTAAGTACTCACTCACTCATTAGCCTTAATTTGTCCAAGCAGTTGTGAAAAAAGCAGAATTTTGACACAAAAAATTGTTTTTTGTTTTATTATTTTTATGTTATAGCTGCAATCTATATGTTTCTGAATGGGGACACCTTCTGTTTATTAGCTCATGTTTTTAGGCAAAGCGCTACTGCTGTGTGATTTCACAAGTGGATGAAATTGGCTCGTATTATGGTTTAAGATATTCCCGTATAAATAAATTGAAAAAGCCCAGTGGCATGGTGGTACCCTTTAGTTTTGAAATAAATTATTTGAAACCATATGCGTTAAGAAAACAGTAACACAGACTGCAAATAATGTCGGATGTCGAAATAGACAGTGATTTTACCCTTGATGGGCTCTTGAACCGGTTCCAGCAACTTAAAGCCAAAACTGAACATCAAAACAGAACACGAAACCCTAAAAACACTGTCTTCTAACGCACATCCATTAATAATATCCAACTTAATGTTAGTTTTTTTTTTTAACTCTTCATGTTGTTTCGTTCGCAACAATGACAGACTATTATATAAATTTTATGTGAACATTTTCATATTTTGCCAAGAAAAATGCTAAGAGAACTTAAGAGTAGAGCCCTTGAACTTACACTGCGGCCACATGCCCCTAAAAGTGTAAATAAAAATAGTGCAGAACAACAAAATAAATAAAAAAAAAATAGAAAAAAAAACATATTTCCTTGTAAACGGTTCTAACAAAAACTGGCAGATTGAGTTGTTTTGCACAAAATTCGAGCTAAAAAGTTGACAAAACTTAAACGCTGTAAGTAAATTTAAGGGCGTACAAGTGACGTGCTTGTGTTGCTAAATAAGAAGAAGAACAAGGAAAAAAAATAACAAATAAATAGTAACATGCACAAGTTGTATCTTGTCAAGTTATTCTGAGCGCGCTAAACTATAATACAATAAGAAAATGTTCAAGAGACTCGAGATAAACACATTCTAATGCTGGGCCTCACCAGCAAAAAGGAAAAAAATATAGTAAAACTAAAAACCAAAATGTGTACGAATGTAAAAATGTTGAATAAGTTCCATAAAAATTGCAGGCGTCTTTTTTTTTGTAACACTAAAAAAAGATGTTTTTTTAGAAGAAAAAAAAATTATATTGTAAAATTAGCGAAAGTTTAAAACGCGCTGTTTCCATTAGTGGCATTATTGCTACAGTGTCTGCCACTATTTCCTTAAATTGTAATTTTCGTCATTTTCGATTTGCACATCCAAAGAATTTTGATATTTTTAATTTTAGTATTTTTTCAACTCTAATTATTTTCATTGCTAAAGAATTTTTTATATTTTTTAAGCATTTTTATTTAATATTTTACTAATTGTAAGCATTTTTATTTCCAACGAATTTTAATACAATTGTAACATTTTAATTTGGCTGAAATTAGCAAAATATTATTATTTAAGCAAATTTTAAATAAATAAATAAAATTTTTAATATTTCTTATGATCTTATTATGATCGTTCTAAAATTTAGTTATTATTCTCCTTAAGAAATATTATCAATTGTGGCTCCCGCCTTCAGATTTTATTCCAACTCCCAAAATGCTTTAGTCAAGCCTGACTACTGAAAAAAATCTGGAAAAAAATCACCTTCTAGACATCTTTTATTCGAACACTAAAATACCAGTTCTTGGTGAATATTTTACATTTGAATATTTAGTTTCGAAATTAATAAACATTTTAATGAAAAAATCGTAATCTGTTTCTGGCTATGAACACAATTGCGACGACAGAAATATGCATCGCCCAACCTAAAACATACTTTTGTGTGTGTCCAAAAATACACACAATCATGAGGAGGACGAAACTCAGCAAACTCTGCATAAGCCTTAACCCTTAAGCTGCACGAACGGCGAACTTTTCGAAATAAAACACCTAAAAATGATCACAATCGTGGTGTTGGTCGAAATTCGAAATGTGTAATTTGTTCCAAGCGTATCAGGTGACCAGCAACAAGTCTATTTTATGGCATAATATTGTTTATTATTATATTGTTCCATGTAGTAAGAAATTTATAAGGACATTCTCGAAATACATTCCACAACTCAAACAATTTGCTCTTGCGGCAGTGATTTTAATATGGTGGCCTCATCCATAACCGCCACCTGCTCCGTAAAGTTTTACGCACAACCATGTTAAAAAACAAGATATTAAATATTATCTTAATTTTCGCACAAATTTACAGTTTTTTTTTTAAATTAATTTTTTTAGATTTAGTTTTTACACAAAATGTAAATAAATTTACAAGTTACAAAACAGAAATTGTTTATTCGTTGTTATTGTGCTTCATACGACGAATTTGTGCAGCGAATATTTAACGGCGATTTCTGTAGTTTATGGCGGCGAACCTCGAAAAAATCAACGGCGTGTGGCCGTTTAATTTTCAGCTGTTTTGTTTTTTTTTTATTTTTTTTTTGACTTAAATAATTATTTTATTGTAATTTTTTGAGTTTAATTATTTTATTAGTACCGGAAATACTATAAAATATCAGTCTTAGTTGTCTTTTTATTTATGTATTTTTGTGGAATATTTAGACGAGCTTGAACAAAACCCAATTGTTAGTTGGGTGCAAATCGTCAAATAAGGCAGCCCGGCGTATGAGTCATAAATAATCCATCTACTCGAATACAAAAGCCTTTAAAATTGCAAGTAATTTTCTTAGAATTGTTCAGAAAACTACAACTTGCCCCAGCAGCGGCCACTTTTTTTCCGATAAAAGAAACTAATTGGGTGGAAACAGAAGACTGGTTCCACCGCATCGAACTCCCGTCCTAACACAAGTGCACCTGCACATTGACACCAAGCCGGGCTCTACTTTTGCTCACGTTTTCTATGCTGAAACAGTCTTAAAAACTTTTTAAGCATTTTTAGTTTTTATATAAAATTTTTAATTATATTTTCGGTTTATATTTGTTTCCAGTTTTTCGGTTTAATTGTTTTCCTGACTTTGAGACGGACCCGTCAATTTCTTTCACTGATGTTTTATAACTATTTTAATTAATTCACTGTTTGTTTCAATTCACTTATTGACCTTTTGTTTTACGAGTAAATTATTAGCCAAGAATAGAGTGATAATAAAATGATTGACATTTAATTAAGCGAAACGTTGAAAAATCTACAGTAGCCACTAGATTTAAGGCGAGATTGGTGCCGCAAAATGATGGCGTACAAACGTAACTGCGCATCAGAAGCGTTCAGCTTTCCACAGTGTACGAATTTCGTTTGGAGTGACTGTACATATAATTTTACAATTCAACATCTTTCTGCCACCGCCAACTACACAATTTCACTCACTTGTTGGAGATTTATATTGAGGATAGAAAATGCAGATATCCCGGCTGGATAAAGCCCAGAAATCAATTTTAAATATTTACAAAAAAGACGGTAAGTTGAAGTCATATATATGAGGGTATGACTGTGTATAGCAGCCGACCTGTGTGCATTATTGTCATGGCAGTAGTGCTTTTCTGTTCTTCCCTCTGCACAGACCAGACCAACATGGAAACAATTTAATTAAAAACAATTTTCGAGTCGTTTTAGAGACTATTTAATGGCGTCAAAGTGGAATAGAATCGAAAACTGAACAAAAAACAGTCATAAAAGCGTTATAAGAAATAATATTAAAAATGCCAAATAGTCGTCTGATTTTATATAATTTCTGTTGTATATAAAAAAGCGGGTTGATTTAATTGCTTTAAAGTTATACAATTAAAATGCTTGAATTCTAGGGTTTAGATCTTTGAAACTTTTGCAATACCCGCCGTCAATATTCTTGGATATTCGCTGCCTAAAAGTTGCTAAAAAAAAGTAAAACATTAAAAGAAAAATTACTGACGTTTTTTGAAAAATAGAAAAATTTGACTTGGAAAATCGCTTGAGCATAATTTGTATGTTTTGGCGACTTAAGGAAACTATTTCTTTTCGAGATGCTGTGCAAATTTTTCAAAACTTTTGGCCACGAAGTTCCTTGCGCAATTTCTAAGCTTTGAGCAAATTTCGAATGATTTGGCCTAAAACCACGGCTGAGCCATCGTATTCACAAGATTTAGTCTCCTGTCACTTTTTCTTGTTCCGCAGAGCAGAAGAGAATCCATGAAATTGTTAAGAGAGCACAAGGACATGCCAAAAAGATCGTATTAAAATTCATCTTATTCTAAGTTCAGACCTTCTTCATGAAATGAAAACATAAATAAAGAAATTCAAAATATTTATTAATCTGCAAAAATATAAAATCGGCCAAAAAACCAAATCAGTCTAATATTTCGCCACGACAGTTTAAAATCGGTTTGTCGCCAAACCACAAGTTTAGTCGCAAAATATTATATGATTGGAAAATAGTGAAAAATATTGCTGCTCATTTTCCTAACATTGGCCAAAATCGCCAAATATAATCACCAGCTTGCCAAACTTTATGTAATTGGTAGAAAAACATAATCAAGGCTTTTGTAATAAAATCGCCAAAAAAAATCGCTAAGCTGGTTTGAACCAGAAATTTCGTGACCAAACTGAAACAATCAAGCAGGCAAAAGCTTTGCCATTTTATTTTGTAATCGCAAAAAAATGATTAAAACAAACCAGAAATTTAGCCGTCAAACTTTATATAATTAAAAGAGACAAGCAGCCAAAAATTTCGTCGTTTGTTTTAAAATCGCCAAAAAAAAAAAAATTTTATAATCAAACCAATAATTTAGCCATCAAATTATATATGCTTAAAACTATAAAAAATCCAAAGAATCGTACAGACAAATATCATTCTGTGAAACCCCCACGGAAATTAAGAGGCAAAAAAAATTTTTTTCTTCAAATATCAAAAAAAAAAAAAAAATTAAAATTGTTAAATTAAATCAAAGCAGAAGTTCTATTGCTAAAGCAATTTGATAGCAGTTATTTTTGGTGAAAAACTGGCACATCTGGCAGCATGGCCGCTATATTTTCTCTTAAGTTGACAAAAAGGTGTAGAAAAATAACCAAAAATTATATTAAGATATTATTTAATTTGTTTAAAAATAATTTTCCAGCCGCAGTCAATTGAAAAAAAATTTCTTTTGCAGTTAAAAAGCACGATTTTAAATTTTCTTACCAACGACTGACCTCGGCTGGCAAATAAATCCTGCCCTCACAGCAAAACGTAAACACCCATTAATAATTTCGCACATGGAAATGAAAGATAAATAAAAGTTAAAGCAAAAATTCAAAACAAAAAAAAAAAAAAAAAACAAACAAGAATACAGAGAAATTCACAGGGAAATGAAAAGGAACTAAAGAAATGCCAACGTCTGCTACAGTGAAATCTGGTTTTCGTGTCTTTGTGCGACATTTCTTTAATATTTGCAAACGGCACGACGGCACAGCGACAAGGATATTCGATTCCTTTATGCACATGTCGTACAAAACAAGTCGGTGAAGAAGGCAAGAGGGCTGAAATGAAAAATGAAAAATTTTTATTTGCCAGTTAAGGCGGGTGTTTAAATACAATGTGAAGTGAAATAGCGCGACAAGAAATGAGAAGGGCCACATGAGTTAAGGATTTCTTTACTCCTGCCTTCCAGCATTGTAACAAGTTTTCTTTGAGGCCTGCTTTGGCCACTGAACCGCACAAGGTATTACAAAGTACAATCTATGAATTAAGCTCCCTGCCCTGATGTTTAATGTAGAATCTCTTGAAACCTCGAGTTTTGCCTGGTTGCAGCTGGCGTTCGCACAAAAACTAATAACAATTATTTTAGCTAAAACAAAACAAAAATGCCCCTTAATTTTGCAAAACAGTTGACGCTTCAACTGTAAAGTTGCCACTTTGCATTTCCGCCGACGCGACGCAGCTTCAAAAGCAAACAAACCAGATACCAGCTCTAAGAGACAGCTTTTTAATACAGTTTAAATATATGTTTTTATTTAGCAAACAAATAAATGGATAGAAAGGAACGGAATGTACAAAAAATGTCCACTGTTGCATCACCTTGAATGAACTTGTAAAGAAATGAACTTTTGATATTTTTATGGGATATTTCTTTGTTGCTGTCTTGCAACGCGCATGCAAGAACGTTTTATGTGGACCGTATTGATACAGTTTGCATTGATGTGCGTTCACACTAAATAGTTGCGGTCTTTTGTTTAAAACTATTGAAATGGTTTGGAAAATGTGTGCAATAGTTGGTTGCACTTTCTAGGATTCTTTTGCTTATTTATTTTTTTATTTGTGTGTGACGAGAAAATACAATTTAATATCCCCTTTTGGTTGCTAAATGCCAACAACAAAATACGAGTAGTTAAAGGGCTTTGAAGGACGCCAGTTTTTGTTGTTGAGCAAAACGAAAGAAACTGGTAGCAGAAGAATATAAATTATTATTAAAAAATAAAGAAAATTAAAAAAAAAATTGCCAAGAACCCTGTCACATATAAGAAAGTTTTTTGCTGCTTCTGTAGAAAACAAGAAATAAGAGTGTAGTTACGTCCGTTTGCGTTTAAGATGACGATATGCAGCTCATATTTTACCACCAGCATTCGAATAATTTGTAACTCTAAGCGTAACATGAGCTCACCATAAGAAGCCGGAAATCATGGACCAGTCACAACAATAAGTTTCTTCATATGTATGAAAAGAATTGTCGTGAAAAGGGACTTGCAAAATAAATGATAAAAGAAAGCCTCGTCTAGGGAAGAGCAGAATTCTCAGTCCATCAGAATGGCTTTATACAAATTCGAGGTTTTCCTTTTGTTGCAATCCAACACGCAAAGTCAGCCAATCTTTACAACAGCTCCGCCTTAAACCAATTAAGGCACTTTGGTCCCAAATCACTGGGTAATAATTATTTATGAGTTTCCCATCAATTCCCTAAAATATTGTATTTCCAATCATGTTTCTCAAACGGAACTTGTTAGAATACAGACACACACACACACACACACAAACATAAATCAAAATAGAGAAAAAACATTTTTTAGCCGAAGTAAAAGCAAAAGCAGAGAAAAGCAACTTTTTCAAAGCTCCAAAGGGAAATAGAACACGTCTATACAAATCTATACACATGTACAATATATGTATGTATGACTGTAATACCAGTAACCCATCGAGCAAACATTTTACGGCCTTTTCAATTGAATTGTAACAGCTACAACTACAACACAAAGAAGCCCAGAAATTCTGTTCGATTCCGGCTGTCGCATTGAGGGCCTCGTTTTAGAAAATTTTCCATAACATCTTTCACCACTTGCGATACAATTGCTGCCTTGAGTTCAAGGATTGTCAGGGATTTGTTCACTTTTATAAGCGCTGCCTTAAACAACCGCAGAGAAAATAGTCCAGCCCGGCGAAACTATGAACTCGGCCAAACGTTTTGTGGAGAGTGCAATTATATCCCTTTTATTGTGGTTTTCCAAGCCACTAGTCTTTAGTTGCTTTCAGTGCTTTTACTGCTTTAGCTGTTAAGATTTATTATATTTTTAATTATAAATAAATAAATAAATAAATAAATATTCTGTTTGTTTTGGTTCAAACGTGAATATCTGCCCTATTAATTCTCCAAGTGTTATTTATATAATCCAAAAACTAAATTAATTAAATTTCGACTCACCCTGTATTTTAAGTAACCTAAAAAATATAATCTTCGTCTTCTGATTCCGGATCAGCTGGTAATAAAAAATGAGCCACAAATCACTAAAACATTCCACAATTTTGAATGTTTTTCCTAAGATTTCTGCGGTATTCAAAAAAAAAAAAAAATTAAGGATACGCAGACCATTTAAAATCAATATTCTCTTTTGATTATTAATATGTTTTAATGTTTGTTGTTATTGTTGCACCACAAATATTTGAGATTTTTAAAGACCCCCTCTGCAATATGAAGTGTTTGTTCTTTCCTCTATTAATGCCAACCTTTGAAATCTGTTTTTGTTATTTTTTTTCTGCTCATTTTATTTACAAAAAAAAAAAAAGAAATAAAAGTTCCAAAAGTACCTCCAAAAAGGTTGCTGTAATTTCGTAAAGGTGCTCCATAATAAATGGCCAATTTAAATGCTAATTTTTGTGTAAATGTGTTAAGAATAAATGTTTGGCCTCAAACGCATGAAATTGTTTTCGTTTAGAAAACTTAAACGATTGCGGGTGAGTGAGAGAGACGGCAAGAGCCAGAACAGGCAACGCTGCGCTAAATTCTATCTTCATAAATGTTGTTGTGCGTTTGTGTGGTGTTTGTTGGAATTAACTTGCGAGTAATTATTATTACGGCTTCACCAACAACCACTTCAGTTAATGCCAACTTCAGCCATTTAAACATTTTGCTTGAGGTTGGCATCAATTTGCCGGCCAAGATATTGAACATGTTTTCTGATTTATTAACGTGCAGAAACACAAACTGAAGAACTTAAATATTTGAAGAAAATTTATAGTATAAGAAGAAGAAAAATCGTTTTATTTTGGCTTCACATCTACCTACGAGTACATATTTAATTAATTTTTGCAAAAAATTCTTTTCTAAATTATTTTTCAACATTTTTATATTAATCAAAACTTGCAGCCCTTCTTAGTTTTTTATACAAAGCAAATAACCAGGATACATTAAAAATACTTAAAGATGAAAAGGAAATTGAATAACAATTCATGGCAGTTAAACTCGTTAGTGCAACACCAAAACCCGGCCAATTCCAAAGTAAGAATTTTGTTTTTGTTAAATGTTGCGTGAAATATCGAAAAGCAAAACTTTTCAAAAACGCACAATAACGGAGAAAAAAGTACCAAACTTGGCAGTTCGCTGAATTGTAAGCCGTAGTGGTGAAGAGGGCTGAAAACGTTTAAAGCGGGCAACTTTAAAACTCAGTCAGATACGAGGGACTTTATTTCGTTATAAGAGTAGAATAAACAAGTTACAAGAATTAACAAAAAATTTAATAATAATGAATATTTCTTTTATAATTAAGTCTCATTTAATTTATAATCATTTAATTAAGTTTTATTGAACCAAGTTTTTTAATTTATAATCATTTAATTAAGTTTTATTTAACCAAGTTTTATTTAATCAAGTTTCATTATATAAGTCTTTTACAATCAAGTCTCACGTCAGCAGATCTCATTTCGTTAAGTCTTATTTAATTGAGTCTAATTACTTCAGTGTTATTTAGTTAATTGAGTTTTATTTAAATATATTTCATTAAATAAGTCTTATTGAATTAAGTCTCATTAACAGCGTCTTGTGCAATTATATTTCACTAATTGCGTCATATTTAATTAAGTCTCACTAATTGAGTGTCATTAAATTAAGTGTGAGTTAATTAAGTGCCATTAAATGACTACCATTTAGTTATTTATTTGTGATTCAACTAAGTGCCATTAATTAAGTCTTATTTAATTAGATCCCATTTAGTGAAGTCTTATATAATTAAACGTCATTTAATAAAGTTTCATTAATTAAGTGTCATTTAATTAAGTCTTATTTAATTAATTACCATTTTATCAAGTCTCATTTAATTGAATGCCATTTTATTAAGTCTCATTTAATTAAGTCCCATTTAATTAAGTCGTATTTAATTAAGTGTCATTTAATTAAGTCGTATTTAATTAATTACCATTTTATCAAGTCTCATTTAATTGAATGCCATTTTATTAAGTCTCATTTAATTAAGTCCCATTTAATTAAGTCGTATTTAATTAAGTGTCATTTCATTAAGTCGTATTTAATTCATTACCATTTTATCAAGTCTCATTTAATTGAATGCCATTTTATTAAGTCTCATTTAATTAAGTCCCATTTAATTAAGTCGTATTTAATTAAGTGTCATTTAATTAAGTCTTATTTAATTCATTACCATTTTATCAAGTCTCATTTAATTGAATGCCATTTTATTAAGTCTCATTTAATTAAGTCCCATTTAATTAAGTCGTATTTAATTAAGTGTCATTTAATTAAGTCTTATTTAATTAATTACCATTTTATCAAGTCTCATTTAATTGAATGCCATTTTATTAAGTCTCATTTAATTGAGTCCCATTTAATTAAGTCGTATTTAATTAAGTGTCATTTAATTAAGTCGTATTTAATTGAGTTTAATTTAATTAAGCCGTATTTAATTGAGTCTCTTTTAATAAAGTCTTATTTAATTAATGTCCATTAATTTATTCTTATTTAAGTAGATCCCATTTCATTAAGTCTCAATAAATGATTTTTGTTTAACTAAGTTTCGTTATATGAGTCCCATTGAATTAAGCCTTTTTTAATTAAGCCTTTTTTAATTAAGTCTCATCTGAAACCTGAATTGAAGTCGCATAATAAAAAAAAGGATCACATTTTCCTTAATACTATAGAAAAGTCTGAAGGCGTCACAGAAATCCCAATTAAAATAATTTTCTTTCACAAGTTCAAGTGGGATTTCTTTTCCTGAATTATTTCTCAGTGCAAATTCATGCGAATTTTTTAATTGCCCAGTCTTTCGTTTTGTGCAAATTTCCCTACTTGCATAAAACCTTATTTACCTTTGACAGTTCAAAGGTTTCATAATTCATAACTTTGAATAACGTTGGCCGAAATAAAAAATCATGCAACTAATAAAAGAACAGAATCAAATAGTTTTTTTTAATCGATTTTAAGATTCTAAGAATATAGTACAATATGTCAAATGCAAGTTTTGCTGTCAACTTCAATCATACATACACATGTCGTTATTTTTGTTGTTTTTTTTTTCTTTTTTGCGGCAGCCAATCAACTCTGGGCTGAGCAACAGCTGGATCGTTGAGGTTAGTTTTTCGTAAGTGCGCTCAGGCTTAATGATGTTGCAGTTTGTCCTGCTACAGTTTGGACTCCCCCCACCCCCGCCACGGGTTACATAAGTGCATTGTTTGCGCTCCGACATATCGTGAGACACCGACACACAACTAAAAAATAAAATAGTTTCTCCACCCCAAGCCATTTCTTTTTAACAAAATTTCTCGAATAAATAAATAAATATTATTATTATTGTATAATTATGTTGTTGCTATTGTAAAATAGTAAAACTGGCTTTCAGCTGACGATATGTATGACGCTTATCTTCCTTCATTTGCCAAACATACAATTTGCTTTATTTCACTTTTGCTTACAGTGACATTTACTTTGTTTGCATATAATTTTTACATGGCGGTCTTCGAACTTTGAACCATTTGCCTTTTTTGGCTCCGTTTCTTTAGAATTTGCTGTCGCTTTTGATTTGCCCAACCCTTGAAAAGGGTATTCCTTTTTGTTCTGGCCATCGATAAGGTTTTTTCATTTGTTTGTGATTTCGAAAAGAATAAAAATTTCAAAGCCGTAATACGATTTGTGCGCCTTTTAACAATCTTAAGTTTCTTTGGTAACAAGTGACAAAAGAAGCACACACGCACACACACACACACACACGCGCACACGCACACACACACACACAACGCTTCTGTAATTGCGTTGTGCTTTTACTTGCAACTTCAAAAACAAAAGGGAAATAATATTAAGTTACTTGGTGTCCAGCTTGAGTGACCTTTTCTGCTTTGCAGTTCAATGGCTTTTAGTGTTCAGCTTTGCCCAAGACCTAAAAGAACACAAAACAAAAAATCGCGTTTGTTGGCGTTGTGGCAACGGGACTAACAAGCGATAAATATAGTATGACTTCGTAACGCTGTTGCGAATGGTCGAGAATAAATGCCTGGGAAATAATCGGCCAAGAAATGTTTTACACCCCAAACGAAAGAACAATGAACAAGTAATTGGCCTTAAGCTTCCGCTTTAACTTTTCGATGGTTTTCGGTCTTAACACATTTTATTTTGATTGGTATTATTCACTGATGGTGCACTGAAAGAAAAACGTTAACGGAAAAAAAATAAACACACACATACCGTTTGCAATTATTCACTCTGCAAAATTAAATTTATTGTAACAGCCCTGTTTTAATTAATCACGAGTGGATTTTGCATTAGCTGAGGGCGACTAAAGGCATTTAAGTGTACAGTTTCCAATTGGGAAAGTAAAACGCTCTTTGTACATCCCAGAGAATACTGGATCTAGTTTTCAACCACAAAATGCAAGTGCCAGCACTCTTTGCCAGCAAATCAGGATATTAAGTTCTGCGAGTCTTAATGTTTATCAATTTGGTGAAATCCTGACACTACAACTAAGTATTTTGCTCTGAAATTTGTCCGTTGTCAATTTTTGATTTATGTATGTAGTGAGTGGCCTGTCGTCCTTTACATTTTTTTTCTCCTCTGAATTGGGTGGGGATTTGTTTGGGATTAATAGTTTTGGGCGTTTATATGTCATCTGGTAAAATGTTTTTTTTTTTTTATTAAATAAATCAATGATCCAAGAATGAGATAAAATCTTTTTAAAAGCTTTACATCGATTGCCTTCGAAATAACGAGGAAAATCTATGTGACCAGTCTGACATAGATTAGGCTTGACTATTTGCCAGGAAATGTCTAAGTAATTCAGAAAACACAATGTTGTTTCACAAAAATGAAGAGAACATTAGGAATTTTATGGCAGGTTTGTATCGGAAAGCCCAAGGAAATTAAATTTCTGTGTAATCAGAGCAGTTTCAGAAAAACTTCACTTCGCTTACAGGCACATTTCTTATATAATTTGTTCCTTTTTGGGCCAACAGCAGACAAATAGAAATTCATTCGACAGCTGTTTCCTTTTCTATTCGCTTCTTTATGTCTTGTTTTCACACAAACTTTAGTGTTTTTCCATCTATTTTACTTTTGATTTGTGTCATTATTGTTGAACGTCAAAACTGACAGGACTGAATAAAAAGCAAAAATAAAAGAAATTTTCCCAGAAATCACTTATTGCAATGTGAGTCTTGTCTGTCTGACGAATTTTCTGTGGTCTATTTTTTGCTGTCAGTTGCCCACGTCCTGCACTCTCCTTCCGTCCCACCAAACGCAGATTTCATTTATGGTCACACAAAACTTTCCGGCTTGAGACGAAAGCAATAAAAGTCACAGACTTCGCAATTTGTTGTACTCAAAAATATGATTGTTTTCTTCATTTGTGCTAAAAAGGACATAAAAACATGTCGGCCACTGCCAGTCGGTTTAAAGGGCTCAAGGGATGGAAGGAAACAAGATTGTTTTTAGTTTGTTCGCTCTGCTTAAGAAAAGCAGATAAAAATTACAGCAAAACTGAAAATTCCACAAAAAAGTATTTATGACTCACGAACGGTGGAAAAGTAAGAGAGAGAATTTTAAAAATATTAAATCAACTTTGATTGGAATGTCAAGTTTTTGACAATTTATTTTCAGTATTAAGTTTTTCCCACCTTAAAAAGTAAAATAATGTTTCAAATTTTGAACAACTTAATTCTACTTAATGTCAAAATATAGTCAAAATGAAATGTGTTTAAAAAGCAAATATGCAAACAATTTATTATAAAAAAAGGGCTCTCAATAGGAGGATTCATTTTGATGTGTTAAGAAAAAGGAATATTTTCGAGCGAAATTACTGGTGGGTGCCAGTTATAAGGGACAGTAAGATTATCGGTTTACGCTGGTGGAACCATATTCTTTTTATCATCTTATCCATCACTAGTTCGCCCATTTGCAGCTGTATTGTATCGATAACTTAACGAATGCCATCTGGGAGGTCGGAACTTCTCTAGGGTGGCTTCAGTACAGACCCCACCCAATGGAATTCCGCAGCATTTCTAGGGTCACTTCAGCAAAGACCCGGTAGGCCTTTTGAAAACCTTAACTGCTCAGTTTGTATGTAAAATGCATTAAAACAAATGTTTGTGGAATGTCCTAGGCCAAGGACCAACGAGCTATGGGCAACCCTGGCCTTTCCGTCACTACTATGGTAGCAATTTTTGTCAGTTTTGTACAAAATTTCATTATTTAAATATTTCATAATTGCAGTTTTCACTTGTCATCTGGCCGACCACGACAGCTGGACTCTTGGCCGCTATAAAAATATTGTAGTTTTCCAAACAACACATCTTATTAGAACACCCTGTATGTGTTTTCTTTAAGATGCTTGCAATTATTTACTTAAATATTTATTCAGAAGCAACAACCTTTCTTTTGCTGCCATCACTACCCCAACATCAGTCAGTTTTTAATACAACAACAACAATGTACAAATTAAAGTGCCTAAAAACCCCCGTCATAAAATATTTGTTCGACTTAATCACATTAACCGGCCATAAACATCTGAATAAAGCCTCCGCGACACTTTCTCCCGTTCGGTTGTTAAGATGTTGCCGCAACTGTTCGTGCGTGCCGATTTTAAGGTGTCAGACATTGTGAACAACTACATAAATGAAATAAGATATTTGTATATTTAAGCATTAAATTTATTGTATTAAGTAGGAATTAATTACGCAAGTAATAATTTTTTATTTAAATGTTATTATTTCATCATGTTTCTTATCTTGTTTCTTACCTGGTCTCAGTCGAGGGTAAAAAAAAAAACAGTTAAAAGAATTTGTTGAAAAGGGTCAATCAAGGGGCAACTGGCAAAACCTGTACAACTCTTATGATGTGATTAATTTTCAGTGAAAAAAGCAAAATAAAATTATTTGGTTTATTAATAAATTTGTCCAAAAAAAAAAAAAAAAAAAAAAAAAAAAAAAAAAACGCCAGTGTCGCATAAGTATCGCTTAAGTGTCGCCAGTTGTAACTTTCGAGTAGACAGGTGTTTTGGAAGGTTTTTCGCCCCAATAATATTATATTATTTTTTATAATTTTTGCCATATGAATCTCCGACTTGGATCCAGGAAAAGCAAAAGAAAAAGTGTCCGGCGACCTCCTCCTGCAAGTAATGCTCTGCTCTTGTAGTTCGATTTCGGGTTTTGTTTGTTTGATAGAATTTCCGGGAATTCAGTACGTGTCAGAAACAAGAAAAACATTAGTTGCAATTCGTTGCTGGAAAAAACGTTTGCCATAAAAAGCAGCCCCCCTTAAAAGAGGACTTGCGTAAATTTCGAGGAATATATGAATTGATTAGGGATTCACCATACAAATGTGGTGTCCTGCTAAGCAAATGCTGAAATGCTTAAAAATATGTATTTTTAAATGAGTATCGATTAGGAAGCAAAAGCGAAATAGTTTCTTCGAGACTCTGTCGAATTCAGTGGATTTCTTCTGCACTTGTACAAAAATATATCAAAGATATGGAGTAAAAAGAGTCATAATAATATAATAATAATAGTATTGAGCGCTGGCACCGACAAACGGCCCGAAAGTTGTGGAAAATAGCCTTTAAAAAACGTGTCCACTAACGGCTTAGTAGTTCCAGATTTTTGCTTTTCCAGCCCTGTCACATTTAAGTAAAATATATCAGCTTGTTTTTTGCGTTCGACTTTGAATAATTGCCCTCTTGGCTGTTTCTTTAAATCAATTCTCTGCCAACTTTAATGTGCAAACCAACTCAAATAGGATTTCTTGTGAACGCACGGAAAAAGTTTTTTCCTTTTAACTTACGAGTAAGTTGCAGGAAATCAGCTCGTCAGATGTGAGGGGAATCCCAACAGGCAGAAATCTGTGTTCTTGTAATCATTTGACCCGGGCGTTCGTTGTATCCCACGCCGAGTTTAACACAAGATTGCAAACATTTCAAGTTACCTGATTAAAATTTCTAAAACGAATATTTGTTTTTCAAGGTTGCCAGGTATTAAAAGAAAACGTTGCCGTTTGAACAAGCAAAATTATTGTATTCAATGTATTCATCATATAAATTATGCTGTGATTTTTTTAAATTATAATCCTTAATTGCTTGTGCACGCAAACTTGGGCCCATAGTGCCAAAAAGATATATATAAAATAATTGTTTTTTTAAAAAACTTGTTTTTTTAATTTTTTTTTCGTTAAAATTTATTTTAAAAAAAATGACTTTTTTCAAATGGTTTAACTTATTTATTTAAAGAATTTCACTTTAAATATTGAAAAAAAAAAATTGTTTATGTCACATCGGTTCGTTCTTCACTTAACAATTACGATTTAATTGGCCCTTGTCAAGCATCTGCTTTAAACTGAATTTTTTTCAGGAATTTTGGATTTCTTGTCCTTAAACATATTGACATCAAATCATCTTTTTGCACTAATTTCTTTTCCTCATATGGCAACACTTGCGCCTGTCAGTTTTAACAAATTTAGTCACGTAGTTGAGGGTGGAGGGAAGTTTCTGGCCTTTGCTTGATACCAGTCTTTTATTATTGCGTACTTCTGTATGTGATTCTGATATTCAATCCATATAAAGTACGAAATGAACTGAAATTCACTTATTTAATAAAACTGAAATATTTTACCATCAAAATCCTGCGTGCTGTGGCAAATCCATTCACAGGCCCAAAAATTTGTGTTCCATAAAGTTTTTTTTTCTTTTGGAATTATTTTTCTTAACTACAAATGGATTTGGATGGAAAACCAAAAGTTTAAAATATTTTAATTGAAAAATTCTTGTGCTTAAGAACGCAAGCGGTCGTAGTTTTGTCAGGCATCCAATAGGCTGTTGCTTATTCGATTCGTTTTGTCAAATCCTGGGGCTTAAAAATGCAAATCAGAAAACTCTTAGGGTTTATTATGTGATACCGTAATATTATTAGTATCTGGATTACGGAATACAAAACCTACAGCAGGGAGTCCCATTAAGTTTAAGGAGCGGTTCTTTTTTTAATGTTTTATAACGCGAACTTGCGCTACACAACATGCGACATTTGGCTTAAAATAAATTGTTCACACTTTTATAACAATCAGATAAATGTCAGTGTGTTTCCCACTATATTGTCGTACAGCATTGCCAGGCATAAATGCAGTTTAGATACAGATCAATGTTGGCAATGATTTGTACTGATTTAAAGGCGATTTGGCAGATAATACAAGCCGTACGTAAAACCAATAAGAAAATTATATGAAATTATTTCCCTATTTTAAAAATGAGAAAAAAATCTTACGACGACGACACCATTCGTAAATTTGCACCAAAAATAATTTTTATTTCCTATTGTTTGCGCCTTTTCTTATTTCAGTTGTTCACAGATGTTAATCTTTGTTTGCATTTTTTGTTTACAAAAAAATACATCCTTGATCTAATGATGTGTGAAGGAATTAGAAAAATTTTTAATTTTATAGTTGATAAGTGCTAAAATTTTCTGATAAAGACAGTCAGTGTCAAGGCATGCAAAGATGACGTGATGTGACAATAAGGCAAAACTGGACGATTTATTTTTATTTAATACAAAACAAAGTGTACAAATAAAAACAAAATGACATGATGTCATAAATGCTGGTATTTAAAATTTAGTAATAAAATACGGTGGTGTTGCAGATGACGTGGTGTGACAATAAAAAGTTAATTTTTCTGTTATCGTGTGTAAAAATGGACGTTAGTTTTTACTAAATACAAAACAATGTGGAAAACCAAAAAAAAAATAGCATGATGTGACAAATATTTGGTTTTAAAAGGCAGTCTTTCTTGATTCTGATGCTTTTTATGCACGTTATGCTTGATAAGCTTTAACATTGAGTAATAAAGAACGGTAGTGTTGCAGATCACGTGGTGTGACAATAAAAAGCTAATTTTTCCTGAAACATTTGCACACGGATGTTTAGTGTTTACTAAATATAAAACAAGGTGCATAAAAATGGCATGGTGTGACAAAAATATGGTTTTAGAAAGAAATGTTTTTTTTTAGAACATGGCGTGATGTGACATAAGATTCAGTTTTCCCTTTAAGATGCTTAAAATTGAATGTACTGCTGTAACTAATTAAACTTATGCACGATGATGTGACTATTTAAAAATAATTCGAGCTGAGGACCGATTTAGCAGCACGTTAAAGCCCTGCATAAGAAAACATACCAAGTTTTTGGATAAAACGCAATTTAAGTTCATACCTCTGTTTGCATTTTGAAAAAATGGGAATTCATGCCATTTGACACACTGGGTGGGTTTTCTAAGCAGGGTCACATACAATATGTAAAGTCTACTCTGGCCAATATGTTGCTGGTTATTTTCTATATCATTTGGCAATTGAACAAATTGTTACTTTTTTTTCTGTGTTTTACTCGAAATTTTGTTTTCTGCTGATGACAATAACAATTTGTACTGCTGACCTCTTCACGTCTTCTGTCCCATAACGAAACCAGAAGGAATATTAAAAGTGTGTTTCTGGTATTTAAAAACGATCTGTTCATGAATATTCATGTTGAGGGGCTTTAGAAAAAGAAAAATGTTTAAACAAGAGCTGCAGATTCAAATGACTGTTCGAATCAGGACAATAAATTACGTAATTTTGAAAGCACAAAAAAAAACAAAATTGTTATTACCAAATGAAAACTTTTGACAAACGAAATACATGCAAGTGTGCACACACACATGAACACGTGCTCACACACATTCTTACACTCTTACAGTTCCCTGCTATAAGACTCTTTAAGATCCTTTTTTCCTTAATTTCTGTTTTAATTTGTGTTTCTGAAAGCTGCTTGTCTGCCAGCATTTTTCACTTGAATGGTTTTCATTTCTGTCCACATGTGCCCGCACCAGAAACTTGACTGACTGCCGACCGGGCCATAAGGAAGTCGGCAGATTGTAATAGTTTTGCTTAGTTTTATTTTATACTTTTCCACAAAAATCATTTTTTTTCATATTTTCTTTTCTTTTCTAAACCATAAATACGAGTAATTCCCATGTCTTTTCGTAAGAATCAGATAAACTTGTGTGCTTTTGCTTTACATTCGTTGTACTTTTCTTCTATTGGACACTTAAAGTTAAATTAATTTTGCTAAAATATTGTCACAGGGATTTCAAAATGAAGTAAAAATTATGTGCAGGTACTTGGGCTACAAGGACAGGCAATTAAGAAATTGATTTATAGCAGATGGTGGGACAACTTCACTTGGCCCACTTGTTAACGGTCACTTACCAAGTACTTCGTCGAGGTAAGGCAGCTTTTTGTGATAGATGGGGATGTTACCTAACACAGTCCTCTTATTTGAAACGCGGGTTATTTAATCGCTTCTGCCGGTAATTTGCTAGACAACAAAAGAAAGGGGAAGCAACCGACATCCTCCAGTTACATCAGGCCTTAATCAACTCACCAGCATATTTCACCACGATTTGCCAAACAAACATTTGGTCTTAACCAGACTTATCTCTGCTTTGCCCAACATCTACTTCCTTGCAAAAAACCGGAATCGGTTGCCTGACAGCAGAACCCCCGGGGGGTCGAATATAGATCATAACTGCAGTATCTATCAAAAGTCCTGCCTGCCTGTATTTAGACTCGAACCACAGCCAGAACTTGGCAGCGAAGGTAAATACCTCAATCTGTGACCAACACCCAGATCCCGCTGCCCAGGCGGGCTATATATTATATTCAGTTCTTGGGCCTCTGGACTTTTGTATGAAACTAAACAAGTAACAGCTGGCCAGCGATCGAATTGTTGCCAGCGCCAAATAAACGAATGGTTCGGATTCTGGTCCAAGTTATTCCGATCCTTTCAGCAGACAGCAGTTGGTACATTTTTGCACGGGAGTAATTTCATTATTTATTAAATTGAGGGATTAAAATGTGTCTACCAGATTGGAAATTATCGTTTCGATAGAACAATTGTGGGCAGCGTAAAATAGGACGCCCAATAGGACTGCAAAATTATGGCCGCACTGAACTTTTAGCCTCTCACTTGAATTGAATAAATTTGATTGATTTAATTCCACAAACTGCTCTCCTGCTTAAGGAGGTTCTTAAGGCCACCATTTCTGGTATATAAATTTCTTTAATTTTTAAATTTATTTTTCCAGCTTCTAAATTATAAAATAAAATTCTAATGAGATTTGTTTTCGCTGCTGGGTCTTTTGTTTTGCTTTTTTTTCGTATTCAAATAAACATTTTAATAAAAATGCGCACAAACCGGAAATATTTGCCGCTGTCTGAGCAACAACCAACAAAAGTGCCAACACTGTGATTCATAAATAACTGAAAAATTCCTCCGGAATGCTGGTCAGACTCAAAATATCAGGATAACAACAGCAGAATAAGTAAATGAAAGTGGAAAGGAGTGCAAAAGAAAACAAACAATAATTAAGAGTTTCGTTTAAAGATTTCTGGGGGCCATATTATTTTCTACATGTAAAAGTCATTCATTGAAAGGGGGGGAGAGGGAAAAAGCAAAGTTTAGCTAAATCCTTACAACAGCTGGTCCACTGCACTTAATTATTGTTCTCTTTCAATTCTAAATCAAAAATATCAGCAATTGCTGGCAATAAAACTTTCCGCATGCAAAAGCAGTCGCCCAGACAGAGATTTTTGCTGATTTCCAACACGATAGAAAAACATTGAAGGCTGTACGTTGGAAATTGTTTTAAACATGTTCCTTCTCATTTCTCCCACTTCTGGAAAAATAACCTAAAAGTATTTATGAAAAATATTTAAGCTGCTGGTGGCCTTGACGGCAAAATTTTTTTCAATAAAAATTTAGTCTTATAAATCAAAAGTATTAAAATTGTTTAACAAAATAAATATGTATTTATGTTGCCGAAAATTCTGCCTACCTGCGTTGCCAGCAACAAATTCTCATTACGAGAGTCCTGGAATACGAGGCAGAGTTGTTTTGCTGGGTTTTCCGAACGCGTATACGCAATATTATGGTAATTAAAAAGTTACTTATACGTTGGTTCTGCTTTCGCTTTTCACGCCAGTGGAACTCAATTGCCAGTCAAAACCTTGTTTTATTTTGATTTGCTGCGGGTGTTTTCACTGCCTTGAGCCGCCTTGAGATTTAGTTTCTGCAACAACTAAAACAAGAAACAGCAACAATTTAAGCGAGAATTTCAATGTTCTGCAAATAGTTGGGTGACAAATCAAGCAAAATCATTAAACACCGTAAGAAACTAACAAACAAAAAACAACAACAACTGCGCAGAGTGAGGAAAAGCGGAAACAGGAAATGGAATAAATTAAGATTTAGTTGTGATCTGGCTGGCATTAATATAAAATGTATCTCATTGTTAAATGTTCACTTGACAGTTGACAGGAAAGCAAACATTTGCAGCAACAGGCAGAAAATTATGATTTTTTTTTTCTTCTATTAACAGAGAAATTTATAATAAAACATTATAGCACTAGTAGGGCCTAGACCACGTTTGCCACGGAACAAACACCTTTATTTTGCCAAGTTCTTGTGTGGCATTTGCGACAGCACTTCCGTTACGAAACATTTAGGTGAGTTAATTTGGTTTTAAGCGGTTTGCTGCTGCTCCTACAACATCGCCCCATTGTGCCACAGGCCAACAATCTGAACAGAACAGCGCCTAGACAACATTTGCATCACCGACATAGACCACTATATCAGCCTCTTTTTGGGTTTTTAGTTTAAAGCCACAGCTGGAATATTTCAAGACGAAGAACTCTGTCAAGGTATCCCAGGGGTACTTTGGTGCCCAACGTAACCCAAGTCATATATGAACCCCTCTAGTGTTTTTGTTGCTGTCACAAATAAGAGTGTCCTTCTCATCCCTTCACTGCAAAGCAAGTTGTCCCTGCTTGAAACACACTGAGACAAATTGTTCTGCCCAGCGGGAAGAAGACTGCTGACATGGTGGCTTTACCCCACTTGGATCCCTGTATCAAGCACCGCTATCATCACATATTAAAAACGCTCCTGCCTGCGCCGTTAATTTTAAGCTACAGCCAGACTATTTCAGTCCAGGTGGCCACTTCAATGACCGCTTTCAAGGCATTTTGAAGGCTCTGCAAGCGTCTGCACAACCGCAGTTGTACCGGAACTTTCTGCAGTTATTACAGTTGAGGCCACTGCAGCCCGGAAAACATTGTACCGCAGCTTGGAGTCCCCTGAGAACTTAAATTATTGCAGAATAATTTCATTCAAGTGTAAATAGTCTCCTAAAGCCCATTTCGAACGAACACATGATTGAAATAACTTTTAGTGCCGGATAAACATGAACTTTTGTGTGATACAATTGAGCCGTCACGTCTTTAAAACTGCGGAAGTTTTCACTTCTGTGTATCAATCCGAACAGTTTATTGTCTGACAAAATCCTTTAATTCTTCTAAGATGTTTTTAAACATGACAATTAAGTCAATCCTGCTTTGCTGGTACAATAAACTTTTTCAAAATAAAATATCCGCTTAACAAAATTGTATTTTTTTTTTAAGAAATCTTGACCACAACGAATATCTTCTGCTTTGCCGCATGCCAAGCGCCAATGCAGGGCTGGAGATTAAATACTTGGCAGATGTTGGTTTTGCGCTTGAGTTACTGCCCCCCACCGCCATAAGCAAAATATGGTGTGGCTGTGCCAGCGAGTCCGTGATAAGTTTTTGGAAAACGTTTAAGGCATTAAAGTATTAAAATTAATTGAGTTGTATTGTATTGTAATAGATATATATCAATATATATATATATACAGATGTCAATTACTTGAGTTTTGTCAGCCATAAAACTTTCACAAGATTTTTTTTTTTTTTATAAATTGAAATTAATGTTTGAAATTATTTGAGCTGCAGTCCTTTTTTATTTTATTTGTTGAAATAATTTGGTAAGAGTATTAGCACAATTTAAACAGTGTTTTCCAGCTGTCTATATCCACAATTAGATTTGAAAATGTGGAACAAATGCTTTCCCACATTTTATACAAGTTTTTGGCAAAAATTTCTTAAAACAAACTCCATCCGGGATGTAAAAACAAAGAGATTCAAATCCAAGATTACAATTTTCGTTGAATATGAAATCAGTTGAATCGGGTATTTATTTGACAACTTTCCGGCAATTTACAAGTTTAATGCACAATATTTCATTCCCTAATATATTTTAAGGCCATTTTTTTACTTATTTTTGAAAAGGCTAAAAGAAAGTTTAATTGAAATTGAGTCAGAAACGTTCCTAACACGAGAAATAAAATTCAAGCTTAAAAATTCTTGTGTCCTGAATATTTTTAAGCGAAAAATGACTAAAAGCTTTAAGCAGCCTAAAAACTTTTACACTTGAAGGGTTTCGAAAAATTCGCCATAGAATTGTCAATCCCCCATAAAACAAAAACCAGCAGAAGGTCGTTTTCGTTAAGCCCTGAAGTTGTGCGCTCCGCTTGGCTGGAGGCTAAACGCTGCCAAAAGCCGTCTTAGTAAATAAAAACGTTTTCTTTTTTAAGTTCTAAAATTAAAAAAAAAAAACTGGGCAAAATTATAGAAAATAAACTTGTTGTTTTCCTTCTTCATGTCATAATAAATTTTTAGCTTTTTTTTTTGCAAAGATTTTAGTGCGTTAAAAAATTTTCACAATTTTTGGGTTTTTCAATTTGCCAATTTGTTTGTATTTTGAAAATATTGTCTCGCCTTGTAGAACTGCAACACAATTGGCTGCAAACTGATGCCATCCGGAAGTTCTTAAAACTAAAAACTATAAAAAATTATCATTGAAGTGCACATTTTCTCTGCTCTACTTTATTCGTAATTCCTATTCCAATTGCGCTTTCCCTATACATATATTTTATTATTGTTTTCGAGTTGCTCTCTAAAATGTTTCAAAATTAATTTATGTTCTGTCGTAAAACTGTCTTTCTGTTACGCAAATATTGTACAAATGCTGTTGTTTTCGCTGTCACTATGGCCGCCCTCTTCATGGCATTCGCATCAAATTTATTCAATCTGGGTCAAACCATTAAAGAACTCAATCCATCCTGCACATGGAATAGAAGCAGTAATAATAATAATAGCGGAGAACTTACCCAGCCATAAGTGGTTTTATGGAGCTGCGGTGCACCAAAGCAAATAGTATTATTGCACAAGAAAACGGAGAAAAAGATTTTTTCATATTTTTATGGCTGCATTGAACAGATTTGTAATGAAACAATTCAATTTTATGCCAACAAAACCGGCATTCATCATATTCGTGTCCTGTTTGTGTTGGTTTTTCGTATCTGCGATTTGAAAAAAGAAATAATTGTCAAATAATTTGTTTCAAAATAACAATTTGCATTTGCCCCCTGTCCCACCAGCCCCCTTTAAAACAAACAACTGGCTGTAAAGTATCAAATATTTCTCAATGAATTTATGAATAATCTGCGGTAAGAGCAGATTGAATTGTGTTAAAAAAAAAAGAAACAAAACGTATGAGTAATATTTTTGCTTTTGCATAAAAATCATTCGTCATGCACTCAGCGGCAGGCGATGTCAGGCGAAAGGGAAGTATCCCTTTTTAAGGGCTTTTGTGTTGGTGTGTTTTTTTTTTTTTTGAAAAATGTAGAGGTTTTTTCGTTATTTTTGCTCTGGCATAAAAATCATCAGTCATGCAACTCCTGGCTGCTCCGGAATTTTGTTCTATTTTTTAATCTTCTAATACTGGCAGCATTCTGTCCTAAAGGGTAAAATTGTTTATGCAGAGGGGGATGGAGGATAAACGCAATCACCACTTTAAAGAAAAGGGCATTAGCAATGAAAAAGTATGAAAAGACTACTTTAAAACTCTGGACAGCAAAAGGGCATTGCCCGGCTTTCTCGACTGATCACGGAAACTGAATTTTGGCGCCAGCCTAAGCCAACAATTCAAACTTCAAAATATGCTATTTTTAAGTAAATTTAATTTTTTATTAATTTTACAAAGTTAATGAAGTTAAAAGAGTTAATGGAATTTTCTCTTTATGTTAAAACAGAAGCAAAGAAAATATAGAAGTCGCGAAGATAGAGCGGGTCGTAGAACCTGCAGTGCCCAAAATTAGGCTGTCGTGAGAAACGTTCCTTACATTAAGTTGCTGATGAAAAACTGTACAGACATACTCGGTTTTTTGTTCTTTTGTGGACTCTTTTTTTTGATATAATAAAAAAAATATAAATGAAAAAAAATCTACTTTTAGAATTATATTTTAAAATTTTGAAAATTTGGTATAAATTAAAGAAATTCATTTTAAAATACAAACAGAGTGACAAATGAAATTGAAAATTTCAATTTGAAATTGAAAATTTAAAATTGAGAATTTTAATTTAAAATTGAGAATTTTAATTTTAAAATGAGAATTTTAATTTAAAATTAATCTGATTTCAAATAAAATTGAAAATTATAATTTTAAATAAATTTGAAGCTGAGAATTTTAATTTGAAATTGAAAATTTTAATTTGAAAATTGAAATTGAAAATTTGAAATCGAGAATTTTAATTAGAAATTGAAAATTTTAATATGAAATTGAGAATTTTAATTTGAAAATAAAAATTTTAATTTGAAATTTAAAATTTGAAATTGAAAATTTTAATTTGAAATTTAAAATTTGAAATTAAAATTGAGAATTTTAATAAGAAATTGAGAATTTTAATATGAAATTGAAAATTTTAAATTGAAATTGAAAATTTTAATTTGAAAGTGAGAATTTTAATTTGAAAGTGAGAATTTTAATTTGAAATTGAAAATTTGAAATTTAAATGGAAAATTTGAAGTTGAAATTGAAAATTTGAAATTGAAATTGAGAATTTTAATAAGAAATTGAGAATTTTAATTTGAAATTGCGAAATTTGCAACTGCAACTTTTTGAAAGCAAAATTGGAGGACGCTGGCTAAAGACCGGGCCAGCTAGAAAAGTTTGTTGGTTGAGGCCCAGGTTCACCATGGACTGTACCGCCAAAAAAAGAAGAAGCAGAAGCTTTGAGAATCGCAATTTAAAATTAAGAAAATTGAATATAAAACTTCCGTTTTTATTGAAGCAACTAAAATAAATTTTCCACTTTAATTTTTATTTTTAAACTGAGAAAATTCGAAATGAAATTGAAAAATTTTTAAGATTGAGATTGAATTTTTAATCTAAATTGAGAAATATTTATTTGATCATAAACAAGTTTTTCAGTTCTTAAAAATACCAGCAAGAATTAACAGACAAAATTTGGGATATTCAGTTATTAAAAATACCAGAGAAAGTTAAGAATCAAAATCAGAAACTATAGCCCCTATTTTGTCAGAAATCTTTATTTCTTTTAGTTTGTTTTACGTCTCTATTCAGCCAAAACTAAGAAAAAAATTGGCTGCTATTACAAATATGTTTCTTTTTCTTCTCGCCCCAACTATTCAATTCTTCATTGTTACGAAAACAAAATCCAATTTGCGAGCTGTTAAACAGCCTTTTCGGCGTTTGCGAAAATGTGTCTACAGCCATCAATAATGATTATCCAATCAGAGTTTATCGCAAAGATGTAAATGAAATTTGCAAGTACTTCTTCGTCTGCCTGTTATTCTGTCTAATGCTTTTTTTTTTACTTATATTTTCATTGTTGACTGTCCAATCTGCGAATTTTTATTTCATCAGATTTGAGCATCATTTGATAAGTTGTTGGAAAAGCTAAAATATACAGAAAGTAACACTTAAAACATTGTGTTGCTACACTGAAAGAAAAACGTTGACATGTCTATTGCTTAACACTCTAAGCAGAGGATTGCCAGATTTAGCCATATCGTAGGATCTGGCAATTTGCTGACAATGTAAAGGGTGGTCGCACGATGTTAATTCTGCATGAAACAAAAACTTTTCAGACAAGTATCTTAAGATCTACAATAATTATGTGTGTGTGTGACACAAAATATTTACTTGAGATCTACAGCCATCCGTTTGGATCAAAACTGTTTAGGTTTCAGGTCTTTTCCCGGTTACTTGTGTTGTTTTAAAAAATGATTCAAAATGAATGATTTTACAATAAGTCAGTCAGGTGGAGAATAAAGGGTCCCTCGGCTTTTAACGCCTAAAGCTTTGATGGAACTTAATTTATCTGAGTCTGTTACTGCGAAAGTTTATTTTCGTTGGTATGACATCAAGGAAACGCCTAAAACTTCAATTAAATTTAATAATTGGTCCTTAATTTTCTTCAGTTTAGTTGGGCAGAAGCTGCGAGTTTCTTTTTTCTTTCTAAACTTAAATTGAATTTAACACTCTGTTCTTCAGTTTCTCGAGGTTTTTTTCCACATAAAAGTTTTGGGTTTCTTTTTTTTGCTTGTTTTGGTTGGGCATTAAAAAACGCCTGAAACTTCAAGTGAATTTAATAAATCGTTGTGGTTTCGAGTTTCTTTTTTGTCCGCCTGAAACTTCAATTGAATTTAACAACCTGTTCTGCCATTTTCTAGAGAAGGTTTTTGCTGTAGAAGTTGCGAGTTACTTGGTTTTTTATTCGACATTAAAAAAAAAGCCTAAAACTTAAATTGGAGTTTAACAATTTGTTGTTTATTTTTTCCAGTAATTTCTTTCTGCACAAGAAGTTTCCCTTATTTATTTGTTTGTACAATAAAACGTTCAAGTCTTTCATTCCTGTTCTTAAATACGAACTTCCTCTTATTCTGATATTTGTCTTTTTTTTTTTGTTATAATTAAAAAGTTTTACAGCGATTTCAGACAAATCAGATTTTTGAATGAAATGAAAAAGAAGCACAATATTAATAAAATTGCACAATTTATGTACCACCTGCTGTTCAGAAGCTGGAAAGTAGTTGAGTACATCTTCAACGCAATGTTGCAAGTTGATTTGAAACTTGTTGAGACACCAGGCACTCAATTCGAAGCACATCGTCAAAGCGGAAAAAAACACACACAAGTACGCACTTGTTGAAATTGAATTCATTTCGTTTTATTGTATGTGAAGATGTCAAATATTTGAGGTTAATGTTGAACAAGTTGCACAAAATTTGCCAACGTTTTTCTTTTTCATACACAAACATTTAAAACCCAATTTAGAACGACATGAGATGTATGTGGCGTTTGTGGGCTGCTGTGGCTGTGGCTGTGACTGTGACTGTGACTGTGGCTGTGGCTGTGGCTGCGGCTGTGGCTGCAGCCGACGGCCTGTGAAAGTACAGACATACATATATTTAATAAACCACATTTATTCTAGATTCAGACATTTTAATTGTGAATGCTACTGCAGCACATATTTTGCGGCCTTTTTATTTCAATATTTGAATAAGTGACCGAAAATAAGATTTTTCGGAATGCAACGGACAACTGAAAAATGAGCCAGGAACGCGTTTGTTATTTAACAAATGGCGAATAACGAATTAAGGGTCATTCTTCCACATACAAAAAAATTACATTTCTTACTTTTTTTTTATAATATCTAATAAATATGAAAAAAGTAACAGTAAATTTTTGGGTACTTGACAATAATTGGCAGCGCCGGTTCTTTTTTTTGGGCCAGTACTCAGTGTTCAGTGTTGCATTTGCATTGCATTGCATTGTACCAGAACTGGGTTTGGGGAGGAGTAAGGCCGGAACAGTGTTCCGCTATTTGGTTGTTTTTATTCTAAATAGCAGGGATGAGTATTGACTGTTCGACAAAGCACAGTCAAACCTCAGTTAAACCAACATGCGTGTTTTTTGTGTTGTATTTGTGTGTTTTTTGAGTTGAAAAAAAGTTTAGCTATTATTTTTTCACCAGAGTCATTGGTATAGGAGTCGATCATGCGACCCTCTAGATTCCTGGTCGCATAAACTGCCAACTCATCCCTCCAGGCACTCAATTCATTTTTCATCTTATGATTTCATAAAATCCCTGCCGTTACATCGTAAAACAGTTTTTAGATCAAGCAAAAGCCTGTAATATTTTTTTATTTAAATTTTTTTAAACTTAAAATTTATTTATATTAAAAAAACTAATAATAATAATAAAAGAATAATATTTTAAGCAAAATCAGTAGTTTCTTGTACCACCTGCAGAGATATGAGCCGCAAGAGGCATAAATTGAGTCCATAGAATCACTGAACACGTTTTTTCAGGACAAGCAAAAATCGGTAATATTTTTAGTTTTCATTTATTTATTTCTAAACTATTTCAAAATATTTACAATATTAAGCAAATTTCATAATAAACTTAAGCATTAAACAAAACATAAGTGTGGAAATACAACATAATATTTAATAATAGTTAAAAACAATAATTAAATATTTATCCAGTCAATATTTTCTGCGCAATATTTTTACTAATTATTTTTATAATGCGTTCGTTCAGTACAACGAGTTTCTGTTGATTTCTATTCGATTTTCTATAGCTGAAAAATATATCTATACATACAATATATGTACAGTGGTGTGAACACTTTTCTGTATCACTGTATAGAATTTATTTGCATGACCATATTATCAAATAAATTAAATTTTCCCGCATAATGGCCAACTCATTCCATGACTTGCAAAGGTGAAACATTAAACCTTATCCATACCTCCAGCCACCGTTACCTTCAAAGTCCCGTTGCCAACTGAGATTTAAATTTCTCCTTCATCTTCTACAATTTTCAGCTGTGGCTATTTTTTTTTTGTTTGTTTTATGTTCGGGACTCTTTCAGCTACAAAAAAAAAAAATTAAGGCGCCTGTAAACTTTACAGGGAGTGAGTACCGTTAGGTTTTGCTTGTGCATACATTTATAGAGCCAAAGAGCGCGACAGCGAGATATATATAGAGAGTGAAAGAGAGAGAGAGAGAGAGAGAGAGAGTGTGTGTAATTTTGGGTGTTTGTAAACACGGCAACAGGTTGTAGCAGAACAATTTTAAAGCGAATTTGTGGTCGCTTTGCAGATATTTTAAAAAGCATCGCACTTTGCGGTGCCATGTGCGACTCGCACAAAATACCAACTTTTCAATTATTGCACTGGAAAAATGCGTAAAAGGAATGTTTTAATGTTTTCTTTTTCTTGCCATAAGACCTGTCCGAATCATTTATATTCGTATTTAGTTGCGACTTTTCTTAATTATATTTTATGCGGTTTCTGCATTTTTATAGTTTTGACTATTCAACTGTTTTTAATGTAAAATGGGCTGTTTATTTTGGCTGCATGAGAACTATAGACCTCGATAACTCTGTTGCGACCAACTGTGTTGACACTTCTTGCCGGTTCGCTAAGTTGCGACAGTATTTTTATTAAAAAAAAGTTTGAATGTTTAATTCAGAAAATGATATGTATTTTAATTTTGTTTGCTATTGTTGTAAATTTTCCATTTCCAATTGAGTGGCCACATCATCCGGAAATCATGAGTGTATGAAATCAATATTGAAATTGAAATTGAAAATTGGTTTTACCGGCTGTTTTTGTTTTTAGTTTAAATCACAATAATTCTATATATATATTTTAAATCAATGAAATGGCCATTAATGTTTATATTTAGATGATAACGGGCTGGTTCACCGTCTGGCCGTCCCTGCTTTTGGCAACATACCCACCAACTTCTAACTTTTAGGACTGTCATGCTTCGCACAAATGAACTAGACTGTCTAAACCGGAGAGCAGACATACCAACATAAAAAAACGGCAGTAATCGGATATGTGTGGCCCACGAAATTCGGAATTTAACCTTTTTTTTTTGGACAGACCTCGTATATTAAAGCAATTATCTAACGATATTATGAACTCAAGCGTTGAAAATGTAAAATATAATTAATTTCCATTTAATAACACCAACATAAGACATTTAATTAAGTGCGACGACAAATAAAATATATTTTAGTATCAGTGGCAACATGAGAGGAATAAAGAGCTTTTCAGCAGCCATAACAGTTTATTTCTTTTTTTCACAAACGATCCCTGTAACGCACAGCGTTACCCTAAAACTGACCAAAGTTTTTTGCCAGGAGTATGACAAGCCATATGCACAGTTCGAGACTTGTTCGCTGAAGGCTCTGTCGCGCAACAAGGCCAGTCTAAATCTCCATTTACGTCTACTGAAGCCGCCCGTATCGAACGTAACAGTAAGTGAAAACTGCACACGAATAACTAATTGATTTCCCCAAAATAGCGGATATTTGAAGAATTTTGTTTCGTTTTGTTGAGATTAATGCGGAATTATTGAGGAAGGGCTACAACCAGGAATATAAACCCTTTATGTACAATACAACAATCGATTTTTGTAAATTTGTCAAGTCTCCAAATCGATTTGTTTTTTGGAAAATAGTTTTCTCCATCATAAACAGATTTTCGAACATCAATCATACTTGTCCCTATAACGTAAGTTTGCGGCTTCCAAACGACATTTGAATACCAATTTACCAAACTCCTCTTTTATAAAGCACGATGTTATAGCGAAGGACTTGATCTTGGACGGCAGCATGTTGAAGAGGATACCTTTTCCTGCGGGCGACTACATGGTGCGCCTCAAAGCTTTCGTCTACAATCTGCCCAAATTCAAAATTAGCAGTTACGTTGAGGTGCATGAATGAGTCCAGTGATGACAGCCCAACTGCTAAATCAAGTTTAATGAATTAAAAACAAAAAATTATACTGAAAACTACATATAGATGACTTAATATATCGTAGAAAAAAAGGTGTATCACAATTTCTGGCAAATTTACAGCACAAGGCAAAAATAAACTGAATAGAAGCTAAAAACAAAATTTGTTTCAGCGCAAAAGAAAAAACAAAATTATAATGAAATTTAGTTTTTTTATTTTACTTTATTTATTTAAAGAATCGAATCGAAATCGAAAAATTTTCACTGCAATCTTTAATTAAATAGGCCTGGTTTTAATAAGTTGCAAATAGGCTGCAGATCGTAGATACGATTTCTATCAACAAAGGGCACACCACACTCGTACTACGAGCATCAGCCCAGCAGTAACAAGCAATAATAAACAAAATGGGGATGGGCCAGTGCACTCAGGGCAAAGTTGTTGATTGCTCTCAACCTGGCGAGAAGCCAGCAGCGATCCCTGAAAATGGACTGGTCAAGCTGACATACTGCCTCCCCGTGGCGCCCCTGGATAGCCCCTACAGCACCCGCTTAGAGGTGAACCAAAGTGTGCAGCGAATCCCCTCTGTCCAGGGGTCTAAACCAGGACCCGGTCCTCCAGGTTTCGGGGGTTGTGCGTGGGGGTAACTTCCCTACCGTGTAAAAACACACTAGTTTCGACACAACAACAAAGAATAACTTTGTTGGTTGAGGCCCAGGTTCACCACGGACTGTAGCGCCAAAAGAAGAAGAAGAAGAAGAATGTCCCAGCGACCACTTCAATTGAAAAATGAAAAGCTAAAATATTAAAAAACATATTCGCCGCATTTTAATTAAATACTTAAATACACTTGAAACAGACAAATGCAGCCAAAGAAACAACCTTTTTTAATTTATCGGGACCCTACTGTAATAAATACTTGATA
The DNA here is from genome assembly GCA_932526305.1 of Epicampocera succincta. Lineage (NCBI taxonomy): Eukaryota > Metazoa > Arthropoda > Insecta > Diptera > Tachinidae > Epicampocera > Epicampocera succincta. Next base: position 5,801,990 of record OW052035.1, on the reverse strand, counting down.
TTTTATAAGCAAAAATAATTTTAAGGAAAATGTATTTTTTCCAAGATTATTATATAATTTTATTTATTATTATTATTTTCCTTGGGCAATTTTCCATCAGTCTGACGCTAAAATCAGGTTGGTTTTAAACGATAACGGGCACTATATTGACCTGAAGGCGGGTTGGGTAAGCCTGGACTAATACCGAAGTTGTTGCTGGAAAAAAAATGTTGAGTTCTTCAGTTAAATTAGAAACAGCAATAATTTGTTAGTATCGTTTCGTACACTAAAAGAAATTGTTATAATTAATTACACGATAGCAATATTCAGGCGTTTTTGTACCTTTAATACTGAGATGGCTCATCATGGGCTAAGACTGGCCACGAAAAGTGAACAGCACTAAACAAAATAAATGTTTTATTTACATTTTTCTTATCTATCAATTAATCCATCAATTTATGAAGGATAAATTTTAGTCTAATTTTTAATTTACAGGGTTTTCATTGCGTCAAACGTCTGGCACTCGACTTGAGAATAGATCAGTCGCAGGTTGCCAGAAACAGCTCAAGTGTTCGGGGTTTTGTTTTCATCTAGTGCTGGCATGAGGCAACGGGTATAAATTATTATTTATATCCAGTGTGAACTGAAGTCTGAAAAAAAAGAACAGCCCTTATCCAGATTTAGTGTAAACTGTTTAGCAAATCTGAAATCTATTTAATTTTAGGTGATTGAAAACAGCCATTTATTGGCTTTTAAATTAAAAATAGTTAAAATACGATTTAATTGTTATGAAAAGCCAAAAGAAAAAATCAATTATAATTATTAAACAATTTAGCTGCTATAAATTTATGTTCATTACCAGTTTCCGGTCTTTTGCCACCAACACCGCAGATCGTCTAGACCGCAAATCCATTTCAGTTTCATATTTTTGTTTCTACTCTACAGTCGCAAACCATCAACAGCGGCTCTGCTGGTGAAATTTACAAGAGTCCAGTGTGCGGACTTTGAAATCTACGGAAGCTGTTAATTGAAGGCTTTGGCACGCAATCGAATTGTTTTCAACATCAAGGCAGAGACTTGGAACAAACAAAACAAAAATTTAGTTTTACGCCCAAAAATTTTATAAAAAAAAACACAAGCGCAACAAAAAATCGTCCAACTCGTATTTTATTTTATTTTGTTTTTATGTTTGTTTTTCGCATTTCTTTCCACTGAACGTCAATAACAGCCCAAAAAATAAACCAAAAAACGCCAAAAATAAAAAAGTTTCACCGTTTGGTTTGCGAAGGTGGACTATTTGGAAATTGTTGTAGGCAAAGCTAAAATTTGCTGCCCATTCCTAATAATTGGAAATCATGCTGGAGGGTTAAAAGCTGAATAAAAAACATTTTGGCCATCAGCATATTTTCACATGAACTTTCAACTTGCAACGTAAATAATAGGGGGGTTAATCTAATTTTACGCAAAAGCTCTATTTCAATTTAAATGGTGCAGAAAAACATCTCAGCAGCATTTGCTACTCATGGCCAGGCTACACTTTCAACAAACCAAAAAAAAAAAAAAAAAATCAATCCACCAGAAACGCTGGATAGTTTGTACTAACCAACTAACGGGCTGTGACAAGTACTAAAGCTCTGCGCAAGTGCAATACTTTTCAATGGACTCAAAACACACAGAAAATGTAGTGGCTAAAAACGCTGTCGTTATCCAATAATCATGATAAGAAATCATCATGAATAATTTCTGAATGTCAACTTTTAAAGGAATGAGGAGAACCAACAGTTTCATTAAAGTTGTAATTTGGCCTCTAACAAAAAGAAAATTTGCTTTCGACACCCGATATTGAAGGACGGCAAGCGAGAGCGAAGAAATGATTTAGAGATCGTTTATGAAGTTTCTTTTGCCAAGCCCATTTATCCAGTCTGCCATCTGGTTACTTTTCTGCTCCGCGTGTCCTACAACCCACATCAGATGAGTCTCATTCCGAGTCGCTAGGCTGACTAGGCCACTGTGACACTCTAATACAGTCCTGCATTTGAAAGTCTAACTGCCCAAGGCCTTGAGAGTGTTTCAGTTCTCACTTCCATATATGACCTTTCGGACAGGACTCCGACAGCGCACAGTTTTGCCTAGAAGATTGTTAGTGTTAGTGCTCCGGCAGCCACACTATTCCTCTACGCTCCTCCTTTTTTATTATTTGACCAGTTAAATTGCTTTTAATGAGTTTTCTGTAACGTTCGTCATCTCCATTTACCGATTTCTTATGAACGGTCCTCTTTTTCTGCTTAATACTCTGCAGCTGTGGCTGCTCAATTGCAACTTTTAGTTCCACTATTTCCACTATTTCCTTTATTTCCACAATTTCAAATTCAGTTTATTATTAGTCATCTTTCGCACTATATTTTTTTTTTGTTTCACTGGTGCAGGCCACTAGTAAAATATATTATGTTTGTATTAAAACTGTATCGGCTCTTATGCTTATCAAATCCACTTAGTGAAAACAGTCTTCTATCGCAAAGTATTGATACACAAGTGCCATTAAAAGATTTCAAGGCGAATCGTAAGAAGCCATAAAATAACGAACAAAAAAATATATATAGTGCTTAATTTTATCTGCTGAAACTGCACTGGCCATTAGGCAAATATTTGTCTTGGTTGAGTTTTTATCTTTCAAAGACACTTTGGTCATCTCAAGTCTTTATATTTTATAGAAAAAGCAGCAAATTTTCTGCTTAAAGTTTTGCGAAAAGAAAGAAAATAAATCAAGGTAATTTTTTCTTTTTATCTATTATGAGGATTTTGTGATTTTAATATTTCCAGAGCGTTATATTAATGCCGTCTGGTCAAATCTTGAGCAAAGTGAGTTTAAGATTTTCCATTTACGGCAGCGATTAAATGAATGCAGGAATAATAGTGGAGATCTGGCAAGAAACAGCCCTTGGCAGGGATTTAATGGGCTGGCTCTTCGCTTCAAGGGCTTAATAACTTGGACAGGCCTGTTTACCCAACGTATGGACACGAAGTGGTCTGTACCCTCTGTATTCCACTGCCGCGCAGTTGATAATTAAAAGTTCCATTGACTGCTGCAATTCGCCGCAGTCTGCAAGTGTCTGTGTTGGATTCTGTATAGGTCCTTATAACAGCTAAAATGTCATGGCCCTCGACTTGTCCTAAGCAGTTTTACTGCAAATTCCACATCCCCCTCCCCGCCCCCTAAATCTAACCAACATAAAAACTCTAAAGCCTTTTCAAATGTATCAACAACACCATGACACTGACAACCTTTTCAATTTAAATAAAAATAATCTATAATTCTTGTGATGCAGCCGCTTTATTATGAAAAGCAATCAGATTTCACAGTAAATCTATTATTGTTGAAATACGAACAAATAAATTTTGTTTTATAGTTATTTTTTATATTTCTGAAGGACGACAATATAAAAATTGCAATTAACATGATTTGTTATCATGTTTCATGGCATTTCTAAAATGTCAAAGTAACAGCTGACATTCATTCATCGTATTATTCATTCACTAGTTGGCATTCACATCATTTGATAGCACAACATAAAACCAAATATGACCCGTTCTATTCGAGGCGTCATGTCAAAAATGTTTTTCTAACACAGAAGCAATTTTGTTCTAATTAAAAATTAGAAAGAAATGACTTAAACATACATATATTGTACATACATATATATCTATATATATATATATCAAGCAGTTCCATTAACTCAGGGCAGAGTTATAGCATTAAAAATTAAAAAAAAAAACTAATCAGCTTAAGCAGTAGCCTTGTGATACAGCCTTCCGTAAAACCACAACTCTCGATGAATTACTCCAGTAAATATTTTTTTGCTGTTATAATATTAATCTTTTGACTGTTGCTATCCTGTACAGTATCAGCTGAGAGCTCCAGCTGTTGTGAATTCGCTTTTTAAATTACTAATGATGAGCCAAAGTATTTTCTCTTTAATTTTCAATTTGCTGAAATTTACGTTTTTGTTGTTTTTTTTTTTTTTGCTTTTTCCAACCAACCTTGTTAGTAAAATTTACATTTTCAACAAACCACAATTTTAGCAAAAGTTGAGGTGTCTCTTAAGAGAGTTTTCCAAGATTATGCATTCATTTATTCATTCCCAGGACAACAATTTTTAGCAAATTAAATTTGCTCAAACCGCCATCTGGCTGCTTCGAACTTTAACTTTAACACTTCTTGCTCTTGTCGGCATTTGATAAGCAAATTTGTTAACAGGTTATGAAAACAGACCACAAGAATTGTTTTGCAAGTTCTGCCGCCCCGAGCACCATTTCCAAAGGACATAAATTTAAGATAAACCAAATATATAAACAAGAATAACATATAAAGAAAGAAGAATATATAAAGAAGAGAAGAAGAAGAACAGAAGTGTGTTGGTAATTTGTGTTAAAGAAAAACTAATAAGAGCAGGATTTTTGTCACAAGTTTTCTTTCCATTAACACTCGTCTTTCTTGGTACCAGCTAATAATTAAAGGGAATTCAAGTGATTCCATCATCATCAATGGCATTAAATTTAGGCGTACAAATATCTCGAAGGTAACCGCTTCCCAAGCCAAAAAAAAAAAACCTACTAAATAACTTTAAGTCAATCAATTTTGCTTTCGGAGAAATAAATCTCATTAATAGAAGTTCTTTTCCTTTTATCAAAACAACTTAACAATTCCTTAGTTTTCATGTGGCACTTCCGAAGTTTCTGTCAAAAGTTTCAGCAAAGTTTTTGCTCTTTGTTAAGAGATTTGAAGGCAAAACTAAGGCCAGTATGAATTGGCAGCAGAAGACTTATAAAGTTAAACTTTTTGCACAGCACGAGTATTAGAATTCAATAAGTCGGGCAGTATAAATAAGACTAGGGACGAAAACGGCTGGTAAAAAAGACTTTCGGTATTTTCCTACTAATTATTTTATTACAGTTTTATTATTATACTACAAAAAATTAGTAAAGTTGTAGCAAACTAATAGTTTCAGGCCGTTTTGGCATAGTGATGGATATATCCATCATTGCAATCTCTGGCAAAATTATGCCGTGTTGTGGTATTTCCTTCATTGTCAGGACAGCCGAGCAAATTTAATAACAATAAAATGATATAATTTTAGCTAAAAAGGTTCTGCTATTTATTGCCTTGAAAACCTCAGTTTAGATTTAAGATTTTCTTCTTTTTTCCAATTTAAATCGGAAGACTTTTTTTTCCAATTTCCGCACCATTTACTGAAAGTTTGAAAACATTTAATGTATTACAATTTATAAATTAATTGTATTTTTATGTAACAGCACTAGAAGTATTTTGCCGGGACATCTTCTCCAGCCCCTCTATTTTTTTTTTATCGATTTTGCTACTCCATAAATTTAACAGAAATAATCGACAAACTTTAGAAATCAGGGAGACGTGAATAAAATGTTTGTCATGTTTGATGCAATAAAAATGAGAATTTATCACAGTTAAGGAATTTTTTGTCGAGGATTTTCTTTTTTTGTCTAGATTTTTTTTTTTTTTTATTATAAATATTACACAACTGAAAGTTTTGTGGCTGCTGAGGGGGTGGGAGACAGATAAAGACGAGCCAATTGCTTCCAAGTCTGAGAAAAAAACAGAAAAACCAACACAAATAAAACAATAAAAGTGTAATTTTTGATGTCACATTTTTTTCCTTTCTTTTTTTTTTTTTTTTTTTTTGTATATAATTCAGTTGTTTGAGAGGAGTAAATGATTACTTTTTATTAGGGTTTTCTTTTGTCTTCTGTTCATATAATATTTTTCTTTTTATTTGTGATGTTTAACAATAATGGCATAACTCATAAAAATAAGTGTTTTGCCAGCTATTTTTGCTGGAGATATCAGGAGGGGGGGACAGTGTTAAACAATTCTCATTTGTTTGCATGAAGAAAACTATTAGCAGCCTATTATTTAGGTGAAGCTGGTGAAATTGAATCTGATGCTGGCCCAACTGCGCTGGGTAAACTTGTCAAGCGGTGGAAAAAACGCACCACTTGAGCTGCCAGCTCGACATCCTTAATGTCAGTGTTAAGGACGGCAAAGCGTAAGTACACAAAAAATGCATTAGAGTTCGCCAGCTTATAATTCAAATGCCTTAAGATTCAGTTAAAAATTCCAAATTAGTTTGAGTATTTAAAAGCACTTATTACTTTGGTGGGCCAACAAGCTGGAGAGCGCAAGTAATAATCTTCAAAGCTGACAGTTCACAAAATACAATATTTTTCTATTTCCATTTCTGCTGCCTTCATTTCAGTCAACGTTCTAGTACAAAGAACATTTTTAACTTATTGGCAGAAAAAGAAAAAAAAAGTTTAGCTGCGGCCTTAACTGGGCCACAGCTCTGCCAAACTTAAGACCATAAACAATGCAACAACAACAACAATAAACAGAGACTTAAATCGCAACAAAAGCTCTTTCCAGCCACAACAAAATTCACCAAAAAAAAGACAAAGAATTAAAAAAATACAGTTCAAAGTTCAAAAAACTTCGAACAAACAGTTCGTGAAACCAAAAAAAAAAAAAGAAAAAATGAAAGTAACGAACAAAAATGTGCAAAACAATTGAAGATTAATTTTAAATAAAATTTACATTTCAACTGTCAGCTCAACTGACATTTAACTGGCGCTTCACAAGTTGTTTGTATTTCAATTTTTACGATTGGCCACAAAATTCATTATAAGTTTTTTTTGGTTTAAGACATCCCACCTTAAACATATTAATCTTAAAACAAATGTTATAAGACGAAGAAAACCAAATTAAACTAATTTACAACAACTACTCCTGAGGAAAAACGTTCAACGCAATAACAGGAACATTGACCCCGTAACTGCTTTGCCTGTTCTCGTTCTGCCCGCGAAAACTTTTCTTAACAACAATATTTATTCCCAAATATGAAAAAGTTTTCTTATATATTAGTTTTGTACACGTTTAAAATATTACAAACACTTTTTTTGTGTTCTTTCCTTGGCGTCTTTTGGGGCAAAAATAAAATTGTTCGTTGTGCTACAAACGCACTTTTAAAGCATAAATTAATTACAAAAACAAAAAGGCAACAGGAATTGCAAATTCATAGGATGGAGAGAACAGGGTGAAGCAGCTAAATTTGTGAAGCAAGAAACAGTAGCGTCTGTATGTTGATCAGGGTGGGGACTAGGAAGTTTTCATCGTGGAAACGCATTAATTTAGTCTGCAGAATCCTTGACTGCTACAATTTTCTTTACATATTTGATCACAATTTAATTGGCAATTATGTTTTAAATAATTTACGAGCGGCCTGCGTAAGCCTTTCCTTACAAAACATAATAAAAATACCTGGAAAATAAAGAAAAATATTCGTTATTTAAATCGCTTTCTGCTACAATTCAGGACAGTTTTTTTCCCCCATCATACTTTTTATGTCATATTTTATTATTCTGGCCGGAGAAAAGAAAAAGAAACATATAAAAAAATGCCTGATAGAATTATTTCCCAGTTTGTTGGCGAAGAACTTTTGTATTTTGTTTCTGCATGAGAGAATTTTATTTCACAGTTAAATGTAGGAACTGCAAAGGACATGCTTAAACATGTTATCAAGGGTAACCAGTGCACTAAACCGTCATTCGTGTACATTTAGCATAATTTGTGTAAACTGAGTCTAACAAAAGTTTTAATTGTTAGCATTTTCCTTTTGGGAATTTCGCTTTCTTTGCCCCAGCAGATTTTTTTTTTCACGAAACATCCTTTACACGGCTTTTAAGGTTGAATATAATTTTTTTTATCAAAGACCATTAACAAGAATTGCACAGAATTTGGTTATTTTTTGTATAATTTTCAATATGGCAACACTTGGAAGACCTTAAACAAATTCCGACTGTAACGTAAATGCCTGTTTTCTGGACTGTTCTTAGACAGACATACATTTATTTTATATTTAATCGCCATATATTTGGTTCTTAAAACGAATGCTTAAGTCCATAGCACGTCTAGAGGAATAACACCAAAGGACAACATCTGCCTCCCCTTATTTATGGCTTAAATTTGTGGGACATAAGAGACGATTACGTGTCGTATTAAGAGTAATAAGTGAGGTTAAGTCTTTACGCTGACTTTAAAGCCTTTAATTTCAATAGCGAATTGGTTTCTAAATTCTTTAATACGAATTTATTTTTTTTATATAATTAAATATAACTTTTGCCAACGACTTCGGGTCAGGACTTTAAGGTGAGCAATTCTTTTTTTATGTTTGTGTTTAAATTTACAATTTTAACAAAATGGCACGTTTTTTTGGTTATCTGTTCGTCTGTGTCATTAAACTTTTAATTGTGGCATTTCGATATTAATTTTTATGTGGCTACTAAATGTTATATGAGTTTGTATGATTTGTTTTGAGCCAAGACACCTTAAATAATATGTTGAACAACATGTTGCAAAAGGATGAAGGAGGATGGCATAAAAAGAAAATTGTGGTTTGATTATCTTGTTCATATCTGGTTTCCAGTGGGGCAATACACAGGCAAAATAGAATTTTGTGCCGCACGGAGATTTTTTCCACAACAACTGACAAGTCTCATGGGAAAAACTTTATAGACTTTTACTAATAGAAGAAAAAGTTAAGGATTAAAAGTTATAAAGAGGTAACCAGATTGTAATTTGCTTATAGACTTAGAAAACCCATCTCTAGTGCCCAGAAAATCAACATCCACGAAGATTGAGAGTGCAAAACTCTTACATAAAATTCTTGAGAAATTTTTGGCTATTTCCTTTCAAACACTTTATGCACCAAAGCCGACATTAATTGAACAAATAATACACACACCGATACGTATATATTTGCTCAGCTATAACAGCAAACAGGTTCCACATGAAACGCAATTGTACAGTCCAAGCGAAACATCAGCTGTTTTAAAAGTTCATTGTCATACAGCGCTGTCCTTCAAGGTGATCCCATCTTTGCAATGTTCATTGCAGCCGTGCTTTTGCCCACCCAACACCAAATCAAGTCTCAGCGCCGTTTATTTCTCTGTCCGTATAAAAGTTTTCCATAAGGCAGAGAACAAAGAACGTGTTCACTCAGCATATTTTTTATGGTGGGTATTTTCACTTAAAGCCAAATTGGGAAGCAGAAAAAACAGACAGAAAGAAAGATTTTCAGTTCACCTGTCGTTGCATATTCGTGCTGTGACATTTTAGTGTTTAACACACACAAAGAGTTGCATTATTGCGCTATAAATTTCAATACTTTGCAAGGTTTTTTCAAAGTTTACAATTTGGGGTCATTTTGTCGTTTGTTGGGTATTCGTTTTTTTGCTCACTATATACTTTTATTTTAACCCTTGTCTCATTGAAAGCAACCCCTAAAGGCGCAAACTGGACACATGTCTTCTTGGGAGCAAAAACAAAATAAAAATTGCAACTTTCTTTGTGGGCTAAAAGGGATGTTGATTTGCAAAAATTATACCATTACAACGAAATCTTTCCTCGAAATAACTGGCCAACTGCTGCCACAAGAGGAGACTTAAAAAAGCTCATAAGTTTGTGTTTCGGAACACCCTTAAGTTCGGCGATTAGAAGTAGAGTTTGATGTCAATTATTTTCGTGACTTTTTACTTTTGGCAGGAAAAATAAAGAGTATCAAAAAGACTAGTGCTCGCAAGAGTCTAGTCTAGAGCATCATAATTAATTTAGTCGTTTCTGTATGCGATCCATTGCCGACAGACTAGATCGAAATAAATACATTCGCGGTTGGTGCAAGCATTTGGGGAGGGCAACTAGCGATGATCATGTGCCTGACATTTATTAAAGTAGACGTACGACTACATCTCAAAAAGGCAGGCTGGTTCCAAAATAAATACGTACTTAAACCATAAAGTTGCACAGGTTGGTGGTTTCCCTTGTGTTAATATTTATACCACAAGTCACAGTCTGCTGGGCTGGGCACACTTACCCAGCAGTTCACAAATTTGCAATTCATATTGTATCGTTTTAAAATTGTGCGAAATGGCAAATGGGGAGCAATAAAAATTATCCATTCCAAGCAGTTTTGTCCAGCCATCACTTTCATTGTCATCGGTTTCTCATTACCTGAAGATGAAAATGAATTCCGTTTTGATGTCATGTCTGTCATTCAGTTGCATTTCTTTCCAGTTTGTTGTTGCAGCGCCGCAATAAAAACAGAAACTGCAGGCAAAAAAAAAAAAACAAATCATTGCGAACGACGCCATAGTTTTTGCGTTCAATGTGCAAATGGAATTCCCTTTGTCACGTTTGGCTGCATCATGTTGAAGAAAATGTAGTTTTTCCCAACGTTTTAATAACCAGCGAACATTATTTTGTTCAGTGTCAGACGTGCAAGAATTGCCAAGACTCGCAGTGCCTGGAAATTTAGTTTATGGAATGAGGTCAAACGTGTAGGAAGTAGAAACTATTTAAAAAGATTTACAATTTACTTAAGCAGTTAATATGAAGGAATTACAAAGGCGACAAAAAGCTGTTTCAGCAGATAAGCAGGTGAATTGTTCGCTTGCCCACAACTGGGACTGAGATACAATTCTATTGTTTAATTGATATTATCCCTTTTTTAATCATGAATTTTTTGCTGTGTACAAAAACAAGCGCGTCGGAGGCGGCCTTCTACAGTAGACATGAGCAATTTATACTTCCAGGAGTGATGCGGCTGCCAGCATGTAAGATCCACCCCCCACCCATTGATCAATTTTGCCAATAACTTTATTATTATATATTTTTTCATAGATAATTTCAAACTTTTCTCAACTTAAAGGGTTGTTGCAACATTAAAAACGCCTTCTGATGAACTGCCCATTCTTAACAATCAGCAGTTTCATCACAGTTTGTCATTCTCCGCTGTCAAACCATAATTATCGTTATCGATAATTCTGCAACTACACGTTATAGTGATTTTTTTTATATATTTTTCCATGCAAAATAGGAAATTTTGTTATTCATGTGAAAGAGTAAAGAAAAAATACACGAATTTCCTTTAATCTATTACCAACTCTCGAATATTTTAAGAACCGTAATAAGTCCGATTGTCTACAATTAAAATTAAATTTAAATATTTTAATACCAACAATTTTATCAAATATCTGCTAAATCACATCAAGCGGGAAAATGTCACTTAAAAAACACACCATTTGAAATGCTTAGACGGACGCCACTGAGACTATAGGGCGATCACAGTCCACCAACAGCTACCGGCGCCAATCGAAAATCTCTGTACAGAAACCCCATATCCATCCATTGGCCATATATAATTATCAGAAACTGATTTAAATTTGTAATTAAAGCTTTAAGTTAAATAAAAGAAATCATATTAATTTTTTTTTTTTTTGCATATATTTTTGCATTTCATTTCCAAAACATCGTGTTTTTATATTCCATTTTGAAGCGTTCCTTAAATATTTCTTAGCAACGGCGAACTAGTTTTCTTTTATCCTTGAAAACTTGCTGCTAAAAGCCTTTAATTGATGTGGACCGAAGGAAGCGGGAAGTGTAATGTTTAGTTGTATTTCAGTCTTATCTGGTTTTAACTTTCCCAGAGTCCAGGTTGAAGGCATTCTGACAAACTAAAATTGTTAGTGCTGGTAATTTAACTTTGTGGCATAAAATGGTAATGAGAAATGGGAATCTGACAGCTGTCTGTAAAGATATATTAAGTTTCAGCAAGTTGCCCACTACTTAAGTTCCGCCTAAAACGCCTTGCACTGGAGACGCAGGAACAGTGTCAGTGCTTGGTTGTAACACACCAGGCTCTATTTTTCCTCTTATTCGAAATCCATCCTTATGGCCAAACAATAAAGTGTATGAATCTTAAGCTTAACTGTTTATTTAGTTTAATTTTTAAACATATTTTAATACTTCCAAAATGCAATCGTTGCCTCATTATGAAGTTTATTTAAGGTTTTTTTTTTACTCTTTCTTTGTAACATCCTTTAAATGTTTCCATTTTACGCACAACATATTCATGAGCTCTTTTTTAATGTTTAATGTAGCTTGAACATTTTTTAAATCATATCGACCATACAATAGTTTTCTTTATCATTAAACTCAAAGTATGTTAAAAAGAAAAGAAAATAAAAAATATATGTTTCTGCATAAATATTAGTTGGCTGACGTAACATTAGAGGGGCTCAGAGTAGAGAAATATTAGTTATACTTTCAGCTTAAAGTTTCTGACAACAAATCGGGACTCTTTAAGGATGTCTTTTCGTGAGCTTCAATGTGTTCAATTTGTGTATGTCGCCTGACAGCTTTAAGGACACCAGCCTCAGTATTCCCTCGGCGTCTTTCGTTCGCTCTTCAAACCTTTTGTTTTGCGAAGTATATAAAAATCTGTTGTGAAAAATATATTCCGTAATAAATAGATTTTATGTAGGCAAATTGTGCGGTTTTCTGCAGTTAGCAAAAGTTTGTTAGGAAAATGTACCCTCATAAACCAGCAGGAGTATTTGCCAGAATTACTTTTGTGAGCAAAAAAATTACACCAGTTTTCCCTCATCACACCAACCATCATTAATCTCTATTTGTGCTCAATTATTTACAAATCTTTTATTTCTTTTCCTCTTGCCCCATGTAAATATTTAACACATTTTCTTTGGCTTCTTACATGGCAACAGTTTAATGATAAACTTTTTTTGTTTTTGACACTTCAGGAATATTTAACCCAAACCTTAATTCAAATTTGGGAATTCGCCGATTTTTGTCGTTAAAAAAAAACGGATGCATTTTGTTTGAGGGGTTGTTGTTTTGTTATATGATCAGATATCAAAATATGTACTCGTACATGTCCAAAATATTGTATAAAACGGCGATCGAATGTGCCGTGAGCTCGTTACAACGTCGACTGATTAAAATCGCCAGCTGATAAACGTCAAGCTTATCAGTTTATTGATGTTCGGGAATATGCAGACTTAAGATCAAAAGAATACTGTGAGGGGCTTAAAAGTTGGTAGTGTTGTGAGTTTTAGCCGATTTTCCACTATCGAAAAATTGAATAAACAAATTTGCATAAAATTTTAAGTAAAAAATGGTCTTAAGTCCGTCCTCAAAATCTCTCTCTCTCTATCTCTTGAAATGTTAACAGTGGCCTACGGCGCTTCTACTCTGGATAAAGCAAAATAGTTCAGGTAGCACGAGTACCTTGCACATCCCTTTTTCAGTGAAAATCCTTTTCTTCGCTCAATTGACACGGCGTCCTTGAAGTCATAATATATAATATAAAACAAATATTGCCGATAATGAGCTTGTAAAATTATTGCTAAACAAATCAAGCCATACCCCCAAAGAAAAGAAGCTGATAAATTGGCCTATAGCGGCTCCTTTGCATGATTAATGATCTTAAAAAATTGTTAAACAAATTATTTCTTGTTTGTTGTGTTTTTCCGGTTTTGGTTCATCAAGACTTTTAACAATTATAGTCGTGTAATAAATGAATTACGCCTGTATAAATGATAGTCGTTAAGAAAAGATTGTTGTTCATCTTATAAAATCAGTTAATCATTTTTGACACATCCTTGTCGAGGGATTTTTAATGGTCTTGGGTTAAACTTGGCAAGAACCCAAAAAAGAAACTTGTTCGCAACAAGCCCATAATGACTAATTTACAAGTCCTTGTTGGGGGCAACGAGTCATGTGACTTAAAAATTCGCCTTGTCTGCCATAATATTTCAAAAAGCCCAGCAAACAATTAAAACAGATGTTGGCAAACTAGCACTGGGCCAGTACCTCAGTGCTAGTTGGCAACATTGATGGTTGCTTAAGTTGCCAATGAAAATGCAAAAGATTGGTATTTCAAACTGCCAACTGCAGTTTCAGCTCAAAGGTCAAAAGTTTGGCCTTAACTTACCCAACAAAGAGGCTTCTATTACGCTAAAATATTTACTCGTTTATAAAATATATATACGATTAAGGGCACATAATGTTTTGTAAGACTTATTTTAACATTTTTCACTTCATTTTTGGCCATTAAAAATTATTTCATGATATCATTAGCAAAAAAATACACTTCGTTAGCCGCTTTAATCTTAAAAGCTGATAAAATTCCACACACACACATACCACAGCATACTTTAAGGAGTCTTATTAAAAATGATAAAATATGCGGTTTCAAAAGTATAAGTTGCCATGAAGAGTTATCATCGTCATAAAGAAAGAATTTGAAGTTGGTTTAAACGTTGCGAATGACAATTGAATTTTATCGGCAATCTGTATATAATCCTTATACTGTGATCACAGCAGAATATGGAACACGTGTTACGCTCACTGTTGCCATGTCACATCATGTTCTTAAAAATGAAAATCCGTACACATGTTGGCACATGTCTTTAACGCGACAAATTTTGTAGCTCAATAAATAGTCGACAATAATTATTAATGAAAAATACCAAATCAGATTATTATGGTTATTGAAAGCCCTCATTTGCTGACCTTTTAAGCATATTTGAAGAATTAATATTAGAGTTCAACACAAGTTAATATTTTGCCATAATAAGAAATTTTATAAATTGTTTATCAATTACATATTGAAATGGAATGAAAGTGGTTGAAAAACTCATGAAACGTTTTTCGAATGTAGGCGGGGTCTTATGACGATGAGTCGAGGTATCAAGGACTCTGGCAAAGCAAAAGCCTCGGCGTCGATTGATTGTTGCCTGCTACCTCCGGCAAATCGCTCAAAAGAAAGTCTGGTGCGTGCAAGCCGTGTCAAGTTGGTCACCTGTATGAAAGATAACTACCCCGGTGACAATTTGTTTCTTGAAATCGAGACACATCCAAAAATGTGTGCTGCCGTTAAATATGATCTTTTGGCCATAATTTGCACTGCAGAACAAATATTTTCGATAATAAAGTTTTATCTTTTGGACTCTGTTAGTGAATAAAGAGCACTAGATGGATGAGACAGACGCCGCCAATAGCAACATGACAGATACAGGCGAATAGAAATATCACCTTTAAGTTTTTTTTTAGTGGGCAGCAGTTCTTACCTTTTTGGTTGGCAGGTGAGTGGAAGTCGATGTAAAATATTAGCGCTTTAGTGTGAAACGGGAAACCGGTCACACCATATCGTTCGTTGCTTTCTCCAGCGTTTTGAAGGCCAAAAAAACTGTTTCGAAAACTATTTATAACTATTCCGGCTTTTTCTCAATTAGATCCGTAGGGTTGCCCTTAATTTGTACTTTATATTTGTGAATGTTGAATGTATTTTATATTTGTGAATGTCGAGTGCGTGGGACAGGCAATTAGTGTCATGTTTAAACGCTTCATAACATCTGATAACATGCAAAATTTATTCTTTGAAAATGTCATATTTTTCAAATAATATGATCGTTCCCAACCATGTTATAGTAAAACACCGCCAAATTGTTCCAGAAAACTATTTTATGCTCTGCGAATATTTTCACCTCAAAATGCTGAACATTTCAATAAATATTCGGTTCTAATACATTTTTATTTGAATTATTTTTACAAGCGCATTTGGTTTTCTCATTACATTCATATGTTTATAAAAATAGCGTTGTCATGGCATCCTGCAGCTGTACCCACATGTGTGCCAGATTTTTTAACATTATCCCACCTCCGTGCTTTTGTGTGTGTGTGTGTTTTTTGTTATTTTTGCTTTCATTTTTGACGCCATCACCACAAAAAACGAAACTTCATACCACGAAGATAAATCTACTCGTTTTTGTTATCAAGTTCAAGTGGTGATTGAAAACTGTTTTATGGTCTGGATAATCATACAATGGAAATTCAATTTTATTTATTCTGCTTGTTTCTTCTTCTTCTTCTTCTTCTTCTTCTTTTTCCTGAAAGCATATTTTATTATTCGTTTCAACATTTTTAATTTAACATTGTTTGTGGCTAATTGGGAGAAAAATAAAACGCTTTTCAGTGGTAATTAAGAAAAATTAAAAAATAATATATCAAAAATTAATGTGCAAATGTAGGCAGCATTTCCCAAGGACGCGCAGCTTGGTGGGCCAAGAGACGCCCGGGGCTTAAAAGTTTAACAACAATAATATAAATGGGAAATGGAAAAATGAAAAATGGGAATGGGAAATCTCTTCTGTCCGTCATATAGAGCAATAAGGGACTGCTCCGTTGCTGCGGCAAACACAGCTCTGTGCAGTTGCGGTATAATTTCAGTTATACAGGTTCTTGCACACGGGGAACCAACGTACTCCTGGTATGCTTTGAGATAGAGATCCCTTGAGGTGGTTGATTGATTGCGGTGCCTGCCTTGGCTGCAACGTTCTGCCTGCAGTTTAAGTCTAAAGACGTTTGAAAGGAACTTTGGTATTCATTTCATTGTACTATTTGATTGTATTGTTGTATAAATATATTATTACAATATAAATTTAATTGCTTTTTTATAGTATTATTGAATTTTTGTTGTATGTATTTCCATAGATATTCAATTGTTTGATTACATTTTTTTTTTATTATTTCTTAATAATATTTTTGTATTATTCTATTATTGTATAATTATATTAGAATATAATTTTACAATTTTATAATTGCATGAAGTTGTGGTTGTTGTATCACAGTATTATTATATTATAGTTTTCAGATTATTTTGTACATTTTTATGCTGTTGCGCAATAATATTATTGTATTTTTGTTTTATCCTTTTGTTGTATAATTGTATAATTGCATTTATGTATTTTTGTTGAATGTTATGAGTGTGTTGTTCTATTGTGCTATTGGCCCAGTGAGTTGCTGCTCTAATTTATGAAAATCTTTTTTTTTTTGTATAATTATATTATTCTATTGTTACATTTCTACAGTTCCGTTGTTGAATTTTATTATTATTTTTTCGCTATCAATTAAATAATAACTTAGATTTTATTTTATTGTATGATCATCGTTTTCTTTGTTGTATTTTATTATTTTCTATATCGTATTATATTGTTGTGTAGTGTATTATTGTATTGTGTGATTGTATAGTTGTATCACTATATCATTGCGTTATAGAATATAATTATTATAGTATTATAGTCTATTTTTATTGTATCACTTTTATTTTGAAATTTTTCATTGTATTTTCGTATCTCTGTGTTATCCAATTGCAATTTAATTAGTTGGCCGTAACCAATTGCCAGCTTTTTTGGCTGCCGAAGTTTAATTCTCTATGGGGTTTCAATGACATTTCCACAAAATTCATTTTCTTTGTGTGATAATCTTATTTTCGTGTTTCGAAATCTTTTGAGATTTCAGGATCTCAACCCCTGAACTTTCTGGCTTTAAATAATATAAATATGTACTTGGATTTCTTGTTTCTTTTCAATTGCCATTATTTGTTGTTTTTGTAATTTTATTTTGCGGTTGTTTGTTCTGTATAAAGCAAATATTGCTGAACACTTTTATTGTCGTTATGGTTTTAGTTTTGTAGCTTCGGCTTTCGGCGTTCATTTATATATACGAGTACATATTAAATGTTTCCATGGTGTTTTTGCGACTGTGCCTTACGCGTTGCCTTGAATTGGAAATGGCGGGTTGCTAACATTTCCGGTGTAATTTCTTTGATTGTTTTATTTGCTTTACCCTTTTCAGCCACCCACAATTTTGTATAAGGATTCTGCAGTTGTTTTTCTTTTCTTGCTTCTTCGTGGAAAATCAAGTTATTAGAAACCAGGCAGAGTTGAAGAATCTTAAAATATGAATCAATCATATCTATTTTAAGAGTTTATGTATTTACACAAATTCCTGCGTCTCAACGGGCGAAATTCAATTTTAACCACTTTGTGGAAAATTTGATTTTTATTAATTCACAGCTAATGCGTTCACAGGATATCAAATCAGTGCGTCTCTAACAAAGTTTTCACAAATCTCTTAGAGATAACAACATTATTAGTGAATTTCAAACGACTGAGTTAAACGATAAACGATAACAAAAATAACAACAAACATCAAAATTTCAGCTGGTTGTGATGTGTTATCCAGCTGTTGGTGCCGACATTTCGTAAAGTAAAACGTTAGAATACTTTTTCAAACAACACAATTCCAAAAAAAAACTTAAATGTTTGAATATAAATATTTTAAAAAGGTTTTCAGTTCCACTGACATGTAGGGTAGCACTCAAGCCAATATCTGCATATAGACAGCTGGAAATCTGTTTTATTTTGCATTTAGAATGTAAATTTTTAAAAAGTTTTATTATTAAATTTGTGTGTTTTTTTTTCAAACAGAAATATCGAGCAAAATTGAATCGAAGACACTCAATATCAAATAAAGTGTATCGTAACCTTTCTTTGCTTTTTTCCGAGTTCTAAACAAAACCAGTTTCTTTCAGCTTTTAGTTTACCATCATACGAGTATTTAGAAAGGTGTAGTAATAATTTACCAGGGCTGGCATATGCATAGTATTCATAGTATTTACACAGCTGGTAAAAAACTGCATCTAAAGAGTTTAAGTTTGAATTTAGTGAACCGGACTTATACTTTATAATGCAAGACTGTTTGTTGTAGTTTCTGAACTAATACAATTTTACGATTGTGGTATGTACGGCCCACACTTTGAATTGTCACCAACCACAAGCGTTTCCAGCAGCGACTTTTTCATTTCACAAATGATTGCATCATAACACTTGATTACTTTTCAATTAAATTAATATATATATATCAATCTTTATTACAGTAATTAAATGTTTTTTTATCATAATAACAGCACTGAGTATTTAAAGCCAACGTATAATTAATTTGAAAATGTATTCAGTTTGCAGGAATTCGATTATTAAATATTTATGCCTTCAGTTTCAATGATTCAATGATTTCTTGATATCACATGAAATATAAATCGCAATTTCTGGCACAAAAAAGAAACATTAATTTGCTCTATTGTTATTAACCTTTCAAGTCAAGCATAAAAATATTTAAAATTTTTTTTTTGTACAATTTTTTTTTTTTTGTTTTGTAGAGGTCAAATAAAAATTAAAAAAAAACTATCCCTAAAATTATTTTAACAAATTGGAGGGTTTTTTTATACAATAAAATTATCCCTTTGGTAAATTTTTCATTTACTTTTTGTTATATCTTTTTCTATATATTCTTTTCTATATATATA
Source organism: Epicampocera succincta (assembly GCA_932526305.1). Classification (NCBI taxonomy): domain Eukaryota; kingdom Metazoa; phylum Arthropoda; class Insecta; order Diptera; family Tachinidae; genus Epicampocera; species Epicampocera succincta. The sequence goes on along the minus strand of OW052035.1, from coordinate 5,782,923 downwards.
TATATATATTATTATTTATATACATAACAAGTATAATTTTTTTTTTTTAATTTAAACAATTTGCTATAACTTATCAGTCAGGTGTTTATCTATGGAGAGCCATTGGGCATATAAATATTTAGAAAGGAAAATGGAACAACAAACTTTTACCATTAATAAGAAATATTTATTGGGAAATTTTTGTTTATCTATTTTTAGTTTGGGCAGTTTTTGGTGGAACGATGGAATCATTTTTTTATTATGAAAAAATTTACTAACTTTTTTTTACCCAAATATTGTATAATTTTTTCAATTTGCGAACATTTATCAATTGGGTGTTTTTTCATGCAGCCATTGGAGGTATATCGTGTACACAAATATTCTAAAATGAAAATAAAACAAACTCTACATTTTGAATCTTGCAGCGTTTTTATATATCGTTATTTTAGCGATTTAACAGTTTTAAATAAAGACATATGGGTACTTCCATGGTGGCGAACGTAAGTTTTGTATATGGTTAAAATAAAAAAAGCTAATTCTTAATTTAATCGTTAACTTTCCAACTAATCCGCGGTCAACTGGCAGGAAACATTTTGAACAGAAATTCTCGTTGTGTGGGAGACCGTTTCACTATTTTAAAAAGAAAGTTTTTCTTTTTTCATTCGGTTGTTTGTTGTGTGTGTGTGTGTTTATGTGAGTTTGTGCATGTGACTGCGAAACTGGCTATTTCGATTTTTATTGTGTGTGTGTGTGTCGCTTGTAGATAACAGAATCTATTCTGTCACCAAACAAGTCTTGAGGCGAATTCAATCTGCTCCTTAAAAGTTAAGAAATAGTCGGATAAGAGAGTTAGAGACGACTTCTCTTCATTCAATTCCTTTATTTGTGTTGTAACTAAAGGGGGTGGCAATTTAGTGCCCTTTATTCTAAACTTAGTGCTTTTTCAGACTTAACAGCTTTCTAGTGATTAATCAATCGAGTTGTACAACTCTTTTTCAGTCTCCGATTGAGTGGAATATCGATGTATTTGACTTCAATGTTTTGCGTAATTAATTGGTTGCTGATGACCCATGGGTAGACTTGTATCTGTACGCAGTGATGGCTGCAACACGGGTCCTGTTCATTAATTACATACTAAATTACGGCTCTCAGGACTGGAACATTATTTTAAAATATTTCTACTTAAATATCATTTAAGTGTTTTGCTATTTTATATAAGATTTGAACTGAAACCTACAAGGGAACTTATTGCATTTAGTGCTTTTTTGAATGAACTGTTTTTATAAACGTCTAGCGTGTTTTGCTCTGAGAAGGTTGGCATCACTGGGTGTTTACACTGACTGTATTAGTAACAACAACAACAGCAGAAGAGATTTGATATAATAATTTTGGTTTTTTATTAGATTTTGAAAGCCTGTACAAGTCCTGCTGTTCGGCATTATGCAACATATTTCTCAACAGTTAGTTTCGAAATGATGGAGGCGTTAAGCAAAAAGCGGAAAGCGGACTATATTTCGTAGCCTTTTAAACAACAAAAAGGAAATTATGTAAAATATCGCTCGTAAGAAAATTATTTAAAGGAAAGGATTTTAAAGTAAATTTCAAATTAAGCTTAAATCTTGAAGTAAATTTCAATTATTGTTCTGAAACGTATACGAATAAGTATTTAAGAGTCTTCTAGTCGTTGTGACTTGTTTAAAAAAAAAACAAAAATTACAAATCCTGCCACCTTTTTTTAAATTAATGCCATTTTTTTATATAATTCTTTTAAATTAGGGAAGTCCTAAAATATTAACACTCTTATGGGTCACAAAAAGTTTTTTTTCTCAGCTTTTTGCTATTTATTTTTATTAAAATAAAAACGCTGTAGAGGTGTCTGTTCAGGGCAATTGAAATATAAGTAAGAAAACGAGAAAACCATTAAATTTTTGAACTTAATGACCAATTTTTCTTTTATTTTTTAAGTAAGAAAATATTCTGCAGAAAATGATTTTATTTTAATTATATTTTTTTATTTTCTACCATTGAAAATGTTACTCTCAGTTTTAAAAGAAGAAACTGCTTCCTCATATTTTCACCACAATAACATTTTTGATCACGGCAAAAATATTAATGGCCAAGACAATAATATGAACTTAAAAAACAAATAATCACTTTTTCTGCAGAAACATGATTTTATTGCAATTATTTTTTTTTATATTTTCTATCGTAGAAAATGTTACTTTCAGCTTTAAAAGAAGAAACTGGTTCCTCAATTATTTTTTTATATATTATAACGTAGAAAATGTTACTCCAATAATGAGTTCAGCCATGACAAAATAAAAGAGAATGACTAATATTTTCAAGCTTGGAGACGGGAAGAGGCTGAGACATGATTAAAAAAAAAATTACGAACATGCAGCGGATTCAGTAGTTTTGAAACGAACTCCCCCCGCTCACATTTACCAAAAAAATTGCCTGCCATAATCCAATCAATATGCCAACATCCTCGGCAACTCTTCTTATAGTGACTGGACGTAAGAAAAGTAATAATCGAATAACCATATAATTTGAAAATTCAATTCATTTTGTGACCCGACCTCAGATTGTATATAAAATTGTGTCTTCTCTTCAAATGTGAGCCTACGTGTCGGCACATTTCAACACCCACCTACTGGGCATCGACACTATAATAAATCTAACTTTTTGTTTTTGTTTTAGAGGCCCTCCTACTAAATGTAGGCCAAACGATATTAAGCATAAAACCTTGACCTATATACGAGTATATGCGTTTCTAAAACAAAACCGCAATTACAAATGACTATAATTAACTATATAATTTAAGATAATTTATGCTTTTTATATTGTTGAGTTTAAATTCGACTCGTTTTTCTCTCGTTTTGCTGCCTTTTTTGCTTTAAATAATAATGGCAATTTGTGTATTTTTAGTAGTGAAGATAAGAGCTCGCCACATGCGCCAAGAAATATTCTACCAGTTTGTGAAAATCAGGAATCTAATATTTATACAACACACAAACACACGCACACAAACTCACGCCCTTTTGAGGGACTTGCTTTTGCACAAAACGGAAACAGAATTTTCTTTACAGCAAAAAATTAGCAACAAAACATGTGAATAGAATTTATCATATACAAAATTAAGAGCTGGATTTTACTTTTTTATCTAAAAAATAAGTTTCAAATGCGTCAACAATTCACTTGCCATTCATTTTCTGGCTTTTTATTTTGTTTTTCACAACTTATCAGACGAAAGAAAAAACGAGGGAAACCCCTAATGGAAGTTGTGTTTAAAATAAAAGACAAAAGAAAAAAATAAGTTGTCAAGTACAAAAATAATGATACCTGGAAAAGTAAAGCAGCGTTGAAAGCAAAACAAGGTTGCTGATTTCTAACATTTATAACAAAAAAACATATATATATATATAAATATATGTATGTACCAGCTGCCACTCGACTAAGAGAAGAAATATGAATTTATGCATTAAAATAGTCAGTGGAGAATTAATAGTAAGACTCAAAACAAAAGCAACAAACTCTACAAATTTTTTTTGCGACTAGTAATCAGGGTCCGATCCCTACATTGTACCAGAAGAGGGGAGTAGTATTTCCCCAAATTTGTTTTTGTTCTATTTTGCGCAGATAAGTATGTCAGAATTTAAGTGATGCTGTGAACATGTGAAATTAACAGATTTCACAATCTAAAATTGACCACATTAATGCAGAAAAACGGGCTCTTACCCGAAGTTGTGATCATGCTATTGCGTTTATAAAGCAACAAAAAATATATATATATATATATATTTTGTTATTATTTTTACTCAATCCTCAAGCTCATCAACTTGTTTCTAATTTTTACATATAATTTGTTTTTTTTAAGCCAAGGAGATATAGCTAAAGTTTTAAGTTGCTTTACTTCTGCGCAGCACTGTACATATATGTATTATGTATAGAACTCAAATAAACATACAGAGACGCAGCCTAGTTTATTTTGTGACAAGTGCATTTTGTGCCTTCAGAAATTTTTAACCTTTTCAGAGCGAAGAGGAGGCAAAGGGAAATATTGATAGTGAGATTCTGCTCCGTGCAAGATTATTCAGGCACAATCATGCTGGAAGTGATAAACTTCATTTTGATCAAAAACAAAAAAGCTTTACGACAATTTCAAACAAGATTGTGAAAATTCATGTTCAATAAATTAATTTATACAAAAAAAAATTTGTAATAAAAAAAAACGGTCATTTGCAGGCAATAATAGAAAAATAAAAGTAGTCGTGTAATACAACCATAATTAATCTATTATTCAGTGTTTCTGGGTAGCAGATTTCGCCTTAGACTTTTGCCCTCCACTTTCGGGGGCAAATTACTCGGACCAAATAACCCGTTTGATGAAATAATTTTGTCACAAATTGTCGAATAACAAGCAGATGTATTTAGTCACAGCGATGTGCTGAAATGACAGTCACTTCGTCTGCTGTGATTGCAGCAGTAGGGCAGTAATTAACGGTCAAAGGTCAAGTATCACTATTAAAAACCAACCACGATATGTTTTTTTTTTTTACAAAAATACAATTAGCAACTGAAAGTCCAACCAACTGTTGTATGAAAGTATGAGTTGTATGATTGTAGAAAAGAAAATCGTTTTAGGATTTTCATAAATATTTAGTGGGAAACCCGTTTATGTTTCATGATATATATTAATATATACTTTAGGAACAATAAACAGATATAGGTTTTAAAACTATTTGTTGGTCTGGTGAAAAGCAATGACTATATAAAAAAGTGGATTGTAGTGTTGAATTAAGCGGCAAGTCTTTCAAGTCAAGAAAAAAAAAACAAGTAGTTTAGGAGCTAAAGAAAATAGTTTAGAACACTCCGAGAGTTTATTACAACCTCTTCAAAAAATGAAGGGACAGAAGTTTAATAATGAATATCCCTGAAATTGACGGCCATTTGGCAAACACTGAATTAAAATCATGCCCATTAGGCAGCGAATATTTTCCATCGAAATACTCGCCACCTGAAAGCTTTAAGCAAATATTTGAAGACCATCGTCAGAAACGCCCCCTTCCAGGTTCATTAAATAACCGTCGAACAAATGTTAACACAAATTCCTTAGCAGCCATAAAAGCAAAATTACAATTTCAATAAATAATATGACCGACAATTAGCAAAAACATTCATTATTTAAGGACACAAGAATATTAATTATGGCAATTTTCTACAATATTTAAGGCAAAAGGACATGACAGAACGATACGCGGTTACCAACCGCATGACACAAACATTAAATTCCATGTACACGAACGTTAGTTAATTCGAACATTTGGGGAAATTTTAGTCTCTTAAACGCTGTGGTGACAGGAGCCTAGTTTGTAGCTAAAGCGAAACACAAAACCAACAGCAAAGACAAAAGGAAATAAAAGGGAGTGGCCGGAAACAATATTTTTATGTTGACGGCCGTTTTGTACAAGACATTAACGGCCACATGGAATGGCATATGAATGTGGTTTCTGTTTTGTTACAACAACAAGGACTTGTGGTGTCTTACCTCCACTTGGGCAACAGGAAAAAAAAAATTAAGTCAAACAACATTTGCATAAATAAAATTAATATGCCGGCTGGCAACAACCGCTTATTTGTTGTAGGTTTTGCAAAATATGGGTGATGAAATGAAATAAGTTTTTGTTTATCTAAAAAATTTGTTCGTTTTATTGCAACTATTGGGTAGGGGCAGCGTCAGCGTCAACGGTCTATGACAGTGCAGTGCAGCGCGTGTCTGTGTGAGTTTAACTACATTTTTAAAGCATTTTTTTTCCTTTTTATTGTCATCACCACTTTAAATTACTCATCCTGCCATCCATGCCAAGTTTCGCTACGAGTCGTTTTGCCTTTTTGCCATTTTTCGTTCCCTTGTATTTCAGACTGTTACGATCGTGGCCTGTTCTGCCCTGACTTTCTGGCGTATTACAAAACAGAAGGTATCAGATGGCCCGAGTTCCTTTGTAAAACATGCCGTTGCCTTATTTTGTACGAAGTTGCCACCTGTGTGAACCTTGCAAGCCACACAGGGGCGCTGGTGAGCCGTCGGCCGTACGTCAGGTGCTGGCATAAATCAATTCCAAATCCGTTGCACACACCCATGTGCCGCATTAAATATAATTCTTATTGTATTTTGAAACATTTCATAATTATACAGACATTAAAAATGTGTAACACTTTCATGGTGGTCACTCCTTCCTAAAAATTTATACATCGTTCTTAAGGGCTGGTCATTAGTGTTTCCTTTGAATTATGCAGGACTTTGATTCATTTATTAAAGATGTTTTTTGTGTTTAAAATGTGGTGCTGGTGAATCAAGTCTATTAATATTTTCCTATATATTTGTGCACCAGCAGTAAAGGAAATGCTTATTTAGCATTTTTCTGTGCGCGTCAGCAACTTATAGCGCCGGCATCAACGTTCGTCCGTGTGATCGTCCTGTGCATAGAAATTGGCTACAATTTCTAGTGTTTTCCTTTTTGTTTTCGAAGGCCTTTCATGCATATTCGCCATGTAATACACGCAAATAATACATACATACGTACATATGTCAGCTGAAAGGGGATTTTGCTTCTTAAGTGGGTGTTAATGAATAGGATGGCAATAAAGTTCAGAGATTTCATTAATCAAGATACATAAATTATGAGCATAATAATTGAATTAAAGATACTCAAGTGGCACCATATGACTTCTGATACGATTATTTTCGAGGGTTATAGGTTTCGGTGATGAGTGGCAGGCAGCGTTGCCAAGTCTGGTTTTTTTAATTTTTTTTTTTTTTTTTTTTTGGCCAGCAAAACAAATTTGCTGCAGTTTTTTTTTAAGTTTATTCGAATAAAACATACAGGCGCTGCATTACAATAGGGCTAAAGCGCTTTTTGCCAAATCCCACTATCTTGAATTTTTTTTCAACTTTATGATGATTCAGAATCGAGCTGTTTTTAAAGAAAATTAATTTTAATTGCTCCAATTTTATAAAAACAAAAAAAAATGGAAAAACATTTTTTTTTAAATTAATTATTTATGATACCTATAATTTTTTTTCAGCTGAATTAAATAAAATATTATATGTTTTGTTTTTATTTTTAATTTTATATATTTTTTTTATTATATTCTTTTTATTATTATATATTTTTTATGGTTTTCTTTTAAGTTTTTGCTAAAACTTTAAAATTATTAATTACTAAAGCTTAAGTTGTTGTTATTGTAAATATAAAATAGACTAAATGGGGGTTTTTTTCTATTAAATGTAGGATATTTCTGTATTTAAATGTATAAGTCTAAACGTCATATATAAATGTGAATAATTTTGCCTATTATAATAAAGTACAAGTTAATTAAGGACGATTTGGACAACATATGGTTTGTGTCAATAATAACACAAGTGATATTTTAAAAGGTTAACATCTGTCATTATAGTTCAGTATTCGATAGACGCCAAAGTGTAAACACACATTTTTTGCCATCGCTATAATAATGTCGAATTTTGTGCCCAAAAAAGATGTTTCGCGGGAAAGTCTAACAGCCTTCTTTTATTTGCGGCTGCTGAGAGTTATCGATTGTTGGCAGAAGTTTAGGGTCAACATGCACCAACTCAAAAAACCTGTAACCGATGGTTTGCGCTCTTCAAAAGTAATGATTTGGACACCGAAGACAAGGCTGCTCAGCCGGTTACTGGTTTCTCTTTTTTTTATTAAATTTTCTTTTCTTATATTATTTTCCTTTATTTACGATCTACATATTTTCACTTACTCTTACTTTGATATCATTTGCACGTGGTTTTTAACTCTATATCCCGGGGAGGTGTTATTACAAAAGTAACTCCTTAAATGACAGTCCATTTTGGCAGCCAGCAAATCCAGATACGAGTACTTTTTATCTTTAAAGTCCTTTTGTCTACAACACGAATTTACCTATAATTTAAAAGTTATTTTAACAAAATTTCCCACAAATTTAATATATAAAACTTTGTTATTTAAAAGGTAGATTCTATTTCTCACACGATTTCCAACAAACTGCTTCAAGCCACTGTACGAATTTTCCTCATTATTATAATAATTAAAGTTATAAAATGATGGGCTTAATTTTTTTATAATATTTCTTTTCGTTCCTTTTCTTTTTTATTTATCTGGGTAAATGCTTTTGTACATGATTTCTCCATAAAACTCATTATTGCATACAACGTTTCCAACACGAAATTAAATACTTAATATGCTTTTTTGAGAAGGTATGAAAAACAAATATTCTTTCACTAATTGAAGTAAAATTCGAACATTTAAAATTTCAGACATACACGAGTATTTGCGGGGAAAGGGGAGAGGGTGGAGACGTCTGTTATCAAACAGCATTGAACTTTGGCATTCGATTTCAAACAATCCGTGAGAATATGGGACGCAACAAAGAAACAAAAAATAACACTGAGTGTAAACGATACTTTCAATACAGATACAAACAAGTACGAGTAAATTAAGTGCTTTCGAATGTCCGTGAGTGCGAGTATCCCTACAATTAACTTAATTTGAAATATGAAGGCTTTTGGTTACCTAATATTTGATTAATTGAAATTGGGCACAAGTTCATGTTGATTTGGAGAAATTTTGTGGAACAAGAGAGTGTTAAACTTGTGACAACTATTCAGCTGCACAAGAGGCTGGCAGACCACCTGTATTTGATGTGCTGGGCCCTCTTAAGCTTTGAGGTTAAATTATAACATACGCCTTAATTCTGGTCATAAATATATGGTTTTGTTTTGTATAATAAATAGAAATTAAAAAACAATATTCCTATTGACATACAATCCAATTGATCATCAGGTCAAGTAATTTTTGATTTGCTTTTGCTTTTTTGGGGGCAATATTTCATAAGTACAAAAGGAGAGGATTAAATAAAAATATTGTTCATTCAGAAAATGTAAAACTACATTAACAGATTTTCTCTTAAAATTAATTTTCTATCTATATTCTAATTTCGAAATAAATTGAATGCTTGGATTTATCCACATCAATCAATTAAATGCTGATCTTGAAGAGGGTATAAATTTAATTAATTAAGATCAGTTTAACAGTTTTACAATTCATTAAAACCGATTTACTAGTGAAGATACGCAGAAGCCAATTGAGAAATTTTGGCTTTCTTTTACAATAGCAAATTATGACTAAACGATGTCCTTATTAAAGTCCCTGGATTGATTGAAGAGGAACATAAATTGATAGCGTTTGGACTATTTTGGCCACAAAAGTATTATATAGAACTGATCCTTCTTCTCGCCGTATCGACGTTATCAAGTGAAGTGTTATATCAATTTTGTGCACAAATCATACAAGAGCGATGGCAATGCCATGAATGTGACAGCACGTTAGAAAGTGAAGTTGGCTGCGAAATATTGTATATTTTTTAAGATAATATTGTAGCTATTTTCATTGTACAACCAGCATTTTAGGGTATAGGGTATACTTGAATTTTTTGAAGCCGCTTTTCTTAAAACGTTAAGCTTATGATGGAACAACGTTGCCACACTTTCACTTGGGTATTTTAGAGATAATGTGAGAAGTAAGCGAAGAACGCGGTTTATTTAAATTTCTTAGACTCCACCTTTACTGGCAACATGTTTTACGAAAATGACATCGTCTTGAACAGTTACAGTTCAGAAGCTACCGTCTTCAACTGCAAATAGTTTCCAGCTTAATTTCACTTATACTCGTATATATTCAATTCCGCTAATATTCCTTTCCGTGCCACTTATTAATTCCCTCTTACACGCTTAATTTGTGCAAAGCTGGTTGATGTCTACGCAACTTTTCCTATTCTGTGAAAGTATTTAAAACATTTCACAGATTCAATGCCAACTTGTCAATCAATGTTGCTGTGCGGCACAGCGTGACCTGGTTCTCTAAAAGCAACTTGGTTATTTCTGGCTTATTTTTCTCTGTCACTCAATTAAAATGGTATTTATGTCGGCCAATTATTAACGCAGCAACTAAAACATTTATATATAAGAAACACTTATAAAAAAATCACTTTATTTACAAACATTTGCTAAAGTTTATTTAAACACTTAAGTTCAACTTTCAATAATTAAGTTTTAAGGTCTTTAGAATCGAGTTTAAATTGATGATTTTAAAAGTTTCACTTTAAACAACAACTTTTGCAGAATGTGAAAAGTGCAAAGTCGACTTTTCAAATCGGAGCCGGTATATCCGTCCTTATCTTTTGGGAGGTCGCTGGTCTATGCCTCAATTATATCTTATTTTCTTATTATTATTTACTTATTTATTTATTTAGTTCTTCATTTATTTATTATTTTATTTATTTTACTTTTTTTTAGTTCTTTATTTATTGACTCATTTATTTATTAGTTATTTATCTAGTTATTATTATCTCTAACCCTTCTTATTATAACAAATACAAAACACAAGTTCATCTGTCAGGGTCACGTTGCACACAATCATTCAGTTTATACCAGTTTTTTTTTTTTTGATTAACTTTTCAAAAACTTTTAAGTTTTTGTTTGTTCTTGCAGTTTCACAAAAACTCTTGTTTCGTACTAGTCTATAATAGTTTTCTTCTACAATAAATAAAAGCAAAGAAGAAGAACTACAATTTCGAAAAATGCTTCTTTAATATTTAGAAATTAATTAAATATATTTCGTTTTGTTCATATCCTGTTGTTATAGTGAAATCTGTTTACCGTTTCATTTTAAAATCTACTTTATATTCAGACACATGTATTTTATGCTTAAATAATAAACAGATATTGAAATTTGTTGCACCCTTGTGGTAAATGTTGTTCGTACGAAATAAATTGAGACATGTCGACATAAAGTTGGAATTGCGTAAACTTGAAAATTTATGTCATCTTCAGAATGATTCTTGTGTTTTATTGAATTTTTTTTTTTTTGTCTTTTTTTATGGTTTGTAATTTGTTCAGATGGCAGAGTCATAAAAACAAAGATAAGGAAGGAAGGGGTTGTAGCAATATGTAGACGGACTCACATAAAAGACTCGCCATAAAATATTGAAATATTAAATCTTTAAAAAACGCAAAAAAAAAATGCAAGACGAAAATTTTTCAGGAAATATGTTTGCCAAACAACTGACTGCAGTTCTTTCTCATTAAATTTGATGGCAATTTATTGCAAAACTTCAATAAAAAGTTGTTCCGTTATTGATAAAAGAATTTCTCGGCTATATTGTCATCTTAACGGTTCAGTTTTGAAAAATAGGTCGTCATTTTGGCACGTGTATGTTTAAAATCAAAATTTCGTAAATCTGTAACCATTTTGGTGGAATGGCCAATACAAGCTCGAGTCTTATAAAAAGTGTTAGTTAAAAACTGGCTACTGGTGTCGCTTTGCTGTTTGCAGAAAAACACAATAGCAGCAGCAACGGCAAAGGCGGCAGTGTACAAAAGGCGGCCGCTTGTTGGCGAAGCTACACAACAAAGAATGACAAAAGGATCGTTCAAAAACTTTATTGGTAAAAACTTTTATTTATTTATTTAAATATTTTTTTATAAGTTATTTATTTAATCACTTATTTATTTTTATATAATATATTTACTTTATTTATTTATGGATTTACTTATTTATTTACTAATTTATTTATTTATTCATCCATATTTATTTATTTACTTATTTGCTTATTTATTTATTTATTAGTTATTTATTTATTTATTATTTATTTATTTACTAATTTATTTATTTATTCATCCATATTTATTTATTTACTTCTTTGCTTATTTATTTATTACTTATTTATTTATTCACTTATTTATTTATTTATTCACTTATTTATTTATTACTTATTTATTTATTGACTTATTTATTTATTTATTCACTTATTTATTTATTACTTATTTATTTATTTAATTATTTATTCATTTATTTATACAATTATTTATATATTTATTACTTCTACTACTATTAATTATTCGTGTATTTACATGTTGATTTATTACTTATTTATTCACTTATTTATTGATTTACTTATCAGTTTATTTATTGTATTTATTTAGTTATTTATTTAGTTATTTATTTATTGCAGAGTTTCTTCTATAAATTCTTACATTTTTGATTTATTGAGATCCTAAAAATTTGCTACAATTTTCATTAATATTATATTTTTCATTAATATTATAACTGAACTGAAAGTACATTAACTATTTTTGTATCATATTGATATTGAATATTATATTTAATAAAACCATTAAACAACATCGACATTGACAGCACTGAAGCATAAACATGTGTTTTCAAGTGTTTACAAGTCCTTTCGGGCTGCCTTATTTGCAATAGCAAAATGCCAAAAGCGTCCCTCGTAGCATTTTTTTTTTGTACCTTCGGGGAAACATTTGTAATAGTATTTTATTTCTCTAAGAAAATTTGCACAAAATTTTTGTCATCAAATAAATTGGGACAAAAATTTAACAATCAGCTGTTTGTTGGTTACCCCTGAAACTGGACAAATAATCGGAAAATATGCCAATATTATGGTCTAAATAAAAAATTTTCTTCATTCATATTAAATCTCAAAAACTACAATTCTTGCTGGGGAACAGCTCCATGCAAAAGTAAGTTTTTGTTATCACAAAAAAATCAAACCAAAAAAGAAAACTTCCAACATCAGAAGCACTCAACCAACAAAAGCAAATTTTCTTCGGCAAAGAATTTGTTTATCTTCTGTGGAACGACAGAAGTGATTTTCTTAGCCACAAATTGTTTTTGTTTTTCTCTTTAACTTGTTTCTTATACATCTGTAAGATAAAGAACTTTCTGGAAGAACATTGAACAAATTAAGGAAAATTGAAAATTTCCAAACTGATATCGCCTCAATGGGAAAAAGTTTTTGGGTTTTTTTTCCACTTACAAACAAAACTTGGTCAACACGTGTTGTCCATATCAAACAATTCATGCTGTTAAAGGTTTAACAAAAATCTTTATTAACAGAGAAGTGCAAACTTTAAATACACTTTGAGAAAATTTGGTCTGGCAATGAAAAATATTTGGAAAGAAAAAATGTGTTATAAAAACTTTGATAATAAAACAAATTTTATTTTTTTCTAACGGGTACCCATAAATTGAACTACATGCGTAGCTTTGAAGTAAAAGCCCAGCGTTCACTTGAGGAGGTTGTAATGAGCTCACCTTAATATAAAGCAACACTGAACCTTGAATTGCATTCGGGTAGGGAATACTAAATGTGAAATTTATTTAAGCGTGAGTCACTTAAAAAGTCAATATGAATCGAAGATAGTGTTTTGTGTCAACGATGAGATGCATCATTCAGGGACTTTTGTGGTTTTGCCCATTATTAATGCTGGTTCCCCAGAACTGCACAGTCAGGAAACTTGTTCCTTGGGACCATCGCGTGATGGGGTGTGCATCTCTTGTTACCAAATCTAGTCCCAAACTATGCCGCTGTCGAATTTCACATGCTTATTCTTTTTCTCAGTGTATGAGGTTCTCATTTTGTTGCCTTCCAACTTTTTTCCATTTCCCTAGAAGTGGAGTCATATTTAGTTTCCTTTTGTTTTGTTTTGTTTTATTTTGCATTTGGAAAGCAAAGACACCAGATAGTCATTGCAGAAAACATTCCAGCTACTTGTTCCCACTGTATACCCGTAGCAAGTATTAATGTTGTCATAAAATGTCTATTTTAGCTAAAGAGCCTTGTAGCAAAATAAATGATCAAATATTAAAACGAACACCGAATTGATTGTTCATACTTAATGTTTTATTTAAAGACAATTTTTAAACATTTTTGTTTTTTATTGGCTGACATTAACGAAAATAAATATAATTTTTCATAGAACTCAGTCCTCTATTTATTTATTTATTTTTTTTTGCGCTATTTCATTTAATACTTATTCAACAAACCTGCTGCCCCTCAAGGAAATAATAAATTGTTTTCCAATTTATATAAGAGTTTATTGTTACAAGTTTTTTGTTATGAAGGTTTTTATTTTTTATTTTTTTTTTTGGTATGGGTGCTTCCATAAACAGATATCAAACAACAAACGTTAGATGAATGGTGTTTCAGGTTCCTAAATGTGAGTTGTAACTCTTACATTTCTTCTCGTAAGATGCCCTTAAGCCACCTGCCCCTGAAGGTTTGTTTTTTTGTTTTTTGTTATAAAAAATTCTTGTCAGATAATTGTGTGGTAATGAAACAATTTACCTTCCGTTGCCAATTCTTCAGTGTCAGTATATGTGCCAGCACATTCTCCGATCTTATGGTATTCTAGGACCTGACAAGCATTTGAACATGACTTATGTACCTTTCAGTTCCTTTTTATTGACCAAAGTGGCAGCACATAATGCAATGTTTTAAACTGAAATTTAAACCAAATTGTTTTGGGGTTGCCGAGCCTCTCTGAGTTGCCTGGTCTAAACAGTAACCCAAAGCAAAGTCAGTTTCAGGAAGGGAAACGCAATGAAGGACTTCTCAGTTAAGCCCAACTGCAGCCTGGAATTAATTCTAAATTATGACAAACGAATCTTAAGGAAATCCTCCCTCAGTTTCAGGAAGGGAAACGCAATGAAGGACTTCTCAGTTAAGCCCAACTGCAGCCTGGAATTAATTCTAAATTATAACGAAAGCGTCTTATGGAAATCCTCATATGCGGCCATTAAACATCATTCAGGCTTTTGAACAGAATTATCAATAAAATTTATTAAATAATTATAGTTAAGAACGTTGAATGCAAAAAGAAAATAATACTCGTTGTTGTTTGCTATCAATTAAACATGTCCAAATTGATTTTTATTTATTTTTTTATTAAATACATTTGGCCAGAATTCTGTATTCACAACAAACTGCGGCTCATAATTCAATTATAAAAATATTCGCAGTGCAAAATAAATATTTCAAAATAATTTTTAAAACAAAAATTTCGCCATTAAAGTTCTAAAAAGGAACTAATGAACCAAACCATTCATGTTTCGGCAGCAGGATAAAGTTTTGTGCGCGATGACGAGCAAGACAAAAGTTTGTCTTAACATAAGAACCTATTTTTTGTTTGTAGCGTTTAAATTAAATTAACTGAATTATCTTTTAGCCCATTAATTAGTTAGAAAGTTTTATTTATTATATAATTTGGTGTTTTTCGAATGATGGATAGATGGAAAAGCGGTTCAACGAAACAAACTTGGTCTTCGAAGAAATTGTTAAGATATGGACAAAATAAACTTTTGTTGAAGCAGAAACTTGTTTTCGTCCCGCATTAACAATAACAATATTGATTGTGACAATAAACGCTGGTTAAATTTGAGTGATTTTATCGGTCTTAAAAGAAATAACAAGGAGTATTTCCTTAAAAGCACTGGACTGCACAGTGGTGAGCAATGGAAAGATATTACAATAGATGTCACATGCGAGTTTTTATGAAAGATGCTTTTATTCATTTTAATATTATACATTTTTTTTATTAAATTTAACAATAATTAGTAATCAAAACTTATATTAGGCTTTACAGCTATTTTTTGTGTTTAATGGATTTGCTTTAGTTCAATTGTGCACCTTCTTTTTGAGTCAGAGTCCCTACAAAAGTTTAACAAGCTTTTTGACCACTTTAAGTGGTAACAGTAGCATACGGTGATTGTTGCCGGGATCAGAAAAAAGTTTTCAGCAAAGCTCGAGAAGAAGGGGATGACGTCACTCGGCCTGGACGTCCCAGCAACCCGCACAGCCGATGAAGTTATCGAGAAAGTGAAGAATCTCTGCTAGAAAAGTTGCTGACGATGTTTGTTTTATGAATTGGTTCATGTCATGCAATTTATTCGAAAATTTCGCTGAGAGGGCTCAGGGACGTACCAAAAACTACACATATTGGGCTAAGAAAAAACGCCTGCACTAGTTCATCATATATAAGAATGACTATTTCAAAATGAATAATTTTTGAACAGACCTCCTTCATTCACTTAAGAAAATACCCCTCTAAAATACAACAAATACTAAACTAATGATAGCATTTGGTTGTTGCAAAGTCAATTTTTTTTATCAATTTTATTTCTTGTCTTAATTTTAAACGTCCTTGTAGCAGGAGTAACGAGAGCTTAAAGCGGCACGTGCCGATGACAGATCTTTAAAAATCTCTTGTTGGAGGTGTTTAATGTTGGTTTAATGTTTCGTAAAGCTGACGTTTTCCTCAAAAAAAAAAAAAAACACACACACAAAAAAAGGAAAAACCAATATTTCCACCTTCATTATACAAACAGTATTTTCCTGTCAAGCACAAAATATGTGCATTTGTCTTTTCCCCATCCTTTTTAAATATGTTTGTATTGTATTATTATTTATATAACATTTAAATGTTTCAATAATCCTGCGTGCTTTTATTTCAGAATAATTACATATGTATACAACAAGTTGAGGGCGACATAAGCATAAATGTTCTTGTATTTGCAATGTTATTGTTGAAATCAAATTTAAAAAATCAGCTGGTGACGTCTGTACCTCTTTGAGTTGTGTCAACGGCTGCACAGTGTGTGGCCTGCATGACCAAAACAGGCAGGCGTTTGCTACAGTTTTAGTCCAAAAACAAAAACCGTAAAATTTGTACTCGTATATATATTATGAATATAGACTATAGTTGTTGTACAGGTTCTTCTTTTAGGGACTTCAGAACTTTGATATTTCTTAACGCTTATATTATTATTTAAGTTCAAAGCTAATAAAATACTAACAAACACAATCGCCTTATTTTTAGACGAATCCATCTTAAACGAGACTTGTCAGCTGACAATCTATCCGTTAACGGCTACTCTTGGTTGCGGATTACTTTTAGTTCCGCCGTTTTTGAAAACGACAGTCCATCCATGCATGAGCATTATTTTTACTTCCTAACTCTTTGCGTTGGCTTTAAATTGAATGTGATAAACGTAGTCATATGCCAACATGACAGCCCACACAGTAAACGCCACATTCTATATAAACGCAACTGCGCAAGAAAATCCACCTAGTGTGTCAAATTTCATGAAATCACTTTTTTTTGTTGGATTTGCATGTAAAAAAAACCTTAAATTTTCATATGAAATCGTTCGCAAGTCTCAGAAACATTGACGGGTAATATGAAAATGCAGTTTTCGAGAACTGTTAAAACCTACTTAGTGCGTTTTAACAATGACATGAGAATGCGCAGAGTATGAAAATGCAACATAGAGGGGGAAAACTTAAATTACGTTCTAACCGAAAACTTGTTTGGGCTTTCTTATGCTGCGTCACATCTACGATTTGAGGATAAGACACTTTCTGCCTGAACGATTGTAAAATCAAACCACCTTTCGCTGAGTTGAGAATGAGAAACAGTCAGCCAACAACGTAAGACTTGAGCCTGCTAGACTTTTTCCTGTGATCCATATCAATAAAGCACAATCGCTTGTTACCCTTAAGGTCAAAGCAATCCAAGTCATGGCTCAAATTCAACGGGACTTATTTATTTATTTAATAGTAGAATAAGAAAACATTTCTTACATACTAGAAAAGAAGAAATTATGGCTTTGCCTTATAACTTTAATACGATCATGTCTTAAAAAGGCTGCTGAAGGAAAACTATTAACAAAAAACTGGATTTTTGCAATAGAATCGTTGAAAATTTAAATGTCCTGGAAAACGTAAGAAATCGCAGTGGATTTTTAAATTTAATGCATATTTAATGCATAAAAGGGTACAGGATTATTTAAAATCTAATGTCTTAAACACAACTAAACTGAGGGGGCGCAGCATCTAGCCGACCTTAACCCTCAAATCAAGCACTTTTTTCCCATCTCTAGTTCTATAATAAGACTTTTTGAATCACATTTTGGTTTAAAAATAACTTTGTGTTTAACCTCAAAAATAGAGTTTCCACAAAGCCTTTTATCTTTTTAATATTTAGCAAATAGTTGCGTGTCTTAAAGTCAAGACACTTTAATTTTACTTTAAAGCAAGAAAAGAAAAAACAAATTAAACAATTTTCATATGATGTTTAAAATTCATTATAAAACAATTACCTTAATTAACCCCAGAGAAACATGACGACTGAAACGCTTTTCTAGTTGAAGTTTTAAGCACAAAATTAATACTAAACATTTAAATGTACACTTTAGGCTATTGTTAAAACAGCTTTATAGAGCCGAAGGCCAGAAGGCAGGCGGTGTTTTCGGCTTTTGCGGCTTTTGTGCAAACAGGCAAATGTTTACAGTTTTTGACAAATTAGTCCATTATAATTAAATTATTTGTACAGAAATTTAGCAGAATTTTTTTTTTGTTGTTGTTGCTATAGGACTGGCCCGATAGTGACAACTGACTTTTTTCAAACTACTTAATATTTTAGTTACAGCAATGCAACAACAAAAACAACATTTGTTAGTGCTCTCTTTATGGCTGGCATTGACCTATTAAACCAAAATGGCGAATAAATTTTGTCAAATTCGCATAAAACTTAAACTCTGACATCCAACGTCGTTAATAAACGCAAAACTGGACATTTCGTGCTAAAATCCTTGTTTTTGTTACCCACCAACCAACCAAAGTTTTGCCAACAACAAACATTCACCGACACGCACACACACACACACATCCATACATATAGACAAATGTGTCTTAGTTGTCCATTAAGTTTGAATAGGAAACTTTGAAACGCTGAAAGGTTTTCATTAAGCGCTAGATTCATGTACACATATATGTACATATCTATGAACATTTTCATATGTACATACATATGTATTTACTTAAATTTACTTAAATGTATGTATGTTTGAGATCTAATGAAAATTTGTGTTCCTTTGAATGGCACATCGCCGGCATAAATCATGACATGGATGTGTTCGCTTAGAAACGCGTCTTAACGAAACCAGGCAAGAACAAGACTGGCGACGTCTTAAGGCACCGCTGTGCCGCTCAAGAACGTGGAATAAATGTATCCAACTGAGATTTAACTCGATTTGCACAATTTATAGCATCTTCCGACAGGGCGCCTAATAATAGGTTTTATTAATTTCCCGCCACCCTGTACTTTTGGAAAAGTGTTGCACTCTGTTATTAGAAAGACGGCAGATTTTTATATTGACGCAAGTTTTGTAATAAAAGAATATTAATAATTAATTTTTATGCGGGACTAAACATTTTTTTTTGTTATCTCTAATGAAGGTTTTTGTTTGCAAATAATTTTCCTTCCGCTTCTACGTGTTCTACCGCTTCACTTTATTAAATAAATAAATAAATTAGAGTCACATTCTAAATGTTCAAATATTGATTTAAGAAACAGCGTCAACATTTAAATTAATATGTTTACCCCCAACCCCCCTAAGCCAGTTGGTGCAAAAATTATCTGATCCGGCTGGTCAAAGTTTTGTCTGTCAGCTCTGACAACAGCACAGTGTAGCCACCTTAATATAGACTCCCGTGCTCCGCTGAGTTGATATTCTTTGTTCTTTTATCATCACTTGTGTATTATATTAATTTCCTATCCTTCAGGTACTTTCTTAACATTCTCATTAGTTACTCTGGGACTTCGAAGTTCTCCTCCGCTCGGAGACTATGAAATGCATTCTTTATGTCCAGAGTAGCCAAAAAGACTATTGGTCTCGATTGATGCTTATCCTGCCTACAAGCCGAGTCTGCTTCTACAACATCTTCAAAAGCATGTCTTGCAGATTTTCCGGAACTGAATCCACACTCTTGCCACCGATTTAGAAAATGTTTTGTTTCTTCCAACTTAAAGAATTCATAAATTTAAAATCAAAATTCGTTGTATTTATAAAACTTTTATCTTTTTTGCTTTGTTTTTTGGACATTTAACTTAAATTACCAAAACGCTTCATAAATCATATTTTATTTGCATATATTTTTCGTTTGTTGCAAAAACGACTTAATACTCCCACGCGCAAACAATATAAAAATCATTTTGTGAATTCATTGAATATTCATCAGTGTCCTGGTAGTAAAATAGTATAAAATTTAACAGCGTTTATCATTTTTATTGTTTATTTATGAAAAAAAAAATAACACTTGAAACAGTCAGATAAGTTATTTGGAAAGTGAGGACGAGATAGCGTTTGGAGCACGCCGAGACACGCCACTATAGCTGGCTTAAGCTGGGATTACACGATTGCCAAAAAAAAAAAAAAATACAACAGTCTGGCCCAATTTTGAAATTGGCTTAAATTGGCTCAATTGGCCTTCACCTCGAATCTTAACAAATGGGAGTAGTACCAGGGATCTGAAAGAGCTTGGAAAATCCAAGAAATAAGTATAACAAATCGGTTTTGAGGTGCCTAAGTGACGCTGTTTTATATTGTACCATTATTTTTTACTTGAACATCTTATCAATATCTGCCCTAAAATGTTTTATGGCTGTCTACCTACCACCGATTGACACAAATGCAATCAAGAGAAGAAGAAAAAAGAAACGCTCAAAATTTGAAATTACATGTTTCTGATAACAATTTGTATGGAAGTGCATACGCCCCCCAAATCGACTTATTCGGCTCAGCAAGATCAGCGTTCAGTCTTTCAACGAAGTTGGAAGTGTAAAGTGACTTTGAAAATAAGTGTTTTCTATAAAATTTAAAAATGTTCTTTTCAAGTCTCAATTAAAAGGATCCTGTGAAAAAATTCTAATATCCTTGTAAAGAGAAATCAAACAACAACAACAACATGTTTTATACACAAATTTTGTTGTTGTTGTTATCAATTATCATAATTCTTTTTATATCTACAACAAATGCACTAGTGAACTCGTAAGTTGATTGGTGGGAGTATTTTTGAAATTATAAATTAACCTGCCTGATTCCACCGCAGACCCAAAATTATCGCCCGGGATGGTCACCTGATTTTTGAATCCGGCTTGGATCGCAATATTACGTTTGTGCTTAAGGGAAAATCTCGTCTAAATGTTAACAATAAATACGATATTATTGACATGTTGTTGCAAACAAACAAGGGGCGTATCTCCTCTTCCCTGGCGTCCCAAAGCGAATGGTCGGAGGAGGAGGATGCCATACTGAAGCAACTGATGGCCGATGTGGGCTCATTGAATACACGAGTGTTTGGTCCCAATGGTCTGGAGTTTCGCTATCATATGCTGCAGAATCGTACCCGAAATGCCAATCAACTCTTAAGGCGCTACAAAATACGCATGTTACGGGTGGAAAATAGAGTTCAGTCGTTGTACGACATATTGGAAACGGACAATTGCAAAAGCAATCCTTGTCAAAACGGTGGCTCGTGTTTAAATATATTTGGCAACTTTGCGTGCAAATGTCCCACGAATTTTGAGGTGAGCGAAAAGTAATTTTAAGTTAAATTATACCGTCTATATAAGACTAAGAGATTTAGTGTGACATTTTATATCGTGATTCAAAAAAAAAATGAGGATATATTTTTCAAAACTAAAATACTTTAAAGAAAACTAGACATAAAACTAGAAAAAAAAGTACGTTTCGTTCCGCCTCTCCGCCTTTATATTATTTTGGCATGATTTTGCCAAATATAAAATTGTAGTTTTTACACTGGAGCCTTTATAAACAGGATTTGTATTCATCTCTTACTTTGCAAGTTGTTAAGGTACACGGACAATATTAGTGCGACCAGGATAGGTTTTTTTTTTGTTTGTTTAAACAGACAAGATTAATTTACAAAAATTTTATAGTTATTCATAAGTTATGTGATGGATATTTCCATCACTGTTGCAAAATTTGCATTATTCATTTTTGCAGATATTGTGTAATAATTGTGTTCTTTATGCCGGCATTGATTTGCAGCGTTAAAACGGTGCTCTTTTACGGGTATCTTTTCCATAAATTTTCCTAAGTGTCTCTAGACCTGTAAGGGAAGTTTTGCTGACCTACAGATAACGAAGAATTTTTTGGATTAAATTTGATCAGCCATGTGACGAAAACTCTCCTGCTAAAATAACCAAATGCTGTTCCTAATACCATTCACATTTTCTTCCTTATTTTAGGGTACCACTTGCGAAAAAGATGTCAACGAGTGTGCTCTTTATGCCGGCACTGATCTGGGCTGTCAAAATGGTGCTCAGTGCATTAACCAATTCGGCGCGTTCAGCTGCATTTGCCAGCCTGGTTGGTTCGGCATTCATTGTACTCAGCGCAAAGGCGATTGTATGCAATCCTCGATTTGGGAACTCTGCGGCCATGGCACTTGTGTCGGCAGCAATGATACGTTCGGTTATAGGTGCATTTGTGATCAGGGCTGGAAAACGAACGGTCTAACACCAGCCTGTACGGTAGACGTGGATGAGTGTGCAGAAAGTCATACGGCCTGTGTAACGAAATGCATAAATTTGCCTGGCTCCTTTACCTGTGCACCCTGTCCAGCGGGTTTAACGGGTAATGGTGTCAGTTGCCGTGATATTGATGAGTGTGCTACCCTAAATGGCGGCTGCAGCTTAAGTCCCCAAGTGAAATGCTTGAATTCCTATGTAAGTAGACGACAGGTACTTAAATCAAAAGCATGGCAAACATTTAACTTATTTCTACAAGGGGTCTTATCATTGTGGCGAATGTCCTTTGGGCTGGACGGGAGATGGCCGCTCATGTGAGCGTAGCACCAGCACAGACACCAAGCCCGTGGAGTGGAACAAGGGGGCCATAACAAACTGTGCCACAAGCAATATTTGCCATCCTCAAGCCAAATGTCATGAGATTTCCAACACAATTGTGTGCAGCTGTCCTCCGGGCATGGTGGGCAGCGGCATTGGCATAAATGGTTGCGTATTGGGTACGGCCCAGAACTGTCTGGGTCAACCTTGTTTGGTAAGGCAAATAGTTTGCTGAAGCGTAGTATAATTCTGACAAACAAAAATTCTCGTTTGAATAGAATGGCGGTACTTGTGTAGACAGCGCTGATGGCTATAATTGCATTTGTCCCTTGGGCTTTGCGGGTCCCACCTGCAATCCAGTTCCCAGTCTTTGTTCGCCTAATCCTTGCCACAATGCTGGTCGTTGTAGCGTCATCAAAACTTCTGCACTGATTAAATATGTGTGCGAATGTCGTCCCGGATTTCGGGGCGAAAAGTGTGAAAAACGTGCCAACGATTGTGGCGGTGTATTGAAGGGGGAATCTGGCCGCCTAAGTTATCCGCTGGGTGGGCAAACCAGATACGAGCACAATTCTCAGTGTGCCTGGATAATTCGCACCAATGAGAG
Source organism: Epicampocera succincta (assembly GCA_932526305.1). Taxonomy (NCBI): domain Eukaryota; kingdom Metazoa; phylum Arthropoda; class Insecta; order Diptera; family Tachinidae; genus Epicampocera; species Epicampocera succincta. Next base: position 5,759,758 of record OW052035.1, on the reverse strand, counting down.
TCTAGTCTTAAATGTTACATTCAACAATTTCGAGCTGGAAGACGCTACTGAGTGTCGTTTTGATTGGCTGCAGATAAATGATGGCCACAGCGCCGGTTCCCAAATAATCGGACGCTTCTGTGGCAGCCATAAGCCCTTGGGCGGCAATATAATATCTTCTACTCATCAGCTGTACTTGTGGTTCCGTTCGGATAATTCCAGCTCAAGAGAAGGCTTCGATTTGGAATGGAACTCTATACCGCCGCAATGTGGGGGCTTGGTAAATGTTACCATGCATGGCACAATTTCAAGTCCCGGCTCTCCCGGCAATTATCCCAAGAACAGGGACTGCAGCTGGTCGTTGAGAGCACCGAACGACAAGCGCTTGAAACTGACTTTCTTTAACTTGCAAATTGAAAACCACGACAGCTGTAATTATGATTATTTGCAGGTAGTTACAATAAAGTTGTTTTTATATAGAAGGCGAAATTTATTGAAGCCATTTCTTTTCCAGATAACTGATGCTGTTTCTGGAGAAACGTTGGAAAAATTTTGTAGTTCTTCGCATCCCCAACCAATACTATTGCCCACCAATGAAGCTATTATACACTTTCATTCGGACAATATTGGCAGCGACAGTGGCTTTCAAATCTTTTATTCCACTGAGGAACGTATCCACAACTGTGGCGGAGTTCATACCGCCAAGGAGGGCATCATACAATCGCCCCTTATACAGGACGAAAGTATTTCCTGTGTTTACGAAATACGCATGGCTGCCAGTGAATCGATAACTGTGCGTTTTCAGCTCTTTAAAATGGCCGACCAGGACTGTATAGAGGTGAGTTTGAAATTTGTGAACAGAAACGTTAATTTTCTTTTTATAATTTTATTTTGTTTGTTGTTTTCTGCTACCCAGATCTATGACGTCAGACCCAATTCTGAGGAAAATCTATTGCAAGCCAAATATTGTGGAGAATACGAAGTGATGCCGCCCTTAATACATTCTCAGTTCAGTAGAATGATTTTGAAATTCTTTGGCAAACCAGGCGCCGAATTTAAATTGAACTATTACTCAGGTAGGGTTGAAATGCAGCCCCTAAGAGCCGTTTCACGATCTTGAACGTTCCTAAGCAGGACTATTTGTTCAGCAAAACTGCTAAATTTTGAAGGGGGCAAAAATAAATGGTGGCGAACGTTAATGAGTCACTCAAAGTGTAGGAGGAACGTTCATGTGCGAGATCGTTAAACGGTTTCCAAATCACTAATGGATTTGATTATTGTAGCAAATCTTTGCAAATTCGCTGGCAGTTTCTGGTTGTTGCTGCAAACAGCGATGGAAAGCTTTCGAAACTTTGAATCCTTAGCAGCCATCCTTAAATAAGCCCTAAGTTTAATTAATTGTTTTGTAAGATTTAACAGTTGAAAGGCTTCATATTTATTTAGGCTTTTACACTTCTATTGCGGTTAACGAAATCATTTCTTAGTTTTAATTTTTAACCCTTTGCCTGCCACTTCAAACATCAAGTTTTTAAAATTAGTTTTTCGAAATTTCTGTCTACAGATTGTTCCTACAATTTTGAGGCGCCGGAGGGGATCATCCAAACACCCAATTACCCTCAGTTAAGCAAGAAAGAACGCTTTTGTACGTTTAAAATTTTAACCGAGCCCAATACGGTTATTTCCCTGCATGTGGACGATTTTGACTTAAAGGATTCCAGTGTTGATGAAACTGATTGCGCCTACACTCAGTTGACGGTGGGTGCATTCCCCGCGCACTATTTAACTAATTTGAATACTCTTCTTGTATTTTATTTTTCGCCAGCTAAACGATGATGTGAACCAGAACCAAATGGGTCCTTATTGTGGTGAGAAGGCGCCTCTGGGTGATATTGTTTCCGAAACCAATATGCTTGTATTGGTATTAAAAACAGGTTTGACTACCACGGGCCGGGGCTTCAAGTTGTCTTATAAAGCGGTGCCTATGGGCAAAGAAAACTGTGGTGGAGTTTATAGCAAACCTGGCTATACTATTAAGCTGCCCACTGATGAACAAGGATTTTACATGCACGACATGAATTGTTATTGGATAATAATGGCACCTAAAGATAAGTTCATTGTCATTGATTGGATCTATTTTGAACTGGAGGAGTCTACAGATTGCAGCTATGATTATGTAGAGTTGTATGATAATTTAGCCAACGAAAACGGCCAGGCCCTAGAGAGGTGAGTCCAAAGTTTCCAATTAATAGATTAAGATGAGTCCAGAACTGCTCTTGCGCTCCTGCAAACAAAAAGACCTCATCTATGATCCCTAATGAACTTGCCAGCAGAGTTCACTCACACCAAAAGAAAAGGGTCTTAAGAAATGCGCAGTTGCACATTTGGTGTTCATTAAAACCGATCTCACTTGCCGCACAACTTCATTAACGGCATTTTGGCTTCGGTTTTGTCCTTCAGCAAAAAGATAAACCTTAAATTAGTTGCGACCTTAACCTCAAATTTCAAGTTCAAAAAAGTTTTAAAAAAGTGATTGATGGCATTTTTTTAAGTATTTTATCTGCTCAACTATTGCCGTAACCGGCCAAGTTTAAGAAGTTTTTGCCGCATTAGACCTACCGGCCCACAAGTTCCAATGAACCCTTAAAGACCTACGGTTTCTTGAAATAAACTTAAAATTTCTCCGAATTTGATCGTTTGTTTTGCATGACTTCTAAATTCAAAACAAACTTTCTTTCTTTTTCCCGCTTCTTATTGAAGATACTGTGATGCGCACCGGCCTCAGTCCTTCTTCACGCACTCACGCATATTAACTGTTAAATTCGTATCCGACATAACAGATACCGCCCGAGGATTCGAGTTCACCTACAAATTTGTGGATGCTGCCAATCAATGTGGTGGCAAGATACATTCGTCAAATGGTAAGTTACACATACCCCTGTGGCCCTTCAATTATCCCAGTAATTTGGATTGTACGTGGATCATCAATACGCCTCCCGCAACTCAAATGGAACTGCAAGTCAATATATTTGATGTGGAAAAATCTTGGAACTGTTCGAGTGATTGGTTGGAAATAAGGTAGTTGCAGTGGATTTCAGATTGCAAAAATATTTTTATACAATATATTATTCCCCTTTCCCCCCAGAAACGGTGGCTCTAACCAGTCAACTTTGCTGGGACGCTTTTGTGGCAACATGACAAACATTCCACACACTATACCTTCCTTTACGAATCAAATGTATTTGTCGTTTCACTCGAATGGCTACATTAACAAAAGAGGCTTTCAAATACACTGGTCTGTATTCGCCAGTGGCTGTGGTGGCAACTTGGAGGCCGAACAGGGCATTATTACTTCACCCTACTATCCGGAACCTTACCCCAACCGAGCGGAGTGTGACTGGAGGATACATGTTCATCCCGGTTCGGCCATACATTTGACAATTGAGGATCTAGCCTTGGAAAGCTTTTCCAGCTGCCGTTACGATTCTTTGTCTATATATGAAGGAACTACGGCTAATATGATACACCTGGGTTCCGTCTGCCAAATGAACGAGGACCAGAAAGCCATAGAATATATTATTGAGAACCATGAGGCCCTGGTGCAGCTTAGAACAGATGACACTAATCGCGAAAGAGGCTTTTTGTTGTCCTACAAAGCCAACTGTTCGGTTACACTGACCAAAAACTATGGCGTCATTGAAAGTCCCAATTACGGCGCAGGATTTAGTGACTACAGTGATGATGTGAATTGTAGCTGGACACTCAAAGCGCCCAAGGGTAATCGCATACAAGTCGAATTAACCTATTACGATACTATTGATAAAAAGGCCAGTTTGAATATAAGAGATGGTAACAACCAGTCTTATGTCCTACAAAGGCAAGGTCAGACCATAAACTCTTCCAGCGATACCCTAATTATACAACAGACTTCTAAGAAACTAAATTTTCAACTGGAATACGCCATGGTGGGCTGTATAGAAGTATTCCATGCCAACGAAGGCAAATTCGAGTCACCCAACTATCCAAAACCTTATCCCAACGATGTCGAGTGTCTTTGGGAAATACGCACTCAGCCTGGTTTGGGTATTGAAATCAAAGTTGACAATTTGGACATTGAAGATTCCAGCAATTGCACCAAGGATGCTTTAATCATAGCGCCGCACTATCACAGCCACAATGTTAAGGAACGCCATTGCGGCAGGCAGGAAGAACTGGTGATAACTTCGTCCAGTCACAAAATGTTTGTGCGTTTCATAAGCAACAGCCAGGCGAATGGCAAAGGCTTCCAAATTCATTACACCACCAAACCGAGTGGTAGGTTCTTAATTGGCATAAACTTTAGGCCAAATATATAGTTAACAAAACAATTACTTTATTTAAGCTTGTGGTGGCAAGATGCAGAGTCAAAATGGTGTCATTACTTCCCCCAAATATCCCAACAACTATCCCGAAAACTCGGATTGCGAATGGACCATAACAGTCGCTGAACATCATTCGATTATATTCACTTTGGAGGAGTTGGACTTGGAAGATTTTTACGACTGTGAAATGGATTATGTAGAAGCCTACGAGGAATTGGGCAACAGCGATGCAGAACCATTGCAACTGTTTCGGCAATGTGGCAGCATGAACACGGACACAAATAACACTTGGAGAAGTTTAGGTAATACGGTTACGGTACACTTTCACTCGGATGAATCTGTGTCAGCCAAGGGATTTAAATTGAGTTACATTCAGGTGAGTTTCAAGATTCATTTTTCCATGCTACCATGATCGGTAGCAAGTTCTTGGATGGCAGGCAACTTGGTCACGTCACATGACGTGGATTGTGTCCCTCTTTATGACTCAGTTATTAGAAACTCATTGAGCTTTTTCAAAAATGTCACTATGATTCGAAACTTTCAGGACTGTGGCGCACAGATCACGATTGAAGAATCCACGTATGCCACGATTCAATTCTATAAACATGAACCGGTCAATAAAACCTGTGAATGGCAATTCATATCGAAGGACCCCACAAAACATGTGGCTCTAACTTTCCGCCATCTTCTAATGAATCCAGCTTTGACCAGTTTATACCCGAACGAGACCGACTGCCTGGATAGAGGAGTGGTTGTGTACGATGGTGCATCGGACGGGGCGCCTGTACGCGCACGTTTTTGCAAGTCCCATCCACCGGAAATCTACTCAAATGGCCACGCTTTAACCTTGAAGGTGCCCATGAATCTTATATCTGAGATTTACGCCTTTGCCTACCAGGTAGACAATTATTGTGGCAATACTTACCAATCGTTGACCGGCCGATTTGCCTCACCCTATTATCCGCTCTCCTATCCCGTTAATATACAATGTACCTGGTACATAGAGGCCAGCCAGGGTAATAGCATAGGCTTGACATTTGAGTCCATGGACTTGGAGGAGTCAGATGAATGCAATAATGACTATGTGGAGATAAGGGAAGCTGACACTTTGGGCAAATTGTTGGCTGTTTATTGTGGCAAGCAGCTGCCGCCTCCTGTAAAAGGCTGCCGGGAGTTAGTCATACATTTTAATAGTAACGATGATATTGTGGGTCAAGGTTTTATGGCCACGTATTATTATGGTAAGTTTTGGACAAAAACGAGAAACGATTCTTTGGGTTCGCATTAAATTGCTACAATTTGTTGCAGCAAAACACAATGAGCTAAATGGCACAAAAGGAACTGTGGAGTCCCCCGCTTATCCGGCGAAATTTCATAGCGATGAACTATACAGTTGGCGCATAACAGTCGATAAAAGTTATGTAGTTATGCTGACTATAAAACATATTGTGGACACAGATATTCCTTTCATCAAGGTAAGTAGGGCGTTGAATTTGGAGCCAGAGGATATGGGCGTAGCAATGCAAAAGTCGGGAAAATTTTAGATATGTCTTAACAAACTATCCTCAATTTTATATCTTTTACTTTAGTTTTATGACGGCTATTCCGATATAGGGGCCGTCATCGACTACGCCACTACGCATGTTGTGCGTTCGAATACAAATATTTTATATTTCACTGCCTCACGAGGCCCCTTCCAGTTTGAATGGGAACAGCTGTCTAAGCAGGTGGTGCGCACCAATCAGACCGCTGAAAAAATGTCCGAACTCTGTGGCAAGCAAAACTTGCGCATAAACTCTACACTTTTCTTTAAATCACCTGGCTTTCCGCAGGGTTACAATGAAAACCTTCAATGTTCGTGGACTTTAATCGCCAACGATCCCGCCATGCATACGGAAATCTCGTTTGTGACAATAGATCTGGAAGAGTTCGATGAATGTTTTGCCGATTATGTTCGAATTTCCAAAAGTAATAATTTGCAAAGTTGGCAAGAAGTGGGAAAACTTTGCAAACTTCCCGCCGATCAAATAACCAAGTATGAGGGCAGTCCGTACTTGAAGGTGGAGTTTGTCACAGATACCGCCATCAACAAGACAGGGTTTTCATCGTTCATAACAATCAAGTGCGGCTCGGAATTGACAGACCAAAGACGTTTTATTAATATAACCGAACTGAAAGGTGGAACCAGCGACTATGGACAGGAATGTGTATGGACGATAAAAGTGAGACAGGGCCGACGTATACGTTTAACATTTCCCGATTTTTGGCTGAGTAGCCCGAACAGCGAGGGCAATTGTAAGACATTCTTTTTGGTGCGCAATGGCATAGCTGAGGACTCACCATTTTTGGGCAAAGGCAAGTACTGCGATAATAATATAACCGATGTTTTGGAAACCTCTTCTAATCGGGCGTACGTTAAGTTTCTGCGTACCCGCTATATCGCCTACAGAGCCTCATTCCATTATGAAGAAATCTCGACCGAATGCTCCAGGGAAATAGTTTTAAGTGAAGGCTTTATAGGGGACCGGATGCAAACTATAACTACACCCCATTATCCCAATATACCTGATCCGCACTCCGAGTGTATTTGGAAGATAACAGCTCCCCTGCATACAACTATAACCTTGGACTTTTTTGGTGATTATGATCTAATACCCGCTAACAGCGATTCCAAGCAATGTGAATTGGAATACCTTCAAGTCAATGATGGCGCCACCGAAATGGCTCCCTTGATCGGCAAATACTGTGGCAAAACCAAACCGAACACCATACGTTCGTCGGGCAACATAGTTAGAGTGTTGTATTTCACTGATGTTTCGGAGCCGCATAAGGGATTTCAGGTCAATGTCAGCATAAGCCGTTGTGGTGGCTCGTACTATGACTCACAGGGCACAATAATGGCTCCGCTGCTGCAACTGAGGCCCAATGAAAAAGAATTGGAATGTATTTACACCTTAGAAATGCCTTTGGGTTACACCATTAATATCAGCATAGACAAAATTAATTTGCCCGAGTCTCACGGAGAGATGAGTAATCATTGCAAAAGTGACACCCATCTGGAGTTGCAGGAAATAGATGCCTTCTCCTCGGAGCGCGAAAATATAACTGACACCTTGTTTTTATGTGGCACCGACGCCAGCCGATATATCGTCGAATCCAACAAACTGAGAATAATTTTGCGCATAAAGGATGGCTTCTACAGTGCGGACAGTTTCCAGATCACTTATTCGTCCATAGGCGATAGATGTTCTCACGTCATAGAGAGTATGCGCGGCATTTTACAAACGCCAAACTATCCCGTGGGTACTGGCGCCCCCATACACTGTACCTGGCATCTAAAGGCGCCCAAAGGCCTACGTTTAAAAGTCGAATTTTTGGACTTTGATATAGGCGGTGAACATGCAACGGAACGAGTCTATAGACGTTTGACTTTTGCCAACGACAGACGATTGACTTCGATTATAGAACGCGTTACGGACACACCGCCCGCCGTCATCTACTCCACCGACAACACCATGACCATTGATGTCCTGATGTTGTCTTTCTACAAAACACGTGGTTTTAAATTGAAATATTCGGCCGATGAGTACTCAACGTATTGCAGAAATTTCCTCTGGTTTTACATTGACGAAATAATGGAACGCCCTCAAACCGTACAATTCAAAAGGGACGACCACCTCAAGTCAGTCTACTGTTCGTATGACCTGAAGCCCGGTTTTAATCACACCTTGTCCCTGCAAGTAAGCAAAGAGATTAACTATAATGTAAGCCAGCAGTGGTATGCTTTTGGTTGTCAGTTCTCCAGCCCGGTGCAAATATATGCGGGTAGTGTGCGCGTAATGCCCACGTTTATGTGTCGCAATGAGAGCCAGCCTTCCATACGCTTGCCCTTTGCCAGTCAGCTGATCTTAAACGCTAACAAGCGTAACGCTTTGCAGGAACTGGAACTCCAGTTGACATCCTACAAGTGCGGTGGTGTCTGGCCCATGCAATACTATGATAACTTTGTTATAACCCAACCGGATATGAAAAATCATAGCGGGCGTTTAGAGTGTGCCTGGGCAGTGTGGACTTCCACGGCTGATGACGACACTGAACCACCGACATTTGCTGATATTTTAGAAACCGTACAAGTCGATGTAGCGCTGACCACCAATTTCAAGGGCAAGTGTGAGGAAGAGTACTTAATGGTGTACAATGGACCAAATCAAAACTCACCGCACTTGGGTCGTTACTGTGAGCAGTCCTCTATAACAAACTTTGTGGCTACGGGTGGTGTGTTCGTGGAGTTTGTAACAGAAAACTACAATCCCCTGTCTGTGTTTAATTTGACCATACATGAGGGCAGTGGCTGCGGTGGTGTCTTGAAATATCCGTACCACGATATACTGTTCGATTACCAGTATAAAAATAATGTGGAATGCGTGTGGGACGTAAGCACTGAGCCCGGCTTTCATTTGGCGGCCGTTTTTACCAACCGCTTCTTCATAGAGTCCTCACCAAACTGCACTAAGGACTACCTTAAGATACAAGAAAAATCTCTAAAAGGTGAATGGCAGGATATTGTAACGCTGTGCGGTCGCTCAGCACCGCCCGCGGTGAACACCACCACTACCGAAATGCGTGTTATTTTCCGCTCAGACGATTCAGTAACCGGCAGTGGCTTTACCCTCAACTTTGAGCGCAATTGTGGTGGCATTTTGTTTAGCACGGACAGCATGCAACAAATAACGTCACCCAACTATCCCGGCGACTATTTTCCCAATCTAGTGTGCAACTACACCATTATACCCTCGCCCTTAATCACAAAATCGGAAGACGACAGTTTGTTTATACGTTTCAAAGACTTTATGTTGGAAGAGTCACCGCTCAACAAATGTATGTTTGATAATGTCACCATTCATGTCAGGGGGCGGCACGATCAGCCGGAATCAATTACTTTGTGCGGACGTAAAACAAACTATGAAATGAGATCTAAGAAAGTAATATCGATTATACTGAGAACGGATGCCAGTTATGGTCGCAGAGGCTTTCTAATGGAATACGGCCACAATAAATGTGGAGCGGTTGTAACACAGTCATCCATTATAGAGTCGCCCAAAGATTCCACTACACAAACGTTTCCTCACAGCAGCGTTTGCAGCTGGCAGCTACAGGCCCCCCCGGATAATAAAATCGTTATTAAATTTGAATATATAGATTTTGAGTCGCAGGGTCTGTGCACCTTTGATGCTGTGGAGGTATACAAAGGCTTGAACAGCGTTGAGGATCAGCGTCTTATTAGGTTTTGTGGCAACCTGACCGGCAAGCAAGAAGTCGTTAATATTAATCAAAACACTGGCCTAATACGCGTCTTCACCGATGACTATGATTCGTCTAGGGGCTTTAAGGCCTTGATTAAGTTTGTGCCCAATTGCGACAACCACATACATCTAACAGCTCATAATTCTTCATATGAATTTAATCATTTTTCGGGTCAATACGCCAACAATTTGGACTGTTCCTGGCTTTTTACGACAATGGCGGATCGCCAGCTGAAACTGGAGTTCACAGGTTTTCATATTGAAAACTCCACCGACTGTTTAGATGATTATTTGGACATACATGACGGGGCCGGCTTATTTGCCGATCAAATAGGCAAATTTTGCGGCCATGACTTACCCAGTCCCCTGCTGTCCTCCCGATCTGCTTTGCTGCTAAGATTTGTAACGGACACTCAGCAGACCAGCAGCGGTTTTGTGGCCAGCGTTAAATCAGTGCCGAAAGTGTGCGGCCAGCAAAACTACGACTTGACCAAAGAAAAGGTAATACCTAGACCACAACACAAGCCAACTACTAAAAGCTTTTTTTCCCCCCTCCTCAGACGGTTACCCTTGTATCACCCGATGATGGCTCTGGATATTATCCGCTGAACACCAATTGCATTTGGAAAATTAAGGCTGACAATACAATTCATCTGCATTTCGAGAAACTTGATGTCGATGGACCGGATGGCAGTGGCTTATGTTCGCAGGACTATATAAAAGTGATAAACAGTGATGTAAGTCTATGAAATGGAAACATATCTTTATTATTGTCCAGCTTTCCCATTAGGAACAAGTTACTCATAAGATTTTATGTTTTTAGGATGCGGAGGCTGTTGAAAAAGGTTATGGCAGCAAGTTGTTGTATAACGGACGGTCAGCCTCGTTTCTGGGAGGCTATAGCTATGCGGCAGAACACATCTATTGTGGCAACAAAACACCCGGTGATTACTTTTCGTCCTCCAAAGCCCTATTCATTAAATTCAGGTCGGACAACAGTGTGGCCAGGACAGGTTTTAAGCTAAAGGCCTCTGTAGTCGAGGGTAAGTTTAGGCCAAAATATTTAAAGTTTAAATATAGATAAAATTATGCGTGCATTGCAGGCTGCTTCCGCAATTTCACTGGCATCCAGGGACGCATTAAAATCGAAGAGTCAACCGATCATTGTGATATTTATATCGAAGCCCCCGTTAACTACACCTTGAGCTTGTACTACAATGACTTAATGTTTTCGGAGTACGACTGCACTAGGGAAAGCATTGAGGTTTTCGATGCTCACACCAACAAAACGTTGCAAACATTATGTGAATTCGTCGATACGGGCAAATCGTTGTTTACCAACAGCAATGAGTTGCGCCTGCGCATCAAATTAAACGGTTACTACACACAAATCGATCTCACCTATTTGGCCAGCAATAATGGGCCTGGCTGTGGTGGTGATTTCTACAATACTCAGGGCATTTTTACGAATCCCTTTTATCCGGAACATGTGCGCAGCAATTCTGATTGCATTTGGAATATACGAGTACCCTTCAATTTGAAAGTACTGCTCAAGTTCCCCGTTTTCAATTTGGGTGCCGTGAGTACCTGCCGTACCGACTATTTGCAGATAATAGAACATGAAAATGTCAATAACACCGACGTGCAAAAGGTCATGCGTCAATTTTGTGGCGAGGTCAGTAATTCTTTGAGATTATAGATAAAGAGAAAAGTTAAACAGTTTCAGAATTTTTTTGCTTTATTCATTTATTTTACAGGATGAACCCAAATATTATGAGAGTTCTAATAGTTTTGTAACTGTACGCTTCCACAAATCGGTGAATTATGATGGTACTGGCTGGGTCATCACATTTAGAGGAGTTCATGCCGGCGATACAAATAATTATTATTAAATTTCAAAATAAAATTTATGTTAGGAACAAAAATTGCGCCCTTTCAAATAATATTTCTTTCAAATTTCAAGTAAAATTTAAATGAAAGGGTTTCCTAACACTTAAATTCTTCATGTCTAACTTCAACAAGTTCAATATATTATATATATTTCATCTCACTCCTAACTAATAAAATTACTAGGGCCAATAGGGCTTGAGAGATATTTCTTTGCAATTCACTGTAAAGAAAGAGTTTTATCCATTTCTATATAAAAGAATATGGCGCCAAAGATGTGTCAGTCGCTGTAATCTTTCATATATTAAAATCACCCTCTTTTTAAAAGATGCCCCAAATAGAAAGTGTTCTTAATAGTTTCATATTTATTAATAATATTTCATATTATTAAAAATAGTTTAATAATTATTAATAAATATAATATATATTAATAGTTATAATATAAAAAAATGCATTTTCTGCTATAACAATTTTACTCGTATATGGCCACACCGCTTGTCTGACTGAAGCCACTATAAAGCCACACTAAATTATTTTGCTCCTCTGGCTCTCTTCAGTGATCTGGCAACACTCGCACGAATGTTTTGGTTTCTACATCTCCAATGTGCAGGATGTTTCATTAAAAGATTTTTAACTGGAAATTGAAATGAAACAAAAGTTATTTATGTTTGAAAGGTTCTGCGCTACAATTATGTATGTATGGAAAAATCCCCGCTTAAATGAGTTCCTTTTAATTGCGGTACAAACTTAATTGACTCTTAAAATTAAACCAATCTTAACAATTGACTCTTAAGTTAAATGTCACAAATTCCCAAAAATATTATAGGACACATGTAATTTGCCCACCCAAAATAAAACTATATGGCAACTTGGAAAATCATGTGTTTTTATTTATGTAATTTGTAATGTTAGTTCGTTTAATTGATTGCGCTGCTCAATTAAAAGAATTCTGTTTCAATTGAATCAATGGATCAATTAACCGTTTTTCTGCATGAATTTTTGGAAAATTACTGTATATGGAACAGATATCAACTCTGATGTGGCAGTTTTTTTTTTTTTTTGCTTTGTACTTGCCCATGTTGTTAAACCTTATATGAGCTCGTGGAGACTTGCAGAGGCAGCATGAATAAATTGCCAAGGAATACAAGAAAGGCAGATCCAACACAGCCGTCGCCATCAACTGAAAAGCTTTGGATTTTCATATTGAAATACCCTGTATATGGCACGCAGGGAGCATAAGAATCCAAGTAGTAAAATATCAACCTCTTGTTTATGTTTTGTTTGATCCACTTTTGCCGTCGCTCACAATTCAACCCCAGTTGAATTTCACACACTGCAGTATATATATATATATATATATGTATGTATGCATGTGTGTATGTATGTATGTGTGTATGTGTATGTACACACTCAAATACATTTCATTTTCTTTTGTTTTGCAACCGATGGCGTTTTTGTTTTTAATATTTACAACTCTTTGACAATCGTAAAATATAAATAATAAATTCAAGATTTTTTTCTCTTTTTTTCGTTCGACTTTTTGTGGTCGTTACCAGAGGTGTTGACTGTTTTATAAAAATAATTTGCGGCCTGCCGTGACAAATATTAATAACAGCACCAAAGCCAACACAATGTTGCAATTTTATGTAACAAAATGTGCAAGCGGTAATAAATTTTGCCGCAGAAAAACTTCAGCTAAATTTGAACAGTTGATAATATAAGAGAAGGTTAAATATTTGAAATGTACATGTTTTAATGGAAGATAATTTATGATTTAATCGGTAACTTATGATTGAATCTTAAGATTTTTCTGGGATTTTGTAAGATTTCTTGTTCACACCATCAGAAATTTAAGTCCAACGAAAAGTGTAGGCAATTAAAACTTTGAGCAGCAACAAGCGAGCAGTTTGGTGTTGGCTGGCTAGCAGACGTGTCAAAGCATGTTCAACCCATATTATATAACTGCTGCGGGAAAAACCATGCATGCACATGAACACTAAAGAGGGCCATAATTTTATTTTGCCCTAAATAGTGCGTGAAATATAATACACGGGCAGGAACACTAAAGAGCAGACAGAAGTTCAAAATCTGAGTGATTGGTACAAAGAGTTTTATAAATTGGAGATGTTGTCAATCAACACTGTCCCTTCAAATAGTGTGGGAAAAATAATACACACTCGTGAACACTAAACAAGAGGCGGCTTGCTTGTCTTATTTATCTTTCTTCTTTGAAAACATGTACGTGCCGTGCCGCTCCTTGTAAAGAACTAACGACACTTACGTTTTTGTGTTTAATCACATAAACTCAGGGCTGGAAAGCGATACTTATAACAATTGCACAAATTTTATTTCACAAAAAATTTTATCTCATTTTATATGACAGCATTCGGTGATGCACCATCATAGTTGCCTTTTTGGGTCAAACAAAACACTTCGCACATTGAAAATAAACTGGAACGCATAATACTGCTGGTACTCGTATGTCCCTACATTTATAAATGACTGCTTTTAGGGGAAAATTTGTTAATCAAAATTCATTCATAACTTGACCTTTTAAACTTTAGACGATTGTACTTGTTTTGCAATAATAAAATTCATCACAGTAAAATGTGATTTATTTCTTTTTTTTCGAATAATTTCTGTGAATATGATTTCATAACTATTAAATCTGCTTTCATGAGATTCGTATTTTATCTATAATTTTTATTATCTCTTACTTTTAACCCTTATAATATTATTATTCATTTATCTAGTTAACCTTGATGCTGATTCAAGGTTTCCAAGTCAAACCTAAAAGCATTAAAATTCATTTCTTTCTTTTTTTGTATAAAAAAAAAATGTGATAAATTGTAAAGCTGAAGGGTCGGCCCATCTCTTCAGCGTCTTCCAATTACAAAAGCAATTGTTATCAAGTTATTTAAAATTATTTATCATATTTCATTTCTTAATTTTTTTACATCATAATTCTGTGGTTTGTCAAACAGTTCGAAAGTTCAAGGCTTTGACCTTTTGTCGTGTCCGAGGTTAAACTTTTGCCAGCAGCATAACAAACATTTGATGATTATATATGAACATTTTGTAATCTTTTTGCATTTTTTTTTAACTAAATATGTATGTAATTGTATTGTTTGGGTAGTAAATTTTATATACTCGAGTTAAAAGCAAAATCTATGGCATATGTTGGTGGTAATATTAAAATGCATAAAGTATTGCCTAACTTTAGGGTGTTAAGTCCAGCCAGCGTAGCCAGAGGTTACTGAACTTTCGTTATATGAGAACTTAAGCCCTTAATAAAGGAAAAGGTGTTATTGACTTTTTTCTATGAATAAATAACGCAAATTAAGTACAAAAGACATCAATAATGTTAATTTTTGTCACCATGTTTTCGAAATGTTTAGAAAAAGGACACGTATTTGCAAGACTTAGAGTTAGAAAACAATATTGTTTTTATTTGTTTTTTTTTTTTGGTTTAAGTTCATCAAACTACATCGCTTCTAATATTTCTGATGTTTTCAGAAATAGCGGCTATAAAGAACTATTTATATTAATTTCAGAGGTAGTCAAAAACTCTAGCAAACAAATTTCTTCGAAAAAGAAAATCGAGTGCCATTTGATTATTACTCCAATAATATTAATTAATTTAACCAAAACTATTCTACAACATATAAAATATTTCCTTTGCAGCCATTTTACTTCAATAAACATTGTGATGGATATATCCGTCACTATACAGGAAAGAATTAAATAAGTTTATTTATAATAAATTTATTTATAAATTTTAATAAAACCAATAAAATGTTCAAAACGAGCCATTTTGTTTAACAGGATTTCCAAAAGCGGTTCCTGCTAATTACAAATTTCATTGTACCGCACACAGATTTTAAACACTTTAAAGTTAATTTATTTATATGTATTCCCGTGTGCTGGCTTGTGTCTGTTGCAAAGAGAATATATTTTTTTAATCTCATTAAATATCATATAAATACATGTAAAAGTTAAGTAATTAAAAGTGCCATAAAAATTTAATACTTACACGCACAGCGGCGGGGCTAAAAATAGCATTTTCTATTGCCTCCATCCATTCTGAAGTCTTGGCACTTTGGTTTCTGGAAACTCCTGTGTGAGCCCTTGACAATTTCACCAAGTGGAATCGGTGTACTATTAGATTAGACACGTCAAGGCGAGGGCTGATGTAAATCAATTTCACAATTTGTTCATAGAAATCATTTTTATTTGCATGTCAACGCATGCCTACGAATTTCGTACGCTGTCAGCAAAAGCAGGGTTGCATATATAAATACATGACGTCATAGCACTGCAAGGCTCTGAAAAAAGCCTTTTTTTGCATTTCAATACTATTTTACAATCTCCTCTTTTAAAAATTAATCCCATTTAACTTTAAGCAGATTAAGAACAAAATTAATTAACTTGCCTTTACAAGTGAACCAAAACAACAGCAACAACAACAAATAAAAAAAATCCTGAACAAACCAGAAATTAACATGTTCCTCAAAGGTGTCAGCAACATTCCGGCAAACAGTCTTAAGATAAAGATTAAAGCAAAAACAAAACAACAACAACAATAATTCGTTTGGCATTAAAAAATCTTTCACTTATTTAAACACATTAGCACGAAATTAGCATTTAAAGTGGCCTATTAACGTGCCACACCTTTAAGAAATAATTTCTTTTTTGTTTTTGTTTTTGTTTTCTGTATCATCAAAAATATGGACACGGCAAAACAATTTGATTAACTTTTTCTTCAAACCCAGTGACACTTAAAATTCATACAATTTCACGAACTGAAAATACTTTTCAGAAATCTAAACGAGCAGAAATTTATTTCATTTAATTTTGAATGAAAGGTGGAGTAGTAGGAGGAGAAAGATTATGAATTACTTTGGGACTTGGTAATATGATTGATCAATTAAATTGTTAATCAAAAAAAATATATTACGTTTTGATTTTTATTTGACAACGATGTGTTTTCACACTTCATTCTCGGCAAAAATTAAGCCTTAAAGTATTTCTAAAAAAAATCCGGAAGACAAAAAAAAAGTTGCTTAAAGATGTTGTTTTTATGATAAAAATCTATATCGCTGTTTACATTTTCTTAGGAATTCTACTGGAACTCAGGCGGCTGGTTCGACAATTTTCATCCCAATCTCCTCAGATACTCCTCAGCTCTTTTAGCGACATTTACAGTTTTTGCTTGCAGTTTGGTGGACTCTTCGTTAATAGCCCCCTCCCTGGGCCAAGCGCACGGCACGTTGCACCACCTAAACACACTATTTTAATGCAAAAAATACTTCTTATCACTTCAACGAATTTTTGAGCACTTTGTCCAGCCACAATAATTTGGTTCAGCACAATGAAAAAATTACAGCCGATTCAGCAGATTAACCTGCAGCGGCGGGGCGCCATCAACTCTCACAGTTGCGAAAAAGACAATTAAAATCAAAAAAAAAGCCACCAGCGGCCAAACAACTTAATTTAATTGTGGAGTTGCATATAAAGAAAATTAATTAATACACGTGATAGAAAATTGAAATCTTTATTCTGTGATTAATAAATAAATATATATATATATATATTTACTCCAATTAAGTATAATTATTAAAAATGCTAAAAAATCCTCAAAAAAAAAAAATTAAGCTCAAAAACCTGTCAAAAATTATAACGATTTAGTTTATGTCCAAACCAAACATTTTGAAAGAAACTTTAAGCAGATTTTATTTCACAAACTTAAGAGAGCTTTCAAAGCTTCGAAGGAAGCAAAAGGCTTAACAAAACAGTGTGACCAGCTAATGCCAATTGAAGGGAATTTACACGTAGAAGAATCAGTGTATTATTTTAAGATTTGTGATTTTTGGCACAACTACACAGAAAATATTAAAGTTTCTTTTATAGTTTCAACACACATATCGTTCCCGTAATATAGAAAGGCCCTAACTAGTTTTTTTCTCAAATCCATATTTCGAAAGATGGCCTGCCAACACATTATTGGTAAAAAAAATTTACGTGATCCAACTAAAAATATCAAAAATTATAAGCAGTTAAAAATAGCTTTTATTTTTATTAAGTTTTTTTTTCTCTGTCTTGAAAAGTTAGGAAAACGTTACTTAGGGCCTTTCTCTATTAGGGTATCGATATGTTTGTACATAAATGAATTTGTTCAAAAGAATAGAATCAACAATTGTTGTTGTTCTTAAAGAAGCAAAAATTACTTCAAATATTTTCAGCTGCCGAATTTCTGCTGATTGTGATTGTCGTCGCGAATGTCCAGTATATCGTAAACTATTCGCTATTATTTAATAAAGTTATTAAAAATTGATTGTTGGCTTGGGAAATTATATTTTTTATATTTATTTTAGAACTTCTCAATATTAATAAAAAACATTTTTTCTGTTCTGTAACAAATGTGTGTACTGCAGCTGTCTATAAGTTGACATAAGTTGTAGTTGCCACCCTACGCGCCAGAAAGCTTGAAAAGCTTTAAAGACTATATATGTACTTATATCAAAACTTTGAACTTTATTTATTTATATTTATTAGATGAAATTCAGTGTCTAGAGGTTTTTGGCCCCAGATCGCCACTAGTGTTGATGTGTTGAATTCCACAAACTCCACCTTTTTTTCTATCTCCTTCCCAGATAATTGTGCATTATTATTTCAGCGGAATACCATATGAAGGCCGTGAGGCTTCGGCACATTTGTGCGTATCCAGGCTTCGCCATTGTTCCGCCTCCAGCTGACATCTTGTCAGCACAATCTGTTGCAATCAAACGCTTTTTGGCCGAAACAGGTTCGCTTTTAAGTTTTAAAAATGTACAAGTTCTTAATTTCTTTTAAACAATAGGGGCTTATCCGAACTGGAATGTATTTCGCTGCGGGCATTCAGTGATACTGATTAACGAACGTGTTCTCAACACTGTGTGTTTGTTTCTTTTGGAATATTTCGGCTTATAATGGAAATGAAGGTGCAGCCAGTGCCATTCCTGCCGCACCGTTATATATTCGATTATTAAAAACCGTGACCGTGTTTCCTCTATGGAATATCCTTTTCTATTCGATCTGTTGGCTCAAAATAAAACATTTGTTTTTCAACATTTTTGCATAATATATATTTTTTATTTATGTTATTTTTTCATACAAGTTTTTTTTATTTTTATTTCTTTGTTTGTTTTTTGTTTTTTTATTATTTTTTTATATAATACAATATTACAACAGATTATGACGAGTATTATTTAGTTTTATCAATAATGGTATTTAACGTTTATATGCAGGTTGCCTAAAGTCTAGATTTATATTTGTGGGTACGTATGAGCGTGTGTGTGTGTGTGTGTGTGTGTGTGTGTTTATATTTATAAATATGTATGTATGTATGTATGTATGTATATATAGTTTTTATTTTGTTTTTTCTCCTATTAGTTACACGTCAGGCTCATTCATAGCAATTAATTTTGGCCGCCCAGCAACGCCACTGGGCTAGAATCTCTAGCGTGTTTTTTTGTTTCTGTCATTGCGGCAAGTCAAAAACATAAGTTTTGCTCTGGAAATTTTGGGCAGACAAAAACACGCATCAGCTGTTTTTTTTTTTCTTTTTTTTTCCAATTTAAATTGTTCTGAATTCGGCTGAGATGCACGCAAAAAAAAATAACCATATAACAATGTTGATTTTACAGTTTTTAAAACCAGCCCGTTGTAGTTAATTTTAACTTCGTTTTATTTCCATACAAACTTTAAGAATATTGAATTGATGCTGTTGCCAGAGTGAAGAAAATTGTTGGCATTTCAGAGGCCGAAAATAAAAGTAGGCGAATAATTTGCAATCAGGTACATATAGAGTTCAAAATAAGCCATGAGGCTGGGATTATGTATTTGAAAGATGGAAAGTCAAATCTGTTATTGCAATTAAACTCTGATTTATTGCTTTGAGAGACTGGCGAAGTGTCCCTGCTGAGAGCTCGTAAATTAGTTACATAAGAAAAACTTCAAAATCGCAGCAACAGCTTCTTATAATATAAGTGTTAGTTGTGCCCAATAATGGCTATTCGCAAGTACTTAAGCTTGGAAAAAGTGAACCTAAGAAAAGCTCAAGAGCATCAGAAATGTGTGTGTAAGAGAGATAAAAGCGCCTCAGAAACTCTAACTCGTGTTAGATTAATTGTTTTATTAAATAAAATTAAATAATAACAAAATATCACCAGTTTGTTAATATTTTTCATATAAAAGTTCAATATTCGCTGCACACTGTCGAAAAGTCTCAACTATGGCCGCAGAGTTGGAACTAATTAACTGACTACAATCGCTCACAGATATATTTATTTACTCGTAGATAGTCTGGCCATAAAATATTTAGATTTTGAATTTTTTTTTACTTCGAATCAGATCAAATTAAAATGAAATTCTTAACAAGTTATTAGCACTACAACTATCATTCGGCTGCCTTAAACATTTTAATGTTATTACAAAATGATTTTGTTTTAAAATGATATTTTTATATTAAATGTTTTATAAATTCATTTATTTACAATATTTATAAATATTTTAAAACGACGACTCAATAAATTAAAACAGGTTTCTAATTTCTTCAAAAAATGTAAATTCATCAGAGTTGTTTGTGTGTGTGTGTGTGTATAATTGCAGTTGTTGTTTCTTTTGCTAAACTTAATAATTATTTATATATTTTATTGGCTTTATTTATAATTATTGCATAAATTAAGTCTCATATATATATATTATGTATAGAATTTCTTTTTTAATATTTTGTTTTTGCTTTTCTCTCTTATATAATTTGAGTTTCTCTTTTTCCTTTTGTCTTTAATTTAGGTAAATAACGTTTATATGTATGTATATTTATGCAATTTAAAAATTCTCATAAGTTTGCAAGTTTATTAGTTACTTAAATTACATAATTTAAAATATTGCTAAATTTTGTATAAAATTTTTTTCTGTTTTAGGCAAAATAATAACCCTGAATGTTATTTTGCAATTATATAAAAAAAAAACTCAAGACTCAGAAGGCTTAAAACAGGTTTATAAATTGTTTATAATAAATTAATTAAGCAAATACCTTTTTGAAACGAAAGATACAAAACGAAAATTCGGGGTTTTCAAGAGGGTTTAGAAAGATCATTCAAATTGAAAAAGAACTTAAATATTATTTAAACAATTATCAAAAAATCTTTAGAAGTTAAATATTGGTTTTACAATAGACAATTTTTCGAGATGAAGCCGTTTAAGAACTGCGGAAAAAACTTTCTTCAACATTTTTTAAGAAAGTTCCGCGAAGGCCTGGGCCCATCCAAGCTTAATGTTCCTGTTTTACTAATGGTTGTCTGATTTCAGTTAAATGCGAGCTGGCTTAACAACTAACTAAGCAGCTTTCCAGCGGTTTTTTAAAGCCATAGATAGAGCTTTCCGAGGGTGGGCTTAATATTCTTGCCCTGTTAACGGGTCTCAGATTAGAATTAAATCTGCAGAACTAGTTAAGAAGCTTTCCTGCTGGCTTAACAACTAATTAAGAAGCTTCGCCGCATATTTTTTTTTTAGTGATAAAGCCTTCCCCAGCTTCCCTGGCCCTTCCATTACAATCAAATGTGAGCTAATTTAATAACTGATTAAGAAGCTGTACTGGGTCTTGGGTTGCCCAAAAGCATAAGAATTCATCTTGCTGGTAACGTTATAAATTCACCATCAAAATTTGTCATTTGAAGCGCAATAACGACGAAAAGACCAGATAACAAAAATGACATTTGAAAAATGTTAATTAATGGTGTGACCATGTTAAAAAAAACTGTGTGATGTACGAATTGAATTAAGAATTTTAATAGATTTAGATTCCAAGATTTTCTACCAAACCTGGGCATTGCTTTGTTTGGCGTTCGCCGTTATAACAAATAGAATTAAGGCTATTGCCAAAACTACACGCAAACAGGACGTTGACCAGATTGTTGTCACATTGTAAACGTGTGACCATCTAAGGAAAATAATACAGCAACAAAATTAAACGTTAAGAAAGCACAACAAATATTTTACATGCCATAGAATAAATATAAAAATATTATTAAAGTTAAAAATAACTTTGTTTACTAAAACAGTTGAAAACTGAAACCCAACATGGTCACATGGTTGTTTTGTGCCGGCATAAGAAATAAAAATAAATCTTCTATAAACTTTGTCCCTTCTGGCATATTTGGGCCGACGTTACATTTACATGTTTTACGTTTGTCGACTACTATTTGCGGTCAATGTTTCACGTCGGCCCCAGCCTTCTTCCGAACAAAATGTTTGATACAATTTGCTAGAGTTTGAATTTCTTGAAATAAATTATTTCGCCAAAACTAATAAGCATTTTTTTTAGCTATCACTCAGGCTTTAGATTTAATATTATTTTTAACGAAAAATATATTGCATGAAAAACGTATTATAAGAGGGGTATTCACAAAGTGTGCTAAGAAGTTATATTGTCATAATGTTGCTCTATTTTCTTTTAAGCAATATTTTATTTAAATGTATATATAATAATTTGTCGGCCAAAACATTATGACAATATAGATTTTTAGAATTTTTTTTTTGTTTTGTTTTGGTTTATTTATATACAAAATATGTTTTCATATAATAGTTCTTAACACTTAAGTTATTTATTTATAATGTAAGTTTTTACAAAATGTTTCCTTGTTATATACAGAATATGAAACTGTGCTTTGTTTTGCTGATTATTCTTTTACCGATTATATATATCCTTAAATAAAAGGGAAGCAAGCAATAATTGTCTACGGTAAACTGTGGTAAATATTTTCTAATACTCTGGTCACAAGCCACAACCGCTTCTGTTGCTTTATAACTTTTCGAGCAGCTTCCAGTATTCTTTGATTGATTGTTACTATTAGTAATATTGTTACCAGTAATATATTTAGCATTATAATTAGTACAATTTGTAGACGTTCAAAAAAAGTTACAAAATTCTTTCTCGAAAATTTTATTTTGCTTGTGACGCCAGAATATTTGCTTTTTGTTTGTTTTGTTTCTTGTATAGATAATAAAAGTGACCTGTCATTTGGTATATTTACTACAGTATAAAATATCGGGTATATTTTCTTTATCATACGAATATTAAAACTTAAAGTTAAATTTCCTAAGGGCCAAAATTTTATGTTTAAGAATTATAAGCACAGAAAAAACTTTACATGATTGGAAACAAAAAGAAATAATAAAAAAATTCTGATTGAGCGATTTTTGTATCGTTTCTTGTTTGTGTTGAAGGCATGTCCTTTCGTTTGATTTTGTTAACGCTCTTAATTTGGCATTAAAAAAAAACTTCATGGAGAAATTTTTTCCCTCACGCGGTAACACTGGTTGGGAGTCCTTTTAATATCACTCAAACACGATTTTTTTTAAATGATCGAAAAACATATATTTAAAGTGAATAGGTTTCAGAATAAAAAAAATATCAGTTCCTTCTCGATTCTTATAACGTTTTATGTCCTTTTATTTCTAAATATTTGAGAGGACATTTACACCATGATTTAAGGACAGGTCTTCTTTTGCTCTTTTTGCCCCCAAAACAAATTGTGACACCAATAAAAACGGAAACATAATTATTTAACAAATAAGTGATAATAAAATGGTCGCCTAATAATCATTAATAATAATAAAATAAACATTAATTTGTTTGTTTCAAATATAATCTATCCACAATTTATATGCCTTTCACAGCTGGATTATATTTATTGATTTTTCATCAGATTAAATAAAAAAAATTTTCTGTCATATATTTTTTTTTTTTTTTTTGAAATTTTAACTACAAAATTTTTGTTTAATAAAATTTTTGGTTTTTTCTTTAAATCAAAATTTGATTCTAGCGGCCTTTGAAGGGCTTGATATAAATTTCTACACTTTTTTTCTGCTTTATTTAATTCTTCTTCTTGTTTTTTGAGTTGTCTTAATTTAGGGGGTATTTTTAATTTAATTTTTGCTGTTAAGGATGATATTTCATATAACATTTCTCGTTTTATTAATTAAAGCTTTATATATATTAATTTTTTACTACCTGCGTTTTAGTAATTTTCATATAAATATAATTCTTATTTCTTAAATGTTAATGTTTATATACAAGAGATAATTGCTGAGAAAAATCTTCAAAGTTTAAAGAAAAAAAAATTCAAAACATCGTGCCACAATTTAAATTGTACTCAAGTTTGTTTTATCCACTTTAGACAAACTTTTATTTTGTGGGCTCAAATGGCCATAAAGTATTTTATACATTTTAATTGGTTGGTAATTTAAGTTTTGTATGAACTTCTCAGCTTTAAGTGAAAAACGTGAGAAGTTATTTGTCAGATTTATAATGTACACAGAAAAATGTATGGATTCGATTAGGATCATGTCAAAATCACATGATTTCAAATCGCATGTGATTTCAAAATCACATGATTAATAATGTATCAAAAGTCACATGTTTTCTGTGAGTAAAAGTTTTCCATAAAAAAATAATTTTTTTTTAATATTTTGATAACGTAAAAAAAAACTCTAAAATCTAAATTAAAATGCCTAAAAGTTCCTTGTAAATTTTTTGTTTGTTTGTTAATTGTTAAAAAAAATATACCATAAAATAAAGGCAAAAAAAAACACTAGTATTTGTGAAAACTTAGTAGTTTGGCCGCTTTAAAGTCACATGACTTCAAAGAACTTTTTGCACAGAACTTGTGTTTCATTTTCCGACTGAATACTATTTAAGGAAATATGATTACCACAACCTGTCTAACAAAAAAAAATTGTTGCACAATGGAAAATAATATTATTGATTACTAAGAAAAAAAATCAATATCTTTGATCTTTAGCCTTCAATTTTATACAAAAAGAAAACAAAAAAATTTTAAATTTCTCCCTAAATTATTCTATAAATACTCAAAACTAAATTTCTCGGCTTGTCATTAACTTTAAACAGACTGCAACTATATATACAATTTTAACAATTTCGCTTAAGGATTTAAATTAAAAAGTTAAATAATTGTTTGCTTTAGTCCTTAACAAGGATAACAGGTTTGTTATAAATCATTTTGCTTGTTTCTTCTTTTGCAAAGATTGCTTTATAAAATATTTTAAATTAAGTTCTTCTCTGTTTTCGCCGTACGATAACAATAATCTTACGCTTTTGAAACATTTGCCTGGTTTTTGGTTTCATGCATTTGGGAGTAAAAATATGTATTTCGAGTAAATTATAGGTGTCTGGTTTTTTTTCTTTACGATAACGTTTTTAATTATTTGTCATTTGGTAACGTGTTAAATCTAATAAATGTTCGTAGAGAAAGTCTTCATGCGGTGTTAGACCAATCATTATCCAGCCGCAAATGGCACCAATGCTGCGCGTTACCGATAAACTGCTCCAGACAGAAAGAATACTGTTGTTGAGCTGTGAAGTGCCAAAAAAAAAAAATGTACATAAATTAACATTTTATTAATGATCAATCATTTAATAAATAAAAAGGATACACTAAAAAATGTATTGCCTACTTATAGGCTTTAACATACAGCATTTTATATTGCCTATATTTATTTTATTTTCTTACCGCTTCTTCCTGTGTCAGTGTTAAATTTTTATTATTATTATAAGACAATCTGTCGTCTATGTTATCGGCACAGATTGTTAAGATTATTGTCGCTATATAAATCATTGCTATGATTAACCAACGAAATGAGATGAGTTCCGAGGCATTTGATAAATTCCAACGACAAATGTCCATGCTGCAAAACAAAATTAACAACAACAATAATACGTTACTATTGCAAAACATTTTCACAGATTGATGAAATATTAGATTTGTTAAAAAATTATATTGTAATAATATTTAAATGAAAGTAAAAAATTCTTTTGCAAAGAGTTTTTTCAGTCGGTCTAAGAATTTTAGATGGAATTTCGAAAGCCCTACACAATAGCAAATTGTCAAAAAAGACCCCTTCCACTGTAAGGGTATTATATTACGAAATAAAATTCTTATTTATAGAATATATTAAGCCGTTGTTGATGATGATGGATCCAATCACAGCTGAAGGCATTTTGTTGGTTCGCCTATAGCTGTGCTGCTCCACAACAAATCCCCCGCTCTGCTCTTTCGATACCAATAAAAGATTATTTTGTTCGCCAACTTGATATTCAAGCAATTTTAATTAATTAAATCAATGAATGGCCGAAAATGTTGCAACAGCCCACATAAATTTGTTTATTTGACCTTTTCATCTTTGACATTTCCAGCAGTTTTCGAGCAATGAAATATCCGGGCATTCATAAATGAAATTGCAAATGTCAATTAAAAGATTGAATGTAAATACAACAAGAAGTATAAGTACAAGCAGCAGAGAGATGATAACATCAGTCTCCATAATAATATTCGTTGTATGGCCAGGCTTGTATAACACTTTAAGGTGCTGTTATACTGGTGTATGGCAGACGCGTGGGCACCAACAGCAGCAAAGTTTCAATGGAAATGTAGGTGCAGGCATTAAATTTTAAATATTTATTTATTTCCAGAACATAAAAACACTAATTTCCCATTTTTGATTTGCTTGTTTCACAATGAGTGCTTGCCAACACCTTCGCTTCGTGCTTATTAAAATTGCACACCAAGTCTGCAAATATACTTCCAACCTTCTGGGTCGTCATTGTCGCACTTATGGTTTTTCTTCTGCTTCTTTTTTTTTGTCAATTGTAAATATGTAAAACAAAAATTCCTACAACATTATGGCTTATGATTTTTTGATACTTTGTAATAGAATGTCAATGTCAATTTGTGAGGGTGACACAAGCACTTTCACCGCAAGGCAGCATATGTTTAAGAGATGTTAAAAGTTTATTTCAAATATGATTTTATGTCACTTTGTCTTTACTTCATTTTCCTTAACTTATTCGATATGAATTTATTTAATTTTATTTTATTTTTTATTATTAAATTTTTTTAGCTTTAAATTTCTTAAAGTTATTTCTTATTTAGTTTTGTTTTATCTAGTTTCATTTTATTTAATTTGATCTCATATAATTTTATTTATTTTTTCATTTTATTTTATATTATTTCATTTTATTTTATATAATTTTATTTTGCATAATTTAATTTATTAAAATTTATTGTATTTTATTTTATTATATTGTATTTTTCTATATTACATAATATTTTATTTTACTTTATTTTTATTTATTTTAATTTATTTTAATATATATTATTTTTTGAATTGAGATTCACAAAAACTTTTGTAGAAGGCGGACGTGTTTTAATCAATAAAATAAAAAAGAATTTAAAAAGTTAAAATAATAAAATATTTTCGTGTATATCAATATAAATACATGCATATGTACACAAAAAGTGCATTTTTAAGTACATCAACATTCTAACTTTCGCCGCGAACACACAAATTACGGGACGTACGAGGCTAGCTGCACGCGCCACAGCCACAGTTTTCAATACATTTAATTTTATTAAATACAAAGAGTACAAAAAGTTTAAAATAATTGTCTTGTTAAAGAACAATACTTAAAATATTTTTAAACACTAACAAAATATGCTGCCTTCGTCATGGATGATGGTAGTGAATCAATTGAAGATAATGATATTAGCTGGCAGGTAGTTACTTTGCCAATAACAAAAAAACGACGACAAAGTGTATCACCAAAAATATTCGAGAACAAAAGACAAAATATCGACAGCAACAACTTAACTTCAATAAGAAATGTTAACAACAACAATGCAGGTAAATCAATAAAGGCGCATGCACATTTAAATGCAAGCAACATTCCAATATTAAACAACAACGATGCTGGTACATCAAGACAAACAAAGACAATTATTTCAGGCTCCCAAAATAATAATCGTTTTGCTAGTCTTGATCATGACGAAATTGATACTGAGGATGAAGAATGTAATGAAAACAGCAATAACGATGAACCAAAGCCACCACCTATATATATACCATTTGTTGCTGATATTAGCGCAATGATGAAATCTTTTTCTAAAATTATTCCTTCCTCTGAATTTCAATACAAGTCACTTAAAGATGGACAAATAAGATTGCTAATAAAGAATGTAAAATCGTACAGAACTATTGTTACTCATTTAAATGACAGGAAAATTAAGTTCCATACCTACCAATTGAAGCAAGACCGATCGTATAGAGTTGTTATAAAAAACTTACATCATTCTACGTCAACTACTGATATTAAATACGAAATTGAAAAAAATGGTCATAAAGTTCGGAACATTGTCAATGTTCGCAGTAGAATAACGAAAAATCCCCTTCCAATGTTCTTCGTTGATTTAGAACCTGCCCTAAGCAACAAAAACGTATACGATATTAGGCACATAAATAGCGCAATTGTCACCATTGAACCCTTAAGAAAAACTAACGATCTTGTGCAATGTCATAGATGTCAAGAATTCGGTCATACCAAAACTTACTGCCGAAAAGAAGAAAGATGTGTTAAATGTGGCTTAGGGCATCTTACAATTGACTGCAGTAAAGATATTGAAACTCCTCCACGCTGTGTGAACTGTCTACAAAACCATCCAGCAAACTATAAAGGCTGCATAGTATATAAACAAATACTTACAAGAAAATTGCAAAATAATAATCTCTACAGAAGAGATAAAACCAGCCAATATATATTTAATAGTGAAGATTACCCAAATCAACTTAACCAAAATGCAAACGCCAACGCTAGTCGAAATGAAAGATTTTCATATTCTGATACTTTACGGAATCCACAGCAACTAAATCCATTAAACAATTCTTTTGAAAAACTCGAAAAATTAATTGAAAACCAAATAGAACAGACCAATAAGTTGATAAATATGATGTCTCTTTTAATATCAAAACTATGCAAATGAATTTAAGAATTGCAATATGGAATGCCAATGGGCTTTCCAATCATACTCAAGAGGTAGAAATATTTCGAACCTAATCAATCAATTATACATAAATAAAATTCTGTGTACATACATATATGTATGTAAATATTAGTATAGATAAAACTTTAAGATTTTGTATATAATGTATATATTATGAATTCTTGAAATAACTTTAACAATTTTTTTTTGTATATTGTTGTTCTTATTGGAGTTCAACAATGAATGTTATTTTCTTATTACTTATTTTATAAAATTTGCTTATTATCCTTGGATAGATTGTAAATAAAACGAAACAAAAAAAAAAAAAAAAAAATATATTATTTTTTGAATTCAAGTTTTAAATTATAATCTTGATTTTTTTAAATTTTGAAGTTAATTGTGCATTTCCGTTTTAGGTTGAATTTTCCTCATCAATTTACCCATATTAATATTATGTTGTACCCCGTTACGTATAATTGCTGCACATACCCATAATATTGTTCAGTTCTCATTCATTATACGTAACAGCGTCTACAAAACCATAATGTTTTTGTTATACCCGTTCTCCGTGTCGTATGAGTGATAATTATTGCATTTAGCATCTGCCAACAAAATATGTTGTGTCCCCCAAAATTAGCAGTTTTTTTGTACTCGTGTATACCGTTAACTTGTACATGTTGTATTTACAAAAATTTACCTACAATTCTAAAAATAAAATCCTATTAACATATTTATTTTGTAGCGTTGGCTTATTTTAATCTTATAAAATCATTTCTACTTTATTTTATTTTATTTTATTTTGTTATACCGTGTAGATTTTTCTATGCTAATAAACAACAATAACAACAAAAACGAAAAAGAAGGATTCTAACTATATCTGCTGCGTAGATCATCAAAATTTCGGTATGATGCAACCACCATCAGACTCACCATCTTCATACTTGGAATGTTTTTCTTTTTGTTCATTCAACGCCCAGTTGTAAAATAAAATAAGAGATAAAAACAACAACCGTTTTTATTTTAAAATATAAACGCTTTAATTCTGGTAACATTTGACATTTAAAGAAAGTGCTTTGTTTTGTGCAATATATGTATGTATGTATGTATGTACATAAATTTAATGGTGTTACCGCACCATCATGTCATGCCCCTCTCTGTCATAAACAATATTTTACATAATATTTTATTCATTCTCTTTGAATTATTATATTCTTTTTTTTTTTTTTGTGTCGATAAAATATATGTATATTGTGGAAGTGTGACATTTTCAGTGGAATGTTAAATAAACAAAACCCATAAAACTCGTAATATATGATGCTCAACATTAATCTATTTATTGTTAAAATCACCGTGAAAATTTTGCAACAAATATATGGTTACAAAAAAGCGTTAAAATTGAGGTAAATGAGCAAAACTGTAGGTTAAGGTTAGAATGTATTGTGAGGGAGGTATTTTTGGAATAAAGTACAATAGATTCATTTTGAACAACAACACGGCTTTTAAGCAGACCTTCAAAACGATACTGTCTTCAGAATTCTTAATGATAATCCTGCCGAATCTAACAAATACACTTCTACGACACTTTCTTACGCTGCCAAATCGTGTAATTTGGCGTTTATTTCACATTTAAAAACATTTAACCATGAACACAATATTCATATATGTAACGAAAACTCTATAAGACACTATTTTAATTCGTCTTAGAGAAAATCAGGACATGAAACTAATTCATATGAATAAGATTGTTAACATTTTTAGTTATTAGTTTTTATTAACGCAACTTCTATATGATACTATTTTAGAATTTCTTAATGATAATCATACCTACGACACTTCCTCGCAATATTAAATAGTTTAGTTTGGAAAATATAACAAACTGGCTGTTTTTATACGAAATGGAGACATTTTTTTTTAATAAATTCGAAATAATTTTATGCTTTTGCCCAAGAAAATTTCTTGAAAAAAACACACAACATTTTTCAGTGTTCATATTTTTTAACACAAAAATTCTATACGATACTATTCTGAAATTTCTGAATAACACTTATATCTCATCTTAGAATTGTACTACCGCGATACTTTCTAGCTGCACTAAATAGTTTGTTGTGGAAGGCAACAACAAAGTTACTGTTTTTGTTTTTGTTTTGCCAAAACAAGACACTTTTCTTGAACAACCAGGCGATAATTTTTAGATGATGACGTTTGTCAAGAGAAAATATTCCTTATAGAAACTTGGCTCTGAATACAACATTTATTTTGTCAAATATTCATATTTTATAACAAACAAAAATTTTGTAGAAACCACTTAACAAAAATTTCTGAAATTCTTTTTCAATATAAACAATTTTCATTTTCTATTTTTGGGCAATTAACCCAATTAATTTGTTGTTTGCCTTCAGTCTTAAATAACACAATAATTAGCCTTGTTTTCAAACAATGATAACAAATCAATACAATAGGTGCATAAACAACGTTTGAGGTCAATGTGTTCTTAAGACTACAAACCTTTGAATTGAAAAAATTAATGGAAGAAAAATTAAAAATTTGTTCTTTCCTTTTTCCTCCTTAGGAAAGATAAATACATTTAGGCACGCTAAGGTCATACAAAATAACTTAAATAAATTGTAACATAATGAAAATTACAAAACGAAAGGGGGAGAAAAAAGCGTAACAAGAACAAAAGCCTTAGAGAGAAAAATAACAAAAGGTTTTGTACGCCCAAGGCAGGTGAAATAGTTTCGTTTCGGTTTCCCCTTAAGTACCAAGAAAAAAATCTCAAAGTCACTACGTACAACAACAGCAGCAACAACAAGAAATATTGTAGAAAATACACTTACCGATCTAATACAGACACCATACAAATAATGGCCAAACAATAGAAAGTATTTATGTAGTAGTTGGCAAACGAAGCATATTCCGCTATGACCCCGGACGTTGCCACTGACGCTACAGCGGCACTATCATCATCGATTTGGGTTGTTATTGTGGCAATTGTGGATGATGCAGTTGTTGAAGTTGTCTCGCCCGCAAGACTACTTAATGCTTTGGACCATTCCAGGGGATGAGTACTTAAAACAAATAGTAAATGAGCCAATGCTAGACCAGCTAGTAAACCATGGCATATATTGGAAACTAATAACCAAATTCGTTGAGTTAAACAGGCCAGCTGAATGTTGGTGGTGATTTCTTGTCTAAAAATAAAAAAAAACAGTTAAACAAAATATGTTAAATTACAAAAGAGTCTAAAAAATTAAACGTTCCGTTCAGAGAAACCACAATTAACTTTAAAACTTTAAATTAACTGAAAAAACAGAATCCTTTAAACTATATATGAAATAAATACAGAATTTGAAAAGTATAGCCATACGAGTTATTAAAAAATTTAGCATACTTTAAGGCGCTAAAAAATACAACGAGTTGTATTTAAAAAAATATCATAATCTCTAACACAAAATATCTAATTCAACTAAATAAAATACCAGTTAAGTCCTTAAACAACTCGTACTGCACAGAAAAGGCAAATCAAAAGCACATTCTTTGGCGGATTTATCAATATGCTTGAAACCCAACAACAATTTTAAAAAGATTTTTTCAAACGTATGAAACTCAAGCCGTTTGGCTGGAAAACATAATAATATAAATACTTTTCTTATACAGACTCCACACACCCCACACACCCCACAACCCACCCACCCCACTACTTTTTCTTGAGAAAAATGTTGTTGTATTCAAAATAATCAAGAGCAAAAAAAAATGTTTTCATATGAAACCAATACAAATGTAATTTCAATTGAAAATTTAGCCACCACAATATGGCGATTGGTTCTAACAGACAGAGCCAGTGGTGTTTACCCAAAACGAGCCCACTGGGCGCTTTATATTTCAACTGCATAAGAAACACGATTGGTAAATAAATATAGCATGATTTTGGGCAAAACTTTACTTTCAGTTTAAAGTATTTTTACGAATATAAATTTCGAAGGACTTCAAGTCCACTAAATAAATGCAAAAATTCGCTACTTGCTACACACAAATTATTTGCAATTACACCAGCAATGCATTTACAATATAATTGAAAAGCGTTGTATAGTTTTAGGCAACATTTTCAATACTGACTAAGTTATTACCTTAAACCGCAGCCAAAGATTTGAGCAGAGTTCTTGGTCAACAGATGAAAATTAAATTAATTGAAACTGAATACATTGCAAGCGCTTGAATATAGTTACTAAAAAAAGAAATTTTATATTTTTTTGAAGGACCTAGTCCGCTGCCTTGTCATATTAATCCCTTAAAGATAAAGCGGGGCACAATAAAACATAAGTCGCAGTCGTGATCTACCAGATCTTCATTCATGCACCACTAATTTGGCCCCATCGAGAAAAGCCAGCCAATTTTGTGCATTTATTTTATCATATCACATCTCATACCCTATTCACACGATGGTCTCATTCAATTTTGAGCCTTGACAAAATCTCATCAGTGTTTGTATCGCACAACAGCAACAAGTTTGATAAGAAAAGTTAAAATAAGAAACTTTGTTCTTAAGACATTGCCAAGAAACTTGAAACTTATTAGAAAAATTATTAGAAAGTTCCTTTGCTCGTTTTTAATTTAGTTCTTTGCAATAATTTTCTTTTTGCTCGTGATTACAATCTTGGCCATTTCAAAAACATAAATGTAATTTACCTCTTCTTTTCTTCTGCTAAAAACACTTTTCTAGAAATTATAAACTACAACAACCATTATTATAACAATAGTTTGCTATGGAATCATTTAGGATTTCTATGAAATAAATATTAAAGGATGTTTAGGACAAAAATAATTCTTTTGCCAGCCAAAGAAAAATTTTCATAAGTTCAAATAAAGGAACTGATATAAAAACTTGTACAATTACGAAACAATAATGGGGCAAAGCAACAAAATTAACAACAAATTGAAGTATCGTTTTGCGCCAACCCACGCTCTCGTAGTTAATGGAAAATGTTTAAATTAGAAATAAAATAGGAAAAGAAGTGGAGCAAGAAGAAGGAGAATGTTAACCAACGTTGTTGTTTAATGTCATGACATTTTAAAACAAGAAATATCAAGTGCCGGGCAGCGGGGATGTCACAGTCAGTTCGCTGCAACATTGACATTTTTAATCAAAAGCTTTTTTGATTACTTTAAAAACTTTCAAGGTGGGAAACTATGAAGTGGGGTGTCGAATATGGCGTTTCCGAACTATACCATCTAACAGTGTGCTTATTGTCCATCAAATCACCGTGCCGGAATGATTCGCATACTGTTCCCATTTTATGGCCATCATAATCCTTCCAACGAGAAAAGAGGAACTATTTAATTTGAGCCCGATTTGTCGTCTATAGCCGTTTGACAATAAAACGCAAGATCTGACAATAGCATCTGTTCAAATTAGTCCGATTTACGAGCAAAGCCACCGTGGCCATTTCCACGTTATATCGCTAGACCTTTCAAACGAATTAAAGTTCCTGATTATATCTCACACACACTTTGTTCTATTTAAACTTAATTTTAAAGTGGCAATTTTCAGTCGTAGGTAACAAAATCTATATTTATTTGTCCTCGAAATATCAAACAAATCAATTGCATTCATTCTTTTAACTTGCTATAATAAAAATATAATTCCGCATATCTCACCTATAATATTCGTTATCCAGTAGACAGCGCGTATCACCATAACTACCACTCGTGCGCATACCAAAGCCGGCACCACCAACACCATCATGCAGCACGCCACTACCACCGACCCCAACACTGCTGCCAGCAGCACAACCATTATTTGCATCACCCTCATTCGCTGCATGGCCACCAATGCGCCCACTCATGCCACCCGAACGCATAAACGAGTGTTTGCCATAATAACTATAGTGCTCGACTGGTCGATAGCCGGATGACGTCTGCATGAACAGTTTATCAATGTGCGCTGGCGTGTCGTCTGTGGGCGAGACGACCGGTGTAAATGGATTGTAAATTTCCTCTCCTTCAGCGGGTACAATGTCATCTGAAAGCTCTTTTAATATCGATGTTAAGCCGCTGGCTGTATAAAATTTACCTGAAAAAAATTTATAAAACAGTTTAAAATTCTAAATTTGTTGGTACTTTTTTAAAAAAAACAACTATTTTTTTTTAAACCAACTGATGTGTTATATTCACAGACAGAGTAGAATAGAAGGGGGGATTCCGCAACCAACTAACTTATGCTGATTCATACAAAAAGTATGCCTTTTCACACTAAACATACATTATTTTTTTCTTTAAAGGGTGTCAGAGTTGTTCACGGCTCTTTTACATATGTGCATGTACAATTATATTTTAAAGCCATTAGTTATTTTTCTAACTTTTATTCTCCATAACCTATAAATTGTATAACTTTTATTCTCCATAACCTATAAATTTTCGAATATCAGCCTACGTAAATAGACAAGATGCGACCAATAGCACTACCATATGCTTGTCAGTTGAATGGAGATGCACAAAAACACAACATGTCAATTTATAGGGTTCGTTTCAAAGCAAGTCGTGCACTTTTCATGACGGCCCATACAAATCTAAAGAAATTTTACAATCAAGAGCAACAGCAAACAATCAAACAATCAACTGTCAAAACTTTATGATTTTCTTAAATCATTGCCAACAACACGTACGTATAGCCGAAAAACTCACACTGTACGCACACAACTGTGTGATTGATGTGTTTGTTGGAACGTCTCCAGGCCGCTTAACACATGACAAAAGACACTGATTAAATTATGATGAATGGCTGATCAACACTACGTGGTCTATTATGTGTAAAACTCGAAAATAAATCAGCTTCCATGTCTTTTTCCATTAATACATCCCACTTATTTTGTCATTTCAGTCAGGAAAACCAACACAATTGTAACTGAATTGCTTATATGTACCATCTTTAGCGGATAAAAATAGCAACTTTATGTTACAAAATTTCTACATATTGTATTAAAAATAAATTAATAGAAAGAAACACTTTCACATGCTCGTAAACTTGTCAAATTCGTGCCAGCCTTATCTTATGGATATTGTCATGTTTGTTTGTGTCATAAAATCCAGCAAAGCTAAACGACGCGAAAAGCTTTTTTTGCGACTGGCACAACTTCCATTCTACTGCTGGTGTTGGCCCTGTCATTTTGGCACAACATATTTGATGGCGTCTGTTGCCAAAAATAGAACCTCACATTCGGGCTTTAAATCATTTATTGTTGTTAAGTCTGGGTGTTGGAATTTACGTATGTAAATATGTACGAATGTATTTGTATGTCTGTCCAAGAAAGCGATGAAAAGGCAGTAAACAAATTTACATGATTTTCTTGGAAAATCCGCATTTTGTGCGGGTCTTCTGTACTTTAGTGCCTACTCTGTCTCATCACATGTTTTCCCCTATTCATACTCGCACACTGATGATCATTAACATAAAATTGTGGCTCAATCGTTTTCTGGCGGCATATGGCGAATGTGAGTTTGTGCTTCTTAATTATATCTCAGAATGTTTATGAATAGGAAATTACTTTAATTTGAATTGGTGCATGCGCTAATTTTAGTATCAGTAATTTGAGCACAAAACGGAGGTTATAAATTCTTACTGCCGCATTCTATAACATTTGCTTAAATTATTAATGTCACGTCACAGACTGGCGAGATGGCCTGATGATATGGAGCAAATATGTGGCAGCATTTCATTGCCAGAAACATGTTTCGGTGACAACTTCACGGTTTGTATTAAATAATAAATTTGTCTACAAGTTTGAATTAATTGCAAAATTTAAAAAAAAAAAAATATGTAGAAAATAGAATTTTAAATGGCCGTAAGCAGGAGAGAACAAAGATGTTTCTGAAATGAAAATTCAATGTGAGGTTCAGTGGAATGAATACATTTTTCAGGTGTCGAAAGAAGCACTCAGATACCTTGGATGATGCCTACTTCACTCCATCCGATCTCCTTACTATTTCCAATACCTATACAAATATATAGATGCTATGAAAGCTATTTTGGGCTTATTCAGCCGTAAGAGTGAGAGAACGAAACTGGTCACTGTAATGAATACATTTCTCAGGGCTCAGCATTAGAATTTAGGTGTCTGGCTTGATGCCTTTGAAAAGTTGTGAATTTTCCTTTATTTATTTATTATACTGAAAATGTAAAACGAATTTCGTATATGGCCTGATAATATAAAATATGTTTTGAAGTTGCACAGCCGCAAGCAAGAGACTGGGTAGATGCTCTTGGCATCGCCATACCCTATTACAAATATTTTGACTCGTTAAGTAACTTTTGCACTAGGGGATTCATATTCTTTATCCTTTTTACCAGTTAAAAAGATTAAAAAGTTATCTTCGTGGCCTAAATTTTAGCTTGAAACCCCACCACATTGTTTGCTGGGCTGTTTTAATCTTCTTAAAATTGTTTGTGTTGCAATATGTACTTGCAAACATTTATGCATATGTTTGATATTATAGAAATATATAATTTAGTCAGATTGAAAATTACACCATCTTGGAGTGCTTTAGTTTTTATACCGTGTCCCCCCAACCCCCCCCCCCCCTAAATATCTTTCTATTTCAACTGCATGAACAGCAGCCAGAATTCCGTTTTGTTTTTTTTTTTTTTTGTTTTGAAAAATTACACTTGACCTTTAACGTCTCATGTTGAGCATTTGATATTTTAAATTAGGCCAAATATATGTTTTTTTTTGTTTGGTTTTTTGCAAAAACTGTTTTGGATGATGTTTTAAAGGTTAGTTTTTCTTCTTCTTTTTCTTGGAATAAAATACAAGTGTGTCATGAATGATGTTCTTCAACTTAAAGGCTATTGAGTTTTGCGAAAGACAAAAATGTATGTGTAAAATTTTAATCCTTTTACGACTCAAGTGAAGAGAGCTTTGGAACACTTCGTTGCTAAAGTGGGCTTATTAAGAACAGCTGTTGCGAAGCGAGAGCCTACAGACCGCTTAGTTTACGATGGCTGGAGACAAAGTATGGCCTGCCAGCTGGTGAAGTGCTTCGATAGACTTTTAACAGGTCAGCGAATTTAGGATTAAAGCGATATTGTGAATTGAGTGAACTTATCCCAAAAGTAACGGAAGTTCCTTATATTTGAGTGTCCAAATTTTGTCACTTACTTTCTTGTAAGAGGTAAACTCAGTCCAGGACTGTAATTCGCCCCTCATCCAGTCACTAATGAAAAACTGAGTGATTTGCTAGTAGAGGGACAATTATCAGGCGATTACTTTCAATGAATGATTTATAACTTTTAATTTAATTTATGAAAGTTGGGCAAAATATATAGTTTCACTGACAGCAAAAGTAATGGGTGGTACAAATATATATATATATATATTTGGAAAAATCGTTGTGCATATGCGCCAAGTGAATAATATCGCCTTATTATTATTGACTTGACGCATGTGTTGCCGAAAAATTGCACAAAATCGAAAGAAAAGTTTGCCTAAAACACATCCTGGACGATTTTAATATAATGAAAAAACGGAAAGTTTTCCATTGTGAATATTCTCTTCATTATTGGAGATAGTACATTTTTAGGCTTTCAATGATTATTCTTACGAGTCTAAAGTTATTGTTGGCTTTGGGTTTTCTTATACTCACTTATTATATGACCTCTTTTATCTCGCTGCGACTTCGTTTTTCGATGTACTCGCCGCTCCTCCAGACTCTGATCGATTTCCAGTTCACCCGACAGCGAGGCATCATTCATTTCGGAGCATTGTTTCAGATAGCGCATTAACGTTTCGTTGGCCTGTCTAACTTCCATTTCGCCAGCAGCTATTAGTTTACGTTCGCGCCTACGTCGTGACTCCGATTTACTGCGTTTGCGGCGTGGACTCTTCTCCAGGGAGCTGCGTGAGCGTATGGATCTTTGGGCCGGGCTGGCTGTGGGATCGGACAGCGACTGATGTTTGCGCCCGAGGCCAGCACCAC
Organism: Epicampocera succincta; assembly: GCA_932526305.1. Lineage (NCBI taxonomy): Eukaryota > Metazoa > Arthropoda > Insecta > Diptera > Tachinidae > Epicampocera > Epicampocera succincta. Next base: position 5,721,385 of record OW052035.1, on the reverse strand, counting down.
TGCCGGCACTTAAAGCCGAAGGAGTCGGCGAAGATTGTTTCAGTTCGCGATCCATGAAACCTAAAATACCGCGAGCAAATGAAGCATCGGCTGCCGTTTCGTGTACACGTCGTGACGGCGAGTGTGGCGACAGCGTACGTCTATGACGATGCGTTGTTATGGTGGGAGGTAATTGTTGTAAAGTTTCGCGTAAACTCATGGCATCACCGGATGAGTTTCGACTGCTGCTGGGTCCATCTGGTGGTCCCACAGCCGCCAATTCACTAGCATCTGCTTCTGAGGGTTTCGCAAGATCGTTGTTTTCACTGGTTGCCGTGTGACTGTGACTGAGACTGTGACTGTGACTGTGACTGTTGTGATGCATGTGATGACTGTCTGTGTTGGCGCTCTCCTGTGGCGCATGGCCATTAACCAATAGCACCGTTTGTTGCGACTGCGAGTTTTGACTAGAGGTAGCGGCGCCCATAGTTTCCGATGTACTGTCATTGGAGGTTTGACGTTCGTGCTCCTGCAGCAGACGTGTTGCCACAGCCGCTACTAAAGCATCTGATCCCACCGCACTAGCCGACGAGCATGTACCCTCCTCGGCATGCAGCATGTTGTCGGGGTTGGTACGTGCTGGCGACTTACAATCCGAAATACTGCTGGTGTTTGTTGTTTGTCGTTCGCTACGTCTATGACGTGACTCAGTGCGCCTTTGACGATGACGATGTACTTTTGGTGTTGCATCCATAATGTTTTGGGTGTAATTATTTGCGTTTTCCTTTCTCTTTTCTGTCCTTTTGTTGCAACTCAATGCTGTGTCGTTGAATTACACCTGCTGCTGGTCATGCATGTATGAATGTTGTTGTTTTTGTTTTTGTTTTTGTAGTCGTACGTTTGTATGCTCGTATATCCTGCTACGTAGTGCAGTAAAAAAAAGCTTACGGAACAGCTGTTTTAAAGGTTAAACGTTTCTCAGGCAATAGCTAAATATATTTTCTATGCAATTGTTGTTGTAATTTTGTATGCTGTTTCATTTACTTGTTGTAGCCTTTTGCTTTTACAACACGTTAGTTTTTGCAATTGTGCAATTTTGTTGTCCCGGGCCACTTACATTTTCTTTCTTGCTGGCGAACTATTCATTTAATAATGGGAGTGATATGAGCTGGTTATAGTCACATTCTATACGTGTATGTGTATGTGTATGTTTCTGCTGTTTAAAATTTAAAAAACCAACATATTTGATGTTTCTTGAGCTTTTGCGAAAACCTTTTTTATTTTTATTGATTTTTCAAAAGCCCCTCAGCGCTATTAAGCAAATAAAAATTTCGCAAGGAGTTGTTAAAAAATGATCTTAAGGTTGTGAAATGTAACGAAGGCAAGAAAAGGATTAAGGAAACATTATTCGAATTTCTCTTGGGCTATTACAATCTTAAGAATATTTCGAGAACCGTAATGAGCAGGAATAAATAATTTGCCAAATCGTTTGACTGGGTATAAAATTTCTAAGAAAAACTTTAAAAGTTTGAGGGCATTTAAAAAAACCTGTTTCCACTTGGAAACAAATTGAAAATTAATGACTAAATGATTTTTTGTTTTGCCTGTGACACTGTAAAGGAGTTAAATGTTTCAAAAGAAATTTTGCATAATTATTGGGGTTATCCCCCGGGAACTTCTTCAATAATTGTACAATACATAAATATTCCCTTCGCCAATTTACACAACAATAGAAATCTTAAGATTGCGATTGAATCTTGTGAAAAGGAAACCTAATTGAAATTTTCTGTGATCAAAAACTCCTACACACTATTACATTTCGTTGTCACACCATCACAACTAAATTCTAATGAGTGATCAGCGGCGGCTGAAGAGTTTAATGTAAACGGTGGCATTTGGGAATATTCAGCTTTATACAAGACAAAGCACTTTAAATAACACAGAACTACTTTAAATTTGTTGCTGTACTGGCGAGTTTATCTGATATGAATAGGAATAGTTTCCCCTTTTACGAATTTGCCTTCATTTCCTCAATTCAAATTTTATTTTAAAATTGTTGTTTTCATATTAACACAAAACACAAATGCAAATGTGATGGAATATTTTCACATACGAAACTGGGAAAACTGAGTGCAAAAAGGTGGCAATATCAAACAAAAGAAGAAAACTGGAAAATCGATGTTATATCATAAGAAATTATAAGAAATTAGCAAAAGGATTTGAGTTTATCTTAGCATGGAAAAAATATCAAACTCAATACTATAACAATTAAAAACCTTTCATTGCCTTGTGATGGGTATATCCATCACGCAATAGAGTAATTGACTATTTCGTAACCGATAACATTTTTCTTTGTCATATTTTGCTTAAACCAATAATAAATATAAACTAAAAAAAATAATAAACAAAAATTAACATATAAAAAATGTCTTAATAATTTGCACATTTGCTAAAGTTATATTTAAGCATATTATAGCCAAACCGCTAAGCAGTTCTTGGCATAGACACGTTTAGGAAAACAGCCGATACTGTTAAATATTCTTTTGCCGGAATAACGATTGTTCCTTAGCAGTGGACAAGAGATAAATTTAATTGTTATTGTTCATACCAAGAAGTTTTCATTAGGAGCCCTTGACTCAAGCCGATTCTTATATTACATTTGCACTATTCACACGGCTGTAGAACAAGACTTAAGAGTTTCTTTAAGGCATTTTACACGGTAATAATTTGTAAAACTTGTCAAAAGCTCCAAGAAAACAGAACTTTAAAAAAAAAAATTACAAATAATACGGCAAGAAATTGGACATTTTCCATTTTAGAAAATATTTGAAATTATAACATTGATTTCTCATTTGATCAGAGTTGCATTTAGCAGAAACGTTGAGTTGTCTGTTGCACAGTCGATAGCGTGCCGTCGTTGAAGATATTTTTCTATGTCACATACAATAAATACAGGTTCAATATTTAGAATGTGATTACGATACCACACAAAAAGAATTTTGAGCCATTAAATATCTCTTACGTGCAACGAGTACTTTAACTGCCGGCACGTCCGCCGTCTAACTGAAACCACTCAGCCGCCGCTGATCTAAGGCCGCACAAAGCTGCTTATTTTCTTCTTATATTCTTCTTTGGATTTTAGATTTGATGTTGTGCAAACAAACTGTATTAGTACGTTAAATATTTTAAAAGATTTGTTATACAAATCTTGAGAAGGGTATGATGGTGTAAAATAGCCTGTAAGTGATTTTAAAATATTTTCCTTGGCATACTTTTAGGAGGTACATATTTGGCGTTTTACGAGTTTTTAAAAATTTATTTAAAAAATAATAATAATATAAAACTTTTTAACTTTTCATTACAGTCTATACAGGCAATAAATATATTTATCGCTTTAGTGAACACACAAAGAAACTGTATAATAATCCTATATTGTTAAAGCTTTGTGCGGCTATTAAACTTTTATGCCGAGTTTTGTTTATAAATAATTTTGCCAATTTTACTATATAAAAATTTTTCTATATAAAAATTTTTCTATATAAAAATTTTAAAAATTAAGATTTTATATAACAAATAATCATATTTTCAAAACGAATGAATTCCGCCAAAAACTTTACTTAAAGCCTATACATTTGTATGCATTGTTATTTGAATATATTTAGCATACATTCAGGCGTTCAGCCAATTTACTTTAATGCCAGTTTGCTGGCTTAAATTGTACTACAAGCTTTTGAAAGTTTTCCAATACAATGGAGAAAATCCAAATCCAAAAAAATGGAGAAAAGCAAAACAAATTTAAAGAAATTGAATTTCCATTAAAAAAAAATACTATTTTAACAAAACAAAACGCTTGTTCACATTCATTAAATTAAATCTGAATCTGAATGTGAATTGTTCAGCGAAATAGCAGAGCAACAATGAAATTGTGATTTATAATCTAATAATTTCATTTCTATAATATAAAACCTTAAGGATTTTTATTGACTGCTTTTAGGGGAGAAGTGCTTCTTCTTCTTTTGCTTAATTAATATTAATTTATATTTTAAATTTAGTGCAGCTTTAATGCTTTCATTTGCTTAAATATGTTTTTAGCACTCAAACACTTGTTTTGATTTGTTTTTTCTTTAATTCCTTTTTTTTTATCTGATAAAAAAAAATATTTTGTTTATTCAAACATCTTCCTTTCATATTGTATATTTTGACCTAAATTTAAATTTTTACTGGGTTAGCCCCAAAACATACAACAAAAATACACACTCGAGCTGATACAAATACACATTATTGTTTAACAACTTTCATACTTTTTAAGCTTTATTTATAAAAATAGCACAAATTATTTATACTAGATATTTTTGGTTGGATTATTTTTTGTTATAAAACTTGTTTCAGTTTGAGGTTGCTGTCATTTTACTTTTCTATTTAAATATTTATTATTAAATATATTGTTTTCAGCTGTAGATTGTATAAATTTGCTTGATATAATTTATTGCGTTTTTTCAGAGCTCTGCTGGTTGTAATAGACACGTTCACGGCTGCCGAGCAACTGAATTCTTGGCCACTGCTTTCACAGCTCAAAATGGCTGACTTGAGTTGTATCGTGTCCATATATGTGTGCGTGTGTGTGTGTGTGCTTTCGTTATATTTTGTTATTGTTTTGAATTAATGTTAAAAGAAAACGAAAACTTGAAGAGAAAAGTAGAATTATTAAAAAAAATAAAGAAAACAGCTTTTCAGTGACGTCAGTAAAATTGTTAGTCTTTAATTTATTGCTGTTTTCAAAACAACTTTGCACACGACAGGAGCACAACCCGAACACAAAGTTTTGTTTGTTTTTTCTCACTCTCTCTCTCTCTCTCTTACATCTACACAAATTCATAGCAGTTTTATAACTGTATATTTAGAAAGTAAAATTTTGTTGTGCAAGAAAAGAGAAGAGTGTTTTCATTTTGGAAAGAAGAGAGTTGTTTTTAGAAACAGAGAAATTATGTTGCCCACTCATTTAAACGGCAGTAGATAACAAATCTACATAAATATTTTCATTTATATTTCAGATTTAATTTGATTTCTAAAATAAAAATACTTTTCGTACAACAATTTTGCACACGTACAAGCCAAATAAATTGAGGTTTGAAACTCAACATTGGATTTGTTTAAGCAACATATAAATAAAACTGTGATTGCAGTATTTCCAGCATTTGACCAGGATTAACACAGATACGACTACATAGAAACAAAAAATAGTTGCGGCTGGGGAAAAAATTAAAAATAACTTCATCTTCAATTTGAAATCCCTAAAACTATTTGGAAGAAGAAAAAACAGAAACTTAACTGCCCACCACAGTAAATGAGAGTGGGAGGAAATAACTTCAAATTTAAGCTCAATTAAATGAAAAGTCTGACAGTTTGCTAATACCAATTTATAGTTTACCTATAATATTATATATAACTTTAAAAAAAACATTAACATACATACATTCATATACACAATCAGAGTTCTCTGTTTTAAGAAGTATAAGAATGCATTGTCACGTATGGTAGCTTGGCTGGGTACAGGCTTTGCAGGACATTTTAATGCTGAAACTTCTTTTCAAAAACATTTCAAACTAATGCCTTCCTTCGAAACAATGTACACATTTCCTTTATTAAAAGATAGGAAAAACTAACTTTTAATTAAGTTTTAAATACCTGTCCCACAATAGCGAACGTTAATGTTCACCAGAGTTTTGCAGCGCAACTCTGACGATTATTTATTATAAACTTTATTTTGTCAAATTCATCTATCGCGGCCATTAATTAATTCCAATGTATCGATTGTTGCAAGTGTTGCCGAAATTTAATGATGTTCGACATCGTGGGATAGTCCCTCAGTTAACAACTTTAATATATATATGAATTTTCTTTTAGAAAATGTAAATTATCTTCAATGAGATTAAAGTATATTTACTCGAATATCGAGTAGAGGCAACTTGACATTACAAACAGCCAGTTTCTAGATGTCTTTAGAAATTATTTTTATTCACAGCCAAAACAGCTGATCCGAAATGGGTCCTTTAATTTGTCTTGGATTTTCTGCAAATAAAACTTTTTGTAAAGGTATCATAATTGCTGCCTTCGACTTAGAATACCAAGATACCCGAAGCAAACGAAGTGCCTTTTTAAGCCTTGGGCAGCAGAGTATCCTAGTTGGAAGTCCGCCAAAGTAATACCTGCTTGTTGCGAAAGTGATTTATAGCACAGAAGGCTAAATATTGAAATCCTTTTTTTTTTTGTCCTTAAATTGCTCAGTAACCTGTAACTTGCAAGACTTTGCTTATATGTTAGGCCATAGTGAGCCGAGATTTCCTGGTCTCCTATAGATAAGATTATATTGCTTGACACTTGGGCAATTTTCCATCTGGCAATCCTGTGACACTGAAACAAGTCCCTTACAAAGGCTATATAATGCCTTTTATCGTGTACCTTGCAAACATGCAAGAGCGCTAGACTTTTATAGATATCTGCCTCAAGTAAGACAAGAACAGCTTGAAAAGTATTTTAAAAATTTCACCGCTGGGATCCAAATAGTGCACCGTAGGGCCCTGGCAAATTAGTCAAGCATGCAGCTCATGCGGCCGGGGAACCATGTTAAAACAACGTTCGCAGACATTGTCATATCCTCCAACAACAAACCGGCAGTATATGCTGGACAGGTCTACCATGGCTGCTTTGCTAGCAGTAAATATGTACATCGTTGTCATCGTCAGATATCGCATAATGTCACATAAAACCGAGCCAAGAAACATTTAATCAAAAAATATTCTGCTCCTACTCATGGCATAAAAAAAACTCTCTTACATCCTCTCTTACCACACAAAAGCTAAAAAGTCCAACAATTCAACCATCTCGAACTGGAAATGGAAACAAAAGCAAAAGTACTAAAATTAAGAAAAAAAAACGAAAATCTAAAGATTAAAACAGCGCAAGTCCACAATATACTTCCAAGCATGACGTCAATCGAAAGTTAGAGCTTTGACATTTTTTGTTTTTGTATGAATGTGTTTCGAAGCAAAAAGCCAAAACGAAAAACAAGTCAAAGCCACTTTAAACATATATCAAAGGGTTGCAACAACAACAAAAACATGCTGCCACAATATGTACATATAATGTAGTATATATTTGAAATCAAAATAAACACAATCTTTTAGACAGCATACATGTGTGTATGTATGTAGGTGTGTAAGTGTATTCATATACAAAATTTTTACTATACATAATCAAGTGCTGTTGAACACACACACACACACACACACACACACACACACACACAAGAACTTGTGTGCCGTTATCACACACAAACAAACATGTGTTTTGCAGGCAGGCAAGTGTATAGAAAGGTTGTGTTGTGTTGTGTTGTGTTGTGTCGTCTGTACAGGCGAAATAAAATGCCGGCTAAAAAAGTGCCTGTATGTGCATTTGTAGGCACATTTATAGAAACGACGCTGCAAATTCAGCCAAACATACATACATACATATAAGAGGTAATATGAACACACACACACACACAGCTACGTGCATATGTAAATATACATACATACATACCCATTTACAGATAGATTAATATAGTACGTTCTGTACATTGGCATTGACTAATCCGTAACAGAAACAATAACAAAAAAACACCGCTTAAATGCTAAAAATACAGTTATAAACAAACTCATTTACTATATGCACATACATACATACATACATATCGTACATGCATATATACATATGTAAAATAATAACTGTGGTTGCTGCAACAACAACAACTGCACATGACCACAACAATTACACTTCTCTCTAAATAATTGAATAACATTTATCTTTTGTGCGGAAAACAAAACTAAATTAAATTGAAAAAGAACTGTTATAAATGGAAAATCATACATTACAATTATAAAATTTAATTTAATATAAAATAAAATAAAATAAAATAACTGTACTTTATGGTAATATGTAAAGAATTGTAATTATGTTACGTACATATTTACATGCATATAAGTAAATATAAGCAGACTTAAAGCCCACATAATAATTTTTAACTGCATTTATAGTTAGAATTCTGCGATTTAACAGCGCATATTCCACATTTCTTTTTTTTTGAGCTGGTTGTACATACATACATACACACACATGTACGTAACTACATATGTACGTATTTATGTATGTTGTCTATAAACCACACAAACAACCACCCATTCATAAAACGACCTACGAAATATTGAAATGTTGTGACTTTTTAACATTAACATCATCAACAAAAGGAGAAACTTCTTCTTCTTCAAAAGAAAGAGAAACAAAAACGAAGCAAAGGACTCCAAACTGCTGCGTTTTAAATTCAAGCAATTCCAATTTCGTCACATATTTTCTCTTGTGTTTGTTTTTTTTTTTTTTGGTATTGCTGCTGCCCACGTGCTTTAAGGGAATTTTTTTTCCTCTTTTATTTTGGCAAAACTTGTGATGCTTCCTTTTGCCAAAAATAATATATAATCAAATATTATTTATCGCATGTGAAAATATATAGCAGGCCAAGCTGCTCATTTAGCTAATGGCGATGTAAGCTTGCTCGGTAGCGTCTAGTTTTTTATCAAAGCCTTGGAACAAGAAATCTTAAACAAGAAAAATATATGTATGTATGTACTTATGTATGCATGTATGTATATGTAAGAGGAAAAGCATTATATACACATGAACCCTATTGAGCGGCTATTTCGCTTTAATTATATTTATTTATACTTTTTGGGCCTCAAAAATATTATATCATAGGAAAATAATAATGCAAAACAATAGCTAAATAAAAGAAAAGATTACAAGCAGTAGCCGTGTGCTCTTTGGAAGAAATCTATAGCCTACAAAAACAATATCCTTAACCAATTTAAAATGTAATACAAAGCGGTTCTACATTAGTACTTATACACACATATAGTACATGAACACTGAAAGAGGGGAGCTTGGCCTCTGACTGTTTTATAATCGGCAGATTTTCGCATTCCAAAAACTCACTTTTTTTACAAATACACTTACACTTTTAAAAATTTACTAATATTTATTACTTTCATAGAGTGTTTTAAGCGTACAGCCCCTTGTTACGGTTCTTAATTGAAAGACATGATCGAACACGACTGGGTGTTATCACCTAATGTCACGAGCCACACAACTGATAGGTGTGTTCCTCATAGCGCCCTCAAAAGTACGATTATGATGCAAGAAAATATTCGTATTTCATTTTCACCATTTTCCAGCCGGCAGCTCTCTATATACTACATAACTATAGCCTAAAAATTCTTTACCGATATGTCCTGTAAGTGTCTCAACTAATATCATAACAGTCTTGCTAAAACCCTAAATTCTCACGAAAATTGAATTTGAATGAATTCATACATTTTCCACAAAAAGATAAAACTTATAACGGCCATTTGTTTAAGTTTCTCAAAAATAATAAACTCCCATGGCTATTGTTTGTATCACAACTGTTCCTTAATGCCCTGTTTACGTGCTCTACGTGTGCTCCTGTTTTGAAAAAGTTGTTTCTGGCAAATCAATAGCTTCGCCAACAACACATGATACAATAGTGACGTCATTAAATTTGCTGACGTATTTTAACTTCAAATGTAATATAACTAAATATTTATGCTCCAGCGATTGTAAAAAAAGTGTTATGGCGAAAAGGAGATAGAAAGCGCGCGAGAGAGAGAGAGGAAGGCAAACAAAATTACTTTGAGAGTGCGTGTGTGTGGTTGTCAATGTTCATGTAGTTGTATAACTGTAACAAAAAAAAAAAGAAAAGAGCAATCGAATACCGTTACCAAAATATAAAAAGAAAACGAAGAAGATGTTAAAATAACTGTAAATCTACAACAACCTATAAAATGTCAAAGATGGTGCATCTTAAATATCTTAAGTAAATGAAAAACAGCGTTGCCAAGTTTAAAATTTTCAAAATTATATAAATAAAGCATAATTTTGCAATACAATATATTATGGAAAAAGTTTTATTCCATTTGTTTTTCTCTTGTTCCTATAAAAACCAAACAAAATTATTATCCAACTTAAGCAATTGAGTTTGTTTAATTTTTTTAAAACAGTCTAATTTAAAAGCAAAATAAATAAAATAGATTAAAGGAAATGCGAATGTTCTTTCCTTGATCTAAAACAAACTGTCGAAAATTTAAACTGTTTAGTTGTGAAAATTAAAGTTTGTTTAAGTCGAAATTAAAATTATATTTTTATTAAAAAACTCGCCCACAAATAAGTGGATTCAAAGAATATATGTATGTAGGTATTTAGAAAAACAAATATTGAGAAAATTAAAAATATTTTTGGTGCTGTTTAATAATCCTAGATAGACTTTAGCATTTCTTTTAAATTTTCTTAAAGCTTAAGCGGTTTTTGCTAATAATATATTATTGTAACATGCATAAAATCTAAGAAAAAAATATTATAAAATTCTATTTGTATTTTAAAAACAGAGTAAAATAATATGACAACTTTCAGTAAATATTTTGTTTGATTTGATTTACAGTCGCAAATAAAATATATATTATTTTTTGTGCAACGTGAAAAAAAAATAAAAATAAATGAATAGTGGTCGTGTGTTTGTGCGATTCTACAGACGTTAACAAAGTACTCATTGTGCCAACCTAATCCGTATTGGGTTAAAGTCAGTTGAAGATGTCAAAGTGCAACACATGACGGAATCTACATATGTGACCCCCGGGGAATACTTTGCGAAAAAGAAACACTTAAAACGATGTGGAAAGCTGTGAGTTGGCAGCGCTGATCAAAATATTGCAGATAACACATGCACGCGCACACACACACACACACTTGTACACGCCAACACACATTTTCACATATTCGAATAGAACAAAATATGTACATGTGCTGCAAACCCAAAACAAATGAAACAATTTAATATAAAATACCACCGTAGGCTATATTTTTATTGTACTTGACATCTTTACTAAATTGTAAAAATACCCATTTAATAAACATTTTTTTTTAATTTATTCAAACACTTACATACGAATTGTTTAACATTTATGGAACTAAATACGCACATTTAAAAATAAAAACTATTTTATTTATAATTACAATAAATTCAATTCAATGATTCAAACTTTCAAGTTCCAGAAATTCGAAAATACTTATGCATGTACTTGGATTAGTTGCAATTAATGTGTCCTAAACTCAATTAAGCAGAAAAAAATCCAATGTTAAATTAACTTAAAAATATGTTGATTTAAACAAAAAAAAAAATTGTTTTTCAATTTACTTTAACATTGTTTCACATTAAATTTATTACGAACAGTGTTTCTTAACGGGTGAAATAGCAGCTGTTGGAATAGAACGCCGTCCAAATTCAAGGGCTGCAAAGAAAACTCTCATAATTGCTGATCCAGCAACAAACAAAAGTTTTATCTAGCGCCATTTCTCTCTATCCACTCCAAAAAGAAATGTGTAGCCGTTTGTGGAAGCTGTTGTGCATCATTGAAGTTTATTTTATTTTGCTGTAATTTCATGTATTTTTGGTACTTTTTTGTAGCTTCATTTTAAACAACTTCCTCGACATATAAAAAGATATTTGATTATTTGTGTGTAGCTTAAGTAGCCGCCACACAATCATAACTCTCACTGGAGGAAATGGAAGAAGGCGGACGTGTTGAGTGATTGGAAGAAGTTGCCGAACACGACGCACTGTCGTCCGAGGAAGCCCAAGCATTAATCGAATGACGTTTACGACGTTGTCTTTGGCGGGCAAAAGAAACCAAGTTTCCCGTCACAGCTGAGCCAGATGCCAACGAGTTAGAACGGGTATTCCGAGACTCTGAAATAGGACATACAACTTTGACTATTAACTGCCAGACGTAAAATACCTTAAACATCTAACCTGAATGAGGTCTTAGCGGAGCAAGAGAAGCGTTTATATTGCAGTTGTCACAGTTGAATGTGGGTGCTGTAGGTGGTCGCTGACACTCACTGTACTCAGCTGATTTATTCCAGCAGGCAGCTGAGGATAGTGAAGACACATCATCGCTGTCCAGAGACGACAAAGTATTTGGAGTTACACCATTAATTTCCAAAGCCTCACCGTCTAAAATTTGTAAGCTGGATATACTGCGTTGCAGTGTCTGCCGGTAGAAATTTTGATGGCAAACAGGATTTCCTTGTAAATGTAACTCCATCAAATTTCCACATAAAGCCAAAAATGTCAGCGCGTTCAATTCACTTATACGATTATTGCGTATATTCAAATGTTGTAACAGGGGCAGGTCCGTTAAGGGGCTGATGCGCTGTATCATATTATCATCGGCGATGAGAACACGTAAGGCCGGAAAACCACTTGTGCCATCGAAACTATTTAGGCCACAATTGCTGACATTAAGATGGTTCAAATTAATCAAACCGAATCCTAAGTCTCGTAAAGTGCACAACACGGAACCGCTTAAGTCCAAGTGTTGCAGGCGTGGCAAGAACATGGGCAAATGCGATAGGCTTAAAGTATAAGAAATAACACGTAGTCGTACAGTTTCCACATTGTGCAAGTCGTTGCGTGCAGTAACACGTCTCTACCCAAACAAAAAACTTCCAAACATTTTCTCAAATAAATATTGACGTCAAAGAAAATTTACCAGCAATTCATCTAGAGTGGGTTCTGGAACTTGTGGTGGCAAAACCACCGGCAACAAATGCACATAAGCAGGAAAGTGATTTTCTTCTTCAGCTTCTATTATATCTCGATCATAGGAGCCGACAAACCGTAAGTTCCTTTCACGATTTCTATTGTTTTGCTGTAAAACTTCTGCGCTGATGTGCAGGAGGGGTTCTGGTGTTGGCAAACGCACTTGTGCTGCTGCCACAGGTAAAACTGGCAGTGGCACCGGTCCCGCCGCTGGAGCCTCCTGGTTAATAGAAACCTCGGGCGAGGACTCATTCAGCTCTGGTGGAGCCTCCAGAGCAGGCATTATAAATATTTGAATGTCGACAATATTTGGGGTTTTAAAAGTTTCCTTTGTTTTCTTTATCTATCAAACTTCAATACTTGGCTAGTAACCAAGGAAACGGCCCTTAGCAACCGAACAGAAGAAATTTTTGCATCAGAGTTGCATAGAAACATGGTTGCATTTATTGCTTTATAACAACAACAAATGTTATACACACAAAAAAAACATTCCGTTTGATTTTTTTTTTTAAATAAAAAAATTTTATTTTTAATTGATTATTTGTACATATTTACAAAAACCCTGTCTTCCCTTACCAGTACCCCCACAAAAATCAATGGAGCCAGGGTCTGAATGTAAACCACTACAGATAATGGCCTCTGGAGCATTTGACAAGTAGCCTTAATTTGCCTCAAAAAATCATCATTTGCAGATGAAAATTTCTTTGAATTTAATTAATTAATTCTCAGTAACATCCAAGAACATTCAATACATCATTTGTACCAGCCGGGTCATTGGTCTGTATTCACTGAAAACGTCGAGACCCTAATCATCAGTGGGGAGTGCTATAGATCGATGATTGCTAGCACCTTTCAGCTTGAATTGTATGATATAGGGCGGCAACATGTGGTTTCATGGAGTTGATGTGGTTTGGGCAACGAAATCGTGCGATTTCACATTGTTAGTTTCTAGATGCAAAACCACAACATTCAGAACCTTTAATAGGAATCGCATCAGTGTTGAACGAGCACTTTATCAACTCATTAATCGAGGCGATGACAGGCCTTTACGAATAAGTCACAAACCACTGCCACCCTAAAAACCTGATTTATGAACTTGACCGACGGAAAACTGGTCCTATCGGATTGGGCACATTGCCCAATACAGATACATAAAATAAATGTGGACAATATGTCCCACAGAAATTGTCTTATGAAAAATGTCTTAATAAAACAGTTTCTTTGTTTTAAAAACTGGTTGTTGATTTACGGAAAGTTACATTTTACCAAAAATTTTATTTTTTTATGAGGAAAATATTACGGAAAAGCTACCACCACCTCAAAATGCAACAACTTTTCTTTTTTAAAGCTACCAAAAAAAATATAACGTGGAACTGGTTACCTTTGCTGTAATAAATAGATATTTAGCCTACGCAAGTATTTAGGGCGTTTAATGAAAATAACAATCAACACCTTCCAGGTGATTAAACAAAACCGTTTGTCAACGTTTTCCAAAACACGTCACAACAAACCCGCTAATTAACACATTTTCCCAATCAATTTTGTTGCATTCTTTTTGTAATTGATTGGTTGGTTGATAAATTACAAAATTATAAATAAAATGGGAGGACACCATCTAAAATAGAAGTAGAGTGTAAACGTAAGTAATTATATTTTGTTAATTCTATTCATTGAAAGCAAAAGAATAATATAATTTATTATATGAATATGTATGTATGAAGGTATTGAATAATTAAAAGATTGAATAAAGTGAAGTGAAGTAAAGAAGACTTAAAGAATATTTAAATAGAACAAAAAGTGTATATGGGTCGATCGAAGTTTTATCAGATTTTGAAAGACATATCAAATGTCCTTATACAAAGTGTATAACAATGTAGGATAAATGTTTGTTGGGGCTTCGCGAGTTTTAGCGACACACAGACTTATTAGCCTAAACATGCGCAAATAAAGTGTTATGGGGCCAAAGCGCACGATCTAGTTTCATCTCTCTCCAAGTTGTGTTTTTCATAATAATTTTGTGTGTGGTAAAAATATTAAAAAATCGGTTTAAAAATCTAGATTTTGGATCATAGACTCCATTTACGAGAAAAAATAGAAAACTGCATAAATTAAATATCACTCATTCGTCGTGATTATCATAGAAGTCAGAGCGATCGGATAAATGTCTGATGTCTTAAGTATTCCCCAATATAAAGACTGTAATAGTTGTTTGAGCAAAGAATGGCAATAAGTTACGCATAATTTCCCCCAATATGTGAACTGAGAGGTTCAAGGAAATAATTTTTTTTAAGCTCTGAAACGCCTCAACGCTGCATTATTGTCCTACCAATTAAGGTTTTGAGGTTAGGTTTGATTTCTGCAACTTTGCCGCTCTATTGACTTCTGAGGCAACTCGCTTAATACATATGGCCCTTAAAAGTTAAACCCGAAATCTAAAAACTAAATAAACTGTTTAACTGGCGTACGAGTAGATGTTTGTACTCTTTTTTTTTTTGAGGTCCTTTAAGTGCATTGCGTTGCTGGCGTTACCAAATACATTGATTTTTCGTGATAAACATAATTCTACCTTTAACAAACAAGCCAGTGGACAAGGTAACAACAACAACATTTCAGCAATTAAAGTACATTTTGTTTTATTTGCTTTGACATGTCAATAGTTCTTGTTACAGGAATACCCAGTACCACATAATAAATTAGTCATTAAAAAAAAAATATATTCAGGACAACAATTAAGGAAATACTTTATTGATTGTAAAGTTCTATTAACTAGAATCTACTTAACAAACTTTTTCTTTTACTCTGCGTAGGAATATTGAAAGAGCGCTGCCGACGGTACTCTGACCGGCACCAATTGACTTTGACCATCCGATGTACGATACACCATATATTCTCTACCATTTATGAATTTCCTTAAACCAGTCGATGTTATACCCATACCGCCATATTGTGCATCAGCAATTGCCGGCTTAAGGGCACCAAAGCCGCCATTGCCATTAGCGCCAAAGCTCAACGCTTGCTGCCACCTCTTCACGCCGGCCTCGTTTTGACGGTTCTTACTACTGAATATACTCTGATACGGTGGCGGCGGTGTTGTATTGTTGTACTTGGAACTATTCAACAGAATGTGAGTGCTATCCGTACTACTTTTACGCCAGAACCATTTGACCGGCTTAAAGTGATGGCCGTTGGGTGTGCGACCCACACCATGTCCAGCCCACTGATGATGCATTTCGTGGCGACCATTAACGTAACGAAAGATTATTTCGGTTGAAAAGACCACAATGGCTGTGGCGAAGCCAGCAAACATTATATAATACGTCATCATTAGATCACCGTTACGCAGTTGCCTTTCAGTGCCGCCCAGATCTTGTGGACATATTTCTGCATTGGGTAAGTCTTTGGCCGACAGATGTTTTATAATGCCCGACTCAACCAGATTCAATAATCTGTAAAAACAAAGAAATTTGGCTTAAAAATTATTTAAAAAAAAAAAATCGCTGGCAAATAACTAAAAACTTTTCAATTACAAAATTAATGTAAATATATATACAGTGGCTCAATAAAGTTTAAGCACACTTGGGCATCTTCGTGGCTTGAAAAGTTCAAACCGATTTATTTTTTCATGGATTGATTGTGTTGTCTGCCACGCAATCACTTAATATATTGTTATTTTGAAGATAAAACACATTCATAACTAAGAAACAAAAAAAACAAAAAACGGTATGTAAATCCTATAAGTCCTGGTAAGAAAAAGTTTAGTGGTTTTTGCTGAAATCTTCTTTGGCCTGGCTGCTGCAACTGATGTAATATTTTTCTATTGTATGGAAAATGCCAGCTACTTTTTATTCCTTTTATTTAATTTGACGTTTTCGTAGCAGGTTCTTATGGTGTACGTAAGCTTTATTGAGCCACTGTATTGTATATAATTAGTTTTATACAACTTTAAGATGAAATGACTATAGACATAAGACATGTTACTATACATTTTACATGACTATAGAACAGTATGACCATAGAACTTTATGACAATGTGTGTGACTTCATCGACTGTATAAACGACTGCATGTTTATATGACTTCCTGATATTATGACTCTATGCTATAACACAATATCTCTGACCTTTAAGGAAATACAACTTTACAGTTATATGATTTATATATATGTATGCCAGTGCAACTTCAAGATTATACGACTATTACACTAGAACTGACTTTGAGGAAATATATTTAAATAAACTTTTGAACCTGAGATAAAATTTCATGACAAATTTTAAGACACTTAAGACTGTATGAGTACAATATATCATAAGTTGATTATAGTATAGCTTTTCATTATAATTTTATGACTAAACGTTTGTATAACGAAAAGATTTTATGACTTCACATTTTATAATATTTTCTGGTTTTATGAAAATATTACCTTATGACTGATTATGTAAATAGAAATGCCTGAATAACTTTAATATACGAGCTACAAGCTAAGACATCCGAATACTTACTCCCGATCAAATAAAGCACTCAAATTGCTGCCAATGGGATAAGCAAATGAACGCTTCTTCTTCAAAAACGGCTCCTTTGCCTTGGCGAAGGGGCAATGAATTTTCTCATTAACCAAACTAATAGTTTTGCGATAACGATAGTCCAAATAAAGTGCATGTGTTATAGCGGGCCGATCACGCACAAACACATAACCATCCTTTTCGACATAAGTGTGCAAATTAAAGGTGTCATTGGTGGCCTCCGAGAAAACAGCATAATTTTGTTGCGCCATCCGACTCAGCATCGACAAACTTTCGTTGGTCTACAATTTTAAATACATACATACATATGAACGTATGTGAGATTGAAATGTGCAATGAAATAAAACAGATTAGAGGTACCGTCTTTATGGCATATTCCACGCCGCTGCCACGTTGCGAAACGAAATGTTTATTTTTTGCCAATATATCGTTGACCGTATTGAAGGGCAAAGTAAATTTTGACAGCGTGAGAAAAGCCGTTAAATTTGCTGTGTAAAACGAGGTCAATATAGTGATGAATATCCACCAGGTGGCAAATAATAAACGTGTTGAATCTGCAGAAATAGAGGAAATAATTTGTGTGATTTAGAAAAGAAAATTATACAAAACAAATCAGCACAGCACAGCCAAGACGTCATTGTAACAGCTGAAGTTGAGAGCACAGCTGATTACTTGCTTCATGTTTTAGCCTCCCTGGGATGTCAACAATACAAGAGTGAAATTTTTGTGTGGGATATTTCACGCCCATTTAACAAAAAGTGCGCAGTTTAGCGGGTTTATTTGTTATGAGTTCGCCTTGGCCAGAGCTGTCAAAGCTTTCAATTTAAAAAGGTTATGCCCAAGACAAGTTCAGAACGCTTGAAATTGGGAGAGGATCTGCTAACTTTTTTTATACTGTTTCGAGTGTCAAAGATTTCAATAGTAAAACTTCTGCATTTGACATTTAAAAATATAAAACCTACTACCGACTTCGCTGAGTTTTAGGAATTAGGAAGTACAAAACAAAATCCACTCGGCCGGGTAAAAAAAGTAATTGACACCATCTTTACTCCAAAATCAAACTATTGATCGACAGACCCATCTACATTATCAAACACTATTTTGAAGTGGCCAAACGATTGATGTGTCCAAAGTGAGCAATTTGGGTCACATAATGTAAAAAATATTTGGGCAAAATGCAGTGAACTGGCTCCTTTGAGATGCCTACAGTTCCAGTCTCCAGCTCCAGCACTTTTACCCTCCGATCGTCAAATATTATTGGCGGATTTTAAGGACAATGTCTGACGTGATGAGGCTGTCATGCGTCGTGAATTTCGTAATTGAATTGATAATGATTTTTGTTAAATAATGAAATAATGAAATTCCCCATTTTCGCTAAAAATTAATGAAATTGTGTAGTTTTTCACAGGCTGCCAAAAGCAAACTAATAAAGCCAACATTAATTAATTAACAGACAGCAATTAACAGTGTCACAGTTGCCTGCAGATTATAACAAACCACCTAATTATCAGACTACCCTCGTATGTACGCAAATTAGAACCCGAATTCCACTGTTTGCATACCTTTCAAAGCCCGCTTTATTAATCCTGTGTTTGTTTTCCATTTAAGGTCCGCCCAATAATTTATTTTCAATCAAATTAAAAGTTAAATGTACATTTTGTTTTACAAAATGTATTAATAAATTTGTTTATCTAACAATTATAACTTATAAACGTTTTGTACATTTAAAAACGCCCCCTTCAGATCAATTATCTATTGGCATAACAAACGTTTAATCCATTAAAACAATTTCATCGAGTAATAAAATCTAAACGTTTTAAATTCTTTGCTCAAATTAATACTATTAATTTCTCTTTAAATAACAAAATCGATGTGAATTACAAATTATAAAGTCAAACAATTGTTAATTGCGCCAATGGAAATGCAAACATCAAATTAGCTTCTTTTATGCCGAAACTAGTGTAAGTAAAACCACACGAAATAAGTCAATAAGAAATAATGTTGCTGGCAACATTTGTTTTTGGAACTTGCTCGGCCATTGTTTTCCTAAGAAACAACATCGTAGTACAAAATTTTTTAAGTGAACATCCCTAGAACCGATCAATAATTGTTGACAATATATTGTTAATATTTCGATGTATAAACATGTGTTGAGCAACATGTTTATATACAAACTGCAAATTGTTTATAGACTATTCTTTATGTACATCCACAATTTTGCTACTTACCCGCAATGGGCGACAGAACACTGCCCTGTTTCATTAGAGCACCATAAACGAACCAGGCACAATGGCCCAACGAATATGGTTTCTGTTCGGTATCACCCGTCAACTTATTGCGCAATATGATCAAAAAATATATGATGGGACCCACAGTTAACAAAGAAATGAAAATTAAAATCCAAACCCAATAATCAAAGGGTGCCGTTAGACCAGATCCCGATGCCGATTCACTGGGACGTTGCATAACCATAATCCATTCGCCCTCATCCAAAATGGTGCTGGAGTAAAACACATAACCACGTTGTTCCGATAGCAGAGGTAGAAAGGCAGCAGCCATATCAGCATTCTGGAAATTAACAAAAATACTTCAAGTATTCCACACTGTCACACATGCAGATTTCGTGTTTAAAAATGTTTGTACTGCAGTGAAACTTCGATATAACGAAATGTGTTATGACGAAAAGTTCAATATAATGAATGTATTATTGAGTCCCTTGGAAAAAAGATGCGTACGAAAACCCCTCCCAACTACAATGCAACATTCTGAACCATTAAGTCTATATACAGCTGTACGTAAGAAACTGTAACAAGTTGCACACCGGGGCACTACGAATTATTTTCTTTTCTTCGAATACAAACATTGAAAAATTGTCGCTAAAAGGGATAAATCTTCAAAATAGTTTATAAAACGTTTTTGAACGATTTTCACCCTTATTTGAAGCGTCGCCATCGTATTCATATTAAGTCGAATTATTGTATGTTATTAACGGGCTCTATGCATTGTCTTATGTTCAGTAGGTGTCAGTTGCCAATGGCGAGTCCAAAAACAAGATTTTGATATCGACTTGATGTGTCAACGATGACGACTCCTGAAATTTTGGGATATTAATTTCGGAATTATCATTTTCTTTTGCTTTTTTTGTACCAATACAAAAATATATAATAATAACGCAATATTTGTCTTTCACTTACCGACGTATTTAACATTTCGATCAAACTCTTGGGGAAATCCGTTTTCGAGCCAATAATATTGCCCTCCGGCACCAGAACGTCATACGTAAAGTTGAATTTCTCCTTAAGAAAATCGATCAACTCAAATGCCACACCCAAGCCCACAACAGTGCCGTTTTCATAATCTTTAGTATAGCTTAAGGGGTAATCCTCCAGGGTAGCTATGCGTAGGTGGCGGCCATTAATCCAATTCTTTAATTCCCTTAATTTGTTGGCTTTAAATACGTAAGTTTCCAGAGTTTCCGGCGGCACATTTTCCAGAGAAGTTTCTATGGTGCCCTCTATTGGTTTGGTATCAATATGGGTTGGCAGTTTGCCTTCGTCGTCAAGATGCAGGAAACCGGGCGGGTGATTTATCGTTTCCGGCGGGCAGGTTAAACATAAAGCTGCCGCTAACAACAGCTCCAAGCCGGTGGCCATTTCCTTGTTGTTGTCCTCTTTAACAAAGGAAATTAACACACAAAAAAAGCGTTGATTTTATTCTATTTGATTATTTGTTTCTTGGTTTCTTTTATGCGATGAGTTATTTTAGCCAAATGCGTGCAAATCTTGATGTTAGAAATTTAATAAAATGTGGCAACTTTTTCTTTTTCGGCCGTCGTTTGTTCATAATGTTTTTAGTTTAGCATGCAACGTGTGGCATACAATTAAAATCGTTTATAACTGGAAAAAAAGGTAGAAATTGTGTGTTAACAAATAAAACAAAAGCTGTTGCATATTTGTTGTGGGGCATGTAGATGTTGTAGATTTGAATTAAGAACATGTTTTAAAATTAATTGCCCTATACAAATATATTGTATAGATTTTCAAATTAAACGTTGATGCATTCTTACGCTACACTGCCTAACAAAATTAAGAGCTCGAGAGCTTGAAATCATAACACAAAACCCAAACAGTCGCATTATCTGGTAGATAATTGATTACACGATCCATTTACTTAGTCCAATTTTTGGCTAATTTTCTAGAGCTGCTGGTTTACTTTACGCTACTATTTCCTTAAAGTGTATTTACGTCTGGCAAGTGACAGCGCTGCAGCAAAATAGCAACAAAATATATATTATATAGATCAAAGATTTTTAAAAACATGGGTATTAAATTGACGTTGAATCGTTCACAAAAGTAGCATAAAAATGATCAAATAATGTAGTGCTGCCAACCCGAGTAAAGCCTTTGAATAGTTTCGGCAAACTGTCAACATTTATTTTACTTATTTATTTACTTTTGAGGTTCCGTACACAAGACTTTAGATCTTATATTGCCGTATTTGTTTGGGAAATTACTTTTTTATTGACACTATCCACAAAACCATCAAAACACTGACAGCTACTCTAGTGCTGCCACCTTATAGATGTAGTAAATAGCACTCGAGCAAATCTTTTCAACAATTTGGGAAGGCTGTCAACAAAACAACTTGTTAAATACATAAAGATTGTGTTGAAGAAGTTAGTGCTGCCACTAACCTGCCAACAGACTTTTGATTTTATTAAAACAAATCTTTTTAAATACACAAAAAATAACCAATTTCGAATAATAGTGCCGTTAGACTTCACCACTTTCTTTCAATCACGACGCAATAAATTTTCATATTGATTTTGTTAATATTATGGAACTGAACAATCAGAACAAGAAATAAACAAAACTGCACTCAATTTCTATTTTGAACGAAAGTTATAATTAAGAAATCGTCAAAAATGCAAAAAAAACGCTGTGTGTGCTTTTTATAAATTACTAGATTAACACGGTATAGCGCACCCTACCCTTTAAAAAAAATTAAATAATTAAAATTAAGTGGACCTCTTCCATAAGCAAAAAGAGCTTTTAAAATGGCTGCACAAGCCCCCCTTGAAAATACATTTGAAAAGAAAACAAAATTAGTGCATTTCTTCCATTAAAAAAATTTTAAAAATTAGTCCACAAATGGCGAAATTATGCTGGTATGGATTTTGCTGAATTGAAACCATTTTCTTCCATTAAAAAAATTTTAAAAATTAGTCCACAAATGGCGAAATTATTATTTTATGGCGATAGTCCACAAATGGCGAATTGAAACCATTTTCTTCCATTAAAAAAATTTTAAAAATTAGTCCACAAATGGCGAAATTATGCTGGTATGGATTTTGCTGAATTGAAACCATTTAGGTTTTTTTTCTTGCCTTGATTTTACTTATAGCATCCGTGTAAATATGAAAAATACCTACAACTTTTTTTAAACACAGAAAAAATTCTATCAAATTTTGATTCTACAAAATCGTAATACTTTGTATTACCGTGTAAACAGATCTTAAGATATAACGACACAAGCAAAAGCTTAATTAATTAATTAGCTCTTTTCGTGTATTGTCCAGCTGGCCATGTGTCCACAGTTAATAGTTGCCCTCCCATTCTTTAATACTTAACGTTTTTAATGGCTTCAAAGCGACTGAGAAACTCAATTATTTGAGGATGCATTTCTAAATAAAACAAAAAACAACCACAACAAAGTTAAGCGATTCCAGCATAATTATTTATAATTCTATAATAATATATTTTATTATATGCACTTTAAATCAATTACAAAATCATGTGGCGGGAACTATTTACTGCCTTTGAAAAGCGCACATGAAATATAATATTTTTTTTTTTGTTTTATTGCTTGTAATAAAAAAAAATTTGCAAATTATATGTCAACGCTTTAATATTTAAAATACGAATGCACGTGGCCAAGGTTTTTAAATAAAAAAAAAAATGTCTAGCACTAAAGCAAAAAATAAGTGGCATAGCAACAGGCCATTTAGAAAAAGTAAACAGTTGAAAGTCAATTTTCAGCACTAATAATTATATCTTGCAAATCTTTTAAAGGTAATTAAGAAATCAATAGCAGAAGGCTGTTCAGGACAACTAAAAAGATCACATTTAGCGGCCACGATTTATGATGATTTGAATCGCTTTTGAAAACGTAAACGGCAACTTTGAACAGGAAAATTTTAAAAAGCAACTCAGAGTTTGTACTGAAGACGGGTCGTGTTCACGTTAAGTTTGTTAATATCTATAAAAGTATAAAGCGTAAAGATTGATTGATTTATGCCACAGACAAATATAATTATAAATAATAATCCCCTGTTATGGCAACAAAAAGTAAAATATCCTGGTGTTATGCTTGATCCTAGACTTCAGTTTTAAGATCACATAAGTTAATATTTTAACGCATATTCTGTATCCTTTTATAAAGCGAAAATCCAGCCTATTAAAATATTAACAATAAGAAATTAATTTTAAAGGGAACTTTTGCTGCTGTGATATTCTTGTCTTGTCTTGAGCTGCCATTAATTATTAATTAATTAATTAATTAAATTAAATAATTAATTTTATAAAGCGAAAATCCAGCCTATTAAAATATTAACAATAAGAAATTAATTTTAAAGGGAACTTTTGCTGCTGTGATATTCTTGTCTTGTCTTGAGCTGCCATTAATTATTAATTAATTAATTAATTAAATTAAATAATTAATTATTAATTAATTAATTAATTAAATTAAATAATGAATTTTATAAAGCGAAAATCCAGCCTATTAAAATATTAACAATAAGAAATTAATTTTAAAGGGAACTTTTGCTGCTGTGATATTCTTGTGTTGTCTTGAGGTGCCAGCAGCTTTCCGCTTTTAGCAGAAAGGTGGCGAGCATGGCCTCATGGATGCCTTGAAAAAGGAATGCCAGGGTATTAAGAAGTTGTTGAACCCAAAAAGTCACGTTGCTGGATACTGTTAATAAATATATGTATGTATTCGGTCAGTTGTCTTGCAACAGATTTCTCTTATTAGTGAGAATTAGATGATGAGTAGTTTTTAGGCGTGTCTGGCCAAAGCCTAAACTGATATGTTTGGTCTTCCTTTTATTGTCCAGCTAGTTACTGTCAGTATACATTGGCTACATAAAAATCTCCACCCAGCAGTTTAGGCTAAGAGCTACTTTCGTATAGCCCCATAAATTGCCACTTTTTTGTGGCCGCTAAGCCAGATGACAAGTGAATTTTGCCCCCCTCAAACTATAGTCCTAAAGGCTGGTAACTCAGTTTCACAATCTGTTGGCCATTAGGCTGAAGTTCCTATTTTGGCTAAAACGTTCTGTTTATGGTTGAAGGCTAAAATCGTAGGCAATCGGCAATCATGGATAGGGCTGAAGTGTATGGCCATATTTTTTTGGGGGATCCCCGAGCCGATCTCTGTGAATTCTGCATACACATGTATGTATATTTGATAAGTGTATGATTCACAAAAATTTTGTTGCAATAAAGATTTTATAAGAAAAATTTTCCAACCAACTTTTCAATACGATATTTTTTTTATTCATCCATTTGCACTTTTTTTTTTTGCAAGTTTCTATTTTTGCAGGAATATTCTTTTATAATTCATTCAGTAGTAATAAACCTAATAGTTTTTTTAAAGTAAACAGTTACGAATTCGAGAACCAATGGAACAGTAGTGTATGAACTATGGACCAGCTACTTGCCCGCCATTTTATTGTCGAGAATTTCTTTTCCAATTTCTTGTCTTCGAATATTCAAAACTCCAGCAAGAAGTTATAAAAAGAAAAGCTCCTTCTTAGTTCAAGAAATGATCTTTAAAGGAGGTTGAAAAACAGCTCAAACATAAAAAGTAATAATAATTAAAAATTATGGAAAACTAGTTGGGAAAGAAACCGAAACAAACGAAATAATGAGAAGATTTCAATTAATTCTCAAATTTAAAAAATCATTACGATTTTGGTTTTTCTTTCAACAAAATGTTTCCTATAAGAATTTTCTAAAATTTCTCTAAAAAGGATTTTCTTTCCTAAATGTTCTGTTTTATTTATTTATTATGTGTTTTAATAAACATGTATCGCATTCAGACGAAAATCTTTTCAAATAAAGTTTGAAAATGACTTTAAAAAAAAATTGTTTTTTGTGTGACAATAAACATTTTTCGTTGAATGCATAAAAGTTGTTGCCAATTTTGCCAGAAAAAAATTCATTGAATCCACAAAATTGTTGCAGCCAGTAAAAATAATTATGGTATAATTTTATTTTTTTTAATTTCATTAAATATTTTTCATTCAAAAGATTTTTAACGAACAAGTTTTAAGCCAGTCTTTCCCATAATTTTTTATTATACTTTTTGATATAAAATTCCTTTTTATAAGAACTTCATTCTTCAAAGCAACGAGTATTGAATTTTTTTTTGTAGTTTTCTTGTTTTAATAATAGCAATAACTATATTATTTTATCACTAGTTATATTTGTTTTAACTATCATTCAATGTAAATCTTATGGTTTTTTTAATAATATATTTTAAACACTCTGGACAATATTTTCGTTTTAGATTTTATCAATCATTTTAAAAATCCGTTTGATTTTACGTTTGCACCGTCACCGTTTAATGTTATTAACCAACTAATAAAAATGTTGATTTCATTTTGCAACTGTCCGAAGTCAAAGTCATGTCTTTTATTATTAATATTACAACGAGTACGAACGAGTATATTGAACTGAAAGGAGTTCAGTCGTATGTAAAAAGGACGTAAAACAAACAATACAGCAGTTTATAAAAAAAAGAAAATCTACGGGAAGTAGTTCTAGTCCTAAGCAAGTGATCCCCTTTCTTTTTATTTCTTCCTGAAGGATCCAAAGAAAGTCAAAAAAAAAAAAATAAAGCAAAAGGTCTGGAAAATTGAAGAAAACGTTGTATTTGTCCGATATGCTTTTACTACCCCCCAGCCCCACCAAAACCAGTAAAATGTAAAATCATCATTGAACAATGTTGATTTTAACGTTTTTGGTAAATAGTTTATATTTTTAAGTTACTTTTAATGTTTTTGGCATTTAAATTCAGTGGGAAATCCACACATTCTTACGTACAACGCATTTTTCATCAACAGCTCATCCATTGAGTGATTGACTGGCCAGTGGATTCTTTTTTCTTCCTTCCTGCAGAGGTCTTCCGCGTCACTTTCAACGGCGAAAGATGCCAATCGAATGTACATAATCACTGCTCCCTCTTTACCCCCCCTTTATTACTTATTTTCCAGTTGCGGCACAATGCGTCACACATCACACAAATAGAAGTCAGCGCCTGAGTGCAGATCCTAAATAAAAAAGAATTTAATTTTTTTTAACAATAAATAACAAGACGGCAAAAAGTAAGAAAATAAGTTTCTTAAAAAAATAATTTAAATTCAATATGATTTTTCATTATTTTCATTTCAAAAATATATAAAAATTAATAGAAATATATAAAATATTACCTTTTTGGTAAAAATTAAAGTTGATGGAACACTCAGAGGCAAAATCACCCAGAAACAAAAAACTTTGGCAAATCAACCGAAAGAAAAAACTTTTTGCTAAAATTAAATATCTAAAAACATTGTGAAATTAGTTCAGCAATTAGAGTTCTTATTTTTTTTTTTTTTTTTATTTCTCAGGAGGATTTTGTTGTAGTAATTTTAGTCCCCTATAATATTTATTGCTGCTGTTTTCTAATACAAAAACATTTCTATATACTTTTGAGTTGTCTACCAAATCGTGTCTTTTTTCCTTTCCCCCTATTTACATACCTGAAATGTAAATAATGTTAATAACTGCATAAATTTACTAATATAAAGTTAATAACGACAGCAACACAATACAATCAAAACCAAACATGTTTTCAGATTCACCCAATTGTCCATTTAGTCGTTTTATTTCATTTTCCAAGTACTGAACTCATACGTAGTCATTAAATGGCGATCATTCAAACTCAAACTAATAAAAGTGCATAATTATTATATTATAATGTCACGTTCGCCGTTGTAATATATCGAATCAAATAATGGCTTTAAAAAAGCACAAGATTTTTCAAACACATTCAAGACATTCTAAATAAAATTCTAGGTTGCAAAATTCTAAAAAACTGTGTTCGTTTGTTGTGAGTTTCTTTCTACGACGCCAAGAAAAGGACTTCCATTTTGTCATATTTATTTTTTACCATTTTTCAGGCAATATCAGCTTTAATATAGACTTTAATGCTGCCAATGTAGTATTCAATATATTATTCATTATATATCATTTTCAATGTATCTGGCCGTCACGTTTGCTACTATAAAAGTGCTCATGTGTTTACTTAAGAATATATGTATGTACGTGACAAATTAAAACAGAAATATAAGGTGTCTGGTTGAAAGTTTCTCTTAATACTCGTACACACAAAACTTTTCTTTGACAAACCATCGCGTGATTTCGAAAAAACAAATTGTGTCAAAAACTTAAGCTCGTGCTTGTATTTTGCTATTTTTCAAAAATTAACACATTTAAACTATTGTTTAATACTAAATTTATAATATACAAGTTTATTTTATTGAAGTAGTATTATTTTTAATTTAAAAAAATTTTGTGATTTGAAAACACTTGGTTTTCCCCACATGCCGACAATTTTAATATTAAACTAAAAACTTTAGATTCAAAATATTTATGGGATTTATTTTTCTGTATTTTATGCTTCAAATTTTTCTGTTTAAAAATATATCATGAGCTTTTTTAAGCGCCCCGTTTGTTTGGCCAATTGGGTATAAATAAACTTATAATACACGTGTCAATATGTTTTAGAAATACACACATACGCGCGTCTATTCGTATTTTCGTTTCCATTGTTCCTTTTTTACAACGACTTTATAAATTAACAGTTACAGGTTAAATAATTATTCCCGTTATAGTCGATAAAAAGCATAAACAATTCACATCGTTAAGAGTTTTCGCTCACCTTCTTAGATAAAGTGGTGACATACTTATTTATTCAATGCCACTTTCACTTGTAAGTATTTCTATATGTATGCATGTGTGTATATAAATTTAGTCATTTTATTACTTAACCTGTTTTTCAAAACTAGTTAAGAAATCAGGGATCCATTCGATCTAACGTTTGGTAATAAAAAAAATCACCTCAACAAGTCTTTTCGCATCGTTTTTGATGATTAGAAACTACTTTATCACTTGACCGATTGAAAAAGGACTTGCAAATGATTTCGTCCTTATGCTCAACAATTTGTTCGTTCCCTTAAGAAAGCTGGGATCCATTCCATCCCACATTTCGGTGATAATTTTTGTTCAAAACTAACCTCAACGAGTCTTCTCGCATCGTTTTTGATCATAAAAAACTAATTTATCATTTGAGTGATTGAAAAAGGACTTGCAACTGACATCGTCCTTATGCTCGAAAAATGATTTCTTGCATTTCGAGTAAATAAAAAAGTTTCCAATAAGGACGTGTAGTAGATGTTTAGAACGCAACGAACGAGTTGCTTCTTTATATGGCCAGCAAATAGTTGAGACTCTTAATAAAAGTTGTTAAAGACCCTGGGGCTATCAGTGTTGGAAACCGTCGATTTGGCGGCAGATACTTTGGATTTACGAGCATTATATAACACTGTAGCGGTTATTTTGTAATATTACGTCTATAACGAGATAAGCTCAAGTGCTCGGGCAAAGTGTTACCTGAGGGAGTCTGCGATTTCTGGGTTTACAAACCACAGATGTAGATGGGGAAACAATTTGGAGACATCTTCGTTACTCGGGGGGCCGCTATTCGATCAAGATTTGCCTGCCAATTTTTAAAACATTCACACTTTTAAATGGCGAAACGAATTTTCTGTCAATTTCGCTTTCAATTTGCTGTCAAGCCAAACGATTACAATTTTATGAGCAAATTTTTCGTTGTTGTTTGCAAATATTTTAGCGTCGTATTCTAGTCAACGCCATTATTTTTATAGAATTTTTCTTATAAAACTGTCGCACTTAGTTGGTATTTAAGCAAAAAAAAAAAGCGGACTTTTCACAGTTTTTTGCGTTTTTTTTTTACTCGCTCATGCATCAGTGGCGCCAAATCTGCTTCGGATGTAACTATTTTTGTTGTCAAAACTATTTAAAAAATGTTCTATAATAATTTATAATTTTTATTTAAAAGTTTTAACAGTTTAAATAAATATTTAATGTTCTTTAGTAATTATAATTTCTTTCTATAATAATTTCCAGTTGTAGAGCAGCCCTGGGCTGAGAAACAGGTCTTGCGTCATAGTAATTAATTTTCAAGAACGGTCCGGCTTCTAGGTGTTGTTTGGCCTACAAGAGTGTTGCGGCTCACTCGCACTGGTTGACTGATTTGCCGCGGATTGAGGTTGATTTGAGGAATTCCATATCGGCTGCCCTGCCACCTCCCTAATGAAGTCATGGCTCCTACAAGTTAGACACGGAGACATCTAAATAAAACACCATATGATCGTGTTTATCCGTCTATTCTGTGCCACTATAACCTGTAAATTTACTTTGCAAGTTTTAGTAAAATGCAAATGAAATAATAAAAATAAATTCATTTTCCGGTATAAAACTCTTGATAGTCCTTAAAAGTCTCCTTAACCCCCTTTTTGTTACACTGAAATGATTAGCAACGGCGCATGTAAGTATATTTGTCAGTATTTATTCATTATCGTATTTCCTTTATTTTGCAAATTTTGGTAAATACTTTGTATTTAATTTTAATCTGGATTTTATATTATTTTAACTTAATGTATATTTTTGGAAAATAAATTAACGTCTAAACCAGTGTCTTCTTGGGCAAAATAGAAAAATAAATCTTGAATACAATACAAATAGAAAATATGGTAAATAGATTATAAGACATATTAAAGCATACGTTGATTGTCTGTTTTTCTAAAACGTACAAACACTTTTCGTTCTGCACTTATAACGATATTAGAAACAAAAGGTCTATCCCACGATGAATAAGAGCCAAGGGAGGGCAACGTAATTGTTATAATTGCGTCGTGAAGAAATTCCTTAATGCCAGTGATGGATGAACGGGGCAAAAGAAAGTTAAAAAAAAAACTGGCGAACGATAACGATAATCGGCATTGTGCGACAGGCGAAAATTGTTTTATTATTGTTGTTTTTAATATTAAAAAACAGACATATGTTTGTACAAACTTCAAATCCAAAGTGAAACATGTTTGTACGTTTCAAATACACAGACAGTCATTTACAAAAAAAAAAAAATTAAGGAAGTATTTCATACATAAACACATGCACATGTGAAAAGATTTAAAAAAAAAACCAAAAACGTTTACAAAACTAGTATATTTCATTAGCAGCCGATGACAGTTTCTCCAGCTTTAGTATTAAGGCGGTAATAATGCAAGCGCCAGCTTCCTTCGTGAACCACGTTTGGTCTTTGATAACCGGTGCTGACGTCAGTGAAGTGGAGGGGCCCGCATAAGAGTCAACAGTTGTAGTGCCATTGTGGCCGCCGGCTGCAGTTGATGACGCCGCACATGCTGCTAAATCCACATCCGAAGTAGACGAACGTCTTTCTGCCTCGTGCAATTTAGAGGCATCGTTAACGGTCGACTTGGAGGAAGCGCATATACTTTGGCGCCGTACATACACCTCAAACGCGGTATTGATTTTATACGTTTGACCATTATAGTGATATTTATGCTGCTGATTTATGGCTATAATAGCAGTCGAGTTGGGGGTAAAATGCAATTCGAGTCTTGTGCCCGGTTCATCTTTTTGATTGCCCGAGCCATGATTGTGAGTTTCGCCATTTGTGTCTATTGGCAGGGGCTGGCCGTGATCCAGTATTGCACGTATTTTATCAACTCTGGTCATATAAAATAGCGGCAACCAATCGCCATGTACATCAGAGTCCAAAGCATGCTGAGTGGAGGAGTTAGAGTTGACGGTCTGTTGGTTCAGTTTGAAATACACCCAGCCGTTTAGCTTTTCTGAGGCCTGAGCATTGCAGTGAGTGCAAAAACAGATGGGCTCTACAGTGGCTTGGAAAAAGGTATCTGGCAGTACAAGCGAGCTACGGAATTGCTGTACCAGCTTCAAATATTCACAATCTTTACGTTCTATGGAGGCTATAGATTGCATACTATCGAATTGGGTCGAAGAAGATGACGAGTTATTCTCAATATTTATGTGCTGCTGCATGCGCTGCTGCTCCTGGCGCCGTTGCAAGTGCAGTTGTCGCAAAAACAACAAACGATCATTATACACTTCTACAATGGTCTCCGGTTCTTCATGCGCTTCTGCTGCAGGCGCTTCCCTGCCCTCTTGATCATCTGTTATAGCAATCGAACACGCTGCCACAGCACTACCGATATTGTTAACCGTTTCCAGGTTATTTGCGGTATTGCTGTCCTGCTCTAATGCTGTGCCATTTTCTAAATTTGTATCCTCATAACGCTGCTGTTGCTGCAGTGCCAAATTAGCCTCCTCGTTTAACGCGTGCAGGTTCTCTTTGGATTCACAGCTGTCATCCTCCAGCGGCAAGGAACCACCCACAGCTCCCAATTCCTCGACGTTCTCAACTTCTTTGTTGGTATCATAAATTTGCTGATTAGAGGCCAACGCTGAAGTGGCGGCTGTTGCAGACGATGTTGACGGACCATCCACCACTGTCAAATGGTTGTCCGTCGGTGGCGTATAGGCGTATGCTATTAAAGCATTATGCAATAAAAACCTTTGAGTGCTCTGACTGCGTTGTATATTGAGGTTAGTGGTGTGCTGGAGCTGCAGAGATTCACGCAAACAGCTAGAAATTAATAGAATAGAATAGAATAGATTACACAAATGTAATATGTATTTCAAATTCAAGGTATGAAGGTGTATATTCATAAACGATAAGAACAGAAAAAAAGGGAGGGGCGGTGGTGAGGGTGAGGGAGTAGGTTAAATGCAAAGATTAGTTTAATTTAAATGTATTAAATTTGTTTTTACTACAGAAACTTCCGAGCTTTTGCAGCCGTTTACTCAAATTGAACGTTCTATTCGAGCTTCGTCTATTTAACGGACGCCATAATCTTACGAGGAGACTATTCAAAGGCAACAGATTCCGTAAACAATGAGGAGCCAACAGCTTAACGATAATAAAATAAAGGATCTCTTCGCTGTTCTTGGGAAGGTGCAAAAAAAAAACCCACACAATCGATTTTGTTTCGCTAACAAAAACTTAATCTTTGAAAGATTACAACTCTACATATTTTACAATCGAAATGTAGCGGGTAAATTATAGTGCACCGATTCAGTAAACAATGAAAGTCAAGATGTGGCGGTGCAGGGTGCAAGAAAGTGCGAGACAATCGATTTTAGTCAGTCTTTCGAAGACCACAATTTCGCGATTATTACAATGAAAGTAGGATGGACTGTAGTCCACCGCAAGATCTTGTGCTTGTTCAGGGTAGTGTGCAGGCAAATTGACGATTCCCTGTTTGATGTGGAATTCGGGCTGAAGGTGTCATCCATTCAGATTGTTTGAGCACAACGCCGATATAAATCTATATCTACGATTAAATGCATGGAATTATAAACGTGAAGAGAAGAATTAAAATCGGAGCTGTGATTGAGGCCCGATGAGTATAAATATATGAGAATGAAGGAGATGTCCAGGCAGTTTCTGCAAAAGCGTATGTTGGTCATCAAGTCGCTGTACGGGTTCACACGAATTAAATTGGGTTAAGAATTGCCTACGCCAATTCAACACATTTTCCCATTTCTGTCCTTTATGACAGTTTGTCGTTATAAGATTTAAAGAATCCTCTTAATGCTCAAAGATCTGAGGACACATTTCATGAGATGTTACGAAGTCTTATTATTTGGAGGGATTTGAGCATCCAGGAAGATGCTATCCTGGATCTTTTAAGGTGTTATAAGTTTCAAACTCTCCTCTTAATGCTTAAAGATCTGAGGACACATTTCGTGAGATGTTACGAAGTCTTATTATTTGGAGGGATTTGAGCATCCAGGAAGATGCTATCCTAGAGCTTTTAAAGGGTCTGGCGCATAGGATTTTTTTAAGGCGATTTTTTACTTCCGGCAGCTGCCCCGTTTAAATTAAATAAAACTCTATTAATCAAATTCTCTAAATTAACTTACCATGATGATGAAGAAGTAGCATCTGCACGATTATGATCAACAGAACGATTTTTTATAGACATATTTAATAGTAAATTCTCAGAAACACTTTCCATAACAGAACGACTCCTGTATGAATGAAATACAAGACTATATAGTTGCCTTATATATAGAAAAGTCTACGCAAATTATATTTACATAGCGGTGGAGGATTGACCATTCATATTTGCAGTTGATGGCTGTTCGGTTTCTTTCTCATGAACTTCTAGGTCGGCTTTTTCGCACTGCGGAACATTTGAGTCCTGATCATTTAATGAATCATGCTCCAACCCCAATGACTCTTCTATAATGGGAGTACCATTGCGGGCAGGATCGCTGCCGGTTATAATTGTAATGCGTTCACATTTACCATACAGATCGAAGACGGGATAAACATGATTTGAAAGACCAGCTGTCAAATCTTCCAAATTAACCGATCCTACCATTATAACTAGAGTGAAAGTGGATAGAGTTTAGCACATCAAATGTCTACGGCTATCGGATTGAGTGCTGTCAAGTACTTACTTAACATGCCAGCATGTGTTAGAGTCATGGTTATAACAGTGCCTGGTTGTATATGTTCCAAAGCTTCGCCATATTTGGAGGCTATATTTTGGCCATTTATATTTATATAATCATGTGTGGCTAACCAACAAGGACGTTTACACTGTATAATGGACGGTGGCAGAGTTGAGGAGTTTGTTGGACTGGGGCACTGTCCCACCACGCCTAAACCAATGGTACCCTTCCATTTGCTATTAATAGCATCAATTTTTATCTAAATTAAAACAATAGAAACAAACATTTTCCATATTTATGATCTGCGCTTAAGATACTTACACTTATACTCTCGCCTTTGCACAGCGGTTTTGTAACATAAACTAGAGCATTATTATAGGATTGTGTACGCATGGCCGATCTGGGATCTTCCGACAGCTTTATGTTTTTACCACAGAATTCGGAAAATTCATACACTAAAGCCTCCGAATCAATTGATTCCAGCATAGAGTCTTGTTTGTTCAAGGGATCTACACCGAATTCCAGAGAGTCCTGTAAGCGTAAACTAAACGGTCTCAGCGGCGAGGTGGGTCCTTGGGATGATATCACCTGTACAGCCATGGTCGAACCCTTTAGTTCTACAACTACATAAACGTCCTAAAGGTTTATAGCGCCAAAACAAAATTTTAACGATTTTAATATGAAATTTGTATGTATGTCTTACACTTTACACTTACATTTGGTACGTTTTCAAATTGTATATTCATGTCTTCTGAATTTAAAAGTATTCTTAAGGTTCTAGTTGGTGTCAATTCCAAAGCAATGCGATCTCCCACCCGTAACCATTCCAGGGACGTCATCGACCGTTGCAAAAGCGTTGAGTTATAGCGTACTTCGTTGCCCGACACATACCACACATTGGCCGGTATGCGTTTTATA
This sequence comes from Epicampocera succincta, assembly GCA_932526305.1. Lineage (NCBI taxonomy): Eukaryota > Metazoa > Arthropoda > Insecta > Diptera > Tachinidae > Epicampocera > Epicampocera succincta. The sequence continues at coordinate 5,686,578 of OW052035.1, read as the reverse complement.
CTAAGCGGTATATTTTTGCGTACATTATCATCGGATAGGTTAAGATCGGTAATACCCACATTAAGACAACCTGCGGAAAGTAAAAATAAAATCATATTCAGTTTCATATCATATTCAAATTAATCCTAAAACCAAAATCCCTCTCTTTAATTTTAAATGGCTTGATGGCTTTTTAAGAAACAGTCATCTTTTGAAAACCACGCGTTTTCAAATCATGAAATTTCTGAAAACAAAAATAGTCTTATTTCGTCTAGACTAAAAGCTTTTTTTTTATAAATTTTGCGCTCAGCCGCAAAGTCATTTGGAACGTCTTAATGTCAGAAAAATACTGAAAGAAAAACACCAGCTCTCTTATTTGATGCAACTTGTTTTTAGAAAGCACGTGATTTGAAAACAGAGCTGAAAATCTGCCATCTGTAAAACAAGCTTTCGTCCACAACTTACCTGCAAAAAGAGGATTATGTGAGATAAGTCGTATTTCAAATGGTGAGCCCACGCTCAAGGGGTGCTCCGAGAAGACTGCACATCGCGACAAGGCAGCCAATGCACCCGTTACACGTGATGCCACTGTCCAGTTCTGCGTTAGAATAACATTAGCCGATATACAAGTCCAACGGTGTTTAGTTTCCAATGTGGCCGGCTGTATAACCGAAGTTGCTTGACAGCTTTGAGAATTTTCGCTAGTCGCATACGGGGCACGCATATCGGCTGCCGGTGTCTGCGTTAAAGACACCTGAGCACATTGCCCATACAAATTAATTACCGCCCAAATATTGGGCGAGTGGCATTCACATGCCGGACCCTGATCTACGCCATCAATAAAGAAATGTATGAAATCGCTGTTGCGCATAACACCCACTCTAGCCCCTACGCCCAAAGTTACCAGATCCACCAATACATTGGAACGTAGTTTTTTACGATTGTGAAAAATAACCGGACCACATAGAATTATGCTATCGTTGGCATCCATTTCGGTGGCATAGGCTGCCAGTTGTATGTCTTCGGGCCGTGTGCTCGTCACACCTATTTGAATGTTGCCCGTCCAGTGGCGCACCATGGTCTCGAGCACAACTTCGAACAACTCCCTTTGCCGGAGCGGACGATTGCTAAACACAATGGCATCATTGAATTCGGCCAAGGAGTTGGGACGAGAGGCTGTCAAGCCGCTATTCGAAATGCTGGCATTTTTGCCATGAATCGCATGAAATCGTAGGGGCGTTTCACTATACAAAGTGGTATTCGAAATAGTGCTGTTGCCCGTATCAGGACTGTTACACTCGGAAGTATCAACAATGGAAGCCTGAGCCGCCTGGCCATACAAATCGATAACACCATAAACACGTTCGGGCACTTTGGTAGCAGCTGGGCCCTGATCGACACCGTTGACAAAGAAATGCAAAGTGCCGTCATCTTTGCGCACAACACCCACACGATCACCCACCTGCAAACGATCCAGATTCTCCCCATACTTCTCAATAACGGTAATGCCATTGTGCATAACGCCATTGCCGGTCATCATCCAAGTGCCATCTCTAAAAACATCCAATAAAAACATGATGGCGGAATATACGAAATGCGAAACTTAACGAGATCAGTTACAGATTACCTAACATTGGTCATAGTGAAGGGAAAGTCCAGTTCCTCGGCGCTGTGGGTGGTCACACCCATTTCAACAGAGCCAGCCCATTTGGTTACTACGCGCTCCAAGCGCACTTGAAACAACTCATTAGATCTTAAAGGGCGTCGGGTCAGCACTACGCCGTTATTGAAGTCATCGGAAGCACTAAATAAACACGGAAATTTATTGTTTATTGTAGGGAATTGATATAGTCAAGTAAATACTTTGGTCGTAAGGCCGTTCTGCCCGAATGAGTAACACAAGCATGTGAACCGCACAAGGAATGAAATGTTAAACGATCATCGTTGCGTTGATTGCCAGCCGGAGCGGTAAGAGCCGAATCAGCCATGGCGGCCGCTTCACTTTCTGGACTTAGCAAGCTCAACACCGGCGTAGGCGTAGCCGAATTTCCCACTCCGTTGCCGTTAACCAGAGTGTTGCCGAAGCCGCCGATGGCACCCACCGCATTCGAAGAAATTAAATTGTTACGCCTGGTTACCAAATTCTGTTGTTCCCGTTCGTCGCGATCCACAATTGTCACCTTTATTGTCATGCCGTACAGATCGATGACACCCCACAGGGTTGAAGCCACCCTGGTGGCTGCCACACCCTGGTCCTGGCCGTTGATATAGTAATGCAAATTACCATTGGACTTGCGCATCATACCAACACGATCACCCTCCCGCAACTCATCCAAATTAAACTCTCCATACTGACGGCGCGTTCCCTTGCCATTGGTCAAAATACCGCAGCCAGACATCATAATGGTACCCGAACGCATATTGGTCATGGTAGCCGGAAAATGCAACACATTGGGATTGTGCGTTGTAACACCGACTTCTATGGAACCAGACCATTTGTCTACCAACTTGTCAATGCGTATCTCGAAGAGTTCGTTGTCTTTGAGCGGCCGATGGGTCATAACCACACCATTATTAAATTCATCCAAGGGACGACGTCTCTCAGCTGAACGACAATTCGGCGACAGTTTCACTAATGAACCGCAACGTGTATGAAACCTCAAACGATCGTTCATATCATAGTAATCGCCCACCGAAGATGATATGGAAGACGTGGTAGTGCCGCCATTTGTCAGCGGCAGACTACAAAATCCTGAAGTCGGCAGGGCGGACAGAACGGCTGCTGTTGTCAGTGAACCCGTCGCTTCGGAATGGGTATTTGTGGTATGCGGATTAAACGAGCTGGTAACACTGACATCAACACTCATGGGAACATCAATATTTTGTACTATCTGTTGGGAGTGCTGGGATGATGAATCAAAATAGTCCTGAAAAAATACCAAAAATGTTCAACGATTTTTAAACATATTTTTTAGAAATAGTATCTTTTTTATGCTGTTTTTTTTTTGTTTTTTTGTTTTATATGGACTGGCGATTAAATATGAATAATCAGTTTTTCACCAAGAAAAAAAAAAAAAGAGTTTTAAAAATATGTTTTCCAATGAAAATGTTACACATTTAAGGAGATTATGGCCAGGAATGGTGTGGCTTCGAGCACGAGGCATACTGTAATATTCCTTTAAAAAGTAACTATACGCCGTACTGGATACTGTGGGAAACCTATACGAAAGGGTATACACGTGAGTGAGAATTAAAAACACTGCCGGATCAGCTAATCAGTAGTCAAGGCCCTCGGCAGTTGCAATTTCACATCCAGTACTGTGTGGGAGTGTCACAAAGGGCAAAGGGCTTAGCGGCTGATCTGGGTTGCAAGACACGAGGGACATACAGGAAACGACATGGCGACATGGAGCTGAGAGCATTTCCACCAGACCCAAAAGCCATCTTTGGCTTCAACAGAAGTTTGCTGTTACAAACGGGTAACAGCCATCGTAGGGAAATATTACACAGTTTTGAACATTCCAATAAGTTACTGAGCCGAATCCGCGCGGTATATAGTAACACCCTGAGATTATTGTCATATGCAACACTGAGACTTGCAGATTCTGCAGAGCAGTCAATGGAACACTAGACTACTGCCATACAGTTACAGGACATACAGGCTACTTTGGGTAAACAGGACTTGCCAACAATCTCATTGAACGAGCTGGTCCGCTGCCTTGACTTGATTAGGCTTTTAAAGGAAAGGGGAAGCACAATAGATCAACGATCTTCGCACTGCTAAGAGCCGATTTGGACTACACCCCCTACTATTGTTCATTCAGGACCAGCACCTGCTGCCAGATACCCAAATCTATCGCAACAAACAGTAATAATCATTTATTTTAGAGCCTTAAACATTTTTGTGGGTATGTCCTAAATATTTTTGAAATTAATGCTGGCGAAGAAATCGCCAAATTTCTCAAAATTCCCATTCGATATGTAAGAACTGATATTGTAAAGTTCTGGCTAATTATTTATCTGCTTGAAATTATATACTTTTATTAATATTTGAGCCATTTCTTTAATCTTAATTACGTCCAGCTACAGAAATAGTATTTTTAGTTTCATCTGTCCGCCCATTCGACGGCCTTCCAATATATTTTTACTGCATAAGATTTTTTTCTTTTTTTTTTTTTTTTGGTGTCTTGACATTTTTCTCTTTAACAAAAATTGGAAAATACTTTTATTTTTTTATTTTTTTATTATTATTACTTACAAAATATAATTATTGTAACTAAAATAAAATGCCATGACTTTCAATATATAAATAAAAAATAATAGATCTTTGAAAATTTAATTTCTAAATTAGTACGTCCTTTTGTTGTTGTAGTTGTTTTTTTTTCTTTTGCTAAAATACAATAATTAAATAAATATAACAAATTACTTAGTTTTAAATTTAAATTTTCTTTTTCTGGGACCAGTACTCAGGGATAGGCGTCGATGCCCAGCACTACGTAATAGTGAAGCGGCACGAAATTGTAAAGTTGTGCTGATTTTGTTGTTATTCTGTTTTGCAGAATTGGGGATATCAGAATTTAAAGGCTGATGATGTTGTGACTCTTCGGGGTCCATAAGAGCACAACTTCGACCACATCTCCAGTTTTATGTTCTATCTTGTATTAATATGGATTTGTTTGTGGGGTTATTGAGTGCTTGTATTTATGTATGTAGCATTTTGTAGTGTGATTATTTTTTTATTGATTTTAGTTAAAGTTAAGAATTATGGCTATTGCTTTTGTCGCGCCAGAGTCTGCGGTAGGAATCGGACCTCTCTGGATGGTGGTTGGTCGAGTATTCCTTCTTCATTGAGGCCCTCGAACCGCTAATTGTGTTTTACTTCAATGAATAATCGCGTCAAGTTTGACGGTTATAGATCAGCGATGTTAAAGATAAACGAGTAAAAATCGATGTACTGATAAGTCAGCCATGATGGATATATTCATCAGGTTTGATATAGATCAGCTTCGATAAATCGTGAGGTTTTATTCATCAGAAATTATAACATATGTTATCAGACCATATTTATGTATTTACATACCAGCTAATAATTTTTAATGTATTTATAACAATAGAATTATATAAAATTAAATAAATAAGTTGTATATAAATCAAGTGTAAATGTTTACTTATGAATGATTTATGTTCAGGTGTAACTAGACGCTGCTGGACTAAACAGTACTGCCAAAATATTAGAAATTCTACTATCAAAATTAATACAATTAAGGCTCTGATCAAATGCTCAACTCAGTTAATGGCGCCATGTGGGAAATATTGATGCTGGCGACAGATAAACTTGGCACAATAATAATAAATTCATAGAATACGCGTCAAAGTGTTAATAACAGCAATAAGAAAATTGAATGGGATACAGTGTTACACTTTAGCTTTCTGGGGACTGGCACTGGGCCAGTAGTGAAACGGTGTTTCTTGATTTTTTTCTAAGTTCGCTACATAAATCTCTACATTTATGATTACCAGTCCAGCAAGAATTGCAGAAAAATGTTTCCAAAAACGATTTTCTAAGTTATTCACAGCCAGAGGTGAGATGAAACTAATCCGACATATAATTTTTAAATTACTAGCTTTTGATCGTGCCACAGAAATAAGATAAAATTAAATTAGTTTAATCATTTAACTTGGCGAAAACTTACCCCAGCGCAGGTGCCATCAACTGGGCATATCGACACTTGAATACATCTGCCATATAGATCGACTAGTGCCCACAAGGGATTTGGCATGTTGCGTGCCGCCACCCCTTGCGATTCACCATTAACATAAAAAATCAGCTCATTATTCGATGTGCGCATAACACCAACACGATCGTTCTCGTTTAATGTCTCCAAGTCGGTGCCATAAAGTCCTGTCAGACACAGGCCATCTTTACGCACATCGAGGCCAGACATTACCCAAGTGCCGTTGCGCATAACGGTGGCGCACGATGGCAGCTCCAGCTTTTCTGGCGATTCGGACGTAACACCAATTTCTATACTGCCACCCCAACAGTGATTCTGAAATGTGACATGAAAAAATCAATGAAACATACACACACACACACACATGTATGCAAGTAAGTATCCTTTGTTCGAAGACCACAAACAAAGTGCATGCGAATAGAATATACACAAGCCTGTATGCACATACATACCTTTTTCTCGATGATTACTTCAAACAGGACATCATCCAGCAGTGGCTCTGCACTGAACACTAACGCGTGACTAAAGTCTCTAGCGGAGCGTGTGGCCGTGCGATTCGCATTTGATAAAGTAATGCGGCGACCACAGCGTTGGTGGAACGTTTGCAACAACTGTAAATTAAGATTCATAGCATTTATGCCTCCACCTCCGCCGCCACCACCACCACCAGCACCACCACCAATTCCAGCTAAATTAGTTGTTCCTCCACCAGTAGCCATGAATTCTTTAGAAAATATATGTATTCTCTTTCCAGCCAATTATAAATTTGAACACTTTTTTCTAACTTCCTCAACTTTAGCGTTTTCTGTGGCAGAATTTACGCCTGAATTGTCAACTAAACGAATCGCGTGTTCAATAGAAAATTATATTTTTTCAGAAGTGAAAATATTTCTTTTCATATTTTTCCATTTGACGTTTTTGTCCTGTTTTTTTTCTTTTCTTTGTTTTTTTTTTTTTGTTTTATTTAGCGTCTGCGTATATTTTGTGTTTTTGAAAATGGTCTTTAGTTTTCTAAACGTAAACAAAAGTTTGTTTTGATAAATATATTTGTTTAGAATACATGGCGCAAAGCGAAATGGCAAAAACAGTTGCTGGCAGGGTTGCTTTTCCGGACAAAAGCAGATGTAGGGAATTTTTGCTTAACTTGAATGGGATATTTTTGATATAGTCTAGATTAATATAGTATAGATTAGAGACCAAACTATATCTGTAATATTCACATAAGTGGATATGCAAACCTTTAACTACAGTCTGAAAAATATATGTATATAATTATAGCCGTACAATTTGTTGACGAGATTATCTAATAGAACTCTGCCCTACCGAACAGATGGCTTGCTTTCATATAAAAACTATACACCTGTTCTGTGTTTATGATATAACATATATATAGATAAGAACCGGAATATATATGTTCATACATATGTACAATAGTTCCAGAAGTGTATTTGGCATGTTATACAGTTCTTAACGCAGACTGTCAGACGCGTCTGTATTCCCGCCGTTACAACCCTGCTGTATTCACTTACACACATACATACATACACACATGCATATGTTTTTCAATCTGCTAAGTTTGTTGTTTTAATTCAAACATAAACAGTAATGGAAGGTATTTTTCTTATTTTCAATTTATTTGCATACAAATGATTGTTTGCCCACTTCTAGAGGAGATGATCGAAGAACACTTGGATGACGAATATCAAAATGGGGAAATTGCCGCACGATTCGCCGGCGTTGAATCTCAAATTAAGCAACTGGAAAGATGTCAACAATCAGCATATCATGGCAGGGAAATACAAATTCAACTCGGGAAGGCTATAACATTACTGCGTCGTCATATACAAACTTATCAACATATTATAATATTTAATCGGCGAAAGGCTAGACAACGTTTGCGAAAACGACAATGTTCGCTGAGAAATGCTTTTCTACATGCCCTAATGGAGATGCAAATAAGATTTATTGAAATGTTACCTTTAACTGTTGAACCTTCAATGAACTGGTTGGACAACGACAGCAGCAGCAGCAGCAGTATACCGGCAGAAGTAAATGATTACGAAATCCCACCAGAGTGTAGTGAACATAAAGACAGTACTGGGCATGCAGACAAAGGGAAAATGTTGAACTTTTACCATGATGTTGTGTCAAAATTCACCAATGATCAATGGCGGGATACATTCCATATGTCGAAAGATATTTTTGATCTTATTTGTAGTAGACTAAAAACGTCATTGGACAATATAGACATGGACTTGGAGAACTGGATAGCAATGTGTATATATATGTTCGCTTCTGGCAGCAAGTTTTCTTCCGTTGCTATGCTTTTTAATGTGGAAAAAAAGTTTGTGCGCCAATCGATATTTAGGTTTTCGGAATGTCTGCTTAATGAGTTTGCGGAAAAACTTGTTATGCCCAATACCAAAGAAGAGTTGGAGGACATATCCAGCGGCTTTTATAAGGCAGCAAATATGATGCCTTGTGTAGCTGGTGTGTTGTGTCTTTTTAAGGTGCCAAATGTTTGTGATTGCACTCCGTTTGATAACTGCGGCTCCGAACTGATTAAAGTACAAGTTTGTATTGATAATAATTTATTGTTTCGCAAAGTGGAAACGACTAGTCATAAGCCAACTATGTTCTTGAGGTCACCCAATGAAATTAGTCCGTATACGAAAAAATTCACCGAACGAAATTGTGAAATTCCCTATTTCATTGTCGCTCCCGATAACTATCCTTTGCGCAATTGGCTGATGCAGAAATACGATAACCCTCAAAAACCCTGGGAACATAATTTCAATAAATCGGTTGGAAGCTTAAATGTCTACAGATCAGTAACTATAAAGAGATTGTTTGGCCGTTGGCATATTCTGAATTTAACCGAGTGCATTTTACCCGAGTCGAAGACCTTTATCGTTAAAGCTTGCTGCCTTTTGCACAATATATTGGAAGAAAATAAGCAATATTTTTCAATGGAGTGGTGTAAAGACTTCAATCCAGCGAAATATGAGTGCAGATTAATGCCGGCCGTTACCCAATACTTCAACGATTCAAAAACGGCTATGGAACAGCGAAATGATATAGCAAAATTCATGAGCACATTAAAACATTTTAAACATCCTGCATAAAAAGTTCAATAAATAGGCATTAAAAATAAAATTATTTTAACAATGTTTTCTGACATTAAGGGGTTTTATCTATATATAAACCATTTTTAACTCATTTTAAAACTTTTTACGAGACCGCAATATCGAATTTCTAACTTCACCTACACTACAGCTACATAGTTGCGCATATCCTGGTTGGCATTTTTGTAATAGATTAATAACAACTTCAAATATCCAATATTCTGTAGGATACCAGTCGTAGGCATTTTTTAAAGAGAGCATAGAACCTTATCTTTTCCTACAATTAAATTTTAACTGCTATTTTTGACTTAAAATTCTGTCAACCCTTTTAATTATTTAAACAAAAAATTGACTGAAAATGTCAACAAATCGATTTCGTCATCCAGAGGCAAAGATTTTACATAAAATAGCGCAGTGACAAATAAACCTTTTCAAAGCAATTACCCAGAGTATTTCATATATCCTCCAGCTAAAATAATTAGTCAGTAGCAAGAGAGTTGTTTGTAATAAATTTCTTTATTTTACATTTTTAAAATATGTTGTACAAAAACACATCTTTAAAACAAATTAGTACAAACGTTGGGGTGGACCCATGGATGACTTGATGTGCAATGAACGAACGTTTTGCCAGTTCTTCTTCAACAAAGATACCAAGAAATTGATGGACAAATGTATGTTTTGTACTAATTCGTCTTGTTTCATGTCAACATGACCAACAGCAACAGACAAGCACAAAACTTTCTTCATCTGGAACTTAATGGTTGATTTGACCTCTTCGATTTTGGCCATCATTGATTCTTGATGAGACAAAAGACCAGGGAATTTACCAGCCTTGTTCAAACCGGGACCCAAGAGACGGGGAATTTGTTTGATCAAAGATTCAGAGGCCAAGAAAGCATCATAACCTTTTGCCAATTTCTTGACCAACTTTTTGTTTTTGTTCAACTTCTTCAAAGCTTCAGCATCCATGCATTCAACGCCATTAGCTTTGGCTTCGTCGCAATGCTGTTGATCACCCAAGACGCAAACCTTCATTTTTGGGCGGGGAATGTGCTTCAATCTTTAAAAAAAGAAGAGAAACATGCTATGAACTTGAACGAAACTAGTTTTTCAATACTTTGATGTTCTTTAATCAGTTCGTTTTATCCACACGAAAACCAAAGGTTTTCAGGTAATACATGCATTAATTTTTTTTAACATCATTTAAAATCTACAAGTTCTTTGAATAACATTCAAGTGTTTGATAAAAGAAAGCTCCAAGAATTTTCAGATATTTTGAAAGTCAGAAAACTTTGCAACTTTTTAGTTTCAAACAACTTGGTTCAATATTCTGGAAGTTTTGATTGTCTGAAAACTTACACATAATCCTTCTTTGGCTATTTGAAGGGGGGTTGAGCAAGTTTTTTTTTTGTGAAATATAAAAGGGGTCAGCCTTTCTTATTCAGTTAAGAACTGAACAGAAGTAAGCTTACTCAATTTGATTTTAAGACCCTGAGTAGAGGTCCGTCAAGTGCCAACACACTTAACTGCCTGTAGAAATTCTAAACTATAAGATGTATAGTTTTTCATTCCATACAGGTTATCATTCAACATACTTGACAGTGCCGGAGAAACGCTTGTCCTTTTGGGGATCGTAGTTCTTCAAACCAATTTGTAATTCGACGGTTTCCAAGAAACCACGCTTCTTTTTCTGGGAGAAGTCCAGAACGGAATTAACGCTCTCATATAGAGTATCACGCGAAACTTTTGAACTGCAAGGGAACAAGAAAATATATTAAATCCACACTTTATAAGAAATAAAAATATAAACACTTCCTTAAAATTGTAAAAAAATTTTTGATTTAATTAAAAACTATGGTCGAGTTAATAATTTATTAAGACAAAATTAGTTTAACTTTTATTTAGCAATCATTTCCAAACTTAAAATAGACACTAGGAAATCCATAAAGTTGGTTTATAATTGCCTTGGCAAAAAAAATATTATTAAAAATCACTACATAATTAGTAAAACTGTAGTAAAATGTTACAAATGTATTTGGTATTTAAAAGATGGTATTAATATATTAAGATTTTATTCTTTAAAATAATCACAACAGCACTTACGCCATGACTGCTCCCGTCAAAAGTCAAAACAGAAAAGAACGTTGAGGAAACAGTGTCAACCGAACTTGACAATTGATGTTACTAAGTACTTGGTTGTATAAAATAGTATTAACAGAATTTTATGTTTAGAGTTGCAATATTATATATAAAATATTAGCTTACACGAGCAATAAACCAAAAGTATATTTATATATATATATATACTTATATAAATTGATTAGAATTTCCCATTAAGTATATTAATTTACGTTTAAGAAAATAGCTGATTAAATTTGTAAGAAGGAGAATTACTTCTTGGTGATATTTTCAGTTTTCTTGCGGATTCTGACAAACAGCACATGAAAATATTTTGAAATAGAATTGAAAAACAAAGCCTGATTGATGGTGATAGAAAACACCGTTTCCCAACAAAATTGAATGCCTATTTGCTTAGTTGTATCAGCTAAATTAAATAAAAACAAAGATTAGTACCATATTTACCATCCCTGCCTTACATATATTTTTAGTACCATTTGCTTTTTTTATATTTTAAGTGGCAGCAGTGTTCTCTTGTTGAATGTTTAGGTCTTTTTAATTTTCTTTTTTTAACTTTCTTTGTAACCAAAAAAAAAAATAGTATTGTATGAAAATATTAAGAGGGCTACATATATACATATATTTTCTGTACCTAAGTTTTTCTGTAATATAAAAATATATTTGTTATAAATTTTTCCACGCTCAAGAAAAAGCCGGTTTTATCCTGTATTTGTGAAAAATTGAAGGTATGGGATTTGTTTGTGTTTAGACGCATACATATGTACGTGTGTGTACATGTTATTTTTGGCTATGCACATACATTTATACATATATAACAATATATACATATGTGTGTATGTATGCATTTTGTCTTATAATAAATGATTGTACACTCATTTTTATTTGTTATTATTTTTGCGTGTAAAATTTTAAAAATAAAATATTATCTCAATGAGATTCATTATGCATCACTTTCATGCGAGTAATTGTTTTTGTGTTTAACTAATATGACACTAGAGCGTTTTTTAAAATACGCTATACCGTCATACATATCGTACATACATTCATATCGTTACCTTAGTATAGAAAGGCTTTAGCTGACTATTTTTTGAAGTTGTTTTCTTTTGCCTATTTTAATACAAGACCCTTTAATTTATTTGAAAAAAAAATATTTGTCAACGCAGAAGAAAACATCACGAATCTGATTAGATTAGATTGGCAGCAGATATGGGCGATTTTGAAAACATCTTGATATTTCAAATTGAAAAAACACCTAAATAAATTCACAGTTCGAAAAATTTAATAGCCCTTGAAACATTTCGCTTTAATTTTTATGATATTATGTACATATTTGCAAAAAAATTAAGTTATTCTAAACGATATGTGGGCACATGTATTCTGAAAATCAAAATCTATGTAAAAGCTTTCATTTTAATATTCTTTTGTTAATAAATACAAAGATAGTAACACAATTTGCTCTTTTTCTTTTCTGTTTTATTTCCTCATATGTATTAGAAATGTTCCATATATGAGCAATATATTTATTCTGTAGTTCCCGCTCAAATGGTTATTCTTTTGCAAGCAAAAAATAAGGTTCTGTGGTGCCTATATTTTTTGTGTGTTTTTATTAGTATTAAATAAAAATTAAAAAAAGTTAGTGACGTGGTTTTGCATTTCAGATGACGATATTTGTATATATGTAGGCATGTATCTAACTAATGGGACTGGGCAAGATGTTTTCAAACTAATACTTATTCCTTATATAATTATATCATTGGCTATTTATTGCTGTTTTTATGAAAATCATTTCGTGTCCACAATAAATAATTCAAAATTGTCAAAAGTGACTCTCAATGAAATTCACAAACAGCATAAAAAAATTCTTTGTTATCAGCTTGATTTTTGAACTAATATTTGAAAAATAATGGGACAACTTTACGTGCACAAAATCATTTAAATGAGCGCTACATAAACCTGACAAAATAGAGTTCCTAAATAGTCTCTAAAAATGTTTTTCCTGGCACTTCCAAATGCCGGCAAACATTAAAGTTTGATGTTGTTAAGACTTGAAAGTCATAAAGATTTAACATGAACACACATAGAGAAGATTATAGAGAACTCCTTTGAACAATTTTATGAAATTTCTTTTGCAAAAACGACAGAAACATATTCTTAGCTTAGCCCATCTTTATGAATGTCTTACTGGTGAAAAGATTAATGAAACAATTTTACAAATTATTAAATAATATATGCGATTTGAGTGAAAAGAATAACAAAAAAAAAATTTATAAACTTAACTTTTTATTTGAATGTTAGTTGAACATTTTAGCAAAAGCACAACAAAAAGAAAATACCTGTCAGTCACAAAATAACAAACAGCGCAACCACTTTTTACGATATAGATACTCTCCGAGAAAAATATTATTTCGGGTAAGAGAACCAAAAAAAAAAACCAAATAGTCTTGATTACAAAGTATATTCAATAATAATATTAATGTTTCTCTCTCTTCCATAGAAAAAAAATACCAACATTTGCCTTTAATAGCGTCACTGGGCCAACGAGTAAAAGCCCAAATGTGGTGGAAAAATTGAATGAACTTTTTAAAGCAATTCATGATGACGGTTGTTCACATAAAACAGAAGGCATAGAGAATCAACATCATACACAAGTCTCACGCAACAACTGATTGTTTGTTACTTTGGAATTGTCTGAAGTAAAGAGAACTTTCTTCGGCTCTGCCACAAAAAAAGAATATTTATATATGTATGTACATATATAAAAAAAAAGTTCCTAATTTACAAAAGAAAAACAAGTAAAATTTAAATAGTTTCTTGAACTTTTGTAATTCATTGAATGAAATGAAATAAACGTGCCTTGCAGTGGGATGAAGTTTCAAAGCTTGCAAAAATAGTGTAAAAGAAATTGGCTGGGAACAGAAAAAGGAATCCATTGTGTTTGGCCAGGAAAATAAATCTATACTACAGCTGGCCGTTGCAAATTACATAACAATTCCATAAAATAGTGTGAAAACGTTAAATACCACCGGAACAATTTTATATTCGTCTGGTCTTATTTACAAATAATACTCAAATTCGTTCGATTTCATTTTGCCATTTTTTGCTGTTAATTGGAATTTTGTGCCGACCCTAACCTTACTCAATGGCTAGACCAATTAGTGATAATCATGTAAGTTTTCTATAATGCTTAATATTCAAATTTATGCATATTTATGCATATATGTATCTATGTATGTATGTACATAGACCTACATACATACAGCAAAACATACTCACAAAAATGATTCATGGTGTCTGCCTGAGGCATTTTTTTGCCTCTAAATTAGTTCCAATTCTTCGGTAATGTTTATTTTTAAATTATTAATGAAGTCTCATGTGTTTTTAAAACAATATTTTGTTTGTTTTTAAATGCAAATTGTTAACAGGCTGTTTGTCGTTCTTTTTGTTTTCTTTTTTTTTTGTTGTGGCCAAATTTTTGTTTTATTAGTCAATCGTGTGAAACAATTAGGGGGTAAATTTTATGCAGACTGAATGTCATTTGTGAAAACTAAATTTTTTTCACTACAAATTATGATATAATTGATTATCAAACAGACGTGTTCTGGCTGTTTTTGACTATATATCGTATATGGGTATTTCCATGGTGTCGCGCATGTCGGTTGTTTACAATCCAAATGAAGAACAAATGCAGAAATAAAAATTATAGCTTACAGGCAGTACTGCAATCTATAATAAAACTAACGACAGACAGCCCAGGCGGAATTCGGGATCGAAGAAAATGCCAAGGACAGTGGTAGCGGTTCGAAAATGACAAAAATTGCAAATTGTTTGCCTCGCGTCGTAAAAAAAGCGGAAAATTCAGCGAAACTTCATACAGTTTTGTAGTAAAATTAAGACTGTGTTAACACTGTTGTCAGATCTTACAACATTGTCAGTGCTATATACATACATATGTCGTAAAAAGTCAACTCAACAACCAATTTTTGTGTTACAACATTGTCAGAAATACATACATATTACTGTCACTCCATTGTAAGATGGCAGTGGAGAGGTCATTGTCAGATAATTGCCTGACATTGAAAGCTAATATTTCATTGCCACTTGTTTTAAGTTAATGCACCCGACAACGACGTCATCGTCAAGGATACACTTCTATTGGCAGCTTGAAAGCTTTTAAGGCTTATGGCAACACTAGATCTGGCAATTTATGCCTTCCAATAATCTGACGACCCTATAAAATCGCTATTTACAGTGTTCGATTCTTATCGATGAGAAAGATGTACACATTTCTCATTGAAATTAATTCTTTTGTCTAAAATTTTAATGTTCAGTTGTAGTTTTATGGAAAACTACTGCTTTTAGAAGCAGAAAAAAAATAGCCAAATATAAGATTTCTGTCATTTTCCAAGCAATAACTTTTGTTAGTCTTGTTTTGTTAGTTTTTGTTATATTTATATTAAATATTATAATAGTTTTGCGACATCTTGCATAATATGCTGCCTTCAAAACACTCCCCCACCCCCTAAAAGAAAACGAACCAAATCTATGCTCAGTGCCATAGAGTTTTTTCCTGCTTAACCTTGAAATTTAATGCGAGTTCATGTTCTCTTTTTTCTCATAAAATTAAGAGTAAATTTTGCAAAAGTAAATATTAAACTCTTTATTAAATTATCATGCTGCGAAAATATGTATGTATGTATGTGTGTGTGTGTATGTGCCAAATTCTTATTTTGTACATCCTACTATCTAATCTCTGTGCTGTTGGTTTTGCATTTTTTTTTAACTGAGTGGAGACAGGCGCATATCACAGGTGATATAAACTGTGTTTGCAACTGCCGTTTATAACTATAAAACAACTGATAAATAAATATTATAAATTTAGTTAAAAAAACTATGGGGAAAGAACAACATAATTTATAAAAGAGGGCGTGGCTGAAAAAAAGTAGCCACATCCTACAAAAGTAGTCGTCCGAGAGTCTGAATTAAGTGTTGTGAAAATTTCAGGAAGATGGGTCTCCTATAAACTACAAATCAACAAACACACACTCGCTTTTATATTCTTATATATGTAGATAAAATTCTAATATTCTTTTGATATCCGTCATGTTCCCTGCTATTGTCTTCAAATAGAAAAGCTTGGGAACTTGGATTTGACTTAATGGCGGTTATATTATTGAATTTTTAACTATCGAATTAGCTGTCATTTATTCAGCATATCCTGCCAAATCAAAAGACAAACACAACGTTGTATTTTCTGTGGGTTCCATGTTGTCTTTCGCATACAGAATAAAATAAATTGCCAGTGTATGGATTCCCGAATAGCTCTTACTAATAGCATGTACAATCGCTTGGTTATTGTGGGATCAGTAAAGTTGCCTAGTCCACAAGCTTTATTTACCATCATGATAATATGTTTGTTAAACGTTAATTTACAGCCAAGAAGAACTGCTAAATCCAGAAACCCCGTAACTAGTTCAAGTTGATTTCCACTCTACTACAATAGAAAAATAGAATACGCGAATCATACGAAGGTTTTGACAAGTCTCAACACCAAGTCTGAATAGTCTGAACTGTTTTCTACTAAAAATAATTTTTAGTTAGATTTTCTGGCAACCTTGTGCACAATTAATAACCGCATTATAACCATAATGATATAGTATGTGGGTATATGGGAAATGTCTGGCACCAGTAATGGCAAAATCGGTACAATTGCACTTTATTTGGTATACAAACTAGCTCGTAAAGTACAATGATACACCAATAGCATATTTCGTAAAATTTAGTCATTAAAAATTACAATTTAGTAATTAAAAACAAGGCAAATGAGTTTCAAGAACTTGCAAACATTGTCAGAGGAATAGTATCGGTTGCACATTGTTCATCAGCATTTCTGGAAAGTCACTTTTCTTACCAAAATATAATTAAAAACAAAGACGGAAACAGACCACAAACTGCACATCTTTGCGGCTGCAAAACTTATCATTCATCATTTTAATATCAAAATTGTAATTGTGATCTTGTAAACGATGTAAAAGCCACCGCGTACGTTCAGATTTCTTTATTCTTCAGTCATATTCAATACTGAATTGTTTATGATATATCTTAATACAAATGATATTTAATGTACTTTTCTGGTTTTTTTTTCGTTGTATTCTATATAAATTTATGTAATCAAAATCATATATAGAGCCGATAGTCTAAGTTGCTAGTGCTTTTATTCTATGGTTTGTTACAATTTTAATTATAACAGATTTTTTTAACTAAATCAATAAAAATAATATAAATTAAAAAAAAAATTAAAATCAAAAAATTAAATTTAATGAACCGTTTTCTATGTATTAAATAAAATATAAATTAAGAAAAAATTTTTTCTTAGTACAATTAAAATCAGAAAATTAAAAAAGTTTTAAATAATATAAATTAAACAAAAAAATGTTTCTTAGTACAATTAAAATCAAAAAAAAAATTCAAAATAATATATATAAATTTAAAAAAAATCTTTCTTAGTAGTACAACTGAAATCAAAAAATATAAAAAAATTAAAAATAATACATATAAATTAAAAAAAAAATGTTTCTCTTCAATTCAATTCAATTCTTTATTTATATAACATTTGCTTTTATGAATTTACAACTTTTTCCATAAAGAGTTCAGGCATTTTTTTTTACCTTTTCTACTTAAATATTAAATAACAATTATTTTATATTCATATACGATTTTATATTTAATTTAATGGTAGGGAGAAAATGTTTCTCAGTACAATTAAAATCAAAAAATAAAAAAATTGAAAAAATAAATTAAACATAAAATATTTCTTAGTACAAATCTGTCAAATCTGTCAAGCTTTTTGATACAGGTTTTTAAATTTTCAATGCCATCCCCGCCGCCTTATAACCAAGATGTTATTAAGGGTGTTTTAGAAATCTATACGTATGTCGGGCACTCTCATTGGAAACTCATGAAATTCTCTTGATTTTGCAAAGAGATGTTTGCGCCGCATGAACTAGAGTTTTTATTTAAATAAAAAGTCCAATAACTCGGTCAAACATGTTGGGTGCAAGGCATGCTTATATGTATGTATGTATGTATGTGCAAAAATTTACTATTTACTGGGATATAATAAAGAATTTGCTTAATCTCATGAGTTGGGAACTTAAGTTGTGCGAGTATTTGTTGTAGTTATTGTTGTATTAAAATATAAGTCGGCAGAGCAGAAAAGGTTGCATCAGTCGGCGACGGGAATAGCAAGCGTTTGGTTTTAGCTGGAGACTATAATTTTCTATTGAAAACTTGAAGTCAACATAAATTTGTTATTATTTTTTACTTACATACTTGATATGTTTTAAGAACTTTAGTTAGAGAGAGAGAGATCAGCAATACATACATAATTTGTTATCATAAACAAAATGTCTTTTGACGCTGACGAAACTGACGTAAGTTTTTTTCTTTTCTTCTTCTTCTTCGCCTTCTTGTTTCTAACGAGGTGTTTCCTCTAGATGTTCATCATTTGCATACAACTCTTTCATTCACCCTTATTTTTAAGTTTTAATTATTTTAGTTGTTAAATTATACGAGGCTTGTTGTTAAAAATATGTTCTTCGAATCTCTGCCCCCCCTCCAAACGAAATCAATACGTTGGACAAGACAATTTATTAATTGATGTTATTGTTTTTATGTATGTAAAACTGAATGTTTGTTGTTTGTTTTGCTGAGTTTTTGTACTTGAAATGAAACCAAGGTCAGGGGTTTTCTAGCGAACTGTTCCAACTTATAATTTTTGCCTACACACTTAGATAAATAATTGGTTTTCTATGAAAAAAATAAACTAAAATAAAGTATTTCTACAACGTCACGTAACTCTAGAGTAAACGATTAATAAAGCAAACTGCGTGTTTGTGCTTCCTACTCTCCGCTCAAAAGTTGTTTTATGTTCAGAATCAAATGCTCCCAGTCATAAGTGGTCTGTCGTAACCGCTTATTATAGAAATGTTGTTGCTAATTTCTATAGATAAAGGGTGTTTTTTTTATAGAGGTCTCAAACTTGTAAGTTGGCAGCACGTTTTTAACTGGCGGCCATTTTGTCAGCTGCCAAAAACACGTCCACGGGCGGACACCTGTTCGAAATATTGCAAATCAATTTATTTTGAAAATCTTGGTTCTGTTCGAAATATGTACGTATCGTGCAATACGTCCATTTTACGGTCCATTCGATCAGGTATGTATCGTAGGACTTAACCCCGCTCAACTATATTCTGTGGGGATATATGAAGTCGCTAAACTACGCTGATAAGCCCGTAAGGACTGATCACTTGGCGGACAATATTCGCCGCGTTATTGCCCATATACGGCCGCCAATGTTAGAAAAAGTCATTGAACATTTAATCTTCAGATGACACTTATGTAAGTCCGAGCCAGTCGTGGCGTTCATATGCCAGAATTCGTATCTAAATTATAATGCCGGACGATTATCTTTCGAATAAAGTAAATTTCATATAAATTTAAAAAATGCATCTTTGTTTTATTCCGCTATAAAGAAAACACCCTTTATAGACATTTGTTTAAGATCACATACACTGAACTTGCGATAATACGAACCAATGAAAATCCAGTTCATATTTGCGGGATTGCGGGATTGTTAATATTTGTGAATGGCCATGAAATGTCCTCTGTTACTTGGCACTTAACGTTCTTTCCAAAGTAATACGATGAGACCTGGATTATTTATAATGGTCGGGAATGGATTGTTTTTACCACACAATAGAGTAACAATTTTAGTTGGGGAATGGGGAAATAATACAGTAAAAATATTGGGTCGAGTCCTCGATGTTCTTTATTCACTTTCACTATTAAACTAAATTTAACGTGATTATATCCAGGGCACTATAAATGCCACGCAATTGTATAAGAATATTAATCTGATCAGTATTTATTTTAATCTTTTAAATATTTGTTTATCAAGCAATAATTTTATTCATAATTATTAAAACTGTTGACAAATTTTGCACCTCTATTTAAACTGATACGAATGAATTGCGAGTGCAGCAGCTTTTATTTTCTTTAAAACAATAACTTATTTATATTTCTTTATGTACTTGGCTCGTAGTATTGATGACATGTGCAAATTGCCTTTAATTGACTTGTCTGCAAACAACAGATGACGAAAAATTTACTTAGATGTTTATTAAGAATTGTAATTAAATTTACTTTTGCTTTTTTTTTATAGATTGTTCCCATCGCTGTGGGCATAGTGGCGGTAGTGGCTGGAGCTGTTATTATTCATTATTTTATAAATAAGAAATCGACAAAGAAACCCCGCCCAGAACCAAACCGAACTGTACGTTTGCGCACTTTAGTTGATGCCAATGATAAATATCAATTGCCGCTGATTGAAAAAGAAGTGCTGAGTCACGATACACGTCGTTTTCGTTTTGGCCTGCCATCGCATCAGCACATCTTGGGTCTTCCCGTCGGCCAGCATATTCACCTAATTGCCACTATAGAAAATGAACTAGTGATACGCCCTTATACGCCCATATCCTCGGACGATGATGTCGGCTATGTTGATCTGGTTATTAAAGTGTATTTCAAAGATGTCCATCCGAAATTTCCAGCCGGAGGCAAAATGTCTCAATACTTAGATCAAATGCAAATAGGTGATAAGATTTCATTTCGTGGTCCTTCCGGCCGTCTCCAATATTTGGGCAATGGCACATTTTCCATCAAGAAGTTGCGCAAGGATCCGCCCAAAACTGTTACAGTCAAACGTGTTAATATGATCGCTGGTGGCACCGGCATTACACCCATGTTACAGCTGGTGCGCGATGTTTTGAAGCACCATGACAAGGACAAAACAGAATTGGCTTTATTGTTCGCCAATCAGGTAAGTCTATAATTCAATTGCCCGAGTTTGTTTGTAACAACGAATTTCTTCTTTAATATTTTAGAGTGAAAAAGATATATTGTTGCGCAATGAACTGGACGAGTTGGCCAAGAAGCACCCAGAACAGTTTAAAGTTTGGTACACTGTTGATAAAGCTGGTGAAGGTGAGTTTAGTTTCGGTTTTCCAAAAATGTTTACAACTGGAGATTTTATATACATACATATATCATACATACATGTAAGCAGAATCCTAACCGCCGCAGAGGGACATTAACGTGCGCCAGTGTTTTAGGCCAAACAAACCCGTTTAAAAACATACATACATATTTACTGACTTCAGGGCGACAGTGTGAAAGGCCATAATGTGCGAGCTGTAAATGAATTGAATGACTCGATTATGGAGAGCAACTGAACTACGGACAAAATGAAAATGCAATGAATGGCAACTTTTGTCAGTTGCCAAGAAGTTATCGAAAATCGTATGTTGACACATTGGCAACCAGAAATAATGCGAACAATAACATTTTTTCTGTGAAAGTCGTCAGCCAAGAAAATAAAAATTAAAATCTTTTCATCAGTGGAATAATTTTGTTTTGCTGGCGAAGCAGAACATGTGCAAAACGTAGCATCGCTTAGAAAGCAGTTAACGGACAACTGCAATCTTTCCTAAATTAGAGTGTCCAATTGCTTTTTGAACCCTTTCCAAATCTGAAAACAATAAATAATTCATTTCTTATGCTACCCAATTATGCCAAAATTCTCGGTTGCCAAAATTGCTTAAAATAAGCAACTGACAACTGAGGTTGCCAGCTTTAGCAGCCAGTTGCTAACTGTAACGCCACTGAAGTGCGGTTGCTATTGCTAATCGAGCCATTAGCCTTAAAAATACTGGCGAACGTTAACGTTCGTTATCGCAAGGCAGGTGGTTTATTCTGTCTTCTTTGCACATAAAATTTAAGTGGTATTTTTACTTTTTGTCATATTTATTCATAAGAAAACGTTATAGTTTAACAAACAAAAACTGCTTTACAATTATTAATTATTAAGTTGTCTAATATAAATTCGTATTCTTTTGAACTTTCATTTCATCAAATAATTGGAATTCTATAACATTTTTTTTTTTTTAAATCATTAAAATTGAAGTTTTTTTCACCACCTTCAGTTTAAAAAGTACGATTTACGTCTAACAAAAACACTCTGCCGAAAAGTTGTAATACTCCTTTATGAGAATAAAATGTTCAGCTGCAAACGCTTCAGCGCTTGTCGTGATCTTTTGTATCCTGTGTGTATCAGGCAGGGCTCTCTAGTGTTGTGTCATGGTTAGTTTGCTGGTGTTTTGGATTTAATTTTTTCTATCTAATTCGTTGGATAATCAGTGTCATTGCGGTTGTCGAAATCGGCTTGAGATTGTAAGAGCTTAAAGCACGTTCGAGTATTGTTTTTTTAATCTTTCGATAATTTCGAGTACCGTAATAGGCATGAATGTGAAGCGTAATTATGACCAAATTGAAGAAAAATAAATGTTGAAGAAAGAATAATGTTTGTCATATTCATATATTGAAAACATATAGTGGTTTTTGTTGTTGTGTGTTTTGTAGGTGTCTGGAAAGGTTTCCAAAGAAAACAGCTGTATTTTCATACCACCTCAACTGAGTAAAAGAATATGTGAGAACAAATTCTTTAATAATTGTTTAATGTTGCTTTACAAAAAAATTAAAAGAAAAAACTCTTTAATAATTGTTTAATGCTACTGGACAAAATATTGATGTTCTACTGCAATTCAGATTCACTTGTTCATGTTTTAAAAATCAGTCCATTTTTTAAACTAAAAACAAAGAAAAATAGTGGGGTTCACCCTTGCTGTTGAAGTAGCCGTGTGTACATGTTGTTAAAGTAGTTTTTCTGATTTATTTATGGCCGCATACTTCGCAATAATTTTAATATATTGTCCCATAGAGTACATAAAGAGTTTAGCCAATTAGAACTTTTCTGCAACGTAAACAGATAATACAAGTTTTCTTAAAATATAGAAAATATAAATATGTGCTAAAACAAAAGAAGAAAACCTTTAATGTAACAGATCCAGTTAAAGTACTACAGGTGCATTCATAAAACAAAACGTTTTGTCTTGTAGTATTTGCAATACTGTATTTAACACAAGGACAGGTTTCAATTGTTGTACAATATTATATTTAAAATACTTTTAAATTTAATACTATAGTAAACTTGTAAGTGGGAGCGACTTTTTCTTTGGTATTGTAAACACCCCGAAACAACAAAAAAAGACAATATGGTGGCTGTTTCATACTTGTACATAAATCAACTTACTACGTTTGGTAAATGTACTACTGTTTTTGGTATTGTAAAGCTTGCTAATTTAGTAACTTAAAAATGTATAAGTTGTGTTGTTGTCAAGTTTTAAACTTATCATGATTTACCAAATCTATATAAATAATATGTACCAGCTCTTTAATAATAGTACTTCACTACGAAGCGTGGCAAACGCTATTATATACTAAGAAGTTTTGTTTACTATATTGTGGTTGAAAAAAAAACCACAACAAGAAAGCAGAAAGCTGTAGTAAACAGTTGTGGTAAATATACCAGACTGAATAGACAGTCGTTGTGCTGGTAAAGCTATTTGATTTCATTTTGTTTCATATAAGTACATATATATGTATATATTTGAGCATTTAGATCAGATATGCAACAACAATTTAAATAAATGTTCACTCTTGAAGAGAGAGAAAAATGTGACGTAACAAGTGGTTAGCCAGCGAGTGTAGAATTGACAAAGGCCTAAATCCTACGCGATGTAAATTTGCAAAACTATTAATTCAGTTAATTTGAAAGGCTTCATTGTGGTAAAAATCGCAGTTAATATAACGAGAGTTGTAAATACTATACAAGGGCCGAGCACAACTCACAAATTTATATAAATTTTTGTGTATATTAAATAAGTTTTTATATAATTTTTTTTTGCAATTTTAATTTTGCCATTTCCCAGCCGCCAGTTCAAAAATCGCACATTTCTACATGCAAATAAAGAAAGAAAGAAAATAAAAATATTACTCAAAATTTTTAACTTTATTTTAAAAAATACTTTTGAAAATGCTGCCCTAAAAATGTTGACAACGCGCCGCAAATTTAAAGGCTGGTCTTATAATACCGGCTACATAAATGATGATATGATGAGGGATCACCTGTATCCGCCGTCAGATGAGACACTTTGTTTGCTCTGCGGGCCACCGCCGATGGTCAACTACACCTGTATACCCGGTCTATATAGACTGGGCCATAAAAATGAAACGCCCTTTAGTTATTAAAGTAGCAAAAGGACTCTTGCCACAAATAAAAAAAATTCCTGTAAACTAGACAAGCGAATACACTGTTAGTGTTGATTTAATAATAATAAGTACATAAACATGAACCTATAACTCGTTTTAAGTTTATTGATTTTAATTTCAATTTTTATTCCTTAACAACAACAACAAACAACAACAATATGTGTATTTATGTATTAATTGCTGCCTTAGAATTAGTTTAAAAAGGTACTAAATAATATTATATTCATAAAGATATTGTGTGAAATGCTTAAGACTAATAATTAATGTCATGTTTGTTTTCAGGCTGGACCTACAGTGTTGGCTTTATCAGCGAAACAATGATAGAAGCTAATTTATACCCTGCCGACGACTCCACCATAACGGTGATGTGCGGTCCACCACCCATGATTAGTTTCGCCTGCAATCCTGCTTTGGACAAACTGGACTATCACCCAGACAGTAGATTTGCTTATTAAATCTGCAACGGTCGCAACTTAAGCATTCATTTGTAACAATTATTTTCGATTTGATTGACTTTGCTTTTATGCATACATACATACATAGATACATACATATGTACGTATGTATGTACATACGTAGGAAAATGGATATTGCATTTGGAAGTCATCCTCCGTTAAAGGATGCTGTTTGTAAGTGCTGCTATGGCTACACGCTTGCAAACATCATCACGTCGCGACTTACATTCATGTTCATCTTTTTGTTATAAATAAACTGCAAGTTTTATTTTTGAAAGAAAAAAAAACAAATACACACAAAAAAAAGCCTGTTTTCTTCTTAATTCAGTCTTGAGTCAAACTGATCTGTAAACGAAATTCTTTACATTTCGTGCCAGCAATTGGCAACAAAAATTAGCCAACAAAACTATCAATTTGTGGGCGGCACGACAACTACAACGTTTGGTTTATGTGCCAGGGCCGCAGCGCTCTACCAGTATTGACTAGATGTTGTAAATTTTGTTTATATATTTTTTTATAGAAATCAATAAGTACGTCATAAACAAATGGTTCATAGTCCGGCTCAATTATATGTACATATTTATTTGTTGGCTTTTTCTTCTTCTTGTTTTTTTCAACGCCGCCTTACAATTAACCTGCCGTTATTTGGTATTCAAATAAATTGTTGCTGACCTGTTGGTCGCTTTCAATTTGTTAAACTTTCATATGCATTTATAAATATTTAATTTGTACGATTAGAAACCGAATACCACAAGACGGCTGACAGGCAAACGATTCAACTGTAATAATAAATAATTCATTAAGATGTGTGCGTGTGCGTGCGCGTGCGACACGTTTTCCACCGAACACGACTTTCAGGGGCACAAATTATTCGTTTCATTAGCACGAGCATGTATTTATAATACAATAATATAATATAATAATAAAAATAGATTGAAATGATCTGCAACTACATAGATTTTTTTCACATGATTTTCATATTATTCCCCATGTTTTCTCAAATTACGCAATTTCAGATAAGAAAAATACTTCAACTGGATTAAAAGTTTTTTTTTTTTATTTTACAAAATATTTGCCACGTCTTAGTATTAGGAAAATAATGAAAAAACAACAAGAAGACAACAATGTTTCTTCCTAAATGCCACAACTGTGACTTTAGGAGCAGGCATAATTGTTTGTTGAGGCGGAGGAACTGTTTGACCAGAGATTTTGGAATTGTTTTACAGTAGCAGCTGGCCGAAATGGCAAGACGCTTGATGGAGATCAAAGTCGAAACGCTGACAGAACTCAAGGACATATTGTACCAAAAAGCTGAATACCAGAAGAACAACTGGCCCGCAAGTGGCCGATTATTATATCTCACTACTTTGAAGCGGTTCAATATGGAAACAAAATATTTTCGCAGCCAAACAAAACTTCACCATATTTTTTTTGACCAGACCTCCCCTCCCTCCCACGTATAATAAAACGCCTCGATGTTTTTGTTTGAGCAATAGACGTTTGTCAATTTTTTATTTTTTTTATGGCATTAGTTTTAAAATTACAAAAAATTAAATCTAATTAATATTCATTGAATTGATTGATTCAAAGTAGAAAAGTGTACGTGTGTGTGTGTGTGGGTGTGTGAAACAGCATAAAATTACAATTTAATTTATTTAAAATATAATAAGCGTCTTTTTTGTAAAAAAAAAATATATATTTAATGATTTATTTTATTAGAAAATCTTACAACTAAGTGCGAAAATTAGGTTCCAATTTCGTTTAATCAATAAAATAACTTCTTATAAAAAGCGTCAAGTTTTAGTTTTTGCCAGTGCAAAAATTATTATGAAGTTTTTTTTTATCTTACACTAAATGTCTTTTTAAATTATAATAATTCAGATGTATTGAAAGTTCTGCGGTAGAAGAGAATGTTTTTATTAAAGTTTCTTAATCTTATTGTTTTGTTGATCTTAATACTATTTTGAATTTTTTTTGGGTGCTTTTGGAATTTTTGTTTTCTTTTGGTGAATGAAATTTATACCATTTTTTTTCGCTAGAAAATAAAAAGTTATTTCTCGTTTGTTATTGGGAGGGCGAATCGTTTATTAATACTTTTGGAATTGTACATTTTTCGGTTGTGTTTTAGAAACCGCCTCCAACTCGCCAGTGGCTGATTACTTCAGCATTTCACATACACATGGTTTTACTCGCTTTCAATTAGGAGTAGCAGAGGGCTGGTGCAACCAAAACGTATTGAATTTTGTTCTTATATCTGATGGCATTTTTAACAAAAAAAAATTGATTTTGGTTTTTAGTTTGACATGTTTTTTATTTAATATAATTAAAAAAAAACACACATTTTTAAAGATTAATAAATTTTAAGAAAGCATTCGCTGTTCAATTTTACTCTTTACCTTAAACGCTTTCGCAACGAAAATCTTGTACTTTTTAAGTTCATATTCGATACGTCGCCTGTCGAATGCAAACATCTGTTCATGCGATACGTGACGAAATTGCACTTGATAAGATAATACATATTACAGCGAACGTACTGAAAAAACCACGTGTTTTCAAATCACGAGATTTCTGAAAACAAAAATAGTATCTATCACTTTAACTCGATTAAATCCTTTTCATTATAAATCAAGTTCTCCGCATCGTTTTGAACATTTTAATATTACGACAAATAAGGAAAGCAGAACCAGAAGTCTGCTTTGCACTGCAATTTGTTTTCAGCAACCACGTGATTTCGAACAGTGTGACGACATTCAGAACAGACCTTTTTGTTTAATCTGCAACACATGTGTAGATGTTTGGTGCGTGACGCACAACTTTCAAAAATGCTGCTGGGACGTTTTATGCAAATTATTTTTAGTTCTTTTATGGCCCGAGTATGGAACTATAATCCAGTATAAAAGTGCCGGCATGGGCGATTGCAATTGATGCTATAACGTCTTGCTGGCAAACACAGATTTGTGGCTATAGGAGTTTGGCCATCCAGACATGAGCACTTGGAATAATTTTAAGAACGATTTTGTGCATTTTTCCATAACGATACATCTCCAACCCAAACCTGCTAAGTTGGGAAGTTGCTTTCGCTGCGCCATACAGAGTAACTATCACTGATTGTAGGCTGTAGAGTGAGGGAAGCCCTTCTCATTACCGAAAGGAATTATTCACATTAAAAGTGTTTCAAGTTTTTATCTATATAATATGCCAGCCTAGATTTACAAGTTTTCATGTAGAAGTTTTTATTTTTATTTTAAAGAACTTAATAACTGATTTATATCTCTTTACTAAAATAAACAACTTTAAACTACTCTAGTGTCCTGCCACTTGACAACAAAAAAAAAAAAAATTAAAAATAAAACAAAAAAAAAAAAAAATTAAAAATAAAACGAAAACAAAAAAATAAATAATAATAATACCCAATTCTCTAAATTTGTGCTAATTGCTAAAATTACTAAGAGTCTATTTCACTATCCCGAAAATTTGCCTTTTTTGTTTAATGAAAAAAAAAGCTGAATTGAGCGGCACGTTCAAAAGTCCGCCATTTAGATGAAATGAAAATACGAGTAACAAACTTTTAATTGTTGTATAAATCATGTGTTGTAAAAAGTGGGCGAACGTCAATGTACGAGATTGTGAAACGGGAAAGAAACATTGCGCCTGTTGCAGCAAAAGATTTATTCTTAAACTGCAACAACAAACAACAGCAAATAAGAGGATGTTCCGAGATATCACATGTCACAAAATTTTGTGATTTTTTTAGAATTTTCTATAAAAAATTATTGTGTTATTTTAATAAAATCAATTATGACGGTTGTTGAAATTCCACACGAGTTTTGTAAAAGCTTAACAAAACTTCGATTATTTTTCCTTTAATCTATTACAAAACACGAATAGTTTGATTGCAAAAAGCCCGAATGTCTTGTTTATTAGTATTTGCCAATTGCTGGTTTTGTTTAAACAAATACTTCCACGAGAACTTATCTGCTGCAAAAAAGTTATTCGCTTGTGGGATTGAAATAAACAAAACAGCTGATTTGCTGGTGTTTTCGGCAATTGAAAACGCACAGAAAGCGTTTTGGAAAACAACAGAAACTCGCACATGTGATATTCAGAACAGGCCTGATATTTATAAATTTTATTCGTTGCTTTAAAACATTAAGGCCTGAATTTGTCAGTTGTATTTTAGCAGTGAAGAAAAAAACAGCCAAAAACAAAACAGATAAACAAACGAAAAGAATTAATTAATTTATGTTTTATATAAGAAAAAAAAAAAAAAAAAAAAGAAGAAGAAATTCTTCGAGAGTCAGGACTTTTGTTGTGTTTTGTTTTCAAATTAAAAGATTTTTGTGTTTTTCTTTTTGTTTTGTTAAAATTATAATGTAAACTAGAATTGCTAATTAATATTTATTCCGCTTACATTTAATAAAATATTATGAAGTTTTTCTTTTACAATGGCAAATAAATATAGCAAATTAATTGTTTATATGTATGTATGTATATTGTATGTTAATAAAATTCTAAAACTATGTAAATATGTATAAAAAAAAATATTTTGTTTTGTGGCAAAACAATTGTATTTTGTGGCAAAAACAAAAAAAAACAAAACATATTTTCGCTTAATGTTTTAATTCTCTTTATAAGAAAACTTGATTTTCTTACTTTTGAATGGTTCGATGAAGTCTTTTTTAAAAAGCCTAGTATTATATTTGCCATTTTCTATAAATTATTTATTAATAAATATATTAAAATAACATTTAAAAACGACACAAAACATTAGAAAAACAAGATATTTGTGCAAGTGTTTAAATAGTCTACTTATAATTTTGCTGGCTGTGTTTTTGTGTTTTTAAAGAAATTGTTAAAAAAAAAAAATAAATGAAAATGGATCACTTATTTTACAGGTATTATTTTTTTTAAGTGATTTTCTTTTTATATAATTTTTTTAATATTTGTTTTTAGTGTAATTTATAAAACGAAAAAAAAAAAATACATAAAACAAACAAAAAAACGGTTAAATTTAAATATAATCAAAACTTAAAAAACATTTTCGCTGAACTAGACGTTGTTGTGGTTGTTGTGTTGGACCCCGTTACTGCTGCAGTGGCATTAATTCGTTCTCGCTGCCTCTCGGCTGATATTTTGTAATCTTTGACAATTTCTTCAAATTGTTCTTCGGAGATGTCTCGTGGCGTTAAAGTTGAGACTTGGCGGTATCTGAAAAAAGCAAAAAAAATATAAAAACATTATCGTATATTATTTTTAAAATACAAATACAGTGTTGATATTATGATTTGCTTTCTGTTCTGTGGATTTCTGCTTCTCTTTTTTTTTTGGTTTTAATTTATTAATAATATTTCATAAGCGCCAGCAAACGTGACAGACGTCAACACACGCGATTTTAATTCGTTGATGTTATGCCGAACACAGACTGTAAATTCGTTTTACTTTTGCCGGCAGCATTGAACTGGTTTGTGAATATGATGGTGTTGCCACCTTGGAATTGTTGCTTGAATTCATCGACAATATATACAAAAGCTAATTTGCAGTGTTACTGATAGTTTCTTAACGGTACATGAAACCAAAACATGTGCTTTAAAGCTCAACATCGCCGTTAATCGATTTACAAATCAGGGCACGACAATAAACAAAATGAAACGTTTCCCTGCGTTAGTATTTTGCTGTGTGTGATTTTCTTGCTTGTTGTTTTGAATTGGAGCCATAACCTGTACCATAACAGCGAGAGCAGCAGTGAAACGTAGGCCGGTACACATAGAATCCGTCATACGTTGTACTTGGCCTTTTCCAACTGGCATCTAATTTAAAATACAGGATTTGTTATGAGCTTTTTCACATAAAGTACACGTCGTCTTCAACGCAACAAACTCGATGTTCTCCATCCTCTGGGGGCACAAATAAAGCTAAAACCTGTACGTTCAAGAAACACCAGATGGGCCGAGAACTTTGACACGGTCAGTCAATGAAAGTGTGCAGCAGAATCCCACAGCAATCTATTCATAGTCGGGGAGCTTTCGTCGTCAATGACGAGCGCTGCCGAATAATCACAGCCGACCTTTGCCGCAAATTGAAAGATATTTTTCATGATGCAAAATTAAATAATACCAAAAGCTGAATGTTTTTCTTCGTGTAGCCGGAATTTACATGTTCATTTGAATAAAATGAATTAAAATGGCCATCGGTAAATACTTACTTTTCTGCTTTGTACTTCTCCTGTATAGCCTGCTGGGGCAAGGCTACGGCAGCATTGTGAGTTTTGCACAAACACAGGATAACCTCAGTCAAATCTTCCAAACGATAAGTGGTGATCTCTTCCAATTCTGCTGACCAAATGGGCAAAGCATATAAATAACGTGACAAGGCCAGAGCGGCAGCAGATATAATAGAGGGATGAAAACGCAAGTAGGGATCAGCTTCAAGGAGAGACAACTCCGTAATGTACTGGGGAAAAAAAGACAAATAAATGAAAAGAGAAAATAAAAATATATATAAGTATGAATTGCAATCTTAAGGAGAATGGGGGAAAGGTTATGCCTAAAATCATGCCAATTATTATGATGAATTCGAGCACGTGTATAGCAAGTGAGTGGCGAAAATATAAAGTGTGTGCTTTTTTTTTAAGCCCGATAGAATCAAATCGTTCTCGGTGGCTGGGTGGGACTGGTCTTATGTCCATAAGTGGCAAAATCTTGGTCTACACCGATATAGGATGCAGTTTGGTTCAACAATAAAAGCCACAAAAGATCATATTTGGCACACCTCTACATTATTTCCCATGGGGCCACGTAAAGTCACTGCAGCGATTGGAGAAATGACCTCCAAAAGGTCGTGTGATTTGGCACTTGTATTGTGTTTAAAGCAACAATTAGAGAAACGACCTCCAAAAGGTCGTGTGTTTTGACATCTCCTAGATTATTTCTCCTGTGGAGTCACATGAAGTCTCGGGTTTATGGGTGACTAAAAAGAAGCGATTGGAGAAATAACCTCCAAAAGGTCGTGTGTTTTGACATCTCCCAGATTATTTCTCCTGTGGAGTCACATGAAGTCTCGGGTTTATGGGTGACTAAAAAGAAGCGATTGGAGAAATAACCTCCAAAAGGTCGTGTGTTTTGCATCTCCCAGATAATTTATCCTGTGGAGTCACATGAAGTCTCGGGTTTATGGGTGACTAAAAAGAAAAGATTGGAGAAATAACCTCCAAAAGGTCGTGTGAATGCACACCTCCCAGATTATTTCTCCTGGGGGGGGGGGTCACACGAACATTGTTCTTGCTATACGTAATGTATGACCGGAAATGATAAAAAAAAAAAATGGCCCAACAGTAAAAAGTCCAGAATACAACCTCATCAACCACCTCTTGTGATGCCCCAATTATTTTCAAATATTAATAGTTAAATCACAACTTTGGAATAAATTTTGTTCTTGAAAATTTATCGTCTGTCGCACGATTTCGAACATTAGCGTTCGCCTTTAGTTTCAAAATTCAAAAAGCAACTGATTGGGACACTAGTTGCAAACTTCCTTGCGGTAAGTTCTGCTACACGCTCACCACACATTAATACATTTTGGGAAGACGCTCTGAACAAATCAGATCACTTTCCTCCACACCAGTTTTCTGTTGCTGGCAAATTTCAACATTCGACATCGTTCAACATCGAGCTACTTTTGTGTTATTTATGTTTTCAAGTTCTATCGAGCTTCAGAAAGAACAGTTTTTCATTACAACCAATTTTATTTCAGTTGGGGCACCTTAATTCTATATGCGAGTATTTGCCACCACACATAGAGAGCGGAAAAGAAATATACCTACCAAAGTGAGATACTTGACTTTATCGGGTATATCGATTAGCACAGCGTATGTGTTAATAAAAACATAGGCGGTGGGTGTGCACAAGTCAAAAGCTAAGATTTTCAAAATAATCTGTTCCATACGCAACAGCTGCGATTTGTTGTAGGTGTCGTCGGTGATAAATACAAATTCAGCCACATCTGGTGGATAGATTTCTTCGTATTTTCTGCAACAAATAAAAATAATTGAATAAAAAAAAACCGTTTTTTTTAAATAATAATAATAAATTGTTTTTAAAAAAAAAATTGGTAATTACATGGAATATAAATACTAAATAATATACATAAAGCCTTAGCAACGAGGGCTAAAGCTTAAAAACCGTATTATTTATAACAAATTTAGGTAAAACAAAATACAGTGAAACTTCCTTTAACTGGACACTCATTGCCATGCCATTGCAATCATTACATGACATGGCAGGCACCTGCAAACGTTGTCAAAAACTTTTCTCTTTCACACTCATCGCTGGCACAAATGATGCAATCTTAAAAAAGACATGGCGTAATCTAGAGATCTAAAATAGCAAAAACTACCTGTCGATGGCACTAAGTGGTTGTCGGCAAGGCAAGCCCCTAGTATAGGCCACCTGCCTCGAGTTGTTGTAACTGCAATGACGATTCTTGGAATAACGAGAATTGTTTCGTTAATTTCGTGCCGTTGTTAGATAGAGGTGGCCGGCCGTTTAGGATCAACAAAACTTGTCCCTCCCTTTAGGGCAGGTTTCACTGTACACAATAAATAACTGTTGTTGTTTGCCAACTTGTTACTGCTGCTTGTCTTAAATAACTCCTGTTAATAGAAATATATGCGATAAAGCAAGGAAAATCCAACATAAACCAAACCAAATCAAAAAGGAGGAAAAAAACTCTTTTTCCAATGCACTCGCCAGTTGATGATCAATAATGCAGGAGAATATGAAACTGACTGCAGCCATGCAGTAAACAAGAAAACAATTTAACTGGCTCACATCTACTAGCGGGAACCGCAAACAACAAATTTGCCATAAAAAATTAACAACATTTCATTTCTTTGGCCATCGCTCGTCTTTACTGAAGGGGGTTGGTTTGATTTTAGTTTAAGTTTTTTCTCTTCTTTCTTTCTTTTTTTTCACTCTATTACAAACAAACAAAAACACCAAAGTTATTGCTACAGAGTTGTACAAATAGTTTAAGAGAAAACGTAGAAAATAGTGAAGATATAATAAAAAAATCTTAAGAAAAGAATATAATATTGATATACTTTAAACCTTTTAAAAAATCGTTTCTCAAATTATAACTATTATCGCAACTACATGCACCGGCATGATACGAATGGCTTTAAATAGTTCAAATGAAAAGAAAGAGATATTTATTTGCCAATTTGTTTGTCTTTTTTTTGAAGACTCAAGACTCAACACAAATAGTTTATAGTTGTCAAATTGCGGCCAATTGCCGCAAGCTAAGAATATATAATGTGAGCCCTGAATATGCCAAAACAAATTAGTAAGACTTAAAAAGCGCTGACTACATCCCTGTAATAGATTAAAGAGTACAAGTTTAATTATATCAGAGTATAGCGCTGCCCTCTCTATTTATAACAACAACAAAAATTACATAGTGCCACTTTATCGCTTTTCTCTAATTAAAAAAAAAAACGCTAACGACAGTTCTGTAATAGATTAAAGGGTACAAGTTTACTTGTTTCTTAGTCTAATACAAAACTTGCAAAAGCTTTTGCGGCAAAAAAAAAATCGACACAATCTCTCTTATCGGAGAACAATTCTTCTTATTTATCAGTTTATTACAAAACTGTAGACTGTTAAATTCGTCACGACAACTGCCCCGAAGAGCTGCAGTTATTTGTCCCAATCAATAGAATTGGCGCATACCTACATCGACACATTCCCCCCTTAAGGTGTTGAGTAAAATTTAAATAACGTCAACGATAGTTCTGCTATAGATAAAAGAGAACAAGTTTTCTTAATTAATAATCTATTACAAAACAGCTTGAACTTTATTGTCGTAGTCGACAGTATTAGCGTTTCCCTCTATTTCAGCAACAACAACAAAAATCGATATATTCATTAATCTATTACAAAACTGCACCAGAATAGCGTTTCCCTCTATTTTAGCAACAACAACAAAAATCGATATATTCATTAATCTATTACAAAACTGCTACAAAATATTATCGGAAACAAGACCATTACGTGTCCCTCTATTTCAGCAACAAAAAATCGATATATTCATTAATCTATTACAAAACTGCACCAGAATAGCGATTCCCTCTATTTCAGCAACAACAACAAAAATCGATATATTCATTAATCTATTACAAAACTGCTTCAAAATATTATCGGAAACAAGACCAATAGCGTTTGCCCCTATTTCAGCAACAACAACAAAAATCGATATATTCATTAATCTATTACAAAACTGCACCAGAATAGCGATTCCCTCTATTTCAGCAACAACAACAAAAATCGATATATTCATTAATCTATTACAAAACTGCACCAAAATAGCGTTGCCCTCTATTTTAGCAACAACAAAAACTCGGCATATTCCCACTTATCGCCTATGACTAAAAAAAGACAAAACACCCTAAAAACAGTTCCACAATAGATTAAAGAGAACAAGTTTAAATGTTAGAAAATTATGGTTTTGCGCCACAACAACTATAAATATTTTATCTTCTAGGACCTGAAATTATTTTCAGAATCAAAAGTTTGAGAGGAGTACCTCTATTTCGACAAAAAAAAAAAAAAAGAAATCGGCACATTCTGCCTTATTGTGGTTGGCGAATTTGACACGTCAATTTTGTAACAGATTAAAGAGTAATTTAAGTTCTTCTTTTTATCGGTTACAAATCTTTTTTTTTTGTTTTGTTTTTTTTTTTTGGCTTTTCACAAAACAAAATTGTAATTGACTGTGACGCCGCCTCCTTTTGGCATTATTCAAAATAAGACCTCTTTAAATGTTTTTTGCAAACAAAAAACTCTATTTAAATACGCACAAATTGCAGGCAAATATTTTTGACACTAACGAGCTTCTTGGCTGATTGCTGGCAATCTTATTAACTGTTTACTGGGAAGGAATAAGTTGCACTTATAACTTTAGCTATAAATTGCTCCTGGGGAGCAATTATTATTAATAATAAACATACAAGTTTAACTTTATGTAAATTTTATTCTTTTGCCTTTTAAAAGTTATTTTACTGCCTTGTTTTTGTTCTCTTTCTTTGGACGTGGCGGGAAATAAATACTCTTTTCTGTTACACAGCATTTTCATTTTCGCAAACAGTTTTGTTTAGCTAAACGGGCTCGACTTTTAAATCTTATAAAACTTTTCGGTTTTTGACTCCAAAAACTTTGTGCAATATTTTTGCAAGGTTTAGAAATATTAAATGTGTAAAAAGTTACCAACAGTTCAACGTCAGCCACAACAAATTGTTGTCAATCTTAGGAACTAAAAGGAAAAACCAAAGCACTATATCATCAGATTTTAGCACAGTTGAATGAGAAAGAAATTTTGCCAAGTCAAGCCACGATAAAACAATGTAAAAATGTGCAAAATATATTTCTTACAACCGTCAGAGACAAGCAAAACTATAAGAATAATGTGCAGTTTTTTCTGGAATAAATGCAGCAGACATTTATTTCGATTTTAAGGCTGCAAAAACATAACAACAAATGTATTGTTTTCTCTTGGCAAATTTAACTGGCGAAGGATAAATACGAGCAGGAGTAACTCGTACAGTTGAGAAATTGCCAACAGCAAACAAATGTTTCAGAATTCTTAAGGTGCAGATTGCGTTAGAATGTATTAAGTTCAAAACTTAAATGGATCAATTTTGGCTTCAACTAATTGTTGTTGTTGTTGTCGTTGATGAAGAAGGAAAATTTGTTTTTAATCCTGGGTGGCAGGATGTGCAAAAACATCTAAGAAAAACTTGCAAACGAGTAGATGCCAAAAAGCAGTTTTCACGCTTCTTGGTATATTTATAGCTCTATTATATTTACTACGATGTTTACCACAAAGCGCGATTAATTGCTTTATGTATGGAAAATGTTCAAATCATTTGAATTTTGTTTAGCTGCCTGCTGTCACTTTAAATATTTGTGCCTGACCACTTACTTCCCTTCTTGTGGCAAATTTTTCTCTTCACGAATAAGTTTTATTGTTTAAACATCATATGTATTTACTATAGGTTTTGGTGTGGTATTTTAACCACAGCGTAGTAAACAAAACAAAAACAACAGTTAGTTGCTGCAGACACTAGTTACCAGGACTACACAAGGGTACATTGCCAAAGAGTGACTGAATGGTAAAATATTTAAATTAAAAACGATGTGTGGAGAAAAATATTAATACTTACGAGGCAATATACATTGCAGAAGTGCCAACCAATTGTAATTTATTGCGCACTACCGACATGTGACTGAGGAATCGATCGATATATGATACTGATAAATACAGGGTTTCGGTATCCAGATTATATTCTTCAGAAACTTCCACCAGCCAATCTACTAAAATGGTGCGCATAGAGTAGTTGATATCAGTTTGACGGCGCATATAATTAGGCTTGGGGCGATGTTTTTTCTGAAATAAAACAGGCATAAAGGAAATTTTGTTATATTAAAGCATTTAAAAATAAGATTTTCTTTCACGCAAGTGAATAACATTGAATGAAATTGGAAAAAAAAACTTAAACAAGAGTTTTTTTTTCTTTTTATTATTTTAGCCTTTTTATTAAATTAGTACTTTTGTCGTTGAAAAAGTTTGCGAACGCTAAATACCGATTTCTTCAAATAGTAAGACTATAATCAGACAT
Organism: Epicampocera succincta; assembly: GCA_932526305.1. NCBI lineage: Eukaryota > Metazoa > Arthropoda > Insecta > Diptera > Tachinidae > Epicampocera > Epicampocera succincta. Next base: position 5,649,251 of record OW052035.1, on the reverse strand, counting down.
GTTCTGCAAATCACATTTTGGCCAGGTGATTTGAAAACACCTAAAATGTGTTCTGCTCATAAAAAATATTGAAATGCTGTGATTTTAAAGCGTTGAAGTGTATAACTGACCACTTGAAATCACTTATTTCGTATCAAATTCAATAAAAATGTTTTCATATACATATTGCATTTCACATGATGTGTTTTCTATTTAGTTTCGTTAAAAATTCAGGTTTTCTGTCTATAAAAACATAAGAAATTGTTTTGTTTCCTTTGACAATGTCCGTGATTTACTTCTTCTCCTTAGCAAATCTAAATCAGCAGTTTTCTCACGCCCAGAAATGAAAGCGCTCTTGAGCGCAGAACAGCATCAAATCGTTTGATTGATTTTAAGACAGTTCGTGTTTTGAAACTTCGTGATTTGCAGAACAGGCCTGAATGAAGATTTTTTTTTAAATTAATTTATTTTTGATGCGTCGATGTAGCGAAACTTATTGGTTTATGGTGGAACTTTGTTTTTTTTTTGCCATAATGCGTTGGATTAACTCTTGGCGAAACTTATGCCTGTAGTGATAAAATAAGATTTATGATTTTCAAATATGCATTTAGGGCACGGAGGAACCAGTATTTTGTCCGTCTGAAAACTGATCCAAAACTAGGTTTTGACATATTATGTAAAATTAGCCTTTTCCGGCATCCAAGAGTCTGCAAAGTTGTATGTGCATATTTGGGGGGGGTCAGTTGTTTGTTGTCTTACTTACGAACGTGAGCGTTCGACATTGTGGGACGGTCCCATAGTTTTAGTTGCTGGCAGAACATGTAACAATTTTACTTTTCACTGCACATATGCACATACATACATATGTCTGTATGTTGAGCCAATATCTATGTAAAGGGTGGTTAAATTGTATGGGCCGATGTTGAATATGAACCACACCTAAACGCCAAGTTTTTTTCCGAATTTTATTTGACATTTCTCTATTTCAGACTTACTCAATTTGAACCATGGAGAGATACACAATCCAACAACGTGTTAAAGTTATCCAGACTTATTATGAAAATGGGAGTTCAAATCAAAATGCATATCGTGCACTTTCGAAGAAAATCATCTTCAGTGATGAGGCACATTTTCACCTCAGTGGATTCGTCAATAAACAGAATTGCCGCATTTGGGCGAATGAGAATCTAAGAGTGATTGTCGAAAAACCAATGCACCCACAAAGAGTGACTGTTCATGGGCTGGCGGCATCATCGGGCCGTATTTTTTCCAAAATGAGGCCGGTCAGGCAGTTACTGTGAATGGTGTTCGCTATCGTGAGATGATAACGAACTTTTTATGGCCCGAATTGGAAGATATGGATGTGGACGATATGTGGTTTCAGCAGGACGGTGCCACTTGCCACACAGCTAACGAAACAATGGCTCTTTTGCGCAACAAATTCAATGGCCGTGTTATCTCACGTAATGGCGATGTCAATTGGCCGCCAAGATCATGTGATTTGACACCGTTGGACTTTTTTCTTTGGGGTTATTTGATAGAAAAGGTGTACGTCGATAACCCAGCAACAATTCAAGACCTAAAGGATCAGATAATTCGGCACATTAACGGCATAGAACCTCCATTATGCCTCAGCGTCATCGAAAATTTGGACCATCGGATGGAGGTGTGCCGCCGAGGTCGCGGCGCCCATTTGGCCAATATTTTGTTCCATACATAATTGAGTAATACCAATACATCATAATAAAATAAAATTACAATAATTTCCTAAATAGTTTGTGTTTTATTCAAAATCAACATCGGCCCTTGAAATTTAACCACCCTTTATGTATGAATACTTTTATGTGCATACGCGAGTATGTATTTATGTATGTATGTACGCCTATAAAAATATTAGGAAAAGGAAAAATAAACAAATACATATCAACAAATTATTCATACTTCTTCACACATCCATACATATGTACATATGTATGAATGTATGAATGTTCATAAATACGAAGCACCAAACAAAAACTGTTTGTATTCATATTGTACTAATGGGTATGTATGTATGTATGTATGTATGTATTTACACACATCAGTAAAGAATTATTAATAATCTAGAAATAAGTATGAATGGAGCTTTTTTTTTGGCTTTTGCATAATTAACGGCTTCGTTATGCTTTTCAGAAAAAAACTAAATAAAAAGAAAAACACGAGATACGTTATCTTCATTACTGTGATAAAGTTTGAGACCCTCATTCTACTCACACTGTGCGAGGTACGAAGAAAAAAAGAATTTAAATTAATGAGCCCATATACAATGATTGTTTAAATAAACAACATCTTAGAAATGTGTTTGCCTCTTAGGGTGGTACAACTTTATGAAATGGAAGTCGGCAAAAAAAAAAAACAAAATGATGAGTTTGTTGTTCAGGACTTGTTATTTCTTTCCATAAAAAAATGTTATGAAAATAATTTTTTATGATTTTAAAATCATACTTGTGATTTTTTTGCATTTTTGAATATGATTTTCGTTTACAGAAAGTCGCACGACTTCAAAACTACGCATGTGATTTGGCGCTGTTCTGTAAATTATATAACATTTTTTAATTTTTTAAAATAAATTTTTTTTTAACTTATCGAAAATCATATGACATGTGTGATTTGTTGCTGTTCTGCAAATTACATGAAAATTTTTAAAATAAAAATACAATTTTAACTTATCAAACAGCCACAATTCTGCAAATTAAATAAAAAATTTTAAAATAAAAATTTTTAAAATAAACATTTTTAAAATAAAAATACAATTTTAACTTATCGAAAGTCATACGATTTCATAACACAATTGATTTTAAAATCACACATGCAATTTTTCGTTATTCTGTAAATTTATTGTTTTGCAGAACCTTTTGGCATTTTTCATTTATTTTTTAGACGCAAAAGAAGGCAAATTAATAAAAAAAAAAACCAAAAATGACTGCTATACTTTAGGCTGGCGGTAAAATTTCAAGGTTAAACTATTAAACGGATTTATTTAAAACAAGCCTGCTCTAAAAACCACATGATTTGATATCAAATTAATACGTATGATCTGCTGGTGATCTGTAAATCACACACTTTTTGTATGTTTCGGTGAAATTTTCAGTTGCCGAAAATTGTTTTGAAATTTGCAGAAAAAATAACGTTTTTGTAGCTGAAAAGTTCTCCTGATATTTTCTTCATTTTAAAGTATATCTTTTAAATAAAACAAACAATTGCTTAAAAAAATTATAGAACAACACATTTAGTAATTTATTTAATTGATTTATTATAACGTTCACCAAAAAAAAAAAAAAAAAATGTTTAAAAATCAAGTGATTTGAAAAATTTTAAATCACAAAATTTTATACACAAAAAAGTTCTCTTAGGATTTCAAATCATTATAAAATGTCGTTTTGTTTTTAGTTTCTATCCATATATCGAGTCACCTGTATTAAGCTTGACTTAAGGCAATTGGTTGCTCAGTTTTCAGCTGATAATATATGGCAGCACTTTCGGAAAGCACGTGTCGAGCGAGTGAATTTAACAGCCGGATTTTGAGGGCCCACCTAATGAACGAACTTCTTCTATGCATAAAGTTTGAAGGCAGCCTCAGTGTCTAATTTTTCTTGTTTCGCACGAATTTTAAGTATGTATTTGGGGATGTTAATAAACAACAAATTTAAATAATTTAAAGAAATTATGAATAATTTTGTTAGGCGCTTGTATCATTGTTAAAATGAGTTTGGGCATCTTTTTACGGTTGTTTAGTTTGTTTATTTTTCCCTGATTGGAATAACTGATGAAAAAAAAGATATTATTTTTAGCACTTTCATGTTGTTGTTGTAATTTGATTGTTTAAAAAAACACTGTTTAATTATTGTTAGCAAGATTTAGGTTGTAGAAAATAGGCGGCAACGAAATCATGGTGTTTGTTTTACTGTTTTGTTTAGCGAGCACAACAGATGTGGAAATAGCAATAGCATGAAACGGTATCGCTGGCTTTAGCCTGCGCAAATTATTTTTTGAACAGGCAAAATAAGGACAAGTTTTTCAAAAACAATAAGAACAAAACATCTTCTCACGTCTGTTTTTTAAAGCTATAATCAATTTGCTAACTTGGATGCTTAAATATTGACTGCGAGCTGAAGACTTTTTAATATTCAACTTTTATTGTGCATCAGCTTTTTTAAAATTTAAGTCTATATTAATTGAAGTACAAACAGGAAGTAAAAGAATTTGTATGTACAATTCAAAACAATCAATAATAATTTGTTGAATCAGCGTAATTTTTGATTGAATACGCTCTTACAAAAAGATTTCTCTAAATCAACATAGTACACTTTTGCTGCAAAAGAAAAACAAATAAACATATTTTCAGTTCGACTTAGCAAATATTTTTAAATGAAATTTTTGCGGCTAAGACAAATATAGTGATAATTTTGTTCGGTGTAGTCATTAATAAAATAATTTGAAGTGAAACTTGGATTTTGGAGTTTTTATTTAATCGAAATCGCAACTTCAAACCAAAGTTGTATTTTATATTAAGTCCTTTTCTCTTAAATACATACATATATGTTGAACTAACCAAGAAGTTCGTCGAATCGACGAAGATTACTATCTATTTAAGTCCCGTTTAAGCTTAAACATAGAAATACACATTATTTATTAATATTAAAGGGGTTTTCATGCCGGTGAAAATACAACATGAGAAAACCATTTTAGGCATTTATTTATTTATTTATATAGTCACTTAATAGCTTGTAAACATAACGCCATCAATTCTGCTACCTGCAAAATTTCTACAGCTTTTTCTTTTCAATTGTTAAAATTTCAAAGATTTTGTTAAAAGAAACAAAAAAAAAAAATTAAAGGAAACAAAGAAATTTCCATTTCAAATTCTTTACACATCGCAAACAAGGGCTGGCTAGTGGTAAGTAACTTCGACGTGTCTTCTGTTACGATTACTTTTTCGAATGTTGTAAAATTAAAATTCACAACTGGTAGCGGTGATTGAGAGTTAACAAAAAAAAAAAAAAAATAATAAATAGACCCAACAATACAGAAATAAAAGTGTAAAATATTGACAAAAATTACTTTAGAAATTATAAGCGGCCTTTCAATACCGGCCAGCCATTGAAAAAAGTGTATGTGGGAAATACGAGTATCAGAAAAGGTCATATTAATATTTAAGACTTATGTATGTATATTGTATGTATAAATTAAATGTATTTAGGTCTGTTGCCATTATTTATACATACATAAATAAAAAGAAGCGAATTTATAATTTTATATGTTCATATCCAGAAGTCTTTGTTGTAGCCATAGACACACGATATTGCAATAATTTTATGGCAAATTTCATCCCAATGAACTTTAATTTATTTCCTCAGTGACACATAAAACCTCAAATTTCGCCAGAGATTTACTTGGATTTAATCAGAAATATACATACATACATACATGTATATGTTTATAGAAAAATAAAGAAAATAATATATATGTACATAAATACATACATTCAGTTACAAAAGAGAAGAAGAAAATTTATGGTATCTGCGATAAAACAAACCAACTCAGTGTTGATATTTTAGGGCTTTGGGTTATGGGTTAACTAATCTAATCGGTTATAGGAGCTGGAATACGATTTTAGATACACTTTTTTGAGAGCCAGTTTTAAGAAACATGATCATATAAGTTTTTTTTTTCAATAAAATATATAAGATGTTGAAATAATGGCGGTATTAAGAAAGCCCTTTCTGTATTCCGACTCTGCCGCACAGATCCTGCTGAATGGTTTCCGTTAAGTTGACTTAAAGGCCGATTGCCATTTATTAGAGTAGTATAGTTGGGGTCAAGTCAAATCACTCCACCTCTGCGAGAAATAATATAACCTCAAATTCTGTATGCAGAATGTGTATCGGCGGCAACGTCCACTGTATGGCGGAACAAAATTTTATCTACGTCCATATCGTTCAACTCCAGCAAAAACTAAAACTTAGCGTGTTATCATTGTGCAGCGTTCGCCATTGTCGGTGATGGTCTCATTGACGTCGTTTTGTAAAAAAGTAAGAACCAATGGCGCTACCGGCTCAAAATCTACGCGAAAGGGTGGTTTTTTGTGGATGCTTTGACGTGTCAACGCTGTGTTGGCCCACATAGGACAGCAGTAATTTCCCGTTAATTGTTCCCCGGATAATTCATTTGTCCGCTTAAATGTTTCCATAAATTTAAATAAACAATTTCAACAGAAACTGGAAACTTTTGACTTTTAAAATTAAACAAATTTTAAGAAATTACATAGAAAAATGACGCAAATTTCCAAAAATAGAACATAATTTGCACGCCCAAATAAAAGTATATGGCAACCTTCAAAATTATGTGTTTTTATTGATTCTGTAATGATCGTTTGTTTTATTGACTGCGCTGCTCAATTGAGAGAGTTTCTTTTTTAATTGAGTCAATGGATCAATTAAAGGAGTATGAAGTAAATTATAGATGCAAAAACCATACATTTATAGAAAGTCAAAAACGATTTTTCGGCAAAAATTAGGATTATATGTTTAATGATCATTCTCTGAGAGCTGGTAAAGTTCGAGATTAGAGCTAAAAACCTTTACCTTAATAAAATCACTTTTACGATTTTTATTTCATTCCATCTGAAATCAGTTCGATTAATCGATTACCACGAAATGGGTAAGTTTCTTGTTCGATTTGTGTTGCCGGTCATCATTCATAGTCATATAAAATGACAACAGCAGAAAACAAATAAAATTGGTTGCCGTGTTGATGGATCAGAAACCTGCCACAAATCAAACCAAAACAACTTCAGAATTTATACGCTGAATCAATAAAACTTTTGTCTGAATGCGAACATACAATAAGTTTTTCTGGAAATCAACACCAATTTTAAACTAAAGTTGAAGGTTTGAATATACGCAGACTTTATGACGCTAGAGAGTCATATCTCCAACAAAATACTCAACACTGAGAAAAATGCGTTTAAAGTTTCCATTTGAATTGAAATCGTTGCAGGCCCCAGTCATCTTTAAAGATAAAAAAAAGTAACATTTCATTTCAGGAATTTAAAATTTTCAAGTCCACAATGGATCGGCATATAGCCAGCTGGAAAATACATAAAACACAGCCGAAAGCATATATTTTTTTGTTTTTATTTTCAATTCAAAATATTTCAACTTATGACAACAAAAACATAAACCCCGTCCGTCATGTAGTCGTCGTATTTGTCCGTGTTTTGAGGTTGATTGCGGTTTTGATGTTTCCAAGAAAGTCAGAAAGAAAAATTTCAAACTTTGCCACGCACGTTTTACTGCTGCTGAAGCCTTTTTCTCCTCTACATTTCACAACAAACAAACAAAACTTGGGCAAATACTGTATATGGTAAGTTGAAATGGCAATCAAGCGTTGCCTGAGCCACTGCATGTACGAGTACGTGTGTGTGTGTGTGTGTGTGTGTGTGTGCAAAGTAAATAATGGAAACGTAACGTTGTATCCCAAGAAACAGAAAAATAATAAACATACTCGTAGTATTTGCTTCATGACAACAAAAATCACCTAAAAACAGAAACAATGAAAAGCTGACAGCCAGTTAGACGTAAAAGGTTTCAATGCAACAGAGCAGAGTCTCAAAAACGAAATAATAATTACTTTGTTGGGTTTTTAAAGTTGAGTGTGATATACACATGTATGTACATATTTCTTTTTAAAAGCATTTTTGAAATTTTTTTTTATATAAATATGTACATACATCACTTTCTGATGACAATTTTGACAAGCATTTTATTTTTCTAACAAAATCATTTAAACTACAATAATTATTTGTTATCTTTTCGAAGCTTGACCATAAGAAAAAAGCACTGAACAAGATCTAAATTGAATAATGGCTTTGAATATGAGTACGAGTAGCGTGACTCAGGCTGATTTGAATGAAGCGGCGAAATTGCAGAAACGCCAGCAATACGAGCAGGAACGTAAGAAACGGATATTTAATGCCAGACAGCGTTTATTTGGCGTAAGATAAAAAATCAGCTATTGGGCTAGCGGGCTTTTTCTAACTTTCTTATACATACATATGTATGTATGTAACTCGTTTTACAGCTCGACGTTGATGCCTTGGAGCGTCAAAAAGCCGAAAAATCGAAAATGAAACAAATCGAAGACGAACTAAATTTTCGCTACGACCAACAAACGGATGTGATGCAAAAGGTGGTGCGCAACAAAGAACTGGAGTTGGAGAGACGCAAACGTATTGCAGAAAGCGATATAAATTACTACCGCAGCCGTTTTCAGCGGCCCGAGCAAAGGCGTGAGTTTGATCTCAACGATCCCGATAGCATAAGGAAATCTCAACCGGCTCGTATAGCAGATGATGACATTTCTTTGGGCATTTCGTCGGCCCAAATATTTAATGGTGAAGATTTGAGCCAACGGGAACGTAAACAGAGACAGCAAGCACAGCAGAGAGCCTGGTTGGACCAACAGATCGCGGAAAGGAAGCAAGCAAATGATTCTCGTCTGCAGGCCGATAGGGCTCTACAAGAATCTATAGCATGTCGCGACAAACGCTTAGAAGACACAGCGAACTCGGAACGTCAGTTACGCCATCGCATCGAAGACTCCGTACAGCTCTACAACTGCCAATTGGCCAGACAAAAGCGTGAAGACGGTGCGCGTAAGCAACAGGAAAAGAATGAAGATGATCTGGCCGAAATATACAATATGTTGACAAGTGATATGTTAACCGAAAATCCCGATGTGGCCCAATCAAAGACACATCCCAATAAAAAGATAGCTTTTATGTATCGTGGCATGACCGCCGAAGAATTGGAAAAATTTCGCCAGGACCAAAGACACCAGATGCTGGAGAAGAGACAAATGAAAGCGGCACAAGAATTAAGGCATAAACAGTGGCAACAATATGCCATTAATATGGATCGTGAATTGAAGTTAAAAGAGTTGGAAATGAAGCGTAAAAAACAACAGGAATTTGAAAAGATTTTGGAAGTAAATAATAATTTGGCTAAAGAGCAAAGAGTTCAGAAGGATTTAAGCGATACGATTTTGTATAGAAATGAAATATCCAAAGAATTTTTTGAACAATTTAATAAAACTTCGCGTTAAATAGATAAACAAATAAAAAAAAAATCATTTGTTTTACATACATATTTGTTGTTGCAATTTTAAGGTGCGTTTATGACCCAAAGCAATGAGAATTTATGTTTTTTTAAGGCACAAACAGAACTTACAGTGAACACTAAAATCAAGTGAAAGTGGTTTGATTTGAGTCCACGAGTGGTCGTTGTTTACTCGTTGTCGATAACAATTTAATGTTATTTACGGGCTCTATATATTGTCTTATATCTAGAATATGCCCAGTTTCCATTAAGATTAGAAATCTTTCAACGACGAATATAAAAGCGGAGCAGTTTTGTTATCGACATGATGTTGACGACTCTGGGAATAGAAGTGGGATTAATATCCGCCATAGTGCCAGTTTTTTCGAATCATAAAAGCTTAAATTTGCAGGGATTTTCTTTATATAATATTTAACTGTTAGAAGTGAACTTTTAAAAGATAGTTCTAGGGTTGCCATATAAAGTCAAAATTTAAAGAGTGCCTTAAAATTGCAAAGTTTGCGTTCACCACATGTGAGGACATTTTATAATTCATAAAATATACCCACTTCTAATAATAGACATGCCTTCACAGGTAAACGAGTGAAACCGTCTAGAATGTAGTCAGATAGAAATTCCACTTTATGCTACTCCGTCTCGCACGAAATGTTACGCACGTATCAACCCAAAATTAAGTCTTTAAAAACTTACGAAGGCCCCGTCAAAATAACACTGTTACGCAAAACTTTTAAGTTAATTGCACTACAAAACGGTGTTAGATTGCGCTAAAAACTCGCCCTTTTCTGTCACGTTCGAACTGCAACTTTTTTTCTTAGCATTTTCTTTGATCCGTAGTGTTTCCTATGAGCTTCTTCATTTCCTTTTTAAACATATAAGAACATCACGTTCGACACCATAGAAGTACTTAAACGAATTAAATTTATGTATGTAAATAAAAAAGTATGGAAAAAATAAGAAGCGTCTTCAGTCACGTGAATTCAACATATCTAAAGTCACGGTACAAAAAGTGCTTCTTGCGTGATGATGAGTTCACCACCATTACAAATGGTTTTTGTTTTAATGTTATGAAGCGCTTTGCGATTAATCAAGATGTACAGCTTTAGTTGTACAAGTCATGTGAACACGATTTGTCACCACGTGATTTGCTAAACTCGAAGTTGTAAAGTTAGACCTCCAAAAAGTGTACAATACACTTCCAAACATGATGGAGCGATTTGCACTTAAGGGAAAGTATCCAAAATATTGAGGATTATCTTTATTCATGTAGTATGTGTGTAAATTTAATGTGTACATATATCAGGAAGAAGCTGCACTTGTGGGACTGAGGTCGTCATTTATTCCCTTAAATTAAACTAGACCGTATTAGTTGGCCGGAGTATAAACCTGTTCAAAGTTCTGGGTTGCATTTTATTTGCTAAATTCGGCTGACTAGGAGGAAAGCACAATCGAGGGGGATTATTATGTAATTCGAGTTTGATTGCTTCTAACAAAACAGTTCGAACGGTTTTTCTTACGAAGCGATTTACATAATAGACCACTAGGTCTATATCAGTGACAACGTGACATGTTGTCTGCAATGATATCAATAGTGTTTGTAAGCGTTGAGATGTGTTTGTGTAGAGTTAATCAGAAGCGTGTGCGGCTGTAGTTAGTTGTATTGTTCAAAACTAAACCCCGGCATAATTTCCTCAAGTGGTTCCAGTGTCACCACTTTAATCATAATGAAATTGAAAACCAAGTTTTATAAAACAAAAACAACTTATTGGAGAGAGAGAAATTGCTTTTAGTAAAAAACCAAATTTTGGAATAAAGGTCTGCTGCAGTTTCGTATAAAAGAACATTTTATTTTGACAGAACCTGTTTATGTTGTGCAAGTTTTTGTTTTGTTTTGGCTATGGCCAGCTTAACAACAAACATGTTCGCGCACGCAATAACATACACACATACATACATAATCATCGAATCCAATCGAAAATAAGGGAACAACGTTCATATGTATGTGTTCTTCATCTTATATGTATGTATGTATGTATGTATGTATGTACACATGTGTATTGAAATGTTCTTTTGCAAAGCAATTAAAATTTAACACGTAAAAACAAGATGAAGAAAAAAAGAAATATTCAAGGCGAAAACGCACAACGGGAAGATACTCGCTTTAAGAAAATTGTAATCGAGTTAAAAAAAAGTAGCAGCTGTCAATGATGGCATTAAAACAGGACACATGAACAAAAAGAAGAGATAGAGCGAGAAATAAAAATAAACGAAAGAGAATAATAATATATGTATGTATGTATGTAAGCAGTTCCAAAACAATACGACGGGAAACAGAAAAGAAAAACAGAAACAACCCTCCCTGAAAGATACCTACATACATATGTATTTATTTACATACATAAATATGCATGTATGCATGCATATATGTATGTATGTATGTATGTATGTTCATATGTATAAACTATCAAAACAGTAAATAAGAAAATAAACATAAAACTAATCGAGAAAACTAAGACATGCTAGAAATATGAACGGCTGTGGTAAGTAAGTGAGTGGCACTTAAGAAAACGATTTTAAATTCGATTCGATTTAATTTGGGTATTCCGTGGATCTGCTATAAGAATTTGAAGCAGAAAAGAATTTTGTATTTTACAGCAACAATAAATGGTTCTTCATGAAATTAATTTGTAGCTAAAGATAATTGGTTCAAGAAATAAATGTGTAAATACATACGTACATAAATACATAAATAAAATACATAAAAATATAAATACAATACATGCAGATGTATAGGCACTCGTGTGTGGCATGCGAGATGGGGATGAAAACATTTCAAAACAATTGGATATAGACACATACGTATGTATGTGTTTATATACATATAAGAAACTCATTAAAGGTTAATATCCTTTTAGACTTTTAAGTTTTTCTAATTCAATTTCAAACAATTTTCAAATATGCCATCAACAGGATGGCAGTTTGTGCACACTGAAGTCTACACTGATGTTTTAATGACTATAAGATTCGTGCGTTCAAAAAAGCTGTATTTTTTTTTTTTTTTTTTTTTTATTTAAACTGCTGAAGTTGAGCTGCGACTGCATAAATTTAATCAGCCGCAGACAAAATCTCAAATCAAAGTCATACGAGTGAAATTGGTAATGTGGCAGTGTCAATTTGCTAAGGCTCAGCTGAGTTGCAACCGTTTTCATGAAACTAGAATGGCTGCGCTTTCTACAGGCAATAGACGACGTTTTGGCAAAGTAGCACAAGAACAACTAAAACACAAGAGTAAATTGAAAAAGCATATCAGAATTATAATCAGCAAACAATATAAGAAAAAACCACACAATAGTTCCAGTTTGCATGAACTACTCGTGGCCTTTAATGAACGTACAACATGTCTGTATACTTTGGCACTATTAGGGTGTCTGTGTGCCTTCACCCCTCGTTTTTCGCAGCTTTAAAATACTTATAAACGACAAAACATTTTTCATTACATCTTCTAAAACCATCCAAATATCCATAACAACTATTGCTTTTAGTTTAGAAACAAGTTTGGATTTCGTAAGTGGGGGGGGGGGGGGGGGGGGGGGGGGACCCCAGCAATAGCAAATTAATAATTCTTCTGTAATATTCGGTTTCAACAAACATTTCTTATAAAGGGTGTTTCCTTTTTAAGCCTGATGGAACTTAAAACACAGTTAGCTGTCAAATGCGCTGTTATACTGAGCTATACTTTTGATATTTATCATCGGCAAATCATTCGCTTGAACAGCGCTAACAAATCATACAAATGTAGTTTGATCGTCAGTGATCGATTGGTGCAGTTTGCAGAGGATTTCGTGAAACATAATCGCCCATCAACGAACTGTGTGTAGCGAAGGAACGTGTGCTATAAACTAAAGCGTGGCAGAAGATGCAATTTGATCGATTCGTTGTCGGTCACAAGAACAGAAGCTTTGCTATCCCCCTAAGCGGAAAATTTGGCACTAATATGTTGATCTACACACGCCCAAACACCCACAGCTGGCCAGCATTTACAACTACGAAACGATACGGTGACCGCCACCATCCATTGCAAATTATTGACAACAAATTTTGGCGCTACGTTGATAAATTTGCCAGTTATCCTACACGGTCTAGTAATTTGGCATATGTCGATTACGGAACAACAATATTAATGTTATTTGTTACATACAGTGTCCCAAATCGAACATCCAGAATGTGTTCTGTTAAGAAAAGAGTTGCAGGCTATAGGACGGAAATAATTTTCAAATGTTGATGCCTTGTGCTGATTTTAGAAATAAAATACATATTAGAATGCACTTGGTAAGAAAAAACCTTGGTGGCGGCTATAGGGCCAAACATTTATTGATTAAAATTAAAGGCCTGTAGCACGATATTGAAAGTTAACGTTCGCTAACACTTTTTCAACTATAGAAAACTAATTGAAGACTGGGTAAGTAAGACAGGAGCTGGGTAAAATAAAGTTCATAAATAGTCTAGCAAATAACTTTTTGCTTCTTCTTCTTCTTCTTCTTCTTTTGGCGCTACAGTCCGTGGTGAACCTGGGCCTCAACCAACAAAGTTTAAATTCTTTGTTGTTGTGTCGAAACTAGTGTGTTTTTACACGGTAGGGAAGTTACCCCCACGCGCAACCCCCGAAACCTGGAGGACCGGGTCCTGGTTTAGACCCCTGGACAGAGGGGATTCGCTGCACACTTTGGTTCACCTCTAAGCGGGTGCTGTAGGGGCTATCCAGGGGCGCCACGGGGAGGCAGTATGTCAGCTTGACCAGTCCATTTTCTTCACTTCACTTTTTGCTTACACGAACATTAACGTTCGACTTCAAGGGACAGACGATCACATTTGTTTTGCTATTTTTATACATTTTAAATTCTTATTGTACTTACAAGAAAACACCATTTATGAACAGATAATATCTTATGGAGACACATACACATGTATGTGTATCGTATGGGCAATATGTTTACGCGGGTAAAACAGACTGATCACCAAGTGGAGTAAACAAATTTAACACTTCCACACTAGATACATACATACCATGTATGTACATAAACACATCGCACAAGCTGTTTAAATTTTTGTATGTATGTATGTAAGCAAGCAGTTAAAGCAAAAGAGAAAACGCCCCGAATCCTTTATTCAGGATAATAATAAATGGCAAAGCACCAGAAGACAAAAACAAAACAAATTAGAAAACTAATATTTAAACAACACTTGATAAAAAGCAAAACATCTGCCATAAAATGAAAATTTTTCATTATTATTTAGAAGAATTAAAACGAACCAGCCAAATGCTGCTCTCTCTGGCTGTTGCTTTAATATAAATTTATATCTCTTCCAAAACAAAAATATGTACTGAAGAAAAAACTGGAAAATCTAATGTTTAGTGAATACGCAACATTACCAAGACACAGTGATGTTAGCAAGAAAAAAATAATGCGGTTTCCTACTCGTCGTTTCTTAATGTGTTGATGAATGTTCTAAAAAAAAAAAAAGAAAAGCTGAGGAAAGAAAAATCCTTATGAACAGTATTATTAAGCAGCAAAAAGACTTATTACAAATACCCACATAAAGGACACATACAAACAAAGGAACTCATTTGCGTATTAAAAGTCATAACTCCAAAAACCTGATTTTTGCAAAAATTGTCATTGCAACTTTGATTCTTACAGATTCCGAAATGACTTTCCTTTTAGATAATTCGAAAAAAATTTTGTTACACATAATTTTGCCTTAAAATCTTATTTCCATTTTTTAGAGTTATGAATCTATAGCAGCAAAGGCTTCATGTGCATTGCACTTCTAATGTATAGTCAAGCAATTAAAAGGCTTAAGAAATAAAATAAAATATTAACACAGAGAGATAATGTGTTATAAGCGAGGAACAAAGTGGAAAGAAAAACATCTTAAGATAATGTGCAAAAAGAAAGCTAAAAGAAAGGACGACATGCATTTTATCAAATGACAAATAAAAGAAATCACAAAGGACAATAAGTTGCACGTAATTTAAGGATAAAAGAAAGGAAAATTAGAAGAAGAAAAAAAGCTACAAGGCTTTATCCAAATTTAAATAGTCAGCTGTCTGTGAAGGAAAAACTTAAGCGTGCACCGATTATAATGGAAGAAGTTTGAGTCAAGAGCAGAGCTGAGGCATTAAAAGAGGCAAGTGCGGACAGATGTACATGCGGCTGGTATGGATTAAACTTGGAAAATACTCCGGGGCTAGGCCCTTCGGCGTACATCACGGATATACCAATAGCGACGTCTAAACTTTAACACTTGAAGCAACATCAGCTGGTTTCGTTGTCACCAGTGTGTTTGGACAAATGACATCACACACAAATGCTGAAATTGTGATATCAACGTGCGCCTTCAGGCATTATCGAAAAGACTGTTCGTAGTATGTTGAATAGTCCACAGCTTCAGTTGACAAAGACCCAATATCCGTACGATGATCTAGCGAGATGAAGTTGAAATTACTTGAGCTTGAGCCTGTATAGGCAACGATGTCTGTCCATTAGCGAAATTGAGTGTGTGAAGTTCGCAACTGGCGGCTTCCCCATTTGGATAAATGGTTAGATCAACAAATAACATTTTCGATTTTGGCACGATACACATGACATCTGAAAGACTGAAACAAACTAGCGGCTACTCAATTTCTTTTGTATGTTCGTAGGACCAATTTATGAATATATTTAGTAGTTGTTCACTCTTCCCTAAATAAATACTTTGAAAATAAAATTACTAATTTCTTAAGACACGCTGAGCTGAAGATATTGTAAATAAATATGACTATAAGTACTATTAAGAGCTCTAGTCCCTGTGTCCATATATGTACATATAAATCGGCTGACAAAATGGCCGCCAGTTAAAAACGTGTTGCCACGTGTTACATGTTACCTCTATAAAAAACAAACACCCTTCATTTTGTTTATCGTATTAAGTAGTAACTGATGTTTTTCTTTCAATTATTAGATCTCTGCTGGTTTGAAAAATATGACCTTTCGGGCTAAATGAAAAAGTATTGAATTTTTTTCCCTAAAATTTCTTAAATTTATGTATTCATATAAATAATTTTTATGTTCATAACATTAAACGTTTATTGCTGGTGTTGCTTTTATCAAACCCTTTGGAAAATAATGTAATTATCTCTCTTCAATGCACTTTGGCAAAAACTTTTCAATGAATGATGAGTCTTTGTTGTTCTTTTTTTTTTGTTTATACTTTCTTTCTTTAATGAATTGAATTTTTAATTAAAAATTATGTTGTTTTATAATTTTGTCTATATTTTGAAAAGCTGTTAAACATTTTTTTCTCCCCCGTCCTTTTAAAAAGTTATTTTATTTATGTTTTTGTTGGCTTCTATTTTTATTATTTACTCATTTTCTACTTCGAAAATTTATGTTGCTGTTGTTGTTATTGCTGCGCTTCGTTGTTTTGTTATTTTCCTTAGAATTTTCTTTTGTTTTCATAAGATTTTATGATAAACAAATATGAGTTTGTGTGAGTGAAGTCTTGCAAACAATATTCTGTTGACTTTTGATACATATAAAAGGCTGCCCCGAGGGTAATAGCAACCTTGTTTTGCATATTAAGTGGCGAGCGTACTCTATAAAATTTGTATGAAATTTCTCTAAAATGTATTTAAAATCACTTCTACTGGAATAATGCAATAGTAACTAATGAGGTGAAAAAAAGCCACAATTGTATCATTGGGAAAAGTTTTAATTCGTTCGCTTACAAAAAGGTTGTTTTTGACGGGTTTTTTTTTATATATATATTTTGAAAAGAAAAACGAATATTGTTGTTTCTAATACAAATTCAAGAACGAAAAGTTGTGTACGGCAGTAAAATTATATTTCTCGAATAATTAAAAGCTTGTCGCACACTATGGCGAACGTTCGAACGTTTTGATCAAACCAAAAACTAAGTAGAGGTTAACTAATTAACCTTGGCGCACCAATTCGAAAGAAAATAATGTGAATCCGAATTCTTTGAAGATTTTTTATTTTATATCGCGTTTTTTGTTTTCAAAATAAATACAAATTTAAAGCGCGAAATTAATTTTTTCGTGCTTTTGTTTATTTTGATAGTTACAGACATGAACGAATATTTTAGTGTTTTTTATTTTCCTAAATTATCAATCAATATAAAATAAGAAATTTAAAAGTATAAAACTGTTATTTTTGCACACAGATATTCAAGTTTGTTTTTTGTGTTCTTTGTAGGAAATAATTGTTTTTTTTTTTAATTTCTAATAAAATTCCTGAATCTGCTGCATTATTTTGTTTAAGGTGGTGAAGTTTTAACGAACTCTCTTCACATGTACAATGAAAATCGACTAGTTTGATAAAGGTGTGACGGCAAATTATTGATTTTGAAAATAGTTTGGATAGACAACTTTTTCTTTGAAACTAAACGGTTGTGTAGAGAGTGATCGATATTGATTTATTCATGAAAAGTATTCAACGAAAACAGATTATTTTTAGTTTTATAATAAGTAATTGGAAAGCAGATAAAATGGTTTTTTTTTTTTATTAATATGGGACATTTTAAAAATTGATTTCTCTCACAAAGTTGATTTAAATAGCCAATTGGATACAATGGCATGTCTCGAGTATACACTTACTATGCAGGACAATAAATGCACTTCGCCACACAGTGTCACATACTTTTCAGATTTTTTTCTCTTTAATTTTTGTTGTATGTATGTATGTTTCAACTTACCTCGCTTTCGCGAAAATACTCTAGTATTGAACGTTGATATTCCACTACTTCATAGAAGCGTTGACGATCATTTCGTAACAGCGTCTCTTTATCATCGGATTCTTCAGCAATTTCTTTGGAACTGCTGTCGTCAAAGAATTGGGAACGATCCACAGACATGGGCGATAACACCTCGGATACAGACATAGGCGTGGTATCCAAAACATATTGATTTTCATCATATTTATGCAGTTCACTGAAAATTTAATTTAACAAATTTTTAAAAATTAAATTTTTCCGTCATTAAATCAAATTTTGGCTATTAATTGTGTAAAGAAAAACAAGGGTTTTTTTTTGGTTGAAATTACCTTCTGTCTGTTAAAATATGTTGCTGTTGGAAACGTTGCAGCTTTTGTTGTTGTTGTTGTTTCTGCTGTTTTTCATAATATATATTTTCTTTATCAACAGCATCATGACTAATTGTTGTAACTGCAATTGTTTCAGTTTGTTTTTTTACTGCCACTACCGCTGACTGCTGTTCCACCTTTTCCACTTCATTGTAATCTTCATAAACTGAGAATGTTTTAAATTGTTCCACTGGTACAACTGTTGATTTCTTCCCCGCCAACGTTGTATCATCTTTGCCATTGTTATTGGTGTTGTTGCTGTTGCTATTGCCCTTAACATTGCCAACATCACGAAGTGTCTGCCAGAAAAATAAGAGAAGAAATACAAGACACCATAAAAACAAGCAAAATAACAATAATAATCTTGATTAAACAAATAAAGAAAAGCAGTAAAGGAAAAGTGGAAAAGCAGCGATAAGTGAAGGAGAGCAACAAAATGGACAAAAACAACAATATTACAAAAACCAAACAAATTGCTTTTTATGTTATTGTCACACAATAATCTGTTGAACAGATGTTAGGATCTTTGAAAGTTTTATTTATAAATAAGGAGTAGTTTTGTACTTGGAAAACAAAAAGAAAAGAAAGAAAATGTTGAGTACTAAATTTCTGAGCGCACCACCATTCCTTTGCTGCAATATTTTTATATTGTATTTACTTTTTACATTTTTTTTTTTTTTTTGCAATACTGTGCGATATTTAACAATTTCACTACATCCCTGCCAGTGGTCTAAGGAATTTTTAACTTTTCTGCTAATAGTTATGTAAATAACAATTAAAGTTTAAAGTAAAAACTTTAACGGCCCTCCTAAAATTACTCTTATAAACATGTCTTGAGTTATTTTTAAAAGGTAAATATGCCTTCTGTGCACAAGTTGGTTTTCGTTTTAATTTTCTTTTTATATAAAAATTCCTAAGGGCTGTTCTCTTGATTGCATACTTTGGTTGTCTTCCTTTTAAATACTATACCATTTTTTTTTTTGGTTTTCTTGGTCAATGAAGTTTGTTGTTGTCAACCCAACAACATTAGAAGACACTGTCGTCGTCTGTGCATTAAAGAAAATGTTCATATACATTCATACATACATATTTGTGTACGAGTATGAATTTATGTGACATTGTCACTAAAAAGTCTTGTATGCGTTTCTCTTCTACTTACATATGTATGTATGTATATGTATGTATGTACTCGTATTTGTTTTTACGAAAAGACATCCAGTTACACACCAATGGCTTCTCTGGTTCGGTTTGCCGCAAATGTGATCTGGTATGTATGCATTTATTTTTTGTATGTGTTAATACCTATTTTATATAGTGTTCCTCTTCTTCTGTCCATCATAATAAATGCAGTTTGTATTACATTGTCATTGGCATTGCCGCTTAGTTGAAGCCACTAAATAGAAAATTTTATTATATGTATGTATGTATTTTTGTTACGTATCCTGAACGACAGCGTAGAAGAAACAAAAAGTAAAGTATGTAAGTATCAAAAAAGCGGGAATTATTTCCATGAAAGATATGCAAGTAAGTGAACAAAAGAAGTCGCCACAAAGAGAAGAAGAAGCGGACAATTTTATTGTAAAAAAACAAACCTGTGCAAAAGAGTTTCATTTTAATATCTAGTTTCAGTTAATTACTTTAAAAAGCTTATGACCCTATTAAAATAAGATTGATTAGATTTGAAAGCGATTATAAATTCAAAACAAACTGTAGTCGCAGCATATAAAAAGCTGCTAAGTTTGAGCTTGAGAACTTAAAATAGATAATATAGGACAAAAATATTGTTGGAATGAAAATTTTCGATTATAATGTGGTAAATAATTTAGTGAACTGTACCACTTCCGATAAGAAAGTTGTCACCAAATTAAATCAATTTATCTATAACATGAACAGATTTATTATTCGTTTTTCTAAAAGAAATTTTCATATTTTGGAACCGTTGTTCTGTCGTTAAACGATTTATTATGACTTGACAAACTTTACTGAACAAATACATATATGTATATGTACATATGTCAACAGAGTTTGATATTCTCAGCTGTCATATCATAGTTTATGATATCGATATTTTACACCAAGCAAAAAAAAAAAAAACCTGGTACATATTTGATGCATAGAATTAAAACAAAGATTATATAAATATAAACTTCAGCAACTTTATTTGTTGCTTTACTTTATTAATCTCACTATTTAGTTCGCCAACAGTCATCTACTATTATACCGGATACAAATTTTAATGTTATTTTTTGTGTTAAAGAAAAAATTAAAATGCCTTAAACACAAAACGTGTAAAGTTAGGATTTTTAAAATTTTGCAAATAATGCAAAAATCTTTCTCAAATTAATTCAACTCGAAGTGTGTTTCATATTATAGCAGATAACCAAATTATAAGTTAAAATTTCATATTCATACATTCCATATCAGATTATAAAAAAACAATGTTAAACAAAGGAATTTAAATATGTAGTCGTATAATTGGCCGGTGTCCGTGTGAAACTGTATTTAAAGCAAATACTGATCAAATTAATTGAAACTAAAGATTATAGTTACTTTTGAGTGCTTTCTAGCTGTCTACATACGGACGTTTGATGGGTACTAACCTACTCGAAGTCCTGAGTCTTTCAAAAAAATTTTCAAACGTGCAAAAATAACTTGTCTTTAAAGACAATGAGAATTATAATAAAATATTACAAAAATATTTTTCAATCCTTTGACATTGGTTTTGTTTTTTAATTTTACAGCGATTAATTTAAATCAGTTGATTAATTAAAAACTTTGCCAACAATTATTGTACTTGTGTCATTTATGATTGAATTATTTCAACTGAATGATTCTTTCGACCGAAAGGATGAAATATTTTTGTATTTCTACTTTCTTTCATCTTTCTGTTTTCTTTCACAATATCCTTTTTGTGGCCTCCGTTCTGCTGTTTTTGATCGGTATGTTATACTCGTATGTATGAATGTAGGTGGTACGTGTTTTTGTTTTTAGCAATTTTGGTAGCTAAAATAAAGATGAATATAACAGGCTTGCTTAGGTTTGATTAGAAAGAGTTATACTAAATTTATTTTTACTGACAATATTTTTCGTGAAAACCAGTTTTATCATCTATATCACAATTGCCTGTATGGAACAGATCGATAGCTCGAAAACCATGCGTTTCTCATACTTTCTGCACTTCATACATTCTTCTTATTTTTGGTTAAGTAAAATTGAAATTAATTTAATGTGTGCATCAATATTTTATTTAGAAACAAATACATATGTACATACATACAAACAAATGTAAGTACATACACATTTACCTATTGAGACCACATGAAATACAACTTCCTGAATATTTTTATTAAAATATGTTATGCATGTATAAAATTTGGGATTTTATGTGATTAGAATATTAACTATTGCGCTCATCTACTTATAAAAAATACCAGTTGTAGGATACATACATATATGTATGTAACTAGTGGCAAATTTTATACTGCATCGACCAATTTCACATTTAAAAACCTACAACACAATTAATGATATCTGATACTTGCTTGAAAATATTAAAAACTTTGTTGAAAGAATACGTTGAATTTTAAAATTTCGTAGACTATGTATGTACATACATATGTATGTATGTATGTATGTATGTTTATATTGGTTGACACATTTCGACCATACGAACTCGTTCACAATTTTATCATATTTAGTTTTGTTTGTGGAAAGGAAAAATGTTTTCAAAAGGAATATCTTCGAATAATTGTTAGAGAAGTTGCTGATGATGTCGTCACATAATGGTTTTCGAATTTTGCATAAAATTTTTTTTTTTTTAAAATACATATGTACATACATCATACATACACATACTTGTAGAATAAGAAATTAAAATTTACCTTATTTTTTGTATAGACCTCGTACATATAAAACTGTTGTTGTTGCTATTAACCATATTTATCTCAATATAAACATTTAAATATGTATAAATTGCGAAAAATAAAAGGAAGCAAAATTGTGAAATTCATATTAAGCAGGCGCACAAATTAACAAAATATGGCAGCTTGCTTTCATATATGTACACACACACATACATACATACAACAAACAGCGTTTAATTTCTATTCAAATGTTATACCCTTTAATACTGAAACTAGTTGTTAGAGAATGTCTTTCTATACAATTATTTATACATTGAATTTGTTGGCTTAAGAAAAGTAGCTAGACCGTCATTGGAGTTAGAAGTAAACTTAAGTTTACATGTATGTATGTATGTACACATGTAGTGTATACATCCCATCTCTCTTATGTTAGTCATTACAAATTCCAAAAAAAAAGCCTGGGATAAACGGCGAAACAACAACAAAAATGGAAACAGTAATAATATGTGCAATAGGATGAAAAAATATGACATCACGCAAATTGTGATGGTCACATTTTCACTTCATATGTATGTACATATGTTTTTTTCAATACTTATCAACCACCTTTTTGTACGAAGTTCATGTGCATAAATCTTTAATATAGCATACTTACATATGTATGTACATATATATCAGGGACTTACTTTATGGTTGTTGCCGTTGACTGGCATTACACGGCCATTAGTTTTAAGTATGGCTAAATTGGCGCGTCCCTGTTTCAAAGAGACGCCACCAACACCGACACCCAGTGGCTGCAAAACATTTGATTTTCCTCCAGCCATAGTTTTATCCTTTAAGGGCATATTGCGCGGATTTTCTTTCTCAGAATCTTGGACAATTTGGAAAGCTGTTTGAGTAGCCGCCATTGTTATTTAATAGATATTATGCTTTATGTGTGTGTGTAATAAAACAAATTGGCCACAACCTAATGCACAATATTTTTTCTATCAGTAGCGGATATTGGATTATTTTTAAGACACTTTTTTTATACTGGATTTTAAAATTGCTATAAACAGGATTATTTCATTAAAAAATAAACAAATTTCTCTTTTGTTTCATTGAATAATTTAAACAAACTTTGATTTAAAAATCTATGTTTGTAAATTAGACAACTGTTTTTTTTTTCTTACAAAAAAAAAATATTACTAAAACACTTGAAATATCTTTTGTATTTCATATAATCCCGTTTTTTACATAAAATGGTGGTTTTTATATTTTCTTAGGCTGTAATTCGCTCTACATAATTTGTTGTTTTTTTTGTTTAATTTAATTCCCGTTTTGCTCAAAAAACATTTTTTTCTTGTTGATAATATGCTTTTGTTTTCTTTTATCCTCATGCATACGCATCGGAGATCAATAAAATGCCGTACAGAAACGCTTACCAATACAAACACACACACGTACACTAGAATTCCATAAACATTTAAAACAATTAATTTTTATAGTTCTTTTCAATAGTGCATTTTCTTCTTTTTAGACGAAACACACATTTTTTATTCAATGTATTTAATTTTTATTTAATAACACTTTTTCTTGATAAAATTAAAATCTGCGCGTTTCGCTTCTCACGTTGGTGATGTTCTCTTTTTGCCGTCATACAATTAATTGAGAGCCCGACTTTGTGATCTCTAGTGATTCTCGTTTTTTTTGAATTTGTGCGCTTAAATTATATGTTGCCACACTGTTTCTTGTGTTTTTGTTGTGATAGGAAAAGAAATATGGCAAAATTCATACAATTCGCCTTGTTTTATATTTTTTCTTGCCTTTTTGACTGTTGAGTTTTTAAACTAGATTAGGATTTGCTAATTTGTAAACAATTAAGGCAGCGTGCAGCAATATCAATAGCAGCGCTATAATTATAATAGCAAAAAATAACATATTTTTCTAATAAATGACTTCGCCAACTGAATCAAAACCAAAAATTGTTAAAATTTTTGGAGCTACCGGATAACTTGCTGTACAGTATTTCTACAGTTGTGGCCAAGGCAATTAGTACGCTGGAAACTATTCATTTTATTGAACGGTACTGCGCAGCGTATATAATTTTATAATTACTGTTTTGTAAACAAATGGTATAATTGTAAATTTACAAATAAACAATATGTACATTCTTATATATGAATAATGAATTTAAAAATAAATTTTTGCTCCAACTCAGCGCTCACACTTTTTACTAATACATTTTTCCCATGGGCAGCAAAATTTGTGTGCGAGTGAATTTTTGGCACTTTCACACGATCAACTGTCAAATAAATAACAAGTGTTGCCTTGTAAATAACTTTATGCAAGTTAAACAGGTGTTTTGAAAATAAAACTTATAATTTAGCTTGTTTTATACGAAAGTATGAGAGGAGTCCTTTACTAATATAAAAAACGGTATGTTTAAATTACAGAACATTAATATCAATATTTAATGATAATTAATGCTAATCCTTTAATGCCTAAACAGAAAAGTGTATTCCAAGAGTATTCGCATATTTCGAGCATCTCTTACTTCTGGAAAAATTACTTTTCAAAGTATTATTTTGTAACCGATTTGCAACGTATGCAAATGAATGTAACAGGACCACAAAACAGAAAGCTGTTGATATCTAATAAACCATGCACAAGCATGATTTATATAATTTTTAGAATTATTTACTGGCTAATCATGAAATAAGAAGGATTTAAATGTCACGGCTACTTGATTTTTCTACGTTTTCGCTTCTTTTAGGATTTTTAAGGAGAATTTAATTTTTGTCTTCCTTTTTATATCCGCTCCTTTAATTGCATTATTTTTTTTATGACAGCGCCAGTATAACCATGAAAGAGGAACATTTTATATTTGAAATGATTCAAACAGGACACTCACTACATTGTGTATTCAAATGAATGGGAGGAAGGTGCGTCAATTGCACCAGCACCATTTAACCAAATTATCTATAAAAATAAACAGAAAATGTTAATAATTTTAAGTGAAAATTTCTCTTTCAATAACTTGAAAAATGATATAGAAATTCGATGTTGGTATTTTATCTCAAAGGACTTTTGTCCTTGCGATATACTTCCCTTTGTTGATGAAGTCATTTCTATCTTTTGCCTCGTCTTTAACTGCAACATTTTTTTCATGTATTCATTTCAGTATTTTTGCAATTCCTACCATAAAGTTTCATAAATTTTCATCAGCCTGTCAGTTTAATCCTTTTTTCGCTTAATTCCTGTAAAGGAAATTAAATTATCAGTTCTTTTTTTTTATTGTTTGCATGTACACTTTATTCGTAGAGCTTTTGATGAAAAAAAAAGACGATGTAGTACAATAATTTGAAGAATTTAATGATGAAATATAGAGAATGGCAGCATTATCCAGAAAATTATAGATCATTGTAAGTATAAGCTGTTAGTGAAACAAGGTTGGCCAATAAGTTTATGGTGCACATGGACATTGATAATCTTGGAGAGGTTAGTTTGAGGGCTGCTGAATAGTAATCCGATAAAATATTTATACATATATTTATGTATATAAACCGAAAGTGATATAATCTGGCTAAAAAGAAATGTGTTATTCAATAGGAAGGATTTGTGCATTCCGTTGGGAACTGCTAATCCATCTACCACATTCTTTATGTTAAGGCACTTGTAGCTATTTCCGCTTTCCAGATTTCAAGGAATAGCTGGGTGATAAAAAAAGAGGCATCAATCAAACGGGTTGAAAAAAACGCGTGTTTTGAAGGACCCTATAAAAAAGTTACAGAGACTTTGGTTTAAATAAATCAATCTTAAAGGACAACACATTAAGAAATAAATGCATTCGAAGGAAGTGAAAAACAATTTTATATCATCAAGATTTTAGCAAAATGATCAAACTGCACTCGTAAATAAAGCTGTCGCTTTTCACAGTTCCACGGAAAACCCAGATTTACTGTTACTGTAAGCGGCAAGTTACACAAGAACAGTGCAAAAAACAAACGAGGCAGCATTCAAAGCGATCAGCTGTTTTTGCTGGTTGAGTCGCAAGAAAAAACTTATAAGAAAAAACGTTTGTTATAATATTCAAGTTTTAAAGGAGAAAAATTTAATACATTTTGTTCCGAATCACTTCTCTTTAATGGTTGGAACGTTGTGGCAAAATTCCTATTTCCATGTCGTCCCAAGCATAAGAGGCGCATCCAAAATCGTATAGTTTTTATTATTTGGCAGCTTTATAGTGGTTACACTATATGCGCAAATTCCAAAAATTTCATCAATTTTCTGATTAGATTTCTATATGTATTTTTGACTGGCTGTCAACAGAGTTCTTGTTTGTTTTTAACATTCCTTTAATTGCCTAATCGCAGTAATTGGATGAGTTCGTTTAAGTGCCTTTCTCGCTTAATTACCCAACATACCTAGAAACATTGTAACGCGTGAACTTTGTATCAACTTTCAGCTTTAAATTCAACAAACTGATCATCGTCCACATGCGCTGCTTTAACTGCACTGTATTTCCACAAACAGCACAAGTTCGATGGCGATAAATAAAGGACCATTTTCTCTTCTGTGATGTTCTGCATTCATTCGCTCAAGCCCATCGAAAGTTGTGTACTTGAAATTCATATAGATTTCTGTTTCTTTTGTTTAGCTTAAATTCAATTTCTTTCACAACAATGTGTCGTCCTTTATTTTTAAGAACTTTTTCCTTGTGCACAGCACAGCACAGCACAGCTTAAATTTTTAAGCCAACAGTTTTTCAAGACATATTTTTAAAGGCAAAAAAAAATCCTCTTTATTCTAAATTAAAATGATGCAACAGAACAAAAAGCTTGAGCCTTTGTAAGAATAAATTAAAAAAAGTAGAAAAAATGCCAACCAAATTGTATATAGAAAAAAAAAATACACACGACTAACAAAAGAAAATGTTTCTTATATCATCACATAACCTTTAGGCTTTATGGCACAAGATATACGCAAATACATATTTTTTGTGTTGTGAAGAATTTTTTGTTTGCTTGGCTTGTTGTTGGGGGACTGCAGCGCCAGCCCAAAACTAAAAAAGAAAACAGCGTTTGTGTGCATGTCTAGTATGTTTGCACTCGTACATACATACATATGCCCTTTGTCAGAGTTTTTCTTTTCTTGTCGGAAAACAAATGGCAGCTAAACAATTTTTCTCATTTTTAAATTTAGTTTAATATTTTTTATACAAAAAAAAAAAAAAAATCCAAAAACATATATATTTTATTTTCAAAGGTCTACAAGGTGGCAGCACTGCGGCAGCTGACAAATTCTTGATGCATTCACGCTCGTGGATAATTCACGTCAATGTTTGAATGTTTTTATTGTAAGTAAAAATTAAACGAAAGTTGTTTGTGTGAAAAATGCTCGTACTATAAGCAACGCCTGTATTTGGCGATCTGAAAATAATTGAATTGCCTAATGTAAATTCTAACTTACGTGATAGTTAGCAGCTACATAAGTAGCAACTCGGGCAATGGAATGAAGAAAATTGAGAGGATGTTTAATTTTCCAGATATTATACCAATTAGGTATTAGGGCGTGAGCGACTGGATAAGAGGTTTTGTGAGAAAAATTGGGGGAAAAAACAAGTATTTCAGATCAGAGGCAAATAAACGTAAACGGTATTTAAGCGTGGGGAAACTATTCGGGTATTAATGGGCATAGTTAGTGTAAGACCCATTACTACAAATATTATTAATATTAAATATCTAAAGCGCAAAATTCCTACATCTTTAGTTGCATTCATTTCTTGAGATATTTATTTGTTGATAAGGCGAATATTTTCCGGCCTAATTTTAATTTTATAAAATTTTAAGATTTAGATTTTATTAAATATTAATAGTAAATAATTATTAAGAAAAAAAAGCGTGAGGTTTCAAGGCTTTAATAAAGTCACAACGCTAGCAACTACTTAGAAAAGATGTTCTCGGAAAATTCAAGGTAAAAGTCAAATTGCATGTACAAAATATTATTGTCCTCTTTGGAAGCCTTCATATGTGGTAGTGCTGCCTCACCTTTTTAAAGCTGCCTTGAGTTTTGTGCTCTACGATCGCTTGCAAAATGCATTCGTTCAGTAAATAATTTACCGCCAAGATCTAAAAAAGTGATCTAATTTGAGAGATATATTTATGTTTGTATGCGCGCATATGTTTTCCCCTAAACTATTATTACCTGACATCAATACAGAAAAATTCATCATCATATGCCTGTCTGTCTCAGAGTACGAACCTCTTTTGATTTGTGTGTGTCCTTTGTTGGTTTCTTTTTAAATCGTTTCCTGGCTTCCTATTGTTGTTGCCAGCGCAGTTTTTTTTTCATGTTTCCCAACATTGATAAGCATCTGCAATGCAAGAACCTAGTTGAATGTATGCACGTACATACATACATACATACACTCGAACGAATGAACAGTGAGTGCCACCACTAATTTCTTGCACAGTTTTGCTGTACAAATAAGCTGATCTAATTTTTGTCCTTGTGCAAGAATAAGCCAAAGAAAATTACCTGAGATTTCACTGAACCGAATCCTTTGTAAAATTTTATGTGTTTTTGTTTTCGTTGCTGTGCAAAAATTTCTGTTCTGCTGTTTTCGCCTTTAAATGTTGGCATGTGATTTGTGCTTTGCTTTAAAATTTCCCAAAATATAAGACAAAATTTTTTAATATGATATTTGGTGTACATTGAAGAATAGAAACGCAGAGTTCGTATATTTTAAATAGTAAAAAAATGCATAAATATTTTCATTATTTAAGATTGTATTATTTCAAAGGATACTTTCTTTATACTGGTTTTTAAAGTTTGCCATAAATTATGTTGCGACAATAAGAAATACAGCTGTTATTTTGTGGGCTTTTCTAGCTGTCTATACTGCAGCTGCTATATAACTTCATATGACTACATGTTGTCGAATATCAAAGGTAAAATGTTGCTGATAAATGATATGCAAGCGCCGAGCAAGTCATTGAAGGTGTGTCAAGAGGAATGGAAGAACTGCTTTGACAAATACAAAAGTGTATTATTTGTCAAGTGGAATATTTTAAAAATACAATAAAGCCATTTTCATTTAGTATTTGCTATTCCCCACCTATAAATAGTACCCCTCGTATTGAAATATTGTATTAAATGAAAGCATTTTTCAACATTGTTTACATTCATGTCATTTTGATTTGTATGTACGAGTTGTTGTTATACACACAAGGTTTTTTTTTTTTTTTTTTTTTTTTTTTTTTTTTGGGATGCCACGTGTTTTCACATATGATTTGGCCGCTTAACATGTATGTCAATTTGGCCATATCTGTTTGTGTCGGTAACCGAAACATGTGAAATTTAATCTTATAGATTCAACTGCTCATCTTGTGGTTCATTTACCTTTTTTTCAATGAGCCACTTTACGGCTTTTATTCGCCTTAACAATAAATTTGTTTTCCAAAACTTTACAACTTATGACATAAAAGGTTTTTTTCTCTTACCTTTTACTGAACTTTCTTGCGCCACAGCCATAACCGCCCACACATGTATCAAATTTATTTTGCGTAAAATAATTGTTCCAAACTGTCATATTGTACCAGAAATTATGTTTGTATGTGTGTATGTATGTTTTTCCATGCTGCCCGAGTTTTGTTTCATGAAATATAATGTGCTGGAAGCTTAAAGTAACTTTGTTTTTTGTTCCTTCTCTTAGAACTTTGCCAGAACTTTTAAATAAGTTTTCCTGTTATGGGATTTAGAGACACCTCCACGCCGAAACACACTCGGACTCATGCTGGAAGTATCTTCAATCAATAAAAATGGTATTTCTTTTGGCAAGTTCGCCCTTCATCAAAAAACAAAAACAAAAACAAAACTAATCTAAGTATTTATTTTCCAGCAGTCAGTCAATAGTTCAATGTTTTCTTTGTTGGCTGTTGGGACGCTGTTTATTTGAAATGGTTCAAAAGTTTAAGGACTCCCAAAAGTACAGTGCAACACAAGCGAATTAATGCACTTAAGGCCGGCTGCAGATTATAGTATTTTATATTAAGACTTCAAATTATACGTGCAAGTGTCAGATCCAGAACCAGCGTTGTAGCCCGAAATACACGAAGGCACATCAGGCCTTAACCAGACTCACCTGACGTGCCCCCCAATCTAGACCTGTCGCAAGGCAACAGCACCTCGAAGATTCTCTTCTTCCAGCGATTTTAGGTTTAAACCACAGGCAGAACGGTGCAGCCCAGGAGAGGTCAAAAGGCAGGGGCTATCGGTTCCCGTTCTGCCAATTGCCCTCTTTGGTGAAGGTTTCGGAAGAACATGCACAACCGAAGTCATACATGACTTACCTAGAGTTTTGGTTGCCATTCCCAACCGAAGGACCTCGGGGGCTGTGTCAGCTATTCGGTTTTTAGCTTCTTAATCGACTTTCAGGAAAAAGTCACAGTGGATCAAATCTGTTGACTGGGGCATAATTACTTCGGTGTTTTGGGACTCCACTTCACTATCTTTAAGGCCAAAATTTATACGATATGGCGAACTTCTCTATTACCAGCCGTAATTCGACTATTCTCCATAACAGCTTTTTTTCACTTTCTCAACATTTTCATTGGGGCATCCAACGCAAGCAGTGTTGTCAATTGTGAATTTTCAAAAGCCGCCATAATGGAGGAAAAAGCGCCTTAGAATTTCTTTTCTATTTAAAATCAATTGAAATGAATTAATTTTGCATAAAAAGTATAATACTTTTGAATTAAAAAAAAAAGCGGAACCAGAATTTTAACACGCAAAATGCACTGAATTGACAACGCTGAGCGTAAAGGCCGTCATTCACATCTTCTCGATGCGCTTTCAAAAGCTTCTAACATTTGGCAACATTTATCTGACTCGGAGTACAATCACCGTGTGACGCAAATACTTTGCATTAATTATAAAGAAAATAATCGAGATCTCACTGTATTACATAAACAGCGTTTTTTTCCCCTTTATTCCACAGTAGTTTATGCTCCAGCTCAGCTTTTCTAAACCAGCCAAAAATATGGCTAAAAACAAAGTTTGTCGGCAGGAAAAAAAAGATGTTTGTCTCCAAAAACAAAAAGTTTTTTTTATTATTCTGTTTGTATGTGTAACTGAAATGAAAGTTTGTGTAACTTTTGTAACGTTTCCGGCTGAATAGCAGGAAAGCAAAAAATTATAAAAATGGACTGCAGAACTTTTTTTAAATTTCTATATTTTATTTATTTTTGGCAGCTATTGATGTTGATTTAAGTCGCTTCCTGCGAACAGAACCAAGAACTCGGTTTATGATTTCTTTTTTGCAGGTGGATTTAAGTTTGAATGTAGCACCAAAACTATTATTTATAAGTGCCAGGAAGACAAACAATTTTGTAGGTTTTCTTTTCCAAATTTATTAGTTGGTTTTATAAAATTAATTCAATTCAGCCGATATCATAAATTTCATTCGTACAATTTAAACTTTTTAAACTTTCTGGCACAAAATTTATATAATTCTAGATTGTCTTAACTTTAATAGAGACAACTTTTCCCTATATTTTGTTTGGCAAAAAAAAAAAAACTAGGATTGATATTAATGATTTTCTCATTTTTTGTGTCTTATTATACAAAAAGGGTCAAAGTTTAAAAGCCACAAAAAAGTATGCAAAAAAAAAAGCTAATACAAATGGATCAACACCCCTGAAAAAAGGGTGGAAAAAGTTATTAATCACAATCTTTCTTTCTAAGCTCTACAGCAAGAAATGGTCGACTTAAGGTGTCTTTACACGACACAACAAGTATTAAGATGTGACAAAATTTAGTTTAAAAATTATGGTGTAAAAGCAAAATGTATTCAGTAGGGGACAAGCGGCCGGTAATCGTTTATTTTCCAAAGGCCAGTTTAAACTATTTTGCAAGTCTTAAGATTCTCAATGGATTTTCTGTGAAAAAAATCGAATCGAGATTTGTTGCGAGAATTCAAAAACCTACATTTCGTGATCACACCATCACACAACCAATAAAAATATATAAGCAGAAAATAAACGGTTTAATAAAACGGCCCTCAAGTGGAGAGAAACTAAATCGTAAAAAATTATATTAATATCTTGGTATGCGGTCAACGACATACAATTCTATGCGGTAAGCACTTGTATACAGCAACAGGGTCCGAAAGGTTCCGAAAGACTCGGCATAGGCGAAGTTATACATGAATTTCCTCTTCTCTTCCATAACCCGGAAAGCAAAGTGCACCAGTGTGGAATACACGAAGACAAAACCTGCGCCCCAGGGTGTAACAACTCGTCAAGAAAAATTTCTATCCAGCGATTGCCACGTCATTTTGTCATTTGCAAGCCAATTTTTAGTTTGGGCCCCCCAAACTTCTTTTAAAAATCGGATGCAAATTTTGTAGCCAGTTTTTTTTTATACACAATTTTTTCTCTAGGACTTTTGCCGGCTTATCAATTTTATTTATTCAAATATTTTCCCACATATTTTTCAAAATTTTTCAAAAAAGGGCGTTTGAAAGTCGGCTTATGCATTTGTGCGTACGTTAATCCTTCTTACTTGTTGAGGTAACAACTTTATTTATGAAAAATATATTTTGTTCGCAATTTTTTTTGTATTTTCTTTATCTGGGGTTTTTCATAAGTTAAATGGACAAAAGCATGAATTAAAAAAGAGAGGCCGAATGAATGAGTAAATGAATATTTCAATGAATGGAGGAGGCTGTAATAAAAATGTTGTTAAATTTTAATTTCAACATTCGCGCAGCATTCCTTAAAATTTCCTTCTTTAATATCACATTTAAAACAGAAGTAATTCAGTTTATTTTGTATTTAAACAAGTTTGTTTGATATTTGTAGTTTTATAACATAATTATGTACATTTAATTAATAAAGTGTAATTTTGTTACAAAGTGCTGCCAGATTGAAACTTAAAAGGCTTTGTCGAACACAACACAACAGAAATGTAGTTGACGGCGCGACTGCAAAACCGCTGTAAATAATAGTCGCCATCGGTGATTAAAACTTTCTACCGACGGCTGTCAAATTTCATGTAATAAACCTAAAAGGTCTGACAGCTGTGTGAACTACCAATTAGTCCTATTAAATTAATGAAGTCGTACATTGTTCAAGACATTTTAATTCTCTTGAGTTACCCGGTGTTCAAACTAAACTTCAATTATTTTAGTCTTTTAGTGTTCAATTTTAAAATCTTAAGTCATCTTTACAACAATCTAGAAAATACAGAAATATCCTGTTAAAATAATGAAGTTATAAACCTTTCAAGGCATTTCAATTCTTCTGAGTCACCCGGTATTGAAATTAAAATTCAATAATTTCAGTCTTCAATAATTTAGTCTTCTTGTTGTGAATTCCCGAAGTCGTTTTTTTACAACAGTCTGAAATCCTTTTACAATAATAACGCCTGAGACCATTTAAATGGATTTCTTTCTTTCGAGTCACCCTGTAACTGAAAACATTTTATTGTGCTGTGTTCGATAATATCTTTTGTTTAACTTTTCTGTGTATTGCTTTTAAATAAAAAACGATAACAATTTTACTTCTTCATCAATTAATGTTTCTTTTTTGTTTTGACTACAAAAAAATATTACAATAAAATTGTTTTCTGCTTCGTCGAAAGAGAATTCGAAATATTTGCCAACATGTTGTTTATTTTTAATCAAATAAAAACGATAAAAACTTGCAGACTTTGCGACTGAAAAGTGTATAAAAACAAACTTACACTTCACTAATTTCCGTTTGCCGTCTTGAAATGTTTCATTTAAGTTGAGTTCTTGCAGACATGTGTAAATTATTGTTAAACGTGTCGTTGCTAAAGCGATTGTGAAGCGAACAGAAACACAGAACTCAGGTTGAGTCAGAGCAAAACAAAGAAAAACATGTTCGATAACAGTCGGAATGGAAAAACTTATTTCACATTAAAAGTTTTGCTCGAGAAAAGAAATAATTGGCATTCAGGAACTTTATGTGCGAGAAGCGAGAGCTTTAAAGTTTTCAACAGCCTTAAAGTTTAAGTAAGATTTTAAGGAACTTTAGTTTGTTTTTTAAATTTTCTTAGGACGTATGTGGGTAATTGTACTATTTCTAAACTTTTGTAGGGGCTTAACAACAGTGCACTCGCGACAATATGAACATTACAAAATATGGAATAATAATAAAAATGCGATTTCAAAATATTTGATAAGACGCAGCGTCTTAAATGAACTACAACTTAATTATTTAAATTGGACTTTCATTATTTTCTCAAATTGTTGAAAGAAATTTTTGGCCAATGACTTTCAAGGAAAATGAAAATGTAGTCGACACGTGATATATGATTTTACTATGGCAGGTCTGTTCAAAAAATAACTTGAATTTGAAATTTTTCTGGAAAAAATACTTATTTTTTCATCAATTTCTTTTCAGGCTGCTTCAAAGTAGTGGCCTCACGTGTAATGTTCTTGTGCCAGCGTTTCCTACAATCCTGGAAACTGTTTTTATATTCAGTTTTTTCTGGGTGTTTTTATATTTTCATGCGGGGCACAATGCTGAGTTTTCGGGGGTGCTTGAAGAGCACAGAAAAAAGTAACTAGTGGAAAGTCTGGTAAATAACATAAAACTACGAATACGACGAACACAATTGCTGAACAACTGTTACTGTTTACACATGTTTGAGACGAGGGCGGTAACATATTGTACATAAACGATAATTCAGCTTATTTTTTGTGCAGACCTCGTATGTGGTTGTCTAAAAACCTATAATATAAATAACAATAGTAATCACATGCGGTTGCCTTAGAATATCAGCTAAATCATCTACTCGTCTGCATATTTTTCTTCTTATTTAAAGGATCCTTTTTGCACGTTTTTGTTTCCTACATCGTTGCGAGGAATTTGGGGGGTAATTGAGCAACTCCTTAAGCAACATTTTCCACCACGATTTAAAAGCTTTTTCAACATAGTTGAACACAAGATTTCCAGCACGTAAACATATATATCTCCTTGCCGATGGTCCTGCAATATTTCGCTTTCTGTTGCTTTTTATTTAAGTACATTTTTGTTTCAATTGTATAAATTATTTAATGTTAAGCCATAATGTCTATTATTTCTACATGGTTACGTGCAAGTGATGCAAAAAAGCTGTGTGTGTGTGGGGGGGGGGGGGGGGGCAAGGAAAATTTATGTCGTGATTTAAAAAAGAGTTTTTTCTTCTTCTACTTTGTGCTATTTAATGTGAAACAAGCACTTTTAATTCCACAACATGACATTTTCTTGTATAGCATTTGTTGCCATTCAGCCACCTACACAAGTGTGCGGCTACTCATACACGTGTTTGTGTGTGTGTATGTTGGTGTGAGTATTTGTAAATTTGGAATGTGTTTATTGTAGCGCACATAAAAACTTTATCCTTCCATTAATGTAAAACCTTTTTTTCGTTGCTCTCCCCAAAAAAAAATTATGCAAGCAAACATGCAGATAGAGGAAGAGAAAAAAACAATATCGCTACTGATTTTTACTTTTCATTTGTTTAATATTTTAGTATTGTTGCTGTTTGTTCAAACAAACAAAAATAACAAACGGAAAAGAAAACACATTTATTATGAAATGTGAATTGTATGTTCCATGATTAGGTTCAAGAACACATAAACGCATGATCATAAATGTTAAAAGTGCTCACACATCGTGGTGTCAACACAGGTACGAGGCTGGTTAAAAAATTTAGCCAGAAACATTTCGTTTTACTTGTAATTCTGTTAAAAGATCGGTTAAGCCTTGACGGCACTTACAGGTTTTCGACTTTGGAAGATTTGGGGTAACTGTATAGATATACTTATTGCAATTGCACTGCAAAATAGCTGTAAGAACGTCAAAAAAGCGTTACGGATAACAGTAAAATGTTGCAAACTTAAAAATATGCTAAGAAAAAATTGCTTACAAGTGATATTTGCATCTTAAAAACGTTGCAGTGCTGTTTTTGTTAACTTAGCGTTTTTTTTTATCACTTTCTAGCATTGAATGTTTCACCCTGATTAAAAAAATAAAAAAAAAAGTAAATGTCATTGCGGCTTTAACATATTAACATGTACAGTGGTATGCAATAGTATACACTTTTTTCCCTTCCAATGCGAAAGGCAAATTTTTGTTGACTATTCTTTAGCACGAATTAAAAATTATCTGCTGTCGCATAATATTTTTGGATAGAGTTTATTTGGTCTATGGTACACTGTGTAATAGTCCTTCATTTGTATGAATTTTTTTGACAGTAAGTGTCTTGTGTCTCGTGTTTTAAATTTGATGCATTAAAAAAATACGTAAAAAATCACCAAACCTGCACTATAAGAAAACAGAAGGCATAACTTTAAGTTTCTATAGATGCACTGAAATTCCACCACAGAATGTCAGCTGGAGGGCTTAGAAAAATATAATGAATACCACTGTACAAAGAGTACTGAACATTTCAGTAAGAAGTGGATATAGTTAAAGGCTGAACAATTTGTAATCCAATAATACGAAATTTTCCAATATTATGAAAAGACTTGACATTATAAAATACACACGTCCATTTTATCATATGACATATTTAAAGTACATTTCAATGTATTGTTTATACCTCATTCCCAGCTGCAGAGGACCAGCGTTCGTAGACTTTAAAACGCTAGAAAACTATGAATATAAAGCTGAATGTCTGACTATAGCACTCAAAGGCTTTCAAGTCTACCAGCGACTAAACAGAACAGCTATATATTCCATACATACATACATATGAGTTTATTAGTGGCTGTTAAAGTTAGTGATTAATATTACATGAAAAGATATACTATTTTGCAACTTGTTTAAACAAGTAAACTTTTGAATTTCCCTCGTTTTTAACTCTTTATTACATTAGAAGGTCCTTGATTAGTTAGAGTTCATGTCAGCAGGTGTTGTATGACACTTTTTTCTGTTATTATTAATGAGGTTTCCAAAAAAAAAAATCTATGCACAGTCCTTTGGGAAATAACAATGTCTGTTTCTGTTGTTGGCTTTTGTTACAGGTAAGTTACCGTATTTAAGAAAACAAAATCTTACATGCGTATAATGACAATTTAATGTCAAAAATGTGAAGGTAACTTGAAGTCAAATAAGTATAAATATTACAAGACTTTTACGAACCCAAGTGCACTTAAGAAAAATAATTTTTCTTCTATGTTGTTTTTGGCTTAACATTTTCTCTCCAACTCACACCTGCATACATACATAGATGCATATGTGTGCATATATGTGTGTAGGTATATGCTGGCACATATATGTACATGCCAAGCTGAGCACGTGTTTATGTTGGTAACCAACCTCTGTTTAAGTATTTTCCTTCCTTCCTTTCTTCTAAGTGGCTGATGTAGCAGCAGCCATCTCTAATATTCAAGTATTTAACTGTAACATGC
Source organism: Epicampocera succincta (assembly GCA_932526305.1). Classification (NCBI taxonomy): domain Eukaryota; kingdom Metazoa; phylum Arthropoda; class Insecta; order Diptera; family Tachinidae; genus Epicampocera; species Epicampocera succincta. The sequence goes on along the minus strand of OW052035.1, from coordinate 5,611,708 downwards.
TCTGAGTGAAACGACTCACATTTATACTGTTAACATACACATTAACATAAACAGGGAAAATATTATGTTATGAACTTTAACAGAGCCATATTTTGTTAGGGGAATTAATTCTGTTAGGGTTCATATAACCTTAACACAACAACTGTAACTTAAAAGTACATGTTCTCCAACAACTAACAGTTCTTCTGTTAAGATGGAAAACATTATGTTCTCCCTAGAAATGCTCATGTCAGAAACATTAACAGTTTGCTGTGAAATTTATCATATAAATTATACGTAATAATACAAATGAAGGAATTAGTGCTACTGAAAGCTGCTGCTATTTAACATTATTGTGGTATTTATGTTACATACTTTAAGTTCAAGCAAATTTTGTTAACAGTTTTGCAAGTACTTTAAGATGAAACAGAGTTTAATGTTAAGCATTTCAAGGTTTGGCTTGTTTGTTGGCGGTTGTGTTACTTGAAAACATCGTTTTTTTTCTTTAGTGGAATTTTATGTTTATTTTTTTTTTGTCGCGTGAAGTAACAATTTTGTGTTTTGTGGAGTTTTCATTAATGTGCACATACATATAAAGGTTATGACGGCTTTTTTCACAGCATTTTTAAGATATTTCGAGGTTTTCAAATATACGTAATTAATGAGTCATGAGATACCTTTAAGCGACACGATAATGATTCTAAAGGAAAACTTTGTACTTAACAAATTAGGGGTGTAAAAAGACAATGTTCGTTAAAAATGTTACACTAATGAAGCGAACATTTTTTTTCATATTAACATAAATGTTCGTTTGCGACTATAACGAAAAGATGTGTGTTAAATGCGCATCAGTTAAGACAGTTCCATATTAATGTTGTTTGCACTCATACAAAGTAAGTAGTTAGTAAAACCAGGGTTGATTAACATGACCACCGTAGTCCTCCATCTATTTGGTTTCTTTAGAAAACAGTTTTCTTTTCAAACAAATAATTCGTTTATTGTTTACTGAAGTGGTGGAGTACAAATTTCTCGGCACTCCCAGGACAATGATTATGGTTATGGTAAAATGGTGGAACGGTGCTGGAATAAAGCATCCAAGCCCCAACAATAGTATGAGTTTTTTCTTTTTTTTTAGACCCTGTACATGTCCGTCCCTCCCTGCACATAAAGCTGCTGGTATGCTGGACCGAGCGGTAAGGGGGGGGGAAAGAACAAAAATACTTTTAGCTGACATTTAATTCTTTTTAATTAAAGTTAAGCTCCAGCAACAAGTGAACTGATACCGGTTACTAAGCAAAATAGAAAACTCATTGGAAGGGAGCACGAATTCAATGACGGCGAAAAATAACACTCGTTGTAGGAGAACAAACAAGAAGGCATTATTGGTATTAGGGTTTTCTTTTTTCTTATGATTAAATGATATTTAATGAGAATATAATGAACTTACCCAGCAACTAATTGAAGATTAAGATTATTTCTTAATTGGCGTTAACAGAAGCCATGTTTGAAGAGCGTTTAGTTATTGCAACATAATATTAAGCTGCTACAGTACTTTAAGCCTTAAAGGAAGAAAAGATATAACGTTTAAAGTATGAAATAACTTAACAAAAATTTAGCTTTTTACTATCAGCAAAGTGTTGGTGGAACCCAGATAAATACTACTCAAAATACTTTTATAGAAGCAAAGAATGTTCTTGCCGCAAAGCAACCAGCCAGCCACCCACCAACGCGCTGCAATGGCTTAATTTACAAGTCGTTAAATGCACATGTGATAAGCATTTTAAAATTCTCTCACGAAATATTGTAAATTAACGAACAAAATTGCAAAATAAGCAAAACATTTTTAAATGTACACACATACATACATCAAGAGCACAACGAGTCAAAATCAAGCATTTAAAAAAACATGCACGTTGAAAGGGAGGCAAATTGTCGCCACTACAAAGAACAAACCACCAGGTGCAAGAAGACAATACCACCAGCATTACAAATTAAGAAAAAATGGATAAAAATGGGGCAACTATTTAACGAGTTTTTAAATACTAAAGCTGCTGTATTTTGAGTTGAAAAACAGTAAAAAAAGTTTAAAAGCTGAAAGTAAAAAATTCTATAAGAATTAAAAGTTGGATGATTTTTTGCACGATGTCATAAAAATTTAACTACCAGACACTGTTATATATATGTATGTATAAAATGTTTTTGTTTCAATAAAAACATTGATACTACAGATTTAGTTTTTGTCTTCGCAATAATACGAGTACATTTTGTTGTCGCACCACGTCACTTTCTAAAGCAAACTAATGTTCTGTCTTCTCGTTGGCCTTTTCTTGACGTATAAAATAATGCAAACAGTTCAGTTTCTCAAAAAAAAAAATTAAAAAAAGAGTTTTGTCGCATCATGGCAGTTGCTAAGAACAGTTTTCTCTTAATTTAGATACAAAAGTATTTCTGCTCTCTTTATTTGTTGGCTTTTTTTTAGATACAACAAAAACAATAGTTCTGAAAATTATTTCTTAAAAAAACGGCATGGAGCTTGTCGCATCACGTCACATTGTAAAAGTCATGCTGTTTAGCTCCTCACACTTTTCATTTGTTAATAAAAGAAATAAAAAAAAAAGAAAATCCAAAGGTATTTTAACAAAAAGGAAAAATGTTTTTTGTAGCATCACGTCATTTTATAAAGTGTATTTTTCTTTTATTTGGTGGCAATGCCCAAGTCTGTGTGTGAATTCTCTATAAAAGAAAAGCAAATATTTTAAAAATTATCTCTATTGTTCGCGTACTGCAAGACAGTAACATGATGTGACATACAGCTGTTATTTATGCACGAATTGCAAACTGTATTCAAAATGTTGTCATACATTTTCTGTGCTCAAAAGTATTTTAAAAATTATCTCTATTGTACGCGTACTGCAAGACAGTAACATGATGTGACATACAGCTGTTATTTATGCACGAATTGCAAACTGTATTCAAAATGTTGTCAGACATTTTCTGTGCTCAAAACTAGGAAATAAATGACAGATAGGCATGTCCTTACACCGATTGCAACGATGTGTTCCGCTGATCTTAAGAATATAATTCAATAACAGAAATTCTTTTAACTGAACTATACGAAATATGTTCATGCAACTGTTGCCCTTAACTTCAGAGCTGAAGGTTGTTTCAAACAATATCCTTCATTCGGTTATTCCCACTTTTTTTGCCGCAAGGAACAGCTTCTTGCATTTCAGTCTTGTCTTTTACATTTTTTTCGATTAACTAGATAAATTTGTTGCAAAGAAAATTTCATAAGCTTCAATTAAAGCCTTTCGGGGGGTGGGTACAAATGATTTGTTACACAGTGTAGTTTTTTTTTTCATTTGAACGTCGGCCAACATGGCAGTCTTTGCAGCATCAACAGAAATAAAGAGATAAATTTTAGCTCCGCATCACATAAACCTTGACGCAGAAAAAATCTTACTGGAAAATTCACAGCATTTAAATTGCATCCAATTTGTACATTGAAAAGCTACAGAAGCAAAAAAAAAAATCCATCTTATTTAAGCAATGAAAAACGAAAAATTCATGATCTCTAAAACTGGCACTATGTTTGGTGCTTGTTTTACAATTTGACACTTGGATTAGAATTTATTAGAGGAAATTTTTTGCGTCTTTCTTTCTAGTTGGATAAATTTATTTTCATTGGAAAAACAAACTCATGCTGATGATGCTGTTAGTAGGGATTTCATGGCAAGAGAAAAAAAGCAACAAATGCTAAATATAGATACCAACATCGATGCAACCAATCAGCGCCACAGCACAGCAACAAAACAACAGCACAAGTTTTTAATTGTTAATATTTTTTGTTAGGTTTCAGTTTCAATGATTGTTAATTTTGCTTTATTTTTTCGAGACTTGAATTATTTGGCAACATGGCCGGGGTTTGAAATGTTTGTAAAGGTGTCTTTACACGCTAATCCAAGTACTTCGATCTGTCAAACGTTTCTGTAGAATGAATTTTGTTCTGCAGGACCCACCAAACCATTTTTACTAATAAAAAAATTCTTTTATTTCTTTCAGCCAGATGTCGGTTTTGACCTCTAATAAAAAGGTAACGTTATTACAAGTGTTTACATCCATCAGCTGCATACAGTCTATATAGAGAAGAAAAGACTATCGTGTAAACGCAAATTGTACTCAGTGGATTAATAATATGGAAGCAAAATTTTACCAGCAAATGATAACTGTTTATTATTGAAACCATTTTAGAAAATGATGTAGTCTCATCGTATCAGAGTTGTATTTTAAAGTAAACTATATGTATTGCACACATACATAAGTTCAGCAGTCGGTTGTTGTTAAAAATTCCACTAGAAACAGTATTTTGCAAGTTTTGGCTCAGCGTATTGCAAACAAGGGAACTCTGTTTTCAGGGTTATGGAGGAAAAGCAGCTCCTGGGCTGAGATGGCACCCCAGGTCCTGTAGGTAAATGGTAAATATTTAAGATGACCTGGAGGTGCACGCTCGGGAAGCAGTAGTTGCCTTGGCTTATATCAAAACTACATTACACTGGCGCCTCCTTGGGCACAGAGTTTAATATATGGCTTCAGTTATGCAGGTGCTTCCGAAACCTTCGCCCAAAATCAGTTTACCAGAACGTTGGTATACGTGCCTCTGACATGTCTTGAAATAGAGATCCTAAATCATTCTGCTACCAAGGTAGTAGTGGTCCACGCTCCGTGCTCTAAATGTCCTGCAACACACTTTTATTCTTCGTAGGGAACTAGATGGTGGGGAATGTACAGGCGAGTTGTTCTGATGTTCCTTGAAAGTTTCGTTCTCTTTTTTTTTGTTAGCGCAGGTTTTGAGCTGGGAAATATTGACGGGTCATAATTTTAGCTAAAGTCAAGTGAGGTTCTTATTCCGTTTAGACAAGGCAGTTTTAAGGTAAATAAAACCGCTGCTTATTGACCTCTTGCTCTGAAAAGCACATGCATTCAAATCGCACCGCATGTGCACTAATTTTTCCTATTTTATTACATGTTTAATGCCAAAGATGTATGTATGTATGGCATGGCATCAGACAAGGCTGACATAATAACTAGTGTGAAGGTTACGAATTCGCCTTGATCGGTACCTGTCACTTTAATATAGTGCACGAAACAAAGTAAGTTTTTCCAAAAAAAAAAAACAAAATAAAAATATTGTTTATATTAAACAGTCTCTTCCCTCAACTGCTTTTGTGTATTCAGTACTTTAAATTTTTGTGGCCAACTTTTGATAAAATGCCTCCTGCATAAATCAAAAATGTTCTTGCCCATTTCGATGTAGTCAGTCGTACGTGCAACGTGCTCCTCGCACACGTTTGTTTTTGCAGTTTTTAGGCAATAGGTCCCCAATATGTATAACAACCAGCCTTTCTGGTCAAGTGCACTTCAAAATGTGTCACAATTTACTGTCACTACGTAATGAAGTTTACTTGTTGTGGGTCTGTTATATCCTGGTCATGCTTGGCATAGGCCTGCTACATGTTACAAGTGCATGCCATGACATGCTTCAGTTTGGTTTCGAATTGTTTTCTTATACTATAGCGTCAGCTGGAAGTCAGTAGAATGAACATTTAAAAGTGGAATGTTACAAAAAACAAGGATGGAGTTTGTTCTCCGTAAGGGGAGTAGGTGTTGCCTTGCAACTGAGCTACTCTGCTTTCTACGGGAAAGAAGTAAAGCGACTCCTCATTTGTGGCGCCAACCTTAATTGTGAAAAGTTTGATGGTAGACCGCCAGAATCCAATTTTATTTGAAAGAATATTATAGTTCTTGTTCGTGTGACCGCTGAGCAGCTTCTCAAAGTAGGGTACTCTGCTTTCCGGCCTATAGAAGCATAGGTTTTCCTCAGTTGGGACGCCCACCCAAAACTATAGCAAGTTTCTGTATGATTGCGGTGGAGCAGATTCTTCTGCTACAGTTTGATTGGCCGAAGCATGATGGTAGACTCCGAGAACCCAATTTTATGTGTTCATTGTTCTTGTTATTCGTGTGGCCGCTAAGGAGCATTTCAAATTGAAGTACTCTGCAGGTGGGGGGCGGCAACAGAAGCTCTAGGTAGGTTCTGTTTTCGATTGCGCAATAACTTTCGAAATCTTCACAAATATACCTATAATAATAATAAATAATAATATAGATACCTGGAGTTGATCATTCGGCTGAGGAGTCTATCATTGGCTGAAACGTTGTGGCTTAAACGTTGTGGTTTAGGCCTAAAATCATGGCAAGAGGCTTTTGTTCTTCCTAATGATGTATTCATGTATGGTGCATTACGGCCAACATGGGTTAATTACCCAACCAGCCACCTGGATGTTTTGTAAGAGGCATCTTGCATTGATTGTTGGCTGAGGTACCTATTTCGGCTAAAGCGTTCTGCTTATGACTTAAAACTATATTCACAGGAAGGGCTTTGGGAATCTATAAACATAGGTTTGTGGTTCACCATCCTAGTTTCGTATATCCAAGTTCCGGGATGCGCTGCTGTCTTGCAACAGAAGCTTATTTTATTAAAGAACTAGATGGAGGGGAATCATCGAGCCAGTCAGCTGCGTTTTTGCGACTCCAAACTACCGCTATAGGTGCCTTAACTTCCTCAACTGTCCAGAGAATTTCTTATAATAGGGATTTCTTATCGCCAGTTTTCGAGCAAGGAGTTTGTGAGAAATTGTACTCTGTGAGTGCCTTGCAGATCACATGGGGCCGATATACTCGTATATGTAGTGGTAACGTTATTTAGCATTTTAATCAACGATATGTGTTTTGAAAAATATGAACATTTCGGTTTTAATGGCAACATATTTGCCATTACAAATTTTTTTTTTGGTTTTGGTTATTTTCAAAAAAAAAAAAAAAAAAATAACAACAAAGTTATTTCCAACAACTCTATTATTTGGTGACATTCGAAAGGGTCTTTCGGTTTTTATATTTGGCAGCAGTATAAAAATTTAAATTTGTATAGAAACTGGTCAATGGGACTAAAAATGTATGTTTGTTGTTTGTGACCAACAAAACAAGAAGCAAAATGATTTCTAATGGGAACTGAAAATGTCCAAATTCATCAACACGTTGTCACTTATAGGTGTGTATGTGTATGTGTGTGTGTCTGTGTGTGTGAGTGTGTGTGTATTAAGAGTATTAAAACCAAAATACTGAATTTTTTATACAAAATATTTATAGTGTAAACAATGTTTTTTTTTTCTTTAAGTTAAATAAAAAGTTAAAATTTTGCAGCTTTGAGAATAAATTCTCTTAATTGCTTAGAGGGTGTTTTACACCATCATACGGGCGTAAATAAGGAGATTTTCTACAAGGAGCGGTAGATGTTGGAATAAAATAATATAAAGATTGTATAAAGTATTAACAAAATTGGCAACATGCAATTAAATTTCCAATTCACGTCACGTTTGTGAGGTATAACCATAACCTCAAATTGTTCATGCTGAGTGCGAATCTTCAATATGCTACAACCGCATGTCCTCTACATCCATAGTTTCAAGGATTACAGTCGTTCTGTAGGGCTTGGTGATGGCGGTGACGGTCTTACCATCGTTTTTTTTTCTCTAAAAAGTAAGGACTTATGATAGCGCCGATGCAAAATCCCGATAAAATATCGTAGTTCCAGATTCCAGTTTCCTACTAAAATAGGTGTGTGTCTGCAGCAACATATTGGATCTCTGAAAAATAAGGCCATAGCACGTTACTTCCGGCGACTATAGGCTTAAACCACACAATCACAATGTTTTGGACACGATAGGCATCTACGCCAATGGCACCGCTTGTCGGTGGTCGTTGCGTCATTTGCGAACTTCCCGTGCAGCAAAAGTCATGTATCACCCTCATAGAGATTTGTTTGACGGGTCACGCGCTTTCATCAGGAGTAAACAGTGGCACTTCCTACTACTTTGGGCCTAAAACCCCAGCATCAATATGTTTCAGACAAGATAGACAGACATCTCAGCCAATGACAAAATCTTTTTTCTACAAGGTATCGCTGGTGGGTTCTCGTTCTGTCAATAACTTTTGGTGAATGTTGTGGAACTTACGCCACAATCAATTAGAGTTTCGGTTGAGGAGTCACGCACTAGCATCACTTGCTGTGACTTTCGAAACAAGACCAACCCAGGCATTTCTGTGAAGGTTGTGGGTGAAGGTTGCGCAGCTTCCTGCACACATAAGTCATTGAAATTCCTTTGAAAAGTTTGATTCACACATCAATTATGCAACCCTTACCCGACAACCAGAGTGGCAAGTTGGGAATGCTCACAAATAAAGCACAGTTTTCTCTCCAAATCTCTCTGTCTCATCTACCCAAACTTTCAGTATGACATCTCATATTTCATACATGACGTCATTTAAGCGAATGGAACAATGCGCTGTTATCGCTCTGGCACACACGCAAACGCATGCACACGCACGCACACATACCCACACACACACACACAGACCCACTTTATTTCATTTGAATTTATGAACAGAAATCATTAGTAGTTAATGGAAGACCCTTTGTTGTTATATAATTTTTAAATAATTTCTAATATTTCCGGTTTTCTTTGTTCGCTTGACAGCATCTGCTTGGCCATCTTTACACTCTAGTACAGGCCGTCGTTTGTTAAAGTGTACGCTGATTGCGTGCTGAAAAATCTCATTTAAATCACGGCAAATTAAATTATCTTATTGGACGATTGGACAAAACAACAAAACAAAAACCATATACATACAACGTTTAAATATAAATTCTTACTTACTTGTAAGAGAAGTGTAACGCATTCGGGGGCAAATTCTTCAGGGCTTCGAAATGCGAACAAATTTGTTGGCCTGCCTCCCCTTGGGGCCATTGTCCGCCCCCCTACAGTTGTGCTAATGGCACGAACTTCTTTTCAAAAAACCTCTTCGGCAATATCGCAAATACTTGTAAAAGGTAAAGCAGGAAAGTTAATATTATTTGTCTGTGTTCTGTCCACACCAGGAAAGTTGTTGTCTTGCTATTATCATCGTGTATTTTCTTTTTCTGAGGGTTTCTTAACATCATCGCAAATTTTAGTCTCTGCCCAAAAATTGTTTGTTTGTGCTGTTTTTTTTTGCCAGTCATCATTTCCAACTTCAAAGATGCTGCGGCAGTTGGGGGCTGCAGCGGCTAGAGGTAAGATTTTTGTCCAAAACTTTTCTTTTCTTTTTTTTTTGCTAGATATCATTACACTTGTCAAGTGATATACAAAAAACTTTAATATGTTTTAGCTGTTTTTGTTGTTGTTGTTGCTGTTGTTGGATATTTAATGTTTGATATTTGAGAGCTGGCGACTCAGCTAATGGTGGCGGTGTGACAATGACGAATGATAATTGTTTTGTAGCAGCGACATGTATTTTTCTATTAGGTTTTTTTTTGGGTGCTGTTCTTGTTGTTGTTGTTGTTGTTATGGCTATCATGTCATCTGGAGCTTTTCAAGTTTCTTTTACTTTACTTTACTTACGCGTAATAATTGAATTTAAGACCAGCGACAATGTAAGTTTTGTGTCCATAAACTTTTATTGATATTTTTACACAAAACTTTAATAAACAAAAAAAAAAAAGAAATAATATAGAAAAAAAAACAATTATTTGGCAGGAGTGTTTAAAAAAGTTTGATGTGAAATTTGTGTTTTTTCTTTGAAGTGTCACCGAAATAAAATTAATACATCTGTGGCGTAAGAAAGTTTTAGTAAGAAATGTTTTTCTAGACTATTAAAGCCACCTACAGAAATGATTAATCTGCGGGGTAGGAAAATTGGAGGGGGGGCCTAAAGGACTTTAATAAAGGCTACATTAAATGCAGCATTTTTGCTCTGATCAAAAACTTTTAAATTATTATACAACTTCTTAAGTGTGTATGTGCTGGAAAACGTGCGATTTTCAAATCACTTGCCAGCTCAGAATCATAAATGTTATTATTTCGTGTATTTAGGCTTTTGTTGAAACAAAATTCATCTTAAAATAGCTGTGAAAGTTGTTTCGGCTTAAACTTTTGTAGGATTTACAGAATAATCGCATCACTGCATGCATTCGCTCCTAATTTATGTTATCTACTACTATTTTTTACATTGCTGCAAGATTATGACAAAAAACAAAACTAAATTTTGTATTAAATTATTGATAATGAAAAAATACTCGTATCGGAAAACTTTCAACTGAAAGGAATAGTGATCTGTTTCTTTTTGGTTTTCTCTGGTCAGGCTGTGGTTTGTTGTTGGGCCTTCGAAAGTTTTGCGCGTCATTCACGCGGCTTGGCTGATTTACCTCAGACAAGTGTATTGTTTTACAGTTCATTTGGAGAATTTCAACGTCGGTCACGTTGCTACTTCCCATGCAAAGTTATGGATCCAATAAGTGGGACACAGAGGCGTTTATAAAAGTCGTGGGCATATGGGCTTCGAGGGCCCGGTCATTCTGTGCAGCTATAGCTCATAAACTAATAATTAAATAAATAAATATATTCCAAAATCATATAAAAAATCTAGTGTTTGTTTGCAGTCGAGCGCAACTTCCAGTAGATGCGTTACGATAACGTGCGATGTGATCCACTTTAACTACATTTCGCTAACGCAGTGCGGGAAGATTTGCCATCTGTCTTAAATTGAATGTTTCACTTCGTTCTTGGTTTATCGTTCTATTGTATATCGTTCGCTATCGGTTGTGTTCATTCAGGCGCTTCACAGCGGTTGCGGTTGTTGTTGCAGTACTCGTGCAAAGTCAACGATTGGTGACTGTATCGTAGGATGCTACGCAGCTCTATTCGGTGCACAATTCGCTCAATTCGGGTGTGCAAAATTTGCTCTATGTACATTGTAAAGCTTATCGAATGCCGCTTATCTGACTTTTGGGTCGGCGTTACCACTGTGCCTGGTTGTAACTGTCGCCTCTTTAAAGTTCTCTTATTGCAGAACAAGCAATTTTGTCTTCAATTTTTTTTCTTTTTTAATCATGTGCTCTTTTCAATGACTTCCTATAGCGTTCAAACTCATTTGCATTTTTAACTTTGAACTGTAGGAAATTCCCAGCACTCAAGCCTTCAAATGTGTGTGCGGGTGTGTGTGCGTGTGTGTGTGTGTGTGTGTACGTGTGTGCGTGCGTGTGTGTGTCTGCTCACAGTTTTGTGCATTCATGTTATGTAAACTAATGCTTTCTATTACTTTTTGGCATGGTTATTAACCTCATGTCATAACATGTTGGCAGTTGCACCGTGGAGCACACAAAGTAATTAATCTGTTTTTTCCCCCTTGTAATTTTGTGGTCATTAACCAAACATTGACTCAGTCCTGCTGCAAGTTCGTTTCCATATTGCATGTAAAATGTACATGGAAATGCTTGTAACGACTTTTCCATTAGATAAAATCTACGAGTGTTTGGCCAAATCTCAACAGTTTTACAAATATTTGCGCTGTCATTGGATACATAAAAGTTAAACATGTTTAACTGATTTTTGTTTTAGCCCGTTTTGTTTGGAATTGTTTTTTTGGTTTGGTTATAAAAATAAAAATAAGCAAATTTCCTGCTTAATCTAAAGCAGGGAAAACAGATGGTAAAACCAGGTGGAATAAATATTTAGGGGAATTTGATTAAGAGACAACAACAAATCCAAATTTTTGCGTATTCGGGAAAATGGGCCGCCTTAAAAGTGTTCTTACATTTATAACTTTTGTTTTTTTTTATTAAATACAGTGAAACCTTCTCTATCTGTAGTGATTGGAACCCGAAATATTCCGCATAATCGTTTTTCCCGGATGCTGGAGTAATAATTTTAAGCAATTTTTTATTTGTGTATTCTTTATACATTTTCACCTGTTAAGTTTCAAAGTTAAATTTAATTTAACACATTCCGGTTCCCCGTATCTTCAATGAACATTAACAAAATACGCTTGTAGTTCCTAATAATAAAGACAATTACAAATAAAAAAAATAAGAAATAAATAAAATCGAACTATAGAAACAAAATTTATATATCTTTCCCGTTGATTGAGTTTCGAATTATGCAGGCCCCACTGTAATGCCACTACTCTTTTAGCCATAAAATGCATTTTGCCGGCCACTCTATGACGAAATAAAATGAAACAGTGATAAAAATTAATGTCTTTCATGGTGACACTCAAAGAAGCGAAAAGAGTGCAATAGAGTCAGTGTTCCACGTCCCTTGATTCTTTCACCCTCCAGAAATTTTTGGCCTTATTCAAGAATCAAAAGTTTCTCACACCATAAATCTTTGTTTTTTTACAACAAAATCTTATTATATTTAAAATTTCTTGATTCTATTTTAATTCAAATATGAATAAATTTCGGGCATAATTGAGAAAACTCCAATCGAAAGTTAGATGTTCCAGTAAATTTTAAAATGTAATTAAAGATTTTCCTTTGATATTAAGAAATTTAGAATTAAGAAACTGGCAAATATAATTTAAATATTACATTTAAAATTTTTTCAAAATTTCCACAAATTGTGAAAAATTGAAATCAAAATTTTAAACATTTCATTTGCAAATATATAACAGAAGTGTTGACTCAAACAACAAAAATTTGGATGGAAATACAAGTATAATGAAGTCGAAATAAGACATTTAACCAAACAGTTGCCTAAAAAACTTTTCAAGCAACTATTTTGCTGAATCAACGAAATTGTTTATTAAAAGCTAAGCCGCAAATGATTCTGCTCAGATTTTTGTCTGAAAACAAAACACAAATTTTTATAACCCCATTTTTCTGTGCCTCTGCTCCACTGTAAATGATTATGCCCCGACTACAATTCAAACGAAACAAAGAAACATACAAATAATATTTTTCTTAAGGTGTAGACACTATTTTTCTCATGTTTGTTTATTTTGTTTTTTTTTTGCTCACCTGAAAATATGTATAAAAATGTGAATAGAAATACAACAACAAAGACACAAAAAGTTACAGCCAAGACAGAACTTTAATGTGATATATTTTGTTTTTTTTGCCAATAAGTAAAACAATTTTGGGTGAATGAGCTCGAATGAAAAGAATTGTGTGTCTGAGTGCATTGACTTAAATCAAAGTATCAAATTTATATATTTTTCTTACAGGATTTTGTTCTATACAGAATCATAAACAGGAAGGCACCAGTTCATTGGGAAAAGTTAGTCAAGCTGCGGCATGACACGTTTATGACGGGATTTGTCATCCTCCCCTTTCCTGGCACTTATGATCGCTGTATTGTGACAAGTAATCAGGAATAGGTTCACGCTTGAATGACGACATAAAACTGTTAAAATTTGTTTTGAAAATCCTTCATCGATGTGCATAACGTCAGAGACGGCTCTGTGATGAGTCTTTTTTTTTTGGCTCAACTGTGGGCCAAATTTCCAGGCGAAATTGTCAATTTATCTAGAAGAAGGCATTGATTCGCGTGTTTTACATTTTGGTGGCATCAGCAGATGTCACTTCTTCACACGTTACGGTCAACAGAGATCGTTTTCGCTTCAGGCTCGATGATATTTTTGTTGTTGATATAGTTCCCAGGGTAGGGGGTGGGGAGGAGAGATATGGTTTCATCAGAATGACCACAACCGCAACCATCAATTTATTGAAATAACAAATTGGCGATCAGTTGTACATGTGTCAAAAAATGGATCTTTAAATTGGTCAAGGGGATTTTATATCTTTTACGGGGCTACATGACGACACTAGTTCGTGGTAATAAGTCATTACACTCATGGCAGAGCATACACTGGACACGCTTCTGTAACACCAGCCGCCATGACGTCCTAATTCTCCAGGACACGATCCAACATGAACAAAGACTGCCCTCCGCCTTCTAGAAGCTGAAGTTGACCATTCGCGCATTATCATTACAGTTTCTTTCGGTCACAGACTTAAAAAAATTATCATATTTTGAGATCTTAGTTCGGCTGATACCTAAAGTGACCGCAGCCTGTCTAAAACTTGCAGTTTACATTCACCTTTTCCGGCTCCTGTAATCAAACTTTTGAGAGATTTTGTATCATCCTCTTCCCAAACAGAACTGGAGATTTTGAGTTTCAAAACATCTCAGCAGTCAAGTCAAGTCAAGTTTTGCTTATTTCCAGGCTCAAGTTTTTTTTATACATCAATGCAATAAATTTTATTGCAAAAAATGTCTGCTTATAATTAAAAGAAAAATTAAATTTGATTTAACTTTAGCCGGGATACACATTTTTAAACTTGATCACATTTGACCGAAAAATTGATATTAAAATTTGCCGCATTTTATTTTCAACAGTGCTGCCATATATTCATAAAATTTCATGGTTTTTGTAAACAAAACCCCCTGAAAAAAAAACTAAAACACTAAAAGAAAATTGTAAAAAAAACCATAAAACTAAAGATTTTGGAATTAGTATCATTTTTGTTATTGTGCACAGCGCTATTTCGTGCATCTGCAGCCTTATTCTGGTCGATCGTTTCAGCAGCTACAGAACGACTAACTTGAAATTTAATTTAATGCGTTAATGAAGTCTTCAATTACATTAAAGCATTTCAGATGAATTTTAGGAAATATGAAGACAGAACACTTCACATTTAAAACAAATTGTAATATACCCGCAGTCATTAAATTAAATACACCTCAAGTCATTATTTTCTATTAAAATATTCACAACTTTGGCACAACCAATTCCCACTCAGAGGAAGGAAAGGAAAATTTATATTTAAAATTGTATGTAGTAGAAATAAATAATGAAGGTCTTTTAAAACAACAAACGCTGTATTTTTCCTGTTTTGGGAATGTTTATTTAGTTCATTAAAAACGTACAAGTGTGTTTTTGTTGTAGGTCCGCACGAACAAGATGCTTAAAAACATTACCTCCATACATACATACATACATACATACATACTTTTAAACCAGTCCAGTAAAATAAAGGAAGAATTTATTTATGCATGAGTTGGGCCATCACAAAACTACACACATGTGTATATACATTATGTTCTATAACAATAATATCTAGATAAGTGTAGAAGTACAGTGGCCGATACATTAAACGGACAATTTTGAAAAATATGTGGAAATACTGTGCAATATATTGTGCTACATATAAGATAATATGAGTGGATATTAGATTTGAATTTTCTTATACTAAAAATATTAGAAAATATTAGAAAAGGGGGAGTTTATTAAACATAAGTGCGTTGCAGCAAAATAAATTTTACCCTGGGCTGAGCAGCACACTGGCCCATTGATTACATATGGCCGAGCTTTTGATGAAGACTCTAATTTCGCTAGAAAAAATATATTGCGGGGCGCTGTAAAGCTCTCTGTACTGAATTGAATTAATAGAGAGTGAAATTGATTTATGTCAGCACCTGCCGACACCATTTGCTAGGCCTAGATAACAGCCCCCCCTTTGGCTTATTGGCGGCCAACTTCACGGCCCATATCAGAAACTATTTGCTCGAGAGCTTGGGCTATCTAGTACCGTCTGTTGGCAAATTCCTACATAGTAAAAAGCAGATGAGGCACCTGAGTAGGTTGCCTGAAAACTTCTTCAAGAAAAAACAGCATGTCGAGGACATTTAGATCGCCAAACGGAGATTTCAAGCTTCTTTAGGCGTTTTTAGGTTTTAACTACAGCCAGAACGTTTCAGCCCGTGAATATTTGGCACGTTATAACCAACAGCCGGATGTCCAAAGACAACCAAGTGACAGGCTGGTCTATAGCCCTGTATAGCCGTACTCATACAAGAACCGCCTAGAGTTTTGTTTGCCGTAACAACTGGGGAGTCTCCTAGATTAATGTACACCAAACCTGCTACCCCCGGGGTTACTGAACTAATATATTTAAATAGCTTTTTATCAAAGATGAACTACTTCGCCTTTTGCTGCATGTGACAAGAGAAACCCAAAACAAGTTTTGAAGCAACGGGTTCGAAACACCAGATTTTTAATACATTTTCGGTTGGATGATAAAAAGATCGGAGAATAATATAACGTACAGAATAGATTGTACCATTTGAAAAACTCCAGACAAGAAAGATGTTTTCACTCCAACAAATACTAAATTTCCATAAAAAAGACATCAAGAGGTTTTGTCATTCCGGGGGATTAATGACGTTTGTGGTCGCACACAAAACAGCCTAAACGCTTGCATTAACTTTTAGTTGCAATGGCAGATTTTTATTAGATCTTCATAGAGACTGCCGTTTACCCTTTTGCCTCATAGCCTCAATCCAGACTTTTGCAGGTCCATTTTTGCATGAAAATTATTGTGGGATACTGTTAAAGCCCTTATGGCACTAAAGTCTTTGTTTATTGTTCAAGCTCTGGAGAATACTACAAATATACAGTAAGAGGACAATATGTCAATTGCAAAGAGTTCAGATATATTAAGAAAAATAGGAAACTGTCAAAAATTTATGAAAGTTATCGATAAGAAATTAAGGTCTCAAAATTTTTCAAACTAAATTTATAATATCCAGCTTCAAGCACTAAAAGTGTTGATTAATGCCCGATTTAGGGCCAAACTAAGCGACTTACCGCTTTCTTTCTGTACGCTTTTGCTGTTTTTTAGAAACAGTTGACAGCACTAAATAAAAGAAATGCTTTGTTTACATCTCTCTCTCTATCTCTCTATCATTGAATCGCTCAATTTTAAGGCAGGAAAAAGGCGGTGTCAGAAGGCCTTAACAACTATAGAGATGCCACTGTATTTACTTTCCGCAAAAATTAGAAAAAAAAAATAGAATCAGTTGAAAATATCCATTTGTTAATTTGTTGTCTTTGTGGATGCGTAAATTTTTTTCTACAGTTTTTCTTAGTTATAAAACTTTTTGCTCAGGGGCATTTTATTCTCAGTGTTATTTTGTTCGTTTTCGTTGTTGTTTTGTTGCTGTTTCGTTGCCTTCAGCCACAATTATGATAAATGCTGATACACACAGTCACACTCGCACTCACACTCACACTCACACTCACACTCACACTCTCACATGAACACGATTAAGGCGTAACGTTTAATACTCATTTGGTTTAGTAAAGAAAAATTACATTTATTTTAATAAAAAAAAAAATATTGTTTAGAAATAGAAAAACAAACACAACGAACCCCAGCAATTT
The DNA here is from genome assembly GCA_932526305.1 of Epicampocera succincta. Taxonomy (NCBI): domain Eukaryota; kingdom Metazoa; phylum Arthropoda; class Insecta; order Diptera; family Tachinidae; genus Epicampocera; species Epicampocera succincta. The sequence goes on along the minus strand of OW052035.1, from coordinate 5,594,629 downwards.
GAAGAATGAAACATTTGCAAACTAAAACAACAAAATGCACAACAGAAACCATCATGAATTCAAGGGGCAGTTCTTTGTAATATGTGATACAACTCTGTGTTTGTGTTTTCTACTTCTTTTCATTTCAATCAGAAATTGTGTGAATATGAAAATAATACAGTTTAAATTAATATAATGCTTTTCAATAACTTATTATGTTAAGGAAAGTTTTTCTGTTTTGGCCTGAAACTGTGAAATAACGTTAACAATTAAGTGGTCTACAATGGAGACGGAAATATTACAGTGGACTGTGTACAATATGAACTAATAAAACAAGTTGTGCTATTGAATTTGTTTAAAATTTCAATACATTCCCGATTAAAACGAAACAAGTTATTTTGTTTTACTTTCAAGTCAGGCCAGAAAAAAAGTTTAAATTTTTTTGTTTCTGGCCAGCAAATAGTCGATTTTCTAACTTATAGTTGTTGTGTAACGTTGTCACACGATGTCTTTTGTACGCATAACTGATGTAAGATCTTGCATTTTTCTTACTGCTGGCGTATTTGCAAAGTTGTAGGAGTCTTTTCTATCACACTTTTATATAACACAAAGTCTTCCTACTGATATATAATAAAATACAATTATTTTCATTTTTTTCTTTTAGCAAATGGGATATTCCCCAAATTGTGTTTAGGTTTTTTGCAACACAAAATTTGCTTATCACTTCCTTGAATATTTCACTATAACAAAAATTCGTAGTAGCGCGAGTCCACTGTATGGCAAATGGGCTGAAATTTGTGTTTTATTAGCACATATATTGTGTTGAATGCTCTATAGGCTGAATGCCTGAGAGCGTATGACCCAGAAGTGGTTTCAATAATGTGAAAGCTTTCAAATATCCAAGTTTTGAAAGTTCCAAGACGCACAATTTTCTGTTACAATACAGTCTGCCAACAAATAAATTAGCAAAAAGTTGTCATGAAGTAGGACAGTGGGATCGCCTTGTATCTATTGTTATTGTAATTAAGTCTCAGCCTAAATGATCTTAAGAAAAGGTGGTCACAAAGTGGAACCATTTAAACATAAACTGTGTTCAATAACAGGTGGCTTCAAAATGTGCTTTTTGGGCCTTGAGTGGTTTCTTAGCTTTATGATTTCAATCCATGTGATTCTCACGGCAAAAGTGCCAGATTTTTAGCTAATTTGAAAAGAGATTTCATTTATATTTTGCCGCAAGGCGGCCATTTCTAAAAGGCCAAAACAAGATAAAATGAGTTTTAAGATTTTAGATCTTATAATCCTGCACCACTTTTCCTTATTATTTAAGCAGTTTAAATAGGCTGCGGCACCAAATTAATTTGGTTTATTTGGGAAAACGTACAAGCGACACTTATGAAAAAGTTCTTTGCAAAAATATTTATCATAAAATTGGTTTTGAGCGCATTTTGCTTTCAATTGCCACAGCAACTGTTAACAGATTATATCCTCCAGGATGTTACTCCGTTAAAATGCCACAATAACTGGTTTCTTACCTAAAAGTATGCAACAATAACTGTTAATAATATAAGTACTCTCAACAGCCGGCATTTAAAGGTAGAAGTTGCAGTATTTTTTAATGCTTTATTTGTCCCTAAAGATTTAAAATTCAGTTAAATAAAAATTATTTTATAGTTTTACAATATTTCCAATGCTTGCAATTCTGGGTCGGGGGGTTTTTTTTCTTATTTAAGCAGTTGGTTAATTTTCTTTATTTCCGGTTCGATTTAATTGCATTTTATTACTTCAATAATTTATGGTTTGGCAGCGAACAAAAAGTTAAAGATGTGAGCGCCGTAAATTCATTAAGCGATTTGGTGCAGTTGGATGCCGATGTAATTCGTGTAATAAATCGCAAAAGGTTGTAGTTGCAAATTAAAAGCAACAAAAAAGCATTAAAAATTTAAAATGAAATATCTTTGAATATGTTGGCAAGAAATGGCTTCACTCAATGGCAGAGATGTTGCCGAAATGTAGATTAAGTTTAAAGTTTAATTTTCTTTGAGTGCTTAAAATATTCTTTCAACAAATTTTTGATACGGCCTTGTTTTGCTCTTACAATAATTTAAAATTTAAAAAATATTGTCTGCAATAAAATTTTATATTTATAAAGTTTTTGTTTAACAGAAAGTTCATTTAGATTTTACAGCATCTGCAAACAAATCATGTTTTTGAAAAGAAAACTTACCTGCATTTTATTCAATTCGTATTCAAATTTGTATGTGAAAATTATTTTTATGATTTCTCATAAAAATAATCTACAACATATTGTTTACAAAATCATAATTTATTTTGTTAATTAAAAGTCTTTTTGTTTCATTTCAAGGCAGAGTACATTTTTATACTTCTTATTGCACCTTTCCGCATCCACCTGCCAATACAGATATATTCAAATGGTCTATTATACATGTCTTAATATTTACTTTTTCTAAGAAAATAATTATTCTAGCAATTTGTGCTGTTAAGGTTTTTCCAACAAAATTTAGAACCAAAACTTAAGATTTAAAATGTCTCCTCTCGGTTGTTTGCGCTGGTTGCTTTCAAGTACTTGGAAGAGCGCTTTGCCTGCTCAGGGTCTAAACTACGAATACGAGTGCTGTAGTCATACAAGCAAATAAGAAAAAAAAGAGAGAGTGCAGAGACAAAAAAAAAAAACAAATATAAAAAATGGAATATCTGTGCCAGAAAAAAAAAATATACATTAATGTGAACACACGAGTTTAAATGCAAATTTCAAGAACAATGACTCTATGGTCGGTCACACGTATACGAAACAAGATGTTTTTAGTTCTGATTTAATTTGTTGTTTTTTTCTTCTTTGTAACAAGAGTTGCTGCAGACAAAAAAAAAAGCATTTAAATGTGGTTGCCAGCCCCCTGAGAATTTGTTACGTTACAACAGGGGAAACAGATGTTTATATATATAAAAAACACATGATTTCTGCCAGCCTCGTTGTTGAATATATTTATATGTGGGATATCGGCTGCCAGTTATTTAGTTTATTTGCCAAGTGTATTATTTGTTTGAGGCAGACACGAGTGAAAGCAGAGCTCTGGATATCGAAAAAATTCTACCTAATTTATGCAAACGAATCACATACGCGACCCCTTGTGTACTTATGATGGACATTTCTGTAATATTATTGTATATTCAGCGATAGTTGAGCAATTACGAGAAGCACTCTCGTTGCGTTGTCTTGTCCCTTTACCAGCGTTCTTCAGATAAGTGCTGCCATGTTTTAGGTTTTACTGTATAAAGTTTTGCGCTCTGAATCTATTAAGTCTAGTCAATATTTCAAATATTTTATGGGGACTGTGTTTTCCGGGTGCCCCCCTAAAAAGGAATCATTTAGAATCCTGCGATGATGTCTAAACAGTATTTCTAGTTGTTCAAGCTTTTGCTCTAATCAACCCGACTTTGAATTTTCCTGCCTCAGAATGGCACAAATAGGCCTGAGCCTGAGTTGGAAATGAAAGTATTACTTTTGAGCAAAAATGTTTATTGTTTAAAACTGCCAAGTTATGGAAATGCATAAAATTAATCAAATAAATCTTGGAATAATGAAACAGGTCTCTAGATATGACCAAAACCAAATAAATCCTTAAACGATTGAACCGAACTGTGTCATGATCTTATTTTTCATACAAATTGGCATATAAATTTGAAATAGAATCTAGGGGATTTTCACAGTGTTTTTTTCTTCTGCTCTCGCATATTTAGTGGATATATGGTGTCAATAATGTTGCCATACTTTCACAAAATTGCATACGATTTGCTAACAAAGCGTTCAGCAAAGTGAAAATAAAAGTTTCAAACTAAATAATAAAATGAGAGAAGAGTTGAAATGGCTGCCGTCGATGTTAATATGGACTTTGACAGCGGTTTTTCTTGAAGCCGATGATCTTTAAGAGTTGCAAGAGTTCTTCAAAATCGGCCAATTTTGCTCAAAATCTGACAAATGGGCAACATTTTTTTAATTATGTACTTGTGTTGCCTAAACTAAGAAATTGCCCTATAGAAAACAAGCTTTTAATGCCAATACCCTGTTCGCGTTCTCTCTGCTAACCGTTGCCAAATGCAACGCAAAACGACAATTCTGTTTCTGACAGCATAAAGTGAGACGAGAAATTACAAAATGCCTTTACACGCATTAAAAGCCTTCACTGACTCTCGTTGGAAACTTTTATTTCTTTTTCCCCAACAAGTGTTTGTTTTATCATGTTCATCAAGCCGACATCATTATTGCTCTGTGGCAAACCACACAGGGTCGCCGTTTAACAACTTTAACATGAAATATTTATTTATTTACATAATCACACACACACACACACACACTCCCACTCCCACACATATACTCCCACTCACATGTGGTAGGTGTGTAAGAAAGTACGAGTACATAATAAAAGTTTTTCTTTTTTTTTTTTTTGAATTTTGTTATATTTTTTACAAAATGCAAATATGTGGATTTTAACAACAATGAAACACATGACCGAGAAACACACTTACACGACTGTGAATATGGGTTCATCCATAGTGAATGACTGACGACTGGTGATGGTGGTGGCACATAAATTATGCCCTTAAGTAATGGCTTACCAGAAACCAAGATTTTATAACTTTACACAACGTCACACGCACACACTCGTACATTTTCACTTTTATGACTATTGAGATTGTTGCAAAAATGAAACAAAAAAACACATTTCAAATTGCTTTTATTCACGTAGTCGTTGTTGTTGGGCCGAGTCAATATATGCACGCATAAAACAGCTGTTCGCCATGACTCAATTTGCTGCAATTCAATGATAAGTATCATAATGACCCAAAGGTTGCTTCGTTAATTAGTTCAAGGATTTATAAGCATTTGTGTACAGACTGCGATTAGAAATCAGCCAAGTGGATTTCATGGTCAGAAGTCTTTAGCTGAAACTTTCATTTTGCCACTGAAAACGATGTTCTATGGCAGATGGGGTATCGATTACCAGCATCCTCTCACGTTGGCAATCAAACTAGAATAGAAAAGTGTTTAAACTCAAACTTATGAGTTTTTCTGTTCAGAAATTGTACAACAACATCAACAATTTTCTAAACTATAAATCTCTGTTTCAATGTGTCGAAATTAAAAAAATGGGGGAAAAGAATGCAGAAGTCGTAATACAGCAATTTGCTAAAACGCACCCCCCTTAAGTTGAGCTTTTAAAAACTGCAACTAAATTTAATTTTTTCCGTAAATTTGCAAACATTTTGAATTATAAAATAATTTGGCTTAAAGATTTTATGCGGTACTTAAAACAAGTTTCAGTGTTTGCATAGTTTATGATATTTTAAAAATGATTTAATAATACAATATCTGAAAAACTATAATTTTTAGGTTAGTATTTTAAATTGATTGTCTATAAAAACCATCAAAAATAATGTTTTTCCTTAAAATAAAGCTTAAAATGGTCTGAAATCTTAACTGGAATTATTTTTTGCAACTTTCAAATGAAGTTCGAAAATTCGAAATTAAGTTCGAATTTTCGAAATTTTGTTAGAAGCTTCAAAACTATTTTCCGGTTTTAGAAATCTATAAAAATAAACGTAATTTTTGTTTGGAAAAATTTTTGGAAAAAAAATACTATTAAAAAGATGCCCCGGCCAAACCGAAGCTCGAAATGAGTTTAAGTCCAGCCTAAAACATTTTTAAAATCTCGATATCAAGTTAAAAAAGTTGAAGTGTAGTTCACAAACCTGAAACAAAGTTCAAGTGCCCGAAATTAAGTTTGGTTTAGGTCTCCACTTAAATACATGTATGTACAAGCATGTCCTGTAATTCGGGACAAAAAAAATGTCCGAAAGAATATTCTAACTGTCATTTTGTACAAACATGAAGCTGAAAGTAGTGTTTGTTCATTTTTAAAATGGTTTTTATAAAATTGCGAATGATGTTCGAATTTTCGAAGTTAAATTTAAATTTTCGAAATTAAGTTTAATATATTTGTTTTTTATTTTGGTTTTAATTTCTTTAATTGTACTAAAAGTATTGGTATGTAATTGGAATTTGTACTCAAAACAAATGCGTGTTTGAACCAAAATTTCGTTTCGGCGACCGCTAAAATTTCTTTCTTTTTTAATAATATCTGTAAGTGGTCACACCGGGCCTATACGCAACTTTGATCACTACACTCTGGAAGCCATTTATAGAATTCAAATGATTTCAAAACCTAAAACGAATATACGAATTTAATTCCTCATAAATTTTGACAATTCCTAACAGTGGCCTTCAATACTTTAGACAATTCGTTGTTTGGTTTTAAATTTTTTTTTGTAAAACTAATTTAGAAGGAAACAAATAATAATACTGAAGCGCCTTAAAATAAGATGAAACTGATGACGTTAAATGACTTTATGATTTCCCTCTTAAAGTTTTCGTATAAGAAATTAAATAAGAAAAAGATTCTCATTTCGTTTGTTTGATGCTTAAAAATAAAATTGTTATCACGGCCAAATTTTCCCCCATGAAAAAGTAATTTTTATAATTTTTAAAGCCACTTTTGTTCATAAAAAGTTTTAAATTCAAGAATAGTTTTTCTTCCTTTAGATAGACGAGCTGTTGGAATATTCGAACAATAGGCCGGAGGTTGTGGAATAGATTCTTTGGAATGACTTTGGCTGTTTCTGTATAGATAGATACCAGGTTTTACAGCCTTGTGCTGGTGAAAGTTCCAAAACGCTTCTTTATTCATTCGAATTAGCCATCGTGAAGAAACATTATGGCCGGAGGATCGATGATAAAAGTAGCTGGTATGTCGCGTTGAAGCAATTTCGTTGGGAAAAATTAATATTTCCCTATAAATGAAATTTACATTTCAAGTCAACACGCTGAAGGCGCTCAAAACTTCGAAACTTCTGATTACAATAATCTCTCAAACATTTATTTGCACGCCACGAAACTGATTGAAAATATTTTTTCTTCTTCTCTGTCAAAATTAAAGCGGTTTTAGTTTTAAAATGTTCTTTCATTTTTGTTCCTTATTAAGTTTTTTTCCTCTTAGTTTATGGAAACCCTCTCAATTTTTGGAAAAAGTTTGTCATTGTTCAAATTATTGCTCAAGGCCTTAAAAGTAAGTGTTTACAGTAAAGCATTGAAAGTTTTGCTTCGAAAGTGTTTGAACAAGAAAAATAAAAGGACTAAAAAAAAAAGGAAATGTTTATTCGTCTTGTGTTTGGAAATTAACTCAGCATAAGTAATGCCTTTATTCTTTCGGCAAACACTTAGACTTATTTTCTAAAACTGCTGGGGCTTTAAGGCGAAATGAATGAATGGCCTGAAAATGGTCTGAGAAGGTTGTTAATAAATTAGGGACTAAAGGAGGCAAGCATTTAATGAAAGAAGAAGCACAAATAATACTTAGTAAACAAATAGGTCTGAATAAAAAAAAAAGAAAAAATAAAATCAAATATTTTTAATGAATTAAATTTAAGCCTTAAACTTTATGAAGCCACGAAAATCAAAACAATACAAGTGCTAAAATCACTTTGTGGAATTTTTTAAGCTACGACTTAATTTTGCTGCCATCTGTGAGACGCTTGGGATTCCGGTATACCCAGATGGTGGGTTTAATGCCTTTCGTAACGTGGCACCAAAAGGATGCCACGAACATTCTCGCAATAATACTTTCGCAGCCAAACTAAATTATTCTATTGAAAGTTCCATTGATAGATAAAGTTAGAAATTTTTTACTGATTTGGAAAAGTCATCGTGACCTTCTTGCCTTCGTTTGAGGTTTCAGCTTTGTTTGGCTGGCTGCAGGATTCTTCCTCAAGGATTTCGAATAATTATCAAAAAGTTGAATAAAATTTGTTTTAAAAAATTATTCCCTTATATTTTTATAATGAAAACTATAAACATCTAGATGGCCAAAAGTTTGCAGTTAAGAGAAGGCGGCACACTATTCAATCCAAATTAAACTTTTACAACACCAGGAGATTTTTGTTCAAATCAGTCAAATCAAAATAATGTATCATCATTTAAAAACATTTCTAAAAAAATAAATTTTTCAAATTGTTTAAATTTAATTACTTTAATGGTATTCAAATTTTCATTAAAGAAATTATATGAAAAAATGTAAGATATTCTTGGGGTAAATTTATTTTCGGGAAATTTTGGTTAAATGGAGAATTTAATTGAAATGTTTCTTGTCTCGATTTAAGCTGTTGTAATAAAAATCATTTAACTTAAATCTCCGCCCAAAATTATTCATATATTTATCGCTACAAAAATGTTAATGGCTTCAATTCAAAAAAAAAAAAATTAAAATTAAAAAAAAAAAATCCTTTCAAAATACACAGAAAAACAAAATTATATATAATTCGGCACGTTTATTACAATTTATGTACGGAAAATGCTTTCCGCTTAAATATGCAAAATGTTACGTGTACTTAATATCGGGCACAATTAATATTGTTCATACGCTGCAGGTGAACAGTGCATCGTATGATGCAGCTAAAAGTATGCAACAGATTTAATGTTTATGTTTTGTAAGTCGTGCCAGGCATGTTAAATGTAGTATAATGCAAAACTTGGTACTTCACCTGAAAATTCCTAAAGACTGCGACTTTCTTGGAGACATTTTTTTGCTCAACTCTTAATTTTTCAAACGCTCTTAATTTAGTTCAGTTTCTCCCTTAATTTGAGAAGGAATTTTTTTTTATATTTTATTTTATTGCGATAGATTTTTTAAGACACAACCTGCAAAGTTAATTGTACACTTGAAGCTGCTGGGTGCCCACCTCAGCTATCATTAAGCTTAAGACTTTTAATTGTAAATATGTTCCATTTCAAGTGATGTTTTTTAATTTGCGATACACTATAAGGATTAGAAAATATGGCACTGTTAATAGTCAAAGCAAAAGCAACTGGCTTTGCCAATAGCTAGACAGCCATTTCGTTTTATGTTTGAATACTGCCCGATGCATACACAGTTTTGTGTACGAGTGTGTGATTGTTCGTATGTATTCTTAAGTGTAAATATACACAAGAGACCTATTCTTATCATAATTAGGCGTAATAGCCGGAGCAAATGTTTGTTTGAGCATTAAAACAATGATAACATATCTAAATGATGTTGGGACTGTCATGTGAATATATTGAACTCCTTTGAGTTTAGCCATCTAGCGTGGCACGACAGGTATTGCTTTTTGGCCATTAAGGCAAATATATGGTGGCCTGGCAACATCTTTGATTCAAAAAAAAAAAAAAATGGTTCGTTAGTTTCTGTTGTATTTCACAGCAAATAATATTGTGTTTAATAGCATTTTGGTAATTATCAGCGAGCAAATGATTTTGCAATGGAATGTCTTGCCTTTGCGAAAATAATTAAGTTACAAAATCAGTTTTTTTGCTTTAAATTAAGATATATTTATTTGTAGGGTTTTTTCTTTTATTGAAATTTATATTTTAAAGTTCAGTTTTTTTTTTTTTTTAATGGGAGTCCCTTGAAGTTATTGCAAACATTTTCTTTCTTTTGCTGTTTCAAGAGTGCCCCTTTTATGTCAATAGATCTGGGTTTTTTTAGTAGCAGGTTTTTCTTTTAACATCTTCTGGACTTGAATTTGAAAAACATGAGGTCTGTCAACTTTTTTGTAGAACTTTTTCTCTGGTACGAAAGTCACAGCAAATTTGACCCATAGCAGGCATTAAGGGGCGCCGTGACTTGTGTTTTATTATATGCGACTTAAAGACTCACTTTCCGCCAAAAGCTGCCAATAATTGACGGAACGCGCTTGCCCTGTTGTACCTGATGGCCTAGCCAATGTCGGCCTTAAGAAAATATATAATAATAATGATATTTTCCCCAAATTTACACCGCCCACCAACAAGTTTTTTGAGTTGCGTTTGATTTATAAACGATTGCCGGCGCAATTAAACCTATTCAATGGCCTGCAGAAGATTGAGCCGCTGTGAAGCACATGAAGTTTCCAGGGCAGTCGGGACAGATGCCCTTAAAACCAAAGTCATAGCAAGCGCATCTTATCTTAGCTTTTGCATATTTTCTTCTTCATTTAATCAGATTGATGTGTTAGTTCTATAAGCCCCTTAAAACTACGCCTGTATCCTTTTTGTCTCCACCAGTTTTGCAAATATCTTTTATTACAACCTTCTTGTTTCGCATAGAAATTTTGATTTATTTCTAACATTTTAGAACGGCTGAAAAGAAAACCATTTTTAATGTTTTTATCTCAACTCCACATTCATGTTGAACAAAACAAGACCAACCCTTGTATAAGTTTAAAATATTAAGCTGCCTAATAGTTTGCCAGCCACTTCTTGATGCAATAAAATACAAAAATCTATTTCAGTTGGAAAAGGAAATTTGTTCAGACATCAATTGGAAACTTTCGAACAAATAAATCTGAACAAATTTGCTGGTGGGGACTAAATAATCTTCGAAGAAAAGGATCAAACTGCTAATACATTTTTATGTGCAAACAGACGTCTGTGTGTGTGTGTGTGTGTGTGTATCAAGACGAGCGCTTTGAACAAGCCCCAACAGCAGCCATAACAATATCAATAAAAACGGCAACAACAGCAGAGGCAATACGATTTGTCCTTACAACCACTAAAGGAATTTCTGTGTTAACCGACTAAACAAACTTATCAAGTCCTGCATCAACGACGGCAAATAAAGTGTTTACGCCAGTTTTGAATAAAACATAACACGACAAACAAAACCAGCAGCAAAAAATGCCATTAAAATAAGCATTTAGGAGAAAAAAAAAAAGAGTCAAGTACGATTCTTCTATACCCTTTTCAGAAGACGCCAAGAATTTAGGGCCACAACGAAAATGAAAATTTTTTCTTTTGCTCTTCGTAAAATACACTTTTTCAAGGCATTAAGAAACACAAGTAGAGGTTTGTTTCTGCTAAATTGAATTGCCAACAGAACGAAAATAATTTGCATGCAAATTAAAACAAACAAAAAACACAAAAAAAAAAAACAAGGAGAGAAAGAAAAACCAATTACTGTTTTAACTGCTTTCAATTCAATATAATACAAAAAGTGATACTCGTTCCTTTCAGGACTTTGTTTTGAGCGAAAAGTATTTTACAAGTTTTTTTTTTATCTTCAGCAAAAATTCCAAGTAATTTCAAAATATATTTTTGCAATAAGCATTTGGGCAGGAAGTTCTGGATTTGCTGCTTTTGTTTTGGAGGCGTAAGAAGGCAGGTGAAAGTGCCCGGATCATGTGCAACTGTAAAAAGGGAAGTGGATATTAAGAGTGAAGTTGCTCCAACGCTGTGTCATGTTTATGAAGTGTTTAGTTAATATTTATTCTAATCTGTCTGAAATAGCGTCGGCACGATAATTGCAGCTATAAAGAATGTATCCATTATGTGCGTACAGCAAAATACTTTGAGGAGATCCTGGATAAAGAGGAGGAAAAGAAAGCATTTTATGGAGCCCATTTTCAAAAATCTAGGCGTTGAACTGACGGCGTGTTAAATAGGATCTCAAGTGGTTGAGGTAGACAGCAGCCAAGTCTAACAATTCCAATTCGAGCAGAAACAGCTCATGATTAACTTTATCCTCAGTCTTGCTGTAGGATCTCAAAAATACCAGCCAGGTTTAACGATTCCAATTCGAGCAGAAACCCCTCGTAATTAACTTTATCCTCAGTCTTGCTGAAGGATCTCACAAACACCAGCCGGGTTTAACGATTCCAATTCGAGCAGAAACCCCTCGTAATTAACTTTATCCTCAGTCTTGCTGAAGGATCTCAAAAATACCAGCCCGGTTTAACGATTCCAATTCGAGCAGAAACCCCTCATAATTAACTTTATCCTCAGTCTTGAAGGACCGAACATTTCCCATTTGAGCAGAAACAGTTTATGATTAAATTTATCGATAGTCTTGCTGAAGGATCTGAAGCAGTTTAGGTAGGACAGCAGCCAAGTTAAGCAATTCCAATTCGAGCAAAGTTGATTGACTTTATCCAGGGCTTTGCTGAAGTCCTTGTAAACAGCTTTCGTCTGATTCAAGGTTTTAAAGAAAGATAGAAAAAAACTCTTATCGCTGTAGTTTATGATATTTAATTTATTTCCGGATTTATGAAAAGCTTTAATATATGAATCCAGTTAAAACACTAGGAAATATTGGTATTTAGTTGAACAAGAGCGTTAATAGGACGAATAAAGATTGCTGAGGCAGGTCCGGTTAAGACCTGATGATCCTACAGAATTTCAGTCTACTAGTCTCGAATTCAGGTGTTTTGTGTTCCTTTTTAGGGTGTAGGAAGTGACTGGAATGAGACAGCCCGAACTCTCGAACAAGAGGTTCCACAAACGGAGTTGATCCAGCCCCACCCTACGCCATATTGGCTGATGTAAATCAATTTCGCACCTGATAAAACAATAGGATTGTTGGTAGGACATCGTGGTGACAGCCAAGTGATTGAGTGACTCACAACTTAAAAAAATATATGTCTTATTTTTCTTTTGTTCAGCAAATATTTACAATTATTAATTATAAATTTTTTTTGTCTATTAATTAGGACAAATAATTTACTTTTTTGCTTAAATTGCACCTGTTATTTTATAGAATTTAAGACAAATTTTGCAATTTTATTTTTCTAAGCCCATAAAATCATGTTCATTGTCTTCGTAAATAAAGTTTAGAAGTTTTCTTGTTTCTTTTTTTTTTTTAGTAATTTAAAACTTATGGGCTGAATGAAATGCTTCACAGAACACATGAACTAGAAATTTTTCATCCGAAAATTATGGCAATTTTTTGGTTTTAGTTAAATTAAATTTATGAATGCGACACATACACATTTGCATGTTAAAGAGGGAGTTTGTTGAATGGTGGCTGATTCTTAGACGTTTCATCTTTTGCCATTTTGGCAAAGTTTCGTTTTGCCCGATGCAATTAAAAATGTTAAAAAGTAGAGAAAATCAACGAAAAACAAGAAAAACTTATTCAAAGCGAATTAAATGAGTTTTAGCAAAAAAAAAAAAAAAAAAGTCGAAAACAAAATTTGGGAGGGGACATCAAATTAGAGCCACTGAAAAGGAAAGCCTGTTGAAAGAACCATAAACACAACTTGCAACCTTTAATATAAATAATGGCAACTTGAAATGGGTTGTAATTAGCAAATTTGCTGAAATGAATGAAATATTAGAAAATATGCAAACAATTATAGATTCGAAATGAATCTGATGTTGCAAAAACAAAACGTGAAATAAAAAACGGAAAATTTGAGGGATCAAAAGAGTTTTGAACGGTCTAAATGAAGAAAAATTATCCTTTAAAAACACAATTGCAACGAACAGCGTATTTCGCCCAAAACGAGGAATGGCAATGAAAATTTTTCGCCTGAAGCAGAATAACAATGTGGTAATTGAGGCAGCTGTTTACTAACAGAGTGACCATATTAAATAAATAATACCAAATAATTGCAATATATACCAAAAAAAAAACACAACTCAGGCGAATTTTAGGGGACCGCCACCCTTCGTTCTGGCTGCAGCTTCCACAGAAGTCTCCTTAGAGCAGAGATAGCCATATGGGTTAGACCCACGTGAAGAAATAAGTAAAAAATACTGATGATCTTGTGCGGTCCAAAAAAGTTTCTGAGCTTTAATGCCACAAGGGGGTGAATTTTTCTAAAACTGGATGGGAAAAGGCCAAGAAAACTTTTATCGTTGGCACTCACGGGACATTTGTAAATACCTACCGAAAATGGGAATCTCCCAGACAAACACTGGCAGATTCTGCCATGAAGAGGAGGTGTGAATGAAGCACTTGGTTACCAAGCGCTTATAAAATAATATATTAAAGGTTGATTATTCATAAGAAGCAAAACATTTCGAAAAAAACGACCACTTTATGTGAGGAACAGAGATTGTCAAAAACAGTTTTTTGAGGCGACGGCGTCCTCAACAACTCGGTCTCTAACCGTTCGTTACTTCGAAAATTCGGCAGAGTCTTTGGTAAAAGTTATTTTAATTTCTTTTTTTTATTGTAATGACTGGAAATTGATACTCGTAATAATATCAATAAGTTTTTCGATTTTAAGCTGCCGTTTTAACACATCGCTTTAAAAAAGTTTGCAGCAGCAGCAAAAAGTTGCTGCTCACAAAATATACAAAAATGCACTTAAAACTGATACAATTTAGTGTTTCTTTGATTCTGCTAAGTTTGACAAGAGAGTCATTGACTGAAATGGCATTAAGACGGAAACGGTAGTCAGCAACAAGCAGCATAAATAGTTGACAAAAATGTTTGCTTCACTTTTTTATTTATTATTTTTTATTTATTTTTGAAATAAAATACAAGAAAAATACCATTTAATTTTGCAGAAATATCATATAACAGCCGTATGCTGCAATAATGTCATAACTCAAAATGTATTTAAGCGATTTTTTTTCACTTCTAGAGTTAAGATTTTCCTGTCTATAATTACACGGCCAATGAAGTTGCCTGCAGACTGCACCAACTCTGACTTGTGACACTCTGCCAGCAACGGGGCAGTGACATGTGAATGGCAAAAACTGAAATGAACAATAATAAACCGAACAGAAAAATTGCATGCAAAATTTTTAACTTGTAATTGAAATTGTTTCGTTTCGATTCATTTGGTGTTTTTTTATTTACATAAAAAAATAAAATCTATAAGAAATAAAAAATTTGTTTGCCGATTTTTGTGTCACAAACAGCAAAACTGAATTGCTATTGAATAAATTTAAATTCAATTGATATTAAATGAAATGTAATGAATGCTGCCTTCAATTGCTCAGTGCTCTCAATGAAGTCGTACGGCGAATGCTTTAAATGACTCTCGAACATGGGAGAGGGTGCTCTTTTCCCCTCTTCTGCTCAACACAAATGCTGAACCTGAACAACTAAAAGCAATTTGAAGCCAAATATGCTTTAAATTTCGTTTCAAATACAAACTCTACGGGTACAAAATTATCAGGGTGGCCACATTAACCCAACAGTTGAGCAGAAGAGAAAGTGAAAGAGAGAGAGAGAAAAGGTATTCCTAACAAAAAGGCACTGGCTGTTCTAGAAAATACTTGTATTAAATTTTCCACTAACACCTTTTTTATATTATAAAAAAAAAGGTTTCTAATCTTATTTAAACACAGAATTGGCTGAATCAGTTAATAAATTGTTTAGATGCGGATCTGTAAAGCAGCACTAATTTCGTGGAAAAAAAGCTGTTGAGGGGAACAGGGTTTTCTTATTTAACAGGTCTTAGCAAAAGGACTTTCTTAAACGAGTACGATGCATGTCATCAATCAAATCCAGCTTGATTTATGCGCCTGAATTCACAGATATAAGATCAGCAGCGTAAGTCTGGAATCCAAGGCCAAATAGAGCAACGAAAACACAAAAATTGATTTTGCTCACTGTAGAAAACGCCACGATTTTGGTGATCGTGCCAGCAATAGTGAAGCGATTAAGTCACAGATGAAATATAAATAAATTTCAGCACAAGAAGAGACAAACCACGCACGTTACCAAAAATTCACGTGTAAAGCAAATGCCAGCCACACAAAAAACTCACAACAAAAAACGCTTAATCGCAAAACCGGTAATTATTATTCAGATTACAGCTTTTTGAAAATAAGAATGAGGACAAATCTCTAAACATTGAATTATAATTATAATATTTAAGAATAAAAACAAAATTTCATTAGTTAGAGCGAAGTTGGCGAAACAAAACCTGTTCAAAAACTGGCGGTATGTGCGTTTGTTCTGTTATAGCTTTTCATTTGTGACCCAATTTTTATGCATAAAATGAAATTCCATGAGTTGAAGCAACAAAAAATCGTATTAAAACCGGTGACACTCGTATTTGTAGGCGCCTGTGCGTTTGTTCTGTTATAACTTTTTAAGTTATTGCCAAAGTTTTATGAATAAAAATGTGCTAAAAACTCCTTTAGTGGCAAAAGTTTTAAAGTATGTCAGGTGGTTCCAACATTCCAGTTTCAATTAAATAAAAGCAGCTGCTTGGCTCATACAAAAAATATATGATTTTTTTCTATTGCCAGTGCCAAGCAGTGAATTTTCCATAATTAGCCTAGAAAACTGATCAGCATTTAATTTAATGACCAAATTGCAATAAAATCTCCTTTCAAATAAGATTTTTATTGACCTCAAATACGGTTGTTCGGTTGTTTTAAAGTACAGCCAAAACTATTGAATTCGGGAAACTTTCTTTGTTCCAGTTGCAACTCCAGCCGTAAAAAAAAATACTCTCTACACACACGCGTGTAATAAAGCAAGTGAAACTGTTAAAGTCATTGTGAAAGCGGAAGTTTGTTAAATGGTCCAAAAAATATGCCACCAGCCATCAGCAGCATAAATAACAATTCAGGCATTATTATTGTGCTTTTCATTTCGTTTTTTTCTTTTTCTTGTGTGTGTGGGGGGGGGGGGGGGAGGGGGTGTTAAATCACTGTTTTATTGTTACAACTTTAAGTCTGACTGACTGCTGTGATTGTTATTTTGGGGCAAAACAAAAAATTAAAACAACAACCAGACATCCGCGAGTCTTATTGTGCAAAAAACAAAGAAACGAAAAAAATGTGACTGTGCAGGAATTTCATGGTGTTACAATAGCTTTCAATAAAATAAAAATTTATATTTATTGTGCAATAATTTCTTCTTTTTTTTTTTTTTGTTTAAGTTGAGTGCATTATTAAGGATCAGAGAGTTACTATATACGAAACATAATTACTTACACACACACCGCACTGAAATATTCAACATGTCAGCCAACATTTTACAAAAATACTTTTCTGTTAAATATAAGTGAAATAAAAAAATTAAAAGTATTAGCAGGGATAATGACATTAATGGATGCATGTGAAACAACTTGCAATGAAATGTAAGAGTAACAAAAGTTAAAAGTTTCAATAAATATTACGAAGTTATAGAAAAAATAGGAATAAAATAACGACTTAAATCCAAATGCTGCCACAACAGTTATCGATAACGGGTCAAGTAATCGATTTATTTTCCATTTTTCCAAGGTTTTCTTTTTCAAGCCAGTTTTTACACAAGAATGTGTTTTGAATTATTGCAAAAAGTCTAATATTCTTTTACATAAACTTTGAATAAACCAGCCACTGAACCACCCTGTTGCGTTTATTTGTTCCTAAAGTAAATCCTGAACGATATATATTTTCACACAAAAATAGGTTGTAGGTTCGATTCCTTGTTGAAAAGTTATAAGCAAAGAAATATTAATAGACCTGATCTTTTCTGCTTCTGTGTCGTCATTTTCGGTAATTATTTTAAGAGTTAAATGGCGCTGTCATTGGAGGCAAATACTTACGGATAATTTTCGCTGAAACTACTACACTTCACTTATTCTACCTTAAAGGTTTCGGAACTGAAGCAGTTTAAACCATTTCTCTCATACACTCTTGCACTTGTTTTTGAAAACATAAAAACAAGAACAAGCAAAAGGCAGAAATATTTTAAGCGGGATTTTTTCTAATTTTTGGCATTTCACGGAATAGGTTTTTCAAGGGCACTATAACAATATTGTGAGCAACTTTGTTTTAGTTGTCTAAAAAGTTGCTTAAAAACATAAAATTTTAGCCATTGGAGACGTAATTTTTGCTTAAAGAAATTTCTCATAAATTAAAACCTTTTTAGGGCCTATAGTGGGGTTGTTAATAAAGTGATAGAGATTTAAGACTTAAGTTTAACTGGCAGTTTTTCTCAAACGAACCACATTTTGAAACGTATATTTCAAACAACAATCAGATAAAAACTCAGTTTTCATTATAAATTCAAGTATGAAAACTTTTGTAGATTTTCGAATAGCAGACATTTAGTCTAAAATACACTTTTAAGGATAAAGCAAACTTTTGCGTATTTAGAGTAGAAGACAAAAAGTAAAGTTTTAATTACTCAATGACTTAAGTTTCCTTAAAACATACATATAGGGAGAGAGGGAGGGCAAGATTATAGGTGTGGGCCTGGGGGGTGTGACTTTCTCTTCTCTTTCTGAATTCTCTTAATCCATTAATTAATAACAGGCTCTTAAGTCCACAAAGTTTTGCTTGAATTTTCGATTTTAAACGTTTTCATTAATATGTGTATATAAAATTTTCGTTATTTCTAGAGGAAATTTCAAAACTTATAAATTGTTATATTTTATGGTCTTTATACTTATGAGTTTAGAGAACAAAAGACAGAAATTCCTGCCACAATTTATGGCACCATATTCTTGAAAGTAACTTTATGTGCGGATATTTTCTTTACAAATCTTAACTTGTATGGGTTTATGGGTGTATGTGAGTGTGTGTGAGTGTCTTGCAACCTTTTATTATTAACTTAATAAGAAAATTGCGTCGAAGTGATTTCATTATATTCCACTATTCAATTTAATATTTTTCATATTAAATTTAATCAAGACTTGAATGCAATAACCATTTTTTATGCACAAACACACACACACACATACACACAAACACACACACAGTTTAATTTATCATACGTTAAATTTCAAACATGACACAACATGTTCGATATAAAATACGGAACTTTTTCGCTTAACACTTACACACACACACACACACAAACACATGTGTTTGTTCCATAATGAATGTGGTTGTGTGTGCATTTATGCTGGCCATAAAAAACTGAATGTTTTTCGTTTCCCACATATTCATGAATGTCAAAAAAACTATATTTTTACCTGCACGTTTAAAAAAAAAAATCTCTGTTCTGCCTGTTAAGAAAAGTGTTTTTCGTTGTCTGGAAGGGCTGCTCCTTAAATTTAATTTAATTAAAAAATTAGAAGAAAAAACTTTTTACTTTCTTTGTTATTAAACTTTTTTTTCTATTTTCTTTAAAGGCCATATTTTTATTTAATATTTATTTAACAATATTTGCATAACAACTTTTGTGAATTTTAAATATTTCGGGTTAACCCTAAAGCAGCAGTAACAGTGGAAAGTTAAAGTTTACCATTTATTATATAAACTAAATATTATATAACGAAAATGAGTTACAAATTCAAATTAAATATGTTTTTTCCAGACTTCAGAAGTATCAAAGTTCTTTATTAAAATAAAAGTGGTAGTTGCTTTCTGATAACACGGAATTACTATTCGTAATCGTAGACGAGGTCTGTTGCGAAAATAACAAGAATTTTGAGGAGGCCACAAGCGCCTGAAAAGGAGAGACACTCTTGCTGTTAGCGAAACACGCTAGACTTAAGACAACCTAATGGAAAGAAACTATTGAAGCTAATATTTTTGTGTAGACCTGGCCGGACTATTTCTTAATAGTTTGAGAAAAAAAAACTTTATTTGTACGCAACGTTTTTGCTTTAATTTTCAACAAGAGGAAAACAAATATTAAAGGCCTATTTTGCAAAAGTTTCTCCAAACACTCTGCCACCTAAATTTTTCAGTATTTTACATTTTCAGCAGTTTGAGCCTTAAGTGCCTTAAAAAAAACAACAAAAACAAAAAAGTATTACTCTACTTCAACACCTTTAAGACTCAGAAATATTTTCACATCAATTGTGCTTAAAACACATGAATAGATTTTTGAAATCTACCAGAAATTTGTTATTACGCATGCCAATATTTATGAACATATGGTTAGCTGAAATGTAAAATAGCTCGAACAGAATTGTTGTGGGCAAATACGAACAACGTTGAGAACATGTTACTCGTATTCACAAACTTATAAATGTCCTAAGACTCGTCAGCAAGTTTTTACTGCCTTGAGAATTTTCAAGTGGGATGGCACGATATGAAATTAGAGTAAAACTATTGTACTTATTTAGAGCTGCACACTGAAGTATAGTCAGCCATCAGGCTGAAAAGTAAATACAAACACAGGGGGCTGGCGATAACATGAACTAATTGATAATTATGAGTGTAAGATTAAATAAATTCAAATCGAACACAAATAATAAATATTTTGAGTCTGTCTACACTTATGGCCAACAAAAATACTATTAGAGTTGCCAGATTTTAATTACTACAATATGTATTTACATCTAACATTTTACTGTAGCGTTTTTTTTAAAGGTTTTTAATTAAAATATAAAATTAATTATATGAGTACGAAAGTTCGAAATATAATTGATATTGTAGCTGAAGGCATTTTTATTGTTCATAAATTAAAGGGCGTTTTCTATAGCGACATAAAATTTTAAGTTGACAACACGTTTTAAGCAGGCGGCCATTTTGTCAGCTGTCACGTGATTTATGCTTAGTTTGGTTTGGCATTTCCACAGGAATGGTGACATTGTCACAAAAAAGCTGTTAAAGTTTGGATGTTTTTTTTGTATTGCTGTTATCCAAAGCACACTGTATACATATTTAATACCGAATTTTTTTTATTGCACTTCATACTTGAATATGCTGTTTCTGTACGAACGATTGTAATAAATTTCTGGGTATTAAAATTACTTCTATCTTTTTTTTCGTCTTGTTCTTCTGCTTCTTTGTGGCAGAGAAATTGTAGTTAAGCAAAATTCGAGTTGCATGACTTTTCAAATGCATAGAAAAGTAAATGTGTGAACAAATTGTTGCTGGCCACTTGATGAAATTCTAATAAATTGTTGTATTGTGGTTTTTGCCTAAAGAGCAATTATTTATGCTGGATATGTTAACACTTGTGGGACTGTGTTGGCCAGCTTAATTGACCAGCTCAAGGGGAAATTATTTGGTGGTATTGCACACTTGCAGGTGCTTTAAGGTTTTTAGTGATATTTAAAGTTGTTGTGTCACTCATCTGATATTTGCTGAGCAGCCCTAAACTGTGGCCTGTTGTCCCATTTGCGAAACTCAAACTCTAATCTCTGCTTTAACGCTATTGTGCTGTTTGTGCTTCTTGGCCTTAAAAGCTTCTTTCTTTTCTTTTATGCTGGCTTTTTTTTTTTTTTTTTTTTGCTTGAAAAGTTTAACCCATTTTTCCCTTAATTACCGCTGATTTGCTTTTAAATACTTTAATGCTTTTGTCCATACATTTCCTTTAAAGTTAATGATATTTTAATCATCTTATAAGATTTATCTGAAAGGTTGGCCTTTAGTGTTTCACTAAAGCAGCTTCAGGGCTAAAGTTTTTATATTCCTGGTCCCTTTTCTACCGCTTCTTTTTTGTGATGGTCATGTTGAAAGTCAATGCTTTTCTTCTCTATGATATTGAAATGAAAAAAGATGACCCTTTAAATGATTTATTTCATTAATACCAAGAAATTTTTCATGACAACAGCCACTACCCGCCAGTGTTTATAAATTGTTCAGCTGCTCATTATGGCAATAAGAAGATGTGGGAGGCTGATGTTGGCAGCACCATTAATTTTGTTATCTGTTGAGGGATTAAACAGAACAGACTTATTTATTCATTTATCCATCAAACAGTTCAAGGAGGACTATGTTCACACCACCATTTAACTGCAGCGAAATACCATGTGTTCACACTGGTGTGTGACTTTTTGAATATTCCGTCGCTGTACTGTCAGTTGGCAAAAAAAGGACAACATTGCTCTGGTCCACAGGAAACTTCGGCCCGTAGACTCTCATACCTCTCCTGTACGGACGGGACGACAATAGCCACTTAGATCAAAACCAGTTAAAAGTAAAAGGTGTTTTCATGCGAACCAAAAATTACTTCTATTAGAGTGTAAAACTCTATGGGCTGAGTGCCGCAGAAGAACTTTGTATTCGACAGACTGGTAATCAAAATATGCACAGGGACCAGTTATTCCACCAGGACATAAGAACGGTTATTCATAAAAATTTTCATCATACCTGCAATCCTTGCCCACTCAATGATGAGTCGTATTCAGGTTTTTGTTTTGTTCTTCTACTTTTTATTTATTTTTATTTATTATAATTTTTAAAATGTTTCTGACCACATGTTTAGGTTTTTGTTTCAAAGTTTATGTTTAAGATTCTTGAGGAAATTTCGTTCATTTCTTAATAAGTCGGTCAAATTTAAACATTAAATAGAATATTACGTTTGACAAAACCTTTAGAACTCGACCCAAACTTTGCTCTATACAGGACTGTCATCTCTTGTGCTATAACGCAAACTTCAAATATGGCTTTTTGTTCCGCCTACTTAATTGAAATTAATAACGTGAAAATGGCTTTACACACACACACACACACACACACACACACACACACACACACACACACACACAGACACCGCTACTCACAAAACTCCAGCCAATAATTATATAGACAACCATAAGCAAAATATCTGGGAGTGTGTTCGTTTGTGGGGCCCATTACGCTGAAAGAACTGGTGCTTGAAATGCGAACAACAATCAGAAGGTAGAGAGCAGAATAATTGCGATATATCATAATAACCACAGGACTAGCCACCGTGAAGAAGCCGAAGCGTTAGGCAAGCAGTTCACATGGCAAGTTGGTTTGGGTTGGGTGGGGTTGCGAGCAGTCGTATTTCTTTGCCAACATTGTTTTGCCAAACCGTTTCAACACGACGCACAACAGCTGCCTTTGCCTAAGTGCTGAAGTGTCTCGAACAACATTTATGCACGTTTTAGAGAAAGTGAAAAGTTTTCCAGGGGCATGGGCACGACCGCCATTACAAGTATCCAGCCAACGAATGATAGTTTTAAGTGCACATTTGTGTACACAGTGGCACCACCAACCACATGCTCACACACTTCAATTTCAGCGAAAGTGTAAACGATGTTTTTATGAACCTTTTAACGATGCGAGTTACCAGCACAAATAATGTTTAGCGGATGTCTGTTGGTACTTTTCGGCAAAGAGGTGTTTAAACATATTTTACAATATCTTAAACATGGAGTGTGTAATCATTTTATTTAGCCATTTGTTGCAAGTCTAAATTTAAAAAAAGGCATTAAAAGCATTAAATAGTTACAGCCGGTGTTTAAGGGAGTAGAAGTAGTTTAACATTAGCCCGAATTTTTTTGCAGGCAAAGAGTGCGAATAAATGGCGGCAAGAAAACTGAATGGAAGAAAAGAGGGCTGGAAGAGTGATTATTAGAAATGCTGCCAGTAGAAGTGTATTATATCCACTTTTAGGGGGACTATTTTTAAGCAGATTATTTTTAAAGGGCAGGAAATAGAAGTATTTCTTCAGAAAAATAAAACTTAACTTTATATTTCGTGCGGACCTCTTACAAACACAAAAAGTTAATATTAAACAATTTTTAAAAATTTAATAAGAGTGTTGATTAGTTTTGTAAGACTTTGATGCAATTTAATATAATTCCTACATATTGTTTTGCCACTATGAGATAAGGAAAGAGCTGGTGCAGCTGGTGTTCGCCTTAAGCCCAACAACGTGGCAAGAAATAGCGGTGCAGCCAGTTTCCAATGCAGAATCCAGGTGTTGTGAGATTTATTGCTCAATCCATTAAGAGTTCGATCATATATGATGGAAAAACCGTACAATGAAGGAAGAACCCGGATTTCGTTCGCAGCCAAACTTTTTATATTATTTAATAAAATTATAATACCTCTGTAGCCTGTTTATTCCGCCGAATGGCCGTAGAACTCAAAACTGAATGCTGTCAGTTTATGGGACATTAATCCTATTCAACGGCTTAAACTTTTGTTATAAATCAATCCCAAATAAAAAAAAGTACTAGAGTAAAATTGAGAATTTATAGGCAGAATAATTCGATTGTCAATATCTAATAGTCGAAAATTGTTTATATATAATTTTTTTTGCCGGAATTATATAAAGAATCAAATTCAATATTTGTAAAATCTGAATATTTATAAGTTCAATACTAGTAGCGGGCTTAATCAAATAATTGCTGGCAAAATAGTACAAATAATTTCCATATTTTGCACATAAAGTAAATATCGATTTATATATATATTTATTAAAAATAATATAAATAATCTATTAAAATAAGAATTATCGTGAGAAAAAGTTAATTGTTGGCTCATGTTGATATTAATTTCCAAAAAAGTGAAGTGATATACAAAAGCCGATTGGCACGAGGGCAGAGATGTCCTAGTAAGTGTCGCATCATGTCGCAGTTTGTGTCTCAGTATCGCCTTAATCGAAAATGTGCTGAATAAATTTGTATCCCTATAATTGTTTTATCTTCTCTTTTAGGCAGGTAAAGTAATGATTTCAATTCAATTAAATTAAACATTTCAAAGAACAATTTTTCCATATCACTTACAGTCTGTGATTGATTTGATTTCTTGTATTGAACTTGAAAAAAAAACCCTAAAATCATATTAAATGCATCAACTTTAATTATGTCCTAATGTTGTGGGATTACTGTGCCCCGAAATTGTGCCCCACTAACTTTAACCGGCTTTAAGGCTCAGGCTTGCTGAGTTTTTCCTTTTAACACAGATTTTATTATCTGCATCATAAAGCAGTAATTTTGAAACGGTTTAAGAAGTTGTCATTGTTTTTTAAGGCTTGTGAAACACTTGGCATTTTCATGTTTGTTTATATTTTGCTTTATTGTTGTCATTATTTCAAAGCAACGAATTCTTTTTATTACCGTTTGTATATATAATATGCAAATCATGGATATCACTCATACGCCCCCGCCACGACCAGCATCAACATGTGGTAGTTTTTAAAAAGCTGCCTATAAATGCTGGCGACCATAAAACATTTAATGGAGAAAAACGAAATTTGTTTTTATTTTTTTCCTAAAAATGTCTAAATATTGTAGTTTTTTCTTATGTTTTATTGTTGATGGGACAACCTTTGACCTTGCCACTTGATTTTGAAAGTCTAACACATGCCGGGAATTGAGCAAAACTGCCTGCGCATACAAACAGATATGATTAATACTTCTTATTGGCAGACAGAAATATCTTTATTGTTACTATCTCGCTGTGTATGTGTGTGTGTGTGTTTGTGTGTGCGTGTGTGTGTGTTGTTTTCTTTGTGTGCAGGCACAAAAAGGGCCACCTTTAAGCAGCACAAATTGAATGTTATTCTCATGCTGTGACATTCATAAAGCGGATAGCAAAAAGATTATAAATAGCAAATCATTTTGTTGTCTGTGCTCAGTTGAAAAGAGTTCGGCTCAATGAAAACACAAACAAAAGTCAGAAATTGGCTTAAATGCCTTTTGGCGGTAACAACATCAGGATGCCCCTAAAGGCAGCAAAACTATTTTAATAGCTGGAGCACAATTGTTTGTTTATTTAAATTGGTGTCATGAAAATGTTCGGTAGGTAACTGGGTGAGTGCAGGGAAAATAGCAACATTTTATAAGAATATATGATGAAATAGTTATACAATTCACCGGCTGGACTTAATGTCGTACAAGTTGTATTATGCTATTAGCAGATTGTTGTATTTTTGTATATTTGCTAGCAATAATTTATATGAAAAAGTGTGGTTACTTTGTTAATAAATAAATAAAAACTTTGCATCACTAGGACAGTGATGCCAAATTTTGTGACTGCTGAGCGATCAGCTGATGCTGAAAATTGGCTATTACGCAACAGCTGTGACAAGTTTGTATTGTTAAACAATTAAATTACAATCGGCCGCCAGAAGTAATAAAAATAACAAGAAAATTTAAAATGTTGAATCAAAAAATTACGGTTTTACTGTAAATCATTGGAAAAAAACTCAACGATTTAAAAGATTCTTTTTGTTGCAAATTGTGTTGTGGCCATTAGAGAAGACTAGTACCAAAATTTAGGAAATTATTTTGAAATTATAACAAAATAGCAAAATTACGTATTTAAGAGAAATTTGCTCTACTTTTCGGGTAAAATACTGGACTGGGTGTTTAGCCTTTATTTTTATATTCATTTATTTTAGTTTCGTTTTTTCACCGCAAGAAGTTGGCTCTCAATTATGTAAAAAACTTATTACTTAAGAAGATTAGGAGTCAGCGAAAATTGCGAAAAATTGCGTTTTAGGCCGCTTTTGTAAAAATTTGATTTTAAAATTTTTGTATTTTACTTAAAAATTTTCGAATATCCATTTTGTATAATTTATTTTTAAATTCATAAATTTTTAATAAAAATTATAAAAGGAGAAAAAATAAGAATTTTAGTTTCTAAAATAATATTAAACAAATGTTATGGGACTTAGAGTTGGACGTACAGGCATTCCTCGATTTGAAGAGAAAGAGAGAGAGAGAGAGACAGAAAGACAGACAAAAGGCTTAATTAATTGGAAATTTTCTTAAAAATTTTGATATGTCCGGTTGTTGTTGAAATAGTAAATGATACAAAATCTGATTCTCTCTTTACTGCACCACTCCAGCTGAACAAGTTGACTCCTTCCAAGTTTTTTCCACCCTCGTAACAGGACATTGAAAAGCCAATTCAACCAAATAGACACGCATTTCAGTTTGAACCATAAACTGAAACGCTCAGCGTGAATATTTTGTACGTGATAGATTTTTCGTTTTATATGAAAGCAAAAAAAAAAAGAATTATTCACTGAAAATATCCTGGCTCTTTATTTGAGGGCAACAAGAACAGCGCCAAACAGACAAAAGAAAAACCCATTCAAATTGAATAGACAGTTCAAAATGCTTCAGCGGAAATTGCTTTGGAAACTGAACAAAAATGCAAAAACACAAAAAACAGCTGTAATGGTATTGACTTGAGATTTTGAAACCAATAATGCAAATATTGAAATTTATGGCCTTTTTATTTGCAAGCGATGACGTCGTTTTTATTTTGCTCTCTCGTCTCGTCCGTGTGTTAATCTGACGAACAAGGCGTGGCTTTATTGTAGATAAAAATCTGAAACAAGTAAATCATGTGGTTTTTTAAGCGAGTAAATTTGTATATGTGCACTTATGTAGTTATACATATGTATGTATAACGTTAGCTGAAATGCAAAAAGGCGTAACCAACAAAAATATAATTTTACACCAGATACAAAAAAATATTTCTTAAAATGAAAACCACAAACACTTTTAACGTCTCCTTTGTTTTTTGTACTACATTTGATCGCAGATTTTTAAAATTTTGCTAAAGTTTAAGGGTTGTTATAAATAGTCAAGCAAAAACTTGATTTTGAATTTTATTTGTTAATTGCGTGTTTTTGCAGTTTAGCTGGCGATATATGTATGTAAATGCATGCAAGCGGGCCCATTTAATATATGCACATATACAAATATACAAATAATTTCTAATTTATTTATAAAGCGGCGCATTCTTTTATTATATTTATCTCTTAAAATATCTGTTAAAAACATTCTGTCAAGGATCAGGAAGGAAACTAAAATCACACACATCAATAGATAAGTTTACTTTTTTGTTTTCCTTTTTGACATCATTGCAGTTACTATTTTTTTTTATAAATATCGTCACCTTAAATGCTAAGGGTCGTAACTGCACTTATTTTTTTACAGGAGTAGTAAAAAGCGTCATAAAATCAATTATTGGCAATTTAAATTTCTTCAATAAAGTTGTTATTTTGGATGGCAGGGGTGTAAAAATTTCCGTGATTTGATAGAAAAAAACCCAGTCAATTAAAAACTTGATTTTGAATTTTCGCTTAATTACGTCCGTTTGCATTTAAGCTGGAGATATGCTGAAGCAATTTTTTTACTGCAGCTTAAATTTTTTATCGATAGCAATAATTCATTGGAATGATGAATTTTCTGTAGATAATTTCTAAAATTCAAACTCTGTCTTTAGATAAATTTTCATTTCGGATATAAAATCTTAATAAAAAATAATTGTAACAAATTTGTATAAAATATTTATCAATTAAATAAATTTTATGCGGAAATGTGATCGATAACAAAAGAATTGTGCAGAAAATTTTTCTATGTAAAATTTAACGTACAACAAGAATTTTCTATGGAAAATTTCTAATGAAAATTTTGCGATTATAAAATTTTTTTTTTCAAGAGTTTTACAGATATACAAATATTTTGTAAGGAAAATTGATCTATTCTCTACAAAATGGGCACATAATAAAAGTTTTCTATGAAAAAATTCATGGATAGCAAAAATTTTCTGCAGAAAATTTTAAGGTAATAAAAAATAATTTTCTGCAGAAAATTTTAAGATCAGAAAAAGTTTGTATATGAAAATTGACGATAGCAAAAATTTCCATAAGAATTTTGTCCGTAAATATTTGCTAGAGAAAATTTATCGATGACACAAATGTTCTACAGCAAATTTATCGATAATAAAAATGTTTGACGTGAAATTTATAAATGGCCAAATATTTTTAGGTTTTTTTTAGGTAAAAATTTTTTACAGAAAATTTATCGAAATTATAATTTTTCTTAATTTTTTTTTCAGTGTGTGTACATGTATGTATGTAAATATATGTATGTGTGTATGTATGAAGTTTTTCATTTATTTTTGTTCAAAATTCGTTTTTTTTTAAATTTTATTCTGTGAACAATTTTCGTTAAAATTTTTCAAAATTCCACGTTCTGATGTCGATGATGATGAATGTCGTTGCAATCGATCAGAAAATTGCCTACCGACATCACCGATCGCGTGTTAAACGTGCTAAGCCCATTGTCGATGCTGCAGCACCGCTGCTGCATGTTGGAAATTTTGCTCGCTTTACTAAAATGAAAGAAGATATGGCAACTTTATTGTCGAGGTATCGCGAAAATGGCCGGCTTCTTATCGCCATGAATAAAGTCCAGCGTACGAAAGGAGCTGTCGACAGTTTTCGTGCAGCGGAAAATTCCTTTATGCCGCTATTTAGCAAAATACAGCACAAACAAGAGCTGTTGCGGGAAGTGGATGAGGAAAATCTGAAAATCGGTAGAATGATTGTGTGCGCCAAGCCCGAAGTTAACAGCTGGCAGGATAAAAGGTTCATCAGACAAAACGTACAAAAGTCGCCGCAAGCGTTTCAGTATCCTGCTTTGGTCATGCAAAAGTATTCGAAAATCGAATTACCCAGTGACATGTTGCAGCTAAAAAAGTTATTAAGACCTAAGATTTGGTTCGATCTGGAAATAAAGGATGTGCGTCCTTTAGGCCGCATAACAGTAGAACTTTATGCGGAAGCAGCGCCTCAGGTGGTGATGGAGTTTGTGCGTCTCTGTTTTGCCCAGCACACGGAACGTTTACAGTTCGTACGTTTGTTTCCACATCTTTGGCTGGAAGGAAGCTTGAAGCTGGATGCAAAAACTCTAATGAGTCACAATATAGAATTTGATAAACGTTGTTTGGATCATGGGGCTCATATGGGCGTATTATCTTTCAATGTTAGACACGTTTTTTGCTCGCCGAAGTCAGTAATCAGTTTCTCTATCAGCTTTAAGCCGCTGAACGTGTGTAATGGTCGACGCGTCGGCTTTGGGCGTGTTTGCGAAGGATTAAGGATACTGCGTAGCATTGAAGATTATGGCAATAAAAATGGCAAACTGTATAAGGAAATTATTCTTACCGATTGTGGTGTTGTTGTGTAAATTTCTCTTTAAATAAAATTTTAAATAATTCGATTAATAATACCTGATTTTTGGCGCATAAATTTCCAATTAAATATCATAAAAGGCTCCGGGAATTATTAATGACCTTAAATGGTTTCGTTTAAAGTATCGCCGCTAAGTGCCTAATCCACGTAATTTATAGACCAGAAAAAAATCACATACGAGTATGATGTATAATAATATAGAATAGTAAAAAAAACCAAACAAGCGATTTATAAAACACATCTGTGATTTCGAAATCACATTGGAATGTATATGTGCATTTATAATTAAAATCACTTGAAGAATAACAAAAAACTGCAGTTGCGAATTTGAAAATATATGTGTGAATTTGAAAATCACATGCACACCAAAAGACAAGTGATTTGTCTAACAGCCAAGCCACGTACGTGCGATTTTGAATTCACATTTGTAATTTTGCAATTACATGTGATGTATAAGTCAGGAGACTTACAGGACAGCAAAAAAACTATAATTATGAATTTATTTCGAAATCAGCCGTGTGATTTTGAAACCACATATAATGCTTATGTCGTGCGATTTGCAGTATAGCCAAACCAAACACCATATGTTCCATGTGTGATTTGGATACACAAAAGGGTTTTTATAGCCGTATTTAATGCCCATAAGATGTCTTGATCGTGTAATTCAGAGTTGGGAAAAATATGTTATGAAATCACATGCAGTGGATAACTCAGCTGACTCAAAGCACAATCAAATTCCAAGTATTTAATTGATGCATCATATGTGATGCATAAGTGTCTTGATGTACAGAAATGAAAAACCAAACCACACGTCCGATTCGAAACTCACCAGCAATTGCAAAGGGTTTAAAAGGCGGTAACAATTACAGGCGTCTACAGTTTGAATCGTAGGATTTAAAAATCGTATTTTCGGTCTTAAGATATCAGCTATAACTTTTTGTTTTCTTTTTATTTTATGCTTTCTTAAGACATTTTAAATTTACATGTTTGTATTTGTATAATGAATGTTTGCAATTCATGTGTCTTAATTTACATAAAGTTTTTCTTCTTGCTATTTCTCTCCTTCCTGCTGAGTTTATATCTCTTGGGTATAACTTATTATAATTACTTGAGTCTGTATTGTTATAGGTTTGATAGCAACTGCCAGTGCCACTTTGTGTAATTGATACTTCTCTTGTTCAATACTTTTTTTTTTTTCTCTATAAAGACATATTTTCATATTTAGGGGCAGCAAGTCAATTTCTGAAATATTTACGTTTATTCTAATGGCATTTTTTGAATGCAATAATTTTACCACCACAAAACCCGCCCCCCTTAAAAAAATATGCTTTCACATCAAACTTCACCACGACGTGACTTTAAAAGGGGATATATTTGATCCAACTAATTTTGGATTATGACATAAAACGATGTGTTAATGAAATTTTGTGTACATGTGTTAAGGACATAATCAACTGCATGACACCTGGAACCAGTAATAATATTTACGAATTGCGAAACCAAATTCAAAGGGCAGCGGCCTTATGCCTGCAACTGCACATACAGAAGCAAATAAACCAAATATGAAACATAAACAAACATGTGTGTGTGTGTGTGTGCGCGTTAGTATTCAGGCTGAGAACTACAAGTCTAAATGAAAGGACGCACAAATGAGCAAAAATCACACCATCAGCTTATTTCGTTAAGATATTCCAAGATGTGAGTAATAAAGACTTGAGCATTAATTAGATAAAAAGTCACGTTCGTTACTGGAAGGCATTAATGTTGTACTTAATACATAATTTATGTTATAATTTTGAATGTGAAGAGCATATTTTTGATATTTTCGATGACGACGATGTAGGGTTACAAAATTTATGCAGACGTCTGTCTGTTTTTCATTTCCTAATGGACAGCGCAAAACGAAGACTTTCAGCTGTAATTAAGTAGAGGAAATATGGCCGGCTGACAGAGTTCTAGTCTGACCCAGCACTGGAAAACAGCTCTCATAGGCCAATAAATCCAGTCAGCTAAAATGTGAAACGGTTTTATGGAACATCAGTTTTACTAAAATACACCGAATTTCTAGTATTTAAGGCAAAATCTTCTTATGAAATCTTATTTTTTGTTACTGATATATCAAAAAAAAAACTCTTTAATAGTGTCATAGAAAAAGTACAATTTAGAGCGTTAAAATTTGCACATGTGTATTTCAATGTGTCAACACAAACCCGTGTTCAACATCATTAAAATACGATGTTTCTTTTTTATTTCTAATATAATTGTTTGTTTTTTTTTTTTGCTCCACCCCACAGCCACAAAGCAAATGAAACACACACACACTAATAAACTGTTGTTTAAAGCAAAACAAAAAAAAAAAAAAAGCAAATAATAAATTTTAATTATAACACAAAAAGGATTTTCTGTTTTTCTCTTACGCCAGCGACAAGAAACACCATAAATCAGTCATTTAAAAGTGGAGCAGAAATTAGCGAAGACAAGCTGTTGGCTAAAGTAGCGAATAGGGGGGGGGGGGGGGGGCAAAAAAAAAATTTTGCTTTAATTCAAAGCACTTAAAGTGTATGAACAAATTCGGGCATGCACTATCAGGCAAGCGCAAGCACATAAACTATGAACTGAGACAGCACAAAATGTAATTAAAAACTTAAACAGAAACGTTCAAAAAGCTGCTTAACAGGAAAAGTCTTTAAAACAAACAAAATTGGCTGGTTTATTATAAGCAGGCAGTCAGCCAGCCAGTTCTCTTTATGGAACAGTGGGTTTTATTCAAAGGATTTAAAGGCTTTATGGCATTTAAGGTATTCGATTTGAAGCAGAATAAATCAATTTTAGAGATAAAAACTGATTGTTTAGAAGATAAATTCAAACTCTGTGCAAGTAATTCCATATTGTAAGCAAAGTTTTAAATCAGGGCGGTTAGATGGACGGGACCCTCTGTGTGTGTGTTTTGTTCAAAGACTAACCGGCTTTATATAATTAAATAAATTAAATACAGTAAATCCAATCAATCTCAATTTCTTCATCATAAGCCAAAGACATTAAGATTCTTTGAAAGTTATCCTACATTGTAAAAACGCTTATATTCAATAAGGACCCTTATATGTATGTTGAACTCAAATAAAACAAATTATGTTTAAGTTATAAATAAATTTATTTTATGGTTGGCTAGAGTTATACCCGCCATTATATATTAAATATAACAATATTTAAACGGCTCCGGCCAGCAGATTCGAGCAAGGAACTTTTTTTCTTGATGTAAAAGTGAGTTTTCAGCGTGATTGCGATTCTCTTCCAAATACTCTGAAGCCCAAACAGAGAAGAAAATTTCTGTCAGCTTTTCAGTGTGATTTTGTACAGCCCTACAGCCAAAGTTTGGGCACAAAATTCACCAAATTGAAGTTTTTGAAAGAGTGCGGGTTTTTGCTCACGACAAGTAATTGCCTGCCTCGATATCTCGTGGGCATTTTCATGGACCACGGCAATG
This sequence comes from Epicampocera succincta, assembly GCA_932526305.1. NCBI lineage: Eukaryota > Metazoa > Arthropoda > Insecta > Diptera > Tachinidae > Epicampocera > Epicampocera succincta. The sequence continues at coordinate 5,561,749 of OW052035.1, read as the reverse complement.
TCCTCAGTCAATTTTTGGCTGCTTTAGAGAAGGACTGGTGGGGAGTATCAACTGTGAAGCGCCACCACGTCTATGGTAAAACGGTAAATCCCAGCGCTGGAAAACTTTTTTTTTCTTTATAATCTTTCCATATTGCGGGCAGTGTTGCGTACCGAAATCTCTTTTTTCGGAATAAAAAAATCTGTTCTTAAGGGCGCTGTTAATACGTTGTTACTTACAGGCTTTCAGGCTACAACTTTTATTTATTGCTCTAGTCCTTGTTCTCGTTGCTGTTTTCTTCTTACAACTCTTTGGTAAACGGCTTACAAATCATGGCTTAAAAGAACTGACAACGGTGCAACAATTTTTACTTGGAAATGTTAATACATCATCGTACCCGCCTGCAGCTGGTATTTGAAGCCGCCATGGAGAAAATCTAACTAAGAGCAAAGCGCACCAGTGCGCTGGCCAGCTCACAACTGTGGAAAGTGACCTAGAAACTCATGTCACGTGTTTTATTGGCATCCAGAGTTTTATTTTATGAACGCGAACTTAAGAGTTACATTCAATTTTTATATTTTTACGTTGAAACAACTTTTTAATTTTTACATTGAAAAATATTTCTTTTAAAGGGATTTTATTTTTAAAGTCATAAAATAACTGTTATGAAATAACTTTTTTTGAAATCCTACAAATAGATCAATCTACTGCTTTTGCCAAAGAACTGCGCTTCAACTACTTCTCACAAAGAAAGTCAAGCAAAATCATCCAACAAAACACAATATTTTTGTAAAATGTTCCCCCCTTTCCTTTCCCCCCATACACACATATATTTTCTATATTTTCCTATTAAAAGTACTTGCGTCTATTGTTTTCTTTTCATTTGTTAGGACTCCTGCATCAAAGTTATATATAAATAATTCAGTTTTTTTTTTAAAGACATATTCAAGTGATATTGCACTGGCAAAAGTAAAGTTATGCGCAGTTTTTTTTCTGTCTTCATAAAATATTAAGCAACGAGTGAACGTCTGAAAGATTCATTCATTCATACATGCAGAGCTGTTTTACACTTCAGCCGCGAAAAACCTGCCAAAATAAAAAGTAACGAAATGTGATAAGAACACGAAACAATAAGAAAAAAATGTTTTTCAGTTGCCTTGACGAGCTGTAGTCAAATGTTGTAGAGAGTATAAGTGCACATGCAGCAATCAAATATTGCTGAAAATTTAAAAGGCAGTTAATGGTAATAATCATAAGAGGGTGGATGGGGGAAGGGAGGAGTTACACCCAGCTGTTTTACACTAACGGCGTAAGAGATGCTCTGATAGTGGGATCTTGGCTGCAGCAATAATTTACAATGTGTTTTATTAACACAGGAATGGAAAAGAAACCGGTTAAATAATTCACAATTACTTTATTCTGATGAAGATTCCAGAATACACGATGGCACTCGAATCACTCCATCCTTTGGCTGTAATAAAAGTCTCCTTAAAGTAGAGATACACAAATGATTAACAGCCATCGAGGACAAATAAAAGTATTAGAATGATATAGAGGAAGTTTTATATGGCAAAAAGCATGTGAGTGGAACTGGCACCAAAACTAGTCGGGAAAAGCCTAAGCATGAATACCTGCCTTGTTATTGGCACCTGGCACAAAATGGGCATATCCAGCACAAACACTTGCAGGATGTGCATTGAAGAGGAGCGGTTACTTCCTGGCCATATATTGCGCAAACAATATTTGCTAAGACTGCCATTAAAGCAGCTGGTCCAGTGCCTGGATATATTAAATCCTTCTATTGCAGTGTAAATACAATAGATCGCCAATGGTTGCAGCATGAGAGGCCTTTCCAGGCCAAACGCTCCTTCAAGTTATAATCAGAAATATGACTTAATAATTAACACTTTTCATTTCTTTTGTTGTAAATCAATTTATTTTGCAAACAACACCATTTGCTGCTTAGCCCAATGTATCAAGTGCAGCAAGATGCATAAATTTTTAAAAGCTAAATGCAAAATTTGCTGTTTATTGAGGTTTTCTTGATTTGATGATTTTGTGTTTTTTAAATTATTTTGTTGGCGGTGTTTTTTCATAAATTTTCTTTTGGGTTTTAGGTCACATTTTATTTTTTTAAAGTTTCTTAACTTTCACTATATTTTGCTTAAATTCTTAATTAAATTTATTTGAAGAACTTCAAGTTCAGGTTTTTGGCGGTTTTGTCCTGCAAATTGCACAACAGATTCATATATATAAATAATATTTTTTCATGCACGATTTTTGATTCTATTATATTATATTTTCATAAAATTTATGTCTATAAACAATTTACTGCGTAATTTCTATATTTTTCTTCAACCGTTTTTTCTTTGTCCATAAACTAAATTTACGAGTATTTTCTTTATCAAAATGACACCAGAATTAGTTAAATTTATGACGTTCGCCACCAACAAGATTTCACAAGAGTATTTTGTTTTTAATGAGCATCTTACAACGAAGCCCTTCCTTCGTAAGCGCAAGCAAAAATATCTAGAACAATTTATTGCAACATAATAAGCAGAAAACCGCGATAAAAGGCAACCAAATAAATAGATCAACACTTATTTTCCTCGATTTCGCAACTCATTCAGCTGAGGCGATGAAATATCACAAAAGCACAAATCCCAGCCAGGGCTCGAAAATTGTAAGTCGCTTTTGTACGTAAGATTGTGTCAAGCCGATTAGAGGGTGGTTTCAACGGGCGAGAGACGGTGTATGCGATTCAGAATAGGTGATTTTGATTGCTCAGGTGTCAGCAGAACAAATTCGAAGGCCAAGAATTGGCTCAAACTCAACAGAAACTTGCCAAATCATTGGGATTCAGACCAAAGCCGGCAAATCGGATGCCATGAGATTTGCAGTATTTTTAGCTAAAAAAAATGAAAGTCATTTTAGTAGCCTGTTTCACGATATCGTACATTAACGTAACGCAAACGGTTTGTACGACAAAACACTAATTTTAAGACTTAAGGCACCAGGGACACTAGGTCCACTTATTACTCTGAAACGACCTGTTATGGCACTAAGTGGCCGATTTTGTTAACGCGCCTGTAGCAGAGCCTGTAGTTTTTATTTTTCATTAAATCATCATTAAATTATCAGTAAAATTGTTTTATATTATTGTTTGGCTGAACAACTTCATTATTGTTTCAACAGCTCAACACAGCCAGAACAGTTTTGTTTAACAACTTCATTTCAACTTATGACCGTTACGACCCCTGACTTAACAAAACAAATTTCTCGTTCGCATAAAACAAAAAAACAAAAAAGTAACAGTTTTTATGAAAAAAGTAAAATCCCCGAAACATGAAGTGTAACTATAATTCAATTTCTTATGTGAATTTAACCCGTTAAGCGCCCAACAATCGTTTGGTAGAGAACAAAAAACAACTTATTTGTTGTAATAAAAGTAGTAAAAGCCAAAAGTTATTCATAGAAAAATGTATCAAATAATCATGAATAATCCAATTCTTACACATAAAACTCTACTTGTCGTGAGGGTTAAGGACGAGCAGGCGAACAACTAAATGTGTAGGTATATAAAAAGTACAATAACAAGAACGTGCCACAACCAGCAGTAACCAAAAGCCAGAGAACCACACACACACACACACACAGCCATCCATCCTGCTGCTCCAGCGCCCACCCACCCGCGCTCAGGCAAATATTTCATTTCGTGAAGGTATCATTTTTGAGAATTTGTGTTTGTAGTGGTTTTTGGAATGAACGTTCGTTCGCAGCTCGTACCGCAGCTCTACAATAACTTAACTTGATTTACGATAATTTGAACTTCAAGTGGTGGATTTTGTAAAATACAAGAACTTGTTTTTATTAAAAAAATGCTCCAGCAGTAAAGGGAGAAAGACCATAAAATCAAAGGAAGCGTCGAAAAGCAAAAAGGATATGGCGCATAGAATACATTGTTGAAATTAAGCTGCAAGGTCTGTCTGTTCTTTACATTTACTTTTCGACAGAATATGTAGAGGTGTAAAGGATGTATATCTTTGTTAAAAATGAAAAAGGATTTCGTGCGCTTAAGGGCAATTGTTGAATTCTCACATGATCACATACATAAATACACAAAACACAAGCAGGGCTATAAAATGTAGCATCTTTTATTCTGGGAATGTCTATCACTATCACTAACTTCTTGTGTTGCAAATGTGTCTACAGCACACTCGGCTCCAAGCCGTCAAATTTCATGAATCCATTTGGTTTTTGGATTTGTATGTACAAAACCTTCAATTTTCATATGAAATCGTTGGCAAGTCTGCACAAGCTAGAAAATTAGGTGCAGTGATCCGAATGTCCTCCAAGTGCTCTTATCTAGCAACAGATTTCTGTTCTTCGTGGTGGCAATGTACCGATGCATAGATTAAGACCTGATGTTCCTGGGGGATTTCGCGCCCTTAACTCAGGTGCCTTGTTTCCAGTTTGCCCTGTGGAGAATCGCTGGCAGAAGGCAATAGAAAGTCCAGATGCTGAGTTTTTGTTTAAGTTCAACAAGTGGTGTTGAGCCCTCATTAAACTGGGCCGTAAAGACCTAAATCAATTAAAACACTCCTTAAAGCGGCCCCCCAAAAGCGTTGTTTTCCAAAAAGTATGCACCAATGACGCCGGCGGATGGCACTTAAGTTGCATTTGGGACATCATTACCACAGTTTTGTTTGTCACAAGTTCCCCCACTGACTACATTACAGCACAGCCACCACCTTCATACCAGAAAAACCTGAGGTTCGCAATCATTTAAAAATTGAAAATAGAATAAGACCGTTTCGGCCCTAAGACCTCTAATCTTTCGCTGTATTATAAAAGATTAATTTACATAATTTTTAAATGCATCCGGCTATCCTGAGGGAAATTTTAGCGGGTAGCCACAAACAGTAAATTTAGCTGGAGGCATTGTGACTTGAGGAAACCGCAACAGGTTGGCGTTCTTTCATATACGAGGGCGTTGGAAAGTCGACTGTGAAGGTCGTTAAGCTGAATTCCAACTCACAAAATTGGCATTGGGTATTTTTATGATGCTCTTTTTTCTGAGATATAAATGCAGCAAAAGGTTTTCCAAGTGCCTGCCAGCCCTATCAGGTATATGGAGAGGTATTACCTCTTATATATTAGTGCTTTGATGTTTCTTGATATTAAAGAATTAAAAACAAAAATATTTCTTTTCAACTGACTCAAATTTTTCTTTGACAGTTTCGTATTGGGAACTTTGAAAAAAATCTTGATATATATTTCCATCATCAGTGACAGGCATGTGCAATTTCAAGGCTGTAGCTATTGCTAGGGAAACTTTATAAATATAAGGTAAACGAAATTGGCGCAAGGTTCCAGCAATTTGATGAATTTATATGTATTTATTTATATATAAAAAGCATTTGTTCACATAATCTTTATTAAGACACTCGCATCCATTCCAGCTACACTGTAAAATTTATTCGCCTTAAATAGGTTTTCAAAAAGATTTCACTGATTTTCTTTAAATCACAAGTTCTGCTCCCTTGCCATCTCCTCTTTGGCACAGGCTGCCTTGTGTAAGAAATCACTGTGGAACGTCACGTTTTACATTTTATTCCTTTTTGTTTTGCTTGATTCGAGACAAAATCATATTAATTTGTTGAGTTCATATGACTTTGATTTGCACTTGGCCTGGAAGCCCAATCAATTGTGTTTTGTCCCAAATCGTTTGCACAATTTCCAGAAGCTGAAAGTGTTTTTTATTTTTGTTCCTTTTTTATTTTTAAAGTTGTCTTTTTATGACAATAAAATATATTCGGTCGACAACAGTTTACCAATACAAATACACAAATCCCTTTTGTTCACACACAAAAATGATGAAGTTTTTAAACAAGTTTGTGAGGGCGCAGAACCTGTTTCGCCTAGAGGATCATTGTAATTTTTTTTGCCAGGTATTTGTTGTTTTTAACAAATTTATTTTTACTTCTTTACATTTAATTTAGGTTTTTTATTTCATACTTAAATATTTTCTTTTGTAATAATACAATTTACTTTTTACAATTTTTATTTTGTTTAACTTAATTTATATGCAAAATGTGTTGCAGCCGTTGGCTTTTTTTTACACAATTTTAATTGAATATTTGAGTGCTTTTATTATGCATTTTTATGCGTTTTTATTTATGGCCTTAATAACATTATTCGTATTGAAAATGTTTGCGAGGCATTTGAATTCGGACAGAAAATTTCTTCATATTTGTTGATCTCTGCCTCAGGGTTGGTTTTTAAAGGATATTTCTGTAAAGGCTGGGAAATCATGATTTGTTTTAAGACGATGTTGCAGTTTAAGATGGGTGTTTTTTAGAGGTGACAACATAAAACAGCTGATAATAGGGGTTTCCTCAGTTGGGCTTGACAGCAGCGCCTGCAAAGTGTTGAAGTCTTATTTGTTTAATCAAAATAATGGTTTTGTCCGTTAAATTTATGGTGAACTGTGTCCATTTTATGACCTTCATGATCGTCCCTCAGAGCGGCTAACGATTGTTTTTCGTCCACAGCAACTTATGGTTTGGTGCGCTTCGTCGAATGGCGCAGTAATTGGTCCATATATCTTTAAGAATGATGCTGGTCAGTAACGGTTTAGGGATGTGATTAGAAATTTTGTCCCACCTAAATCAGCTGGAATTAATACTGCTGGCATGTGGTTCCAACAGAACGAAGCCACTTGCCACGCAGGGTGGGGAACAATTGATTTACTCAAAGACCCGTTTGATGACAGAACAGCTTCCCTTAATGGTGCCATTAATTAAACTATAAATATGGGGTAAATTAACTCCATTGGATTATTTTCTTTGGGGCTTCGCAAAGTCGATTCTGCACGTCACTAAAACAAGAGACAATTGAATACTTGGCAAACGACACATGACCGGTGGATACAAATTTTGTTCTATGACTAGAGGGATATATCCATCAATACTGCTGGACACATGATCGCCCAACTAGAAATTTTGTTCTATATCTTGAGGGATATACCCATCAATACTGGCCTCTTAGATATATGACTGGGCTATATATGAAGCATATATCCATTCTCAACAACAGACACATGACCAGAAGATAGAAGCTTTGTTTCACTTTGATGACTATACCGGTCAATACTGCCAGATAATTGAATATCGATACGAGTGGCAGTATTTGAAACTGCTCAGCTGGAAGCACGAAGAGGGACAGGTTTAGGAAACTGTTCTGGCATAAAATCATATACAAAAATAACACAACTTCAGTCAGAGCTTACAAATTTGGGAATTAGTGAAAGAATTAATTTTTATTTTTCGTTCTTAAGAAAATGAGATGCATTAAGAAGTTTTCTTGCCAAGTGGTTGTTCATTTGTTTTATGCTTCCGCTGTTTCATGGCTCCTCGAGTCTTTCTATCTCGCTCTTTATTGACACAAATGTTTCTGAAGTAGAACTTTTTTGCTTTGCAAACATCAAATTTAAGAAAGGCTAATAAAAAGCAAAAGTTTCACTTTCATTAGCAAACACATGTTTTCGAAATTGCTTTTCCCTTGTACGAAGTAACACAGGCTGAGGACTAAAAGAGAACCGACAACCGCAAGAGTAAGATTTGTTCTCAAATATTTTTTTTAGCTTCCAGGTCTTATTGCAATTTAAGGCTTTAAGTCTTAAATTGAAAAGAAATCTTTCTTTATCTTACATTTGCCAGTTAAAGAATAATGTTACATGACACAGGTGTCACAAGAACATTTAATCGGTACGAATAGTTTTATTTCAAATTACACAAGATTTTTTCTTTCTTATCTCTGCAATAGTTTTCAACTTAACAAATTTATTTTCACTCTGGAAACTTTTCAAATAAATATTGACAGAAACAGTAACTAACATTTGTATGTATTTTGTGCATTTGCTCCTGCCGACCACTTAATGAATGTTGGAATTTCTGTGTTGCCTTTTGCCGATACGAGCAGTAAAAATGTTTGCCAGCAATATTTTGTTTGTTTAGAAAATATTTTCTATTTTAGATTTGCAGATAATCCTTTGCCATGGCACCAGAAATGTTTTAATTAAGAATTGACTAAAACTTGAAAGCATTTTTTCGTTTGAACAATATTAATTAAATTCGTTCCTTAATCTTGTTTCTTTTCAGGGATTTTAATTTATTAAAAATATATTTTGGCAGTAATCCCAAACATTTCCTACAGCTCTGTAACTATATTTAAGAAGTTTTTCCGAATAACGGTCAGATTCTAGCAAACCTGTATAGATTTAATACAATCCAGTGTGTATCAGAGAGCAGAGAACTCAGGTTAGGTATACGCCCTGCTCCCTAAAGGGATTTAGTCACGTCAGACCGGGAAGTTTATAGCCGCCAACAGCACCTTCCATCATGGCCCAACTGTAGACTACGTGCCGTTTAATCGCTGTTGCCGGCAAATTCCCCTTAAATCAACTCAACCTGGCTTCATACTATACAATTTCTGAGTAAAATCACAAGGAAAAACACAGACAGCATCTGGTGCCCAGAAAATAAATCTTCGTTCCTCCATCATTATGACTTAATACGGGGGTATCCAGTGGTTTTGGTTTTTAATTTTAATTTGCTCCTCGAGGGGAATTTAGTCTAACCAAGATTTTAAACATTTTCGCTATGTCTGCGTTAAAAGCGCATCTTTGTGGCAACACCTGTACCTTATGGAAACATTAACTCGTTCTGTCCTGTTGAACCCAGACATCCATAAAATCCATATCCTCGTCATGAAGCTCCTGACTACGAATACGACAGTTTTGTTTGGCTGGACCTCGTAAGAGATTCGACAGATTTTCCTTGGCGTATTTTTTGCTGAAAGTTGGAAAAATTATAGTGTTTGACATTTTATTGATGCAGGATACAAAAACCTTTACTAACGGCTAAATGTTACAATTGGAATCGACAAAGTCCCAGGTTGTTTTGTTTAAAACCCCGTCTGCCTTAATCATGGCTGCGGTGCTGGCCTTTTCATGTGACGACTCTCTGTCTTTAAACGTTTTCTGAAAAGCAACAACAATGTGTGGGTGCTCTTGGGATTTTCTTATTTTCCTCAATTGAAAATTTCTACTTCCGATGCGAACTTCGCGGCGTATTACAAAATAGCCGGTTTTAAAATCATATCATAATATTAATGCATTAAATTTGTTCATAACATTCTCTACCATATTGTACTTTCTCTTCCATAAATTTAATATTACAACACTTTGCGAATACTGCTAAAAAAAACCTTAAATTCAACTTATGATTTATGAAAAGTGTATATCTTTTTTCATACTTTGTTTTTGCAACGCGCTTGAAAAATCCCTTTTAGTTTCTGTTTTAAAAATTGCTCACAGTTTACAGAGTTGAATAAATAAAAATTTTGTATTAAAAAACATTGAAGCAAAATATTCAGACATTAAAACAAATGCTGCTTGAAGCACTTATCTTTTTTTTTGAAGCATCCTTTCAACTGCATACACATTTAGAAAGAAATAAAACTCAATATTTTGCTCCCTTAAGGTGTTCAAATATTGTTGTGAAAGCAATTGAGCTGGAATTGCGCTGCATAAAAGCATCATTTCGTGCACCATGGAAATGTTTTGCGATTTAAACGTGTACAACAGATTTTGCTGTTGCAACATGTCGATGCCTAAACGGATCGAGGAATGGAGGGAGGTCAATGAATTCTGGCAGGGAGTTGGATATGATGGCAAAGGCTTTAGTAGACAAGTCCATGTCAGCTCGAGATCGCTGGCTTATAAATGGGAAAGGCCATGGGAAGCAGAAGTAGAGGAAAGGGTCTTAGATACTTATTAACATTCGACAACATTATGACCAACTGTCATACCGGCTAATCAGAATTGCCAAATAAGCCAAATTAATTAAACTGTCATCCATATATGCACATCAGTGTTGTCAACTCGGTGGGTTTTAAAATTCTTGGTGCCCAATATTTCCCCAATAAACCTAAGAAATTCTAAACTTGGTGGGTTTTTTTTCTGCATTTTGGTGAGTTTTGAAATTTCAAAGCTGTCAACACTGATACATATATGAATTAATTTCTTGTGGTAAGAATAACAAAAAATTGGACTAGAAAGCAGCGGGAGAGAGAGATCCTCTCGTTGCGTGATGGCAAGAGAATGAAATGAATGAAATATGAAAAGAAATGCAAAGAATTTCGAACAAAATTTCAACTTTTTAATTCGAAAGAAGTTCAAAATTAAGTATATAATAGATATGGCTGCTTTGGAGACAAGAAATTATATATGTAAATGGGAGTTTCCGTCAAAACGTTTCTTGTGGCTGGAAAAAAAACAAAGATTAGCAGATATTTTTGTACAGCGGACTTTAGTGCCGGTTCAGGGATATCAAAGCGTTCCTTTTGCTGCCACAATTCCATTTATAACTAGAACAAACTTTCGACCGAACACGCCTGTCATAATATACATATTAATATCACAAGAAAAATTTTATTACTCGCCAAAAAAAGAAAAGAAAAAAAATTAGAGAAATATTTCGTTTAACATTTTTATTTAAATTTATTCAAACTTTTTATTTTGCGAACTTTTTGCCACCGCAAAGAATAAACAATCAGCTGGCCGCCACATTAGACATGTAAGCAGCATTTTATTAACACTGGCGATAAACAAATGAGGTTATTTTGTCTTAAAGTGAAGTTGGCGGCAAATCGACGACAACAAGCAGAGAAGTATGAATTTGAAAATTTATTTAAGTGGCTGAATTTTAGCTTTCATTCAAATTTATATATCTCAGTAATTAAACTTTAGTTAACTTTTCTCTGACTGTAGATATAGTAGTAGGTTATATTTGAGCGATTATTGCTTATTTCTTAGGCGTCAACACAAATTTCGTTGCTACTTAGCCCCTGACAAGCCCTATTTATGACCATATTACGATCTGTTTTCTAAATACTCTTATAGCCCACAAACCAGTTTCTTCTTCTTCGCCAAATGTGGCTGCTACACCGAGCTTTGCTTATAGTATGATTTACATTTTAATGCGATTTACATTTTAAATTATGCAAATATGTGCGTTTGTATATAAATTTGATTACATTAAATAAATGGTGGAAATTTTAACTGTTGGTTTGTAAATTGGCTTCGTTCCATAAAGTTCGAGTTTGTGTCGCACAAAAAAAAAAAAAAAAAGAAAGGACATGTATAAAAAGCACAAAAATAATATTGCCATTTCTTGCATTAAAACAAGTGTATGAAAGCACTGCAATAGTATATATTTTTTTCTCTCATTTGCATGCAGTTGAATGCAACGCAAGGAGGCAGCGCAACAGCCCGTCAGTTCATTCGTCTGTTGTATCCTTTTACTTAAATTGCTTCTGTTTTGTGGGGTTTTAATATATTTCGAAACTTGATCTAGTTTAAATAACTTTAAACAATTGAGTTTATTTATTTATAAACATATACAATTTAATTCTTTTTATCACTTTTTTGAAATGTAAGATTTTCTAATATTTGCTAAAATATATAAAAAAAAAATATTTTTGCTACTAAATTCATAGAAAAAAAAAGTTTTTGTATGCGGCCGAACCCTTTTTTGTTCGAAATTAATGCGAGTTTAAAATTACCTAATAATTGAGAACAAACAAAAAATCTCTTCGCGAAATGAAAAAATTAATTCCAATAATATTGTAAATAAACTGGACAAAATGTTTTCGCGATTTACGTATTAATCGTTTGTCCCACCATTTTCACCGTTAAAGGCGAACGTTCGCCTTTTTTGTAAGTGTAAATAATTGATTTGAAGATCTGTCATTTGTCAAGTTCCTCTATCACTCATATTACAATAATAATTTCGCACATATTGCAATTGAATTTCCTTCTAATTAGTTGTGTGTTGTGCCCAACTTTCGGGGAACGTTAATATTCGTTATCATGGGACAGGCCTGGAGTTACAAAATAAATACAAACTTTTCCAATCATTTCCACTGTCTAAGTCGGTTGCCATCAATATCAAGCACTTTGGGGTAAACAACGCTATGGGAAAGACAACTGCACGTATGCAGTTCCGCTGCTTCTCTTCCAGAAATAAACGTTTACAATGTTAATGGCGATGATGATGTTGTTAATGGTTTTAAGTTGAAAACATCAAACCCAGTGAACAATTATGCAATAGTCAGGTCCTTATCTATAAAAGATTTGTTAAAAACTTATTAAAATATATTTATTTGGTTATTTATAGTGCTGTTTACAGAAGTCGAAAGAGTGACATGTCTAGAATGCATTAATTTGTTCCTGTGGACAGCAGATTAATAAACAAAAAATATTTTTTTAAAAATAAACTTTTTAATATGGAAAAGTCCTAAAATGCAAAATTAATCAAGGCACTTTATTCTGACAGGCTGTCAAACTATACCCTCATCAGGGTGTCTGCATGGGCAGGCGTTTTTCAAACTGTTTATTTGAAGACTTTTTATAAAATATCAAGTGAGATTTGGTTTATTTAATTCGAGTATCGTATTATTACTAATTTTGGTTTATTTGGGTTTCTTAACCTATTTTTTGTTCCTTAGATTTTCTCAAGTAGTGTCCTGAAAAATGCCGAATTGATCGAGTGAGGGGATAAAAAAAATCCTATTAAATTTGTTTTATAACTCATTAATGAGGCAAGTATTGATCACACTTGACTAACTAATATTTATATATACAATTGTCACATTAGAAGACTATATCCAAACAAAATAAGTAGAAAATACTGAGATTAAAAAACGTACTTATTGATGTGGCTGCTTTTGACTCATGTAACAAAATAAAAAAAAATCATTATATGCACTTTTTTACAATATTTTGTTAGTGATATTTTATTATAAAGCGTTTTTTTATAAATTTTATAAAAAAAATGTATTAGTCATTACTGAGTTATATATTAATCACACTTGATTGGGTAATGTTTCGGCATACAATCGGCCTACTTGCAGAAAATACCAATTAAAATCAATCGTTATAAGTAGACATTACTAGGATTAGAAAAACTGATGAGAATCCTTTTGACTTTTGACAATAAAAAATAAAAATCTGAAATTAAAATTAAGGTGATATTTTATTCTTAATGACAATAAATTTGTATACATTTAAAAAAAAAAAATTGAAAAAGAAGGAAATTTTTTAAAATTTTATTTCTAAGTCATTAATGAAGTATATATTAATCATACTTGACTGAGTAATATTTGTGCAGGCAGTCGTGGAATTTGAAAAAAAGTATCCGTTGAAATTGCTGAGATTGGAAAATAAAACTACATACTGATGCAGATGCTTAAGAATCGATCATACATGACATTTTCTTCGCCTCTCACAAGGACCCAAATTTGCTCGAGTTTTAATTAGGTTTTGATGAATAACAGCAATATATTGCGTTTTTTCTAAGTTTTGCAAGATTTTGTTTTATATTATTCAGGAAAAATTAATTTATTTATTTATTTATAAATTACTGTAATTAAAATTATAATAAATCGTAAGTGCTAAAGCACTAGCAACGTTCATAGATACTATTATTATATAAATTATCATAATTATTTTGCGAGCACAAGTATTTCTTATTGTAAAAGATTATTTATTAAAAGTCGACTAGAAAATAAAGCAAAGCGAGCTAATCGGCAGCACGTACAGCAAAATATGACGCACAGCTTAAGGCAAACTGTGCTGTGCTGGTTGCCTGTACGCTCTCCTGCCGACCTGTGACTTAACATTTTTAAGACTTCTGCAACTTTTCAACCTGTCTGTCTAAGCCGCAAATAGCATCAGCTTTTTATTCTTTAACTAGACATAATGACCAGTTTGACTAAAATTTCACAGTCAGCATTTTGCATTTTGTTGCCGAGTGCATGAAAACAACAAAAATTGTTCACTATGACATGTTGCTCGGCTCTTAAATAATAAACAAGTTGTTGTTGTCTATTCAGGTTGCTTAACATGTGTAGGGTTGTGTGTGTGTGTGTGTGTGTGTGTGTATTAAATATAGTTTTATATGTATAAAATTGTTAAAATAATGACAAAAGTTGTACTTGAAGCTGTAAAGTGCAGCAGAAAATTTTTCTTTATTTAATGATTACCAGGAGAGTCGAGGCAGAGCAACAACGAAAAGGACAGAGAAGGAAAATATTAACTACATTGTTATCTTCATCATAATCGCTGTAGCAGTTGTTTGCAAAAAACAACAACAACAAAAAACAACAAAAAGAGAAAAACAGGAAAAATATAAACGACTGTGATGTTGTTACAATGCACAGCAAACGTTCGAAATCAAGCGAAACACTCACTTGCACACAGCCATGCACAGACACGCAGAAGTACGAGTACAAACAGACGAACAAACAAATGCTGATAAAAGTAGCAAAAAAACGTAAGAAAATTTAAATGACATCAGGTGTACTTAGATTCTAAAAGCAATTCTATGATAAAGCAACACAGGGACATTCAGAATGCAGAGCAAAAAGAAATGCGACTACAATGACGGCGAAAAATGTTGTTTTGCTCTCTTCTTGGAAATTCACTTTTCATTTTGGACAACTTTCTTGCCACACAGAAAGCGCCAGCAAATGCAAAATAATATGACTTTAAATATTGCTGCTCTAAAGCATTTTTAAATATGCACGACAAAAGATTAAATATTGCATAAAAGATTGTGTCACAAAAAGAAAAAAAAACAAACAAAAAATTATGCTTAAATAAAAACTTGTTCTTTTGAAGTTCTCTGGGGAATATGAAATTTATTAAGGACATATAAATTTCTTAAGAAAATTGGTTGGTTGGTTTAAACTACATGGAAAAAGAAATCTGTGCCACCAAATTGACATTGAAGTTACATTTATTCTGACGACAGCCTATTAAAAATATGTTCGTTTGCTAAAAATTCTTTACTAAAAACTCTTTATGTACTGAAATAATTGACAAGTCGAAAACGTCAAAAAGGCGGAAAACAAAATTGAGATTGAGATAAAAGTTTGAGATTAAAGTTTTGTTAATATAAATAAAACAAGTTTGCTAAAACAAATTGAACACAATTTTATAAATTGTAATAATTTTAATACTAAAAAATATTAATACCTTAAGAAGTGTTTTTGCACTAGAGCAAAAAGGCAAAGAAGAATAGAACAGCTGTTTTATTTAAACGGTCAAAACAAGTGTGACAAAACAAATTTTATAATTTAAAATAGTTTAAAAAGTATTAACACATTAACAAATTACAATTTTTTTCAATCAATGATCTTCAAAATACCGCACGAGAGCAAAAAGATAAAGAAGAAAAGAACAGCTGTTTTGTTTACACAGACAAAACAAGTTTTCTAAAAGTATTTTAATATAAAGAAATAATTAAGAATATAAATAACGGAGAGTCTTGTGCATCAAGTAAAGTCTGAGAACGTTTGCTCAAATGGCTCTAAAATGAACCAAAAATTCTATATGAGATTCCAAGGAAAATCCTTAGACTTGTCTTATACTCTGAACTGCCCCAAATTACTAAAGTTTACCTTAAGGACAATCGAAATACTTTAGCTGGCAAAATAGTCCTTTACTATTTTCGAGAGCATCTTTGCAATCAATATTCCTTCCTCCGCTTTCGTTGCTGGTTTCTTAATGAAATTATATGGCCTTTCGTTTAAGGTTTCTGTTTGGCTTTTTAAATGTTTTTTGGTTAATCAATAATTTGTAATATATATTGTTTTGTAAGTTATTGCCTTAAATTTGCTTAAGACATGTTAAATAATAAATTTACAATATTAATACGCACCCGGCTGTGCACAATGTTTCGCACACGACTTCAGATGTACGAATTCAGTGCGATAAGACCCACTTGATGCACATCATGCAATTTTCAAATAAATTGAAAAATTTCGGAAAGTATTTAAAATCTGCATGATGAACATTTTGTTCAATTTAGTGGCATTGTGGTATTTGGCATAAAAACAAAAACAAAAACAAAAACTACACACACTTATTTGCATTTGGACGCATACAGACGCAAAAATTTAAATACAAATAGCTTTTACAAATGAATATTGTGTCAACAAGACATTTTCATAATTTACGGTTTGTCGTCGCACCAACATCTTCATTTAACTAATGTTGTGTGCATGCAGGAGCATGCACGGCTGGTTGGGGGCGGTAACGGGCTGCCTGCTGCGAAGCTACACCGATAAGGTTTTTCTGCTATCCCAGAACTAAATAGTGGGTTTTCATCATTTCATCAGCTGAATAGTGCACTTTATAGTTGTTGTATTTAATAAAGTGGCTGCTTCTGGCCCCTGCAGACTTCCTTAACTTTGTTTTACACAGAAATGTCGTTCGATAAGTCTTATGGATTCCTTGAGTAAAATGTTTCTTTACATGTGAAAAATAAAATAAAATACAAACTGAGAAATCGTTTTCGAATAAATTCCTTTGGCTCGACACTGGCTGGCAACTCGACAGCAATTTGAACTGTCAGTTGTTGCTGAAGAGTCTTTCGGGCTGCCTGGTGGGCAACCAAACTGCAAAAAGCTTAATATTTCTTGGGGTTGATTAATGCAAAAGCCTCTTGTTTCCATAATTTCACTCAAAAACTACTCATTTCACATTTTTGTGTACTTGAAAAGGACTCATTTGGCAAAATACGAAATTGAGACTCGTTACAAAAGGAATTCAAAACGATATTAAATATCATGTTCATTTCAGGCAAAAAGAATTGGCTACTTCTGGGCTATATAGACAGGGTTGGTGGCTGCCACGCAGAGTCCAATAGCGAAAAGTTTCCAATTTGGAAAAGTGCAACTCACTGTATTTGCCATCAATGAAATACCGTTGTCTGTTCTAGAACCCATTGGGTATTTTGCTAATGGAGGCGATTTGAGGGGATGGTGACAGTCTTCGCCAGTCATCCGCTTTCTTACTTCAATTTATGTCGGCCTTGTGCAAGACGGTATTGGAGCCGGAATAACCTACATCTGTAAGGAAGGTTATGGCAATAAAAACTTTGCCTGAATCCTCAAGATTGGTAGTCATGACAGAGAGAATGTCGGACAATTTTTGGAAGCGACATTCCGGCTTTTGTAAAGAAACCATTTTCAAGTTTAAAATATTAATTTTTTTACTTTCGGGAATTATTATTTTATACCTTAAAAAGATATTAAATATTATACAAATTTTAGTCAAATCCTTAAAAATAGACTTTCAAGTTATCGGTGTTCTTTACCAGACTTGATAAAAAGTTGAGTGACAACTGAATATTGATTGTAAACGCGGCCTAAACTGAAATTTATCATTGACTGGGGATTGTTGACACTTTTCGAACCAACTTGATTAGAAAGCAAATGTGAATGTCTAAATTTATTTCGCATTCATAGACATTCGCTCCATCATGTTACACATACAAACCAACACACACTCACACACTCACACACTCACACACACACAGGCACACGCACACACTTACACGCTCACACACATTTGAGGTTGTAGTTAAAAGATTTATGTAACAAACTGTCAGTGAAATGTATAATATATAAATTGCAATGGGTTCTTGACTCGGTGTATCATTAGGAGGGGAAACAATGTCTTGTTTAAATAGAAGAGGGAATTATTTGAAGTTTGCACAGAAATTTGTGCAGGAATTTTTCCTGTATGTGATAACATTTTCTTTAATATTTAACAACCTCCCCCCGCACTTCAAACACACACACACAAAAGATAATATATCTTTAGAATATGTTTTAATAAAGCTTTTGTTATAAATATTACGATATCATCATATTTCAAGTTTTAAATCATTAAATTAAATGTATGAGTACATTTTAATTGGAAAGAAAATTTGTTATAACAGCTTTTGGTGTCTCACGGAATTTAAAATATTTTTTACAAGAATTTGAGTTTTGCTATAACTTCTTCTGTCAGCAGCTGTTGAGGCAGAGAAGGCGCAAATCAATGGAGCAAAACATGGTCCATTTCAGCACAATGAAACACAGCGCTGAAAAAATGTGAATTTTGCAAGATACTCAAATCAGCTGATGAAGGGTTGTGTTTTTTTTCTGTTCTTATTATAAGAAACAAAATGAAAAATCGTCTATAAAGTCATGTGTGGTGTGAAATATGTTGTTGTGTTTACAGGCTGCTACAAAATACCGGAAGACCTTAAAACTAAAGCTTTTACTATCTTTGAGTATTTTTATGCGACATTCTTGAAACCGATTGTATATTTTCGCCATCCAACTGGACGACCTAAAAGCTAAAGCTTCAAGAGGTCTCTTTTCTTCACTATCGATCCCTTAATTTGACTGCGTATTTTCGCCATCCAACAATGACAATTTCGCTTAAAACTTTATAATCGAACAAAATAAGTTTGCCCTGAAATGCAACACGTTCATCACAAAACAGCAACAATTTGGTACCTGTAGAGCCTGATGGGGTAAAAACAATGGTGTACTTTCGCATATCCAAAGTTCGGCAGAAATTCGACTAAAAGTGGCCAAGTTCGGTGTATTTTTTTAGACTAAAAAAATGATTTATCCTCCCCTTAATTCTTTTTTACTTAAAAAAAAACTGCTGGCTTTTTTTTTAAATTTTTATTTTGCTTTATCATATTTTAAGCTGTTAACTGCCAATTTTTTTTTATTATTATTATTATTTTTCTTAATGACATCAATAATATTGTATTTTTTTATGTATTTTAAAATCAACATGTTGTTCCATAATTATCCTTGACCGACATAAATTGCTGCCTAGGAAATGCAAGCAGAAATATGTTTTCATAAATTTTTTTCTACAAAACAAACAAAAAATTAATGTGCGAAATGTTGGCGGAAAATTTATTGCTGAGAGT
This sequence comes from Epicampocera succincta, assembly GCA_932526305.1. Classification (NCBI taxonomy): domain Eukaryota; kingdom Metazoa; phylum Arthropoda; class Insecta; order Diptera; family Tachinidae; genus Epicampocera; species Epicampocera succincta. The sequence continues at coordinate 5,542,919 of OW052035.1, read as the reverse complement.
TGCCAAAAAAAAAGCCGGAAAATATATAAATTTCAGTTGTGCGCTTCGTGCAATCAGTGCAACGTTACACACAAAATCATTAAGATTAATTTTTCTATACAAAAAAAAAAAAATTTAATTTATTAATTTCTGTGTTTTTAATGTGGCAATAATTTTTAGCGTGAACGTTGCTGTAACACCAGCTGGAGACAGGCAACAAATTATAGGCATCATATAATTTAATAAATCATAATTTGCAAAATGGTTTGTTGAGCGGCCGCAGCCCATTTAAAAAAATGCGTATTTATAGTATAGAGCTGTTCAGAATGCTGTCGTGTCCAGCGACATTGCAGCCCGAAACTAAAAATTTCTCGAAGTGTTTGGTCCAGTTTTTATGCGATCTTATGATTTATGTGCGTTAATTGTTATTAATATTTTTGCAGCCGCCATCAGGCGTTTATTTTTTCGCAATAAAATATATTTTCATAATACACTGTCCCTCAATTACTGACACTGGTTGTCCCAGCTAAATTCCCCCTGAAAACTCTGTCTGTGTCAGGCCATAAATAAATTTCATGTAAATATAATAAACGCAACAATCGACAACACAAAAATCGTGTATAATTATATATAATAATATATTCGCTGGGACAAAAAGAACAAAAAGAACATAAAAAATTTTATGAAAATGAAACAATAATGACAATAAAAGGGTGTCCATTCGCGGCAAAAATAGGTCAAGCTGATACACAGGGGGGACAGCGAGGTCTTCATAGACTTTTACCGCTACTACTAGCACAAAAGCCTGAGGCCGCGCAGTCACCCAACGGCAGCTAAACATCTCCAATTTATTGCAAATAGTACCAAAAACAGAGAGAGTCCCACTCTTTGAAAAACCCATAAAACTCGATTAACAGGATATTTGAGGTGGAAGAGACTGAATAATTTCGTTGTTTCTGTACTGAACTGAATGGACGAGGCTGCTTTAACGCATCATTATATTTTATGACATCGCATTTGTAATTCCAAAAAAAAGAAGAAAGAAAAAGAAATGCGTGAATCTTTGACTTCTTAGTTTTGCCATAAAAAAATTCAAACAGAAGACGCTGTTGTTGCAAGAACACCCTGTTTGTTGTGCCAAGAGGCATGGGCGGACATCAACCTACACCACTGAATACACTTTTATTGCCACAACTAGTGTTAATGTGCCCGCTGCTGGCGCCGTTGACGTTAAAAATGTCTTTTTCTGTTGATAATGAAGTAAGACCTGGGGAATGGCTTTTAGGCCGTTATTGTCACGGCACGGCTGCACATAGTGCTGCCATTAACAATTTGGTGATGTAAAAAATAATTAATTTACATCATTTAAAACGACAACACAATTTTAATTATAAATTACACAAAGATGGAGGTGAGGTAAACAAAAATGTTGCACCGAAAAGTGTAATTAAAAATAAGACAGTACAGGCCGGCTTGTTAATGGCAACATAAATAATTATCTTTTTCTCATTTAAATACTTAATAACGTTTGAAATTTAAAGTGACAAAAAAATGTACAATAACAAGAAAGAAATTATTAATCATTTAATCAGGCTTTAAAGTTCTGTATTCAGTTCTTAATTGAGGTGTTTTTGTTTGTTTTGTCGTTTCGCACCAGAAAGGGGGAAATAGACGGCAGCGTTCGTTTTGTATCTTCTGTCTCTAGCCACAAAATACAGCAGCACCTGCAATGAGTTGTTGGAATCGCCAATTGGCCAATCATTTCACGAAAAACACTCGCGAACCACATCCCTGATCTCGTTAGAGCAAAATTCAAATAGTGCAACGCAACATCACGGTGTGGCCGGCGTTTTACCATTTGCAGTAGCGTTAAATAGTAAAACGCCGGCCGTGGCGTTATCGGTGTGTGAGCGAACAACACTGGGTCTTACGAGCCCTGAAATCAAGGCTGTTTATACAAGCCCGTTGGGAAAATCTTAATAATAATGAGTTCTAGAGTCTTTAGGTGAGGGTGACAGCTGGCTGTTTCGCAGCCTTCAATTATGGCCATTATGACACTTGATATGGTTTATTTAAAGCCTTAAAGGCTTAAGTTTTAAATCTGGTGTTACAATTTTTCTTGTTGGCCGGACAATCATTGACTGCCAAAACCATAAAACTGTTTAATTTTGTTCAAAAAGTCTGGTTTGATCGACACGATTTTATTACAAAGAAAATAGTGCTTTTTATCATAAATGTTCTGGTTAAAGTTTGCCTTAAAGCTGGTTTTTGTTTTTTTTTTTTTTTGTTTAATGTTCGCCCACAGTTTTGAAACTTAAAAAACTTGATTCAGAGACTGTTCAGGGACTTTCTTTAACCACTTTCATTTATCACTTTGATAATTGATAAGTTCCGGCCGCTGGTAAATAGGTTCAGGGGTTTGCTCTTAATTGCTAATGTAAGTCATTCTGGGACAGACCCACCAAAACCCTTATAATTAAAAGTTTGAAGCTTAAATTGGCAATAATTTAAGTTTTCCAATTGAAACGCTTGAAGAAACTGGCCCAAACTAAAAAATCGCCACACTTTTATAGCTCGAGTTTCCCATCACTAACAGCTTAAGTTCAATTTTATTTAATATAGCAAAATTTCTGTCTACATTTTGATAAAAGAAACTCCCGGCCAAGCTGGCAAAAGCCTGTTGCAAAACCCACGGCTTCGTTTTATTTTCTTCATCATCTCAATGGCTGAGATTGTTGGTATTTTGCTCTCACACAACTTTAAAGCTATTAAAGCCTATGAACTTGTTTCCTTACCCACCTGCTCGTTGGCCACAACCACTTGGCCATAATATAAATTAAGCAATTTCAGCTTCAACTACAGTTTATTGGGCGAAGACATGAAATAAAAATTGCACACATGCAGCCGCAATTGTGTTTCCAAAAATGTTTGCTTCACTGCAGCAATTGGCCGTGTGACTTTTCTTGTTCCATGAAACTGTGTGAGCAGCAAAACGGTATTGCCAGACGATTGTGATCTATAAAAACTACAGTTGCCGTTAGGTTTTTTCTTTTTAATCTTCATCATTCGCCTTGTTTTATACCTCAATGCCACTGTAATTTGCATTTGTGGTCCTTGTGCTTCCTTAATACAAGTTCAAGCCCATAAACATGTGTTTAAATTTGAGGTCTCTGACAACTACATACAATGTAGAAGCCCGTTTAAATAGGAGGACAGTCAATAAGTTGTTTCTTCTTTTGGTTTTGTAGAACTTTTTCATACGGAAATTGTTGTTCTACATTCGTAACGAACTCACCAATCCTTTTGCTACAGCCCACGTGCTCATAGAACATTTAATTATTGAAAGATATGGCCTCGGATGTGGTCTGTAATTGGATGTATTCGCAAAAGGGTGTGAGACATGGCCGACACTTGCCGCTTGCTGGCAAAATTATGCGTATGAAAAGTTTGCCTTTAGAAAAACAGAAAATAAAAATAATGAAAAACAATAAAAATGTCAATTACAATTTTTGTTCAGGTCTTGCACTTGTAGCGCAAAAATAAAATACATACGTTTCTCTGGTTGCAAGTGTGTGACTGAAAATGTGCTGTGATGTATTTATATGATGACCGGCTCCACACTGACACTTACAATAACACAAATGAGCCATTATAATTGATGTTGTCCTGTAGTGTTTGCTGATGTTGTTCATTTGCTCGTTACTTTTTAGTTTGTGTCTTTGCACAAAACGATAATGACCAATTTGTCACTTATTCCATTATTGAAGCAAATTACTTTCTCTCTTGTGCCGTTCTGCTTCACCATTTGCGATTGTTTGGGGTCTGATAATAAAATGTCGCAGGTTTTTCCAAAGACAAATTTTTGTTTTGCTATAAGCAACAGAATATTCCTGACATGAATATGGTGGGCGATATTTTTGTTTAGTTTTCTTAAATGGGACACAGCAAATGGGCAAAGCTCTCGTTTTCTATGCAAAAGTAAAAGCATTTATCATTGACTTGACTTGAGTTTTGTCAGCAGCTTTGAAATATTATGCCATTAAATTTCTTGTTACAGCAAAACTGAGGTCAGAGAAGGACCTCAACCAACTGGGTGTGCAAAATTGGAGGCTGCTGGCTAAACATCGTGCCAGCTTGTTGGTTGAGGGCCACGTTCTCCTGGTAGAAGAAGAAAAGTTAAGAAAATCAAATGGAGTTTTTAAGAACTGGATTAATTTGGTTGGATTATTTTTCATAACTTTTGGCACGGATTAGCTCAAGAGTCAAGTATAATCTCTGTGCAGAAAATAGTTCACAACTCACTTTTCTGCCTTGAGTGGCCTCACTGTAGCCGAGTCACATCAAACGGCTGCAGACGAGACCAGATTTTTGTTTAAGCAACTTGTGGACAAAATAAAAACCCATCAGGTTCTAGTCCTTCAGTCAACACTAATGACAACATCTACATTTAAGTATATCTAAGTCTCTGGTGCAGGCTCATTCTTGTTTTGATGCCTATTTATGGGTATGTGTGTTTTTGGGTCTATAATGAAAAAAGAGCGTAAATTTTTCCCCTTCACATACTATATCCCAGCCTTTGTCAGAACTCCCTTTTGGTGTTTTGGGCCATCATTTGGGCTTATGCTTCACTTCATACTGCATTCCCCTAAACTCAATTTTTGTCGCTTATTATCTTTCTTATATGAAATCTAATGCAAAATTTTGTGGGCAGGTATTTATATAATCAAGAAGAAGAAAAATACTGCCTAAATATCAAATATGCATATAAAAGCAATAAATTACACTGCACTTGTAAAACTGTTCTTGAAAGTTGGACCTGTCGTCATGGCAATTCTTGTTGTTGTAATACTGCCTCACACACCCACACACACCCACACACGTTTACTCGTTAGCAGTTAAAAGACTTCATTAGAAAAATGTTTCGAAAGATAAAGTTTTCTAATAAAACTTTGCCAGTTTCAAAGCAGTTTAACTCTACAGGTATGAAGTGTCGCATAGACATAAAGTAACTGTTTTTCATTCATCAATTAAAAGTTTTATTAAATAAATTCCATGGGACTAACAAACAACAGACATTTGAAGTTGTATTGCCTGACTTTTTTATATAACTTAAAGGGAGTGTAACAAAAATCATATTTCCCGCCCCTGTTAAATCAACAGCTAAAAAACTTACATATGGCAGAACGAGAGGGAGAAAAACGAAATGCAACTCTGTGCTAAAACCTGAATTTTCAAATTTCATGGACATCATACCTACATTGAAATGCTGTAGACGCTCGTAAACTAGAGCTGGCGAAATTCGAACCTTTTGGAAATTACAACCAACGTTTTTAATACATTTCATGCTCTGAAATTAGAACTGGCGATTCTAATTTCATTTATTACTATATTTCGGTGAGTTGGAGGGAAAACACTAGTACAACGATTAAAAAGTGATGATTTATCAAATCTCAACATTCAAATTCTTGACCCTGTGGTCCATATCACATGATTACCACCGATGTTTAAATTGATTTGTTTTTTGTTTTCACCATTAAATTTAATTATCTTTCGAATTAAACTTCTATTTTCGCTGCGCCTTTATGTTGTTTTCTATATATTTTCCAAAAAAAAGAAACAAAAGAACAAAAAATATATTCTCTTCCATTAAACTTAAATCAATTATGAAGTATTATTTAACAATTTGCTAAATTGATAAATTGCAATTCATGGCAAACAGTTTCTGGTTTTTTAGTTCGTTTTCACTTTTGCCAGTCAACGGCTGTGATTGATGTTGAACTAAAATTATTTATTTTTTTTTTTTACTTAAAAATCAGTTTATTAAATAAATTTTATTTGAACTTTTTTCTAAAGTCCATATTTTCTAAAAAAAAAAAGCAAAACAAACGGATGCCTGTTGAAAATAAATGTCAATGAACAACTTTTTTGCTTAAAGAAAATATTCATCGAGAAAAATAATTTGAAGTTATTTTCAAGTAACTTGTGTATAATAAAACTTTGGCTGCCTGAAAAATAGCTTAAAATAAGAATTTGGGAAACTTCAAAATTATAGAAGAAAAATTCATGTGATTTTTTTTTAAATAGATCTAAAATTTTAAATTTTTAAAATAAGGCTCCAAAAATATAAAAGATATATTCATGTGATTTTTTTTAAATAGATCTAAAATTTTATATAAAAATATTAGGCTTAAAATACAATAAGAATTTGGGAAATTCCAAAAATATAAAAGAAAAATTCATGTGATTTTTTTAAGTAGATCTTAAATTTAATATTTGAAAAATAAGGCAAATCCACCAAAAATTACCAAAAAATTGACTTTTTGGCGATTTTCTATTTGTCATTTTAGAATATTTAAAAAGTGATAAATTATTTTTAAACCGTTTTCTAAGTAACTCAGGCGTATTCTTTGGCTCCATGGAAAATCACTTAATGAAATGACAAATTTTTAAAAACAGTTTCTTACACGAATTTAAAACATCAATTATTTATTTTCTTTTGTATTTAACTTATTGTTTGTTTGTAATTTATCTTTTCGCAAAATTATTCACACTTATTTTGTCGTTTAGAGTTACACATATAAAAATATATACAACTATAGAAATATTCCAAACTTCACAGAAAAAAAAATCAAGATTTAGTTTATCCTCTTTTTACAATAAAATAACTCAGGGTTTGGTAATTATTCATTTTAAAGTTTAAGCATTTGAAATTATTGGAATAAATAAATAAAAAATAAAATCATATGAGAACTAAAATTATTAGGCGATTTTCCATTCGCTTTTGAGTTTATTTTTGTCGTCGCTTTTCTAGCGATTTTCCATGCAAAATTTTTTTTTAAATCTTAAATATGAGAAACCGCTGACAGGTTTAAAAAATAAATACATACGAGTATATGATTTAAAACTTTTACGTAATAAATTAGGAATTTTTTTTGATTCCGTAGAAAATCATCTAGAATAAGACGAATAAAATATGTATCTGCAAAAACAGTTAGAACTTAAGTCGCGTTATATGTTTTAATATTTGCAAATTTCAAAGCAAATTTATATTTACTAAATGTTTGTTATCTTTAGTGTTTTTTTTTCTTCTGTTTTTTGCAACAAAAGAATTTGTTTTTAAATAATTTCTCAGGGGAGCTGCGCTTTGCTGTCGGTTATTATCTTTTTATAACAGCCGTTTGTTTCACTCAACATTTTCTGTCTTATAAAAACATTTATCTGGGCAATAAAAGATCCATTTTCTTGTTCTTTGTAAATGTCACAAAAAGCAGTTTTAAAGCAAATCCCCCAGAAATCAAGACAGATGAAATGAATGCGCACATGAATGCACATAAACAGCTCATATGCAAAGACGTGCTATTGGATGTAAGTTTGAGAAAAAGAAAGGAAAGCAAAACTTGTGTTTGTTTAATACGATGCAAATAAGGAAAATAAAGCATAAGGCGAAAGCCAAACATACATATAAGTAGATGTGTAGGTACACATTCTATATTCTGTACTAGAGCAGAAGACAAATATTTGCAGAGGCTTTCGATTAAATAAACATACGACTGACTACTACCGCCGCTATTAAACAGACATTTAATAAAGGTGCGTTTAGACGGCAATACAAAGTATTAAGATTTTTCGGAAATTCTCCTCCACGGGCTTAAGAAAAGAGATGTCTAAATGATGCCATTAAGAATAAATCAAATGAAATCATTAAAAACGAATGAAACAGCTGATGGTTGCCACTCTAGACTTTTAGGAAGAACATGAAAATTTGATGACTTGAATCTGCGTGTTTTTGTAATTAGGGAATACATCTTTATCTAAAACATTATAAGCGATTAACGGCCGCTTGTCACGTGTCATTTAACATGTAAATTTTTCTCCCATAATACTTTTTTATACTGCAAGATCAGATTTTCTTTATTCTACAGAATTTTTTGACAGATCTAGATACTATCAACAATCCAGCGGCTCAAAATTTCATTACTCTGGTTTCACGAAACGAGGGGCTGAATACTAAGAAGATATTTACCAGACCCACACCAAAAATGTGTAACAACCATCTTGGAGATATATTTGAAATGATACTGATGGTCTTGTGCATCCCAAAAAGTTTCTGAGTTTGACAGATGACAAATTAAATCTGGCTACAAAACCAGGAACAGTAACGATGGCACTCACAAGATATAATGGCTGTTTTGAGAACCTATAAAGAATGGACAAGTCCATCACAGACACTTTTTGCTTAAAAAAAGAAAGTTTTGGGGGGGGGTCGCAGTAGATACAGGCTATTTCATGCTGGGTGAACAAGACTTGCTCACACTTTACATTTCTAGACGTATTAAGCCCATAAAGACAAAGTAGAAGCAGAATAGATCAACTGCAATGGCAAGTTCAAGGGCCACTTCCCTGCTTTTATTCATTCATTCCGCTTGATTAAAAGTAACTGGCTTTCTTCCATTTTCCATTTTCACACATTTAATTTCTGTTAAAGGAATAAAATTAAGTGGAATATATTATCAGCTGTTGGCGAAATTACCGCCAAGTGTCATTTGTGCCGCAACAGAACACTAATAGATTTCGTTCCTGCCCTCAACTTGAAATTATTTATTGTAATATTGTGCCACGTTGAATAGGCTGTTATATAAGAGTCAAATGAAAGTGCTGCCAAGTCATTGGTAAGAAAACAACATTAACATCTCTGTCATTCAGAGGCACTAGTGCACTTTTAATGCAAAAGGCAATGAAATTAATTTAAACAAACTCTAATTTATTCAACTATCAAACATAAATATTAAGATTCCAATATCTTATTATATATATATATATATATATATATATATAGTTTGATTATTAATACATCTCAAGGTAATTGTTGTTCATAATCATGTTAAGCGCATCGTGTACAAAAATATGCTGCAGAAAGCGAATAAAGCAGAATTTTTTGTTGTTGTTGTTGAATTAAACCGCTTTTAATGAATTTCATTTGCTGACATTATTAAATCCAGGCAACTAATAAAAAACAAAATTTACACGTTTCATTATTAAATCCTCACTGTCGATAACAAAAAAAAAAAAAAAATTGATGCGTAGATGATACTTCATTTCAATAATGCAGGATTTCATGCACCGCAAATGTTGCATTCCAATAATAAAAAAAAAAAACATAATTGCGAATTAATCCATCAATCATTTTTGCCAGTTATTTTGCGAGCCTTCAGTTAGTTCACATATGAAGGAAATAAAAAAGTTACTTTAAACAAATGATTTGATTTGAAATGACCAAAATCTCAACTAAAAAAATCCGGAAAATAAAGTGACACTTTGTGAAGCTGTTTTAAAGCCCACATGGACTTATGGAATTCGACTTTGGGCAACAGCAAATGCCTCAAATATAAAAATATTACAAAGACACCAGCCAACTACTTATTGTTCAATCTCCTTGTATATCGTACATATTTCCACCGATACCTTAAACAAGGATCTAAGGAAACAAACTGCCAAAGAGGTAATAAATTCATACAGCGAAACATATTTGAAAAGACTAAGCAAATCAGGTTAATCCTCGTCCTATAAGACTATACTGATGCAATTCGAAGACTTGAAAGAAACCAGAAGTTAATTTTTTTTTTTCTTAAATCATTTTCTTTTGTTTTAATCAATCATTTTATTATTGTTTCAGTTTTTTATAGTTTTCTTTTAAACCTCTAAAATGCTTGTAGTTATTACTAAACCTGAAAGCCTGCAAAGAATAGGATAGACTAAATCTTGATTTTTTTTCTATTCAATTTGGAATATTTGTATAGTTGTATATATTTTTATATGTGTAACTCTAAACGACAAAATAAGTGTGAATAATTTTGCTTTTCATCTTAAGATGAATTAAAAAAGATATGATAGATTTTTAGTGCTTTTAGATTTTGGTAGAAAAACTGATTCTAATCTGTGGCGTTTTTTGTTTCTTTTTTATAGAGATAGAAAACTTTGATGTGGCCAGACTTTTGCTGTACTAGATGTTAAACAGCTGCAACAACTATTTTGTGCCAAGAGGCAACTTTAAACGATCGGTTATCTTTAACGACAGTGTTAATTTGTTCAATCTTTGTTTTGTGTTCCTACTGCGCCTAATTTTTCTCATATTTTTTTTTTTTAAATATATTTTTTTCCTATAAGAGTAGTTCCGTTCAAATTTTCATATACGATGCGATGCTTTTGCTTTCTGTTCGCTGGTACGTTCGCCTCGAACAATTCGTTCGCACGTTTTGGTTATTTAGCATTCCTGGTTTTCTGCTGGCGGTAACAGTAATAACAGGTAATAGGTCTAAAATTTTGTGCTCCAATGAACTTGAAATGACTATATTCGGACGCAGAAATATGTTTACAAATAAGATCGAGAAGTTTTGCTCACTTTAGCACGTCAACAACCGCTAAAGATGTTGAGGAAGTGAAGAAAACTGTTAAGGACAAACGTGGAATCAATATTAGAAAATTTGGCTGAGGATGTCGGCATGTCCAATTCCAATTAGGCATAAAGCCAGTGGCAGATCGTTCGCTCCAAAACTGCTGAATTCTGAGCATAAAGAAAAACGTCAAAGGAGCATCGTCAGCTATTGACTGACGGCTGCCAAGGCAAGTCGGGCATTGGCAACCTAATTTTATATAAATAAGCCCCAGAAAATTACCCCAACTAAAGTTTTTGTTAAGAGGAGCGAACTGTGTGTGTGGCCCAATAGAAATCTTGTTGGAGTCGCTCTCTTAATTGTCTTATAGTATAAATTCGCCTGTAACTTACCTTTAGTAAAAGCAATTATTAAAACGAACACAATTGTGGCAAAAATTTCATTAAAAATGTTCACACAATTTTTATTTGGTTTTTCTTATTCAATTTAAATTTTTTTCCTCTTTCTTTTTTTTGTTTTTTGTTTGTTTGTTTGTTTTAATACAATAATAAAGTTTTCATTTCACAAATGCCATTAAATAGTGCATGAATAAGTGTTTAATAACTGCTAAATAAGTTTAAATTAACAAATATGCATGTAGATATATTAAAATCTAATTTAATATGAAATAAACTTTTGGTTGCACAAACAACAGAGACAACATTTATAATTTTTTGAGCGAAAATAATTTCAAATGATAATTAAGTGGAAATAAATTATGGAAACTTAAAAACGTGGTCGTTTCAATGAATAAATTGATGGGCTTTTGTGTGGGAGAAATTTGAAGTTTGAAAAACTTCACAACAAATTGGATCACTTGTAGCGGGAAAATCGGTTTGGAACAGGTACAGGGGAAGGTGGGAAGCAACATGAAGAACAAGTAATGATTTGAACTCTGCTACTTTCGAAATGACGGGCAATACTTTTACACGACAATTATTTCACAAACGTGGCCGGAGAAAGAACTTTTTCCATGAGATATTAATTGTGCGTTTCACTGGCCCATCGAGGTGAAAAGCTCAGAGAGCAAAGGAAGGAATTTTATTAGAAGAAAATCGCTTTTAATAACAATGGAAGATTGTGACAGTGATTTGCATTCGCACCTGCTCTTAAGTGTCAATCTGATGAGGCACCAACTCCACTTGATGAGCTTGGCAAAGGCACACCATGGCCGCCATTTGGCGTTGCAGACACACACACAATTTTCTTGCCATATGGGCGGCCCACAATACACGATTGGCACGTCAAGCGCCGGCAATCCTTGTTTTCGATACCCCGAAAGCCAGAGTACGGCAGTTTGGAATAGAACAAGGAACAAGAAAAGTGCTTCCTAAGGGCAAGTTAATGCGGCGATGCTTCAGTGAATAACGACTAGATTCTTTGACTGCGTCGCAAGTATTTTAAAATGCACAAATGAAATCACCCGCAACAGAGTGAATGTTATTCTTTGAATGATGGGACAATTCTGAGCTTTCGGGCCGCCACAAAGTTTCAGCACAATTTTCACCTTTTGACTGTTTTTTTTTTTCTTATATGAAATTTAGTCCAGAATTAAAATAATTTGGTTGCAGGTGAAAGTGATTTTCGCAACACTATAAAATCACTTTCAGCAAATTAATAATAAAATACAGGTTTTCAAAGAGTTTTACAACTTTTAATAAACGCCAGCCCTGTTGAACGTTAACGCTCGACAATATTTTGAACAGCAGCCTTCATTAAAACTACAACGAACGGATCTAATCGCCATATATCGGCAAAACATTAATACGGCCGATAGTTAAAGTTGGCAAATTACGGTGCATAAATAGTCTTCACAGTGACTTGTTGCCCTTTAATATAGTCGCCAGCGTTAACGTTCGTTATCATGGGACACACAATAAACCACAAACGAAAACAAATCTAAAACTTTACGCCAACAAAATTATTCACAAATAAAATCTTCTAATTCTGTTGTCCATAATTAAAAATATATTCTACGAAATAGTCACACGTATCAAATCACAGTTCTAGAAACTATTTTAGACGAGTAAGAGAACAAAAGAATAATATATATAAAAGAACTTAAAATAATTGAAAAAAAATACGGAAATTTTTCAGCTCTTTGAAAAATAGCCGAACCCCAAAAACGCCAAAGACAAGAAATGAAAAAAGTTGGTCGAAAATAAAATTATCTTCGAAAAAGTAAGAAATTCGATGGAATTTTACGCAACTTTCCATATTTTTGGGCGTAATTTTTCATAGAAACAAAAAACCAGGCAACTGTTGAAATCAACGCCGGACCTTAAAAGATTATGGAAAATAGTCTAGAGTTTCAGCAAAATCTTATATCTGATTTGTTGTTCCCAAGGTGAACTATTTAGGAAATTGTTGCCGGCAAAGTCACACAATGACTTCGTCTCATACTGGGACTACAATTTACACTTTAAAAAATAAATTTATTCAGAAAGTAACGAACACACGCGGCAGGATCTGCCGAAAACACTGTCCTCATCAATCGGAGAGATAAAAAGAGAATTTGCCAGAGGCGTTTTCACCTCAAAAACAGCTCAAAATTTTCCTCAAAATATCATCTTAAGCGATGAAGTCCAACTCCAGACGAATTTCTGTAAATGGCCGACAACTTTTCATTTATTGTTTTGGCGTGTTCTGTTGCCTGTCCTCCCCCACAAGACTTGGCCTTCTTTTCCCCGACCCCCACTTTTCTAAAACTACTATAATATTTGCTGCTGCTGTTAATACAATTACACTCGTTATCATATCGAATATTTGCTTTGCCCAACTAGAACCGGCACTTACATGTGCGCACATATACACGCCCGCCTATATAATAGTCAACTATGCTAGAGAGTGTATATGGCGCTGTAGGTGTGTGTACAGTAAACTGAAACGGTAACTCTGTTTTTGTGTGTTCATGTAGGCTGTAGGTGTGTAGGTGTGTTTGTGTGTGTGTGTGTGTGTGTCTAACTATTCCGTTACTTCGTTAAGCACAAACTATTGCCCTTTTGATGCAGGATGTGAAGAGGTGTCTGACTAGAAATTAAATTTCATTAATTCTATTTGCTGACCAACTGCACCGCCACCTGCTCCTACTCCACCCCCACCACCAGTTTGTGTGTCCCTCAATAAAGCTGATTTCCTTGTTTGATTATTGATTTCTGTAACCAGCCCTGCAAAAGTCTCTGCCGCTTCATCAAGCACCATTTGGTTTTGTGTTTCATTGTACTGCCAGGTGGAGCTGGTGCTGCTGGTGTTGCTGGTGTTGCTGGTGGTGGTCGACACTTGTCGTGCCTTTCGTACAATGGCCTGTGCTTGTGGTCACGACGCCATGTAGGTGCATTGTGTTTTCGGTTGTGGTTCAGTCTGTTCGATGGCTGTAATGGCAGCACGTTTCCAAAATTCTCTGACATTCTCCACCGTCTCCATAATGCGCAGGAAATTCTTGCCCGCCAACATCGCTATGTCCTCTTCACTCCAATTGGGATCTTCCAAAAGGCTGGCCAACAGATCCGGGTACTTGGAAACATCCTCCAGGCCCAGGGGGGGCAATTCTATGCCATCGTAACCGGCTCCCAGGCCAATATGCTGTACGCCCGCTATGGCTCTTATATACTTGATGTGTTCGACCACATCCTTCAGCCTGGCCTGGCGGCCGCAGGTAACATCTTCCGAATCGAACGAGATCATAATGAGGCCACCATTCTCGGCCACCAGGCGTAGAATGTCATCAGGCACATTGCGTGTTGAGTTGCACAGCTGGCGGGCCCCCGAATGGGAAAATATGACCGGCGCCCGTGTGGCCTGCAGAACATCGCGGGCCGTCGCATCCGAACTATAGGACAGATCGATCATCATGCCCAAACGGTTCATTTCACGCACCACCGCCTTGCCGAACTGGGTCAGGCCAGTGTCAATCAAAGCCGAACTAGAACTGGCCCACGACACGTCGCACTTGTGCGTCAAGCTCAAGTAGCGGGCTCCCAGCGAATAAAAAGATCTCAGCACGCCCAGCGAAGAGCCAATCGCATGGCCACCCTCTATGCCAATCAAGGAAGCCATCAAACCCTGACGCTGGGCTCTTTGTATGTCGGCCGACGATTGCACTAAGACAGTGTCTTGCTGATACATGTCCGTTAGGCGCCTGATTATGTCGATTTGCTCCAATGCCAGTTGGACGGCATCCAAGCCTTGGGCTTCGCATGGCACATACGCTGACCTGTAATGATGTACAAAACAAAACCACAAACAAATATTAACAACAATAGCAACAACTTTGGGGCAAAGTAAATTTTCGATAAACCATTTTTATGGCTCGTTTTGTGCAACATTTTGCCAGCAACTGCCAGCAATTGTGCAAGTTTTGCTTAAGCCCAGTGACAGTGGCTGACAAAAGTTTAGCGACATTTCAAAGATCGTACTCTGCCCAATATCCAATAAATCACAAGATTGATTGAATGTTTGAACAGTGCGTGTGTTCTTTTTTAAAACTTAAGCTGCAGGTTGTTGGCAAACAACCTTGAGACAAACATGTCCTGTTCCAATGTCGGGTATCACTCACTTTCTTTTTACTTATTACGTTCGTAATATTACGCGAAATAAGCCAGTGAAAGTGATAGCGAAAATTCGAAAAAAGAGTGAAATAAATCGAAAGTTTTGAAGCGAATGATTCGGTTTGATCAAATTGTAGTTTGATGCAGAAGATAAGTTGAGAATTTGAAAGGGCAAAAGAAATTTTGTCGCGAAAAATATATGATAATAGAAATTCTGAGCTGGCAACTCAGTTATTTCCTCAATGTGCAATAATATATAAAAGATATATATTCTTTCTTTCATTATTTAGAGATGAATAATCGCAAACAACTCATTAGTGAGGAGAACAATGCATACACAAGAACACTTTGGAGGGGCAGCCTCATCCTCCGCCCACTGTTACAACAACGGGTATTGTTGTTGCAAACTTGAATTTATTCATCATAAATGTGGCATTGAGAAAAATTCTTATATATAATAAAAAAAAATATCAGCTGATGAAATTAAAGTGAAAATATGTATGAACTTTTTTGTAGCGCAACAAAAGGCTGTACAACATTGAACAACATTAAAGCCACAACATTAAAAAATAACATATTTAAAATACTATTATTAGATTTAAAATATTATTGTTATGAGAAGCCCTACAACGTTGCGTTACTCTTAGAATAAAGTTCCCCCATCCACCATAAACACATCTTTTTTCTCACTTCAAACGAAGTCTAAGTGGCCAATTATAGTGCATCGACTGTTGGACTAAAATTTATGTCTTCAAACATATTGCACTAATAAACATTTCCAGCATTTTCACATAATATATAATTTACAACAACAACACAGCATTAAAATAGCCCACAATTTTGGCTATTTGTCTGTAAAATATTTAAATTTTCTCTTGATTCGTTTTTAGCCAGCAAAAAAAAACCGGCTCAAAAAGAACTGAACAACTAACTTCTTTGTTCTACTTTGTTGACTAGAGTTGGCAGCAGTCCAGTGTTGTAAATATTTATGAAGTGACTGAAAAATCACATATTTAACTCGAGTCTAAATTTGGCAAGAAAAGTGAAAACAAACACGAACAAAATTTGCAGTCAATGTAACACTTTAATTTATATAAAGACAAAAAAACAAAAATGTTTGCATATTTAATGCAATAAATTGTACAAACTTTGAACTATAAAGATTAAAATTAAATAAATATTAACTCTTTTTTCATATTGTGCATAAAAGTCCTTTTCATGATTATTGTCTGCAAATGTTTGAAACACAGAACAAAAATGGCATCACTTGTGTTTGTCGCTTTCCATATAAGAAAGTCGTTGACCACACGGCGACTGTTGCAACCAGCGACGCTTGCAGTTGTGCAGCCCTGCATTCCCAGCTGCCACAGGATTTCAGCCAAACACAATTTTGTCGGTGTTATAAGAAATGTGGTTGGCTTTTAATACTATTTTCAGTGTCTTTTTTTTCGATTTCAAACTTAAGCCTTCAAATTCACAAACTTTTATATTGTACTTTTCTTGTATATTAAATTATATTTACAAGAAGTTTTTATCATCAATCAGAAAATCACTTTATAGGATATTGTGCACTTTACGCTTCACATTCTTATTTAGTACAATTTTTTAAAGCCTTTTTTAGTTGTTCTCTGCTGAAAAGGCCCTCTTCAAACTCGTCTTACGGTCATGGCAAAAGTTTTCAATTTCTGGATATAATTTTTATAAAAATAAATTCGATTTTAAAATGAATGAAATGAAATAAAATAAAATGAAGTAAAATAAAATGAAATAAAATAGTGTATAAAATTATTATTAAATAAAATAATATCAAATAAAAAGAAATAAAATCGGCCACGCAACAATTTTAGTTTTGTTGGCTGGTTACAAAATTTGCGTTTTGTGCATTTTGCGCAAACAGCGTTCGCATTGTTCTGTTCTTTTGGAATTTAAAATGACAAAATTGTTAATTTATGTTTATGTACAACATGTTGTACAATATGTATGTAGTATGTGTGCACACGCTGCGCTGAAAGCGAATGTAAATTGTATTTCCATGTACTAGAATGCGAATGGAAATGCAAATGAGTTCTGTAAAAATTCCGGCTCAGAATGCATTTAAATGCTAAATTGTTTACAATTTACTTATATTGATTTATATAGACCTGGCAAAATTCAGAATAATTTTCCACTTATTTAACACTAAATGTGATTATTTGAATTGGAAAAGGAAAAATTGTCCACTGAATTTTAAATTATTCCAAAAATATTTGCCCAAAACAAAGCGAATAAGTCGTTCGGAAATTGTTGTCAGCTTAGCGCTGTTTGTAGCAACAACAAAAAAAAAAAAAAAATTACAACAGGTTTAAACAAAAAAAAAAAAAAAAAACAAAACAATTCAATTAATTCCACAAATATTTAGTACGAATTTATATATATTTGTAAATATTTATGGCTGCACCAATAATTAGATGCCAAAGAATTTCTGAAAATATTGCTGCCATCAATTAAATACAAAATGTTTTGAAAACCCCAATAACCGCGTTTTCATTTAAGCTTCAGTTAGACGCCTCAAAGCAGCAAAAAGGAATATCAAGAAAGAAAAAAAACCTAATATTGAATACCAGTTTTTGCTTAAAAAAAATTTTTTTTAATAAAAATTGTGATAGAAATTTCCCTCACTGTGCAAAGTAAGTATATCAATGATACAGAACAGAAAAAAACGGAATAATAGTGAACACTGCTGTTTACATTTATTAATTTACTTTTAACAATATTGTGATGTAAGTTTCCATCACACCGCTTATGCCTTAAATTTGTTTCTTTAATCCATGTTGTGGAATAAATTTCTGTCATTGTACGAAAAACGAAACAAATATCGTTAAATGCAACTGTTTTACTTAGATTAATTTCGTTAAACAAACATGTGATGGAAATTTCTATCATTATGCAGAGCAAGTAATTTTTGTATTTTATATAAAAAAAAAACACTATATACAATATTGAATGCTTGAATACTGTTTGGTTACATTTATTTCTTCCGCACAATATAATGATGGAAATTTCCATCACTATGCAAAAATGCAAAGTAAGTATTTTGAATATGAAAAATACAACTATTTGGCTAGATTCGTTTTTTCATGTTTCATGTTGTGATGGAAATGTCCCTCACATATTAAATGGGGAAAACACTAAATATTATTGAATTTGGGTGTGCGGCCAGTTTTTTCACTAAGCGACGACGACGACGAATTCGCCCAAAAACCAATTTCTTTCACAGAACCACAAAAAAAGTTCTACCCCAGTGATGGCGGCTTTAATGTTATTCCTATTGTCTCGTTTTTATTATTGGACAAATTTTTCAGCACCAAAAAAGGAGGAGCAAAAACTTGTTCTTTTTTTTATCGCTTCGTACTCACCACACTTGCACGCCCACATGGCCCTGCTTCAATCGCTCCATGTCCGTTTGAGCCCATGCGGGTCGCACCCACATCGATTTATGATTTATGTCGTTGCTTACGTGCACCAGTTCCAAGCTGCTGTGTGCATATTTGCGCACGTTCCAGGCAAAGTTGTTGTGCCCATCGACCAGCGGCACTTCACGCAATATGCGTGTAACGATTTTCAGTCTTTGGGTGTGTGAGTTGCGGCTGGGTGCCATAACAAAATGCTGATACAGGAGTGTGGCTGCGACGGCCAAAAGACCCAGTGCAACAATCAAAGTCAATGCAATGACACATGAACTGCGACCGAGTTTGTGCTGCATATTGTCACTGCCAACACCATGACGATGGCGATTGTGATGCAGATGATGGTGGCTGTTGGTGTGATGATGCTGGAGCTGGGAGGCCTTCCCTTTACGTTTCGTTTTTGTTGTTGCATCGAAGGCGGTCGTTTCAGCGACAGCTGAAGCTGATTTAGTGTCATTGAAATTAACTTTGGATTTTTGTATACTTGATATTTCGCCACCAGAGTCACTGTTCGAGGTGGAGTTTTGGCGGGATATAGTGCGACGTATATTTGAATGCTCGGTAACATCAGGTAAACCACCAAAACCGGTAGTCTGTAAGCGAAAAAAAAACAAAAGAATTTTTTTTTATACAATAATAATATGAAAATCGTACAAGGAAAAGAAATATCAATAAAAGGGGAAGCAATAAAATAAAATGGCTGAATTTCATAAGGGCTTAAAGTTGTTATTGCTGTTGTTGTTTTTTTTTTTTTTGTTACCTGAAATCTATTGAAATAATATGATAATAAAGAAAAGCACTGGGAGAAATTTTGTACCGCGTTTATTCTGTTTCATTTATTTTAAAAATTTTGTGTATGAATTCAAGGAAATCTTCTTTCCATAATAATTGAAATCGACGCTTTTGAAACGACCAGCAGAATGAATGTTACAAGACGCTGAAAACAATTTCTATTCAAGTTCTAAAACAAAATACATTCATTTTACATAAATACATTTATGTTTTTTCAAAGTTAACAGGGCAAAAGGACAAGAGGAATAACTCAAGCATCGTCTGAGCCAGAGTAGCCGTTTAGATGGGAATAGGATTAAGACAAGATCTTTATCAGGGACAGCAGATGAGTGAAGTGAGTGTTAAAAGGCGCTAGTATTGGAGAAAAACTTTTATAGGGTAAGAAAAGTTGCCGAACGTGACAGTTCGCTTAAATATCTTCACCTCTCATTTTGTAGTATTTTTCTTGGCTGCCATAGAAAAACTATGAAATTATGAAAATATAATTTAATTAAAATCAAATTAACTAAAAATTTTAAATATCATACAAACAGCTTGTGGCTGCATGTGGCCATTTGATGACAAACGTGACGGTCGCGTACGCTTAAGATAAAAAAAAGAAAATATAACAGAAAATATTCTGCGTTGTATTTAAACTATAGCTCGTAAAAAGCATTATAATCAATGGCTAAGTTGCGTTACAAACGTGACAAAACCTCAAGTAGTTGTCATGAAAAAATTTGGAAAAAAACTACTACAATTTTGTAGTGCCATTAAATTTAGCACTTTATGTTTAAAATGTGCTGGAGTTGCTGGAAAAATCCTGGACTTGTTCAGTTTCTTAAGCCAATTAAAAAAGACACACCACCAGACATCCGTTTGTTAAAGCGACCGCGAAATAGCTGCAGCGTCCCCCTCCCCAGGAAAAGCCAACTATTTACTTTCATTGTTTTCTAAAGTAAAACCATTCCAGCAGTTAATCTTCCATTTAAATAAAATAAAAGTAAAGTTGGTTGCGTTATAAGCGGCGTAGTGCCCGCCAAATTGCTGTCCCCCCGACCGAAAAGCCTGCTACTCATATCTCTTTGCGTTCTTAAATCTCTGCAACTATTTGTAAATTCGTTTTCGTTTTAATAAAAGTAAGAGATTTGTCTACAAAACAGATTTAAATTTGATTCCACCGAATTTAATCCCTAGTGTCATATGCGACAACAAAAAACCATATATATGTTAATGTGTCATGTTATATCACAGCTTTTTATAGAAATGCTAAAACCTGTTCCTTTTTCCTTTTTGTCTGGCATTAAAAATGAACAAAAAAATATGTTCGGCAAAGCGCCACACAGTCGCGTCACATTTGATGTTGAATTTATTCTAGAACGCGTCAATCCGTTTTAATGAAGTTCAGTTTTTTCGCAGCTTCTTGCACTCAGCACTGTCCTAATTACAAAATCAGCAGCGAAGACTTAAAAAAAAATGAAAACAACATTAAAAAAAAAGAACTGTATCATTTTCCTTCTTTTTTCATTGTATTTTGTTTTCTTTTCAAGAAATTTTCTTTGCACAAGAAACAGAAAATTCCAAGTACTTTTTCTGCGTTTCACAAGCAGCAACAACGAACGAACGAACAACTTTTTGCCTGTTAATGTGTTTCTACTGGCACTTCATGCAAAAAAAAAAATTAAAAAATTAAAGTGAAACAAGAACGTACTGGTCCTTATTTGGTTCACAAAAAAGAAAAACTGAATACAAATCTGCAACTCAGAGGTTCGTGGAAGATTTTTAGGCCCAGCAGTAAAAAAAATTTTAGCCATTAAAAAGGAATTTATGTGTTAAGAAGAAGTTTACAAACACACAAACGTACTTACAAAAAAATATACATTTAAAAGTTTATGTACTTTATGACACATTCCAAGCACTTATTAGTGCAGACTTGTGGTGATTTTGAAACCACTTATTAAAACAATAAGTTGAGTTTTAAGTTCGCTTAACAAATACATATTTAATTATTCATTAATTTCTAGTTTATACCCTTCGAAGTACCGCTCGAATATAAAATAGTTACGCCAGCGTTTCTGCGTTTCCAACGGTTGCGATCACTCAGTCGTCGCCAAACGTCCGTCCTTTCGTGAGCCTCTTTAATTTTGGCAACAGGAAGAAGTCGCCCTGACGAATATGCAGGCTGAGAAATGTTTAAGATTTTGTTTTTGCCCAAAAACTTGGCAACAAACGCTGACAAGTTTGATGAAAACTCAACAGTCTTGCAACGAACTTTCCGGCCACTCATTTCGTAAACGAAATTAGTTGGCCGGAGGCAATCAACAAGCCGATATTCTCTGCAACTTCTCTACTAGTGAAGCGAGGATTTGCTTTAAAAATTAGATTTTTCCCTCTCTCAATATTATTGTCGGTTGCTGAGGAGCCGGAGACGTCCAGGCCGAGCTTAGCAACTGCCCACCCATTGAAAGGCTGGCGGTACTCCTTGTATCACTGTCAACGTGTGTATTGCTTTTGGCCACTTAAATCCAATTTTTTATACAAAATTTTATGCAAATTATTTGAAGCACAATATTTCAAACTTTTATAACAACTAGAAGAAAAAAATGCGATAATCAAATGTTTGTAGCCCGCAAAGTTTTGAAATGCCCTTTATTTATTAAACAAACCTGTGTTAATGCTGTTGGCTGGCAACTCTGTTACCTATTTGACATTTTACTAATTCTGTGATTCCATCGGTTTGTTTCTGGTTATTGATATTTTTAATTTTTAATCTCAGACTGCAGCTGACAAAAGCATGAATTTAAAACAATTGTGTCTAAGAATTAGTAGCGCCAGTGTTGCCATAACCAATTATACCGCTGTTGACGGTCACCACAGTTTTTTGTGACTACAATAGTTTGGTGGTGTTACTCTTACTCCGTATTTAGAACGTTCAATATCAGATATACAGATATAAAGATATGAACAACTTTCATTCAAACATTTGTACAAGTTTCATTTTAATACCCAAATGGGGAATCCCCGGATTTGGTAATGGCTTGGCTTCTGGTCGCTATCGCCACATACATATAGACATAATATCCACTTTGATTTCAGACGTGAAAACATGTATTTTTGCCTACAATTTTTAAATGAATAACAGTTCTACGGCACATTGGGGACTGGGGACTCCTTCCCTCTTAGCACAGGACAACCAAATTTTGTCGGCACAACTTCTGCCGGCTCTACAACTCCACACAACAGAACAACTGTCAGTTACATTTAACTAAGAGAAAAGTTTAAAGTTTTCCTTGTTTTTCTTTTGTTTTTCATCAAATTATTTTCTTTTATTTAAAACTAAAACAAACTATTTCTGAATAATCAAAGTACCAACCGGAAACTCTAACACAGACTCAAATTAATTGAATAACACATACGCTGATACAGTGCGTTGGAGGGGGCTGGTGGTGGCAGGGACACCAGTTGAGGGGGAAAAGAAAACATTTGTTGGTGGGCAAAAACAGTTGGAGGGAGATGAAACCAGCTGCAAACAAGACAAACGTTTAAATGTTACAGCATTTAAAGTTGTTTAACTCACTTTCAGCAAAAGTTAAGGATGGCTGGAGGCAAATAATAGTTTTTTGTTGGAGGTTGGTTGGTTTTGGCCAATATTTATATATGTGTGTATGTGAGGAAAATCAGAATATATTTTAAGTAAATTATTACTTAAAGAAAGGAATGTTGGCAAATCAGTTTAGTATTTACTTTTGCAGGCCTTAAAGCTGCTTGATTTTAGATAAAAATCGTTCATGGGCGGGCAGTTTAACGGAGTCTTCAGTTTAGCACGCAACAAATTGATATAAAATTTAAATAAATCTAAGGGAATATTTATCATTATTATATTATTATAAATATTAGTATTATAAACTATTAAGATTGTTTAAGAAAAAATTCATTGCAACATTTGGCTATAATTTAACAAAATAGTTTCCTTGTAGTTTTAGCTGATTTGTTTTGTGGTACTGGCCAGCTTCACATGAATCATTAGAACGCCTTAATAAAGCGGCATAAAGAGGCTGGCATGGATAAGTGGCACCAGCTTAAACTAAAGTCGGCTCATTAACAACAAAATCATATGAATAGCCCAAATTAATTGTGCAATTTTTCAAGATTCCTGCCGTCTATGCGCACAAATCTTTGGGGAAAACCCTTTGTAATAGAGATTCCCTTTAAGCAGGAACTGTTTCTCAGTCAGTAGAAAATTTCCTACAAGCTTTTTGCTAGACGTCGTCTTTTTTCAACATCATTTCATTGAAAAGCCCATCTACGGCTGGTTAAACATTTTTCGTTTTCCAACATGAAACCAAATTTCGGCTTCCGTTTCTTTTTCTTTTTGGGTTCATTTTTATATTCGTAGAACATTTTTGTGTCATAAAATAAAATATTTCAAAACGTTGTCGCTTTTAAGCAATTCGCATGTTAAATTTATGAGACGTTTGATGCCGTTTCCTTGTTTTTGTGCTGCGTCGCATAAAATTCTAAATCCTTTTTAAATATTTTAACAACTACAATCGTATTTATGACCCAATTAAATGTATTCCAGTTTTTTCTATATTTTGTTTGCTTCGTAAATGCAAATTTTTTGCTCCATAAATCAAAAGCAAAAGGCAGTTTAATTTTATTTCAGCTGAAAGACACAAAATGTTGGGTATTTCGTTTGTTCCCCTCCTCCTTCTTCTGCTTCTTCGTTTCGCTTGCATGGTTGGTAGAGCAATTAAATTAAATTAAATTTTTGTGTTAAAAGAATAAAATTTCTTTTTAAAAAAGTAGAATTTTTTTCGCAAGAATTTAAGAAAAAAACACATATTAACACTAGATCCGTCGTTGTACTTTTATTAGAAGTGTCCGCTTATAAGACAGATACGCGTTATTTTATTCCGGTTTTGGGGGCCTCTTCCCTAGCGGGTACTTCACTTCGTCTTATAATTCGATTTAATATTCATAATAAATGCAATATATTTTTTCAATGTTTTTGAAAAGTTCCTTAAAGACATAAAATAGTTTTTTGATATAGAGTGATTTCAAAGGGCAACAAAAAGTATTGCGTGTACGTAATTTTTAAAAATCACATGAGTGGTTTTAAAATCACTTATCATCACTTGTGTGGTTTTTATATCACTTATATGGCTTTAAAATCACTTGTGTGGTTTTAAAATCACTTGTGTGGTTTCAAAATCACTTGTGCGGCTTTAAAATCACTTGTGTGGTTTTAAAATCAAATGTTTAATAGGTAAAAAAACCCTCATGTGGTTTATATATCGAACATTTTGCTTTTAAAATCACGTGTGGTTTCAAAATCACATGCTTAGTTTTTTATTAACACAAGTTCGGTTTTAAAATCACAAGTATGTTGAAAACAAGAAATCACAAAGGTTTTTTTTTTAAATCACTGTTTGACTTACAAATCACATGGGTGGTTTTAAAATCACTTGTGTGATTTAAATATCACATGGGTGGTTTTAAAATCATATGTGCAGTTCTAAAATCACATAGATGGTTTTAAAATCACATTTGTAATTTTAAAGCCACACGTTGTGTTGTTTTACATTCACAAGACTAAGAGAATATCGCGTTTATTATATTGAAATCTGTGATTTGCAAATCATCTGAAAATCAAAACATATGTAAGTATCTGTGAGCGTTATTGTACAATATCACAGTTTTATTTTTTGTGGAAATTGAAACCAGTTCAATTGTTTTATTTTTATTATTTTGAAATTTCCTTTATATTTAAAACTTTTAATTATAAAACCATTTAAACATATTAGAGAAATAAGGCAGGAAAAAATATGGAATTGAAATAAGTTTTAAAAAAAAATTGTGTATCGAAATCACGTTAATTTTTATGAATAAACCCAACAAACTTTATGGTTCTACCATTTCAGGCTAAAACTCGGCTTTTCAATATATTTTTAATCTGTAAAGAAAAATCCTTTATGTTTGCAAGTTACAATAAAAGAACTGTTTTGCTGTACGTTTCTAAAACGAAAAAAAAAGAATAATTTAATGTTCACATACAACGTTAAAAAAAAATTAAAAAACGATGTTCGCTTAAGCATAAAGTATTCACAAGTTTCCTTTTAGCTGCAGCTGAAAAACAATTTATTTTAACATTTTCCTTTTGTTTTTGCAAAGCACGTTCGTTTCCGTTTTGTTTTAAGTCTTTGTTGTTGTTGTTGTTGTTATTGTTGTTATTTCATTTTTAAAAGTTTAAAATGCACACAAAGTTAAAAGCATTTTCAACAAAAATGCGCCAGCCTTTAGCTAATTTAAGAGCGTTTTGTGTACTGGAAATTTATATATATTTTTCTAATATTTTACAGGTCCTCAGACACGTTTGTAAATGGCCAATAGTTGCAAAATATCGTGTTAAAAATGACAGCAAATAAATGTTCATGATTATGAAACTTATATTTAAATGTCGCTTAGTGATGGAAATTTCCATCACATCAGTTTTGGGTAACACTGAATGCCTTTTTTTTTTTGTTTTAAGGAAAACAATTTGGCATTTATGCTTTTCTTTTTCGTAAATTAAAATAAAATATATTAATAAGCAGCAACTGAGCTGTGAAGGGTGGAGATCTCACTCTTAATGTCCTGAAACGGGAATAAAATCAACAATCTATATAATATATATATATATATATATATATATATATGTATGTGTATAACAAAATGTATGTTTGTTTAATTGTGTTTTTGTACCGATCTTCCTTATATGAATTATAGCCTATATTTTTTCCACCACGCCCACTTTTACGCTCCTTCCACAGAGTTTTCAACAGATTTTACTTCGCCATTTATGAACCAATTTCCAAATATATTCTCCCTCCCCGTTTTAAAAAGGTATGGACTATCAAATTACTTTGTTATTTGTGCACCAATTTTCGAAATTATTTTGGCATATGGCAGAGGTTCACTCAAATTTTTTTTAAGGTGGGCTCGGGCTTTTATTTTATTTAGTGCCCGAAACTAGAGCCTGAAAAATAATACACAATAAGTTAAAGCGACAGCAGAAGCCCAACAAACTAAAACTAAATATTTTGTACGCGCGCTGGGAAAATTAGGGCATCATTAATATGGACGTCATATGTTTAAAGTTGGCCGATCAGACAACTCTCTTTTTAATAAAACAAGTTTGACGTTATAGAACGCCTTGAGCGCCTCTTAATGATTTTGGAAACACACTGAATAAATGGCCGCCTATGCGCTGGTGGTAACTGCTATTGTCAGAGTTGGGAAATCTGCATTTGAAAGACTTGACTTGCATGAACACGTTTCGTTGGCTGATTATTATACTTTTGTGAGGGCCTTTACAAATGTACGTTTTGCATGTATTTGTTGAGTTAAACAACAAAAAAGGTTGATGAAACTGTAATAGAAATAGACAGAATAGCTGAGGCCTAAATGAAAATGTCATTCAACTTTTAAGCTGATGCACAGATAAACTTTTGAATGACATGTTAGAACAATAATAATAATAAATGTAAATCTGTGTTGCCGATGCGGGCCCCAGTGTGCGTGTCGTGTGCGCCCTTGTGTGTGTCTAGATAGACATGCAGTTGAGAGCTTCCCAAGCAAAACTTTGAAAAGAATGTATTTACTTTGTGCGCAAATCAAAAGAAAGACGTTATATTTCTATTGAAATTTTGTTAATTCTGCCGTAAATTGTTGAAGTACATTAAAGCAAATTTAAGGAAATCAAAACAAACAAAAATCATAAAATTTTTAGTTGCATTTTCTGTTGAATTTTATATATTCTAATTAACAACACTGGCATTCTCTTGAGTGCTTCCCAACACACAGTTTTGTCTACTTCTTTTCTCTCATTTAAAATATAACCTTTTCCTTGACATTTTTTTTTCTTATTCATTTCCTTATCAATTTTAAAATTTTATGCATCCCGAGAAAACATTTTTGTTGTGTGAAGTTTATTTTATAATGGGTTTTTTGTTGCTGTTGCTTTCTTTAAAGAAACCCTAATTAAAGTTTGCCTGCAATTTGTGTTGACTCGCCGCCATAATGTTGGCTAAAATACAATATCAAAACACCTTTTGAGCTCTCTGCGATTTTTATACAACTTCTTTCGTTCCTGTTTGTGTCATCACGTTGGACTATAATCGTTCATTAGACACCAAGTTTCCAATACAAGTACCTGCAGGTGCACATCCGAGTAGTTTGTGTACAAGATGACAACGTGTTGCAGACAGGTTATTAAAAACTTGGCAATTTAAAATACGGTTATTGTGCGATGATGCCGATTCCAACGAGGGGCATTTGAAAGAATATGTTAAAAAAGAGTTTTCATCACTTGAGTGATGTTTCACTTTATGAAACGCATTTTATATTTCAATAACTGCAATTTTAAAACTGTGACTGACTTGATGTCCGTCCACAATGTGTTTTCCTCCATGTGGCATCGCCTATTGTCTTTTCATTCCTTTGCAGCCTGTTCGAATTTAGTTTGAATAAATTTGCTGCTTCTTTGTCATTTACGCAAAACTTTGATGGCAGAGAAAATTATTAAATTCATTAGTTTTTGCTGCAAAGCACATTTTCCCACACACTAAATTCTTTTTTATTTAATTATTTAATGAAGAAAAAATTAATAAAAAATATCTTAATTTTTCCTGCTTTTTTTTGGAATATCGAAATTTTATTATTTAGGCCACAATTAAATTTTAATAAATTTAATAACAAATAAATAAAAGTTATAACAAATGTTAAGGTTTTGCGAAATGCCATCTAAATCTATTGAAATTTTATTTCAAAAAAAAAAAAACATGGAGTTATTTTTATAGAAATTCCAGTTTGTTTGTTCTATGCAGCAAAACCATTAATCTCTATTGGAATATTGAAAAATTTATTTTAATCATTCATTTTTGTTTAAAATAGTCCCTTGAATATAACAATTAAAATTAGTTAAATATAATGTGATGGCAGGCGATTGTTCTAGATCCTAAAATAATATATATGTTCGCATTTTTAATTTTTTTTTTTAAACGACGTTTTTAAAACACTCGCAACTTGAAATTAAAGATTTAAGTTTTTTTTTTCTTTATATTTATTATTTCCCCTCCAACGACTTTAAGTGTCGATGAACAAAAAAAAAACAATCTTATATTATTTATAATTTAAGTTTTTAGAAGCCTTCGTACCCTCATATATTTGTGTATATTTAAGAAAACCATATCCGGTTGTGACATTTCCGCCCAAACTTTCTTTCCAACTTTTCAGTTGTGCACCATTTAAAAAGTTAAATTAATTTCTGCTCTTCGTGCTGTTTCTCAAAGGCCGCCAACAGGCAGGGCAAAATAAAACATATTAAAACTAAAATACTTGCACGAATGTGACGCACAGTTGAGTTTTCATTGAGCCAATTGAAACTAAAAACAACAATTTCATGTTCTTCATTTTAAGAAAAAATGCTTAATGTTTTTTTTTTTTTTTGGGTGTCTTTAGCCTTTAACTCAGAACGAGGTCTCATCATTTTAAAAGCTTTTTACACTCTTCTAAAAACACATACACAAGAGGGGCAACTTGAGCCAACAAAATTCGTCTGGATTCTGGAAATTCCTGAAGACACTTTTTAGCACATCAAAAATTATTATCTCTTCCATGTTTCCATTATTTATTATAAACAACGAACGTGTTTAAACACGTTTACGAAATTCCATTAAGTCTAACAAATAAACTTTATGGTAAAACCAGTGTCTGCCTGCCAATGATTTCTGACGCCATAAATCTCAACACAGAAATTGTACTTAATTGTTTGCCCCGGGGCATTGGAATCAGGCTTTTGTTGAACTGAGACAACAAATATGAGACTTTTTGCGTTTTGAATTTTTTTAATTCGCTAAATCAATTCAAAGCACGTTTCCCTTTTTATGGTGTCTTAGAAAGAAGGAGGGCGGGGGAGGGGGAGGGAGAAGAGTAGCATTTAATTGCAGTCTCATTATAGCGAACCATTGATTTTTCTTAAGCATTTGTTGCTTTTTCTTCTACTTAAAATCTGAAAATTTTTTATATTGACATGATAAAGAACGAATTTAAGAGGGTGGGTGTCATCAAACAAATAAAACTTAACGCTTGTGAGTCGATGTTCCTCCGAAAAACACTCACATTTACAGTTTAACTGTGAGAGCGTTGACTTGATCAGCCCCGGTGTGCATATGCAATAAATCTTGAACTGCATTGAACTAGCGGGCCCTGAGAAGTGTTAGGAAGCCATTTTCATATATATTCGTTCTAAATCTCTATACAATAAAACTTTACTGAAGAACGAAACTAAGGGCCAGTACCCTTAAGGGGCATCATGAAATCCTAAAGGGAACTCTGAGTACACCAGATACATCTAAAACGAGTGACCCTGTAGATCCAAAAAACTCCTTTGAGTGTATGGGATGTATGTGTTGCCGCCGAGGAAAAAGTGCTTCTCTAGGCCCCAGCTGATCAATAAATGCCTCACAGAAATGGTATCCGAATAGATCAAAACTCTTACCGAGGAGTTTGGGGGCAGGCTGAAAAATTATATATTTCCTGCTTTAAAGCTTAAGTCCTACCTAAAAATATCCGTATTATGGTAGAGGGCGTTATTGAGTTTTAAATAATTATTTGATATCAGAAAGTAAAATAAATTAGAATGAGAGTATTTTAAAACGCTTTAATATATGAAATGGGCATTGGAGGGAAAACAATTTGCGAACTTCGGCCTTAATAAAAGCCATCCCTATTTGAATACAAACATCTTTTTACTTTTTTTCAAATAAATTAATTTTTTTTAACAAAAAATTTATAAAAAAAATTTTCTACAAAATTTAGGGAAATGTTTTTGGAACTAAGAAGATTCTCGGCTAAAAACGGAAAGTTATTCTAGTAACCAAAATGAATTTCGATGTTATAATATGTAAATGGTTTCTATTTTCTATATGGATAAGGATAACAATTATCCTTTAAGGGCGAAAAGGATTAAACATTTTATTTTATTTTTATATTTATCTATCTTTTTAGCAAGAAAATCACATATTTTTCTCTTTTGTTATACAAAAAAAAACATATTAAACCTTTTAAATATATTACAAAATTTAATTGACTCAATGGAATTTTTAATCATTTCAATCAAAACAATTATTTGGTAAGATTTTTTAACAGCAGTTTGTGTAATTTTTTATTCACATTAAAGACTTATTTTTCATATTATAAATAAATTTATTTTTTTTTTATTTTTTTTCTGCGGTAATAAAACAAATTCTTTTGATTAAAAAATATTAGTATTTTTCTCTTTGCAAATGGATTAAAAGTTTCCAGCTGATTTTAAATTTTATTTTGCATTAATATATATGTTATTACTTTAAAAAGTTACCACCTTAAGAGATTTTAAGGCTGCTGGGAAAACTCATAATTGAAAACCTGCTGTCGCCTGCTGTGTGAACGGGCGCCATAATTGAAAGAATTTCGTAACAGAAACCGCTTTAAAAGCCTAATGAGATTTTGATTTCAAATATCTTATTAAAACTGATTTAGGCAAATTGCTGTCGAATATCGATTTTATGTTTATCAAAATTATAAACGCAAAACAGGCAAAAACCATAAAATATTTTATTTTCTGCTTTTCAGTAACCAAATTAACAGCTGCGTAAATTGCGTGCCTCAATCTTTTTCATAAATTCTTCAAATTTTTCGGTTCGAAAAATTTTCTTTTGCTTTTCTATTATCGTTTTTATATTCATTTCTAAAACATTCATTCAATGTCTTTACCAACTCTCTGGTAGAAGTTGATTATAAAAAAAAAAAGATATGAAGATAATTCAGTTTGAAGTTGGGAAAAGTTATCAAACAAAATTGAAACCAGCCGTTCAAGAACATTTAAGCTAGAAATTCAACATGAATAACTTTTAGCTTAAAGTTGAGGGTTTAATGTCAAGTTAAAGTTTTAGGCAAAATATACCACAATCTATTACAGACATTTTCCTTATGACACAATTAGGAAACTTAGATCTTATTTGAGCTAAAAATTTAAGTAACTCAATTATTTCGGTCATTAATATAAAATTTCGCGATAAATAGAGCAGAACTGCCTGAACAGACTTCGCTAAAGAGAGGAAAACTGACTGGACAGACCCCACGACGGAAGGAAGAGACTGAGCGGCGGAAGATCCCATCGAAGGCGAACTGAATAAACAGTTTAATGCATGAATAATAGTAGGGGTCTGAGCCAGAACGGCCCTTTGCACTGGAACCATCGTTGCTCCACTGTAATTTCTCTTCCTTTTAAGGGTTTAAAATGGCAAGAGACCGGACCACCTTCAATATTTCTCAACTATGGCTGTTACCCATTTGTCTATATTTGCTCTAAGGAGACTTTTGTAGAAGCCGAAAAATCCCCTCAGGCCTGTTTTGCCCTCTGTCCCCCCCGTGTCCTGTAACCCACATCAAAGTAATCGGCAACTGTTTATCTATGAGAACTCGCCTTTTAACTTTCGTGGTCTTGTTTTCCATTCCAATCCATCGTATAAGATTTCCGCAATTGCCAGTAACGCGTACAGCGCTGCCTCGAAGTTGCCAGTTTCTAAAAATGATAATGCAGGCAACTAAAATGATAATGCCGAAAGCAATTGCAGTTGTTGCTTTGTCGTTTTTTGGGTCCGTCTGGCAAAAGTGACTGAAACGTAATTGCTGTTCGTAAACGAATTGGAAAACGTATTGGAAACAACTAATTTAAGTGTTTTATTATTTTATTAAATTAAATATTATATTTACGAATATTATTAGTTATTGAAACAAAAAGTTAATATAATTTCTAGCTAAATATGATTTTTTTTTTCAATAAATATTTGTTTCAAGAAACATAAAAAAATCGAATCTTATGTTTGAGGTTTGTTTAAAGAAATAGTAGGAAATTTTTTGTGTTTATGCAATTTTTGCATAAAATATTTTGTGTGTGAGAAAAATCGGCCGTTTTCATTCAGTTGCTGTTTTTGTAAAAATTTTTGTTTGAACTCGCAAATTAGTTTTGGGGTCCATAATCAAACAATTTATTAACTGATTTAATAAATTCGATTGTGGAACGTGAACATGATTTATTTACTGTATAAATATATGGCTTTAGTTTTAAATTCTCTGCTTCCTATCACAATCTTTCTATCTTTTTCTCTCTCTCCCTCGTTTAGTTTTGATGACAAATAACAAGGATTTGTTTTAACAAATGGCGAGTTGTTTGCCAACTCGAAATTTTAATCTTTCTCCCAGCAAATCGTTAACAACAGCTCATTCCCATGTAGAACCACCAGCTCCACCACGTTCGTTAAGAACATTAAAATCCTTTCAACCAGTCCATTAAAAGGAACAATTTAAGAAATATTATGTTGTTTTCCTTCTAAGAACTTAATGACTAAATGCACTTAAATGGTCATCTAAGATAACAAGCATGTTGAGATCTCGCCCCAGCAAATGTGAAATTTACACATTTTAAATAACAAAAAAAAAAATCTCTTTTTAAAGAAACACACAAAACTTTTACTCTCTAAATTAAACGAAAGAAATCAACTTCAAATGCCAAGATGCCTTGTATTCTTCTTCACACAAGTGGAATTTGTAGAGAATTAAAAGCGAAAAGAAAAAAGAAGAAACAGGGAGAAAACTACAAAAGTTACAAATGATGTTGGCCTAGAATAAAACAGCAAAAGAATAATTTAAACTGCAAACGAATGGAATGAGAAGGACTCGCAAGCAACAACATTTTTCAATTTTAAGGTTTTCTTTTCGAAGAGTCTGTCTTTTTTTTTTCTCTTTTTTTGTGTTGCAGCCATTAAGAAAGTGAATGAGTTCAAGTGGCAAACAGAATGATAATTATGCTCCACAACAGGGTTAAATACTTTGCATCTGGCACATCAATTCTACCAGATAAAATCGTAACATTTTATAAAGAAGATTTTTTGTTTTTCACTTAAGGGCACAAAAGCCAGTCATTTCTATGTTAAAAGAAAATGCTGGATTAATTATGCGTTTTTTTTTTTTGCAAGAAAATCAATAAAAATTGTATGCAAACGGCAAAGAAAAGCTCCAAGTGCACAGGTCTGATCAAGGCATACGATAAGCAGGTCACTATCGCCACCAATGACATTTCGTTACGTGTCCTGCGAGCAGCAGATCACCGCAGAGAAAGCAGCAGGTATTGGAATTTGTAGGAAAATATGCATAATAAATACTTAATGTAAGCAAATGGCAAAGAAAATGAAATATATTTATGCTAAAAGGCGGCTTAAACTGTTATACAAGTCTCAAGACTATTATTTCAATTTGTCTAGAAAAAATTCCAGCGTTAAAAATTCGTCTTTACGCCATCACATCACAACTCCCATGAAAAAATATGAGAAAAAAATGTCTGTATATTAAAATATACATCACTCTGTATAACAGATGGCTATAACCTCGATCAGCGGCGCCTAATCTGTTTCAAACAGGCGGCGAAAGTGCCGCGCCGCCCTCCGAAAATATTCAGCAGTCAAAGTAATTGCTGTCGACAAGACAGCCCAGTCGGTAAAAACAAATTTACATTCCCCTATTGACCAGATGTAAATGAAATGCATTTCTATGCGATAATATTAACATTCCAAATTTTTAACCGGTTTATGAGGACGACCTACGTACATACATTGGCACCCATAAAGCGTTAGATTTCGCAACCCTGATGAAAATCTTATGATTTAAAAACTCTCTTTTTCAAAGCGTTTTTTTTTTTGTTTTTTTGTTACTTGCACAATATTTCGCCTTCACAGTATCGCACCGAAACGTATTATATGAGTTTTCGAGTTTTCGGCGAGTCTCAACTGCCGGCCAAAGGAAATATTGTAATAAAATTGGAAAATTTATTTCAGTTGGCTGCCCCCTATGAAATATTTGCCGCTAATATATGTATGAATTTCGTCAGCTGAAATGCTATTTTACAGTTAAATCAATAATATGTGCAGTCGCATTTATGTACTTTCCAAATTTCGCTGTCTAATTTTTAATATATTGTATGAGAGTAAAAATCGGAGACAACTTGTATATAGTTGTTATGCTGGATATTCAATCGAAAACCTGATTTGCTGGTTAAGTGGTTTGGCATTTCAGCTAACGATATACAATATAACACAGTTATATCGGCATTTTTATTATGTTTGACACTTCAATTTAACAAAAATATTATTAAAAACTTGAAATTTGTGTGAATTAGTTTGTGCGCCAAATATTTGCCTGCAATGACAGCGTCCTGTTACTCGTAAAATTAATGGCTTTAAATATATTTTATATTATATTTATGTTTTTTTCATTACTTAGCAATACAGAATTTTGTTGTTTTATATATGTAAAATAAATTAATTTAAGATCTATAACTGATTAAGATATTAAAGGCGGCCCTGGCCAGATCGTTGCCTGACTCAGACAAATAAAAAGAAAAACAGTTTTTCTTAAAACAACAACTTCTTGATATCAATATGTTTCCGATTTCGAGGCTGCTTCAAATGAATCCATTGACAGTTTAATGCTTTTCTATTATTCCCAATTCGTTGTTCAAGTTAAACAGTGTCGTCGCTTGGTGCTGAAACGTCAAAAACTTGACCTTTTTCAACGGCTATTCAAAATAGATGTAAGAGCAAATAATCAAAATAATAACAAATGAATTTGTTTGTTGTTGTTCTCAGTGGTTTTCTCTGGTGTTTCTTGTGCTCTATAACAATTTGTACGAATATGACTCCAGGGACTTTTCGTTATACAAAAAAAAAACAGAAAGAAAAATCGTTCGAAATGTTTTTTTTTAACTATTTTTGTTTTTTCAGTTATTTATCATTTTCAGTTGTGATGCCATAAATTCAAATTAAAATTGTGTGCCATTAATATTCCCAGTTTATAGATTGTGTTTTATGTTGTTCATGTTTATTATTCGACTATATATTTATTTATGTATGTTGAAAACGTATCCGTGGCCTTGTATATATGTACAGATTTTATAAAACACAAACACATATATAATTATGTCACCACAGTCTCTGTCACACTTAAAGTGCGGCACATATTGTGGTCGTGGTTATTAGTGTTAACAACGTACTGAAGCTCTTCTCATTATTCAACTGTTTGTACATTCAGTCCACAAATTCAAGTTATTGATTTATGGCATAAATTGCACGTGCCTACAAAGTAAAATTGTCACCAGCCTGTGACTGCCATTTATGCCCATTTTAGAAGGTCCTACGAATTTCAATACTCGTATGGTTTTTGCGTTTAAATGGAATAGCCAGTAATTCTATTCTAAAAGCTAAATTAATGAATTTCATTTACGATAATTTAAAAAAAAAAAATATTTTTAAAAAACTTTAAAAGGTCTTGGTTTTTCTGCAGTTGTGTGGCAAAATACTGAATTCCATTTTCTGCTGCTAACACCGGGTAATTAATTGTTGAATTAAATGTTTTTGTTGTTGTTATGGCTGCCTTCTCAATTCTGTTTCAATAAAAAAAATATTCTTAAACGATCAAAACTATTAAGAAAAAAAATCATTGCTTTGCCATGTGTCGCCAGAAAGCCAAAAGAAACGATACGACATCGTACTATTAAAATCAATATAATACCAAGAAGGCACTAAATGGTACTCGTGTGCGAACACTAGAACTGAAAGGGCATTTTTAATGCTTCAAATATGTCATAAATACCAACAATGAAAAAACTTATCTTTGATTATTTTTCATAATTAGTTTTAATTTTTCTTCTTTTCAATATTATATTGTTATTGCTTAATTTCTCTGGAACATAAATTATTATTATTATTTATCACAAATAATAAATAAATATTTAATTTGTACTTTACGCAACTCTGTGTTCTATTTTAAGATACAGGTCCTGTTGCACAGGATATGAAATTCATAAATAAATAGATAAGTTTGAATATATTTTTGTATAAGATTTTCGGGGTTTTTCACTTTTAAGGAGGCTTCTTTGCTGGTCCGTAAACACGACATTGTTGTTTAATTACATCTAAATTGGACATCATTATACAATCAGCTGTTTTAATTATTTTTCAAGTCTTAGCATCAGTTTTAATTTATTTTATACAAAACTTTACAAATTATTAAAAACTTTTCAGCTTTTTGTGATGTACTTCATATGAGCAGTCGAGCTGTTTTACCTGAACGAATTCCTTTAGCAAACCATCCGCCCCTGTAACAAACTTAACTCGAACATTAACGTTCGCCAGCCTTGCAAAAGATCATACACTGTATTTGCCATCCATGTCTAAACAGTAGAACTAAAAACACTGTCCGAAAACATGACAAATCATAGATCCACTCATAATAAATAATTATTTGTTTCCTTAAAATCTGCTTTTTTCGCCTTCCAAAATTAGCGAACTTGAACGTTCGAGAAAAAAGAAAAACACAGCCCATTATATTGCACGTTACTCTTCTATGAAGCCACTGTTTATGTTACTTGGCGTAAAAATTTCCATATTTTATAATCACCAACAAACTGTTATAAAACACAAGCCCTTCAACAACAACCGAATTACCGAACAAACAATAAACCCTGTAACCAGCCAGTACTTGAAAAAGCAATAAGAACAAAAACATGGAAATATTGGAACAGTATCAATAACTTGTATCTCTTCGAAATAGATATAATAAATTAGATCATTAGAAAACAAAACGCAAGAAGTTGTTTGTAGCAAAACCAAGAGACATTATGAAGCCATGAAAACCAATAATGTTGCAAACTGGTTGCGGCAAAGCGAACGTGTCTTTTTTGTACTGGAGCATCTTTGAAACAAAAATAAATTGGAAAACAAAAATACAGACAAAAATACAACAAAAACCAACACGACTAAATAATATTTATTTGCAGAAACATGTTGCCATAAAACAACATCGAACGGGCCACGTACAACAAAGTTTGCGAATTCAAGAAATATCTGTTCAATCACAACGGAGTTTTTAAATATTAACGGGAAAAAAACAGATTTGGTTTTAAATGAGATGTGTGTGTGTGTGTGTATGGGTGGCGGAGGAGGGGCGAAATAAATTCTGAATATTAACTTATTGATATCAGTTTAAGTAACTGAGGGGCGTGAGGGCGTGAGGGCGTGAGTGGTAAACCGTAACAAGCCCCCTTTATTTTCGGGTGCCTTTTCCAGACATCTGTACAACTCATCTTATTTTGAGTCCGCAAGATATGCATGTGGTTTTGTCGGCAGCGGTTTCTGGCTGCCGAGCATATTCCGTAACTGTCATAATGCGGACCAGTGATGCTAACACAAATACACATTAAAAGTTTCACTGAAACAGGTAAATGGTTACATTTGCTTACAATAAACATGTACATCATTTTCTCGGAAAACGATTATATTACAATAACTGAAACTGGCCATATAACAACCGATGACCGGTTTAATAAACGTTTGTAGCGTAATTTTTCGTATTTAATATATGTAACGAACATTGACTGGGTTCTGGCTTTTTTGCACAAGTATTCAGACGTTCCTTTGTAATCACTTTATTCGGCCGTAGGACAGTTTTTATAGGTTTTGAAGAAAAACCAATAAACAAATTAAACAATATCCCTCAAAATTACAGCTTCTTAGTGAGTATTTAAATTGCAAGTTTAAAAATGTTTTATAATATTTAAGTGATTCTATATAATTATTAAGTGATTTATTTTAGCTGAAATTAAATTTTCATCTCACAAATCAGCAATAAAATTTATTGTAATAAATTCCTTTTGATTAACTGTTACAGCAAACAGCACGCATTTGGTCTATCAAATCATACTGATAGACCTCATTAAGGACATCATTAATTTAAAATAATTCCAGGCACGTGTTCACCGTTTAGCCCATTCTCACCACTTCACAGTACAAGTACCGCAGGCGAATAAAACAAAACGACAATCAACAAATGAACCCATTATTTCAAGAGCTGTTTGTTCTGTGCCAGTCAATGATTGTCCGGACAAAAGAAACAAGAACTTGAATGTTTTTCGGGCAAGAAATATAGACAGGAGATGAAATAAAAACATAACGGTTTATATAATAGAGCAACATATTCACAGATGAGGTCACTCGATTATAGAAAACCATCGGCCAAAATATCGTTTGTTTTTAATCGTTTGAAAAGTCAGTGCAAATATGTCGATACAATCAGTCCACATTAACTAGACGAATAGATCCCACAGCGAAATAGCCGTACCGCCAAAATAATGTTGTGTAGTTGGTGAGGCCAAAGGGATCTTATCTATTATGGGCTGCTGAAATCCGAAAGTCACATCATGACAGGGAACCTATATGAGTATTGCGACATACTATTGGCGCTGCTGCGGCAGCCACATCCATCCAACTGGCTGTCATTTTTTCAGTCCGATTTGGACCAAGGACCCACCCTCCGGCATTTGACAACATGGGCAGACGTTGCAGTGGTTTTGTCTTCGGCATCATTCAGGAACTTAATATACGATTACATTAATAAGATCTATTGGCTACTTGTAAGAAAACTTATGCAGTCGCATAATTTTGGAAATAGCGTCACGTACGAAATGTCACGCAAAAAAATGTCACGCATTGTTTTAAAAATACCACAATAACACAAGATTTGTCTATCAAATCAAAGACATTTTGAAGGAGCTTTAATTACTCAACAAAACAATGCTGGGCTTCGCCCAGAAAACTACTTCGGTTTTGGTCACATTCGAATTGGTACTTTTTTGCCATTTTCTTTGATTCAGAACTTTACTTATTATTATATTCTATATCGATTATGCAGCTTTCTATGAGCAAAAATGTACTTTGGAAATGAATGTGAACGTCACGTTCGCGACCATGGAAGTACCCATATGATGTTTTTCTATTGTATTTGTGCTCAATATATTCTGTTATTTTCGCAAGGATTAGTTTTAGCTTTTGTTTTAGATTTTTCAACTAAATGTTTATGAAAATTTATTTAGTGCCATCACAAAACAAAAATTAAATTTGTCGCCCCAGGAATTTTAATATTTTAAAATAAAACAAAAGATAAAATTCTCATATTGAATATTCATGTTTTAAAAACTCAATAAATCTATTGCTCCGTAAAGTGAAAGTTTCATTATTACGGAATGTTACGGAAAATAGCAAAAAAAAAAAAATTCCAATTAATTGTGTAGGGCCGTTTATGTCTGCCAAAAGCAACAGAATGATCAATAACCGCAAAACAATTAAAATTGTGGAAAGTTTTGTATATTCGACGTTTAACAATAAGTTCGTTCGGTAATCACAAATACCGTTAAACGGAAGCGGATATCACACAAAAAAGGAATATAAAATTATTCGCACCTACTAGTCCGTGTGCAGGCAGATGTTCGTGCAAGCAAACGCAAGTCGTGGCTTAAAATTTGGCTTCTAGTAGTCACTGTGGGTGACTGTGTGTATGTGTGTGTGTTTGTGTGTGTTTGTGTGCGAGTTTTGAACACACAAACATGTGCACTTAACAACATGTTAAATAGTTGTTCAAACGTAATTTAATAAACGCAGCTAAATTCAGTTTTAGTTGTTGTTGTAGTTGTTGTTTAGCTGTTTGCTCAGCATTAAGCAGACTAAAGTATTACACTAATATTCAATTTACAAGGATGATGTTAAGGTTGACTCAATGGATTGGAACCAGCGAGAGAAATACGAACACAACATAAAAAATGTGCTGCCGTAGCAACAAAGAAATATCACAAGTGGATATAAAGGTTGCAAGTCGCACGGTATTGTAACATATAAATTAATAGCCAGTTCGTTTTACCTTCCATAATATAGAGCAAATACAGCAATTTATTGCCCTTATCGGGAAACTTGTAAAGAAGAAAACCAAATTGCAGACTTCAAAGTGGTGCGCACAGCAACAGCGTCTGAATAAATATTCGTAATAAATAGTCGCTTTAATATACATTTCAATTTGGAAGCTGTGATTTCGTTTCACAGTGAAGAACCCAACACTTATTTTACATAAATAAATTAGCAGCATTGCACTTATGAATTTTGCATCGCATAATTTTAAAGCACATGTGATTTCCATATTGCATTATTTCATATCACATGTGATTTCAAAATCGCAGGTGATTTCAAAATCGCATAATATAAAACAACATATAATACATTGTGATTTGAAAGCCCTATAACTTCATAACACATGTGATTTAAAAATCACACGATTTCAAATCGAATGCGATTTCTAAATCGCATAATCTAAAATAACATATGATTTTAATATCTCATCATCTTGAATGACATTTAATTGCAAAAGTGCATAGTTTCAAATCAAATGCGGTTTGAAATCACGCTATTTTGAAATAGTATTTGATGTGATATTATGCGTTCTTAAAATCACATGTGTTTTCAAAATCCCATACGCTCATATGGCATTTAATTTCCAATGGAAATTATCAATCAATCAAATGACAATTGATATCGAAACCACCCACTTTCAAATCACATGTGATTTTAAAATTCTATAAATTCATATCACATGTGATTTCCAAATTGTGTGATTTCAAACCGCAAGTCATTTCAAAACTGTATGATTTCAAACCGCATATGATTTCAAAATCGCATAGGACTTTAAAATAATGTGTTTGCTTCTTTATGCTCTTTAACATTAATTCACGCCAAAACTTGAATAATTATTGAATCATTTTTATATCATTTGTTAGTTTTTGCGGAAATGTTTTATAAATTTGGAATAAATTAAACGCAGGCCTAAAAAATTTATTACTCGAAAATAAATCGTGTAAATTGTTCCATCAATTTCAAATTCTAGTGCATTTTTTCACTAACCCAGATAATTATTTAATAAATTTTTTATGAAATTCACAATAGAATAGCAGCAAAAATAGCCAAGTGATTTCAAATCGGCGGGGGCTGTTCGCAAACCCACGCAACTTCTTCGAATCAATGCGAACTTTCGAGCTTTTAATGCAAGTTCTTACCTGATAATCCATAAAATTATCGAAATTCATGTAGGGAAAATTATTGAACGCATCGATGTTGGCTGCCTGATTGGCAGCATCTAGCATTTGCAGCTCCTGCGGCGAGGCTGGCAGCGGCAAATCAACACCTTTGAAGGATACTCTTTTGGGAGTCTGGGCGGCAATGCCGTCGTGCTGCTGCATCTGTTGCGAACGTCGGTTGCGTCCCAGAGTGCCAGCCAAATTACGACTCCCCGTGTGCATGGCATCGCCAGCTGCCGACGCAAAAGAACCCATCATGTGCGACAGGGAGGCGCAGCCTACAACCTGAGGCTCAGCGTGCTGTTGGGTTGGCTGCGGCTGGTGGTTGAAGGTTTGCGTGGGCTGTAGTATGACGCCACAACCGCCGAAACGAAAATGCGGTATACAGGTGGTGGTCGTAATACTGGCGCCGCATTCGCTGCCCTCAAAATCGCTTTCATCTTGGCCGGCACCAGCAGAGGCGTTCAGTGATTTGGTTTGAAAATTACGCGGCAAAGTTGCACATTCTAAATTGGAGCGGGTTAAGGGTGTTGTTGTGTTCAAATGCTGCTGCTGCTGCTGTTGTTGTTGATGTTGTTGTTGGTGTGGATGTGGATGTTGTGGTGCCTTAGTGAGCGTACCTGTATACAAAATGTTGACTGTTTGCTGTGGAATCTGTTGCTGTAAAATCTGTGCAGCATGTGGATTGTGTTCACTGTTGGTTATTTGGGCAGTTGGCTGCAGCAATAGAGCGGCTGTGGGTCCTGAACTCAATGTGAATTCTGTATTCGATGGCGTCGCTGTGGCCAAAATATGTGTGGGCTGTAATTGGTAAAAATGTGTAGGCTGTGCTGCATTTAACGATAATTGCTGCTGTTGCTGTTGCTGCTGCAACTGTTGTTGTTGTTGTTGTGGCTGGTGTACATTGCCTTCGTAGTCTCTATCCGACAAGGGTGTATTTGCAGCTGTGGCCGCTGTTGTTATAATATGAGTACCTGGTGGCATCATGGAAGTGGGTATCACCATAATTGGCAACATCGTTGCGGCCGAGGCATTTGCGTTTTGTGCTGCAGATGTTGGCGCCGCTGTCAAGCCCGTCTGGTTATTAACAGACAAGGAGGCTGGTGGATTTGTCGATGTATTTAGCCCACCACCGACCACGCCAGCACAATTAGAGCCGGTTTGTATTAATTCCATTTGGCACATTTCCTCATAAGTCAAGGGCCTCAAATCCATGTTGTGTTGTTGCGTGCGTTGTTGTCAATAGAATATTTAATTATAAGCTTTTTCCGGGCAAATTCCTTAAATTAGATATTCTTATTTAAATTTTGCCTTCTGCAAAAGGACACAGAATATTTTTAAAAGAATGACACGCCTTAATTCATAATTTTTTGTTATAATTTTTCATTTTCGCATCAAAAACCATAAAACGATTTTGTGAAGGTTTTTTTAAGCCCTAAATTTCCCGGGAAACACTTGTTTTCTTTAAATTTAATTCCGTAACTTCTTTTTTCTCTAAATTAATATTCTCTTCATTAAACTTTTTTTTATAGGGATATTTTGTGACAA
The DNA here is from genome assembly GCA_932526305.1 of Epicampocera succincta. NCBI lineage: Eukaryota > Metazoa > Arthropoda > Insecta > Diptera > Tachinidae > Epicampocera > Epicampocera succincta. The sequence goes on along the minus strand of OW052035.1, from coordinate 5,500,168 downwards.
ACCGAAAACTGTCTACCGTGGCCGACAGAATTTCATGGGCTGGTATTTCAAAACGACTTTAACTCTCCGCGTCTGAGAAACAACTGATTTCAGAAATTCCATTTTAAAATTGTCTGCCTTTTACAGCAGCAGCTCCTACAATCCACATTTTGCTGCTCAGCTTCTGCGCACTTGCCACACTTTCATTATCTAATGGCAAGTTTTTGTTCCTGCTTAAATTATTCTTCAGTAGTTTTCATTTTGTTTTTAATTTGTTATTTTTTTCTTCCTCTCAAAAAATTCATAAATTCCTTTATTTTTCTAGGAAATTAAACAAGTTTAAATTGTTTTTCACGTTTTCTGTTGGTGAACATTTATGCAGTTTTTTTTTTTTGTATTTTACAAATGAAAAAGTCACAGGATTTCCTTTAGCAAATGTTTAGATGCCTCTTTGCCACAGTCTTAATAAAGAATTTTGTTTCTCTGCCTTTTCCTCTACGCCAAAGTTGGTTTTTTTCTTTTTGTTTTTGTTTTGTTTTGTTTGAGTTCAGTTTTTAATACGAAGATTAAATAACAACCAACTGTTGGCGTCTGCTTTAGTTTTTTTCCTCTTTCGTTTTATATATCATGTTTGTTTAAACTTAAACTTTGCCTAAGCGAATACATACAAAAGCTGGGCAACAGAGAGCAAAAGTCTAAAGTTTCTGAATTAGTTATGGTCGGTGTTTAAAAATTCTACTCATATAAAAATCAAAGAGGATAGTATGTACACATATGGCGATAGCGACCAGAAGCCAAGCCATTACCAAATCAGGGGATTCCCCATTTGAGTATTCAAATGAAGGTTGTTCAAATGCTTGAACGAAAGTTGTTCATATCTTTATATCTGTATATCTGATATCGAACGCTCTAAATACGGAGTAAGAGTAACACCACCAAACTATTGTAGTCACAAAAAACTGTGGTGACCGTCACCAGCAGTATAATTGGTTATGGCAACACTGGCGCTACTAATTCTTAGACACAATTGTTTTAAATTCATGCTTTAGTCAGGTTCAGTCTGAGATTAAAAATTAAAAATTAAAAATATCAATAACCAGCAACAAACTGATGGAATCACAGAACTAGTAAAATGTCAAAAAGGGCATAGAGTGGAACTGCCCCAGTATTCAAAAAGAGAGTTCAAGGACATAAAATAAGTGTTTATTAGAGTTAAATAAAAAAAATTAAAACGCTGGCAAAAATGGTGCCAAAAAAATTCGAATCAATGAATAATTATGTAGATGTTTTTGAGCAAAATCTAAAGTCAAACATATTTTTTAAAAATACCTTTTATTTTATATGGACTTTTGACAGCAATTCACACAAAATAATAGATGAAAATTTTAAACTTAAATTGGCATCAATATTTATTTAGTTTGAAGTCCGCAAGACAGGAGAAGAAAAAATAAATTGAAAATTCCCTCTGTGACATGAAAGTCTACGCGAATTTTTATTGCTTAAAGAATATTTTAACAATTATTAATGTAAATAAAATATTTTTGTTGTTGTTCAATATTGTTTGATGTGGGCAACTGGCAATTCGATATGTGACATTTGCGTAACGGCAAGTGCGGTATTCGATTGTTGATATATTTTCATATTGTTGTTGTTGTTGTTGTTGTTACTGCTGTGGCTTGAAGACTGTCAGTGTTTCAGTATATTTGGCTTTTTTTTAGTTGTTGTTGTTGTTGTTCGAAGCCATAATATTTCGCCATAAACTTCTATCAATTGCCAGTTTTCTATTTTTATTGGTTTTGCGAAATTTTGTAAATATTTATTTTATTTATTTGACTATATTAATAAAAATAAAATGCCGAAAACAAGGAAATTGTTATTGCGACTTTTTTTGGTGTTCGATTTCGGAGGCAACATAAATTGTTGAGATATTTTTATCGGCTAAAAATGTTCAAATTTATTGATTTTGTTAGAGAAATATGTATAAATAATGCATAAAAATTTATATGTAAATATTCTCTGCAAAATTCTCTCTTATTTGAAACTCTTTTTTAATATGTTTTATATTTTTAATAAAAAAATATATTTCACATTTTTTGGATGTGAAAACTGTTTAATTCTTTTAAAACTTAGACAGCAGCTCGGATTCTGAAAGTTGTGAATGATGATGTCGCTACTTGTAACTTTTTGCCCCACAACTTGGCGAATTGAAGGGGACCTGCACCGGATTATACATGAGTCCGAGCCAGAAGTTGCAATTAAACGACGACACACGTAGTCAAATCACTGAACGGTCTTAGTTTCCGGGTGGACGCAAAAAAAATGCTTTTCCTTAAATCATGTTCCTCTTGTGAATGCATAGAAACCGCAACAAACAAAATTGTGGAATTCGGAACGAAGGATATTGCAATAAGGTCCAATATAAACCGGAAAAGTGGCAGTTTGGCATAAAATTTGACCAGTCGATGTGAGCGGTTCATATTTCTTTAAAAACACCCTTGGCCGGCCATGGGCTTTATACACCGATTATTACCAGCTGCTCTTGGCTTAAATTGGACGATGCGGATCAATGACATATAGTTTTCGGCTGGATATAGCTCATACCTGATTGACCATTCAGCGGTCATGCCCATTTTCAGTGGATGTAATATAAACTGACCATGAACACTTTGTTTGCGCGCCAGCCAGCAAACCCGCGGTAAACATTTGCACTTCGGGGCTGAATTAACTTAAAAATTAATATTATTCCGCCCACTCAGTTCTTACTTCATGATCCATTTATAAGTTTATGGCAATTCCATAAAACGATTAGACCCCAACCTTGCAATTCAGAAACACTATATGCTTTCTTCTGGCCTCAATGTCTGGGCAGCATTTGAGCTAAACTGTGCAGCAAATGTATGTCCTGCGTGAAAATTCTTTTATCCGCACTTCCACACCCATCATTCCTCTCTACTTATCCTCAGAGACTGCAAATTTGTACCCTCAGCTGTCTGGTCTGTGTACATTTTCATATATTTATATTTTTATAGAGTTTTTTGTTGGATTTGGTTCCAGTTTGTTGCGTAAAATAATGGCCGTATTAGTCAAACACTACAAATATATAGACTCCTACCAAAAGGCCCCCAGCCAAACATTTTTTATTTCAAATAAAACTAATGGTTTTTGCTTTCATGAGGGGATTGTTGTACGTTGTTGATGAACAATTGTTGTAACATTAACATTAAAGGGAGTGTAAGTGGACTGTGAGTGGGAGTGGGAGTGTGAGTGTAGGTGTGCGTGCGTGTGTGTGATTGGATTGGATTGAAGAAATAGCACATTTGTTGATATTGTGCGTTGCAAATGGGTTGAGCTGTAGTTGTAGGCTTAAAGGATGCTTGACACGTTGGCGTCTTGTGGTTAAACTCATCATTTCTGCAGCTTATTTTATTTCACTTACTGTTCCTGCTCCTCTCTTTCGCTTCTCTGGCGTTGGCTCTCCCTTGGCAAGCTGACGAGCTAATTGGTGGACATTTTTCACTTAGACACCCCTCTATCAGCATAAGAATTCGTCTACTTAAATGATGTCAACAATTTCTATATCCACCAAAGCCCAACTGCTGTTGCCTGTCAGAAACTTGGTTCATACATATTTAATAAGCAGCCAAACAGAGGGCATATCTTCTTGAATATCTGTTTCTTCGTTTTATGTTACTATGAAATAAAGTGGATTTAATATGCGAACACATACTGATTTCGTGGGGCATGAAGGAATCAGGTCAAAGAGCGCCAGCTGAAACATTTTTCTTACACCCAAAAGAAAACTATTCCCCAAAAATGAAATTAATAGCCAAAAGCGATTCTTTTGTATAAAACATTTACATATGCCCATAAGTTTGCCTTCTTGCTTTGATTTAATTAATTGAATCATCGGCTTTCCCCACAATTCCCAACCAAAGGTAGGGCGAAGAATGTGCTTCATGCCAATTGGCTGCTTAATTTCAAAGCTTGAAACGTAAGAGCCATCAACAAGAGTTCTGTAACTTGATTTTTGATTGAGCCTCCAAACTTTATATTTGCCGTATCAAAGCGATCATTAAAACTGAGCTGAAAAGCGGCAGGTGGCAACCCTTGTGACACCTCAAAATACTACTACTTTGGAATTTATGCAATGGCTGTCATTTATACGATATCATGACATTTTTGGGCATGTCAGAACAAAAGCGCACATTAATTCCTTTCAAACGGGAAATTTCATTAAGAAGAAATTATAAATATTAATAGCCCATATCCATCCCTGGTCATGTGGTGGGCGCTTTTATAAAATATTAGGCGGCTCAAATGATAAAGATGGACCACACTCATTCACCAGCAATGCAATGAAACGTAGAGCAGCCGAATAGCTCCCCCTTTTTTTCTTCAAATCAGTGAAATCATTAATTGTTTTTTTTTTTTATTATGTTCGTCCTTTTGTTATGTCTCGCCAAAAATTGAGATAAACGCAACAGTATTCGCCTTTATTTCGCATTCATCGAACCACAGATTTTACAACTCCAGTAACTTAATGACCCATTTGCAAATACGACTACATGTCGTAGCCGTACACGTGCGGCAATAAGCTTTTATTCCAGCCACTGAGTGTGTACTTTTATGTGGCGTTACCACCCTGAATATAAAATTATGTGCGTGTGTGTATGTGTGCGTGCGACTTAAATCACAGAATATCATTCATTTCGGGCTACAAAATATGAGCTCATTATAAAGTTAATTAGCGTCACTTTATAAGTCTGTGGATGTTTTTGCACCCAAAAGCGTATGTTTATATGGCCACATAATTTTCATTGGAATGAATGAGTATTCTGTGTTTGTGGGTACTTATTGAATACAATATGTTGGCACAATTTACGAGTTACCAGTTATCAGGTTTGAAAACTTATTTTCTGTTTGGCAAATGCCAAATTATGTACACATTTTCATTAAATTTGTACATAAAACATATTTCATGTGGGAACGTGTTTGTTCACTTGCCATTAAAGTTACGTTCAGCTTAATTAGAATGAGAATTCGGGAGAAACTTTAAGTTGGTAAAACAAACAAAAAACAACAACTGTTGATGTTTAAATGGCATATGGAAACTGATTAGTTCACGAGCGTTAGTAAAAAAGTTTTTAAGTTATATCTTATAGTGTAAATACGTAGGCCAATACATGATAATGCCAAGGACTCTCTGCAGGATACACAATTTTTGCCGCCAAAGACAGTTTTATTGCCCAACATAATCTCCTTCCGAATCGTTGTATTTGAAGCGTGTTTTTATTGTTTTATGACGTTTATTTCAAGGTTTGCTTCAAGTCCTGGCTGGTTAGTAAAGCCGTTTCCTGAAATTTCAAAACAGCACAATTTTAACAACTCGACTTAAGCTGTTATGATAAAATGCCACAGATTTTATTCGAATTTAAATATACACCCTTTATGTTGTGTGTAAAGTTTCCTTAAACATTCCTTTCTGGACTTATGGGATATTATCAATAGCACTTATTTCACTTCAATAAACTTTAGATTAAATAAAAGATTTCCAACATTCAAATTCAAACTGTTAATACTGATTAATCACAAGTAAATATAATCGTTATTTATGATAAATATGTCAACTGGAAAATATCCTTAACAAATATATAAAAACATTCAGACATTTTGCCTTATTTGTTAATATAAATATAAATCAAATGCGACATCAACTGAAAAATAATCAAAAGCTGGTTAAAATATATTGACGGTTGAAAAAAAATGGTCGTCCTTTGAAAGCAATACAAAAACTTGAAGGAGTGCAGCGATTCTAGGCGGCGGCAGCGAATGAAGGGCCGGCTTCAGTTTGTGCACCGTTTGCCGCTTGTGGGGTTTCCAAACGCAAATTCTTAGACAAGATTAATCATGTCATGTGATTTTAAGAAGTTGGCAAATCTCGTTGCGTGCTATTATTATTACTACAGTGGTTTGCTTAATGAAGAGCGAGGCATTCAGATAAGGCAACATTTTTGAAAGCTCAAGTGAACCCAAATTTTTTATTGTAAGTAATTGAACCCTTGAAAAAAATTAGTATAATATCTAAAGAATTATATAAAAACGCTGACATGATGGTGCATGACGAAGACAAGAAAAAACTCTTTGCTATTAAAAAGTTGAGGAAAATAGTTTGGGGCACAAAAAATTGTTCAAGCTGCTTTTTAATGATAACGATAAACTGTATCGGACAGTTTTTCTTATCAAAAGATAATCAATGGATCGCTTTGGCATCAGCTGAGCCACCCTTCCACCACCCTAACCCCACTTTATTTTAAAAGCTTTTCGTGTTGTATTAGTGCTTTTTTGTAATTTTCGTTTTTTTCCACAAAAACATTTTTCTCATTTTGCCCCTAAAATATTACCAACCATTTATTTTTCATAAACAAAGGTGGGTTTTTGTTAAGTTTTATGCTCCAACATTATTTATACATTTGAAAAAAAAAACACCAAAGCCAAAACCAAAAACAAAAACAAAGAAAACAAAATAAACATTTTGCAATCGAAATGTATTTTATTGCAGCAATAAATTCTACAAGTGGATGAAACATTAAAACTTTGCATCATAACGAAATAATTTATGGAAAAAATTTTTATAAAAGATTGAAAAAACTGAATTCAAGGATGAAGCCAAAGCTTTAGAAGGCCATAAAAACCAAACAAATAGTTACTGAGTTGCCCATCAACGCCAGGGAAGAGGATCTGCGGTGAAAAAAAAACGAATTTTTGTGCTGAGAAAACAATTAATTATAAAAAATTATGCCGAAATTTGTAGTGCTTTCGTTTTTAGTACAGGGTGTTCGCAAACGCAGCGGACATACATGCCTTGAAATAATAAAATAAAACTTCATTAATTTTTGTCTGCAATTCAAGTTCTCAAATTTCTTAAGAAAATATCCGCCAACACTTCATTGCAGATTTGGCAACGTATTTAGTTCTTCACTAGAAGTTGGCAACGTAATTCTTTTTCGTATTCAACATTAAACTTTAACTCCAACAACAGCAACAATTAATGCACATACTCGTATATTTGCAAGTAAAGTTTAAATAGCAGACAGTAAAAAATGCATATTTATCATCATGCCGATGTTGCCAACTGTTGCACAGTGGCTCATACGACGCTGCGTTCTAAGGCACAATGACAACTTTAAAGCAGCACATGAGTGTGCAAAAAGGCAAAAGAAAATGTAGCAAAACAATGACACTACATCACAAAAGTATTTAAACAAAAAAAAAAAATTAAAAAAGAGAAAACCAAGAATTGTGCAGGTGGGGCACATGTGTGATGTTGGCGCTTGAAAGCAGGCATGAGTTTAAGTAGGTGTTTGCTTTCGGTTGTTTGTTTGCATTCAGAAATCTTCAACATGACATGTCAGTTAAATTTTGACGTGTGCGTATGTGCTTTGCTTCTCCTTTTTGTCTATATTGGGTGGGTGTGTGTGCGTGTTTTTTTCCTTGCCTCCGCTTCCTTTAAAGCCTTGTAAAAAGGAAACAATCATGAAAGTGTGTGAAGCGTAAGAACAGCACCCGAAAAGAACAAAACCTGCTACAACAACAACAGCAACAGTAACACGAAATAAGAAAACAAACAATGAAATCTACATGCAGGCAGGCAGGCAGGCAGGCAGGCTGGCTGGCAGGCAGTCACTGGCACAGCAAAGTCACATAAAATTGCAGCTTGCAACCTCCTTTAACAATATTGTCATTGCACTCATTTTCGTTTTCGTTTTCGTTTTGGTTTTTGTTTTACTTTTTTAATTTGAAATGTTCAAAAAACAATTTAGATCTTAATATATGAATTTAAATTGAGATTAACTTGGCACTTTTTCATTTTTTTTATTCTGTTTGATCTAGAAAAGCACTCTGCTGCACTTGTAACACTTAAGAAAAAATCAACTTGTGCCACAAGATGAATGCGAAACGATATGTGACTGCAAGTGTTGGCAAGTGAAATTAAAATATTCGCATTTCTTAGGAAACTATTTGCAGTACAATAACAGGAGTGGTTTTTTAGCCAGAATACGATATACGAAAAATTACATTAAAACTGGAATTCAAATATATAAATATGATTGAAATGATTGAAATGATTAATACCGAGTCAGCCTTAAAGCTTTCAACACACCAGCCACGAACGGCGAATTTTCGCTTGCGAATAGTTGTTGCTAAAAATAAAAGTCTCAAATGAAAATGCACACAATTGTGACGTTGTTCGAAATTCGCCAAACACGGCGAAAGTTTAATATTTTCACTTTCATCATCACTCAATCATGCGATTCAGGTTTCTTATAAACAAGTTTATATTATGGCATAATATTGTTTATTATTATTTATATATTTATTTATTTATTTATTTATTATTACTTACAATATTATAAATATTGTTCATTTTTGTGTTATTAACTGCAGTAAGAAGTTTACAAGGACGTTCTCACCACCTTAAATAATTTGTTCAAAAATCCATCTTTCAGAAGTGATTTTGGCTTATTTTTAACTTTTTGTTTTAATAATGATTCCCTTATTATTAATATGGTCATCCTCATCCGTAACCATCATCTTCTTTATAAACTTGGGCGCAGAACTAAAAACGCCTTCACCATAAAAATCATGATATATTTTCATAATTTTCACCAAATTTTCAATATTTTTTTTATTGTAATTTTTTCATTTTTTTCCTTGCACAAGATGTAACGACTTTCGTCGTTATTGTACTTCACACAATGAATTTATATAGCGATTATTTACTGGCGAAATGTGTCGTTCGCCGCAGTTGTGTTCGTAGTATATTATGAATATTTTTTATTTTAATTCTTTTTTTCAAATACTTTCAGTCAAATAATTCGCTGAATCAGCGAAAAGGTTTTTGAATTGCAGCCGTATAATAAAATTTTATTTAATTGGATAAAACTTTTGGCTCGAATGTTTTTCGGTTGCAGAATTCTTGGGCTGCCTATTTACATATAATATGAAAATTTTAAAGTTGGTTGGCGCCAAACTACAAATTTCCCTTATTTGTGTAAGTCTGTCTGATACACTTGAAAACTAAATATATATTAAATTTAAGTTTAAATTTAAAAAACTGTTATTTCCTCTTCCGCAAGTAATCAAAATAATGGCAAATTTGTCTTTACAAGTATTTTATAAGAATTTGTTTGATGTGTTCTTTTCTGTGAGTGTGTTTCAGTTACGTTTTCCTTTTGTTTGTAAATTTCAAATCTCTTATGTGCAGATATACAGCGACTTTTTACTGGGTTCCTTAATCTGTTTTCATTCTTCATTTGCATCTTCTTCAATGTATGATATTTTAGAGAGATTCAGTCACATGTAGATTTTGGTTTTTGTTTTGTATTTTTTTGCCAACAATTTGACTTAAAGTGTTCTTAACCCACTTTGCTGTTCTTGTTGTTGTCGTTCAAACAAGTTGATGCCGTTAACTTGTGCAAGTTTTTTTTATACATCTTACGGGAGGGGGTGCTTTTCTTTTCGTTCTTTCGTTAACTCTATCAGTTTGGCTGGCGTTTGTAACAACAGTGGTGCGTTGCGGCACTTGTACTGGTTTCTATTTTTTTCGCATTTGCTTTTCACCCGACATTAAGTGTTTATGTGTGTGTTTATGGCTGTCATTGTGTTTCGTAGGATATTTTCTACTGTGGCCTTTTTTAAACATCTTAAGCCTTAGCATAGACTTTTCTGTGCCATGTCAAGAGTATTCTGCATTTAGATATCAGACCAAAAACAACAACAAAATTTATGAGTTTGCCTTAAATTTGCTTTTAAGGTTTCGCAAAAATTTTAAGGTAATTTTCTTTCATGTTAAAGTAAACTTTTGTGGTTGCAAACATAAACTCGCTCATACCCAGTCACATTTTCTATTCAGTAATTTTTTTGTTTGAATTAATTTTTTCACAAAAACTATTTATTTAAACTATTTGTTTAACAGGATTAATTTATAAGGAAAGTGTTGGCTGTTGCACGTCTTATGCCTGACAAAGCTGTGCAATAAAACCAAATAACAGTTATTTGAAAAACTTCAGAAATTTTCCAATGAAATAAAATTTTAGATTTTCTTGTGGTTTACAACTTTTATTTGTATTTTTTTTTTTTTTCTTAATATCATCACTTTCTTGTTATTGTAACTGATGTCTTAAGAAGTCCAATGTTGTTTTTATTGCTCCTAAATGTTTTGTGTTCTAATTAGAAACTTGTAATATTTAATATACAAATATTTTCTTAAAAAGTGTTAAAGTTAAATTACTCTTGCCAGGGCTGGAAAAATTATTTTCGAAAAAATTTCTTTAGGTTTTGTAATAAATGACAGGGTTATTGGAGCCCTGTAAAACAGTGTCTCGTCTCTGTTGGTTTTTAATCGCCAAAATACAACAAAATCGCCAATAAAACAACAGAATTGAAAAAAAATTGTTGCAAATTGAAACACACACAAAAATTTCTTATTGCGATGTTTCTGCAACTCCTTTTTATGACATCTGTCTGGCAACTTCTCTTGCCCGATGTGCTACTCTATTGCGGGTGATATATCTTACCAAGTTGGAAAATTTTTTACGTCTAGTATTTGTCCAACAAGACGTAGAACAGAGACGCTTCCGCGAGTTTTTGATGCACGAAACATATTACATAAAAAATGCCGTGTGGCCACCTCTTTACCCAGATTTGGCAGACCGTGTTTTAAATTCATATTTTTTCATTTTCAAAAGCAAAAGTTTTCATTTACAAAAGCAGCAGACTAATTCGCAAAAAAAAGACTTGACGCCAGAAACGTTGTGAAATGTATCAAGAGGAGTCATTAACTGCCAACAACCAAATAAATGGCACTTAATGGTTGTCAGTTTTCATACTCCATTAAAATATATTATATATTATATATATATATTATATATTATATTATATATATTTGTAAATTTTACTTTCATTTAAAAAGAAAAACAGCAGAGGAAAAAACTGTCAAAATTAAAATGATATAAGCGTTTGAAATTGTTCAGTCACTGATGTGCTACCCTGTACCTAAAATTGTTCTTGCTTTATTTTTTACTTAGATTTTAGTAGAAATCACTCATGATCACAGGTACATATTATTTCTTTATGGAAATTATATGATTTCAACAAAACTTTGATTGCAATCAAAGTGATTGCAACTAAATTAAGTGCATTCGTTACATTCAAAATGATTGCTAGCAAAACACAACGTAATATTGATAAGATTTCGTTTTTAGAAGTCTAAAATCATGTTGGAATTAATAAATAAATGAAATCAATTTGATTTGAGTGAATGCAGTGTTTTACAACACTGGCAGTAATACATTTAATTTGTAAATGTTTTTTTGTTGGTATTTTTATTTAATAAAAGATTCCAGCAAAACCAACTTCAGGGCAATAAATGTCAAAATCCTTTTATTTTTATTTTTATTGCTCAAACTGCAGTTTGTGTTTAATTTTTTTTTTATTCAATTTAATTTTTTGAAAGTGATGGGCAAAAATATGTCCAAAATGGACAAATTCATCAAATATTCATGGGTTTAGTGCTGCCAACCACACAATTGTCAATTTCACTCATGTTTGCATTTTATTGATATTTTTGCCAGTTCTATTTATGTTCATTAAGTATTCCTTAAGAGTGTTCCAATGACAAAGGAACATAAGAATAAGTCAAATTCTATTTTGCATAATAACAACAACAACAGCAACAGCAACAACAAAAATCAAAGAAATTTGAATAAAATATGAAATAAAAAAGAAATTTGCTTCTCCTACTTGCCGCTTTCAATGTTCATTCTTTTGTATTGGGAATTTTGTTAGGATTTTCATTTTTATGAGTGAATGGGAAAAATGAACAAAAACTATTTGGCAAATTTAAATAAAAGTGAACTTCTTAAGGATATTCGTTTTCTATTATTGCCAACTATTATATTGAGTTAAAATTTGGCTTTATAAAGCCAGCAAAACTATCAAGGGCTTGTTTATGAATAAATGATAAGAAAAATAATTGTTGGCAGCTGCAGTCTTATTTATTGAGATGCAGTTTTCCTCAATGAACTCAAAACAAACTTCATTAACTGTTTCCATTTTAGGAATTTAAATTGAAAAAATTCTTAATTTTAATATTTTATTTTTAATAATTTTCCCAGAACAATTGAAATTTAGAGTTCGACAACAAAGTCAAACAGAAAACTTTTAAAGCGTAAAAAGACAAATAGAAAAAAATAATAGAATATCCTGTGAACAGTTTCGTTTAAACAAAAAGTTAAATATGGCAAAATAAAAAGAAACAGAACTAGAAAAGGAGCAAAAACTTAGCAACTTTAATGGCAAGAAAAAAAAACACCAAAGAAATAAAGGAGAATGAGGGGGGGAAAAGAATGGCAAATAACTTTAAATAAATTTTTTCTTTAAGAGATATTTGAATTACAAAATAAAATGAAAGAAGAACTCAGGGTATAAAACTGAAGAAAGAAAAATGTTCTTCAATGACCCATTAAAACTTATTAAGACTTCCTAAGCCAAAGTCATGTGGGGCACAAAATTATTCTAGCAAAAGCCGCAAAAAAACCATCTTCAAAAAAATTGTGTATAAAACCAACACAAAATCCCCTGATAAAAAAAAAGTATTATAAAGCAAATTCAAGCCGTCATACAAGAAAAAAAGTCAATTCGGCTAATAACTAATAAATTATAATATAGTGTTAGATAACGTAAGATCTGCAAACAAATTCTTTATATATTGTACGCTATGGGTCAAAAAAATCATTGCTTCCTATTACCAACAAAGTACTTTAGTGAAGCTGCATCAACAAAGACTTTGTCTACCAAGAAACGTGCTTTTAATAACAACCAACCAGCATATTAATTAAATTTTGTATGCTGTGGGTCAAACGTATTGGTTCCACTACCAAAACGAAAAGTTGTTATAAATTAGCCAAACACTTTGTCCGTAAGACAACGAACGTTTTTTAGTGGCCAGCTGTAAGTAAATTCATCGGCTATTGTGTGCTGGTGTGCTGGTGTGCTGTGAAGCAACAGTATTGAAATGCATTTAATTCTATGCAGCCGTGGAATAATACCCTAATAAATAAGCCGCTTACATAAATACTTTGTCCATACAAAAATCTTTTTTATTAATAATTTGTAAGCAGTTTCACTGTGTATTGTAGACTATAGGGCACAAGTATGCAAATGCATTTCATTGGTTCCATTAGCAGATCTATAACTTAATAAAGAAGTCGCTTAAAACAAACTTTTTGCCTGCTCAACAAGTTTTCTTTAGAAATAACTGGCAGACGAATTTTACATATATCTTCTGCTATAGGTCAACAGTGTTGAAATGAGCGAGAATTTGCTTTATTTCTTTTTTTTTTTGTCAAAGTTTTTTTACTACTTTAAAAACTGTTCTGTGCCTCATTTGAAAGAAATTTTACTTATCTTTTTGTAGGGAATGTTTAATTCCAAATTATAAGTTGTTTCAAAATCAAAGCATTTATTTTAGAATTAAACACATCTTTGTATGACGACAACAATTTTTAATATTCACAGAACAACATGTGATTGGAATATTTGGGCAAATTTCTAAGGCTAATACTAGTTTCTTCTGATTTCCCTTATTTAAGGTTCTAGTTGAGTCGTCAGGACAATCAGCGCCAGTTTCCACTTACCCGCTAAATTTTGCTCCTTTATTAAAATGCTTAATTTTCGCACCATCACCGACCGGATAACCAGAAAATTTATGAATATATGTATTTAATTTACAACAGGATTGGTTAACAATGTTAAACTCATTACAAAGTAAAACCACAAAAAAAAAACCTCATCCTAAGGGCAGCTATCAAACAAACCGGACCAACAAACCGCACCATACAAAGCACCAATGCACACATCAGTCAGTTGGATATGCAGCTGCTGCGGCAAACACACTGCGCTCATATCAGTGTTACTGGAAGACATCCAACCGAACGATTGCATTTCATAATGAAGTGCATTAGTTTTGCTTATGAAGATGTTGAGCATGAACGTGCATGCCTTGTTATGCTGTTTCTTCGTTTTTTTTTTTTTGCTTGTTTGTTGTTTTTGCTGTCGCAACAATACATTAATAATGTGTTCATTGTTAAGCACATTTAGGATTACAAAGTGAAAGCAGTTTGTTGCTGTAAAACATGAGATGAGATATAAAACTTTAAACATAAGTTTTCGAACGAACTAACCAGCAGTTGAAGGGAATACTGTATTAACCATTATTTTGTACAGTTATTGTATTTAAAAATATTTTATTCGAAATATATTTTTTAATAAATTTAATATATTTATTTTGCTGGATTTAAAAAACAAAACAGAGTTGCTTGAGACCCTTCAAAGAAAAGAATTAGTTTTATTTACCGCCGGGGCTGTAGTCTGCGTCTTAAGCCAAAATAAAAATCATACGCCCTAAAATATAGCTCCGCATTACAAAGTAACTCATTATCAATCCAGAACTAGATTCTTATCATAAATATTTGTTTCCATTAACTAGTGAATTTAATAATTCGCAAATGCTTTTTAAAAAAAAAATATTTTTTCTTTTTTATATTGTTTTATTTGCTATTTTGCAATAAAATAATAAGCAAATTTCATGACTTTTGAATAAAATATATTGAGTTTCCTAAGTCCCAAAACACAAAGTAAATACAAAAACGATTTACTTTTTAATTAAAACACGATGTGACGAATTTCAACTTTTTCTATTTTCGGAAGGGTAAAAAAAAATATGTAAAACTTTTTTCAACATTTTTGAAGATATTTTCATTGGAAAAAAATTATAATTTGAAGTACATTTTTTTGACTACAACTAGAAATAGAAATTTTTACTAATACTTTAGGCTGAAAATGTAATATTTGATGAATATTTTTTTCCAAAAAACAAACAAAAAAAACCTTAAAATTTGATTACTTTGATTTGGTGACAATAAAGAAGAAAATGTTTAATATTTTAGTGTTATTTTTGTTTTATTATTTTATTTATATAATAATAATAAAAATCAAATAATAAAAAGCAAAGCTGGGCTAGAGCTTGGAACGACATACATACATTTGCAGAAGCAATAATTTTCTTATTTGTAGTCCCCAACATAAAAGAAATTAGGTCCCAATTTCTTATCGCCTTCTACAGATAATAGATATATAATTTTGATGAACATTTTGAAATGATTTGCTGAAGCAAAGCTGTCTTTACATATATAAATTCAAAGCCAAAGTCCAACTTGGATGTGAAGCTTAAAACCCATTTTTGAGGTTAAAGCATATTTTTTTCTTGTTTACACCAAAAATTACTGCAAATTTCTTAAACATTTCCAAATACTATTATCTGTGCGTGTACAAACACAATTGCTGCGAAAGCGATTTTAAACAAAATTTGCTATTTCATTTACTTATTACCAAAAAAAAAACTTTCTCCGATTAACTCACTCTCCTCCTTTCTTCCTTGTTCTAACGAATGCGGCTAAACATGGCGGCATAAAGCTGGTCTTCTCCAATGAAGTTTTTATGTTTAAATGTGAGTGATTTATGCAGCAAACTTTTAAAACGAACATATTTTTTATAGGTCCATGGCACCAAACTTTATTAAAGCAATACGTATATTTTGTCGTGTCTCTGTGCCAGCAAAGAAGGTTAAAGCTAAAAGAGCGTTAAGTTGTGAAATTTAACATTTATGACAGCAACATCGTAGGGAAACATGAAATGAAATATTTTTCACTTTTCGTGTTGCAAAATAATAACATTTGAAGTGAATGTTTGTCGGGTTTTTTTTTCTTTCTGAATTTTTACCTTTTTTTCTTTTCTGCTAATAAATGGCGGTATATGAATAGGAAAATACACGAGTTTGTTTTTCTGCCTCGAAATATATATTAGAGGGCGGGGTAGATTTAGAAAAGGAAAAGAAATGCAGAGAAATTTTATTACTGGCATAATATTTATGATTTTCTTTTACACATAAAAATAAAATTATGATTCATGCTTCCTGTTTCCTGCCTGTTGCAGCAGCAACAAATTGGACGGCGAGTTTGAAAAATAAAGCTTTAGAATTCACGACTCATCTTGGGCCCACAACAGCCAAGCACATGACACGCATTTGAAAAGGTCAAAATCACATTCCAGGATCATTAGTAACCTGAATGATTAGATTTGCGGGCGGAAAAACACATACAATTTGTGGCAGTTCGATAGATTTACATGTGAATAAAGAGGCTGCTGATTGGAAAATAGTTGATTGTAAATAGATTTTGCTCTGTTGGTCCATTTAATTGGGACATAGGATGAGAGCAGCGCATTAAACAGTAACTGGGGAAAATGTTTATGATTTAGAGTTTGATGTGGAACACCTTAAAAGGGTTAATTATAATGTCGAACATAAGATCATGTCCTTGGGAAAGCATGGAGAAGGCCCTATTACGGATGAAGTGGAAAAACCTCTGATATCTAAAGAAATAACAGATATCGTGTACAAGAATAACAAATCACTTCATTTAGGTGGACCAAAACTGTAACTTCTTGCAGGATCGCTAAAAGTGTATGAGGAAAAACTATATCTAAAACTAAAATCGTTATTGACCAATTCTATGATTATTTCCTAACAAAGCAAAAGTCAACTCTCTGAAAGGCAGTGGTCGAAGGGAAGACTTCATTCAATAACTTTTTAATGCGCCTTCAGGTTTCATAAAGCGATTTTCCATCTACTTAAACTGAAAGAAGAGACGTTTTTTAACCTAAAGAAATTTTTTTTTTTTTTTTGGTTTTCAGTTGATGAAAAGTTCTGGTAGAGTTAAAGTTTCTAGTGCATTTAATAAAAAAAAAAAACTTTAGTTTCATTAAAAAGGCAGTTGACGCAACAGTTTCGGTAAGGACATGGTTGCACAGGTATCCCGCAAACACCACTGACCATCAAGCCAATGTTACTCCTTGGCGTGGCTATGGCGTGCCGTCTTTATATCTGAGCGTAAGAAACTCTTCCTTAATATGAATACTGCAGGAGCTATTTAGCCGAAGATGAAGAGCTTTTTTGTGAATGTCGAAATCTGCAGGAGCTTAAATTTAAGTATTTGGAAAGCCGTTTGTCTCAGGGATGTAAAAACTTAGACTCATTTTTCCCAACTACAGACTCTAGAATAAAATTATTTTTAATATTCTATCAATAGAGCAGCAGAAAGCTGGGACTGAACTCACTAAGCACTTGACACCCCCACAACCTACCGAACACATTTGTTAAAACGAGTTCAATAAAACTTGAAAAATTCCTGCCGTTACCAGGTTATGAATTAATTTTCGTCTCATACGAGTATTTTTACCACTCCACGTTTCATATTGTAGTATTTTTCAATATTAATTATACCTTTTTATGCTCTTCTTCTTTTGAAGGATAGTGCAGCCTCGCCAAATATTTGTTTATCCTGTTTAATGTAAATTCTAATTAAAAATCTGCCGACACAAAAGTTGCGCTTTCAAAGGAAATCTCAGCACAAAATCCCCCCAAACATCCTCTTCATCATGACATGAGTTTTGCTATTTTTTGTTTTTCACAGTTAATGGCTCAAAAAAGGGAAATAAAATGGCAGGAAAAAAAACTGTTCTTTATATTCTAAAGCCAATGAACTTTGTGTGCTTTCAAGACAAGTTGAAGAGCTGGAGGGCTTTAATTTAATGCATGTTAAAGTTTGCAGCTTCCTGTTTACTTACAAGTAAAACCTGCCACTGGGACAAACCTCTGGTTAATTATAAAATATGAAATGATGTAAAAAAAAGGGTTGCGTTTGTTCACACAAAAAAGGCTCCGGGGAAATAATTATAAAACTAAATGATGATGGTTTTGTGTTAAGAGAAAATAAAAACATGTTTTTATACTCCAGCCAAATCAATTGAAAGTTAATCGGCCATTAAAAAAGTCATGACTATAACAACAATAACTACAAGTGAGCAAAAGCTGTTATGCTGTCGCAAGATGCTAGAATTTACAGCAAATAGCGGTAAATGTCAGTTGCCTGTCATGCGTGACAGAACACACGCCTGTAAGACATCAATCGCTATACTACCCTAGTGAGGGGCATTCGGACAGGAGAATATGTGGTCCCAACATGATGGAGCAATGGTGCACTCTGAGCAACCGATATTCTGAGACTTTTAGGGTTGCATTGTGCTCTGGCCAGCAAAACCACTCAATTTATATGAATATTGTATAATTTTTCTACATGGTTTCTTAAGCTCAGGAATCTAAGTCACCAGCTCTCAGGCTCTGGAAGTCCTCGAAGGAAATATCCACTCAATTTATATAAATATTGTATAATTTTTTTACATGGTTTCTTAAGCTCAGGAATCTAAGCCCTCAGGCTGTGGAAGTCCTCGAAGGGGAACTTGTCGCCCCAATTGCTGGCAAGAATGACAGAAAATGTCCGGAATGGGTACGTCTTTGCATCAGCTCTGGCATCAGCCACTTGCCCGATATCAGTGTATGCCACTTAGTGAAAAACTAAATTTAATCCAAAACTAAAGGATTTTGTTTAGTCACAAAAAAAAGTGACTGACATAGAACATAAATATAGTAAAATAATGGCGAATAAATGCCGCCGGCGAAATAAATTTTCGGCTGCCAGTAACAACTTAATAAATTCAATATCTTTTTCGGGTTCGATAGACACGAACTCAACTACTCATTGTCTCGTTTTGCATTTCAGCTAACGATATGCTGCCGGGCTGAAATGGTTAAGTATTTTATTGTTTGTGTGTACGTTTGTTAAATAAATAATCAAAATTCTTTGTGGCCTTGCGGCGGCTTATTTTCACTGTAGTGGCTGTTTTTTTTTTTTTTTTTTTTTGTTCATAAAAACTTTTGCACACCAAAATGTCATCCGATGTGCGTTGAACTTTAGTTTTGTCTCTTTTATGTCATTTGACAAGTTCTACGATTATGAAATATGACATGTAATCAGAAACATGTTTTTGGTTTTGAAATGATAAAAATAGAAGATTCATTTTAATTAGTATCATGACACGTGAGTGATGGCGGTCAAAAGTGTGTAGGAAGTGGAAAATAATGTTGTATTAAATTTCCATTTCAAAGAGAAGTGAATGAAAACGTTTTTGAAAACGACAACAGAGCAAAAGTTTATTGTCATTTTAAAATAGTTTGACATGACGTCTTTCGTATGGAAAACGTGTATGAAAAACCGCAAATTGGATTGTCATAAACACTTTGTAGCTCTTATCATTTTCATTATTTAATGAAAGTTTAAGTAATTAAAAAAAAAACAAATTATTTTAAGCAAGAATATTTTTAGGCATCTACTGAATAGTTTTGCAAGTGTGTGGCTGTCATAAACATGCAAACGTATCGTCGGTCTGCCAGGTAAGTGCTAAAAGCGAAACAAAAACAGAAATCTGTATCTTTAAATGTGGCCTTGCCACAGAAAAATAGCAATCGGCTGGCTATTTATAAAGACGTCTTCAATAAGGGCAGCTAAATGTTGAAATAGCTTGACGCGAACTGTACAAAGTCATTCAAAAAATTATGTGTAATATAACGTTAACTTTAAGGCACGCATTCGGGTGGTCCAATTTTCCATAACTTCGGCACACAAATCCCTAGAAATTTTGCTTAAAAGTCTCGCTTAGATTCACCTCAATCAATTTGCAACATATTGGCAGAGACTTGAGACTTCAGTGCAAAACCTACAACAGAAAATCTGGTGGAATCAAATCGCACAATTTTGCTGACCAATTTACATCACATGCAGCCAGCATGCTGACATCACATGTCTTCCCTGTGTATATCGTTCAATTTGGATCTAAAGAAATCGTTTATCATCAATCGCCATTGAGGGTAATGCCCAACATTTAGTCCAAGTTCATAAATTTTCGTTGCTTTTCCTAGACCTCTGCTGAATACAAATATACTATATACATATATGTAAATAAAAAATAACGCGTACATCATGGAAAAGTAACCCAACCTATAAACAAGACCAAAACATCCTTTAGATACGGGACTGTATAACAATAGCATGAACAAACTTTTGTGTATTTCGAAACTACAGACGTAAATATTTAATATCTTGTTGACATGCTTAATCATGCATGTTTATTGCAAGTGACAATGAAAGAGCCGAAACTTTTTTCTTCTACAAACGATTTTTGTTGCCACATAAACAGCTACAGAAACATAGAGAGGATATCAGTTGGCCTTTTTGTGGAGGACTGTTTCAAAACTAATAAAAAAAAAGAAAGAAATTCAATGAAGTGAAAATATTTCAATGATTACTAAAGTTATAAAGTCATTTAAGAAATTTTGATGAGCTCTTCTTGACCCACGTCTGCAGTTGTAAAAATCGATTTTTCTTGTTTTGTCCATAAAAAATAGTTTTATGCGGAAATTAGAAAATTTTGATGAAAACATAAAATAGCCACAAATTTTATGGTTTTAGTGTAAATGTTCTTTATAAAATTCAAAGCTCTAAAAGAAATAAAATTCACATTATTTAAGTTGAAATTTATTCTTTTGAAATGGCCTCTGACATGAAACGAATTTTTATGTCTTTTAGAAGTTGATGACTGCATTTAAGTAATAAACATCTTTAAACAAATAAGTTTCAGAAATCTTTAAATTAAGTTCCATTGTTGCTGCTCTAAAACCAAAAGTTGTTACTTATTTTCTTTTCTTTGCAGAGATTTTAATATTCGAGAATAAAGTTTTAATGGCAACCAGTCCACTGACAGCTGAAACAGTAGCTTTAAATACACTCACGCTTACGCTTATAACGCCTGAAGTTGGCTGCTGTAGAACGGTGGGTGTAGCGACCTTGAAATGTTTCAGTGTCCCCCACCTGAAAATTTTCACAATCACAAAAAGTGACTATAAAAACTGAAAGAAAAGAGTAAAACCAGATCTAAATCCGGGTTCAACTCATTAGATATTAATTAAGTGTTTTGGCGTTTTTTTTTAACGATTTGTTTCGTCATCAGCTTTTGGTTATCGATATTTCCAGTCTTCTAAGGAGCAGTTCTTAGAAAGCAGTTGAATCATTATGTAGACAATGCTACGTTTGGAAATGTCACGTTTGAAAGTGTCACATTTGCAAGTGTCATATTTGAAATTTCACGCATTTCACGCATACAAGCTCAAAATTTTTCATACAACCCCCCATGAAATGGTTGCCTAAAACTCTACACTGAAATTGTATTATATTTGATTTCGTAGAGTTTCACCATTTCATACATGTCACATACGGAATCACTACCTTTTTATATTTTCTTTAATATAAAGCTCCACCTGTTAACAATTTTTGTATAAATTAAAATTATAGAGCTGAAAAAATTTTTAGTTTACTTCTTTTTATAAATATGTGACCGTCACGTTTGCCACCATGAAGGTACCCATATATAATATTTTCTTTTTTGCCTTTTGCTTAAACTCAAAACTTCTACACTTGTGTCTCTTAAAATCTTTATTGTATTAAATCTTCTTTCACTTTTCACTGCTAAAACGTCATTCGTTCTTTTTTTTTTTTGCTGTTCTTTTTTGTTATTTAGTTGGGGTTTCTTTTTAGCTGGCAGCATTTGAATGAAATGTCCACCTTTCTCAGGATATTGGCAGCCATTAGATTTATAGCTTTTTTTTTCTTGCTTGTAGGACAAAAACGATACTACGGGTTTGAGAAAGTAGTAATCAAATGTGTGAGATGTGAAAGAAAATATAGGAAAAAAATTATATTGGTTTTGAAAATGAAACCAATAGAGAGAGAACTGAGAAATAAAATGGATTAAATCATGTTTTTTTTTCTTGGTTTTGGGTTATTTAACACAAAAAGGAATTTTAAAATAAAATTTCAGTTTAACTCAAGACCACAAAGAATAAATAATATGAGATTTAATTTAAAATTATCGAAAGCTAAACAGCTTAACTGGAAATCATTTGAAGTCAAACAAAAAGCACAACTATAATTAAATTTTCCGGCACACAAATACACCTGATATTTTTATAAAACTTTTCATAACTTTATGGTGGTTTTTTCTGCACCAGTGACACAAACAGCCACAAAACAAAATGTTATCGGATTTGTTTTCTGTTTTTAAACGCTGATAAGGATATGAGTCCTTTTTTTCTTATTTTTTTGGTGTTGTTAAGCTTTAAACAGCAGCTCATAAATGCGCCAACAAACACAGAAGTGTCTGGAAAAAAAACCCAAGTGGACATTTAAAAACAAAACAAAATCCTGTTTGTTTTTAGTTTTAACTTCAAACTGTTTTGTGTTTCGTTATCAGATTAAAGTTTCAACGGCAATAGCTGTTGGTGCATGCAACACATTTGCCCAATTCACAGGCCAATGTACATGAAAACTCCAAAGATGGCGACGTCGTTGCCAACATGTTGGCATTGAAAGAATCACCAACATTCTCACCATCATCTACAACTTATACAACAGCTTGTGAAGTGGCCTATTAAGGACAAAGATTTCTATTGCATGTATTCGTTTACATGTACTTGAAAGCAGGAAAAACACCAACAATAAACCATAAATATTTACTTAAATAACTGAATTTATTTAATGCCTTTATGTGTAAAAAATGCGCACACATTCGGGCACATTAATCCTTATTTGTAGCTGTTTGTTTTAAATCGAACGGATTTAAATGAAATGTGTTTTTGGGAAAAAACAAACTTTTTACAGGGTTTATTAATATTGGCCGCTGATATTTGGCAAAATTAATGGTGCTCGACTTAATTTGAAAGCGGTATTTCTGTATACAAAAACAAATTTTATCACCGTTTTGTCAGAGTTTACATTAGGCGATTCATATTGATGAAGTCGATACAGTTTTTAACTCGAAACTGCTTGTTTCCCAACAATTATAACAGTTAAGGCCACCACAACAACTCGAAATTGTAGGAATTCCAGTTAAATTCCTATATCCATAACGGGAAAGATAATCCTACCGTTAGCCGTTAACGAATTACCCTTAAATACATTACAATTGACGAATTGGTGCGCTTTACACGCTTTCGGCATTATCGAACCCTATTCCCATCGAAATAAGTAAATAGCACTGGGCGAGTGCTATTGAGCCAAAAATTCATCAGTTAAACTGCAACGACATTTAGTTTCAATTTAGTGACAGTCCAGAAAGCAGCTAAAATATTCCTGTTCACTGGCTCCCCAGTTCGTGCGTGACGTAACGCTTCTCGATTACGTGGTATGGGTCTATGTTACGGCATTGGCTTATGCCGACAACCCGCAACTCTTGCAGGATGATCAGCCAATATTTAAGTCACCAGTGATGGCCATATGGCCAGATTTAAGGCTTAAGTGCATTTCACACTGTTACTGCAGCAGATCAGCGTCTTTGTTTTTTAAGAAAAATATATTGTAAGTCTAATCAAACACTTATTTAATTGAAACTATCATGTGGCATCGCCGAATTAGCGCGCAAGTAGAGGCGGCCATTTAAATTGTTCTAGATATTTGAAATTTTGTGTTTAATTTATTGCAACGATTATCCGTTATTCTGCACCTAATAATTCCGCCTTTTTACCAAAATTTCCATACGAAAACCATTAACTTGGCCGCATAAACTTAAGCCCAAGTCACATTTGCCTTATGAATATGAAATTAGTAACAATTTCATAAATTTCTGGGCATTTTATTAGTCCCCCCCGCACTTCCACTGAAACAAAAACTAGATCCTTGGCAGCTTCAAACGCCATCACTTCGCCATTCATGATACTCGTAAGTACTTGTCGGCAACACATTTCCTTAATACCTGTTTAGTTTTAAAGTTTGTTTTCATTTTCGTTTGTTTTTTGTTTTTTTCTTTTTTTTTTGTAGGAAAAAACTTCGCTTTTCCTTAGACGCTTCCGCAAACGTGGTGTGTAATTTAGCTTTTAAAGTACTTAAAGGAAAAAAGCCAGCAAGATGTTGGAAAACGTGCTGACGATGTTGGCAAGATACTAAATATTTCACTTTATATTAAAATAAGTTGAGAACGGACAACAGGTGGCGTCTTAAATGACGTTACAGAATTAATTTGAATTTTTATTAATAAAACTGTACAAACAGAGTGAAATATTTTTTTAAAAATAGCAATTTATTTAAGTAGAGCGAAATAGGGCTTAATATAGAAAAATTTTAGTAATACATTTCCAGTACCCAGATTATAACAAACATGTTACTAAAAGATCGGAAAAGCATAAAATTCTATTGCAAATAGTACGAGGACAGGGTGATCCCGAATGTTCCAGTTACATTGTCTGTCAATTTTGTCCGTCTGTTTGGCTTAATCGCTGATAAAAGAGTTCAACAGTTCAGGAAAATGATAAAAAATTGTTTTGGGTAAAAAAAAAAATACAAATCAAGTCTTCTGTTCAGACAGTATTTTAAATTTTTCGTTAATCCAGAAATATCGTAACGTAACGTAACTCTATTGATGTTGTAAGTAATAAAACAGCATTCGCCCCATGAAATGTAAGAACTGACCAAAACATCGATGAAGAACAATGACCGGGTTAGTAGATTGCGTGGCGCCAAGAAGAACTTGTTCTTTTCGTCGTTTTCTAATTCCAAGATTGAAGACACACATGAAAGGATGTGGTTTTGAGACGATTGTAAAGATAAAAGTTGAATCGCTGGAAGAGCCTCAGGAATACAGCAAAAATGGTAAGTCTGAACTGCTTTCAGAATGAAAAAAAATGCTGGCACAAGTATTTTATATCTGAGCAGAGCATAATAGCAATTGATGAAATGATAGTTCTTCTTAGTTTTTGAACATACCTGGGCCCGTCAGTACTCTTGTAATTTTAACCATAATTTGGTTAATCATAACAATATTATTTCAACATGGTTGTAATTGTGGAATATAGTTTTGATTATGGCACATGCTTTATGTAATAATGACATGTATTTTATATTTGTGATATGTTCTAATATTTCCTATTTAATATTTTAACGATAAACAAAAAAACATATTTTTAACTGTGCCTTAAATGCTGCTAAATGTCGATGGAGATTATGCCCCACACACACCCCCACCCACCTCCGACAATCGTGACACCATTAGTATTAATTAAAATAGTGCTGCCGCTGTCTCATCACATACGAGTTCATTCGCGTATTTATTTCTTACACAATAGAATTTTGTTAATTTAAATAATACGTTGTAAAAGTTTTTATTACAACTACAAACAAATACAATTCTAATGCAAATATTTGCACAATTTATAACCAGAAAACCAAAAACGTTAGAAAAACAATTTCAGTTTCAAATATTTTTCGTTTGCGAAATTTTAGATATTCTAAATATCAATCTAGTAATGGATTTTATGAGCTTTTCAATGGAATGTAAAATTAAATCAAAGCAAACAAACCATTTGATATAAATATGTTGAAAAACAAAAACAACAATAGACTAAAATAAGTTTGTTTTTTTTTTTAGAATTGATCTGAAATGTGTGGAATTTGAGTAATTTAGTGGAATGAGTTGTGAGTTGAAAAGTTGTGTCAAATTACATAAACATTTTTTGGTGAATATCACTTGATTTGAAATCACTTGATTTCAAATCACTTGATTACAAATCACATGATTTTAAATTACATGATTTCAATTCACATGATTTCAATTTACATGATTTCAATCCACATGATTTCAATTCACAAGATTTCAAATCACATGATTTCAATTCACATGATTTCAATTCACTTGATTCCAAATTACATGATTTCAATTCCAAGATTTAAAGTCACATGATTTAAAATCACTTGATTTCAATTCACATGATTTCAATTCACATGATTTCTAATTATACGATTTCAAATCACATGATTGCAAATGACATGATTTCAAATCCTACTATTTCAAATCACATGATTGCAAATTACATGATTTCAATTCGCATGATTTCAATTCCCATGATTTAAAGTCACATGATTTGAAATCACTTGTGTGTGCTTTTCTGGTGTTATATAAAGAATACTAAACGTATGGTTTTAAATTCACAAGTAATTGTCCTTAAAACCAAATAGCATATAACAGATGTACTTTTTACTCTCCTCCGCACACTTAAAAGCCATTAAAAGTTTAAACAAAATTTTACTTACAAATATTTATAAATTTTTAATGATTATTTAAATTTTTTTTCCATTTCGATATGTTTAAATAAAAGCACTTCATGAATATGAAATCTCTGGGGTGTTTTTAGCATAAATTTGTTATAATTTTATTTTTTAATTATAGAAGAATAAAATCATAATACATAAACTTTGACTAATTTTTGTTTATTTTGCTATTCATATTTTTATTATATTCTCCGGCTGGTTTATTTTGTGGCATTTTACGGTTTAATTTCCGTTTTTTTTCTGTTATAGTTTTCATTTAAATATTTGCTTTTTAAATTATTTTTGATTGCTGTTGATGTGCAACACAGTCTGAAAAAAAGGGCAATTTGTGTTTTAACTTTTGAATAAAATATCTTAGTTAATATCCAAACATGATTTTAAATTAATGAATTTCTGGTTGAAAAAAAGTTGGAAAATAGGCTTAGAATTTTGGAATTAGAGAACTTTTTTCCAATTCGTACAGAGCTCAGGGCATGAACGCATTTATGACGTTTCTTCCCATAAAAGCATTAGCTGTTGGTAAAATAATATATAAAAAATGTAAGCGGTTTAGTTTTATAATTAATGTACGAGTGTATTTTCGTTTTACTCAAAATAAGACTTCAAAATAAGACTTTTTCTTGTGCAACGTCCTTACAGTTACAGCTCTGCGTAATTGAGCCACAAACAGCCTGATTTATACACCAGAGTCATGGCAAATTGAAGATTTTGTGGACTTGCAACACTTCTACGCCAATTTTAGGAAACCTTTGAATAAAGTCAGTTTTTTCATTGACAGTCACAAAAATGCTCCTTCAGGCTTCACCAGTTTCAATAAAATGCGAATTTTTTTGGTGCCACCACAAGGCGTCGTATGGAAACGTTTCCCACATCTAGTCTAATTATATCTTATCTTTATGTTGAAAGTATGTTAAATTAAGTTGAAGCCATAAGTACTTTCTTTTCTGGTACTCTTATCCTCCCATCCTTCCATATTAATCGTACAAAACAATATAAAAAACACCATAAAAACTTTACACAAGTATTAAGGAACACTAACCTGATAATCCATAGAATTGCCGTAGCCCATGTGATTGCAGGAGCATGAACACTGCTTGATATGTGCCTCAAGTTCATCGTCTACAATCAGCGATGATGGGGTAATCTTCGAACCGTTGCCGCCGCCATCCAACAAGTGCTGAAGGTGTTGGCTGTGCAACTGTTGTGCCTGATATGCTCGATTCAGTAAAAGTTGGTGCTGTTGTTGCAGCTGGTGCTGATGGAGATAATGATGAATTTCGTTGGAACACATTTGATTACAGTGCTGTGGCTGCTGTGGATTCAAGTCACCGGTTGTGCTGTTAGTTGTGCCGTAGGGCATCGTTAGACCACCAGCAGGAGTTGAAAGTTGTTTGTTCGATAAACTGGCAGCCTTAACAGTTCTCAGGGGTGTTGGTTGTTTGTTTGCGGCCTTCGGCTGTAGCAGAGCGCCTGTTTTGTGATTGCTGGAACTTATGTTATTATAATCCGGAAATGTTGTAAGAGGGGCATCGAACGAGGAAGACTTTAACAGCAGTCTGTTGTTAACATACCGCAACTGGGACTTGTGCTGGTCTGTTGCTTTTTCCACATTGTCATGTTGTAAACTTGAATTTCGCTGCAAGGTTTGTGCTCTCCACAGTTTTTCACCCGAAAAGCTTTTGCGGCGCGAGAGCATGTTGTGAAAAGCTTC
Organism: Epicampocera succincta; assembly: GCA_932526305.1. Lineage (NCBI taxonomy): Eukaryota > Metazoa > Arthropoda > Insecta > Diptera > Tachinidae > Epicampocera > Epicampocera succincta. The sequence goes on along the minus strand of OW052035.1, from coordinate 5,472,313 downwards.
ATAAGCAACAGTTTCTTCCTCGTTAGCGCTTTCTGTAGCACCAATCAGACCGCTTAAGTTGTGATGATTTAAGGTGAAGTATTTGGGAAATTCAGATGTGCCACTGTCACTAATACCGACGACACTAGTTGCTGCTATATCGGGCGGAGGTGGGTGGCGGCCATTTGTCGTGTGTTCTGGCAAAGCTGAAGGTTGTGCTTTTATAGCGGTGGAGGCAGCATTTAACATTAAGCTCATCATTTCCATGGAGTCCATGGCCAATGGCACTGAACAGGAGCCTGTCTCTGTGTTTGCATCCTCCAATTCGGCCGCCTCGGCCGTCTTTAGCTGAAACTTTTGCACTTCACGTTCTGCCTCCAACGGCTGGTTGTTCTCTGGCGGCTGTGTTTCCTCTGAGCCCAGTTCATCTGAAGTGTTGGACTCCAGCTCTGGATTGAGACCCTTTCTTTGCTTTAGATTTTGCTGGTGCTGTTGCGTTATGGAGTTGGCCGTTGAATGTATGCCGTACTTCCAGTAGGTCTTATTCGTGCCTGCTATGCGCTGCAAGGTACGACTTTTGCCCAGAGCCTCCTGTTTGCGTTCCTGTTTTTGTTTTTCCATTTGCTGTAGAGTCTTAAAGGCTTTTCTGACTTGTGGCTGGGAGTGATGCAAAGTGTTGCAGCGTCTTGTGGGGGGCGGCGTGTACAGTGGTGAGGGTGAGCCATAGCGACTGGGGGAGTTGGTGACACTGCCCTTCTTAGACTTCTTAAAGCTGGCTGCGCTGCTGCCACTTAAGCGGTTTGTCAGTGAGTGCGCTGACAACGATAAAACTTTTGTAAATTTAAGTCTTCCGGCGCCACTATCGCCCGACTTGGCTTTGTTTTTGTGCAAGAGCTGATGATTGTGATGTTCGTTGATAGTGGGTAATTTGAGTAATTGCTGTGCCTGCAACTGTATATAATTTGTTGCATTGCCTGTTGGTGCATTCACTGTTGACTGGTGGCTTCTTTCGCGCTCGGTTAGAGCCGAATGTATTAAGTGCTGGGCATTAATTTGTTTTACTTGGATGGGTGGGGAGGGGGGTTCGAAGAGCGATTTCTGCGATAAGGCTAAAAATTCTTTTTGTTCTTCCTCCTCGAGTGCTTTAAGGGCACGTAAATCCCATTCACCGGATGTCATTAAAAAAGTTTGTTTTTTATTTTAAATTTTTTTCTTTCTTCTGCTGCTGTTTCCACTAATTATTCTAGTCAGTTTTATTTTACCATAAATTTATTTATCTCCTTATTAAGAACGTGTCCGAATTAACTTGTTGTTTTTATTGCTTTTAAAAAGTTTTCATTTTTATTTCTATTGTGGTCAACATTATTCTATCTGAACAATAATTTTTTAAAGTTGGAAATAACAATGTGGTTTTAAGAGATATGTTTGTGGGTGCCATGAAAATAGAAGGAAAGATATAATGATAAGAAGTGTTGATTGCCGTGAACTTGTTTACACTTAAAATGAATGACTATATTAATTCTTTGCGGCAATGGAAGGCTGTATGGCAAGGCCAGCTTGGAGATGTGGTAAAGACTTTACGGAAAATAACATGTCCAGTATTGATCTGCTTTGTGCGAGTAAAAGTTAATTGTAATTTAAAAGAGAAATGGAAGAAATCCTATACAAATGTATATTCGAATATTTATTCGATTGAAAACTAAAAAAAAAAATTCGAAAAAAATATAAAAAGATTTAAAAGAAAAACAGTTCGATATAACAACAAAATTATTCGAATAAACATTAGAAAAAATATTCCAATAATATTAAAGTAACATTTGTTACAATAATAATTCTAAGTAAAAGCGTATTTATTCGTATATTATTCGATTAATCATTCGGCCAATATTCGACTAATTATTCGAATAATTATTTGAACAATTATTGAAATAAAAGTTTAAATAATAATACACGAATATTTGTTGTTAAAATACATTTTTTTAAAAGAATATTTTTTCAATTAAGACGAGTAGTTCTAAGAAATATTCGAATAAATAGTTGAGCACTATACCTGTGTATATGGATCTGAAAGTTTTGTTATTTCTTCCACTAACATATCAGAAAGTTATTTGAACATTTATTCGACTAATTGTAGCAGTAAATAATAAAAAAAAATTTTAATTTATATAAAAATAGTTTCATATTATATAAAAAGTTTCAATTATATAAAATTCGATTAATAATTAAATTAAATATTTAAAAAAAATCTTTATACTTTAGGTGACGATTTAAGGTTTTAATAAAAGAAATATTACGATATAAAATCACATTTTTAGTAAGCATATTCGAATAAAATCTGTAACGAATAATGGAGTAATTATTAAGTTAATTATTATTAAAAATGTTCATAATATTTAAAACAAAAATGTGACCATTTAGTTTTAAAAAAAATTTATTGTTTAGTAATTCCACAAACTAAATATCGATTACTTTTTCCAATATACGTGGTAGTATTAGTTTAAATTTTTTTTTAAATGCTTCTGCGAGTATTTCTGTATTTTTTAACAATATATCAAAAAAGTTCAATTTAAATCTCCCAGAAACAATTGGAGGTAAAGAATATATTTCAATATTTATTCGAATATTTATTCGAATAATTATTCGATTATTTATGCGAGTAAGTATTCGAATATTTATTGGAGTAATTATTTTTCAAATAAATATTCAAATAACTATTTTAATTAATATATGTATTATTCGAATATTTATTGGAGTAATTATTCTTCAAATAAATATTCAAACAATTATTTTAATTAATATGTTATTGATTGTTTCAATGCGTGTTTAATTTGTTAATGGTTTTTAGCAGCTTTTTTGTTACGCAACTTGCACAGATTCAACTCGAAACATTCGTTTACTCGTACATCTTACCAGCCATTTAAAATTCTTGCGAAGCAACTCACAAGCAACAGACCGCAAGAAAGGATTGACTATTTATTGAGCATACATTTGCCCATTTTCCATTGTTAACAAAAATTTAAGCAATGAACATTTACAACAAATGCAAAAAGGTTTCTTTTATGCTCGTATATTTGCCCCCAAAGAGTTGCCTTACTTAAGTATTTTCCTACTTTTCTCTGCTATGCATGAAAGCATTAATAAGTCTTAGACCGAAAATGTAACTAATTTATTTAATGGTTTGGCAAAAGCGAATACAACCTTCAAATGAAAACAAACAAACAAACAAATTTCATTAAGAAAGAAGGACAACTTGCATGTCTGTGTGTGTGTGCGTGTGTGTGTTTTCCCGTTTGACTCAACTGACTTGTTGTATACGACTTCGTAGAAAATTTAAAATTTCATTCACTGTCTTTATGCTTAAAGTATAACCTTTCCTTTGTTTTAGCAGAATTCTTATATTGTGTTTTTTTGTTTCTTTTTGCGGAACAATTTTTCAATTGCAAGTTGCGGCACAAGTTTTGCTTTTCGCAACACGGAAAAAACACAGAAATTGAGCTATAGTTTGCCTCGTATGGGACCTACCATTCCTTTTATATATCTTAATTTAAATTTGTTCACAATGCAAAGGAATAAAATAAAGAAAATTTCTCCTAGAGTCACACAATAAACGCGTTTTGCACCACCAGCAGTACGGAAAAATTTACTTCATGTTTCTTTCGATTGCAGTGAAAAGCACAAACCGCATCTCATCTCATAGTAAAAAAAACAAATAAACCATCAGCAACAAATTAAATGAAAGCAGTAAAATAGCGAACTAGTTTTGCTGCAGTAGAATGTTATTTCGGGGATTCTGTTTGTTCAGTTTTGTTTTTGTTTTTTTTTTTTCCTTTTTATGCTTCTAATGAATCAAAAGTTTTGCAGCAATTTTATTTATAAAATAAAACTTTTTTATTTTACGTCACATTAAAATTGTCTCTGGATTTCCCAAAAGTTTGGTTTTTTTTTTGCAAAATCCATGCAAAACAAATTAGGTTTTTTAGTTTTGTTTAAATAATACAGTTCATTGAGGAATATAAATTTTTCATAAAATTATGTAATTAAAATAATGGCAGACTGTTTTTAAATTATCAATTGTAAGCACATTTGCTTTTATTATATAACATTATAAGAAAAAAAATTATTTCTTGCTGGTGGTTAAAGTTTCCAAAATTAGCAGTGAAATACTTTTGTAGAATATCGTAAGAGATTTGCTGTAAAACTAAATGATTATTTTGGTCTTTGGACTATTACGAAGTTTTTATATAAATAAAACCATTAGAAACAAATGAGAACTGCTAAATGTAGAATTATAGTGTATTTAATTTCGGCCACAATAAATGCGTCTTAGAGATTCGATTTTAATTTCCTATTCTTTGAAAAACTATATAAATTTTCTTTCTTCATAATAACAAATTGCTGAAAAAGTCTTTTCATTTTTGAAATAGAAAGAAAAAAAAAATCATATTTGTACGTTTGTAAAAACTGGTTTTAAAATGTTTTTCAACCGTTTTTACATATATTTATGTATATCCAAGTTTGCTTTAAACAAGCGCTGCAAACGCACGTATCTTTGTTTTGCAACTTATTTAATAATTCTCATTAGTTTCTGATGGCAGCAAAACCATTTTTTCCGTCAAATTTTGGTACTATTCTAACTATTCATTAAAGAACAGTATTTACTATATAATTTATTTTGATTTAATACATTTTTTAACTTTTTTATGGTTGCGGCCCACTTTGTTTAATTCTGAATGATTTTCCAGTTTATTTTTTTAATTTTTTTAAATTATTCACGAGATGATATAAACGTAGTTCACATTTATGCCATGTAAAATCTGCTGAAACTACGATGATTTTTTATTTATAAAATATGTCAATTACATTTTTTTTTTTTCAAAAAAACTATTTTAGTTTTAAGAATTTTTACGAGAAAATCTACATTAAAATTTAAAAACTTGTTATTTAAAAATTTTTCTAATCCTGTTTTTTTTGGTCTTTTCTAGCATAAATTCCATTTTGGTTTATAAAATGGTTTTATAAACCATTTTGGTTTACAAAAAAAGTGAAGAATTTCCTTGTTGTGTGTGTGTTTTTTTATTATTAACAATTTATTTTATTAGCAACAAAATAATGTTGTTTGTCTTTTTTTTTTGTTTTGTTTGCATTTACTTTTATTTTGGGCAAAAAGATTAAACGTTTCAACACTTTATTTTCATTGGAATAAAACACACATCTTTTCGTCTCATTAATATATTCAAACATCACAATTTGGTCCACCTCTTTAGCAATTCAAAACCACATCACGTGTCCAACTGTTGCGTAAAACATAAACAGGCACTATGAATAAAACATAAGTTTCATATTTTACCAGCAAAGCAAAATTTTAGAAGTAAATAGAAGGAAAAAAATGTTACACTCGTTTAAGCCTCTTTTTGTTGTTTTTTATTTTTTATATTTTTATTTTTGCCTTGAAAAATGTTACGAAAAGCAACAATTGTATAAATTTAGGCACAACCTGATAGAATAGATACTTTGAAAAATACCAAAGAGCCAACGGACTTAAAAACCAAAATTGTACCGTTAATAAACAAACATACTCTTACATATGTACATACAAACGTATGTACAATGCCTGCACGTTTGTATTGTATATTCCACATACGCACCCGCAACCGAACACTCAGTCAAACACAGTTTGTGATGTCACGTTATACAACAAAACGTAACTTTTTCTTCATTGAGTAGGTTAGTAGTAAATATCGAACAGGCTGCTTGGTTGTTCTTGTTCTTGTTGTTGTTGTAGTTTTTGTTAATGTTTGATAATGTTCATAAAGCAACAACTAAACACATTCACTTTTACACACACACACACAGACAACATCCATACATTCGCTTAAGTGTATGCGTTTTTCCGTAATACTGGTGGAAAACAACACTTTTCATGCTCATCATATGTTTTGCTTATTCGTTTTTTTGGTTTTTTTTCCCTTTATTGTTGTTTGTTTAAATTTTATCAACGTTTTATTTACACCGTATCGTTACTGTTCGTGACCGTTTTGTAGCATAAAAATGTTTTAACTGAATTGTAACTCATACAACTAAAAGTTTTTATACCTTAAGCTTGTTCTACTTGTTGTTTGGTTTTTACAGTTACTTTCATGTATGTAGGCTCATACCACACCAGCCAGCTTCGACATGATGATGAATAACAGCGCTGTGCTCAACAGCTGTGTTGTCTGTAAGACAGCAGCAGGGTGTGAGACAACAGTACTGCCATTGCTAACAGTTCTGTTGCAAACAACAGCAAAGTTTTGCATGTCCAATAAAATCATGCTGCTTATTACTTACATTTAGGATTTGACGTGGCGTTTCCTTATATTTTATCAATAGTTTTTCCCCTCCTGCAGGTATAAAATATAAAATTTTCTGCACTTAACATTTAATCTGATAAGCAGAGATATGCAAGAAAAAGAAAAATCTTTAATGTTAAATCAAAACTTTTAAGACTATTTACTAGAGGTATGAGTTTTTGGCGCCTTACATTAATAATTCACACATTAACAGCGTTTGTTCAATGTCTTCAATAAAACTAGGTTTCCTCTGGAAAATTATGGGGCGGGAAAAAACTTGATTACTGTGACACTTGAGTACCCATAAGCAATAACGTAAAGTTTCAGAAACTTTCAGAAACCATGAGTTTCATTTTTTATTAACTTATTTGAACAATTTCTTTCAAATAAATAAATTGTTAAGTTGACGCCTTTTGCAAGCCCCAAAAATTACAATTTTCTACACTTAAAGAAAAAACCATACCCAGAATTTCACTTCTTATACATATATTTTCAAAATATGTAAATTAAACATTAGCCAGAAAATAAAGTAAGAGTTCTGGGTTTAAGTGATTGAAGTATCACTGCAAAAACATTTCACAAAGTTTAACATGATCCAAGCTCGAGGTTCAATGGAAGCTGGCAGTTAGTGTAGTTGGCAAAACAGCGGAATTCCCCTCTTTAAAAATATGTTTACAATTTACAAGGGAAATAAAAATTTAATAATTAAACCAAACTTGTAGCAAAATACTTTGAAGGTAACAAAATATAAAAAAAAATATGTTTAAAGGTAACAAAATAAATAAATATATTTTGAGAAAAATATACTAGATATGAAATATGTTTTGTAATAATTTTTGGTTCTGGGCGAGAGACTGTCCTTGTTTCTTGCCAGCTGTTCTTTTTATTATAATAAATTTTCCGCAATGACAACGATTATTTATTATTATTATCACGAATTCACTGAAAATCGCTTAAATGAGGCTTAATATCGCTAATTATTGTCTAGTCGAAACACTAAGTCTGCATTAAAGAGAAGAGAAAATTCCAAAATGGGCCATGTAGAGCGCATGGAGAATACTGCTCCGACCCGTAGAATCTTCGATTCCGAACCTGTGGGACAACGCAGTAGAGGACGCCCACGGAACCGATGGCGCACACAAGTGGAGAGGGACCTCAACCAACTTGGTGTGCAAAATTGGAGAACGCTGGCTAAAGACCGTGCCAGCTGGAAAACTTTGTTGGTTGAGGCCCAGGTTCACCACGGACTGTAGTGCCAAAAGAAGAAGAAGAAGAAGAAGAAGAAGAAGAAAATTCCAAAATTATTTACGTTCGCTTTAGGCATCATTATACGGGGATTGTAAAAAGTATTTGCTTTTTTATGGCAAACATTTTTACAGGAGTATTTTGTTAAAGGATTACACAACTGGTTGACTACTCAAGTAAATTTTAAATGTCGTCATATAGACAGCTGGAAAACAAAGACGACAAAAACAGCTTAATAGGAATATTTTTTTGCAATTTTATAGGAAAATAACTTAAGCAAAATGCTTTCCTAAATACTGTATCATTTTCGGTGTGCACCTCCACCAGCAAATCATTTTCCGTGTAGTTATATTTCACTTTTTATTTTTATATCTGCCAAAAACTTGCCGCAACCAGCGGTTTCTTTTCTTTTGCTCCTAATGGCAGAAGTTAGAAGCAACTAAAAATTTATTTTTTTTTCCGAATCACTTAATAAGTTTGTTATCAACGGTACCCCCTTAAAAAACGAGAAACTTTTTTCTTAGCCTTAAAAATGTTTGTTGCTGTTCAATTTATACAGTTTTGTTTTTGGTGAAATGAGCAAAAACCTCTTAGTGGTGTTACAATGATAAATGATGGCTCAAGATGGTTTCTATAAATAATTTATAGGTAACTTTTCTGTGCAAGTTGTAGGAAAAAATAAACAGCATTTTGGAATATTTATTTAATACTGTCCAATATGTGTTGCTTTTGGAAGGGCCTGTATTCAACCATCATCTTACTGGTTGCTGGGCGCTTCCAGCTGGCAAATTGGTGGGGGTTGATTGATAACTTTCGCTTATTGACCGCATAAACAATAGGAAAATTTGTTAAATTCAAAGGAAAACTCATGCTCATAATCTAGTGAAACTCTTTAAATGACTCTTCGTATGAAGTCAAAAGTTGCTTAATTGTGTGGAAACCATCGGCCACTCGGTATGCAAAAATAGTTTATGGCACAAATGCTAATCCCAGCAAAATGTAAAACAAACTAAATGAAACTTTAGTTTAATTGAAATGAGTCCAGTTTTCATGGAACTAGAGATACAATCTAATTTTGTTTAGCAAACTTTAAAGTTATTTTTCTTTTAATAAAAATCTTATTTATATTTAACTAGATTAACCCGATTTGCTACAAAAAGAATATAGTAAACTTTTAGCTTTTTTCATAATGTTTTCGTTTTTGAGGTTATAATTAATGTGCCATCAGTCATTTGATGTTAATTTGAGCTTCTTGCGTAACTTTGTTTGTGCCCTATTTAGTCTCAAACACGTTTGCCCAAAGCCTTCAACTGCATTTAAGCGCTTAATGTAGACATTTGCATAATGAAACATTTCATATACGATATTTAAAAGATACGAGGGCGGTTTGTTAATTTCCATACTTTTTATCAGCTGTTGCATTTTGAAAGAGGTCATGTCTCTTAGTAAGGAAATTGAGGGTGGGGAAGATTTCTAACGGACTACCGGCTCAGGTGCCTTGATTACCTCCTCACTGTTCAGAGCAACCAAATTAAAGTTAGAAAAATATAATTAAATGGTTTTTTTACAATATCACCGAAATTTAAAAAAAAAAAATTGTAAATAATTTTGCCCAGAGAATATTTTGCAATAACATTAAGAAATCAATTATATTTTCCAAATCCAAGTGTCCAAGACAATTTTTTATTTAATAAAAATTTCAACTAATTAAGAATACAACATAAGGGGGACAGCCAGCTATTTCATGGTCGCTACAATCTCCATCGGCTACACAATTGGCCTATTATTTTAAATTATTGAGATGGTATAACTTTTGAATTTCAACTTATTTTTAGGAAGTGCTCTGCTATCAATCATATGTCTATCAAACAGTTTACTAGATCTGTTGCTCGATTAAAGACACAAAAAATTAATCCATTACGTAATAATATTTGTAGATCATAAAGCAAAACTTCACACGCATATTTTTCTTCATATTATCCATCTAAATACTTGCCATTGTGGCGCACAAATGACAACATTTTCTATAAATACTAAAACTGCCGCTGTTGCAAATGTTACTCTTTGATGGCTTTTAAAAGCTGTATATTTGAAATAGTTCGAAACGAATGCAACAGAATATAGTTTGATTTCAATTTAAGTTTTTCTTGCACCGGCCAGAAACGGTGTGGTAAAATAGTTGCTGTGCCACAAATATGCAAATGACATTTGAATAATTACGCACAATTGACGGCCAGTGACGAGGTTTGCAGCTCGTTCTAATTACATTTGATTTTGACAGACAGCAAAACAAAAACCAAAATATGTGCATGAAAGTAATAACCGGAAGTGTCCAAAATCTAAAATTAATTGCATGAATTTTAACACCAAAATGTTTCCTTTCAATATCACTGATAGTTAAACTTTTTTACATGACTTGAGAATATGACAGGCATAATGTCGTGTGAGTGGCCCCTTAGGGTTTTTCCATTTTCCTATCCACCCTATTCAAAAAACTTTTTGGAATGTACAACAATATTTTCCCAACATGATTATGATTCAATTCTCCATCCCTCCTTTAAGGGGACTTTTATTGAACCTAAACAGGGGAGTACGTACAGTGAAAACCCCTTCAGACCTGCTTTGGGCACAGATATCTGCCATCTTGTTGCTCCTACGTCCCTTTACGTACATAGAAATACTCTTCTAGCTGATTGATCTGATTTTTATGACGTGCGTGTTGGTCTTAAAAAGTGTGAATGAGTTGAACCTCAGGGAAACGTTTTCCTGCTGCAGAAATAATTGAATTAATAAAGGTTATAGTGTTATATCTGTTTTAAATAATCTACATACAACTTTTCGCAGCATTCAAACTTCAAAAACGAACTTACAATGAAAAGTTCACAAAAGCCTTTAAACAGCAAATCACTTGAGCAGTTTGAAAAAAGCGTTCTTTTTTCTTTTCCAAAACATTCAAACTTAAAGTTAAAACAAAATGAAAAAGTTTTAACGTTCCTTTGTCTAGTAAAACTACAATACAATTTAAAAAAAAATGGAAAAATATACCTGGTTAAAAAGCAACAAGGAATAACATTGTTTGAAGTGTTCGGATTTTAGAGTAGTTGGGAAAAAAAATACTCAAACTAATCCACAAAAAGGAGCAGCAGCAAAACTATACAAAAAGCCTGATTCCAAAAAAAAAACTCCTCCCCACAACCCAACATAGAAAATGTACATAAAAAACTGTTAAGTTCGGCCGATAAAGCAGCGCTTTTGCTTAAACACGTCCAATTCGAACAACCTTTAAAAGCCAAGGGTTTCCCATTTTTTGTAGGTCGTGGAGAAAGAGTTCATGAAAAACTCATAAACAAGTCTGAAAAGGGTTCACTTCACATGCAAACACTTAACTTGATTGCATGTCAGGAGCATTTATCGGTAATAAGCACAAACGAGGATATCGAATTGCCACGCAAATTGGCGAGACTCTTGTCTGTTAAGATATAAAGGAAGGGGAAGAACCTCTATAAAATTCGTGTCAGGGATAAAATCCCTGGAATTCTAATATGGGATGACAGAAACTCCAAGCATCCCTATCGAGAATAAGTAAATCACATTTTCTTTGAGTAGTAGAGTATGAGAAAGCCAAGCGGCTTCAAAGGAATATCAGTCAATATTCAGGCGCAATCGGAAGGAGATTTCGAGGATCTATCAAAATATTCCGGATACCAAAGAGCAATCAATACAGTGACCTTATTAGATGAAACTAATGCTTTAGCTAGATTAAGGATATAGTTTTTTAGGATGGACACCAGTTCGCTTACCAGGAAAACAGCTAAACGGTTATCGATGAATATTAGTAAGAGTTGTTGGAAAGAACTGTTTTCTCAGTTCAGTACACAAGCCCAACATAATCTCGACATCAAAGCCCCCCCCCCCCCCTCTTTCGTTTAAAAGGTAGTGGGATAGCACGGTGACCTATTTTTAGGGTCTCAATAGATGTTATTATTTGGAGGGCATAAAGAGATTAAAGAACTCAGTTTTGTTTTAGTGGAAAAGTTGCAAAACTATTAAATTGTTCTCGGAAGTTCCCTCACCTTGCGGTGTTCCTAATTACAAAATTTTTCGGAATAGAGGGATATTGGTTTCTTCGTTTCCAGAAAGTTAAAGTCAGACGGAAGGGATGTATTACTATTGTTATTAAAAAGCACTGACATCAAAGTTTAATTTGTAAAATTGCAGCGATGTTGTTCAGAAGACATCTTGGCAACAGTCATTTAGTTGGGTAAGGCAACTTTGGTTGAAATTTTGTTCTCTTTGTTTGTTAAATATAAATTCGACCATAAAATTGCTTGTAATTCCCAATGTTAAAAGTGAGCAAAATATCTTCGATGGTCTGCTTTCTGGCAGAAACCTGTTTCGCTAGAGTGTAGGTTTCTTTAAACACTAATGCCCTAAGTGGATCGCGTACCTTGGCTCTTATCTATCTGCAGTTGTGTCAGCAACAGGAACTGATTATACCTAGATCTTTAGCAAAGCGTGTGTGTTAATGTAATGCAAGAAGTTGCCACCTGTGTGCGCTTTGCCAGCAACGTGGAAGCGGTGGTAAGCCGTGGTGAAGTTCACTGATGGAGTTATTTCATTTCATTTTCAAAATATCTATATTTCATGCACCTCTCAATGACATCAAGCTGATCTCTTCAGCAATTATTAATTAAACCAATCACTGATAACTTTTTCTCAAATTATAAGGACCTCTTCATCAGTACTATAAATTTTAGTTGCTTTACCAGCTCATAAAGCTGATCAAGTACTTCAGCATGTCTATTAATTAGTGAAAGATAAACTATGGAAATTTCCATTTCAATTCGAACACATTAAATCTTAGTTTTCTGACTACGGTTACATTTGCCTGCCACATTTTGAAACACAAACACAAACACACAACCCAGGACGCTGCAACTGTTCCAGGATTAATTAAACAATACAACTTTTTACACATCCACAAAGTTGCCTCAGCTAAAAAACAATTTTCCTCAATGTGGTTTCGTTACGCTTTAAGTTTTCCGATTAAGTTTTTTCTCCATCACACTTACATTTAGATACCAGCCAACAGGACATGTACAGCAGGGATGGTGAATGGCAAAGTGTTGATTAGCAATTTCATGATAACGATTCAAATGGGTCTCTGGATATTGAAAGAGAAATTTTCTTCCATATTTTTTTTTTAATTGCTAGAAAAACTACAATGTTACTGTATTTATCATGCCTGGCTTGTAGCATCTCACTCAGCCAACTAATGGGGCGTTCACTTATTTAAAACTGGGTGATTGATGCTGGTTGCCGGTATGTTTGTCTGGGTGCTGCACGCCATGCACATCGACACAGAGCCGGACATGCCTGCTTAAGCTTAAATGAAACTATCTTCGAATTTTTATGTGCCTGCACAGACAAATTGAATGATAGGAGTAGTTTTAATTGCCCTTTTATGTTTGTTTAAACAGAAATTAGTAGATTTTGTGTGATATTAAACATGAGCTGTTGATTTCTGCCTTAAATAAAGAGTGCACAAAAGTCAGCACAAAACTAAGCCGAATTAGCCATAAGATCATATCAATACTTAGTTAAAATGGCAATTGCGAGTGCTTCGAACTGTTTTACAAATGAAAATATTAGGGCGTAACTATAGTCAAGCAAAAAAATTAGGCTTTGAGTTATTTAAAGGTTGTACCATAAACAAGAAAAACGGATGGTTTTTGGCCGAAAGTGTGAAATTTGAATTGAAACATTGGCCGCTGCTGGCAAAAAGCTTTTTGTTTGTTAAAAATGTTGCCAATATTTGTTTTTTAGCAAAAACTCTATAGAAATGTTAAGGCACCAGGTCCACTCAATAGCCATTGCGCTGTTAGCTGATAGTGACGAGGTCAGGCAGTCCATATTTTAGATCTGCCCCATATGAATGAATTTAGAGTATAGCAAAATGTTCAGTTAATTCAGTTAATTCTTTTAATACTGTATTATAAAAATATTGAAATTATCAACCGGTTGGTTTTAAATATTTGTTGTTCTCCTTGTAGTCCAACAACAATTTCGTTTTTATAATTTCAGATTATCGTTGGCCTCTATTGAACGGATTGGACTTAAAAAATATATAAAAAATGTTTTTTTAACAAAACTGTTTTATTAAAAACTTGAATTCATTTAACGAAATACATATTTTGTGTTCCATTTTCGTTTCTGATATTTCACAAACATTTAAGAAAAACTAAATGTCCATATACTTGAGATTTCGTCGCGTTTTATTGTTATATCGGCGAGTTTATCGGCACGGAATATCATATATTTTGCAAGAATTGGATAATCTTCTTGTAGTCTACAGCCGACAATAAAAACACTCTCCGCTCTCCTTTACATATAATAATATTTAAGAACTATATATTACATAGAAAATTTTATTTTGCTACAATTCCTTTAAATTTAGTGAGTAAAAAATTACAATGCAAAAAATTATGTCATAATTTCAAACAAAACTCGTTATTTCTTTCATCCAACAAAATTTAATGGCCAAAAAAATCTGTAAATAAATATTACGACAAACAGTCGGCAACATTGTCTTTTCTATTTACGATTGTTGTTGTGTTTTTTTTTTTTTTTTTTTTTTGTTGTTTGTTGTCTTTGCTGGTGATGGCTTAACTGTGATGCGAAAAGCTGTGGTTTTCGCTCCAAATGTGGCAGAGAGATAAACCTTTTTATGTGGTTTTCAACTGTAAAATGTTTATTGTTTTGTAAAAGTATTTGGTTTTTACTTCAAAAATTTTACGCATCTAAAATAAAATGTTACAATTTAGAAGGACACAATTCAAAGATAAGATGCTGTTATGGCAGCAACATATCGATTTTTGTCGCATTTAAAGTCTAAACGGTGTCGATTTGTGCTGATTTGTGGACAATATACAAATAACTCGTCACTTCAATAATGTGAATACAGTTTTGCACAATATCGAAAAATCAGATTGTAAAATATGCAACGATTTTCATCGGCCAATTGTACGCTGATCACAGCCAATACCTGGGATGGTAGAATGCAGTTTAAAAATTGCAATAACTGGCTGTTAAAATTTTACCTACATGATTTAAATTATAGCAAAAATACACGTTTTCAAATCTATTATTCTTATTGTCACATGATTAAAATGAAAAGCTTTAATTTATGAAAAAATTAAAATCAATTTAATGTATTAAAAATAAAGTTCTTATCAACAAAATTTCAAAATCCCAAAACCATTTTTACTGTGATTTATCACCTTTCCAATTCATATCTGTGCAAGTAATACAAAAAACTATGTATATATTTTTATATTTTCAATTAATTCTTTTAACAAAATTGTGATTCAATAAATTTATGATATTAGTATTTTTTGTTTCCCTTTTAAATTTGTTGCAACCGAACTTGTGGCAATTGTGAAATCATATCATGACACCGATTAAAATGTTAAATTGTTCTGCTTTCGTGTTTGCTAAAATATTGCAAGTGTGCAGATTTTATCATTCCTGGCTGGCAACAATTTCTTTACAAAACAAACATTTCAAACATTTAACTTTTTCGAGACTACAATATGTACGCCGTCACTAGTTTTATGTTTTTAAAAGTGGTGTGTGTGTGTGTGCCAACCAGCAAATATATAAAAACATATGATTTAAATTGCCCAATTAAGTAGGATGGTGTGACCGCAGTATGCCGATTACTGTTGCCAGTAACTACTTACCGACATGAATTGAACCAAAAATAAACTGTACAAGGGTTCCAAGTGTGGGACCACATAGAAGGCCAAGAATATTTGTGCAAATAATAATACATATCTCGGTCTAAGAAAAATATGAAATTACATTAAGAATGAAACCAAAAATTCAAACATTTAACAGCTTAAGATATTATTTCTTAAAGATGCCTATTTCTCTTCTTGACGTGTGGGGAGGGGTGGGGTCAAGGATGTGTGTTTGCCTTGTTTTTCTATTTAAAGAAAATCAAACCATTAATGCTGCCTTATTTCCAATAATAAACTGTTAGAAATAAATTTTGTATTTCTGCACGTTTTCTTTTCAAGGTTTCCATTTTTGCCGAGTCATTGAACAGAACAGTTATTTATTCTCCAATTTATCGCATGCGAAAAATACAACAATAAAAACAACAAAAATATTAATGATATAAAATACACAGCAGGTAGAGAATGTATTTAATTCGCCAGTTTGTTGAAACATATTTTATAGTACAAGAAACATAAAACGTTTCAATGTGTAGTTTCAACAAATTAAATATTTGTTATAGGAAGAAATTATCCTTAATAATAGAGCACAGGAAATTTTATATGTTTAATGTTAAAAGGAATTTTTGGCTAGAATATTTCTCTAGCTTCGTTCAAATAAATTAACACAGGCCCATACATTTGAAAGCCCATTAACAGAACATTAACGATAAAAACAAATTTATAATACAAATATACATAAATTAAGATTTTACAAAACAAACACAAGCATTTCCATTATTTTCATCACGTTTGACTGCTTTCTCTAACACATGTGGCCACTTCGTTCCTCAGTGCTAAGAACACAAGTGGAAAGAACAACATAT
This sequence comes from Epicampocera succincta, assembly GCA_932526305.1. Lineage (NCBI taxonomy): Eukaryota > Metazoa > Arthropoda > Insecta > Diptera > Tachinidae > Epicampocera > Epicampocera succincta. The sequence goes on along the minus strand of OW052035.1, from coordinate 5,456,155 downwards.
TTCGCCCAATATGACAAATTAATCGGTATAAGTTCCCTAGGGAAAGTCATCCCACAAAGGACAATAACAAAATAGCTGTTGCAATTGCCAAGTTGTTTATCCGAAGTGTGACCATATTAAGAAAATAGTATTTAAAAAACAGAAGTTCAACTAAAACACAAAACGAATAAAGAATTAATTTAAAAAGTTGACGAAATAAAATATTTATTGTTGATTATTCATAAAGTACTCAAGTTTAAAGCGAGTAAATAATAGTAAATAATCACAGCCAGACTGAAATTCTGACATACTCATCCCTGCAATATATAAGAATAAAATTAAAATTGCGAAACAAAACGCTGCAAAGCGCTGAGTAAAAAACAAAATTTAACCGCTGCTTTGCATTGCGTTCCAAAATAATATTTAAATACGAATAATTTAATGTTAATTAATTAAATATTATTTTAATAAAATATTTAACTCTTATTTTAATACAGTCTATGGCTCAGAAAGCTTGCTGCTTTCTAGTAAGGCCCTTTATTCTCAGCTTCTAATAGGATTGCAAACGCAATTACGAAAATACAATTTTTCAAATCCCCTGTTCATAGAATTTTATATGGAAAAATCCCTTCTACCAAAACATTGCAGTTACAATGATTTTGCCTTCTTTGGATTGATATCATGTGTTTCAATTTCAAAGTCTTTCAATTTCACTGCGAAAGTAAAGCCCTGTCTGCCCAAAGGCAAACAAACAAATACACACGACTTAATTTGTTCAATTAAACAGGGTAGTGTGACCGCATTGTGGCGATTAATAAGTTTTGGCCGACGGGAAGCACACAACTTTTTGCAACTATAAACTGGGCCATGTTTTCAATTATGTGGCGATATAGCTGTGTAAAAATTTTGGTAGTATTTTAAAAAAAAATGGTTTTTATCTAATTAAAATTTTGTAGAAAACGAAATTGCTCCAAAACGCGAATCTGCCATATGAAATTTTTGTTTGGCCAACTTATTATTTCTGTGCACACGTACATCCAGCAGAACAAGAAAACTTTAAAGAATTTCAGAGAAAGAAAGTACTTCTGTGTGTCCATTGGGTTGCAGGCACACAACAACATAACGAACGTTAAGCAGCTTCGAAATCATGGCAACAGATTTACATAATGAATGTTTGTTTAAGTTGAGCAACAAACAAATTGTGTTCGTCTCATTGTCCAAATACGTGCTGCCATTAAATTGAATTCCTAAACACTTTTTAAGAGACGCAGAACAAATAAAAATAAAAATGTAGCATTTTCGAAATAGAGAAAAACACATTTTTGTGGTTCAATGTTTGAGCTGAATAAAACTAAATATGTTGAGTTAGAATGGTCTGCTTTTGAACTGACATATAGTTCGCTGAAGTTAATGTCTTAACACAGAAGGAGTTTCACGAAACCACCGATTCTTTGGCGTTTTAACACTCAAAGAAAATATGTAATATAACAAATGCGCTTAAAAAATCACTAAAATACTTAAATAGTCAACCAGACTATTTTAACTACTAACCATATTATTGTACTACAGCAGGCACCAGTGTTGTTGTTATTTATTTATCATTTATCATATATTTGTTATGGCTAATCATGTTGCCTTAATGTGTAAACATCAATTTTAATTAATTAATATTAATATTATTAACGACTTATTTTGTAGATATTATAAAATTTTAACTTCCAAAATTAACCAAATTAAAACTTAAAAATTATTTAACATTTTTCTTTTTTTTTAATGTTCATTAAATATTTGCTTCCTGTAAAACTGACTGAATGCTTTCAGTTGCTATTTGTTCTCTCATTCTAAGATTATGATTGACAGCTGATTATCTTCTCTTTTTTTATATCATACAATAGATATTTTCTCACTATGATTTTACTTTTCTTTTAGGAAAATCAATTAAATTTGTTGCAAAAAATTTGATTTAAAAAAAAACCTGCCTTCAGTTAAAATTTAGTTCTATGTGACAATTTTTGAGCACTCAACACTTTTGGAGGCACAGCTGGTGCGATTGATGTAAAAACCACGTTCTTTTTTCTTATGCAACTCAGTTTTTGTCGCACTGTGCAGACCGTGACATGAAATGTTTTATTTGACGATTTCGTTTTTTAACGCTATGAAAATGTTGCAAGCAAAGAAGTGTTGTTTTTGTATAAAAACGTCTGCCAAAGGAAACCTTGCCACAAAGCTGCAAAAAACCAACTGAAAATTTTATTTAAAAGAATGTAAATGTTCATATATTTATGTATGTATGTATGTATGTATGTATGTATTTATGCATATCTGTTGTGTTTTGAAACAAAATAAAAACAAACTGAAATTGAAAAATTTTAGATATTATATCAAAACATATTCGCCAGCATTTTGGTTTTGGATATTGCGTTGCACGTTGTCATAATAGCCCGACAACCAGCCAAATAAGAATAGAAAGAAAATCGAAAAAATATTGAAAAAAAATGAATTATTAAGATCGACTGAAACCAAAAATGACACATTGCAAAAGTGCGGGCGAAAGTGAAACGATGGTGGCTGGAAAAAAGAAATCAAACGGCTCCAGTTTAAGATTCTTGCATCGACAATAAGAAATCGTATCAGAGGCCAAGCTAAACCTTGATACATTTTCTTATGTATGTATATATTTAAAAGAAATTAGATTCCTTAGCAATACCAACATTTCATCCGTAACTCTGGAACTGTGATCAGCTTCGCATCTGATTATACTTTATGTAGCCGGTCAATCCTTCTTCGTGCCAAGTGTGGAATACAACATCGTTCAAATGTCCATCAGGGGTTTTTATGATGGCACTGATCTGAGGTATTCAATATTCAACGACTGCCGCACACAAAGCCGATCAATTCAGCATTTACCTCAATTTTGTGCTCAATTGGAGGCGAAGAGCCGTAGCGTGGTCCGATACCTGAGTGGCCACAATCATTAAATTAATTCGATACAAAGATAAGCAAAAATAAAGCTACTGGCCTCATACCTCATTTATACAGTTTATAATATAAATCTTTACATTTTATTTTTAAATAATTCGTCGAAAATGATATTGTTAAAAATTTTAATTATAAGAACTTGATTAAGAGCTGGAATAGAATTAGAAGTTAATTTACAATCCTTTATAATAATGAGATACATGTATAAGAGATATCAGAGATAATAAAAGACTGAGTTTTTCAAGGCGAAAGGGAATCGCCCTCATTTACATATATATTACTGCCTATCTAAAGGCGTTGCCAGATGGTGATTAAATCTTGGAATGCATAGCGGTTCACCATTGCCTCGAAGCGGCCTATTTAATACCTTTAACCAAAGATGTTCTTACGACAGCTTAGAAATCAGATTGCACTAGTGAAAACAACAACAACAACGACAGTAGAAACGGCATAAACAACACTAATAGTAAAATTCCTATCACTCGCGAGGACGACATCATAACGCTACAACACCAACAACACAAACAACATGAACATCCAACAACATATAGCAGATTTAAAATAAAGCCATTTTGTAAATGAATGCGCCAGAGATAATCTCCTTGTAATTTTGGCCACAGCTCGCAATATAAATAATCAATACAAAATAATTTAAAACAAATAAAAACAAACATAAATTCATAAACTCATTATAATTAATTTAATATTTTTTTTTATATTGAATATTCAGTTGGTGTGGCGGCAGCCCGCCCTTGTTACTGCTTTTTGTAGCAGTGGCAGCACTGATTTCAAACGTTGCCAACAACACGCAATAATTGCGAGTACTCGTAGCAAAGTTTTAACAACTCCGTTTTCCTTATCTCAAAATCTTCTTCTTCCCAGTCTTTTGCTTTTGCATTTTCTACAAATTGCATAAATCACAGACAGACTATTTTTCAACAACACGTCCCTGCTTAAGAAGATGAAAAACTAATTGCTATGGGCGAAAAAAAAACTTTGCCATACATTAATTTGTGCTGGAAAAATTAATTACGCTGATGAAAGCAATAATTAATTGTTAAGCGACAAAAATCGTTAAAGTTCGAAAATAAAATATTAGTCTGCCGTTATTATAACAACAATAATCAAAATTATTCAATCGATTAAAGCACATTAAAATTCAAATTGTGTTTTTTTTATCGCTATGACTTCTGTGGAAAACTTTCCAGCTCATAAGTATGTAAATCTTAAGAAAATGTTGAAGTTATTACATACAGCCATGCAGAAACTTTATTGCATATTTTCCAGTTTTGAAACTTTATGTTCATGTTCCTGTTTCTGCGTTCCAAAATTAACATTACAATACGCAAACTAACGTCGTTATTGTCAGAATGCAATATTTGGTGCAAAAACTTTGCTAACAGATGCCAGTTTAGGTAAAACTTTTAAATGCAGACACTGCACACTGGGCCTTTGAATGTCAAAATTAAGGGAAATAATTGGATCGTGTGAGATTTCGAAAATTACTAAGACAAAAATAACAAGAATTTAATAACTGAAGAAGGATTAAATAGCCCAAACTGTCAAGTATTAGATTTATGTCATGAGCCGCTTTTACATGTAGCGAGAAGCTGCAACCTACATTTTTGTGCCCTTGCCAAGTTTATCTAGTGGAGCTGGTTCACTGTCAGCTTATGCCACAGAGGCAGTTGCTAACATAAATCAAGTCCACCATCTGTAAATCTGTATTAACGAATCAGCCAACATTCTTTCCATGCAATTCCAAATTGCGGCACTCTACTTTTTTGGGTAAAGAGTTGTAAAGGTGCGTCCATTCACATGACAACCAAAACTCCAGAAAGCTCATGTATGACTAAGGTCCATTGGCACACACCCAGTATGCATTAAAAGAGGTTTCCTATTGTTGGACATTTGGATAAGTAGCCTTTCTTGGATGCAAATTTTTGGCTCTGATTTAAGCCTAACATTTTTTTTTTCACTTCAAACTTCTGACAAACTTGAAAGAAAAATTCTCTCATTTACATATCCTTTTAAGCCGGTATGGGATAAAGTTTTTGCCGTCAATCACCAAATCTTTCCAATGGTTCAAAGGAGGTATTAAGAAACAAAAAATCCTTAAAAAATTCTCTTTTAAGTACCAGACTTTTTTAAAAATTCGTTGACTAATTTGTCAAATTTTCTAGGGATTGTTATTTTAATCATTTTTGTTTTTTTCTTTTTTAGTTCCAAAACTAATCAACAGTAAAAACATCAAAGCCAATTCAACTCAACTACGCCGTTAACTTTACGTTTACGGAGTACAACAAATATGTAAAGAGTAACTGTAAATATACAGAATGGAGGAACGGGTTTAAATAAAACGCGGCAAATGTTGAGCATCATTGAGATGTTTTCATAATAACGCAAATTTGTACAGTTACAAGGTTTTTGTTTCATTAAAACTATGGCCACATTGTTTTATTTAGGCAAACAAAATCCATGTTTGAAAATTCCAATTGCCTCTTTCTAAATATTTGCCGGCAACAAGAGAATGTTGCCAGATACATTTCATATGTTTGTAACGAAATGGGCAACATTCTGCAATATTTTTGTCTGAAATATTTAAGGCAATTTCGAACAGGGTATTTTTTTATTATTTATTATTAATTAAATTTACAAAAAAAGACATAAATGACAAATTTTTAGTTAGTTTTTCTAAATAAAATTTCTGGTTTGCCCCAACTTGTGCCATGGTGCCATATGCGGTTTGATATTTCGAAACTTTGTCAAGTTGTATTTGGTTAAGTAAATACATACATACTTTTACCATGATTTGAATAAGAGAAAATAAGAATGAATAAAATTCGCATCATGCTAAAACAACAAAGTATTTTTTCACCTCCACCGACAGCTAAAAGTTGCTCTTACAAGCGTCAGGTATGTATTTTAATAGTACATGTTCGTTCTGTGTTTTGTAATTCGAGTCGAAACTGTTGTCTTATCTGTTTAATAAAATTTATATAAAATGTGTCATAAATTCTGTTCTGGTTTTTGTGTAAGTGAAAATTATAAAATTTTTACTGCGCAGCCAAAAGTGCATTTTGTATTCCTGCGTTTTATTTAGAAATTGCAGCTCCTTGGGATTTTATTGGGGAGATTGGGGTGTGACAGAACCTCGCCAAATACACAAATATTTATCAAATGTATTTATGTGCGCGTTAAGCATTTCCTTAACAACAAGCATAAGTTTTATTTTATGTGGGTTTTTTTTTTTTTGTGAAAAAGTTGTACTCGTAAATAACCTTAAACTAAGAATGTGAAATTTTGTGGCACATAAAAACGAATGCACTCAGAAAAAAAGTTAAATATAACTGACCGTAAACTGGCTATTACACTAGGAAAAGAAAAAAAAACAAAGACATTTTTTACACTAGAATTATCTTTACCTGGAGCACATGTTGATAATCAATTGGAATTTTCTTTATTGTAATCGGTGTTATTCCCAAGTTCAATTAAAAATTTAAACGTAATTTCTTCACATCAGTGTAGTTTGTGACTTATCCGCCAGATTTTACTAGTTGAGTAAGAACTTTGTCAAGTCACATGCAAATAAAAAATTTTGTTTTATTTAAAGTTTCACGGCTGAGCAGATGAAGGCAAATATTAACAGAAGTTTTAACAAATCTCATGTGCAAATAGATTTATAAAGCAAACAAAAACTATTTATTTGCTGCGCTCCAAATTTGTTTCTAGTGCCACAAAAAAAGTTCTCTTTAAAAACAAACGACAATTTTTGCTTGTAGCAAAAGTACGTTAAAAAAAGAATTAGATGACTTTTAAAAAAAAACACTTGTTCACACTTGCAGCTTCTCAGCATGTTTAGTTTGCTTGTGTGAAGCAGGAAAATCAAAAGTGTTTTGCGTGTTCGGCGATTTGCTGCTGTTGCAAAAATTAATATAAGAATTTGCATAAAATTTTTTATAAAATATATAATTAAGTGCTGCTCACAAGCACTTGGACTGTTTATAGTTTCTAATCTCAGTCAGAAAAATGTGTATAAGTGGTACAAGTTTTTCAGGAAGTTCGAAAACTTGTGAATGATGACGCTCGTCTGGGCCATGTCAAGACAACAACAATCAACAATCGTAGAAAATGTTGAGAAAAAGGAAAAAAATTGTTATGGAGAATTATCGGCACCTCATTTGGCTTTTGCTATAAAATTTTTCCGGAAACTTAGATGATGAAGCGTGCGGCAGCAAAATTGCTGAACTTAGAGCAAAAAACACAAGTCGTCATACGAACGGTGTTGATTTTGACCACAAAGTTTGGTCCCAGGTTAGGTCGCCTGGGCCTTTTTCCCATGAAAGAGGGATGGCGTGATATAAAACCGAACGACAAGTGCTTCCAGCTTGGCATCAAACCTCGGGCACAAGTGTATTATATCGGAGAGAAACTTCTATGAAACGGTACAAAATAGATATTAATGAATAAATTCATAAATTTAAATAAATATTTAAAAATATAAAAATTTTCTCTAAAATATATATATAAAATAATATTTATTAAATTATTTTATATGTTCTCTCATTTTCAGCAAGTATTAGCCTTCGTACAAGATTTTCAGACGCCATAAAAACCTTTTACATTTAATTACGGCAAAAAGTTTTGCTCCGCATTATCCTGCTTGGTTTTATCATTTTAGCTGCACTGAATTCGAACACGTTGCAAATGCAAATTTATTTAACACTTTGTGTTTCTTCGTTGATCTGCTGTCAGTAAACAAACAGAAAACGGTAAAAGAAAACACACATGTCAGCCAACACACCTCCGATATAACGGCATCATTAAGTGGAGCAGAATTAATGCGCTGCACTGTGAAGTGAAATCGTGTGGCTGCGTGTCTTATCAACTTTTGTTTTATCAGTCTTCAAGTAAAATTGATGCAAGTGCAAACGAACTTGGGTGCAGTGGCAGAAAACAAGTTCGGTTGCCTGCCTGGTGTTTTAATGGTTGTGTTTTGGTTCGACCGGTTGCTCCGGTTGGCTTGATGATACCAGCAGCTGCGCTAAGTGTGAGGTTTTCGTGGTAAGACTTCGTAATTTATTTAACATTATAAGCCATTCTTGTTGTTAATTAAAAATATTCATAAATGTTGAGCTTTATTTACTTGATTATTCATGGCAAAAGGATACTTGAATCCTTGCAGGAAAAGATGAATTTGAAAATTAATATAAATAAATGATATGCAAGAAGAAGAACCTTAAGTCTAGAGTATTTGACATTAATTATATAAGAAAGAGATAAGTGAGTGTAACTTTAAACACATTTATTTCATTTATTATTTAGCAGTGTAATCAATAAAATGTTTTCCATGAAATTACAGTCTTCTTCTTGTTCTTGGGCTGCCATATAGTATGACTGAATGAATGATAGTGGAGGTCTTGCTCATTATTGCTCTATTGTACTCTGAATATGTTCTGTTCAAGGGCTGAATACGCCAAGGAACCGTACCAGGAAGCGTTTGCAAGATCTGTTCACTCATCATATAGGCATGAAGAAGCTTGTATCTGCTATATCCTCCATTGATACCTGCCATTCAGCGCCGAATCTGCTAGTGTTTGTGTTGAATATGTGCACTCTGAATAGGTGCTTGCACCTTTCTTGGTTTATTTCCATCCAGTTTTAGCACGAGTTGCGTCCTTCTAGGATAAATGTAAAACTCTAGCAGTATCGTTTTAATATTTTCCCTCTATCTCTTAAGGAGACTTTTCCAAATGCCAGAGAATGTAGTGCGGCCAGTAAAAAAATTTTAAACTCCCTTTTGACGTAGACAACTGCTCTTCTTTCTTCAATGACACTCATGTCCTGGCACCCAGCGCCATGAGGCATAACTGATGTGTAAAATTTTATTTCCGATTTTTTTTTTTTTTTTTTGTTAGACTTTAACAGCCGCCCACTATTCTAATAGTGATTTTTCTCATGCCAAGTAGGAAAATTGTGTATCCCTAGAATGAGTTACCTGGCGAGTGAGTCATATAAGAACTTCTGACTTTGTGGAGTCATCATGACAACCAACGAATCGTTATATATAGACCACATGTCTAAGTGTCAAAAAACAACACCAGGACAAACACGATTAACGTTCACATTTGGCTTCATAGTGCGCCCATCTCGGTAAAAGTCATGATACACCGATGTGCACACACACATAAACACATACAATAGATATTAATAGCGACTACTGCAGGCTCTTGGCGTGCGAGCTTAAAGCTCTCACAAAGATAAACTGCAATATATATGTACGTACGTAAATCATTTAAATTCAGGCAAAATATTTCTTCGTTTACTGTTTTACTGCCGCATTAAGATATAAACTATTTACCCCAACCCCAACCCCCCCTTTCTCTTTGCATAAATTCAGAGCGTTGGGAAAAAATGCGCTGATGTTGGCAAAGTTTTCGGCTGAATATCTGCTGTAGAACATTTGTGCAGGTTATACTTTTATACGTGAAAGAATATAATTAAAAGTAAAAGAGCGTTAAACTGTGAAATTCAACATTTATGATGGCAAAAGTGCAAACTGAAAACAAAAACGAAAGAACCTTTTCGTAGATTCCTTTTGATGTGATGGCATGTCTCAGGAAAAATAACTATTCGTACACACATATCCATATATTTGTAGGGAACAGCAGCGAAAGGATGAAGGGTATGTTAACAAGGAACATTTTTTTCCACTTAATGAAAATACCTTAACAAGACAAACGTGAAAGCGTGTAATAGAAAATCGTTAGAATTTACGTTGAAAAGACATTTCAATTTTAAAACAAGCAAATTTCCAAATGAAGGACGATTTTGAGGGCAAATACTTTTTTATTGCAGTCAAAATTCGCTATTTTATTGCTATTGACGTAGTTTTGCTGGCTTTAAATCACAGCCAGCGCGTTTCAGCCCAGATATCCATCTCAATCTATGACCAACACCAGCATTCGGCTTTCCAGAGATCGCCAACGACTAGATGAAAAATCATGTTGTTCTTGTCGTCCAAACTGAACGTTGACGGAGGTCAAACGACAGGTAGATACCGGGGCGATTATCTCTCGTAAATTAGCCACCAACTTCCAAGAAAATTTATATCCTGTTGTTTTCCGATATAGCCCATAAGCCGCAATTGGCTGATGTCTGTAAAGGCTACATAACTGACACCAGATCTATACGCCAGCATCATTGAGAATTGTACGAATCAGATGCGGTTGCTCGATGTTATATTTCATACGAGAAAGTCAAATTGTTATTACGGCCCTTCACATGTCCGGTTTGCTATTACAACATCTAACTGCTTATGGAGGACATGGCAAAGGGTACATTTCGGCTATATCACAGTTCTCAGGGATAGTGTTTCTTGGCTTCCAAAAAAATGTCGATACCAAATATAAGAGTGACATGTCATCATGTTGGCCGCGGTAACAGTGTCCTCGCTGCAGCTCATCGGGCGCATCAGTTCGATAGCAAATACTTACTCCTCTGTTCCGTCCTGTGGACGACATCTCCTTTGTCTTTTGCTGTAAATAAAACTAAGCCTCAACGTTGGCATCTTTCATATTTATGATAAGAACTTGTCACTTGTTACATATTTCATATTGGCTTATCGTTTTACTTTCTTTGTTGTTTGTTTTTTGTTTTTTTGTTTTCCTAGGAAAACTAAGTTTTCAAACATTGCCCAGACCTTCAGCAGAACTGAGTTCCAAGTGTTTAGAAGAAGACAAATCAGCTAGATACTTGAAAACATGTCTATGATGGCTAAATAATAATAAATTTATACTGCGAAAGGAAAGAAAAAGGCAATAAAGATTTGTTTACGGGCTGTACAGGAATTTTTAAATCCATAGGGATTTAACAAGTATTTGCATTCCTTTACCACGTCCTGTATAATGGGGAAAAGAGGAAAAGCAATAAAACTAAAATTGTTGCTTAAGCTTTAGACAGTAAGTGGGTAAATAAGAAAATTACTTATAAAAAAAATAATGTTGGAATGATATAAAGTGCCAAAATGTTGTTGTATTAAGGCACAGGCAGCATGAAACTGATATTGTGCAATACAAATTATTGACTGAAATCTGTGAAGTTTTTTCACGCCAAGAAGTCGGTATAACTCAAGCCACATCTGGGTATTACGTATTACATGTTGCAGGAATATTGTGAACTGACTTGTGGGCTTCAGTCTGAATAACAAAAATTCGTGTGCGTATCAAACAAATTATGGATGAGGTGCAAAGGAACCTATTAGCGCCATCTTTAGTACAACATAAGAACGAGTCGTTTGAGACTTTTCTTTTTTTTTTTTTGTTGCTTTGTTTTGTTTGACACTATACAGTATCCGGTTTTTGATGTTCGTTTCGTTCTTACTTGACATTCGACCCATGGAAAAATTCTAATAAAAACCGAAACTAGGTCGAGCAATACACTCTGTTTTGTAGCACAAAACGTGACACGATGAAATCTTTTGCTTCACACTTTAAGTGAAGAGTTTGTCGATTCATCGCGTTATTCTTTTCAAAATTCTCTTTGTTTTGTGTGAAAAGTTTTTCACGGCACGTTTTTACAACCATATTTTTGCAAAATTTCTGGATGCGCGTAATACCTAAACCAGCTGCTGTTTGCGGCTTCTACAACTTCTGCCACAAAACCTCCAGTTGCTTTTTACAAGTCCGCGTGTGTGTGTGTGTTTTTTTTTTATTTAGTTAAAATTAAAGAAAATAAAAAATTCTAAATAAAATTAATAGTCTATAGTTTGTATAGAAAAGAAATTATATTTTTATGTAAATTATTTTATATTCCGTCATTCAATTCATTCAGACAACAGCCAAATTATCTGTCATGCCAACAATGACATGAAGTTTGCGATGACAACCGACCCATTTACAGCTGAGCCAACAGTGAAATATATGGAAATTTGTGTTGCCCTCATAAATATTCATAAGTTTCTATTTCGGTTCATTATGATGATAGGATTTTTGTATGCCAAAACAATAATAAAACCACTTCATAATTTTAAAATCCCCTGGATGTCTTCTGATCACATTTGTTGTGTTTTAAATACTTTTAAAGACCATTTCATTTACTGATTCTGCTGGAAATTCATTCTCTTCACACTTTTGTTTGTGTTTTGCTCCCATTCCCATCAATATTCAGCGGCTGCGGCTTGTTAAGTTGTAGTTGTTGGCTGCTGTTTCGTCTATCACAAATTTCCACAACAATGCGGGGATACTTAATAAATGTTGTTAAGGGTACTTTGTCCTTTGCCCAGCGTGAAATAGGGAGAATCATTTTTGAATAGAAAAACTTTATTAGCTTTGAAGAATTTTTTGTTGATCGTTCTAAATGCCAGTCTTTTATTAAGCACTCAATAAATAGTATTCATAGAAATTAAATTCAATTTGTAATAAATTTTATTTCAACTTTTTCCCACACAAAAATTAAAAAAAAAAAAAAAAACGCCCTTAAAAACTTCTCCCCAGTGAGAGAAGTGCCGCAACAATTTTATAATTCGACCTTGTAACTCAAAGCGTTGCTGAAAACCCTCTGCCCGTACAACGTTCTTAGTAGATTATTTTTTTTTTTATTTGGATTATAACTTTTGAATATCTTCAGCTCAAGCCCGGCTTGTGCTTATAATAATAATTATATTATTGTAATATATAAATTAGTTATTGCATACGACAAGTTATATAAATGATTTGCTCAAGTGCAGTTTTCATTATTCTTCAAAAAAAAAACAGATTTTTAATCTTTATACCAAATTTGTGAGGTCAGCAACTGCTTGTTTTTATCTAATTATGTATTTAATATTAAACATTCATTAATCTTATGTTTGCCCTGAAATACAACACTGTTTTGGGAATTTAATTGAATTTTTATGTGGTTGACACTGTTTTAGCATAAACGAGTGAACACAACTCAAACACGCCCCAACCTAAATAAACACCGGCTGCTGTAAACCAGTTGTGAGGATTTTGGTAAATATTTTCCCTCAACGCTTAATTTTTGCATTTTAAATTAGTTAAAAAATTACAAAAACAAAAAGCTTAGAGTTAAGCCAACAAGCACTGACTTCTTTTGACAATTCAAATATTTATGATTTTCGTAAACGCGTCTGGCAACGACAGACACATTAAAAACGTTGTGAAACGTTTTGTTTATTAACAAAATTAAAACATAGAGTTTTAAACAATTGGCTTCAGTTCGTTAAAATTGTACCAACGCCCAGAGAATATAAGTAGCGACGAGTGTTTGATGTACTTTTAAGTTGAATTTCATAGTAGCACTATAAAAAATAAGCAAAAAAATAAATAAAATAGAAGAAAAAAACTCAGCAAACTGTCTTTGAATTTTAAACACTGTCGGCTATAGCCAGCGAATCAATTAGCAAACGTTTGCGCTTCACCATTATTCGCATTGTTGTTACCGCCAGCTCTTCAGTTGTTTGCTTAGGATCCAATAAATTCACATTTATTGTTACTAATACTCACATATTTTGCGTAAAGGCAGCTCTAGTGGCAGTAAAATTTGCAGGTGGGTTAAAAATTTGACATTTGCTTAACACTAAAAGTCGAAACGATAAACAATGTTACCCTGTTCAATACTTAATGCAAAGAAAACAGGGTAACAGAATTGTTGTTCTAACATAGTGCAACAAGTCGTCACAAGTTAAAAACAGCTGTTTTAAAGGCAAATGAACAGAGGGAAAAGCTCAATATTTAAAATGTTCAGCTTTGTTGCACGGCAATACATATTCCCAGCTGACGATGAAAATAAATGTTTTCATCAAAATGCAAACGAACAGCTGGGGTTACCATAGTTTTTGTATAAAGTATCAGATATGTAAAACAATGAATTTAATATTTCTTAGTATTTCTGAAGAGATTTGAAAATATATGCAGATGGAAATACAGTTGTTAAACAATTCAATAGGTATTATATTAAAATAAATAAATATTGAGGTTGTTTCCGTTATATGGCAACCCTGGAAAAACATCACAATTCTGTTCGCAGCGCCATTACGTCAGCTGCTGCTACTACTACAACTTTCTTATTCTGTTCCAGCCTTAAATTGTTACATATTCTATTATAATCTAATTTAAGTTTGTTTATTATAAAGCATTAGTATTAATAAAATAATTAAATAAATGAAGAAATAATAGTGGTATTTCCCTACTTCCTATCAACGTTCGTTACGTTAAAAGTAATTCTTAAGAAAAAAAAAAGCTGCTCTCTAATTTGTATTAGACGTATAATTTATTTATATTTCTAATAATGAATAAAAATAATGATAATAAAAATTAGGTTCTGAAGCTCAACATTTTATTTAATAAATAAACAAAACTTTTGTAAAAAATTAACCACATTTTGATTGTAGTGGAAATGTACAGTGCATATACATAAACACTTATGCGGAGGACAACATGTTCTAGTCATTTTCCTTTTTCATATGTAATTAAATAAAACAAACATTTAAATTATTCAAATTAATCTTTAACAAGAAAAATTGTAAAGTTCTATATTTGCTTAGGAAATAAATAACATTAAAAAAACCAAGGCAATGCAGTGCATAGACATAAACACTTAAAAGGGGGGAAATATGTCAGACACAGTGATGTTTCTGTTTCATTTAATTTTATTTTGTTAAATTTGAATTTATACTTAATTAGAAAATTTTATGCTTTAAAACTTGATAACCTTTTTTTTTTTAACCAAACCACTTTTGACAAGTAGTGGGCTTAAACACTGCATACACATAAACACTGATGAAGAGAACACAGGCAGACAGACCTTCGAGCACTAAAAGTTCTATTTATTTATTTTTTTTTTATTTTTTTATTAAATATGAAATTTTGCTTTATTAACATCAATAGAGTGGTTCTGCTTTTATAAAATATTTAACGGCCATAAAATACAAACCATTTTTTTTTTGCTTTGCTTCCAGTGAGGCAAATTATTTTCAAAAAGAACCATTCACTAAACCAATTAAACAGTTCTTAATTAAAAATAATTTCCTTTTATTTACTTAAGCAATAACGCAAACTTATTAAACATAATGCCATTAAAAATAAAATCAACTAATTGGATTTTTCAAAGAGCCGCCATTGAACCAGCAGTTGGATTTAAGATTTACTTTTTTTTAATAAATGAATTTAATTATTTAAAATTGAACATAATTTTAATACAATAGTTGTTAAGTTATAGTTATTAATACATGTGTATTATGTGTGCGAAAGCATGTTAATGCATGTTCCAATATTATCACAAACATTTTGTACAACAATAAATAAATTAATCAGCTTTTTAACTTAAAATATGCTTCAATAATTATTTGATGGAATAATCGCTATAATGCAAAATACTATACACGCGAGTAAATGAGATACTTCTCAACATATATATACATAAATATACACATATATATATATATATATATGTTTATTACAGGTTATCTTTCTATAAGAAGGAAATCAACTGTAAATAAACAGCTGGATAAATAACATCTTGATCAGCAGCGGCACTTTGATTCATTTATTTATCAGAATTTTCGAATTATATTAAAAACTACACATAGAGAAGGTTTTAAATCAGATTCAATTTTATCTTATCTCGTTTAAACCGACTATTTAACTACAATTAACTTTATGGCAATTCTATTACAATATTTCAAATTATATTAACAAGTTTAATTTTCCTTTTTTTTCTTGTTAACAAAAACAATAATTCATCGCAATTTATAGCATTATTGTTATAAATTAATTAACGCTGGCTGATATAAAATATTTATTGACTGACGCACATACAAAACGTTTTAATTGACATAATTACATGCCAAAAAAAAAAAGTAGACTATTTGCTGGCAATTCAAATTTATGTATTTAACCGCACAATTTAAAAATATTTAAATATTTAGAAGCAATTAAGATAACAATAACAGAAATGAATTAGGACATCAAATAATATTGTATATAATTTAAGCTGGAATAAAATGAAATGTTAAAATAGTTGTAAAAAATTGTGTGTCTTTGGCAGCAAATAAATTAAAACTTGTTTAGATCGCTCATCGTGTCATAAACTTTTTAGTTGTGACAGAAGAAGGGCATCCATCACTTACGACATTTTTGCCTCAAATCTAAAGTAAATTTTGATAAAAGTATTTATTTGTCTAAAACATGACTTGAATGCCTCTTATGGACAAGTCTTAAGACCGTTAAGGCTGGACATTTAGAAATGACAGCAGCTAAAGGTTAAAGTTCAGACATTGTGCCGTGACTATCATTTTCAATTATTTTCACCCCAGGCAGCTGCCATTTGCTAGACATTCGATCAAAACATTTCATTTGAATGACAACTATTGAAATGTTCTCAAATGACAAGTTGTCACCACTGGACACCTGACAAGTGAATAGTAATTAAATAATAAAAACTTTTATCAATACCGCCATTTTAACTTAAACTTAAACTAAAATACCAAAGTTAAAATCTAATGTAACTCGGGGCAGGGGGCGGGGGGCGTGACAATGGGTATCATTAGCCAGCGTATGAGCGCAAATAATATGAATAGTGTAAAATTTGCATGTGTAGAAATCAACTCTAAATAAATGTGATCACTCAACAAGTAACTTTTTATCTCCTCAATTGCCAAAAAAAAAATTAGTGTTTTCAACTCTGGTTACAGAAAAAAGTTGGCCAGGCTCCATATCTCGAGAATACGGTGGCTGAAGCAGGACTACCGTGTTACTTTCCACAAAAAAAATTTTGAACAATCAATGATAAGTTTGATCAGAATCCAGCGATGCTTCGCGCTTCAGAACTAAATTTATGGCTTAAAGCAACCAATATGCTGACATCCTCAGCAGCTTCTCTAATAATGATGGGGCGACAATTTTCTCTAATTTCTTAACATTTTCATCGGTTTTTGATGTCTTAGGACGTGGGGGGCGAATCTGGCGTTTCTATGAATAGATTGTATCACCTGTAAACATCTTTCTGCCTCACAGCACAATCACCGTATGCCACTGTTAATGTTTCCAGTGATTTGAGCACTTAATTTCATTTTTTTAAGCAAAACATTTATTCAAATTCGTTTGAAACAATTTTTTCGCCAGCAGAAAATCGCCAAACACTCAAAAAACACCTCTAACAAAGAAACTAGACATGTTAAATCTGCAAAAAATTTTAATTCACCTGACTTTTTGAACTGACCTCGTATATAACTTTTAGCACTGTTAAGTAAGGAATTTTTTATTAAGTTTAATGGAACAAAAGTGCTGTGAAAAAAATGTTCTTAATGCATACGAAGTAAATTTTATTTAATGTTAAATCAATATTAAACATTTTGATTCAACATTGAAATGCCACTAGTAGGGAAGTGGCAAGTGTTAATATCATCGCGTGTAATTCTTTGTCTGAGCGACTACAGGAGTTCAGTTTTATTTAGTTGGTGACAGCAAAAGCATCAAGAGAGAAAGATGTAAATAACAGTCGGTTATTAACAGATTTTTTGTTATTTTTCTTAGGCTTTTTCACCGTCACTGTTAGAAAATTGTCGCCAGCAAAGTGTTTACGCCGTGAGAGTTGCTTATGAAAATAAAAAGCTTCATAGACAGCAGTTACATTGTTGGCAACAGCACTTAAATGTTGGTAACTGTAAATAAAATTTTAAGGAAAATTACTGCTTTCCCGGTTGCCAGTGGCTGCAGATGGAGGTGGGTCAATTTTCTTTTAATATTCCTGTCCGTGAGAGTCCTTGTCTTCGATTGCTCTAATCCTGCTGACTGTGCGGCACACACATCCTCCGTTTCTCGTTTGATACCTTCTTGGCGCAGTTTCCTTCAACTTGCGGTCATTGTTAATGTTGTTTATCTCATACAAATCTGTATTGCTTATGGGCCCTATTACCAGTAGATTTGCTTGGTACCTGTTTTGTACAATATGATAAAATACATTTCATTCAAATCCCCGGTTTTGCTGTAGATTTTCCAACTAATGGTTATTACATTGAGCCCTTATTAACTTCAAACGTTGATAAGGTTCATCAGTATCATTATATATAAAATATCATAAAGTACTTAGTAGGGCTTTGCTGGAGGTTGGGCATTTTAAATATTCACTTATTCATGATTGCCTGAATCTGTCTGAATTTGATCAACCACAACAATTATGTTGCATTTGAGGGGCATCACAATTCCCGTCCAATTGCACAGACCTTTAGCTTTAAATAACCTCCACATTAAAGGGTACATCACGTTCCAAAAGCCAGTGATTGAGTTTGTAGCCATTCATAATAGTCTGTCATGTCATGTTTGGGATGGATGGTAGACGCAATGTCCCTGTCCGGTGATTAAATCACCACGGACTTGGACTAAGTTCGCTGGCAGCCGACTATGCAAAACATTTGTGCGGCACTTCCAATATTGTCCCTATCTTTCCAAATCAGACCAAAAAAAAAATTTTAGTCCTTAGATTGTAGCGGTCGCATTAAAAAAAACATGATCTATAACACAGTGTCTTTTTTTTTTTTGTAGTGCCTGTGTAGCTCTTGAATCTTTTGTGGACAAAATTAAAAATTTGCACATTTGATGAGTATCAGGAATACCTTCCAATTGGCGAAAAAGTTCCTTCATTGAGCATTACCTGCAAATGTATAAAACTGGACATGCACTTGCATGCACACCAGCTGGCTTTCATAAGACAGAGTCCAGTTATAAATTTAAAAAAAAAATTAAACGGAGCCAAATATGTTTTTTTTTTATATATATATTTTTTTTTAATTTTAAAACTTTATTATGTTTAAAACTTTTTTTATATAAATTTTTTTTTCTCTTAACGAACAATTTTTTTTAAATACAAACCATAATTTTTTCTAATAGGAAAAATTTATTAAGCAAATAAATTTTTTAATAAAAACAAATTTTATCACTTGAAAATCTCTTTCAGAATAATTTAATTTATACATATTTATAAAAACATATTTCAAACATAACGAATTTTTCTACCTGCTTTATAATTAATTTTAAAATGCTGCATTTATTTTTTTTTTTTAGCTTCTACTTTAATGCTATAACGAAAAACTATTTAATTAAGTAAAACTTTTTGTGCATCAGACTTTATTTCTACAACTTTATTTTGCAGAATATTTAATAAACCAAAATGAATATCAAGTCATTTCTACTTTTTTTTTTTTAATACGAGTACTTTGAGTATTTATGGCAGACATAAATAATTTTTTTATTTGTATTTAGTTTTTTTTTTTCTTTTAATTTCTATTTAATGAAAATGACATGAATTTGAAATGTTGTTTGAAATGCTTTTTATATTAAAATACATATTTTTTATATTGCCAATAGCATCAATGTTTAGGCATTGAGAAACGTTTCGCAGCTGGTGAGGTGGGAAATGACATTCTAATATAAATGCAAATACAAAAGTCCTTTACATTGTTTAGGTGGTGTTTACAATATTGTTATATTTACCAGACTCTTTTTACCACAATCATGTATAAAATACTTCTTGGCCTTGCCCTCGTTAGGGCAAACATTTTCCTTAATTTTCACTTCAAAAGTGGTTCTTTATTATTTTGGAACTTAGAAGTACTTACACGAAATAAACGGCTGCCGGCTACAGATTGCTTGTGGTACATTTACCATAATTACTTACTATATTATATATAAAGAGAAACTTTAAACATGTTTTGTGTGAAATACTGTTAATGCCAAGTCATATATGAAAAGGATTAAAATATATTTGAAATATATTTGACATAAATTTGAACTAAATTTTAATAATATCTGGTATTTAAGGTTTTCTAAATTAATTTTTTTGAATATTTTCATAGCACGAGTACTTGAAAACCCCGTACTAACAAGACTGAAAACCATTAATGTTTTGCAAAAACTTTAAAACCCACATTTAGACAACAGCAGCAGCAGTCAGGCATTTTTTAGCTCAGGGCTGTCCTTTTGTTTTTTTTTTTTTTGTTTTGTTCCAATTTGGTGACCAATATTTTGTTTCAATAGCTATAATTTTAAGGCATCGTAATATTAAAGATATAGGGCAAAGACATTCCTGTTTAATAGTTTTCTTTTTGTATATAACAACTGTTGTTATTGTACTATTAAATGAAATAAATAATCATAATAATAATTCAATCATTTAATTTACGAAGAATTTAAAAATTACACGGAAATTTTTTTTTCGGTGATTAGGGAGGACAGATTTTTGTCACTGGTAGAGCGACTAGTAAAACCATCAATTGGTTACTGCTACAAACAGCTCCAGTTAAGAGTAACAGGTACGTTACAGGTCTAAGATAGTTATAAAGTCTCTGGAGCCACTTTAAATAAATGAGGCATGAAGGGGCAAAGGAGTCAAATTTTAAGCGGGGCAGGAATTGATTTATTTCTAAATTTGGACAGATACGTGTGGAAATTTATGATCAAAGCAGTTGCCGGCCATGTCCACCTCGAATGCACTAATGAAAAGAATTTCTTGGGATATATGGAAGTAGGCTCAAATGACTAAACATAATCCTTGAGGATTTTCGTCTTAAGTATGACATATTTTGCCGTAGGCAACAGGTATAACAATTTGAGAATTAAAACTTTATTTCTGCCACCAAGAAATTCATCATGTGCTCGTTTGGTTCTTCGGCGGAGATGCCAAATTATGTCGCATTCTCTGTTTTGCTGGAAATTTCATGCCCGCACATGCCAATTAACAATTTCCATTTAAATGAAGTGTAATTGATACAATTTATATGGAAATCTTCAGTTTCCATTATTATAATTTTTAACGAACGAATTTCTTATTCTCTTATTCTGTTGTTTTTTTTGTGTAAGTTTTTTGCCGCTTCTAGAATTTCTTCATATTAAATTAAACACGATAACAAAAAAAAAAAAAAAAAAACAAACAAAAATCGTATGCATTATACCACTCGTGACCTTTGATATATTATGAAATAACACAGCGTACATACATACTTATGTGTATGTATATGTATGTATGTACATACATGTCGAAAAGAATACAAAGAAAACACTCCAGGCCAGGTTATTTAAACCTTCAGTACACACTTAATGCATTATGTACTCCTACATACATACATCTTTTCCCATATCAACATGACACAAACGCACACACACACACACACTCAGAGACAAAGCAAATCATGTCATGCCATAAAGAATTAAATTTAAAAACGTCCTATCGCGGAGGCTGCTGTAGGAATTTAATTTTGTTTATGCGGCACAAATTTGAAGCAACATGTTAAATTATATCAACAAATATACACACGTTTTAATATCTTTATATGTATGTACATACATATGTAGGTATATATGTGTGTGTGTGTTTGTGTGTGTTCTCCAAAAACCAAAAAAAAATAATATATATCAACAAGCAACAACTGCAGTGAATATGTTTTCGTTCCATCATTTTTGAATAGAATTTATTTACATTCATATTTTAAGCAAAATCATTCCTGTTCAAGACCATTTTCCAGCTCAAACATGTTTTCACTGAATTAAAATTTACCCAAATAAACATTTTTATACCCAAAAACCACTTCTTGTAAACTTAACAGCAGTTAATAACAGCCTGTTAAGTCGGCATAACAGCCCAACGCAGTTAGTTGTGAACATACGCAAAACAAATGTTAATTAAATAGGAGTAGTTGAACAAATTTGTTGTTCTACTTAACACCGTGTTACACCATTCTACCGAGTCGTGCGATTCATTCAGAGCAGATTTGAAAAAATCGCCTCAAACCGGCGTCTTCTAGGCTTTTTACACTGGCCAGCAAGTTCGTGAAACGCGTGAAAGACGTTGAAAACGTGACACAACAGTTTAACAACAAATTTAAAGAAAAAAAAAAACGCAGAAATGAAAAATAAATACACATTTTTTTTGTTAAAATAAACTAATAATTGGATTGATTAATTGTTGCTTTGCAAGAACAAAATCAAATTTTAAGGCTGTGCAGCGAAATATTGAAAGCCATTCTGCAAGCAGACGATGGAGAATTTTTGATGGACATGAGCATGAACGTTTCTCGACAGGTTCGGATGATTTTGGAAGACTGATGTCCCAAACAAGGGGGCCCAGTTTTCCAAACAAAACTTTTGTGTCGCAAAGCAAATATTTTTCTTTATTGTTACAGGAGTTGGAAAAGTTAAGAAAAAATGACACAAACCCTGGGATCACTTCATACGTATGTAATTGCGTACCAAAGTTTCTAAACAACAATTAACAACATTGTTTGATATGTTTAGTTTTTTTTTTTTTTTTTTTGTTAAACAGCATAAACAATATAAAAAGGAATCAGAAAAATTCCAACAAAATGCGCAACAGTAGAACAAAAGCAACACATCGCGTTTGTGCAGCCCGAACAACAACAAAGTGAACAACAAAGGCCAACTAGAGCTGAGGAGCAGGTGGTCAAGGAACTTTGTGAGTGGAATGCTGCAACCCCTAAAAACAAGACCGATTTTCACCGTGTGTGTGTGTGTGTGTATGTTTTGTTCCTAAATTATAACGAAAATATTGTACAACAATTATTCTAAATTTTTCGTAATATATTCGCTTGTGTTTAATTTAGAAGTTTCATAGTTTATAGTTGAAACAAATAGCATTTTTTGTTTATTGTTAAGAAAAAAATCTATATACCGTTATTTTATTATATTTTGTAAATAACAGAACTGGAAAATGCCGGATATGGAAATCTCAACCTGAAGTGAAATCTTAGTAAATTTTGTGATGCCAAAACAATTTTAACTAAAATAATTTCAAAATTAACATAAATCCAGGTATGGAAATTTCAATTTGAGCTGAAATGTTGCATTTCAGCTAAAAAATATTGTAATTTAAACATTAAATAAAAATGAATATATTAATTAGAAACAGGAATTAAATTACACTTAATAATAAGTTTTATAAAAATGTCCTAAACGAACACGACATTTTCGAGCCTGATCTAAATGCAACACTGTTCTAAAGCACCCCCCTTATAGGCAAATTATCAAAAACAAAAATACAATAAAACGTTAATGCAGCGTAAAGGATGGATGTTAATGCCAGTGGAATGGCGAAATGAGTAAATGATGTTGGTCTGCAAAATGTTTATGCCTATTTTAAGAAAAAGAAACAAAAAACTTTAACAACAACAAACAAAAGCAACTCAACAACATTTGCAAAAAGTTTAAAGTTGCAGAATAGATGAAACAGAAACGTTGCAGCTGAAATCCTTACAGGACCAATGACCTTAACAGCATAATGATTTTGTGTGCTGTAGGCCAAGGAAAGAGTTTGCTGAAAACTGACACCACAACAAATAATTCTACAATTTTCATACGGTTCAAAAAACCAGATGAATTTTTATGTTTTTTTTTAAGTTTTATATTAATTGAAACCTTTAAATTAGACCGCTTTAGATATATTACTAGACCGCTTGGGCCAACGTATTCCCCCATCTTCGAAGCAGTTCTGATATACACTTGTTCGGTGTATCCTTGAACTTTTAGAGAGTCTTTAATTTTGGAAACAGGAAAAAGTTGCAGAAATCCAAATCGGATTAAAACGGTGGTTAAGGCATGAAATCTTGATGGCCGTTGACGCCATTCAATGATGCTCCTGCAAGGTTTTTCTTTTTTTTGCTCACACTCAGCAGTTTTGGAACAGAAGGGCATAAAGCAGCCCAAAACTTTCAACTTCTCTAATAGAAATTTAACACTTTCTTCGCTTTTTCGGTATTTTCATCGGTTGTTGATGTACTGGATCCTCCAGCGCTAGCCCCGTCATTCACCTCTTTTCGACCTTCTCTGAAAAGCAATCATTTCCCCGTGTCAAAGCACAATCATCGTAGGCCACTGTTAACATTTAAAGTGCCTTTGATCACTTAATTGCACTTTTAACACAAAGTTTTATGTCAAATTCTTTGTTCCATTTTTGTCGATAGCAGAAAATTGGCCAACACGCAAAACACTTCTGAATTGCATAAATTTCACAAGAGAACTAAATATATTAAATAACAGAAACTGCAATAATATATTCGCAACAATAATCGAGGGAATTTTGCAAATCCACCTTCTTTTGCAGACTGACCTGGTACTTGTAAAGAAAACTGAAACTGCAGTGGGCTCTCCACCTTTATGAAACATACAAATTTGAATAGCTTTAATTTTATATGAATAAATTAAATTGATCGAATTGTTAAATTCTAATAGTTGTATTATTTTATTTCACCTCGAACGAATTTACGAATATATTTGCAAACCTTTAATACTTCAGCTACATTTTGTTTCAAAAAAACATTTGCCGAACGTACAGTAATCAACAAAAGCAACTGGGCTTCAAAGCTTTAAGTTTTCCTATTCCTGAACACACACATACTCCCTACCTTACCCCCCCCCCTTTCCCTCTCCAAGCAATGACTAACATTTGCAAGTCAACAAAACCACTGTATTGAACAAAGTTTTGCTGAAACAGACAGCCAGGCGAGTGACAGCCAGCCGTGTTTTACTCAGCCAGCTAATGGGGCGTATACGCAATTGAAACTGGGTGATTGATTGTTTTTCGTCTGTTTGTTTCTTTATTTTTTCATTTAAATACATGAATTTCGTACGGTGCAGAGGGGTTTGTAGCCGCAATCACAGAGAATCAAACATGTTTGTTCTGAGTTTAGATGGGAATATCCATTCAGTTTTGTGTGGCTGCTGCGTCAAAGTGAAGAGCAGGAAAAGCTGTAGTGTGGCTGCTGCTCGTGCATGTAAAAGCAGTATCTGCGTATGTTTATAATGTTATTGATAGTTTCGGTTCTGTTGAAGGGCTTTGCAAATGATATTTGCTGTTAACAAAAGTAAGTATATAGCCAAATTCGTTTACTTGTCGCCTTTAAATTCAAATGGAAATTTTAAAACTTTAAGAAAATATTGCACTACTCACATATATGGCACTCATACTCATATATATATTGGCACAACAGCTGCAAATTGTATCACAAAACGGCCAGCATTTAAAGAAAGTGAAAGCGCACAGAGGCATGGCTTAGTTTTTGCTGAGCAAACTGGAAATATCTTCATCTTTAAAGGACGGAAAAAATCGTAGCCATACGTGGAAAAAAATATATGGTTGCTGTAATAATATATATATCATACTATTGTTGGCAAATATGGTTGACTCGCATATAAACAATATAAACAAAAACTTGAAGAAAATAATAAAAAATCGTTAAAAAATTGCAAAAATAATGATCTCTAAGATAAGCATTAACATTTTTGTGATAAAGAAATTATGTTCACCAGAAATATATATTGCTTTTGTGGTCACCAGATATATTCTTATTATATAATGTTCTGCAGAATAATATATTTTATGTGGCCATAATATACGTATTATTTTTGCTAAATTTTATATTGTTGCTGCAACAATACTATGTTCATCATAACAATATATTGTTTGCAGCCACAATATACTGTCAATATATATATTATTTTTGCTAAATTTTATATTGTTGCTGCAACAATACTATGTTCATCATAACAATATATTGTTTGCAGCCAAAATATACTGTTGTTACAACATTGTTAAGCAATGACTTTGATGGGCGTGTAGCAAATTTTTTTTTTTTTAATATTACTTTTTGCAAATTTTGTACAATCATATCATTTACCTTCTTCTACATATTTTCGTGTTCCTTGCTTTGGGGGTGATGAATGTCCTCTTTTTTATAGTGGAACAAATTAGCACATAAAGTTCTATGTTGGAGAGACGACAACACATTTTCTTGTATTTTAAAACTTGTTCCCAAAGTTTTTGCATTTAAAATTTTGCACGTTTTTAACGTTATTTTTGGAATATTTAGATTGATTTAGTGCTCAGCATTTCAATTAAGCGTTCGTTTGGTCCAGTTGAAATCCCGTAGCAGGTGCCGTAATGCAAATTGACCACAAAACAATTTAAGCACTTTTTGTGTCATGCCAGAGACAATGGGTCATTAATAAGGAACGACATCGAGCGGAAGCGGATGCGTCGCACATTCACACCAACACGCGTGCAGTCATCCATAAATGAGCATATGTTAAACATGATATAAATTAGTATGTTTTTTTCTGGGTTCAAGCACATTAATTTATGTCAGCAAATTTTTGGTGTTTTCTGAATATTTAGCATTATATTGATTAAAAAAAATAACAACAGAAATGTGCGAAGGCGTTTAATTCATCAGCTTAGAAATCTAATGAAAAATTAAAATTTGTTCTTACTTTCTTTTTGTTTTGGCAAATTCGTTGACAAAAGATTTGATTTCCAAAATAGAAATAAACTCTTAATGCAAAATAATCCCACAGAGTCTGAGACCTGCGGCTAAACCTGACACAGCTATTGATGTATTTCATTCTAGGCTGTGACAAACTAAGACACAATTCAAAAAACAGGATTTGACTTTATAGTTTGGTACATAAAATGCCTGTAATTATAAAAAGAAAGGATTCTGGCCCAATAGATGATGCGAATTAGCAGAAAAAAAATATAATTCAAGTCTTGGTTTATACAATCCAAACCAGTTTCTTGAGAAATGTTGCTTCAAGTCATTTGATAAAAAAAAGAGGCTTTAATAAGGAAAAGTTAAGAGCTTCAAATCAATATCTAACTAACAAAAAAAAGATATTGATATGCTATTAATATTTTTCGTTTTTTTTTTTAAGCAGCAACAGAAATTTATTTTGTAGTTTGTTTCTTTTTTTTTGGAAATACAACGTTAAGGCGAAAATAGCAAAAACATAAAACAAACAGGTTGACAATTTAGTTTACCCAACAGCTTGTAAAAAATATTATGGAAATACAAACATTTTGTTGTAAATTGGATATTTCTTGTAATAACAAAGCACAAAATCTTTTATAACTAAATTATTGGAACATGTAGCAAAGAAATCAACAAATACTGTGCAGCAAAAACGTTAACCATATAAAAATTTTTTGATGGTAATTTGGAATTTGTTGATGATTTGATTAAATTGTCATAAGAGTTAAGCAGCAGATATTGACAAATTATGTTATAAAATTCTGATATATAATTTTAAATACATACATATAATATAAAATGTTAAACCTTAATTTTTTTAATTACTTTATATGGCACAAGAAATATTAAGCATATATGTATGTATGGACATATAAACGATTATCTTCTAAAAGGCAAGTCTAGTACCTCATGCCCATCATCTAGAAGCGAAATAATTAATAAATTGTAGTCTTGAACTGATTGTTCTCAAGTATTTTTCACTTATCTCTATTTGGGCAACCACAAGAAGTTCTAGATATGAAATGCTTGTTGTACGCCAAGTTGTAGTCCATATGTCTAACCTGATTTCAGGATAAAACATAAAATATGAAATATAATGATACAATAAACAATAACCCACAAAAATTTATATCATTTCCAGCTTTTCAAAACAATTATTCAAAGTAATGAATGACTTTAATGTTTAAAGATTTAAAAAAATATTTTTTTAATTACCATAACCTAAATCTATAATTAATTATTATTAAATGGATAATTTCCTAATTATATGTCAACCATTATAAAGTGGAACATTTTTAGTAATTTCGGTTTTTTTTTTTATTCATTTAAATTTTTTTCGATCAAAATTGGGAGACTTTTTTCTACGGCTTCTAAAAAAAATAACAAAAAAATAATTATTTAGAATGTGCCAGCGTATGATTATTTTTATGACAGTTTAACATAAACATGCTTATCACTCATACGTCCCGCTACTCTCTGATGGAACAACTAAAAGTATGCTTCAAATGTTTGCTATTAATAGCCGCCATCATTGTTATGCAGTTTTTAACATATTACTCATACGTCTCAGTACTCTCTGTACTCACTCTACTGTACACTCTGTTGCAACAACTAAAAGTATGCTTCAAATGTAGGCTGTTAATAGGCGATGTGCATTTCTATGCATAAAAATATGCATATTACTCATACGTCTCATCTCAGTACTCTAATATAACAACTAAAAGTATGCTTTAAATGTATGTACCTGAAGAAACAAGGAGTCTTATATTTCGCCATTTTATATAATAAAATATCGAAATTAATGTTTGTGTTATTGTTGCTGTACTCAGTAAAGTGCAACAACTACAGTTGTTGTTGTTGTTTATTGTATCAAATATACTTATCGCCCATAAATGTATAGACTGTAAATAAAGAATTAATAAAAAAAATATACTACATTAATTAATAGCTGAGGCCATTACTATGTAAGTTTTCACATATCTATCACTCATACGCTCTTATAAATCTGTAAAGGAGCTGCGTGCATGTGTTGAAAACCAGCTTTAAATATATGTTTTTAAGCCGCCCATGCAGCAACATGGGATGTTGAATATCCCATAATTGATAAACACAACTTTTGTTGACAAAATAGAAATTGATGAATTGATGAACGCAAACAAGTTAAACAAAAACATATTTTCCCTAAATGTATATTTACTAACATATTTATTTATTTATATGTTTATTTGTTTTGCAAATATTTTCATTGACTTATAATCTGCCTGCAAGCTTCAGTGGAAATTTATATGAACATAAACTGCCTGCATTTGCATGCATGTGGGTTTAGTTGTTTGCTTGTATCGTAAAGGCAGGGATTTTAAATATTGAATTAAATATGAATATAAAAAAGCGGTTTTATAAAAACATCAATTTGCGTTAATACATTCAATAAGACTCGTGACTACAGCAAACAAAAGCAATCCAGAGTTTTTCAATAACAGCGGATCGATTTTGATATGAAATAAAACAAACTAAATACCAGAGCTTAATAAAATTCTGTTTTATTGGAAAGTTTATTATTTTGGCGAACGTTAACGTTCGAACAGGTCCTTAACAGTTTCTTTATTTATATTCGCTTTGGTCTGATCGACATTTGTACAGATTTTAAAGAAAACTTATCACCATGAAATAAGCACCAAAATATTCCAAACTTCTTGGGCTCCAAATTGGCTGTGGTGTAATTCCCATTCAAATTGCTAGAAAGGCAAATAAAAGAAAAAATAAGACATTAAACCATCAAAAGTAACTAAACGATCCTTGCTATTAAAGTCCTTAAACATATTATCGAATTTTAAAACACGCACACTATAGGGTGTTGTATGCAAAGTCGTCAAAATAGGCAAATAATAACGCAAAAAATTAATCGCTTGTCCCACGATCTTTAAACCACAAATAATTGATTTGGGGTCTACTTATGAATTAACTTTTGCCAATTTCATGTAACGCATTAATAGAATTCCGACATAACGCGATTATACCAAAGTTACACAGTGGATTGTCAAAAGTTCAGGCACTATTCATTTCATGTTACTGGCTATTATAAATCTTTTTTTGTTTTGTTATAAATAAAATATGAACAATCTTCTTACCACCATGAACAATCTCCATACCACCAGGCCCCCTTCAAGTAGGTAGAACAGGTGTTATTTGTAGCATCGTTATCACGATCTTTTGTAGAAAAATAATAGCCCTGATGCTGGCTAAAACAGTCACCAGCATTTCCCGAATATTTGCCCACTTTTACTAATTTATATTTTTCCGTTTCATTGGCAACATCAAACTCATCATATTTGGCATATTTCTGGGTGTTGTTGAAATCTTGCAGCTGGATTAGGAGTTCGACTGGCTTCAAGGTCGTTGTCAGAGCATTTAATTTATCCAAACCAATGAAAAATTCACCATCGATATCGCCAAAGCCATTTTTATATTCCGTCCAGTCACGATAAAAGTCCACCGAACCATCAATACGTCTCTGAATGACTGTCCAGCCACCGCCTTCCATGCGATCATCACAATTAACGAAAAATGGGTCTGGCCCGAAATGAGGATTAATGATACGACATTTGTCGTCGGAGCAATATTTATCATTGAAATTGGCACAGTTCGTGGGATACGAATCAGCTGTGCTGGAAAAAGAAGAAATCGTTAGTTCAAAATGTTGCAAAAGTTTTAACAAGAATTTTATTGCTTGTACTACAAAATTTAATGTTGCAGCAGCGAAATGCTGTCACAAATTTACACTAAAGAAGTTGATGCAAATGATGAAAAAATGTTGATGCTGTTTTTTGCTCTTGCAATCGTCAAAATATGCAAAATGTAGCTGGCAACATGTTTCCTCAACATGTTAATGTTCCAGCAACATTTTTTTTTTTCAACTGCAAATAACATAAACACAGCATTTATTTCGCACGGAACTTTGATGGGATTTTCCTTTGTCATATCAAAAATTCCAGAAATTTCAAACTAATCAATATATTTTAGAAATATATGTACACACATGTGTATGACATGTGAAGCTTAATAATCATTGCTTTCAGTTTTGAATTGCCAAAGAAGTTCAACTTACCAAATTAGTGTTTCGTTTTCGCCCTTCAAGCAAACTTTCGTCATTTCTAAAGCGCAAAAGTTCATAATTATTTTCAAAAAGCCTTTAGTTTATGCTTGTACGTATGTATGTGTATCTTTCTTACCATTTCTGCTCACATATTTTTGCAAATCCCTATTAAACACAATCTGCATCTCTTTTGTGGCCGAGACATTTGAAATCTTGGCTACTTTTTTCTCAATATCTTGTAAGGCTGCTAAGTTTTTGGCAACATTTTCAGTCAATGTTTGTGTTTGTGTTTCCCAGGTGGGCTTGTTTAAGCCATTTTTAATATTTTCCAGTTTTTCTTCGTAATTTTTCAAAAGATTTCCATGACTCTTTAGCACATTCTTAATGTCAGCCAAAATTTGCCATTTGTCTTCAACAGCTGGAGCTGAAAATTTCGTATTCACCAATTGATTTTGGGCGTTGATCACATCGCTGAGATGACTTAAATGTTCCTTGTTTTCCATCGATAATCTGATTTCCACCTTTTGTAAATAGAGCATGATTTCATCGATCTTCTTGTTCATGTCCAGCCACAGATCCTTCTGTCGGTCCAGCTGAAATTGCATCATGCCGAAACGTTGTTTTAGAAAGGCATTGCCTGTCTTTAAAACGTCCAATTGTCTGGCCAGATTTTCATAATCAGTGTTGAAGAATTCAGCTGAAGCTAATGACTGTTTCAGGTGCATAATAAAAAAATTAAAAATTATTTGTACACACTTGTGTTTTTTTAATAATTAAAACTTGCATCAGTGTCAGCTTGTGCGTATATTAGAAAAATCCCAAGGCCACAAAACGTCAAGAAATATATTCCCAACTTGTCCATCATATTTTCTCGCGAATATTTAAGTTCACACCTTGAATCGCTTATGAAGATTAAATCGATAGTCTCAAATGCTTGGCTTATATTGAATAATTCTTCGATCATATTGGCGATAAGAAAATTAGTTTATAAAGAGTGTTTTTTTTTTTTGGCCAGTAAAATTTTAAAAAAATATATTATAAAAATATTCCACTGCGTCTGGAAACAATTTCAGCAGAATAGATATAGTGCACGACGCTGTTCTTGATGAAGCCCATACTCGAGTGTTTGTGAAATACCACGACTCTGAAGGCCAAGGCCAATTAGCAGACTCAATTCTCGCCATCAACTTATCGCCAAATGTTTGTTTCCAAAAGTCAATGATTGTGGCGCCCTTCTGTTAAAAACACATTCATGTTTTCAAGCAAAAGCTCATTGATCATTTTTTTATTAATTAAATTAAAGATCAATCGTTCACCATTCATTTCATTTGGATCTGGATGTAGTGGATTGGGTCTCACTCCATATGCGCCACTAATGCTTAATCTCAAGGCCGAACACAATAATAATCATAAAGTTTGCTTGGAAATTACGCAAATGTTGGTTTTTTAAACATAAATCTCAAAAGACGGGAGTAGTATGAGCTTAAAAAAAACAGCCCTTTAATAAATTATTTGCTTTGCATGAGTGAATTTTTAGACTGATAACAGTGATACATGGAATTCCCTCAATATTGATAACCTTTTAATACACATATGAACATATGAAATTGTTCGCAAACGTATTATATAACTTTGACAGTTGAATTGAGCACTACTCGCAATGTGTTCGATAGACTAGAGATCCATAAAGTAAAGAACGAACCAAACCGCGTGTAATACCTGCCGAAATCAGCGATGTTATTTGTACAAATGTGCTCACAAGAATTTTCGGCCGCTATAAAGTAAAATAAGTTCCGTTAGCTTTTAATATATTGGATTGATCGCTTATACTACGACGTTTGCTATACCGTCCAAGAACATGAAATAATTGTCTCGCAATACGCCATAATGCTGTCATCCTCCGTTGGGGTGATTACTTTTGTGCCTCCCTGTTTTTTTTTTTTTTTTTTTTTTTTTATTTATGAACGACTCTGTAATTTGTGCTTATATTTCTCATTGTATTTTGACTGCATTTTAAATAAAATATTGTATTAAGCGAAAAAGCTTAAAGTTAGGCTTTTAGGTGTAAAATATTATAACAATTTAGTCTAAAGGGTTTCTCACTACAGAGGGTTAGATATTGAAATGAAATAGAACCGGGTTTAAAGAAGTTTGAAAGACACATGTTTGCCATTATGTAGCGGTTATAGGATCGCTGAAATGTGTAACGCGGTGTCACCGATCCGAGTAATCTAATTTCCACTACTCTGCCAGCTGACTTTGGGCAGCGGCCACCGTTATGGGGACATTAAGAGCACTGGTCGATATTCATGGTTAATGCTGTTTCCTCTACAGATCGAAACGGAAATCTTTTCTGCAAAAAATATACATATATCGTAGCAGCTACTGTGTGGCCTGTAGCGTCATTGTGTCTGTGCGTCCATATCACTCGATATGAGTCAAAAGCAATAAGTGATCACCATTCTGTGGCGCTGATGGCTTGGGCTTCTCCTACCCACACTCTTTGGCGTACTGGCATTTAACGAACCAGTCGTTTCGAATTTCGGCCCAAATTCTACGGAATAATCATCATAAATGTATGTGGAGGGACACTTCTTCTGTCATAAAATGGCCGCAGTCGAATAATTATCTGTAAGGCCAACCTAATTCTGCTCAAGATATCGGCTTGGCCAGCGAACAATTGCGAAGGTATACCGCGTCTGCTGTAAAAAGAGCAAAAAGGTTGCATTAACAAAACACTAATTTTTTTTTATCATTTGGACGAGCTGCTCAAACACTTACCTTATAAAAGAGCCTTGACATCTGCAACATCTGCTCACGCCAACTGCAGAACCCTTTAATTACTGGCTGTAACAAATTCGAAGAAAAGTGCAGGCGGGCATATGAAAGTGTCCGTCACCAGCTTTGTAGTATATTATTCATCACAAATAGAGCTAAAAAAAAAGAAAATGACAAAGACAAATATGAAGATGCCTTCAGAAAACCACACAGTGTAAAAAAATATCACACAACCGTTATACCAAAGACTTGCAAACTCATCTGACTATAACATCTTTTTAGCTGGAACTACAACAACGTATCAAAATATTCTTACGTTCATACTTAAGCCTGGTGAAGGGCTTCCGTCTTAAGACAAAGAAACAAACAAACAAACGAACAACAACAAAATGCTATTGGATAGACAAGAAAAAAGAAAAAAAAATTAATTTACAGAGAATGTGTAATATTAGATGTACGAGTGAGTATAAACAGATTTGCACACAAACAGCAATTACAATCGCTCCAAGACAACTCTGTATTATGGTCAGGCCAAAGAAAAGAGTGATAAGTGGGAATTTCTATATATGTATGTATGTAAATATTTAAATATGTATGTATGTACTTTTATGTGTAACAGCTTTGAGCTGAAAAAGAAAACGCTTGAATTATATTACCAGACGTCTGTCTATCCACCCATCCATCTATTGTTATTATCTGGAGTACATACAAATTCGTACATGTGTATGTACACACATATATTTTAGAACACAGGCTCAAAGACAAACAACAACAACATTTAAAATAAACATCCATAAACTTACCTTCACACAATATCTCTATTAGATGAAATTTTATAGTCTAGAAAAAAATATGAAAATCTTAAGCTAAAGAATTGAATAAAAGAATTGTGTTACTAAAAACATGTTAAAACAACAATATTCCAGTAAATGGAGTAGAAGAGACAGACATACTTACATACAAACACACATATGTAAATACTTTGATTATAAAGTAAAAGGCAAGCTAACTTAACATGTTATATGTAACTGTACTACAATAAAAGCCTTAAGGCCGGGTCACATGGAACCCCTCATGCGTCATCGGCTTTTTCAACTGACAACTACGTATGTATGTAAGTCAAAACACTGATTTTGCTAAGAGCTGTCACATAAAGTATGTCTCCTTCAAGGCAAAGTATTAAAGTTGGACAACTTTTAACGTAAGTTGAGTACTTTGACAGCTGCGTTGCGTTAACGTCAATTAAAAAGGGCGACAGATTAAGAAAATTAAGATCCCATTATCGGCCGCCAATTTGCACACAACAAACGCACAACATTTTTAAATTGGCTTTGACCGATCACAATATTTGCTGAAGCGCCGATATGTGAAGGCTCTTTCGCACAAAGGCGAACAATAAACCTTTGAAAAATGTGCCGGTTTTTATCAGCAACAAAAGCCCCCATCAAAGTTACCCATTAGCCCCTATATGTTCACACAATTGCTGGCAAACATCTCTTTTCAAAGTAAAGAAGAAAACATTCGTTAACACAAAAAAGTTTACCAGTAAGTTTAGAGAGAAAGAGAAAGATAGCTAGAAAGAAAGAGAAAAAAGCCACCCACCACCGCCACTTTATCGTGAACCAATAGTGTGAACGTATAGTGTCGATTATTTTAAAATTTTCAATTTGCTCAATAGCAGCCGCAAAATATTACCACAATCATCTGTGAATATTCGAAATCGTCTTAAGTCTTGAAATATATGCTGATTTTGCACGATAAAAATCGTAACACATTGTGCTATTTGCACCGATAGTGATAGTCCATCTTGAGTCTATTAGAACTCAGAGGATCAGTCTTTAGGAACACAATTAAACTGGCTTTAATGGCAGTTTTGTTAAGCTTCAATAAAATATAAACTAAACGAAATTATTTTTCAGAAATACCCGTAATTTATATGGCCATATTTTGTGTGAATAATAGATATGGCAACGTTAGAGAAAATAAACACAATTAACCTATAAGAATGTTTGTTTTTTCCCAGCAAATCACACATAGAGAAATAAATTTAAAAAAGTCAAACCTCTGGCCATACCAATAAGCCAAGTGCTGCCATATAAAGATATGTTTTAATTTGTCTGTATAACCGTTATAAAAAACAAACAAAAAAAGTTTGTGAAGGGTGCACAAGAACACATGTAATGTAAGAGTTGCTCACCGATTACTTTGGCCAGCTGAAAAAAGAAGAAAAAAACGGCTACAAACAGAACAGTCAGCTTTTACAGTTCACAATGATGATGTTGATCATTATCGTCATTAAACAATGCAGTGCGAACGAACGCTTAAGGTATTCTCTTATAAAACTTAGTTTAACTGAAGATAGTATTACGTTCAGAAACACAACGGTGTGTTTTTCGTTGAGTGTCTTTCTTTTCTTACAGTATTTCATTGAGTTTTGAAGGAAACTATAAAAGTAGAATGCAAATCTTTTGTAAAAGTTTTCTCAGCTGTAACAGGTTTTCAACATTTAAGCTGAGGTTTTAAATTAATAACATTTAGTTGACAAATGCAAGAGCTGTAAACATGACATCAATAAAAATTGCCTGTCACCTCTTCGTGCAACCAGTTGGATTTAGCGATACTGAACAAGGATGCAAATTTTAAAGAAGGATTATTATTAGAAGAGTGCAAAACAAAAGTGAAGAGAAAAAGAAAACATCAATTTTAAAGAACTGAGATCGGTTGGTGCATAGATGAGCTTAAAGAAATGCTTGGAAATAATATAAATCTATTGTTTTTAGTTTTCAAACACCTGAAAATTCTAGCACCATTCGAAATCAGTGCTTTTAATTGAAAATAATCAACATAAAATAGTTCCTACCGTATTTAAAGAAGATTATTAACATTTTTCAATATGTTAAAAAAATATTTAATTTATCAATGAATGTGTTTTGTTATGGCTTCGTGACAAAATTTAACTTTCAAACAAACAAACATGCATCAGAAATTCAAATGTCATTAACATCTTATTGCAGGCGAAGCCCTAAAAGTGATCTACACAAATTTTAACCTGATATTGGTTGATAAACACAAACTTGTTCAATTTACCCTTAAAAGTGATATTTTTTAATGATGATCTCATATTTTGCTTGTTTAAGATCAGTAAATTATTTAATCGTTTCACGAAAATTATTTTAAGCAAAAGAAGTGAAAAACCTCTAGAAAATTTGTAAAATTTTTGCTAAAACGAATTCATAAAACTGAAAAGCTCAACTTAAGAATAAAGCGACTGAGGTGATGTCGCGTTAGACGTCGTACCATAAGTCTTACAATTGTATAAAATAAGTAACCTGTATCCTGCCATTAGTCAAATTTTTTTTATTGTCCGGAACTTTGAATACTCAACTAAAAATGTTTTTTTGTGTGAAAGGGATCTAATGAGTCCAGTAAATCTAAGCTGCCATAATAGTTCATCTTCATGCCACCACCAATTAAATGCAAATGTGAAAGTCATGAAAAGAAACT
Source organism: Epicampocera succincta (assembly GCA_932526305.1). Taxonomy (NCBI): domain Eukaryota; kingdom Metazoa; phylum Arthropoda; class Insecta; order Diptera; family Tachinidae; genus Epicampocera; species Epicampocera succincta. Next base: position 5,419,511 of record OW052035.1, on the reverse strand, counting down.
TGATAAGACTTTGATCAACGGCGTCTGGACAAATTCATGTAGGCAACTGAAAAACTTCAGCAGTTAAATTAACTGATATCTAGAAGAGGACAAAATGTTTCTTCAAAGCCATACTAATCAATGAGAATACCGTTTGTTACATCTAGCCTAGAAAACTTATTGTCTGAGTGCTTAATCTAACCATTTCCAATATCTTTGCCAGATTATCTAGTACATATGTATATAATTTCTAAATATATTTAAAGCAAAAAATTGTTGATATAAATTTTTCTTTATCCTTAGTTTTACATATTCTTCTTAATATCGAGCTTTTTCTATATTTACAAATTGACACAATACCTACAAGTTTCTGGCACCTTGTGGCAAAAAATCGTAGTAAATATACCAGAGTTGTAAATATAACTTAAAGGCTGAAAACCGCTAATGTTTTTAAACGTCTTTAAATTATATTATTTTAGCTGCATTTGTGTAACGATTTTTACATTTTTAGTCCTTACATTTACCCTTCAGTTGGGGCATATGCTTGTACATATGTAAAAGCTGATGACTTGATGCTTCTCGTGCGGTATCTGGATGCTTCTGGTGCGAAGAACCAATCGTCGGCCAATAAGCTTTTTTCAGTTCGTTTCATTATTTTGTAAATAAGAAACAGATTTTTTTCATAATAGTTTGTTAATAGCGAGTCTGTTCTGAAAATCACATTTTATAAAAGTGATTTGAAATCACAAGAATCGTTTTCTGTGTATAAAATATTGTGGTTTTCAAAACGATCAGCTACGTCAGCAATTTGCTCATATTACTTTTTTATTTTTTCGACTTTTCTGTGCTAAATGTCATAATAAATTAATTACGTAAATCACGCAATGTTATTACGTTTTTATGCAATTTTGTTTTTTTTTTATTTAAAACATATTCTTTAAAATTACGAAAATTCCAAAGGTCCTTTTCTGCCACAAGAATGTAAATTGCTTTTGCTGTTTGCTGGTATTTGCAGCAATTGAAAATCATACCGAAAACACAGATTTACCGAACACCAGAAAAGCACGTAAATACTTTTAAAAGCGCATGTGATTTTAAACCGTGTGATTTTCGGAACAGGCCTGTGTTTATAATTATACTCACAATCTCCTGCAAAATTTCTTTTACAGAAAGCAAATGTTTTACTTTTTTTTTTTGGTAGATTAAAAATTGTTGCTTTTATTTATTACATTTTTATAATAATAGCAAAATATACATATTTGTTTCTGTTACATTTGAAAAATTCTGCGCGTACAAAATTATCGGTAGCAAGCAGCGGATATTGCAATTATTGAACCTCGGGTCCAGGCATTTAATATTCATCGTTTTCAAAAGGATGATAAGGATGACCAGCAGCGCTGAAAAATAGCAAATTAAATTAGTAAAAAGAAAAATTTCAACGTTTTTGTTTTTTGTTTTAAGTTTTAACAACAGGCAAACAATCAAGCTTTTTAATTAACGAAACTAAACAACTAAAAAAGTTTTAAAAGTTTAAAGTTTTAAATTATTAAGCATGGGAAACACATGAAAGGATTGCAGTGAATTTTATAAAACATATTTAAAACTGTGTTGTGAAAAGTTGTTTTTCATTTTCGTTATTTTCACAGTTATTTCCCATTACTAGTCTGAATTGTGATTGTGACAGCGCTTTGGGAAGTTATTAGAATGTTTAAAAAACAATAATTCCCGCAATGATTTCGAAGCCTTAATAAGAATTTTTACTGGCATTTGTTTTTCTTTCTTAATCAGAACCATCAGAATCAGTAAATTTGTTCAAGCTGGCGAATAAATGGGGTGATTACTTTCAAAAAAAAAAGTACAACTGTTACGCTAAAGCAATGAAAAAAATTCAAATTGTTGTTCTTATTTTAAATGTATTGGCGAAAAGCTGATTGTTATGAATGAAATTCTTAATGTGTGCTGGCAATATATATATATATATAAATTTTCTTATGTATTAATAATTCCAAATTATTATTGCAAATATTTTGCATTAGTATTATTTTATTCGGCGAATTTAAAACACAGACAATTAAGACAATTTTGCATCAGATTTTTGAACGGTTTGTCAATCTCTTTAATCTATTACAAAACTGTCGCTGGCATATTTTAAATTCACCAAACTTGAAACCCTGCTTGGCTTTAATTTAAGGTTTTTTTTTAATTAACAATTTTTTCCAATTTTTTGCCATAACAAATTTTGTAATTTATGCGTTTTTGTTCCTTCAATTTTAATGACTATTCAATTATTCAATTTTGCAATTTTGCAATTTTTTTTTAATTTGGTTACTTTAAAGAATGTTCATGTTTTTATTTATTATTTGAAAGTTTTGTTGACTAATAATACAACTTTGGTGGAGCTTTTCAATTGCCACCGATATTTAGAGATGATTTTATTCCTCGATTATGGAAAACAAAAAAAAAACATGGATTGTTGAGCCGGCAATTACAAAATTTTGAAAGTAAATTAACAATTACAACAGCAAACGGCATTCTCATTTGCGCAACTCTGTCTGATAACTCAATTGTAGTTCGGTTACCATCCATAATCGCGACATTAGATTTCTAAACAGATTTAACATGTTATTTACGCTTAGCTTTTTCTAGTTGTTAATTTTACAGATCGCATAAAATGGAAAAGAAATCGAAAAAGTTGCGCAGTTTAACATAAAAAAAAAAATTTGTTAGTATCAATACAAAATTTCAAAAATTAAAACAAATTTGTTACCGAAAATTTCTTTTTGTAAAACTAAATCTTGAATAGCATTTAAAACTCATCGTGGAAAGGGTAATGTGGATGAGCTCCAGCTTCACTGTTTGCAGGAAAAAATATAGCGATAAAATAATTGTCTTTCTTTTGTTTTTCAAATATAGGAAAGCCATAAAAAAAACTTACGAAGAAATGGGCACAAAACGACCGTTGCAATTAAAACTATCAATCGTTTTCATATCATCGGCGGACAACTCAAAACCGAAAACATCAAAGTTGGAGGCAATACGGTTTTTATTAACCGACTTCGGAATTACAATGTTGCCAAGTTGGATTTGATAACGAATCAAAATTTGGGCAGCGGTCTTCTTGTATTTGTTAGCAATTGCCACAATCTGCAATAGTAATAGACTTAAGATAAAATTGATTTAAAGAAATAAATGCGCGTTTATTTGCCTTAGGATCTTCCATTAAAACTGGATCACCAGGCTTTGACCAGGGACGATTGGGCGAACCCAAAGGACTGTAGGCAGTTATAGCAATATTCTTGGATCTACAAAATGCAATAAGTTGCTTTTGGGTCAAATAAGGATGGCATTCGACTTGATTGACGGCGGGCGGTATTTTAGCCATGGCCAATACACGTTCAATTTGTCGCTTATTAAAATTGGAAGTACCAATCGATTTCACCAAACCCTCCTCCACCAATTTTTCCATTTCCTTCCAGGTATCAATATAATCGACATCAGAATATAATGTCTTGCCAGTATCATCAGCCGGGAACAAACTTTCGCCCTCCTTATAGCCCATTGGCCAATGGATTAAATACATATCGATGTAGTCCAAACGCAAGTTTTTCAAGGTGTTGACACAGGCACCGCGTACCAAGTCGGGGCGATGAAAGGTATTCCATAGTTTGCTGGTCACAAACATATCCTCACTGCAAGTGAATTAATCAATCGGCTATATCTATAATATCTTGCGAACTGTATAGGATCAGATCACTAAAATACAAACCGCTTGACAACACCCTCCTTAATTTTAGCCTCAAGACCTTCGCCCACCTCATCTTCATTCTGATAAACGTGAGCACAATCAATATGACGATAACCAACATCAATGGCATCTTTGACAGCCTGTGCCACTTCGCCTTTGGGACTCTGCAATATTGAAAAACAAGAAATTAATTATGTACATGTGTGTGTATGTATGTATGGATGTGCATAAAATTAATATGTACATATGTAAGAAATTTGTTATTATTTAGCATGTTTGTTATTATTAGCGTGTCGGTATTTGCTCTGCATTATAGAGGTCAACTGATAACTACAAAATAATGAGTTTGGTGTGAAATTTCACCGCAACTGAAGCAACAAATGTAACATTTATATACGATTTGTAGTAAAACATGGGTTTGTTGTAATTTTTTAGCGCTCTTTAGATATTTGTAATTTTTTGCGCAGAAGCCCTTATTCTAGTGCTAAGAGAACAGGTGCTTCGTTTCGGAATTGACGGCAGAAGGGATGGTGCCACCTATTAGTGCCTGTGAGCTTGGCATGCTCACCAATTGCAGCGGGTGCACCATCAGATTAGGCTACATTTGCAGTTGCTGATGCAAATGAATTTCGCAACTTCTTGCGACTGCAGAGTATTCGATTGTGACGATTTTATTATTGTGCACAAAAAGTCAGCACAAGAAAAATTGGATTAGGCAATCGTGTGATCCTAATTTTAACGTAAATTCTACTACTGTATGATGAGGGAAGGAGGTGGGTGGACATGTTTTCATCACAACAAGCGATTTTCTTTGTGAGGACAGCGGTCTATTAGCCACGTTTTCATGACAAAAATTCAAGATATAAACGATTTGGTTTTTGACAGTTCAAAATTATTGAACAAAAACTAAATGGCGGGGGGGTCCCATCTTATATGGTTATAATGGTGCACTTTGCTTCTGGTTAATAATTTTTTTTGTTTTTCTAAATACAAATAATATTTCTTTGATTAAATAAATTTTCGATAGGCAATAAAATTTTATATATTTATACCATATATTTATACATACATGTGTATCTATGTATCTATGTATGTATGTATGAATATGTATTTTTTCCTAAGTGCCATAAATAAAACTTAAATGGTATTTTAATTGTTGTAATATGTCATCTCTTCTATAATACAACATGATTTGAATTTGGCTTTAACTAATTATGTTAAAATACAACTAATTACAAAAGTAATTTATATTATCAAGGTTGCGGGGTTATTCCTTTATTATTTAAATTAAGTGGAATATTTCCAACCGAAAAATTAAACATACAAAAGGGTAAGTGTTTTGTTTATGTACATATTTGTTACTGATTATTTATCAAATATAAAAAAGAAAACAATCTCCCATAGACATGAGCTAAAAAACGGAAAAGATTAATGATAAGGTCATTATTTTAAGTCGAAACTTATTACGGATTATTTATTACTTAATTATATTTCATTAAAACATTTATATAGTATATTATTAAAAAAAAAATTCAAGTGGAGATTTACTAGTATTGGTAGTATCTATTGAGGAACCCCAAATCGGTTTATGTGTTTCCTGAAAGTTTACTACCTCGTATACTTGCAAAAGATGTTTTCAGAAAACAGACAATCAGTGTTAAATTTTATGTTAAATCATTTATGTATATCGTAGAAATTTAGTTTTGACATCTAAAGTTGAATATAAAATTCTATATTGGCTGAAGTAACAATTTCTAACAGTTGATTTCTTCTTCAGCATTTTCCCACAAGGTCTCAACAGAAATCATGTGCAACATTGTGTTTGCCTAGCAGGTTGATATGACACCTGTAACAGCAGCTTGTATCTTGATACTTTGTCAAAATGATAATCAGTTGCTTCAGCCAAGGTTAATGGCTCAATTATGGATGACAACGCTGCAGTTGTGTTGCCAGATATCGAATATGATAACGCAGTCTGCTAACAAAACAAAAGGGTAATGCTGAAAGCAATTGCAGTTGTTGCCTCACTACCTTTTTGGCAAATAGAAAGAAATGTATGGCTGTCTATTGGCAACTGAAATAAAATTCATTTGCCCTCCATACTAGACCTCCAAGAGTACAAGTTTGTTATATAAACAGTTTCCCACAGTTATCCATTATTAAATTGGAAAATTAGTCGTTTTTATATGTATATTGGCAAGATTGAAGTTCAAGACCAAATATGTTATACAAAAAGCTATTAAGGTATTACATACAAAATTTGGGTTTGTGTCATTCATTTGACGGTTTTTTTTTTTTTTTTTGTTTGATCACTACATTGCATTGTATCAGAACTAGGTTATGGGGAGGAGGAAAGACGGAGTAATATTTGGCCATTTCCATTCTATTTTGCAGAGATGAAGTTGTCAGAATTTAACTGATGAAGTTCTGACTGCTTGACCTGGAAAAAGTAAGCACAGTGGATGTATAAGTTGAAAGTAAATATGTGAATTGGATTATTCATTTTGCTCTTCTGTAAGTAACTTCGGTTCAACGAAAAAACACATGAAATTCCGGTTCAATGCTCCACCCAAATTAAAAAAAATTCAGCAAACACCAACAAAAAGGGACTGATGAGATGCCCTCAAACTTCAAATGATGAAGTCATGCAAAAATCAATCCGTTTCGTAAAAAAATGCAGCCACTTAACTTTAAGCGATATACGAGGGCTGTACTAAAACTAGCAAAGCTGACATATGTATATATATGTACATAAATGTTGGCAGCAATTTAATAAATAATGATTTGTTCAAAAGAAGAAATAAAAACAAATGACCTCATTAAAAAACTGATCACTCTACTCTGCATCAGGTTAAAACAAATGGTACGAGCTACCAAAAGGAATATCATTGCAATCAAACAATTAAAAATTTTGTTGGAAGATCAGCTAATTAGCTGGAGGGTAAAGGTTAACCGACCAATAAATAAAAAAAAATATATATGTATAGACGAAATGTCAAATGTCAAAAATAAAACATATTAGTCTTGAACTTTGAATATCCAGAATAAAATATAGAAAGTAACCAACTTCTTGTACAATTTCATCTGTATGAAGTCGTTTAAATTTGGCTTTTACAAAATTTAAAAACTTTCTATTACCGTGTAAAAGAGTACTCTTATAAATATGTATGTATGTATGTATGTATATTAACATACATACATATATGTACATACACACATAGAAAACTATGTACACATTACGAAATTAAATAAACTTCAAGTCATGAATGACGTTTACAAATGACAAACTGTTTTTTTTTTTCAAATAAAACATTTTCTGAATAAAAGGTGCAAAATCATTTCGTTATCTGTATAACACATGGCGATTAACTGCACCACCTTATTCGCACCCACATTAAAAAAACCTTTTTGCACATCTGGCAACATATTAAATATTTATTACGCTATAAAATTGTTTTCGTTCCCTTTCCGATGACCTTGATGCAGTTTTATGCATTCAAAAGCACTTTAAGAATGAAACTGCATTTAATATTAGTCTAATATATAATGCATACATACATACACACATACACACATATGTATGTATGTACATATGTATGGATATATTAGCTCATTGTGCATATTAAAGACGCCGGCCTAACTGCGAACGTACTAATTTTATTTTTTATCAACAAAAGAATTTTTAAACCAGTTTTTTAATCTTTGTTTGTTTAGCGGCATCATTTATTTGTTAACCAAAATTATTATTTTATTAATACTTACGCCCCAAGTACCTAAGCCCAAAATAGGCATTAACCTGCCATTGTTTAATTTTACGTTTGGTACTTTCGCCATTTTATTAGAAAAATGTAGTTTTATCTGTATTTGAAATAGTTTTATAACTCTTTTAGATAAGACTTCAATATTTTGTTAAAATCCACTTGACCGAATTCTAGCTCCGTGCTTTCGTTCTATCAATCAACCGGCAAAACAAAAACTGAATCTCCGTAACAGCTGTTTGTACTTTTATAGCACCCTGAGCGAGCTTTTAAAACAATTTCAAGTATTGCCAGCAGGACTGCCAAGTGTAAATATAGACAAAACGAGGTTTTCCCAGCCCAATATTTTTGAATGTGTTCCCTTGATATAAAATTAATAGCCACAAATTAAGCTCAAAGTTATCGTCATACAATATTATATTAATTAGGGCAATAAAAAAGAGAGAAAACAAATACACATACATATATTGATGTTTCAAATGAACTGTTGTATTTTTTTTACAAAATTGCCAGTTTAATAGAAACCATTGTCGAACGTTTTTTTGCTGTATAAATGCATTAGACATCACTAATGCATTTTCATGTTTGTAAACAAAAGGATTTACTGTTTTTACAACTGTGTAAAAAAGTTTATCGTTTACCAAACTTTGATTTTTTTAATGCGTTAATTTGTTTGGGGGGAGTTATAAAAGTTGAGTGTTTTTCTCATGAAAAAATGGATCAAAGAATTTGCATAAAATTTTGTGTAAAAAATGGAATCAAATGTTCAAAAGTACTTGAAATGTTAACGGTGGCATACGGTGATAATACATTGAGCCAGAAAAGTGTCTACAAGTGGTACAAGCTTTACAAAGAAGGTCGAGAAGAGGTGAATGATGACGCTCGCCCGGGACGCCCCAGCACATCAACAACAGATGAAAATGTTGAAAAAGTGAAAAAAATTGCTATGGAGAATCGTCAAATCACAATTAGAGAAGTTGCCGAGCATGTGGGCATATCGGTTGGCTCTTGCCATTCGATTTTTTCCGACATTTTGGGCATGAAGCGTGTGGCAGCAAAGTTTGTTCCAAAATCGTTGAATTTCGACCAAAAAAACCGCCGCAAGAGCATCGCTCAGGAGTTGTTGAATGACGTCAAGGGAGATCCAGATTTGCTTAAAAGGGTCATAGCCGGTGGTGAATCATGGATATATGGGTACGACATGGAAACCGAAGTCAAATCGTCCCAATGGAGAAGCCCAATTAAATCCAACGTCAAGGTTATGCTCACTGTTTTCTTCGATTACCGTGGCGTAGTACATCAGGAGTTCTTGCCACATGATAGTACTGTCACCAAAGAGTATTATCTGGAAGTTATGCACCGCTTGCGAGATGCAATACAAAGAGAACGTACGGAATTGTGGAAAAGCAATTCATGGCTTTTGCATCATGATGATGCACCTGCTCACTCGTCATTGCTTGTTCGTAGTTTTCTAGCCAAAAACAACACCGTAAGCATGCCTCAGCCACCCTATTCACCAGATTTAGCCCCCTGCGACTTTTTCCTTTTCCCAAGATTGAAGAGACCCATGAAAGGCCGGCGTTTTTCGACGTTTGAGGAAATAAAAGCCGAATCGCTGAGAGAGCTCAAGACCATACCAAAAAGTGCATATCAGAATTGCTTCGAGGATTGGAAAAGACGATGGCACAAATGTATTATATCTGGTGGTGACTACTTTGAAGGAGAGAAAACAGAAACTTAACAAATAAATATCTTTTGAAAAACATAAAAATTTACCTCTTTTTTTCAACAGACCGAGTACATACATCAAACAACGTCTATACTTGTGAAGTTGCAGGCCCTCGTAAAAAACAGTTTATCGCTAAATTCGAAAGTTGCTCAAGTGTATTTCCTTGTTGATATGATTGCACTTTGCTTACATTTAATATATTTCTTCCATCAAATATTTTTAAATAAAATAAAACATGTTAATGATATCCGATCTGTGATTTAATTGTAACTATAGATAAATATACATATTTCTTGTTAAAATGAAGTCCATCTGTGTTAGAAGAAATAAATTATAATTGGCATCACTTTACATCTTTTATTGATTAATTTTTAATGTACTAAACACAAAGCTACATAAATCCAATTTATAACGTTGTTAAACTCGATATTAGTATTTTGTTTTAAAATATTTATCATCGATAAAAGTACAAAATTGCACCAACGATTTATAGCTTTTAACAGTTTGAGCCAGAGCAATATTAGGTAGGTCGGTGGTGATAATAGAAAATAAATGACCAAAGACAATAGCATCTAGTTCGCAGGGTTTGTCTCCGCAAAAATATGGTCCTTCTGTGGCTGTTAGTTTCAATTCCAATGATTCACAACATTTTGCTACTTTTTCAATAACGTCTTCTATTGACATATCTAACCAATAGTATACTTTTAACAGCTTTAATGCTTGTCGTTTCTTCGAAAAGTTTTGAATTTTATTAAGAGGCCAGGGAAACACAACTCCATTCCGCGGAGCTGTAATTTCTTCATATACACGATCGATCATAAAACTTACATATAGTTCCGCCATAGTGAATATGTTTTCTGTTAATGAGACATAAGTGCGCATTTCATCTCTTTCATCATCATCTAGGCACTTTCCAATTGCTTCGCTTTTATGCTCAACAAAGTTTACAATAGGTTCAAACTCGGCCAACACAAAAGCACCAGCCTGTAAAACGGGCAGTTTGGTCATCCTGCCGCCGGGAGACATAAATTCGGCATTTGCACAAGAACGCACATCACAGGGAAGATTACACATTTTCAGGTAAGTCTTTACTGCCAGGCAACTGGCATTTTCAGGCAATAGGATCTGCTCGGCCTCGTAAGGCTGATAAAGTATAGCGTCCACTGGCCATGGTTCACTCATGCTTTTAGAAGTATTATACTCTGCCAGCAGCTGTGATTGTGTCATTCCTTATATAAATTAAATACAAGTTTAGTAACAGCAAATCTTAATTCTTTTCAACTTTTAAAATAATTTTTCTTCTACTCTACGTAAATTGTATGTACAATTTTTGAGTGTTACCATACTTCAATATGAAGGCAGCAGTCAAATAGAAATCAATATCAGGTGATTATCACAGCTCAAATGTTTATAACACTTAATAAAGTTATTAAACACATGACAGATTCTTTTTTATTTACGAAAAGAAAAGTTTTGGACTTGAAAATGTTCATAGCTAACTGATTATATATATTTGACACAAATTTTTTTAGTTCAACATATTACTTCATATCAACATATAATTGTGTAATAAAAGTAAGTCTATGTATGTATATCAAGTAAATGCAAGAGGCCAGGTTAGTGACAACCTTTACAAACTATTCATGTCGAAATATGTTTACCTCTCATTGTACAGTGATAAAAATTCACTTCAGCTTGATTAGTTTCAAACGCCAACAGGTTTATTTCTAACCACCCGCTTTTGACATATGTAAGTACACTTTTTACACAAACAAAATGCCTGCCGTAATTTGCAATCAAGGGGAATTAAACTATTGAATTCGCCTTGTGTGCAAGAAACACAAAAAACTTCGCTCAAACAAAATTCGCCTTAGTCGATGCAATGGCAATATCAATTTGAATAGTGTGGCATTAATAGCTGTAAATTTTGTAAATAAACGAAAACGTTCAAACACGTTTGTTGATATCTTTATCATTGACATAAGTTTGTGATCTTTTGTATAAAAATGAATAATTTCCTGGGTAATGATTCGCAAGTAAAGTTTGGCGTTTACAGACATCATGAGAATCCAAATGAGTTATTTGAAAGATTAAAGAAGCCAAAAGAATTGCTACTCGAGCCGAGGCCTACATGTAAGTATAAACATGGGACACATGTGCTTACAATATAAATACATACATATGTACGTATAAAAATATTTTATAGTTTTGAAGATGGGAGCTGTCTTAAATGTTAAAGGCTCAGCATATATGGAATATGGTAACACGAAAGTAATAGCTCAAGTTGAACCTCCAAGAGAAATAAGCAAACAAAACAATAGATGGTAAGAATGATCGATTTTTTGGAGACCTTTTACTGGTTTTAACCTCTTCTAATTACTTGGCAGCATCAGTCTTGGTTTTATCATTTGTAGTGTAAAATATGCGCCATTTGCAAATATAGACTGTGAAGTTTTGAGTCGAAAAGAAAGTTTTATGAGTGTATCATTGAAAAAAGCTTTGGAGCCCGTCATTTGTCGTCATGAATTCGCAAACTTTCAGTTGGAAATAAAAGTGTTAATAATAGAAGACGATGGATGCGCATTAAGTACGGCTATAAATTGCTGCGGTGCTGCCCTGGTAGAAGGTGGCATACCAACTTACAATCTAATAACATCCTCAACTGTGTGCTTATTAAAGCAACAAGAATTTGTTAATCCTACAGGTAATAGAAATTAACGTAGAAGTGAAATTAGAGTCAATTTGCTACTTTTCTTTTAGCTGATGTTGAAGAGTTGATACTTCGCCTGGCAGCGGGTGAGGGTGGTTCAGTCGAAGAACATGGTATAGTTGTAACAGCTAGTTTGTCAGCTGTGAGTCAAATTTCTGAATGCTTTCAAAAGGGTTATATGTTACCCAAAACATTAGAACACTTATGTGATCATTCGCTGTCAATAAACCAAAAAATGTTAGACACTATAAAATATGTATTAGTCGATAAGGTTAAAAAATATATCGCTGTGCAAGAAAAAAATAATGATGGTGATATCGAGCTTAATGAAATTGCTGGTAAATAAAATAAGTTTTCCAAAAATCAACTTGTTTTATTTAGATTTTTTTCTTCTAAAATTTAGACCTAAAAAGTAATTTTCCAATAATGTGAACGTTTAGTCGTCTGTTGAAGCTTCCAACACAGCACCGGAGTATGAAAGATCCCAGTACTGTTCTACTTGGTGTTTTTGAAAGAACTCTCGAGCCATTTTTTCCATTGGAAAGATTTTAAATTTTATTTCACCGAAATGCCTGCGTTGACTGGTACCCTCCCATACCAATACACAGGAATTAGGAACTTCTTGGCCATCGGGGCCTTTGACCAAATCTTCTTCCCATTTAATGCGATGCATCATAAGACGTCTGTATTTTTTTTGCTGTTTTGGTCCGCCTTCAACAACAATTACACAACAGTCGCGAAATAAAACTACCGTGCCGGTCATATGCAATTGCTTGGCATTTGTTTCAACTTTAAACTTTTTGCTAGCGTTGTCCTGAAGATCTCGTATGCGGTAAACACTTACATGCACGCCACAAGACGTGTCTTCCTTAATCTTTCTTATTTTCTTTTCACTTTTCTGTTCAGCAGTTAACTTTCTTGCATTGTTAGCATCTTCGTGGGCCTTTTGCCTTTTGGCCATTTGTTCCCGCACATGAGCTTCAATTTTTGTTGGATCCTGAACAGCTTCGGTGCCCAAAACCCTCATTAGGTTCGATATGCGTAATTTCGGTTCGGGCGGTTGAACCAGACCTAATCGTATTTTTTCCTGTTCTTCCTTCCAAGCTTCACGTCTGTTTTGTCTACGCAACTTTTTGCGTTCTTTTTTCGTAAGGAATACCGGTAAGTATACTGGTTTTAAAGGTTCATCTGAAATAGAGAAAAAAGTTATGCATTAAAGTCTGTTTTGAAAATAGTTTTGCTTCTTCAATGTTATTGACTTATTGAAACGAGTTCATGGTTATAAAATTACACCGACTTTGATTACCTCTACCAGTATGTATGTACATAGCATACAAAAGTTTATCCGTAATAAAGTTGCATAAGCCGATAGCCTAAGTTGCTAGTGCTCTTTAATAATTAAAATCTAATTTTATGACGAATTGGAGATTAAGAAAAGTACTTACTCGGTGACTTCATCTGCGTTGGGTGCTCAATTAAATTTGTTATGGCAGATTGTCTGATGCTTATTTTGCAATCTTCATCTAAAGTATTTAGATCGTTTGTTAAAATGACAGAGTCCCACCATTCCATCGACGGAACATCATCGGGTGTGTCTTGTTTAGGGGCAATAAGCGCTAGTTTAGTGGCCGAACTAATACCAGTTTTTCGAGCTATTTGAGAAATTTCATTTTGAAGACGTTCTAGTTGAGCTTTCATGCGCATTCTTTCAGCCATTTGTTGAAATTTGCCAGGTTCGTGAAAGCGTAAAGCTCTTTTGTTGCGATTTCCCGGTTTTTGAGCTATGCGATCATCAAAGAATTTCGCAACATCTTCTTGACCTGATGATTTCTCGGCATATGTCTGCGATTTGCTAAAAACTTCACGCTTTTGGGCACGTATATTTGCTTTAAGAGTAGGCGTCAAAGTGGGTATATTAACAGCTCTACCACTTTTATCAATTGTTCGCCCATCTTCATCCAATATCAAAGGTTTAGGCCGATCGGCAACAGTGTTTGTTGGAGGCTGAATCAGATTCGCCAAAGAACCAGAAAGCTTAGCACGTATCTGCGCTTGCAATTCGGCAATTTTTTTTGCCTTGTCGACATCTTCCGGCTGAGGTTGCTTGGATAAAGCCTGACTGGCCATAGCCACAGGTAAGCCAATTTGAGGTACGGAAGCTAATATGGGATCTTTGGCTTTTAGTTGAGTTAGAGTTCTTTTACGCTCTTCAATTTCTCGTTGAGCGTTTACCATCATTAACTTTATCTGATTGGTACTTAATGAAGAAGATGCCGTTGTTAGCGTAGGCGGAGCCACTGGCAAAGAAAGAAGGGGAATAGAAGGAGCAGTCGGCGTAAAAGCAGCCTTTTCGCCATTGGCATTTGGTATTACCACATCGAAACGTGATTTTTTAGCCGGCTCCGGTGCCGAACTGTCACATCTTGCGCTATCCTCATTGCCGCCATTTCGTTTGCGAGACTTTCTTTTGTACTCGTCTAAACGGTCATTGAGTTTTTCCACCAAACGCATAGACTGCTTCGCATCTAAATATTTTTCCAATTTTTCACATATGCGACGATGATCATATCCACTGTGTAGGGAATGTTCAATGGAAGATATTACTGAACGTTTATCATCGTCATTCTCGGTAGCCTTATCAGCCAGCGACGCAATGTCATCGTGCAATTCATCAATCTCCTTACGCGTATAATAGGACATAATTTCACAATTAATAAGCTCTGTTAATTAATCATAAACCTATTTACCAATTATTTTAATGAAGAATATTGCAAAAATGTCAGCAATAATCCGTCGAAACTTCTTATTGCCAAAAACCAAAATGTTGCTGCAAACGTTTAGGCATGTTAAAAGAAAATGTCAAATGCAAACACATGTTATCGATAGGCGATATATTGTGTTTGATACTATTGTTTAGCAACTGTGTATGTATATGTCATCTTCGTTTATATTATACACTTTTATTCGTTTGCCTACGCCATATTTGTTGAAGCCGCTTTTGTGAGAACAAGTAATATTTTGTGATTGCGTTGAAAACAAATTGTGCATAAAAATTTAGTGAAGTTCAAGTGATATATAGTTTTAAATAAAAACTAAAATATTGAATTAATGGCTTCGGAAGATGAAAATGAAGAGACTTTTCAGGGTAAGTAAAGAATAAGTATTAAAACAAGCCAATTTTATGGGCTCTGAATAGAACATTGGAAGCACGTCGATGTGTTTGGTCACATCACACGAAGAGCGAGTGGTATTTGAAGTTTTCTTATACGCTTGGTATCAAAACAAAAGACAAATAGTTGTGTGCTCCATATAGTTTTTTAAGTTATTTAAGTGGCTCAAGTTCAGAAAAAGAAAATATAAAATTTTGGGGACTGTTGACATAATTTGATGTTAAAATAAAATGTATAAATGGAGATTTTTTTACGTTTTTCGCAATTTCCCGCATTCCCATTTTCTATCTCGTTTTTACACATGCTTCTTATTGAGAACAGTGAGAGGTCTATAGGCGTTTTTGCACTTTGTTTTGTTCTACATTTAAAGTAAAAAGCTCATGGACGTAAATTTGTGCACTAAATATACATAAAAACATTTGTACTATTACAAGAGTCGCTGTCGTCTTCACCTCAACTCTATATAAAAAAATTAATACTTGCATACTCGCTACCTAAATTTGATGGTTCAAATCACATCTTTGATATATGTTGATTCTAGACCTAAAAAATCAAATAAATGAACAAATATTGAAATAAAAAAAATATAACTTTAATTTTATGACCCATGCTTAAAACTGTCTAGACGTGTTATTTAAACCTGAATTCTTTTTAAACATACATATGCACATACATTCTTATACAAGAAAATATTAGCATTAAGTGGCAATAAGCGCAGAAATTAAATTGGGTTTTAGAACATTTATATAGAATTTGACATAGTATGTACATACATATTAGTCGTACAAGTTTCACGGCTGCAATAAAGCTATTTTTATAGTATAATACGTATTAATTTGAGACTCAGGTCAAGTTCGCTTTTTTACTTCGATTTTAAAAGCTTATTATATCGTGCAAAGTATTATGAATGCTGCTGCAAGCAAATATTTCTCAAGTTAGAATGAAATTATAAAATATTGTAGCTTTTAAATGTGTACCCACATATACTAAGGTAAGTGATGCTTTTGTAAACCCTTTATAAATAAAGTTAAATTAAATAATAAACATACTGCGTAATCATGTTACTAAAAACAGAATAGTTTTGAAAGGGTCTGTTCAAATAAATCAATTTAAATTTTTAAAACAAAACATTTATCTACATATGTACATACCTGCACCGATGCAGTCTCATCTATTGTTTGATATGGACGTTCTTCTAATGTTCACTAAAAACAGAGTTCAATGATTGTATTACAAATTACCCCAGAAATCAACTTTCTTAATTTCTATTACAACTGAATGGTCCTATTAAATACATATGTAACTGTATTTGTTTTATATTTTTTCATACAAAACCATAAAATTTTTTAAAGTAAGACAGATAGTTGCAATAGACAGTTTATTGGAGGGGAAAAATATAATAAAATTTTAATTTTTCATCACAAAACGCCATTGGGAACAGGAAAAAATTGAAAGGGGCAAATTTGGTGAATACGGTGAATGAGTCACGATTATGGCGCAGCTTTTGTCCTAAAAATTGCGACGGTCAAAATTTGGTAACTTTGGAACTGATTTCTTTCCCTCACGCATCACGCCTAAGATATCCAAAAAAAAAATACATGGTTGAGTCAAGCGGATATGCCGATATCCGCAACAACTCAACTTTGCCAATAGTGACCCGACATTTTTTCGGTTGTTAACCTTCTTTGAAAAGCTTGTAATAGTTGTAACAATTTGATTTATTTTTTGGTGCATACCTCGTAGGCGTATATCATACAAAGTCAAAACGTTGCAAATAATGTACATGTATTAGGTTATATTTGATTTAATTACTAATAAACAATGGAAATGGACTAAATTCCATAATTCCATACACATGTACATATGTATATGCATTGATCACCCTACAGAATTTATGTATGTACATACGTATGCGTACATATATATACATACATACACTGTTTTCGTTTCTAGAGGGTTTCTTTCTTATTTTGTAAATGCAGACATATGTTCATGCTTATGTATGTATGTAAGTACTCGTACATCAAAATATCAGACATTATATGTCTTTTGTCAATAAATTATGTAAACGGAGACCTTATGAGCTAAAAATTGATAAGACACAGTACAGTGATATGAAACTTTTGCATTACATCTTATTTTCATCGTTCTCTATTCAGTTTTTCGATTTTATTTGCTTGACGGAGTTTTTGTGTTGTGTATGAATATAGGATCAGCTGTATTTTATGTTGGTTACTATCTACGGTAGAATGACAAAAACAACAAAATAAAAGAAATATGAAATTATTCTGCTCAGTTCAGTAAAAAAATTTAAACAGTCTTTATACACATGTGCGTACGTGTGGACGTGCATAATATGTACCTCATTAATAAGAATTTGCTAAAACAATAAAAGTTTAATGTGAAAAAAGACTCAATTAAAGTGAATTGGTGAACATGAACTACCCAAGTTTAATACGTACTCGTACTTTTCTATGAAAATGTGTTCACGTTTGTATGTGTGTGTATATGCTGTGTTTTTATGAAAATGTTTCTTTCCAACAAGTTGCCAAGATTTTGCAAATTATAGTTAATTCCTTGCTAAATCGTTTTTCATAAACTAAGAACTAATTGACGCAAAGCTAAAGCAAAATGAAAAAAGTGTTTTTTTTTTGTTATATATGCAAATGCTCTACCTATTCCATTCACACAAATGCTGACTAGATAAATAACAATTGTTTTACTTTATGGTGTATTTATGTGTTGTCTCTTTTTTTGCAATTGTTTCGTGTTCCATCTTGTTTCATTTGAATTTTCCTAATTTTTTTTTACAAAATTTGAGGAACGTAATGAGAAACAACTATTCATTGTTGCTTGGACGTGGCAGCCATGACGTGATTTTCAGACTAAATAAACGCAGAAAATGGAATTATAAAAGTTATTTAATTCAGTAAAAATAAATTCCTACGATTCATTCGCCTAACTCGAAAACGTGTTGTATACAATTGTCGAAAAACTTTAGCAAGTTTAAGCAAGAGTAAAAGTGCCGGAACAAGGTTATTAAAAATTTTATTATAAAAACACCAAGTGCGTAATTTTTGATGAATTTAAAAAGTGAAATTTTTCATTATGATGTGTTATATTTTTTTAAAAATTAAATTTCCCAATTTTCCTCGTAATACTAAATTATTGATGCAATCATGGTTTAATGATTATTTCTTTTCGTTTTTTTTTTGCAAATATGTATTGCTTACTGCCTCAGTACAACAAAAATATACTCGTTACAAAATTTTACCCAGTTTTAAAATGTCATGCAACAATTTTACTTATTGATTAATTTATTTGTTAAATTGTTTGACTGTTATTAAATCTGCCTTAAACTGTGTAATAAAAATGAATTAAAATATAATTCAATACAAAAAAAAACACCTATAATGGAATGATAAAGAAAAATTTCATCAGTCACCAAATTTACCACCGACAAAAAAAAAACAACCTCAATTATCATCACCAAGACCACCTCTATCTCTCTCTTTCTCTCTAACTCACGATACCAAAAAATAAACCTTCCAACCTATCAACAAAAATAACAACAAGAATATGAATGTATCAACCAACTTGAATTATACAGTCACAGTAAGCAAAAATGGCATAAAAATAAGCAGCAACCACTAATACCACCACCTTCGTGTGTTCAGAAAGTAAAAAATAAATAAATCCAAAAAGGAAAAAATCAGCCAGCCATTGTGAAAACAAAATACATGCATAAACACATATGTAGATACATATGTATGTATATTGGCCAAGTATGCCCAACAACCTTGGTTCAAAATAATTTAGTTTTGTAAAATAATTTGGTTTGAAAAATATATTTCTCTTAATAAAATTTGCTGTATTTGTTTTTTTATATTGTATAAAAAAATATTATACTTAATATCCACTTCCCTTTTCTTAATTGATACCTGCTTTAAATTTATTTCCAATATATACTTTTTATTTTCCTTGTCTATAGTCAGTTGGGTGTTTATTGTTGTCATTTATTTCTTTATTTGTGCAATTTACATTTTTCTCTTTCTTACACGAGCTTAAGTTATTTACGAATGTCGGAAAATCCCAGAAACCAATAGAAAATTCCATACATACGTACATCCATATTAATATAAACTGGCGTAGATATGTACATGCATATGTATGTATGTATGTACGTACCCAGTCAACATTTTTATGCAATATGTATCTGAACAGTTATTTTCGAATCGTAAAATTTCCTTGTGTGATTACTTACATATGTACATATTTATATTTAGGGAGTTTTATCATAACAGCTTAAGTTATGCCTGTATTTAATAATAAATATTAAACCAAAATTGCAGAAAAAATCAATAATACGAAAAATAATTTTGCCAAACAAAACATGCAATATTTCCTTAAATTAATGAAATTAGATGCACCTTTCTTTTACAATTTTACAACTCGAACTAAGTAAGCTGTGATAAAATGCCACAGATATTTTTTTTTATTTTCTGCATATACACTGGTTGACAGCTAATTAGAAACGCAGTTTTTATATTAGAGCTCGGTAATCATTATTGAAGTTTTTGCAAATTTACCGTAATACTTTTTGTTTAAAATTATTGTATTTTATTCATCACTCTTTTTGTCATCATATGAACTCAGTTTTCTTGTTTTTAATTTTAAAATACGTTAAAATTTCACAAAGTTGTTTACATATTGTTTAGTAAAATCATAAATACGTGCGACACCTAATTAGAAACGCGCAACTTTTTATACAAATTTTATTTGTTTAAAGCTTTTTAAATAAATGTTATATATTTTTACGATAAGTAAATTTATTTTAAAGCTTTTCGGATAAATAAGGAATTATAATTCTTAAGATTTATGATGAAAAAAGCAAAAAGTTGTAATCCTGAAAAACGGAGCGCAATTTTTGAACTATGTAAGTCTGGAGTGTTCCAAAAAATGGTATTTAATACCCTCCATCATATTAAAAAAATTAGACTATAGTCAACTTTCCACGCAAGAAGAGACCCAGAAAAACATCAGCGCATACCGACCGACTAATAACACGAATCTCCAAATCTGAATCAAAAAAGACATCAGCGGACATTTAACGGGATATTCAGGGAAATTTAAATGTCACGGTGTCTAAGCGGACTATTGCACGTCGTTTGGTGGAAGCAGAGCTACATGGAAGAGCATCACGAAAGAAGCCACTTCTGACCAAAATTCAAAGAAAACGACATATGGATTTTGCCAAGTCCCATTGGAACTGGAGTGCCAGCGAATGGAAATATGTGCTCTGAAGCAATGAAAAAAACATTAATCGCCTTGGTCTTGATGCTCAGAGGTATGTTAGACCAATAATGTAATCCTCGCTACGTTTCACGTGTAGTGAAGTATGGCGGAGGATCAATTATAGTGTGGGCATGTTTTTCATGGAATGGCGTTGGCCCAATTCACAAAATTGATGGGATTTCAAATAAGGAATAATATGTACAAATCTTAAATAATGTGATACTCCCATGGGCTGACGAAAATTAGCCTGTAACATGGCAATTTCAGCAGGATAACGATCCGAAGCACACGGCAAGGTTGACAAAAAAATTCTTTCATGGTAATTCTATCAATGTTGTGGAGGGGCCATCATCCAGTCTAGACTTAAACGCTATAGAACATCTATGGGAGGACGCAAAAAGAGCCATTAGTGACAAAAATTTCACAAATATGGCGGCTCTTTTTGATGAAGTTAAAAAAAGCGTATGGGGCAATACCTGTAGAGCGATATCGACGTCTAATAGTGTCAATGCGGAACAGATGTGAGGTAGTTATAAAGCAAAAGGGCTTTGCAACAAAGTATTGACAAAAAGTAAGTAAAATAGCTTAATATAATTCTTTTTTATCTAATAATGTGAAATCGTTTCTAATTAGGTGTCGCAGATATAATTAACAAAATAAAATAAGTTCGCAAAATATTTTTAAGCGTGAAAAGTATTTCAAGTTTAACTTTATATTTGTTTAATATTGACTATATTTAATTAAAATATTATGAAATAAATGAATATTTACTTTGTTTTATAAAAAAAAATTGAGTATGTTTTTTTCAATAGAAGCGTTTCTAATTAGCTGTCAACCAGTGTATGTATGTAAACGTATTGGTAAATTGTCTATTTCTAGCAAACAAAATTTGAGATGTAGAGGCCTAGTATTCATGGCCTTTTTGTACATTAGTTTATAATTTGAAATTATTTTCTAATGCTCTAAAAAAATATTGTCTTCTGTGCAACACACTTTACTTTTCTCAGAAAACTAACGTGTATACATAAAAAATGTATGTATTTACAGTGGATGATCACCAGAGCGACCATCGTTGCGACAAATTTCCATTTCATTGGCTATAAAAGTGCGCATTTAAAAAAGTTTTGCTCTCCATACTACGAATGGCAATATATTTGGGAAGAATTACGTTATTAATAAATAATTAAATTGTAATGATTTTTGTTATAATAAATGTTGTTTTGTGTCCTTAATTTGATACAAAAAAAAAACTGCAAAAAGAATCAAATTTAAACTAAAACTAGTTCCAAAGAATTATGTACATACATACGTATGTATGTATGTAATCGAGCGTATACATACATACATCTTACATTCTGTATAAATACATATGTATGTACATATTTGGCTAATGTGTTTTAAAGAAGCGTCAGAGCAACTCTAAATAATTTCTCCTCAAGGTCACAATACTCGTAGGTTAGTAACAGATTTGCTTAATATTGTTCTCGAATGACTACCTAATTAGTCAGTTTTTTTATCAATCAAAAAATTTATATTTATTCCTGCTATATTTTTATATATGTATGTATGTATGTAAGTTAAAAAATCCGCATTCATATTTAGATATCAAAAATGTGACTTGCTTGACTGAAGTACATATGTATGTGTAATATGTATACGTACATACATGATAGATTAAACAGATGTTCAGGATAAAGGATAGCAAATTCAAATTAGCAAAAGATAATAAAAAGTGGTGAAAAAATAAGTTTCTAGAAATAAGGATAATATTTTTATTTTATGACAGAGATTTTTGCATTTTTTTCTAAATCCCTATGATAAACAGCTGCAAGGAATGTGTTATAACTGTCCATTTCAAAGCTATATAACATTAGCTGCAGAAAAGCTCTTTCAGTGTATATACATAGTTGTATTGTACTTGTTTGTTCGTGAACTATCCAACTCTTATTGAGTACACAATTCCTTTTGTGTGCTACTTAAAATTCTTATTTCTATATACTTTAAACACTTAATTTTGTTTGTAATAAATATCGTGTACCTCAAAAGTGAAACAAATAGGTGGCCATTTCTTTGTTCCAAGTATTTTATTTATTTTCCGATATTTTGTTCCCTGTAAACTAGCATTTTTTAAATTAATAATAGATACCTAATAGTGTTTTATATGCTTTACTAGTGTTTCATAATATGTAAAATTATGAAATATTTGTACATATTTAGGTAATAGACTCGATAACAGCTAAATAAATTATTGTATAATATAATATTAACCGTGAAACTAAATGAAAGGAAAGGTAGATATTTAAATTTATTTACTTTAATTCCTTTTGGAAAGATTAATAAAAAACCTTACGCATCTTACTAAACAATTTCTATAGGAAATTTCAATAATAAAAAAATTAAAACTAAAATCTTAGTATACATCTATACTATTTATATAAATTGATTTTCTTGGTTTCAATAACTGTTACATTTATTTGTCTTTTCTGAACAAAAATTACTTAGTTTTTAAAGCTATTTTTTTGAGCGGTATTCTTTTATTTTTGTCGTTCAATTTTTTTTTGTTTTTATAGACTTGTGTGTTTAATGAAAAGTTATTCTGTTTTATTTGCTCACAAACCTAAGGCACTTGTGGAGGATCTTACAGTTATATGTTGTAAAATCATTGGCTCTGTTACATAAAAGACTTATCTTTTACTTAGATGAAAAACTCCTAAACATTATTTGTTCCTTAAAACAGCAAAAAAAAAATCAAGTTAACATTTATTGTATTTATTTAAATACATAATACCTACAAAGGGCCTACGGGCAAAATAGCATATTACTTAGCATTATGTAATACTCAAGTGTAATTAATAAAGGAAAGTTAATGTTCGATTAACGTTATTTAGCAGCTCCCAATTCAAAGTTTTCGAAAATATTACAACTTAGAAATTCTTTTAATTTACACATGTACTTGCAATTGACTTATCTATTCATACTCAAAACCCCTCTTGCTCTGCTTTTTTTATTTATTAAAAAGAAGTCACTAAAAATTATTTTTATGAGTATATAATGTGGAGCGTATTGACCTCTCTCGTGGATTAATTTTGTTAAAAATGAAGTAAAGTACGAGTATGAAGAGCGCTGCAATGAAATGAACTAACTAGCGTGTAAATACATTGCTGCACTTTAACCACATACACATTTCAAGAAGTGAAAGTATTTTGTTGAAGCTGGTTCAAAATTTACTTATAATAATCTGTATTTGTTTGTACTTCAGCTCTTGCTTTGTGTTCTCTCTTTTAAGCTGTTGTTTTGTTATAGTATCGTTCTCTCAAACTGTTTTATTAAGTTAGTCAGTCAGTCATTCAGACAGTGAATAACATTTACAGTTTTATTGTTGTTTATACATACATACATATATTTTTATCTGTTTTTATCTTAAACTAAGCGAATAATTTTGTGGTCACAAATGCGCTGGTCTGAATACATGTATACAAATACTACCTAGTGCTTGTGTAGAAATAACATAAATGTGAAACAATTCAATCAAAAAATTACAGATATGCGTTCAAAAATCATCGACTACTTTATAAATTTATTGTATTGTATGCGACACAGTAGTTAATTGAATATAAAAATTGCTTTAAAATGTAGTTAGGTCACAGGTATTGTAAATATTAACATTTTGAGCACTTTTTTACATACATATGTATGTTTTAGATATCTTTAACTTAATATATAAAAGCCTCAACCCACTTCCTTTTCAAAGACGAGTTTTTTTTCATATTTCAATACAAACTCCTTCAATTTATCGGAATGTGCAACAACAAAACGGTGATAGGGCATAGTCTAGCCTATGTATACAAATGTATACACATACAGTATTTATAAACATTTTCTAAATATTTACTGTGATTTCAAAATTTTCGCAAATGATATTGCTCGCTTTAAGCTATTTCAAACTATTCAACTAAATTATATTTTCATTAGTTGTACATGTAGGATGGCAGTTAAGAAATGTCGGCAAATTGACAGCAGATATTTGACTTTTTAACACAGTTTTTTATATATTAATGATGATTTCTTGTAGGATAATATCCTATGTTGCCCTGTTAGATGAGTATATAAATATCAAGTAACATCAAATTAAGTATAAAAAATTGGAATTGAAGATCATGAAATTCATATACCGTATATATGTATGTACATATATGACGTATATATGTATGTACATAGGGAAATAAAGTTTCATTGAAAGACAAATTTTTAGATTCGAATCAAAAAAGTTTTTACACGCAAAATCAAGGCAAATTCGCCAGAACAACAAAATAACTGGACGATTTTGTTAAATGTTCAAGGAACACAAAAAAAAAGTAATCAATTGATGCGATTTCCCATTGTCGCGGAGTATTAAAAAAAATTCATTGCAACTTTAAAAAAATAATACAAAATAATGCTCAGCAGTATTGATTTTCATATAGTATATTAAATTGTTACCATAAACAAATTACTTACTATAACCACAATTTTCTTTAAGCACCCTCTTTCTATTTTGGAATTCGAACGACGGTTGGCATTGATTAACGTAATACATTTCTCTCTACCCCTCTACGGAAATTATTATATATTAAGTACATATTGTCTACTTTTTAAAAATTTGCATTGTTTAACTGGTTTTGAGGCTAAAATTTTATTGAGTATACGTTTGTTTGTATGTATGTATGTACATGCATAAATCCAGATGTATGTATGTATGTACACACGTACATACATACATATACATATGTGTTGTTAAACAAGTCTGCTTTTTTAAACAATACTCTCTTTTTTTCAAAGTCGTTTATTAGGTCTACTTGTTTGCTTCTACGGTTGTTATTTGTATTCGTTATATTTTTTTTTTCTCAATCTCTTTAAATCAATGATGCCATACTTTATATTTTACCCAATAAACGACACGTTAATAGTGATTAATATTTTATAAATTGTATTGTGTTTCTGTAAATTGTAATAAATTAGTTTGCTTGCTTGGAATTTCCTAGCCAATATCGATCACTATTTTTCTCATGTAAATGCTTGCTAATACATATGTGTGCATATTGCTACATACATACGTACATATGTATATCATGCATTTTATGTTGTTAGTATATTCCACTTGTAGTAACTCTTTTGCCAAAAATGTGTGCATGTATGTATGTATCTACACATGCATATTTTCGCTTGTGGGAAATAATTTAAGATGAAATAATTGTAGTTAAATAAATGTGGTTTTATTGGTGCAATAACGCCAATATAAGCATATTTTTCCGTAGGTTTTTTCTCTGCAAATGAGAAGTATTGATAGTCATGTCATAGTAAGGACGAAAGAGTCCAGTGTTATGGCTATACTCTATTTAGGTAACAAATGTGTAGTGTGTACGTACTGGATATAATATATTATTTGAACTTTAAGTTTAAAGAGCTGAACAATATTGAATTTGTTTAACTTTTGTAATATTTTATTCCTGATTTTAAATAAGTTTTAATACTTGTTGTTGTGGTATTTATGTTGTTGCTTCGGTAAAATTGACTTCAATTGATAATTCCGGCTCAAAATTTTTATTTTCAACTTTTCTAAAAGTTTGTCATAAACTCTTAAAAAAATGTACAAAAACTATCTTCATACTTTCGTTACGAAAATACAAATGAACTTTTCGAACAACAAATTAAAAAAAAATGAAAACGAACATGCCAAACTGACGTACACGCATTTTTCGCTACTACACGTGTATAATCGTTTAATATCCACTTAAACTGATTAATACACTATTCCAATTCTACATTTATTAAGTTCGAAGTCAAGGCGAGTTTATAACAGCTGAGATTGAGATCACAGCTGATTACTTATTTTGGGTCTTAGTCTGCTTTGAAAGTAAAAAATTCAAGCCTGAAAGTTATGTTAACGTTTCACGAACGTTTAACAAAAACAAATGATATTTTTGTACTGCAGAGTTTATCTGTTAAGAATACGCCTTGTTTCGAGTCAACAAATGAATAGGTCGCATATGTTCCTGTATATGTAGTTATTCACCGATTTTGGTTTTATTATTCCCCAGCTTAAAAATAACAAATGTGTTAGGTACTTTTCTTTCAGTGTAGAAGACGAAAATAGTTTTGGTGTTTAAAAGATAAATAGAAAATAAAAGAGCATGGCAACAAAAAAGTGATTGGCACAGAACACACATACACGTCTGTCGGACAAATATAATATAATTGTATATTCTGTTTTTATGACGACTATGAAACGTGTTTGTTGTTGTTGTAACATTTCATCAAATTGTATTTATCACACGATTATGTTTTGTTTTTCTTACATTTCATCTCGTTTTAAATATCCTGGGTGATTTATATGAGTATTTTTGCTTTTTTCTATATACATAAATATGTATGTATGTATGTATATATGAGTGTATGTACATATGTAGGTATAAAATGAAACCCATTCTACAGTTAAGCCTTTATGTAGCTTCAATATTATACGATTTTTAAACAGTAAATCTATTCTATATGAAGAAAGCAAAAAAAAATCATAATATTTAAAACATGAAATTTTAAAATATAAAAATAATTGTATTTTAATACTAGTTTTATTATAAACCAAATATTGTTAAATCGGTGTTGCATGTTAAGCTGAAACATTCCCTAACGCGTGCATTTCATAAGTACCTACATACATACATACATACATCATATACTATGGCTAACACTTCGTGTAAGTGGCATTGACAACGTACATACATATGTATTTCTCGGACAGCCATCAAAAAGTTCGTAATTATAACACTAAGTGCTCGCTAATTATTAAGATTTTGTTATATTGGGCGACGAACTTATTGAAAATAAGATGACAGCATGGCTGGCACTGCATTGGCATTGCGTGTTTGGGGCAAAAATTTAAATATACTCGTAACTTCAACGTATATGTACATACATAGGGTATATTTTAACTGCATTAGACCTATCCATACTAGTCGATTCTGAATTGACAACTGAGAATGTAAAAACTGTTTTGACATTTCTACTTAGCAAACCTTCCTGAGCAAAAACAAATTAAAAACAAATGCATACTTCTTAAACTGAGAATGATATACCAAAATACCCAAGCAAGCAAGCCTTTTCAAATTATCGGCTTAAAGCCAACATTTGTTGCGAACTGCACCTGTTTAGACTTTAAATAACGAAAAGATGGACAAAACAAAGCAGCGAATCTAGTAAGTTATAACAAATTATAACTTAAACACAAATCTCTGTCTGACTCATTTTTTTGTTGCTTCACCCCGTTGTTGTTTTTTATAAGACTGCATGCTCAGTGATGCACGAGTAGAATAATAAAATAATGGCGTGTGCAAAAAATGAGTGCATATATGAACTGAAAATCCGAAACAAAGAAAACAACTGCTAAAGTGAAACAACAACAACTTAAAAGTTAAAGGACTTTAATAAAACGAAAAAATAAAGGTCAACAAATTTACTTTTGCAAACATTTTGAATGTGTAGGTACATACATACATATGTATTAACTTATGGGTACGTATTTATACATACATACATACATATGTACATATACACATCAATATATCTTACTTATGGGTACATATGTACTAACCAAAGTGTGTTTATGTCTAGAAGGTGGCAGCGCTAGAACGAAATTGCAACAATATAAAGAAACAGGCTTTTAGTAGAGAATGCTTCTTAAAAACATTGGAAGAAAGTTTCGATTCTCTTGCCTTACAATAGTTTTGATGTTAATCGGCGTTGGGGTGCCACCTGGCAAATAGAAGCAAATTTTTCATATGGTTTCTTAAAAGCCCTAAATTACACTGACAAAAGCAAACAACTCTAATATAAAAAAATTATTTTATTTTTGTTTGTATTTTATTTATTTTGCAATCTATCTTATATTGAGATAACAAGCAAAATTAATCACATTTATATTGACATTTAGAGTTACATATATAAAAACGTATAAAACTATAGAAATATTCCAAATTTAACAGAAAAAAACACAGATTTCGTCGCATCTTATATTTACAATAACAGCAACTTAAGTTTTAGTAATTATTAAATTTAAAGTTGTAGCATTAAGTTAAAAGAAAACAATAAAAAAAAAACAAAAGATAATAATAAGAAAAAGATTTATTTAGATAAAAAAAATTAACTTCTGAAAGGTAGATCTAACACATGGTATCTATGTAAGTCTTCGAATTTCATCAGTATTGTCTAATAACACAATAGTCAGTGGATTTACATGATTGCTTAGTCTTTTTAAATATTTTTCGCTGCATTTATTTATAAAAAAATTATGTAAATTAAAATATGTATTTAAAAAATTTAAGCAATTTTTTTTAAAGAATTTATATATGAAGAAAAATACTCAGTTTTTTTCTCACATATTCCTTGCACAGGTATGAACCGAAAATGTCATAAGTTAAGTTAAAAAATGGATTTGGCTTTTTGTATTTTGTTGATTGATAATGTTATATTTAACTGTAGGAGAGTAACATTTTCCAGCAACATGTAAATATTTTGATACGCTGCATCACAGTCGTACGAAATATTGGTTTTGAGTTTTTTTTAACTTAAGGTATTTTAAAACGTGTCCCGACTCAGATACTTCGACTTTTGTCTATTAATTTCTTTCTAATTCTGTTACAGTTGGCTTCGCGTTCACATCTCGAAATAGGTTACAGGGATTTTTGATTTCTTTTGCTAAACAAATACTAGATTTTTTTGACATTCATTTTATTTACATAACTTATTTATAAAATAAAAGATATATAAATTTTTATTGTTAATGCATAATTAATGTATTTCAAAATAATCTTGTAAAAATGTATTTCCTTTATTTTTTTACCGTTCACAATTTTACCATAAAATTCAGTCAATACATCTAAGCAAATTAAAATCATTAAAATTGATTTAAATTCGGTATTTCGATTTTCCCTGAAAAAGTTTTCCAAATCTTTTACAAAATAAAAATATCTAAAGTTTAAAGAATATTACAAATATAATTATTCAAAAAAATAAGCAAATTAGTACCAAAATAAATTGTTATTATCGAAATTTAAAACATTACTACTTCTAAAATACAGTGAAATTTAAAATGTACTAATTAAGCGCGGGCTAGTTAGAAAATATCAACATCTTGCCCTAAATTTCCGAATTAAATTACAATTCTCTTAGTTCTTTTCTATTGTAAACAATTATTTCAAAGGTGTAATAATTTGCCTTTCCAATAGAAATTAAAAAAAATTATTTTAATTTATGTAAGTAGGTACGAGTATTTGATATAAAACTTGTTTTACAAAAACCACGTAATATAGTTATAACATCCTGGTTTAAAAACAACAATAAACGAATTTAAAACCCAACAAACAACTTTTTGTGGTGTGCTTTAACTGTTTTTTATGCCATGTTTGAACTTTTTCTTATACCATTAAACTCGTGGCAAAGTTGAATATATTTTTTACTCTTTGCAGAAGTCGCTTTATAATTATTTTTTTTGGATTCGTTCATTAATTATATTATATTTAAATGCAGCTTTTTATTATCCTTTAAACTAAATAATCAAATTTTTTTAATGGTATTGCTATTAGATTTTTTTATTTGCTTAATAATGTAAAATTTTCTCTTTAAATAAAAAAGACATATTTATAAAAGTATTTTTAATGTGTGTAAAGAATGGGAGAGAGAAATAAAACAAAGAAAAACACGATCAGAAAAACTAAATGAAGAAGTTTATACATATGTATACATATGTATGTACATATATTCCAGTGGTAGTGGTCCAATATTTTTTTTGTGGTGACAATTGTGCAAACTGAACTTAATAAAAATATTGCCACATACATACATATGTATGTATATATGTATCTATATACATGCATACATGTATAAATACTCGTATATACATATGCATGTATTATATACGTACATAAGTATGTATGTACGCAAGTGAACATACATACGTTTGTACATACATACATAAATATTTAATAAATATATTATAAAATACATACATGCATACCTATTTATTTATAAACGCAAAGAAAAACAATAAGAAAACAAAAGAAAAAAATGTTAGTACAGAAAAATTGTGAAAAAATATTTCTATAAATTGTTGAAAAATGTCAAAAGTGAACATTAAATAAAGTGAAACCAGTGTGTAGGAAAAAATTAACGATAAAGATTTTTTTATGGCAGAACAAACGAACGAACAAAACACCTTAGCGAATAAAAACCGAACGATTTTGTTGTTGTTGTTGTAAATAAAATCAGCTGAGTGCAAAATTACTTTAAAAGATATTAAAACAAAGAGCAAAACAGTGAATCCATGAGATACATACATATATCTTAACGAAGAGTACGAAACAAAAAAAAAGGAAAAAGAAACGGAACATAAAAAGAAATCGCTGTAATTTTAATTAAGAGAAATGTCTGATAAACAAAACGAAACAAGTGCAATTAATAATGTGATAAATTGGGAAAATAAATTTAAAAAAATATAAGCCGTTATAAAACGTAAAGAAATATTATTTAATAAATATATGTATACATATATTTTTTTTTCTTAATATTTGTATAGTTTTGCAAGTTACTACTCGCGTCAGAGAAAAGCTGCATTTAAACAACAATCCATGGAATTTATGCAAAGTCAGCGTTTGTTAAACATCATCTCTCAACTAATTACGGAACAAAGTTAAATTTCTTTTTTGTAAAGAAAAAAAGTTACTACATAAAACACGTCCAAAACTTAACATCCACTTTAAAAGCAACAATAATTTAAGGCAGAGAATTATTTATAAGAAAAACAAAACTTGGAAGAATAACATGAATATCACATAATACATCTTCTTATAATTCAATGTGCTGCAAACACCACACTGAAGTATTCTTTGGATATTCATATACAGAAACAAAAGTAAGCTAAAACAAAACAGAGTAATAATAAATTGTCTCTCGATTTAAATATTTTACAATATGGATCAAATTTTATACACACATACATACATATATCTATGTACATACTACGTGTTTTTGTTTGACAAGTCTCTAGACTTCTTTTTAAATATACATATGTATGTAGGTTTTCTTTAAGGAAATTCCTTAATTCTGAACATAAATATAGAAAAAAGCTTACATACATACATATCGTAATCATAAATAAAATTTTGCGGTGCTCATATGATAGCGATAATTTATATTCTAAATAACAAACATTTCATTTATTGTTCTCTAAAACACATTTCAGCACGAACAGGAAAACCTTACGAACATTATAGCGTAAACTTGTAGGAACCGTAAGCTCCAGAAACACTTTATTTAATTTAGCATTGATATTTACACAGCCCATAAATAAAGTACATTTCAACCAGG
The DNA here is from genome assembly GCA_932526305.1 of Epicampocera succincta. Taxonomy (NCBI): domain Eukaryota; kingdom Metazoa; phylum Arthropoda; class Insecta; order Diptera; family Tachinidae; genus Epicampocera; species Epicampocera succincta. The sequence continues at coordinate 5,387,728 of OW052035.1, read as the reverse complement.
GAAATTTTTATAATTGGTATGAATAGAAGTCAAGAAAAATTTTGTATTGAAATTAAATTTGGCCAATAAGTACAGTGGTGGACATTACGTTACCACATTTCATGTACATATGTATATGTACATATGTATATTGCATTGATTTTGTTTATGGTATGAAAATTAAGTAAACATTTTATCTGCAACTAAAAATATTTTTGTTTTTTAAATTCCAATTTATTCATCAGGCTTTTTCTTAACAAAAAAAAGTCTTACGTTCAGTCTTGAAACTAATTACAAAAACTTAAATATAATAAAACAAAGTTAAATTTTTTCCTTGGCTTGCAGTTGCGAGTAGCCCCGCATTCATATGTGCCTAAAATCTTATTCTTTTATTTATGTACATGTAAGCGGAATACTTTAAATCTTTTATTGGAAGTGTTGTACTTGGCAAAGTTTTCTTTATTGTTATTACATGTTTAGTAGGACTGGGATCCTGATGGAAAAGTTGTGTATAAGTCAAGTATTGTGTCATTTTTACTTTTGAAATAAATTTAAATAGAACTAGTCCGCACCAACAACCGTTATATATGTATGTACTCCCAAAGCATAATTCTTGCACCACCACGATTTGGCATTCCATCAAAAATATGTATGTACATAAATAAATATTACGGTTCTGGAAATCTTGTAATTTTTTTTTATAAGATTAAAGAAAATTTATTAAAATCTCGAATATTTCGAAAACCTAATTATCATGAATAATCAGGCAGGAATTTGGAAACAGATAACATGTTCAACGAGAACATTGTGTAGTGTTAGCCAGGGACTACATACATAGGTTTGATATTACCAAGCAGCTTTATTTATTTATTTTTTCAAACTAAGTTTATGATATTTCTCATATAAGCATGCAACATTTGTTTTTGCGACTTTGTCCCCGCCCCCCTTTTCAGAAATGTAACCTACAAAAATCGTCATTTCTTTATTAAACAAACAGTCGATCGCAAACGAACATAAATTTCAATAAAAATATTTTTTTTTACACATATGCTATGGAGCACACATACTTACATATATTCATATGTACAAACATGTACATATATATTTATGTACAAAAGTACAGACATACAAAATATACATATGTGCATATGTATTTATAGCAAAATAAAGTGATAAACGTAGCATTAAAATAAAATCGCGAAATAATAAGCACACAAGAAGAGATAAACTTAATATTGAGAAGTAGAAAACTTGTACATACATATGTATGTCTTACAAGGCACAAGCGGCGCTGCCAGATAATGTTGGAAAAAGGTTTTTTGAACTACAATAATCATGCTTATTGCGATTATCGAACTTTTCGAGAGTTTGAAATAGATTAATCCTTTTACAAACTACCGCAGACTTCGACATACATAAATCAAAATATTTCCCACATTATTTTTGTGATAGGTATGGCTACTTTATTTATTTTTTCTGAGTGTAGGGCCCACAAAGTCTGGCCACCCTGCAAGATTTTACGTACATATTTGGAGAAAGAGAGAATAAATTCACACATATTCAAACATATGTAAGTAGAGTATGAATCTCATTTAGTATACATACGTATGTATATGAAAATGCAAACTTGTTTTTGCTTTTTGGGGGGGTTTTTTTGCCTTCTTTATGTTGTCTAAATAAAATATATCTATCAGCTGAATACGATTGTAGTGAATCAAACAAGAAAGAAATAAAAATTAAATTTAAACTCATACTAAGAAAAAAATTAGAGGAATATTTTGAAAATTATGATTAGCGCACAAGTGACATAGCTCACGTATTCTAAAAATGAATTCATACATAGTTACTTTCATATACATACATACATACGTATGTACGAACAGCGGTTTATATTGTTGTGTGCGTAGGTACATACAATATGTATAAAATTTGCTTGCTACTGCAGTTTGAGAGCAAAAAAATATGTACATATACATACATACATATATACATATACCTACATGCTATATAAAAAGATTTATATTTATAATTTGAAAATGCATAATATTCAATTTCATTACACTGATAAGAATAGATTCTTTCTTATTTTTCAAATATCGATTTGAAAATTGTTGCTATTGCTATTGTTTGCTTTTATATTTTTCTAAATATTGTGAACTACATACAACCTAAATATGTATGTATGTATATATGTACATACATAGTATTGTTTTTCTCAGTGACAACACATGCGCTAACGTGGTAAACATATTCACATAAACGGTATATGTATGTATGTATGCAAGTACAAAATTTGCGAATTCGTGCAAAACCCATATTGACAACCTTTAGTGTTCAAAACAAACACTATGTATGTACATACATATGTACCTATCACTACTAGCAACTTTAAACTATTGTTGACTTGTACTTTTTTTCAACAACTCTCTCTTGTATTACTTATGTAAGTACATACATACTTATGGATGTATGAATGTTTCATGCATACATACATACATATGTACATCATATGTTGATACTAACAAGTGAAGTTATTTTTGTACTTGCGGATTGAAGTTAATTTGAAAACAATTTGTTTAACAAAATATAAAACAACTACCACTTAAACAAAATAATTGAAAGAAAAAGTGTTGGTAATGGTATAAAGACATACATACATACATACATATTTTTGCACATACATATGTATGTACTTATTGACATACAAAATGACTGATAGAGAGCAATAAAAACGAAGTTGCTGAGAAAAAATTTAATTATTGAAACAGGCAAAAGACATGCATATCTATTTACCTTAACCCAATTTATTGTAATTATTATTTAACAAAAAGAAATTTGTTTTTAATATTGTACTACAAGTGCGTACTTGCCAACAAAACGAAATACACGTCACTGTTTTAAATCAGTATACATATACTTTGTATGTATGTATATATATTTATGTATGTACATATATAAAAACAACAAAACAAACCACAAAATAAAAGAAAATTACAAAAACAGTAAAATGTTTTTCAAAATTCTGTAAAATATAATTGAGAGACAATTAAAAGGTTGTTCTGTTTACAATAATAATTGAAACTATTTCATCCTTAACAAATAAAGCTAAATAAGTACCTATTACAGCTCTGCTTTAAATAACAACGCAACTTATACAATGAAATTTTACATAAAAGCGTGAACAAACAGGCCACAACAGTTAATAAATTCATAGTAAAACAAATCAAGGATACATTTATATGGCTGAAGAAAATGGAATAAAATATTCAGGAAAATAAAAAAACACACAAAAGTTGCCATTATTATTGTCTAAAAGTTGGATATAAGTCAGAACGTCCTATACAAGAGCTTGCCAAAGTTAAACAATAAAAATTCTCCCGTCTTAAGTAAAACACAACAACTTATATGATCGATCGGTCCAGAGCATTTTAAATCACATCGACATACAAACAACCAATAATCAATACAGGCTTCCAAGCTTAAAACTACTCAATTGGAGATACAGACGAAGTTCTAAAAACTTCCCAACTCTGAACAATACTGAAGAAATTTAAAAGGATAACCACACATCGTGTCAAACACATAAATATTAATTGTGTAGATAAGTTAATGCAACTAAAACTGCGATTCTCTAAGAAAAAAGACGAAATTTAAATTATTTTTTAGGCGATAAGAAAAAACTTCCAAAAAGAAAAAAAAAACTTCTATCTTTCCAAACAAATAAAAAATAACGAAAGAATCTTCCCCTAATTTGTCAAAATTATATAGTTTTGAATATTTAGTAAATATTAAATTGATAAGAAAAAGCGAGAAATTCAAATTCCTTGCATATTTCTCAATTGTCCAACCGCAGAGATTGTTTTTAGTTGCAAAGTAAAAATTGAGGTATCGAGAGAAAGAGAAAACTATTAAGAGAAGAAAGAGCGTCGGTCCTCTCTATTGCAGTTACGCTGAGAGGCGTTATGACAAATTCGATTGCGTCTGCAAAATGCCCGTCTATCCTAGCGTCCGGCAAATATGGTATGTCCCAACGCCGAAGCATTATCGATGATTCCAAAGAATATATTTTTGTTAAACTTACTGACTCCGCATTTCGTGCAATTGAGGAATATCAACGTAACGCTCAATCGAAACGTTTACAGAAAGGGCAATGCGCCAAAATACAGTTTATTGGAAACTCTGGCGTTATACAATTTCCTCCCCCATCTGATAATTCAACGTCAAATGGCAGTTCATCCGATGGACGAAAGTTCGGTTTTGCTATTGATGACGTTGAAGGCTCTTTGGAGTGCGTTCAACAATCGGGTACAGATTTGGATGTATTGGGATCTCTTAGTTATCGCATGCGCATTCATGCCAATGATGATGTCTACGATACGACAAGAACAAAAATGGCCATTGCCGAGGAGACGGAGAAGAGCAAATGCATACGTGAGATTAAACCCAACCAGACAGATATTGGACGTAAGGTGAAAAGACCTGTCTCTGCTGCTTCCATTCAGGCGTATTCCAATGGTACAACGACTTCATCGTCGGTATTGAATGGCAATGGATTAAGTAGCGGTGGAGGCAACAACATTAGCATTAATGGCAGCAGTAGTTATATAAGTAATAGCAACAACAACCACATCAACAGCAGTAGTAATAGTAATAGTCGTAATAAATTATCAGTAACTTCGCTCAATCAGCATTCTCCGCCACTGAGTGGTGCTGGCAGTGGAGGTAGTGGTAGTGGTGTAGGAGTAAACAGTTCACGTTTGATGTCAAATGGTTCATCCCTACGGTCTTCTCCTAATCCGTCTTTAATAGGTGGCAGTGGTACTGTTGGAAGTGTAAGTAATCGCTATGGCAGTCCTTCAAATCTCTCATCTTCTAACCCATCCACGTTATCCGCAAACATGTTGAATGGAGTTGGTGGCATATCTCCACCAGGTTCTGGTAACAATATTTTGAGCCCACAGCAAAAGAAATCAAACGTAAGCAGTGGCACCAACAACAGAGGTAACGGAGGTGCTGGTGGCAAAAGTTCTGTTGGAAATAATGGCAAAGCAAATGGCACTTCAAACGGCAAAACTCATGATGTCTCAAGAAGAAAAATTCGTGAACGCCTTATTCACTTGCTGGCATTGAAGCCCTTCAAGAAGCCCGAACTGTATTCAAGACTTCAGAACGAGGGCTTGGCTCAACGCGAACGTCAACTGATCAGTACGATACTCAAAGACATATCGACATTGTCACGTGACAACACCTATAATTTGAGGCGTAGCATGTGGAATGATGTCGATGAGAACTGGCCATTTTTCTCGGAGCAAGAAATCCAGCAATTAAAAAGACGAAAGCCTCAGAATCTAACACCGCCTACAAGTTCAGATGCCGGCAGTTCAATATCATGCCAAAGTCCGACTTCATCCACCCATACAGGAAGTCCACCACCTTTGATCACAACATCGAATATGAATGGTGGCATAAAACGAACTAGTCTAGAGCCAGATCTCTATGACGGGGGTTTATCGTTGGGCATGCAACCGAAAAAACAGCGTATAAGCCATTACAAAAAGGATGGCAGTAGCAGTGGTAGTAATTTAATAAATAGCAGCAATTCCAGTGCTGGAGGAAGAATAAGTATGGGAGCGACTAATAACAGTAATAATAATTCGTACAACCAAAATAATAAATCGTCCTCCGTGACCTATTCTCCGCATGCCTTTAATGCAGCCCACAATAATGGCAATGAAGAAAATCCTGGAAATGTTGATTTATCCTTTAATGTGCTTAATAATATGGATGATTTTATACAGAATACAGCTGTAGTTGGTGATTTGTCTTATGCTAGTCGTAGTAAAACTACGTCTAGCATGAACAAAAACTCTAGTAACACGACTGGCAACAATAACTGCAATAGTAACAACAATAACAACATAACCAATAATCTAACGTCGCAAACTTCTACAAAAGAAAAACGCAATTCTGGCGGCAGTAGCAGTTCTAGTGGTTATGGTAGCAATCGCGAAACATCTTCATCATCTGCCATGCGTCGTAAAAATTCCCCAACGCCATATGGTAATAATTTTGTGCCTGAAGCAAAAATTTCTTCAAACTCTAACGGTAGCAGCAGTTGTAATAACAGCAGTAGTAGTAGCAGGTTGAATAAACCACAACAGATGCCGCAGAGACATCAGAAGCAAACATCTCCCAACTATAACAATCTTAATAATCATCTAAACTTAAAATCAACAAACAACAATAGCACCAGCAATAACAGTGTCATATCCAACATGCATGATGACTTTTCAACATCATTAGCACCACCTATAACCCAAACCACGACGAATAATCTTAACAAAAGCTCAGCCTCAAGCCGTTCGCGACATCATTCGGGCTCATCTGGATCAACAAATGGTCGCAGTGGTGTCGAAGCTTCATCAAGTAAACATTCAAAATCTTCAACCCCTAATCAAAAGAATTTCAATAAACATCATAACAATAGCAGCACCAGTAGCAAAACTGTTTTATCACAACAATTACAAAGCAACTACAACAGCAATTATAATAGTCATCCACACCATCAACAGCAGGATGATCAGCAGCAGCTATTAAGTGATGACTGTACACCACTCCAAACTGCCTCGCATTCTTCGCAACAAAACCAACAACAAGAACACTCATCGCCTACACAACAAATTGCCGCTGCTGCCTCGACCTTCTCGTTAACCAACCACTCCACATCATCGGGAGATGCACCTCGCTATGATTTTAGCAGTTATACGCCAATTACAAGTATTGAACAGAGGCGCAAATACAAGACTGAATTTGAGAGTGATTACGATGAGTATCGCAAACTTTTGGCACAAATTGAAAGTGTAGGACATCGGTTTCGCGAACTGGCCGATCGTTTAAGTCGTGTACAACAGGGTTGTATCGATTACTATAATATTAAGGATCAAATTGTTTCTGAATATAATCGCATACGCAAGGAGGAAGCCATAAATCGGGATAAACAGAGATTTGACTATTTGCACGAGAAATTGGCTCACATTAAGCAGTTGGTAATGGATTATGATAAGAAATTAACTAGTGGCCTGGCAGCACCTGCGATATCCGCAAATCAACAACAGCAGAAACAAGTGTCTCCAAACCAACAGCAGCAGGTAACAACTGCAAATAATCCTGCTCATTTATCACCAATGCTTCAAAGCAGTGGTGAAAGCAATCACTCACCTCCATTGGTGATAGTAAATCCTAGTACAGTGAACATTACGAATTCTTTGCCTTCGTCATCATCTTCGCATACAAGAAAGAGTTCAAAACATCAGCAGAAAAATCACCAGCAAAGACATCAAGAACATTACAAACAACATCATGAACCAGTAACGATACAAATGGTTGATGATAATAACGACGACTGTAATGAGGAGGTAACAGCGATACAATATAATCAGCATCCCTATAACCGCTATGAAGCTGGTGATAATTACATTAATGGGCAAGAACAAGTTGCATCTCCTGTAAATTTACATGCTGATAAGCAACAACAACAACATCATCATCATCACGAATCGCCATTGCAACTTGGAAATCAAAATGATAATGATTCTGATTCCGAAAGTGATTCAAGCTCATCATCTTCGTCCAATGACGATGACAACTCTGAAGATGACAACTCGGATGCATCGGACGATGACAATTCTGATGATGATTCCAACGACGATGATAACGATGACCAATGATCAAGACCATAGCAATGTACCCTTGTTTTACTGATGATGACGACCAACGCCAACAATCCACTCTTATTATTGTTCTTTGATACAACAACTACTAATTCTTCTTTGGTTTATATGTGTAAAATAATTTTTTTATTTTAATTTTAAATAATGCAATCTAAAAAAACTCGAAATGTAAAAACTATATCAAAAGAGAGCGCTTTTGTACATACAAATTTAAATTGAAAATTTAAAAGAATCAAATTATGAAGGATATTTTATTGCAAAATGCGAGCATGATGAATTCAAAAGTAGACTTACAAACTGATGAAAATACATATGCACGTTTAGAATGCGTGGAAAGAATAACAAAATTGTAAATTGCTTATTTCAATTAAATTAAATATCATTTTTTATTTGCCGGCATTAAGAAATGAAATTGCAAATTCGCAACAAAAATATGTACAATTTTCGAATTTGGTTTTGAAAAGGTGTAAACATTGGAGTTGGCTATTTAATAAAATAGTTTAAGGTCGCTCTTCAAGAAAGAAAACTTTTTGATGCTTTAAAATCCTTTCTTCATTATGATTCGCAGACATTTAAGCTAAACACAAGATGCTTTTGTCAATCTATGCTAAATATTTTCAATAGCTTTGCTATTTTTATTTAACCTTATTGGAGATTAATTGATGTGTAAACGTAATTTCTTAGCTTGATTTAAAATTTAGCTTTCGTTCTAAGAAAATTCATTCGTTACTTTTTAAAAGAAATCGACTAATAAATAAATACGAGTATTTTTCATTTCGAAATAGTAGCTCAAAAAATTGTTCGTTTTTATGCAGAAGCCTCATTTTTGAAATAGTTTGAATTTTTCAAAAAAAAAAAAAACAAAAAGAATAAAACAAGAAAACAAAAACCCCTAAGAAAAAGTAACTTAAACTAAATACATAAATAAAAAATCAAAAAACATCATGTTGAAATTATATGTATGTAACCATAAGTGAATTTATACACATTACTTGCAAGCAAAAAAAAAATCCTCAAAAAATATAAAAAATTTTTATATTCTATATAATAAATTTATATTTAGTAATTAAATATTAATAAAAAAAAAACTCCCAAAAAACACAACAAAACAGTAAAGTGTGAAACGTAAAAGTTTGTAACAACACATAAATCTTATTTTTTTAATAATCGTGTAATAATTAGTCATGTAAGCCTTTTATCATTTATTATTTTTAAGTTTAAACAAATATGTTTTATTTTTCTGTTTTCAAATTAAAAAAAAATAAACAAAAAAGCAATTTTATTGTTTTTCGTTTTGTAAAAAAATTATTGTTTTCACTAAAAACGACTCGTATTGACAAGCAAAGTTCCAAAACGTTCATTATTCTGATGGGGTATAAAATTATTGGTAAACGAAACTGCCGTCTACCACGCAATTATAAGTTTATCTGCTAGATAGTAAAGAAAATTAGATAAAATTAGCTGCGACCAAATTTTAAAGTCGTCGGCCAAATCGCTTTGCAGTAGATAAAATACCCATTTTGTTGGTAATAGACTTTTAGTGAAAAAATGTTCCTTGCCCAGCGCTTACATGTGCCAAGTGCAAGCTCGAATAACTCAATATACACAAACTTGTTTACTAACACACTTTCACTTTCTCTACTTGCAGCTATTTATTTTACTTAAAATATTTTTAAAATGAACTTGTCATGTCACACCATGAATACTAATACAACTTGCAGGAAAGTCGACTGTCGACGAAAAATGATAGAACGCACGCAGGATTATGTAGCTTTGAATTAAGTGATTTTAAAACTAAAATGTGGTATTTCTTAAGAAAATTAATATTTGTTATGAGTTACTCGTATTCGCTCATATCGCAAATAATATTCCTATTGAAGTTTTTCCCATTAACCAAAATTGCAAACATTAATAACTTTTCCCCTGAAATGTTTTCTCAATAGAAATAATATCTTCTGCTGAACATATTATTGAATTTTAGATGACGATTTATTAAAATCAAAACGATTTCCAATGAAATCGTAAGCACAAAGCGTATAAAAAGGTTTTAGTAGGAGTGTCAAAAGACTGGAATGGTTTCATGTTCCAAATTTTTCTAGTAGTTATCCTCTTCGTTATTTGCTGTAGATGGAAGTTAAAACCAATAGTCGTGAAGTCGGTTGCATGTTACAAAGGATATTATCGGCGAGGCAGAAGCTGCTGAATGATATATTTCGCTTAATTTTAGCCAAATAGTTAAAAAGTTTTCTAACATACGCTTACTTCTGTGGGTGATATTTCGTCTTAGCACTAAGTTGTGTAAATGAACAAAATAAATACTGATAATAACGCAGAGAAAACAGTTTAAGTTTTTAAAGTGGCACATAAAATCCATCGTGCGTCATCCATCGACTTTTCTAACTGACGTTAACGCAACGACGGGATTAGGTTGGCACAATGAGTACTTTGTTAACGCATATAAAATATTTATTTTTTAACGAAAATCGGTATCAAAACAAAGAAAAACTAACTAATAGCTGGCAGAGTACTCAACGTACATTAAAAGTTGCCCAACTTTGATACGTTGCGTTGAAGTACTTTAAAGCTCATAACGAAATCTGTATTTTAATTTAGCTGTCAGTCGAAAGAGGCGATGGCGCATGACGGCTTGTATGTACCCTGGCCTTTATTCTCAAATATGAAAAAAAAAATTAAATTCTGGTGCTCGTTCAGTCTATTTCAAAACGTGAAATCAATATACATATATAATTCCCGTTTTCTATCACTATCCACTTCGGCTTTAACATAAAACTTAATCGAAATAAAGTTGCGACTAACAAGTTTTTACGGGTTTCAAACAATTTTAAAACACAAATGGTTTCATCAATTGCTTGTAAATTCCTGAAATTTGAACAACTTGTGTCAAAATTTTAAATTCCTCTTTATTTTTTAAGTTTTGAAATTTCATACAAAAAAAAAATAGGAGGGCAGGTCTCTTCAACTGCTATATCTCGTTTGTCAAACTCATGGAAGTACTAAAGGACGCTTAAATATACATACCTACAAATTTAATGAAATTGTCAGACATATGTACATAAATTGTCAATTGTAAGATCTGACAACTGTCGTCTGTACTTAGCTCTACTGCAAGCTTACGATGTGCTGTTGTATAAAAAAAATCATAAAAAATAGAAATATTTTCTAAAATTGAATGCTTTTTTTTATTTGTTTAATTAAAACGGATTTTTATTTAAATATGTATAAATTAAAAATTTTCAAATAATCTTTTTCACCAAGATAAGTAAATTTTAAAACTCATATTTATGGCATTCTTACCTAAATAGATATTACCAAAATTTTATTTATGATCATCATAAATCGTTTAAAACTTCTTTGTTTTGAAAATGTATTCAATATCATTCGCAATAAAATTTATTGATCTACTGTACTGTGTGTACTGTGACCCACAGTGAAATTAAACCACCATCTGCAGAATTCACCAGCCAGAAATCTGAAAAAAATAAAGGTTTTGGGAAAAATAGGAAAAGATAATGGTTTTGGAAAATTAAATATTTGCATTTGGTTCAAAACTGAAAACTTTTTTGTAACAGTTATAACTGGAATTGGCATATTTTGCAGTTACTTAAACTGTTAAATCAGAGGGATTCGGCTCGCAAAAGTTTATGTAGTTGTTTTTGCCTTGACATCAATTTTTTTGTGACACTTAGTTCGATTACACCCGCGTTCACAAGTTTCCTCAAGTTTTTTTTTTCTTCTCTAAAACATGCCCGGAATAAAATCTGCTTGGAAAAATATTCGTATTTCAGTTATTTTCAACAAAACACAAATTTTCGACTGCTTAAGCCTAAAAACTTTTGTATATAGTATATAAATAATTCAAAGTTATTTAAACTATAGCGGCGCTTTCAATGTCTATATTGAAGTTGTTTAAATTCAAAATGGAATGAATGGAAAAATTATTTAAAAAACTTAAACTTAATAAATATTTTTTTATATTTTTCATTTAAAATAATAAGTAATTAACTATTTCCTTAAAAACAAAAAGGTTTCAAATCATTAAGTGTATTTATTTATGATATTGTCCAAAAAAAACCTGTTTCTACTAAAAACTGTTTAGACTAATTAATTTCAATTGAATTTTTCTAGCATTTATTTAGCTCTTTGCCTCTCTAATACATACGCACAATGTTTGATTTATTTGCGGGATTTCCTATAAAAAAAATTAAAAAAACTGTGAATCGAAAAACAAAAGACTCGTGATCAGAAATTCTGCACACGCATATACATACACGTACATACATACATATGTATATACATACACATACATATTTTTTATTCCAATCAAAGCCATAGAATAACTAACAGACGAGTGCCAAAATACTAGATTTTGTGTTACATTTGCTAAATACGAGTATACACAACAATTTCTCTTGTAATGTCAATATTTATCTCACGAATTCAAAATAAAAAAATATACTCATATACTGCGAATTAGGGGATTGCTATCAACCTATTTTCTTATCTCCAAAAACTGAATAAGTACTTAATATCTTATAAAAAAAAGCTACCATTTGAAAACAATTTCTAGCAAGAAATTGCTTCTTATTTTGTTATAAAAATACAAAATACTTTTAATTTTTTCTGTTAGTATTTATTTTGCTTGTTTTTAAACAATAAACAAATTCTCTATCTACATTAAGTATTTGGCCCACAAAAGTAAGCGACTTTGTCGAAAAAAATTATATGCAAATCATTAACAAAAATTGAGTTTTAAAACCAAATAAACTTTCTTGACAACTCATGACTGTGTATAATTTATCATTATGAATACATTGCGATGAATAAGGAGTGAACCTTCTGTCAAATTAAATTAATGGTGAAATTATTACTTGGTTAAAGTTAATTATACGAAACATATTACAGAGCAAGGGAAAAAAAGTTTTGATATAGTGCACGATTTAGTAAATCGAGGACTTGGTATGTACTAAGCTGTATACAGTGGGATCTTGATTTGGGCCACCGAAAGGAAATCCGCGTTGTTGGTTGCTTTTACCGAAACTTAATACCAGAACACATCACTATTAAACTCAAATTCAATCATTTTTATGACTTTAACAAATAAAAAATCGCTTATTAAGCAAAATTATAAATTTTTAATGTCTTATACATACATAAATAAAAAATAAAACAAAACCCCATCTTCTAAATTAAAAGACAACATTTTGGTATATTACATGGGCACAGAAGTATTTGTCTTTAAAACCTAATAAGATTGGGATAGATTTCTAAGGAAAAACCTCAGCCATGACTTGTGCATGTGTCCGGCCTGCTGAAATCTTAGTTATTGTTAAAACTATCTGAACAAATAAGTTCAAAGAAAAACGGCTTCATGTTTAATCAAACAGGAAAAGTGGCATTTATCGGGACTGTTGCTTGAAAAGAACGTAAATATAAAAAAAAACTTGGCCTGTTGCGTTAGTAGGGGCTTTGCAATAATCGGTGGTTGCGCAAATCGAGCTCGCACTGCACCAATATACTCGTAAACTAATGAGTGCATCAATTTATTTTAAATATAACGTTTAGTTGCATTCATTTTTTAAATTTTTAATCGTTTTTATATACATATATGTATATGAAAGTATTTCTTTTAAAATAATTTTATTTTAATAGTTATTAATAATCAAACAATCGAGCCAAACTATTAACTGCAACCACATAAAATCGAAGCAAACAGAGTGGATATTATAGCGTTTTGTGACTAATTATTACACATTATTATTATTAGTTAGACATCGTACATTCGAAACTGTTCATAAAATCCGACATGAATTAGTTTTCCTGTTTAAACTTGTTCCGTTTTGCATTAGAAAACCAATCATTTGATTCTGCGAACATGTTGATTGAACAAAACGATTTGGCTGACATTTTCCTTTCATTTGTATATAGTAAAATCATTAACAATTATATGTATGTATTTAAATACTGAAACGAAAAAACAAACACCTATTTACAATGACAAGCAAACAAATATTTAAAACGAGGAAAATCCTATTTTTTAATAAGATATAACAAATAAAACAAATAACAAGACAAGCAACAAAAACACAAAACAAACATTCTAAACATCAAATCATATTAAAAGAAGCCACTTTGGATATTGTATTAAAAAATATTAGTTTAGGCGAACCGAAAAGGCTGCTGCATAGCATGTTATATAAATTAATTAAAAGATGGGACTAAGAAAAAACATTTTCTTTTTTCTTTGTTATATTTATAAGTTTTAAAATACATCCATTTTGTTTCGTCCATATACAATTTATACAAAAAAGAATAAAAAATAAAAAAGAAATATATAAGTTAAAAGAAAAGCTTAAGAAAAAATTAAAAAAAAGAAAACACTAAACTATTGAAAAATTTCTTTAAAATTTCCGTAAAATGTTTTACTAAAGGAACTGATCGAACAAATATATATATGTATACATACATACATATATATCAATATAAGTCCAACAAATATTGATCTGGCCCAGTATGTTTTCATTTTCTTTACCATCTTTTTTCTTTAACTTTAACTGGACAAATAAATATATTTGCCAATTATATCCGTTTAAATTTTCAATTTCAAATTTAAAGCGTACTTTAAGTTTAAAAACAGTTTGTGCAGCTGTTGTACGTTCCACTCGAAATGGCTAATAGTTTTAAATTTATCTTATATCGGATATTACCAGAGACATATAGGGAAAGTCATTTGTATAAAAAGTGGCATATATTGTTTTGCAAAATTGTTTTAAATAATTTACAAACATAATTTATAATAATTGACTCATTCTATATTACAAAATAGCATTTAAAAATCTTACTTAAAACCTACGTTAAAGTGTCGAGTGAAAGTTTAGTTGTTTTTACATTGTGAAGGAGTTGTTATCAAAAAAAAAAAAACAAAAGACAAATTATCATAAACACAAACAATCATACATATTGGAAAAACAAACAGATTGCTCATTTAATAATAAAACCTTTTAAGCCAATGCATTTTATTTGAAATTAAACAAAACAAAAAAAAAGAAAACGAAAACAATAGCTTCTTAAATTCTAATTTTAAAGCAACATCTACATATGTATGTAAATATGTATAATTTTTCGTCTGTTTTGCAACAAGTGTATCAAATGATTTTTTATACATCATAAACACATTTTGAAAAAAGCTTTAGCATACAATGAACAAATATAAAATATTTTTTATAGAATCAAACTTTCGCTTAAAAGAGCATATAACGGCTTTAACGGATTTTTGTTTGTTGTTGTAACGAATTGTTTTACTTGCCTCCGCAAGGAACATGTTTAGTGCGTAACACGTTTGTCTTGAAATTTTGTTTATATTTTTCATTTGCCTCATAAGAACAAAAGAAAATTGTTATGGAGATCAGTCGCATCACTATTTGGTTTTGGTTGGAAATTTTTGGGTATAAAGCGGGCAGCAGCGAAGTTCCTTTCAAAATTTGCTAAATTTTGACAAAAAAAAAAACATGGCCCAGTCGGTATAATCACCGGACTTGACCCTATGCGACTTTTTCCCGTGACCAAGATTGAAGAGACTCGTAATAGGATGGCGCATTGTGACGATTGGGGAGCTAAAAAAATAGCATATCAGTACTGCTTGGGAAAAATGCTGGCTAAAGTGTGTTATATCGGAGGGCAACTACTTTGGGACGGATCATAGTAGTAATTTGCTGAATAAACAAATACTTTTTGAAAAAAATTAAAGTTCCCCTTTTTTCAACAGATCTCGAGTGTATTGAAAAAAGTTTTATCTTTTTGGAAACTGTTCAATTATCAATAATGCTTATTACGGAGTTCGAGAGTTTGCAAAGAGCTAAAGAAATAGCACTCGAATGCCCTGTAATCTATTAGCAAGTCGCGTATATTTCGAGTTTTAAACAAAACGAAAATTGTTTTTGATAATTTCGAGCCAATAGGGTGTTTCTTTTTCATCGTATTCCGCTTAACAAATGCAATACCATTTGAAATCGCATGATAAATATTCTGAAGTTCAAAATCACAAAAAGTTTGTCGACTCGAAACCACATATTGAAATTACGTACTGAGTTTTGGTTAAAATGAATTCGAAAATTATATAATAAATTAAACGTGATCTTAATCTGAAATAAATTTATTCTTTATATTTATGAGCCAAGTTCAAGTTGGTCGAAATGTTTCCATTCCATGCACAACTAAAGAGGCACAGAGGATTTCAAAATATGTATGTGCATTTCTTTTTCCAGGCTCGAATGAAAATCAAAATAAGCAAAAACGCGTTGTGCAATGTGTTGAATGGGTGCTTTTTGTTTTTATTTGGCAACACTTGGTTTTTAAATATATATACAAAAATCTGTCATATTTTTGCACCTTCGATATATCAAGTACATGCAACTTGACAATATATAAAACAATACAAGTACAAAAAAAAACAGCAGGCATTTTGTTTATGTAAAAGAACTTTCTTATGTCGTAAAAAGTTTGGTTAGAAATTATTTTGTTGGTGTTTGTTTGATGTTTGTTGATGTGTTTTGAGCACTTTTTTAATATTTCATCATTAATCAAACTCAAAAAAACACTTGCTTCATTGGCATATTTCTCATTCCCCACCAGAGTAGCAAGTTTTGTATACCAAACGGGGAATGGAAAGTTCATGTGTGAGTCCGGTTATGCAGGGTCTTCTGCAACCTTCACCAGAGGTCAGTTGGCAGAACGGGGACCAACGCATCCCTGGGATGCCTTCAAAGAAGGATCCTGGCTGTGGTTCAAACCTGAAAGCGCAGCAAATTGCGGGTCATAGATACATAACATTGTGGCCTATTTACGGCCATCCAAATGTTGCAAAGTGCAACAGAGTTCTCTTATTTATAGGAACTAGATGATTTTGGGTATTTCAGGCTACTAACTCAGATACTTCAATTTCAAGTCCACCCCACTTCTCTATTTAAATTTTCTGGTGGGAACTTGTACTCTTATAACTTTTTCCTTTCAAAATTGTCTAAAAACTTTTTCACTGTTTTACTTGTCAAAAAGTAAACAAATTAAAAAAAATGGCCGTCAGCTGGGCTGTTGCATGTACTTAATATATAGATACTTAGGACTGGATTAAGTGCAAAAATCGCACATAAAAATTAAATTCAATTAATATAAAAAATACACAAAAATATACATACATACATATATGTATATTTTATTTTAAATCATTTATATAAAATTAATTAGCCAATAGATCATAAGCGGCCTGTTCATGTTTTACAAAAACAGACAGTTTATCATAAAAGATTTGAATTAAAACCGACATACATATAAACAAAATATGATACTTTAAGCAGAACAAAAATACAAAACAGAGACACGATTGAAAACCTTAGACTAAAATAAAAATGTAATTATTTAATATAAATTTTTTTTATTAAATATTAAGTGCATATTTTGCTGAAAAACAGCATACAAAAGAAAATCTAAAAAAAAAACGCAAAATAAACTATTAAAAAAAATTATATCGTTATTATGTAGTTTATATTATAAACAAAATACAACACTGAAATTCCCAGACAAAACAAATTCATTCAAATGCGACAAAGACAAATTAGAAGGAAAGGATCAAACTCTTTAAACAGTAAGAAGTAAATATTTAAATAAAATTATAACACAAAATATTGAAAGAATGCTTCCAAAGTTGTTTTATTTTATGATAGGAGATAGACGAAGAGGATTTATTTTTTCCACACCATTTTATATCAAATCGTTTTTGGATAAAGTCATGGCAAATTACCCTCAGTTTCATAAATTACCTTGATTTGTTATACATGTTTATACCAGCAAATTAACTCAACCTAAAGAAATGTGTTATAAATAATAAGAAACTAATTTATCAAAGCAACGCTGCATTTGAAAAATAAAACACCATTTTAACCATTTAATTTCCACAACTGTTTTTACAAAATATTATAATGTATTATTTTTCATTTAAAAATTTTTACTAATTTGATAATAAATGTGTTTCATTCACTTTTTTTTTAATTAATATCTTTTATCCTAAAAATGTGTAAACATTTTTTAATTTTTTCCAATGACTCAAGGCCGGTGCACATAGAATTCGTCAGGCGTTGTACCTAGTCTTTCACACCTCAGTTAAAAAAGGCAAAATACAGCGCATGACAGATTCTATGTACATATGTGCCCTTGCCTTTTAACTGTTGATCATTTCTTTTGTAATGCAACATTGTGGAAGATCCTGTTTAATTTTGTCTCTTAATGCATTTTATTTATTAAATTAATGAAAAGTTGAAGAGTCTAGAACAGTATGTCTGAACTATAAAAATGATTGTAACATTTCATAGAGCCACGGAGAAAAGTAACTATAAAAAACCGAAGAGCACCAGCTTTTTTTTAACCATAATATGCAATAATTTAACTTGACTTTTAACTCTTCTTATATTTTGCTTAGAAGAGGATGATGCTTTGGATGAATCGGCTCAACAGGCAGAAGTTTCTAACGATTCAGATGCTCCTTTAAAGCCCAACGTAAGTACTCAAAATGGTAAAAAAAAATATATATGTATGTATATAAAATGAGACATAAAAATAGGCGTACATTTCCCATCTGGCGTGACATAATATTTGTACGACAAAATATCAAAAATAAATATAGAAATTTCAAAAAAAATATTCTACTTTATTTGAAAAGAAATTAAGTATCACTATATCCTGCAAAAAACGTAAAAACATAAGTACAGAAATAGTATTTGACTTGAACTAAACAACTACATATGTAACTTTGCGATTGAGGAAGACTTTTTATATAAAACCTTTTTTTGGTAGGAATGATATACATACATATATAAATCTATGTTCCAAGTGATCAAATTTTAAATATTTTCTGCAGCTTTTTTTTTATTATTAGCTTAAGTATGTGGCGTTACGTGACTTGAATAACTAATTGATATATTTTACATATACATATATTTTTTTTTTGTTAAGAAAAAGATATATACAAGCATTCAAGAAAATTGTACAAATATAATTACTATATATTTTGCACTAGTTTTGTGTGAGAATGCGGTTTCTGTTGATTTTATTTGCATGTCCTCGCTGCATGATAGAAACTAGAGTTAATGCGTACCAGCTAGTTTCGGTAAATCCTTCCTAAACCAGAGTTTTGAGTAATTTTCAATTTCAAGAATTCCATTTGCAGAATTAATCATTCATTAAATGTAAATTTTAAATACACAACAATTTGCAATGAAATTACTTACAATCTGGCGTGACGTTAGACAATTGTAACTGTAAACTTAAATATCTGTTCAATAAGCGAACTCATATTTATGTTCTACGCTTATTTTGCTTTATAGTATTTGTTAAAATGTAAACGTTGATGAATTTGCGTTCGATATAAGTATAAACTATGAAGTGTTTTCAATATATAAATCCGACTTAAATTTTTCCCAGAATGACGAGGACGACGATTATGATCCTGAAGACACACGCAAAAAGAAAAAGGGTAAAAAGCGTAAGACGAAAAAAGGCGAAGAAAAGGGACGTAAAAAGAAGAAACGCAAGAAGAACGAAAGCGAAGAGGAAAGCGACACTTTACGTGATGACGACGATGCTGATTATACGACAACATCGTCTTCGTCGAAACGTGGTCGCAAGCGTAAGGATGCCGATAAAGCCAGCAAAGAAAAAGAAACATCTTCATCCGGTAATTTATTGTGGATTTTTTTTATGATAAATTTTTTAAAAAAGTATTTTTCATTCATTTCGCAGGTATGCCCTCCGCAGAAGATGTTTGTTCCGCTTTTAACGTAACAGACGTTGACATCGAATACAGCGAAAATGATTTGCAAAATTTAACTACCTACAAGGCTTTTACTCAGCATGTGCGGCCCATACTGCAGAAGGAGAATGCGAAAACCCCGGCACCAAAACTTATGATGCTGGTTGATGCTAAATGGCGTGAATTTTGTGAAGCTCATCCAAATTTGTTGGCAGAACAAGCAAAGAGCGAGGAAGCTGAGGAACCGAGGTCTTCCAGGTCATCCAGGAACGAGAAGGTATTTATATATTTATCTGCTGGTTCTGGATTCATAAATTGTTTTAAAAGATTTGCAAAACAAAAATTAACACTTGGTCGTATAAAACGCTGTATTTCTTAATATCTTCAATTTGATTTTTCAGCCCGACGATTTGTATGAAGAAGAGGAAGAGGAGGAGGAAGAAGAAGAGGAAAAAGAATCCTCGAGCGGACGACGCAAGCGTGGAGGCAGAGGTCGTGGCAAAAAGGGCAGGCGTTCTGGCAAAGTCCCTACATTAAAAATAAAATTCGGTAAGCGTAAACGTGGCAGTTCCGATGAGGATCAGGATGCTTCTGGTGCCTCTGAGCGGGATTCCGATTTAGAATTTGAAAAAATGCTGCAAAAATCCGATGACAGTGCTGATGACATTCCCAACACGTCTGTGGCAGCAGCCGCTTCAAGTACTGCTGGCGATGGACAAGCAGGAAATGATGATGAAACACCTGTCGTAAGGAAGAAAGCTAAAGTTAAGATTGGCAACAAGTTCAAGAAGAAGAAGAAGCTTAAGACAACCTCACGCTTTCCCGATGGTGAAGAGGGTGAGCACGAACATCAGGATTATTGTGAAGTGTGTCAGCAGGGCGGTGAAATCATACTTTGCGACACTTGTCCTCGAGCTTATCACTTGGTTTGTCTGGAGCCCGAATTGGAAGAGCCGCCAGAAGGAAAATGGTCTTGCCCTCACTGCGAAGCAGATGGTGGAGCAGCTGAAGAAGAAGATGATGACGAACATCAAGAATTTTGCAGAGTTTGCAAGGACGGCGGCGAGTTATTGTGCTGCGACTCGTGTCCTTCAGCTTATCACACATTCTGCTTGAATCCGCCGTTGGATACTATACCCGATGGCGACTGGCGGTGTCCTCGTTGCAGTTGCCCACCTCTAACTGGTAAAGCTGAGAAAATTATTACCTGGCGTTGGGTCGAACAACAGGAGTCTGGATCTAAAAAGAAAAAAAACAAAATACGTGAATATTTTGTTAAGTGGCACAATATGTCGTACTGGCACTGCGAATGGGTGCCTGAAATCCAAATGGAGGTGCACCATCCTCTTATGATTCGTTCGTTTCACCGCAAATACGACATGGAGGAACCACCTAAATTCGAGGAAACCTTAGATGAAGCTGACTCACGTTACCAGCGTATACAAAGACACAAGGCTAAAGGTGGTATACAAGCGGAAGAAGAAGATGAATCCTATAAAAAGGATTTGGAAGACCGGTTTTATAAAAACGGCGTTAAGCCCGAATGGTTGATAGTGCAGCGCGTCATCAATCATCGCACCGCAAGAGATGGTACAACTATGTACCTGGTGAAATGGCGCGATCTACCCTACGACAAATCCACTTGGGAAGATGAATCCGACGATATTCCCGGACTTAAACAAGCCATCGACTACTATTTGGATCTGCGAGCCATATGTACATCTGAACAACGCTTAGGCAAAAAGAAAAAGGGGCGCAAAACCAAAGCTAAAGAAGTAGAAGATGAAGAACGTCCAATAAAGCGGTATACTCCGCCACCAGAAAAGCCCACAACAGATTTGAAAAAGAAATACGAAGGCCAACCGCCGTTTTTGGAAGGTACTGGCATGCAGCTTCACCCCTACCAAATCGAAGGTATTAACTGGTTGCGTTACTCCTGGAGCAACGCTGTTGATACTATTTTGGCCGACGAAATGGGTCTGGGCAAAACTATACAAACTGTAACGTTTTTGTACTCTCTGTATAAGGAAGGTCACTGCAAGGGACCCTTCTTAGTGGCGGTTCCACTCTCCACTATTATAAATTGGGAAAGAGAATTTGAGTTGTGGGCGCCCGACTTTTACTGCATTACATATGTTGGAGATAAAGATTCAAGGGCGGTTATCCGCGAGAATGAATTGAGCTTCGAGGAGGGTGCCATTAGAGGCGGCAAAGCATCTCGCCTGAGAACCACTCAATATAAATTCAACGTTTTACTCACCAGCTACGAGCTTGTATCTATGGATGCTGCTTGTTTGGGCTCAATCGATTGGGCTGTTCTGGTTGTAGATGAGGCCCATCGTTTAAAATCAAATCAAAGTAAATTTTTCCGTATTTTGAATTCATACAATATTGCCTATAAGTTGCTTTTGACTGGAACACCGCTGCAAAACAACTTGGAGGAGTTATTCCACTTACTTAATTTCTTATCGCGAGACAAATTTAATGACTTGAATGCTTTTCAAAATGAATTTGCTGACGTTTCGAAAGAGGAACAGGTGAAACGTCTACACGAAATGCTGGGGCCACACATGTTGCGTCGTCTAAAGGCTGACGTTTTGAAAAATATGCCGTCGAAATCGGAATTTATCGTTAGAGTTGAACTTTCGGCTGTACAAAAGAAGTTCTACAAGTTTATTTTGACAAAGAACTATGAGGCTTTAAATTCAAAAAGCGGTGGCAATTCATGTTCTCTCATAAATGTAATGATGGATCTGAAAAAATGTTGCAACCATCCTTACCTCTTTCCTTCGGCAGCTGAAGAAGCCACCACCACTGCTGGGGGCTTATATGAAATAAATTCGCTGACTAAAGCGGCTGGAAAACTGGTGTTGCTCTCGAAAATGTTAAAACAGCTGAAAGAGCAGGGCCATCGCGTATTAATTTTCTCTCAGATGACAAAAATGTTGGATATACTGGAAGATTTTCTTGAGGGCGAAGGTTATAAGTACGAGCGCATTGATGGTGGCATCACAGGAAATTTGAGACAGGAAGCGATTGATCGTTTCAACGCCCCCGGTGCTCAGCAATTCGTGTTCTTATTAAGTACTCGCGCTGGTGGCCTGGGTATTAATTTAGCCACTGCAGACACGGTCATAATTTATGACTCCGATTGGAATCCTCATAATGATATTCAAGCATTTTCCAGAGCTCATCGTATTGGACAAGCCAATAAAGTAATGATATATCGGTTTGTTACTCGTAACTCTGTTGAAGAAAGAGTCACACAGGTAGCGAAGCGCAAAATGATGTTGACGCATTTAGTGGTGCGGCCTGGTATGGGTGGAAAGGGGGCAAATTTCACCAAGCAAGAGCTTGATGATATTTTACGTTTCGGTACTGAAGAACTTTTTAAAGAAGACGACAAAGAAGAAGCCATTCATTACGACGATAAAGCGGTGGCCGAGCTATTGGACAGATCTAACAAAGGAATCGAAGAAAAAGAGTCCTGGGCAAATGAATATTTATCATCATTCAAAGTTGCTTCCTATGCTACGAAAGAAGAAGAAGAGGAAGAAGAAACAGAAATCATCAAACAGGAGGCAGAAAATTCTGATCCTGCGTATTGGGTTAAGCTCTTGCGTCATCACTACGAGCAGCATCAGGAAGATGTGGGTCGTACCTTGGGCAAGGGAAAACGTGTTCGTAAACAAGTCAACTACACGGACGGCGGAGTAGTTGCTGCCGATACAACTCGTGAGGACACTAACTGGCAGGACAACAACTCGGAATATAACTCGGACTATTCCGCTGGATCTGACGAGGATGGTGGCGACGATGACTTTGACGAGCAAAATGGTGGGGAAGGGCGCAAAGCCCGTAGACGTGTTGAACGTCGTGACGACCGGCCCTTACCACCGCTGTTAGCCCGAGTTGGAGGAAATATTGAAGTTTTAGGATTTAATGCCAGACAGCGTAAGAGTTTCCTAAACGCTATCATGCGCTATGGAATGCCACCTCAAGATGCTTTCAACTCGCAATGGCTGGTGCGCGACTTGAGAGGCAAATCAGAGCGCAACTTTAAGGCATACGTCTCTTTATTCATGCGTCACTTGTGTGAACCTGGCGCAGATAATGCCGAAACATTTGCCGACGGGGTACCCAGGGAAGGGCTGTCCAGACAACATGTTCTAACACGTATAGGTGTCATGTCCTTGATACGCAAAAAGGTTCAGGAATTTGAGCACATTAACGGTTACTACAGCATGCCCGAATTGATTTTGAAACCCTGTGAACCGGTCAAGAAAGAAGAAGGCGCTGAAAGTCAGGTCAAACCAGAAGATAAAAGTGCTACCACCAGCAACAGTGTAACACCGGCTACAAGTGCAGCACCAAGTCCAGCCCCTGCCTCAGAAAAGGCTGAAGATAAGTCCATTTCGGCCGATAAAACCGATGAAATTAAAAAAGACTCGGAAAATGATGAAAAGAAAACTGGCGAAAAGGATGAAGACAAAAATGAAGAGAAAGGTACCGTTTCTGCCGACGTTAAAACAGAAAAAGCCGAAAAAGACAAGGAATCTGAAGCGAAAGCTGTTAAAGCTGAAAAATCTGAAACCGGCAGCGAAGTTAGTCAAATTGACAAATCTAAAGAAGAGAAAAAAGAAATTAAGGAAGAAGACG
The DNA here is from genome assembly GCA_932526305.1 of Epicampocera succincta. Classification (NCBI taxonomy): domain Eukaryota; kingdom Metazoa; phylum Arthropoda; class Insecta; order Diptera; family Tachinidae; genus Epicampocera; species Epicampocera succincta. The sequence continues at coordinate 5,363,545 of OW052035.1, read as the reverse complement.
ACAAAGAATCGGCCCGACAAAAAGAAGAGGAAGACAAAAATACGGAAATCATTGACGACGATGACGACGATGTCTTGATTGTAAAAGAAGATGGTGAAGTAGAAAAGCCCAACAGCTCCATGTCAATGAGCAAAACAAATAGCGACAAGGATCCGAAGGACACTATTAGCAAGCCCAAGATTGAGGAAAGCTTAGAAGTACTGAAACGCAAATTCATGTTCAACATAGCTGATGGTGGCTTCACTGAACTACATACCCTGTGGTTGAATGAAGAAAAGGCCGCCGTTCCTGGACGTGAATATGAAATTTGGCACCGCCGCCACGATTATTGGCTTTTGGCAGGAATCGTCACTCATGGCTATGGCCGCTGGCAGGACATTCAAAACGATATACGCTTCGCCATTATTAACGAACCATTCAAAATGGATGTTGGCAAGGGCAACTTCTTGGAAATTAAAAATAAATTCTTGGCCAGACGTTTTAAATTGCTTGAACAGTCATTGGTTATTGAAGAGCAATTGAGGAGAGCCGCTTTCTTAAATTTGGCACAGGATCCAAACCATCCGGCCATGTCGTTGAATGCCCGTTTCGCTGAAGTGGAATGCTTGGCCGAGTCACACCAACACTTGAGCAAGGAGTCTTTGGCGGGCAACAAACCAGCTAACGCTGTACTGCATAAAGTGCTAAATCAGTTAGAGGAACTGCTCTCTGATATGAAGAGTGATGTTTCACGCTTACCAGCCACTTTGGCGCGCATACCACCCGTGGCTCAGCGTCTGCAGATGTCCGAAAGATCAATTCTATCGCGTTTGGCTGCTACAGCAGGAAATACTAGCAATGCCGGTAAGTATTTCGATTTTAATTTCAGCAATTTGTTCTTTGTATTTGAACGAGAGATAAATTTCATTTGTCGTCTGTCCCAATAAAGCGAAATTTAATGTTGGGCAAAAACAAAACTGATTAGCATAAAAAATGTTATTTAATATTTATTAAAAAAATGCATTAAGCAGCAAGTGATTTTAACGTTAAGTCGTGTTATTATTACACACGTAATACACGTCAATCGAATTGAAAATACATATGTATGTATGTACATATGCCCAAACAGTTCCAACTTCTTTTCTAAGAAGGCGACTTAATGGCAGGTGAAATTAAGTGCGCAACAGATTGCCTTTTCTGTGTTTTAACCTTCCTAGAATGTCCACAGCTCAAGAGTAGAATTTATTTTTTTTGATATTTGACGAACGTTTAACAAAAACAAAATATCTACAGCTCTAACAATTTTGCCACATTTTTTTTTCTTTTTTATATATACAGGCGAGCTTAGCGCTGTGAATTCGCTTTGGCTTCCGTTCTCTTCAATTGTTAATTTTTTTTTTTTTCTTATGTTTTCATTTCAATTTACAACAAAAATTGACAAATCCTATTCTTATATTATTTCCAGCTCAACTTATGGCTCAATTTCCGGCTGGATTTCAAGGAACTACACTTCCAGCATTTACTGGTGGTCCGGCAGGTAACTTTTCTAACTTTAGACCTCAGTTTTCGGTTCCTGGACAGCTGTCTAACAATTCAACTGGAGTTAATCCTTCGGGCAATTAGTTATTACAACTACACATACAAATGGAAAATAATACTTCAGTTTTAGATTCGTATTTATAAGTAATTTAATATACATACATACAAACAATAAACAATTTTTTAAAAATTTTGCACAAATTGTGCAAAATATTTTTCAACATTTTTCATAATTAATTTCGTTCAAATTAAATTGTTAGTTTTGATGCTACTTCGGTTTAACTTTTATACCTATATTTTATCTATAATTTTATAATTATTTTTGGCTTTTATTGTATTTTTTTCTTCTTAATTGTAGTTTATGATTCTAAAAAAAATTAACAACCATCAAAATCTATACTATAGTGTAATAGTTCATTAAATATGTCCATAATTATCATTCAAAGCATAAATTATATATAAACAAAAAACAGTTTTCAAATAAACTTTTGCGGTAAAATCTTAATTGCACAATCAAATTTAATCACCAAGTGATTGAATTTGGAACCATTTATTGTATGTGTGTTTAATTTACAGATTGATCCGTACTTATTGAAATAAATACAAAAACATAAATATGACCTATTTCTAAATATATTATGATCCCAATAAATTATTCAAAAACTACAAAAGTGTTTGTGTTTTTTTTTTTTTTTTTGTTTACATTAAATCAACAGAGTGATCGTAACATGCAAGTCTAGTTTTAAGCTTCATTAAATTCTTATCCCAGCCAAAAAATATGACCTTTAGGTCATACATGACTAATATGTATGTATATATAATATGTGATAAATAGACCCAGCATAAGCCGAAATGTATATTTTGTTTTTGTTAAACGTTGGTGAAATATACAAAAAATTCTCTCTCGTTTGTCAGGAATATGCGGCAGCTACAACACAAAAGTTTTGTTAAAACAATTTATATAAAAACTCGTTGTTCTAGGTTTGGAAGGCGTTTTTTTGTTTCTGTTTCTTGCGTTGGCGATTTTAGCCGCTATGATTTCGCTTTGGGTGCAAATGAACCAGCGCAATATACAATACAAGGTAAATAACAGTTACGTTACTGGAGAAATAAAATCTAAAATTGCACAAACAACAAAACAATATTCATATGATCACCTTAATTGTCACCAAAAATAAGAGGATTAAGAAAATAAGCTAAATACGAATAGAACATTTCTTTAAAAATTGATAAAAGTAATGGAAGTAAAACAAAAATGTTCCTTAATCAACTAACCACTTGAATATATAAAAGTAAGTATATATCAAGTACCTTTTAATATATTAATATGTCATGATTTTTTAAACAACTTTTTAAAATTTGAAGTGAAGCGAATTTTCATAAATATAATCTTTCATATATATCTTATCTTAGCGGAACCGCTGAACATTTTTCAGAGCTGTTAAATATTTCATCCAGGCGAATTGACAGCTATTAATTCACCCTGCTCTCAGCAAAATAATGTGAAGTTGGCTGCAAATCTTTCTTCTTTCTTTCCGGTTGTCAAAAAGGTAAGAAAGCAAATAATTTGTTGCTAATGCCGCTCTTAAATTTAATAGCAAAATATAATGAAGATCTTTGATTTAATAAGTAAAATGTTTTGCTGTTTCAGTTCAAGGACGACAAATACATATAAATATGGCTGACGTTGATGTGTAAGTGATAATATAAATTCAAACTTAGTCTATATTGTAAATCCAGTTTCGAAGAAATTTGTCAATGACTTGTTTTCTAATTTCTGCTTTACAGAGATGTTCCCTCAGCTGCGCCCGTTGTAGGTGATGTTATGGACATAAATAATGCGTTGCAAGAAGTTTTGAAGAAGTCTTTAATTGCTGACGGGCTTGTCCATGGCATTCACCAAGCATGCAAAGCTTTGGATAAGTGAGTTTTTCATTTTCTTTTTTTGATGATGTTTTAAATATTGGTTTTTGTTTTCAGACGTCAAGCTGTTTTGTGTATCTTGGCTGAGTCTTTTGACGAACCCAATTACAAGAAGCTCGTTACTGCCCTCTGTCATGAGCATCAAATCCCATTGATCCGCGTCGATTCCCACAAGAAACTTGGCGAATGGTCCGGTTTGTGCAAAATCGACAAAGAAGGCAAGCCCCGTAAGGTTTGTGGCTGTTCCGTTGTTGTCATCAAGGACTTCGGTGAAGAAACCCAAGCTTTGGATGTCGTCAAGGAGCACCTCAGACAAAACAGTTAATCTGTTGAATATTAATTTTTATAGATTGTATCTGTAAATGGGGTTCATCTTTATGATGATAACGATGCATCTTGTTTTTGTTTTTTCAAAAACACTACCAATATAACAACAATTGTGGCTTAAACAGATGTAATAAAACAACAATTTTTCTATTAAAGAAGAATAAATTTTTATTAAATTTTAATGTGAAGTATTTTTCATTAAATCCAGGTTACGAGTAAATTGTGAGGAGAAAAGTCGTACACAAATAGTGCTTATCTAGAGTTTAATACAGTTTAGTTTATGTTTGTTCCAGTCGTCCAATTGACATTTCCTATAAAAAGAAAATTAATAATAACTTTTAATAATTCTGTACTAAAAAACAGTAACCGAATATTGGTTCCTGCTCTAGATATTTAGTGACAAATGAAGTTATACTTTTTTACTTCCTTCATACATATGTTAAAATAAAAGATTTCAAAACGAAAAAAATATACCGTTTTAAGAACAATGTGAATGCGACCACTGCAAATTTAGAAATTGATTTCACAACCAACTACTTCTTTCTAAATAAACAATATTGTTATTCGCAATATATCACTCGCTTTAAAACTTATAACTAAAAAAGTATAGTTGTTTCTAAAGCTTTCCAGCTGTCTATACATTGACATTTGCTAGGTGTCAAGCTTGAAAAACCTCAAAAGTTAAGTTTGGTGGCACCAGGATATGTCGACATCTACACACACAAAAAGGCGCTATATTTCTTAATGCCTAAAACAATTTTAAATCACATAAAAAGAAAAACACAATGAAAATTAATTTAACTAACCACCTGAAAACATTGTAATATTGCAGAGATCAAATTCAAAGAAATTAAATCGTTATTCAAGCCATCCTTCATAAAAATTACAGCACTTTCCAAAAAATGTATTTCCTTAAACATTGTTAAATGATTTCTGGATAGAAATTTTACTTCATAAATTTTAATAAAATTTTTTTATGATTAAAGCCCCTAATAAATCATAATTTCGACCAATTTAAAAGTTCTGAGGCATCCTGTTCCTGTCATCATAACGGTAATGGTTGTAATTTTTACGACTTTTAATGTTTAACTTAATGACTTTTGCAACATCAATCTTTGTTGTAATACATATAGATAAATATGCCAAGAGCTAAAAATATTGGTTTTAAAAGGCCAATTTTAAACGAATCAAACATATCACTGGCCATAGAAGATATAGAAAAAGGAATGACTATAGAAACTGCTGCCAAGAAGCACACAATAGCAAAAACAACTTTGTGGAGGCATTACAAAAGACATCAACTTTCGGGTCAGCAAACGAGTGTTTACATTAAAAATCTAGATTTTAGCCAAATGCAAATATTTACAGACGAAGAAGAAATCTTTTTGGCTGAATATATCAAAACACTTGCCCAACTGCAGTACGAATTGGATAAGGATGATATAAGAAAGTTTGTTTATCTTATAGCTCGAAAGAATAAAAAAAGTATTCCAAAAACCTGGGCACAAGAAGAATTGGCGGACACAGAATGGCTAATGGGATTTATAAATCGTCATCCAAATGTACAATTAAAACAAACAACGCGTCAACCCTCTTTTATATCACATACAACAGGCTTCCAGCCAAAAATTGATTTCAACGTCATTCCTAACAATTTGAATGATTCAATATCATTGTACTTATTTACCCAAATTTATCACCTAATGAAGTTGACAAAAAACACCGCCGCCAGTCAAAATAATTTAATTGAATATAAGAAATAATTTAACAGTTCTAAAGGATACAAAAGGGGCGTAAGAAAATGTCAAACACTAAATTATGTTTATATGTATGGGGCTGGATAAACTGTAATATATTGTGCACTGGGAAGTACATAAAAATTATAGCTATAGATACAAGTATGTATGTGTATAAAAAGCTAAAAATTAAATCATTAAGGCCAACAAGTTTACTTGCAGATTTTTGTGAAAAAATTATATAATAATATGTCCTATATATTAATAATTGAACCATGATACATATTTATTAATAAAGATTTCCGAGAAATTGTTTTAATTTTTGGCTTTTTGTTATTTTGTTAAATACTTGAGACTATCTAAAATGTGGATCTCAAACTCTTGGCACAGAAATGGGCTGAAACCTCCGACAAAAGGTCCAGCGCAGTGATTATTAAGAATTGAACAGGGCCTCTATTATTCTCAATTCGACTAAATGGGAAGAAATACTTTATAGTAAAAACAAAATAAAAGCGAGACATGGGACTTGTACTTCGAGTTAAGTGCTTTCGATTCCCCTTCTAAAATGTCTAATTTGTATTAAATGCCTAATGGACATAGTAGATATGCTTGATAATCAAATAAAAAATCGATTTCGTGTTTTCTGTTAGGTATGTATGTAGTACGTGGTGGGTTCTGCATTTCATACGATATACATATGTATGGTAGTATGTATGTACACATAAAAAAATATCGAACCTCTTCATTAATTTAAGGATGAAATTTGGAAAGTTTGTTTTGTTTTCAATGCAATTATGGAATGAATGAACAGGTTCGATATTCGCAAACTGGCACTGGAAACTAAGATATGAATTTCTCAGTTATTTACAAATTACCTTGAACAATAATAAACTTTCTGGCAGTTGGAACATTTCTTTACGGCTTCGCTAAAACAATTGCTGCACTTACGAACATTTGTATTGGTGTCATTTTGTTCACAAACCCTTTCATCAGATTCTTCCGCTTTAGCTTCCAGCTCGGCTAGAAAATCTGTGTTATAGGCTGCATTTAAACGTTGAGCTATAGCAAAAATTTGGTCTTTGTCTTTTGTAAGAAATGTTTTTTCTTGTAATTGTGCTATGCCTAGAAAACCACCGGATTTTTCAGTTTCACCAATAAGATGTTCCCTTATTTCGGGAAGCTCTTCTAAAATCAAATCGGATTTTTCGGCATCAGTTGGCTGTGATCCCACCGTAGACAGTTGACATATGTAATGTTTTAGTTCGATTAATGGAGGCAATTGATCCAAAAGCGTTTCGTGTAGAAGTCCCTGGCACTAATAAAAAACATACATACATATGTATGTATATGTATATTATTATATTTACCTGCTTATTGCTAATTTAAGCTTAATACTCACTTTAGCCAAGTGGTTCCGTTTGATATCATTCATTTTATAAGACCGCATAAGTTTTTGATTGTATAGAATTTGACGCAAGCAAAACCAAGCTTGAGCTTCATGTTTAGTGATTTGAGTGACTGTCTCACCTTTGACTACAGTCCATTTTTCATTAATATATTTTTCGAAACCTTTTTTAGTTTTGCGCTGCCAAGGCCGAAAACTCAAGAGATCCACCATAAGCCAGGGTATATCGTGAGTAACAATCATACGTCTAACGGCACTAATTGGCAGCGAATCAGCATGATCGGCCAAGTAGTTGAGTATAGACACGCATTTTAGGCCAATTTTGAAAATTAAATCTCGCTTCTGTCGTTCCAGGTCTGTTAAAACGGAATCATCGACATCAACATTTGTATCATTTTCTAGATAACCCATGCTAAAAATATACATACATACATACTTATGTATATAAAAATAAAAACATATGTATGTAGTATGTGGGTGTTTAAGCAAGAGCTTTTAAGAACCTGTTTCAGGATTTGGAATATTTACGTTTGCAAACATTTCCCACTACAATAATCGCTACTTTTAATTCAATTTTACACTTAATAGCAGGAAATGGAGGAAAGCGTTACACTATATGAACTAATGCGGGGTAGTAACAAACTTTTTATTGGGCTACAAATCTGTTAGTATTTGTATGTAGTACATACTTACACAAATATATAATATACTTGTACCTTGCCAGTCCAATTACTTGTGCCACTGCCTGAGCACAATAATCAACTAAATCAATAGCAGCATCTTCCAAAGCTTCACAACCACTTTCATGATATAATGCCATGTCCAGTAAAGAAATCACGGACGCTTCATGAAACAATACGGTATATATTAAAAAAGTAGCTAATGGATTTGGGTCGATGTCCAGAAGATGCGGCAAAACTTTTGTCTTCCACAATAGCACGCAAAACCCTTCGTGTACAAGCACCTTCAGCTTTTCGTGTGCTATAAGCATTTCTTTAACAACTTCTTCTCGATATTCTGCCGCTTCTATAAGAGCCTGTTGACTTAGTTTAATAATCATTTCATGGACTTCTAACCATTTCGGTGAGCCAATGTCCTTCAGTTCGAAGGCGCGAATGCTTTCCACAAAATACGTAACTTCTTCCGGACACACAAAAGTCGTCATTTGAATTGAGTTTTTAAGACCGTACGCTTTTATTTTTATATTTGATTTAAAAAAAACTAATATATTGTTTTTCAAAATAAAACTGGTTACTATGGTTTATCATTTTACACTGCCTAAGGAAACCGAGTTACTATGTGCTATATATTCCTATATTACCAAATGGAAGCAAACAAGCTAAACTAATCACGACACGCTGAAAATCTTGGCTAAGGAAATTTTAGTCTCAGTCAGTTTTTTATTTTACTGCCGATGTTTAATGTTCGGGGATGTGGGACAGGTGATTTCTTATTTTTAGCCAACATCTCTACTGGAAACGAAATAATTACATATACTACGTACATACATATGTATATTGCCACCAAAAATGTAAAAGGGCGTATAAATAAAAAGAATAAAAATTTATTGATATGTAGCTGTTTGTGTGTGTTATCCAGCTGTCTATATGCTGACATTTCGTAGGTGCTGTCCTGTTTTAAAAAAGACAATGATCAGTAAATGTAAACTCTTGTTTTTCCTGTTTCGAGTAGGCTTAGAAGTTTTTTCGCCCATGTAATTGCCTTTCCGAAAAAGTGGTATAGATTTTGATCCAATTGTTTAAAAAATCAAGATCACAAAAAGTTTTAATGGCGAATTTTGGCTGAAGAGCAATTTTCAACCAAAAATATCCACCCCTTTAGCTTCGTCATTATGATGATGTGTGTGTATCACGGTGTTTTTTTTTTTATTGTATTTCTTTGAAGATTAAGGTTGGATTTATATTTTGTACCTATTTATATTTTTTATACTACAACATATATGTATGTACTTTTCGCGATTAAAACAATATTTTTATTTTTTTTAACTTTCCTTTATCTAAGTAATGTTTACGTATAATGTTAATGAATAGCCGTACACACGTATCCATATATGTATGTATATGTACGTTTAAAGTAGTACAGTTAATTAAATATACGTTATTGTTAATAATAATAATAAATGTTTGTATATAAGAACTTCATAGTAGTTTTAATGCAATAACTGAAAACATTAACATTTTCACGTTAAATAATAAAAATCAAAATAATTCTTTTATTGAGATATTTTCCTCTAATCCTTGTGTGTGTGTTTCTTATTATGATAAGACATTGTCAAGAAATCAAAAGTAGTTGTATAAAGCAAAATTGTTTTAATCAAAATAAAATTTAAAAATAAACACTCAAATATTGGACATTGAAGAAAAAGGCTTTAATAATTATTTTGTCTTTAAGAACAAAATTGATATTGTCGAATAAAGAAACATATAAAAATTAACAATTTAAAAATTAAAAAACTTTTCCATCTAGCAATTAATTACTATATCCTGATGATGTGGATGGTGGAGGAGCACAAGAATTTACAGATGATGCTGGTGGCGGTGGAATCAAGGAGGCCGATGTCGTAGGTGTCATGACGGGTGCTAAAGCAGCCATTTGCGGTGGCATGGGTGTAGCTTGCGTAGAATACAAGTTACCCATAGATGATTGCATTTGTGGATAGCTTGGTATAGTTTGCGCAGCTGGGTATGATAAGACTGCTGGCGATGACATGTACTGTTGTATGCCTGTCGAGTACATCGGAATTGCATTTGGTGCTAATTGTGTTGGAGGTGCAGTAGCTTCTGGATATGGTAATTGTAGTGGTGGTTGAGGTGGTACACTGCTTGGTGCTTCTATAACACCCGGTATGTACAAGTTAGAAGGTGGTGGTATAGTTGGGTTGACAGATAATGGAAAAGTAGTAGTTGTTGCATCAGTAGACTGTATTTGAGTAGAATATTCATTTTGTTGTACAGTTTCAGTCGAGGCTATTTGCTCAGAAAGTTGTTTTGAGACATCGGTAGTGTTTTCCGCATTGTTCGATCCAGTCAATTGGCCTTCTGTCCCTATGTCAGTTTTGTCATCAGGATTAAAATACGCTTTGAAAACACTTTGTGTCGGATTATTTGTTGCCGTATCTTGTTGCGTTGCAGCGGCTGTAGAAGAAGCAAATGTGTTACTAAGTGGAGGCACATATGGCAATGTTGGTGCTATAACTGTATTAGAGGCTGTAGTTGGTACAACAGGATTTTGTATTGATGATGGGATTGCAGCAGTTAAGTTTGTAGAAGATGGAATAGTTGTTAGTGGTTTTGCCACGGAGGCACTACCTGCTTGTATGGGTATACGATGCAAGTATCCATAACCAATGCCACAGCCTAGTGCTCCTTCACCACCCCAATGCGAGTTTGGCTTAATAGTTACTTCACGGCAAGCATCATCATCTATGTTATAAACATACATTTTCAAAGGCTGTTGTTCATGAGTTTCAATCAAAGTAAATAAATCGTCATTTTCATGTCTTATAGCATCAGCACCTATAACATAGTCTGAGTAAGCTCTTAGACCGGCGATTTCCGCCGGCGAATTAGGATGTACCTCTAAGATATGCCAGACATGTTCATTTGCGCCTTCAAACGAGCAGAAACGTATGCTGACACCTAAAAGTCCTTGTCCGCCCCATCCCAGGGTAGGTGTTAAGGTCAATTCTCTAACGGTTTGCGTTTTACTTGAGTACACTATTAATTTTACTGGTTTATCAACATTCTGTTTTAAAAGCTCCTTTAACATGTCATTATCTTGATCCAGGCGTGCTCCAGCTATAGCAATAATAAAATCAAAGAACGCTTCTAGTCCAGCTTTTTGGCCTGGAGAATTATCTTGAACCTAGTGAAGTACGCTCAAAAATTATTGAAACAACGAAAAAGTCAATACGATTACCTTCAATACGTGGTATCCCTCAGTACCTCCACCAGGAATTTCAACACTATGACTCGACCCCATTCTTTTTCACAATGTGATTTCTTCTCTAAAAACTTTCACTCTGTTTCTTCAAATTTAATTGTAATTTTAAAATGTTAAAAAACTTTCGACAATCAGAAAAAATCAACAGAACTTTGTTAAGAATTGCGTGGCACTGTCAGAAGAAAAATCTAAATAAATTCAAAAAATTTCTCTTTGGAGAAATGCTCTCTTTAGTATAAAAAACAATTACTCGTAAGGAATTGCCAATACAGAGAAAATTACACAAAGTTGTAATTAGAAAAACCAAATGTTTAAAACGTTATTTTTAAAAATACTAAAAAAATTAAAGTACAAAGATCGGGAGAATTTAAAAAATCAAGCAGTGAAAATGCATGTTGAAAAGTAGGTGGACATTAAGGGAAATAGGTGCAAAAGCAAATTGCAAGATATTTTTCAAACGTTTAAACCAATATATTAACTTTATAAGGTGGCTACAATAAAGAGTTTAGTTTGCCTTAAGCATTTTTTCATTCGGCTTTTACGTTTTTGAATTGGCCTTGGATAAGTAAATAGTTTATTTAGAAATATGAGAAACTTCAAAAATAGGAAGAAATTTTTGCATAAAAAAAAAATTCAATGCAGGCACGTGGATAAATTATCGCGTTTTTATTCTTATATTCTCAGAATTTGCAAATTTTTAATAAGTTTCTTTTGCAAAAGAAACCTTCAGGAATTCAAGGGAAGTAACTTATCTCTGGTAAAATGTTCGATTGGTCAGTACAACGAAGAAATTTCAATTTATATATTGTGCTTTATATCAAACCAGCCAGCGATTCAGCTAATGCGCTTTAAGCACACCAGTTTAAAATAAAAAAGAACGTATATAAAATAATAAACATTTGATTAGACATTTTCGATTTATTTCCTTAAAGCAACAAAACACTTAATACCCATATTGATTGTTTATTTCTTAGCAGCAGACCCTTGGTATTGATGTTGCAACTTTTGCACAGCTTCCTGATATTTTCCCATATCTTTTTCTACATTTTCTAAAGCATCGGAGGAGCTTTTTAGTTCTTTTGATATATATTCGATACGTTTTCCCACATTTTGACGGGATTCCTCCAATTCCTGTTTAACCAAGACGGGTCCATATAGTTTGTATACTTTATTGTCAGGTCCTAGTAAATTAAGCTCATCTAAAACACATTTGTTTTCATTCAATTGGCTTTCTAATAGTGTTCGCTGCTTTACTAACTTTAGACACGCTAAAAAAGTAATAACATTTTGGTGAAATTGAGCCCTTGTACATCTGCAACACACTTTACTTACTTTTTTGTAAATTTTGGTAAGCATCGAATTCCGACTGAAGTTTCTTTATTGATGCAGCATAGTCCATTTTAATTAAAGATTTCTAAGTGTTTTTATAGAATTTTCAAGCAGATGCTGCTCAAATAAATGCGAGAACGTATAGAAAGAAAAATTAATCTATGTTGATAATAAATGTATGTATTAACATATTGCCAAACAGTTATCAATGAATCATTGCAGTTTTCCAACTATGGGGAAACACTTAAAAAAAATTGAGTTCAAAACGTTTTAGAAGTACCTAATCAGCTTTGCGTTAAACAGCTTTTCTACTAATTTAACAAGTGTAATTTTATATGGTAAACGTCATATTAAATTAAACAATTTAATCATATTAAGTAAACAATTTACGAACTTTTAAAATTTTGTGTAGGAACAAAATTTATATATTTACTGTGAGGTGTATACAACTATAATACAACCATGTTTGCACGAATAAGTTTACATTTTGCAAGTTAAGTGTGGCAGCACTTCGGCAAATGACAGACGAAAAACGCACTGTAATTGTTGGAGTGAAATAAAGCAAATTCTGCAATAAAATTTTTATTATTTAAAAAACATTTAAGGTAAATGTTGTTATTTGACTACTATATATATTTTAATTGCTTACATTTGTTGAGTTGTATTTTACATAAAGGATTTATTTTCAGAAAAAAACGAAAATGCCAAGTGAAGCCGCAAAGACTGAAAAGAAACCTGCAGAAAATGTGAAAGAAGAAGATCCAAAAGCTGCCACTAATAAAGATGCTAAGGATAAGGAGGAAAAAGACCAGGAGCTGTCCGATGAAGACCAGCAACTACAGGAGGAATTAGATATGCTTGTCCAACGCCTTCAAGAGTCCGACTCAAAATTATATATGCCAGCCTTGGAAATGATGGCCAAACTAATAAGAGCATCTACTACGTCAATGACATCAGTACCAAAGCCGCTTAAGTTTATGAGGCCCCATTATGAAACCATGAAAACTTTATATAAACAAATGCCCGATGAAAAGACTCGTCATCTCTGCGCTGACATAATTTCGGTTTTGTCCATGACCATGGGAAGTGGCAAAGATTGCCTTGCCTACCGTTTCTTGTGCGATCGCACGCAGAAAATTGGAGAATGGGGCCACGAATATGTTCGTCATTTATCTGGTGAAATTGCTGCTCATTATATAGATACTTCGGGTGAATTTCAAGCACAACTTATTGAGTTGGTTAAGCAAATTATCCCATATAATATGGAGCACAATGCAGAAGCCGATGCCTGTGATTTACTCATAGAAATCGATCATTTGCATTTATTAAAGGAGTATGTGGATGAGTCCGCTTATCCCAGAGTTTGTTTGTACTTACAATCTTGTTATCCATATGTACCAGAGCCAGACAATACCATCATTTTGGAGACTGCATTGCAACTGTCCCGAAAGTTCAATCAATACACGCAGGCTATGCGTTTGGCTCTAATGTTGAACGACATGGATAAGATAACTGAAATTTTCAAGGAATCTAAAGATGGTGCCGTACAAAAACAATTGGCTTTTATGTTAGCCAGACAGCAAGTGTGTTTAGAACTTGACGAATCTTTTCCCGATTACGATGATCTTATGGAGATAATGTCAAACGCTAATTTAAACAAACATTTTTTGAACTTAGCGCGCGAGTTAGATATTATGGAACCAAAAACGCCTGAAGATATCTATAAATCTCATTTGGACAACACACGCAATAGATTTGCTTCTATACAGGTATGTAAAGTGTTTTGGTTCAAACATGCCATGTTATACAATCTATTTTCTTTTTACTTTTTTATAAGATGTTTCAAATAGATTTTATTTGTAAGCAAAACTCTTTTTAAATACTCTTTTAAGGTTGATTCAGCCAAGCAAAATCTTGCTGCAAGTTTTGTAAACGGGTTTGTAAACGCAGGCTTTGGGGTCGATAAACTTCTTTCAGAGGATGGAAATAAATGGTTATACAAAAACAAAGAACATGGAATGCTCTCGGCAACAGCATCATTAGGCCTTATTCTTTTATGGGACGTTGACGGCGGTTTGACCATGATCGATAAGTATTTGTATTCTACCGAAGATTATATTAAGTCCGGTGCATTATTGGCTTGTGGAATTGTTAATTGCGGCATACGCAATGAAGTAGATCCTGCTCATGCTTTACTATCAGATTATGTTCATAATGTTAATATTTCTATGCGCATTGGAGCCATTCTGGGTTTAGGTATTGCTTATGCCGGCTCAAATCGTTCTATTGTAATTGATACATTGAAAACTGTATTCTCCCATAATGACAAATTACCTCCCAGCGTGGAAGTAATGGGCATTACAGCATTGTCACTAGGTCTCATTGGCGTTGGATCGTGCAATGCTGAAATCACCGAATTTCTTTTGCAGACCATAATGTCTTTGACAAAAACAGATTTAAAGGATACATTTACACGTTTCCTGTTTTTGGGTTTGGGTCTGCTTTATTTGGGACGCCAAAAAGCTACAGAAGCTGTAATGCTTACATTGGAGGTTTTAGATGAACCTTACAGATCCATGGCAACTACTATGGTAGACATTTGTGCTTACGCCGGTACTGGCAATGTTTTAAAAATCCAACAGTTACTACACATTTGCTCCGATCATTATGAGACTAGCAGTAATGAAAGCGATAATGATAAAAATAAAAAGGACAAAAACAACAAAGAGAAGGTAATTCACAAACAAATGAAACTCATCAAGTAATACTTTTGACAATGTGGGTTTTTTTATTTTAGGAAAAGGCCGAAAAAGGGAAAGAAAAAGAGAAAGACCTTTCAGCAACTCAAGCAATCGCTGTGTTGGGAATCGGTCTTATTGCTATGGGTGAAGATATTGGAGCCGAGATGGCATACCGTTCATTTGGCAATTTATTGCGTTACTGTGAACCCTGCATCAGACGCTCAGTTCCTTTAGCTTTAGGATTGATATCCGCGTCGAATCCCAAACTTAATATTTTGGATACATTGAGTAAATTTTCCCATGATAGCGATGCTGAGGTTGCCCATAATGCTATATTTGCTATGGGTCTCGCTGGTGCTGGAACAAACAATGCTCGTTTAGCAGCTATGTTACGGCAATTGGCCCAATATCATTCGAAGGATCCCAGCAACCTCTTCATGGTGCGAATCGCCCAAAGTTTGACACATTTAGGAAAGGGTACTTTGACTTTAAGTCCTTATCATAGCGATCGTCAATTGATGAATCCCATGGCAGTGGCTGGCCTTATGGCCACTTTAGTATCTTTGTTAGATGTTAAAAATTTAATTTTGGGTCGATCTCACTATTTATTGTACTGTTTAGTACCGGCCATGCAGGCTCGCATGCTGGTTACTTTCGATGAGGATCTTAATCAATTACAAGTACCCGTTCGCGTTGGTATGGCCATCGATGTTGTAGGGCAAGCTGGTAAACCCAAGACCATTACTGGATTCCAAACTCACACAACACCAGTTTTATTGGCGATGGGAGAGCGCGCTGAACTAGCAACAGAGGAGTATATTGCTCTGACACCAATTATGGAAGGCTTTGTTATATTAAAGAAAAATCCAAACTTTGTAAAGTAAAACTGATCAAATTAAAGATGATCTTATATAAATTTTGATATACATACACACACTAAATTATAGTTTGTGCTTTAAATTTCGGATTTAATTCTTTAAATAATTGTATTAAAGGCATTTTATAAACAAAAATACTTTTTGAAATGTCAGGGTCCTTTGCAATCCTTACGAAAGTGGACACTTAATGAAATATTTCTTTATACAATATAATAAATATTGTTTTAAATGTCTAAAATATCGAGGTAATCTTTAATTATACCCATATGATTTTTATATTAAATTAACATAAACATTGCAAAAAGTTTTCAAAGCATAAATAAGTTAAGATAAATAGCCCCCTAAAAATTCAACAAGAAATAATCTTAATTTTTAATATAGAAAAATAAATTAAGAAAGTTTTTTCGTAGCTTGGATCCAAATTAAAATCTTTTAGATTTTTTTTTTTAATTTAACAACATAGAATTTATTATACAGTAGTCAATACTACAGTCACGATTACAGTACACATACAAGTATCAAAATATTTATCTACGTACTAAACGAAGTTTTGAATTTTGAAAAATGTATCGTATGTATGTAATTGGTGGTTACAGGTCTATCTTTGTTCTAAATCTAACGTAAAACGAACAAAACATTACATATTAACGATATAAAGCTAGTTGAGCATTTAACTCGGATTCGTCTATTTCCTTCATATTGAGTTCGGCCTCTTGTTTTTTTAGGAGCTCAAATATGGCTGCCAACTGTTCACGTTCGATTCTGAGGAACAAGAAAAAAATTAATACCGTCGTCTTGGCAATGTGATTTTGCTCTATAGAACAAAAACGAAAGAGTCGGGATATGAATGTAATTTTTTTGTTTCAAATGTGGTATTCACTAGTTAGACATAAATATTACCTTTTTTCTTCCTCTAATTGATCTCTCGTCAATTGAGCTTCCAAATCTTTAACCCTCTTCGATTTTAGTTTGCCAACCAGACCATCGACGTGTATTTCATCCGTATCATAATCAATATCAGAGCTTCCATTTGCGCAAGAGTTCCGTCGCAAATTCCAATTTGTATTTAAATCATTATCCTCACAATCACTTTGATTGTCCGAACTATTTGATTCCAAACGTTTACCAGAATCCTTATTTAGTCGATAATGATTTTTCATTTCAGTTGAAGTATCATGCACCCCTTTGTTTTCATCTGCATCAGTTTTTAATACATTCTTATGCTCGATTTCCTTGTATTTGTATGCAATTAATCCTTTCAATTTCTTCGCTGTTATTTAATATTCCTAAAACAATAACTTACATTTTCGTCCTTGAGGAAATTACTGCAATAGAATGCTAAAATAACCGCTAAAAATGCTGTTGCAATACTTATTAAGTAAATATTTGAAACACCTTCAAATATCGAATCTGTTGCAGCGTATTTGTACATATCTTCTTAAATTGCATTAAATACATGCATGCAAAGAAATTCAAACGATATTTTTAAAACATATTAAAAATGTAGTTTTTCTTTTAAAGCAAACTAAAACAAAACATCTAACCTTTTTGGAAAAAGCACAGGGTTGAAAATTTGAGCACTAGAAAATAGTACTTAATTTTAAGCAGCAGCTTAAAATGTAGAGAAACAGCACAGTCGAACAAAATATAAAAACCGAAATTTTTTATTCAACAAGTCACTATCAAAAATTATATATTGGCTTAAAGCCTAAGTGAAGGATTACGGACACGGAACCTGCCCCTGTGTTCGCATATTTATAGCTAAAACAAGAACAAAAGTTTAAATTATTTCAATTTCAGTTATTTTATTGATTTATGAATATTGCCATATACAGGCATATATTTAGTTTAAATACATTCTTTGCCAGTAAGGAATATTGTCGTCAAGGAAAATTTAAAATAAAGATGTAAAACTGTATTTTGCTGTTGATAGCAAAGTATTTTTGTCGTTTCAAAGCTCTAACGCGTTCTTGGCTTATATAAAAATAATAAAATTAACATAAAATGACTTAAGCCGGTTTAAAATAATTTACATACACATTTGTACATATCTAAAAATTCCTAGACACTCAATATTATTCACTTAAATCTAATAAAGTTTGCTTTTACTATTAAAATCCTCCAATTCGAAACTTAGTTTTTCGTTCCAATCGCCATCTGGCTGTATGTGCTCGTAGCCAGCACGACTTCGTGCATGTAGCTGTTGACCTACCTGAAAATTGTCGCTGTTATTATAGAAGGTGTGGGAGAACTTTTCACACTGGTTGTAAAAATTTTTCAACATATATTCATGCAATAAATGATCGTAAAGTTTTAGTTGAAATGACACTTTCTTAGCAACAATTAGACTCTGAGCTTGGGATAAAGGACGTCCATATCTGTATACAGGCATCTGAAACTAAGAAGAAAGACATTGATTTAAATTAACTCATACCATCAGCATTTTTTACTATATTCGACCTCATTTTCTAAATTTTCTTCAAAGTACACGTCAGGCAAGCTAAAAGTTTTCTGTATAGTTTCTTCTAAACTGAGATTACGTTTTTCTTTCGCTATTACGCAATAGGCCAAAAATGTATCAAATATGCCCTTTAGCAACACATTATGGCGGTACTTTAAATGATCAGCTATTTTGTGACTAAAATGGACAGCTTTACGTGGTTTTTCAGCTTGTAAAATTAAACGCATTTCTTGAAAAATTTTTCCAAGCGCCAACATATCAAATATATATACATTTTGAAAAGTAGATACTGCCATTAAAGATGTTTTGCAATTTCTGCCCATATCTATGGGATCGATTAAAAGGCCAATTACAGATTGTGATTTCATATCATTTAATGCCTTGTGGTATTTATGGTCTGTTTGATTTATATAAACTAAGCTATCCAATTGCTTTTGAATCAATTGCAAATCTAACGGTGTCAGGTGAATATTAAAGCCATCATCTTTTGCTAGACTTTCAACAGAATTCTCAGCACCTGTTGCAGAACTGTTACTGGCAGATAACTCGCATCCATTATAGTTCTCCGTCAATCCATCCCCATCTGTTTCAGCTTTAAATATATTCGGTCTTTTGTCGTTATATTCGCGTAACAACAACTTGATACTTTTCAAATTATTATATGATAAAAGTTGTGACGATTGATATGTGTAGTTTGTTTTAATCTCTCTAGCATTGTCCAATTCTATCTTCAAATATTTCAGGTTAATGCCAATCAGGACACCAGTTAGTAGCTCCCCAGCATTCGTTTCCACTAACAGCATTTGACCTATTTTTAAGGTTTTAAGTTTTTCAGAAGCTGTAGACATTTTTTTGATTAAATCTGGAAAAAAATTAACACTTTTGAATATACACATATGTACATATAATTATTTCAAATCTCATCTAAGCTTGTTTTAGTTAAAACGTAAATAGTTTTCATTGGTAGCTTAACCGATAGCAAGTATTGAATGCAGTGTTTGTTGTACATTGTACATTATTTATTATTAATAATAAACAAATTCAAATAGAAAACGTGCTCAAAACACAAAATTTCACAAAATGTTCGCAAAACAATACAGTTATCTGAAGCAACTAAGTCGACCAGTGCAAGTGGGACACAAAACTCTCTCTCTCTCTCTCACACAAAACAATTAAATAAATGCACATTTTTTTTCTTGCAAAAACAAATCTTACATTATTTTAAAATCGTTTAATATTAAACTATCACAATATTTTAATCAAATCCATCAGCTTATTAAAATGCAATCAGCCTTATGTTGTTGTTGTAAATAGCTGCAACACAAAGTAGTATTAAGCAGGGTTGCTCTCTGACAGTGTTCCGAAATGATTTTTGAGGCATTCGCCTGTGGTTGTTGTTTATGATATTAAAAAATAAGTGAAAGTATTGGAAAATGTTTTGAGTTATGAATTGAAAAAAGGATGGTGCTTAAAATACGAAAATATTAATTTTGTTGAAGCGGTTGTTTGCGTTCTATAGCAGTGGTGTTCAAAGTAATGTGGTTGTGTGGTGAGAGAGCTACCCAACAAACGTTTGAACAAAATTGCTACATGTACACACACATATTGACCAGAACGTGATGAAGTCATGCAAAAAAGGAATGTTTTCTTCTTGGAAAAATTTAAGAAATGAAATAAATAATAAATCTGTACTGTTATATGAAATCAGTGAACTTAGCATCAAAATTTTAGTCATGATGCTTTCTTTTTTTAAAATATTTTTGTTTTGCTGCTATGATCTGGTCTGCATTTAATACACATACTTTTAACATTCCACAAAAATTAGTTTTTATTAAAGAGCTATCAGTAACTTTCAGAATTACTTTGCAAATTTATCGGCAATCTCTTTACAACCTCATTCTGCCATTATACTCTTCAGCCATAGAGCTGTTTTATACTCGTACTCGAGTTTCGATCAATGAATTTGCTCCTGCGGAACCGGGAGCGCGGCCAGGATGTTTACTCCTCACAGTCAGTTTTGTGGCTTTGAAGATTGCCACTAGTGCCGTGTGAAATATGCTACACGCATGCGGAAAAATAATCGTAGAAATCTGTTGCCAAGCTTGTTTCTTCCCAAGATTACCTTACCACTATTTGGGTGAAGGGTGTTATACAGATATTGACTTCAGCAAATTCTTGAGCCTGATTATAAGTAGTGTTTTTGTGCGGCCAGTTGCTCTCAACAGACCTGCGTGGTACAGTATTAGCAGATTTATTGCTGCCACTTCTGCATAGGTTTCCTTGATCAAAGCAGCATTCTACGTAACCCCACTTTTTACACTGGTTTCTTGTATCACTTAATGCCATGTTTTCATGGAACATAACCCTCGTGTTGAACCAGGTCTAGCTGTAGATTAAACTTTTTTATTCTGCTCCTTTAAATTTCTTGATCATTTAGGTATTTTCACTGTGGAAATATGTTGTCTAGGAA
This sequence comes from Epicampocera succincta, assembly GCA_932526305.1. NCBI lineage: Eukaryota > Metazoa > Arthropoda > Insecta > Diptera > Tachinidae > Epicampocera > Epicampocera succincta. The sequence continues at coordinate 5,342,794 of OW052035.1, read as the reverse complement.
TTTTAATAACTTTATTCTCGATTCTCACAGCAATTCCCAAGATTCGAAATTTTCAGTTTTTCTTCTCTTTTGTTACTGAGCAGTACAACAATTTTCCAGATTTTGCCAATAAGATTTCTGTCTTCTATTGAACCGTTTGAGTCACTTCTAATGAAACTTTTATGAATACCATATTATAATGACTTAATTAAGCGTTAAAATTTTCTTTTTTATTTTTTATATAGAAACGTAACCGCTGTATATTATTTAGGATCCAGTAAAAACTTAACTTGTCATTTTAAAAGCAACAACTTCCATCAAGCCTTTATTTTTATAATTTCGTAAGAATAAAAGGAATTATTTCTTTTTTTTTTATTGCAACCCTTTAAGTTATATATAATCGAAAATAAATAGTCATTAATTGCTCTTGCCACTTTCACAAACACTATTTCAATTGTTAATTTTTTTAAAAATTATTTTGATTAAAAGATTGTTTTTTATTTAATAATCTAATGGCTTCACAATGACTATTTTTTTTTATTGTTTTTTCTTTCACAATCAATTTAATGCGATATTATTATTTTGAAATAGTTATATCGGTCAATTAATTCCTTTCTGAGTTTGTTGATAAGAACTTTATTAATTTTACTTAATTTTTTTTTTGCTTGTCAGATTTTTTTTCAGTTTCGTGAAATATTTTTATTCAACAGCTGGGAATTGTGGTTTTTTAAGAGCTTGAGATATTCAAAGGATAATATATTGTAAAGCAGAAATCTGGCAGATAAATTCATGGCTGCGTTCCACAAATTCCAAACTAGGACCCTGCACATTTGCTGATTGTTTTAGATTCTGAACAGCCTAATCCACAAAAGGTGTAAATATTTTTGTACAAAAATAAGAAGAAGAATACTTTTCTATCAAGAACTCTCCCTCAATTACCCAAACGCTCAGCACAGACAAATTGGCATTCCAATGAATTCAAACGTTGATTTCGCGAGGACAACAAGTACATGTTGCTGATAAAGCTGATTTGAATCTTTTTCAAAACGCTACTTTTTCATTTCTGTGATTTTATACATATGGACATACATACATACATACATACATATGTAGCTTGTGATTTCAACAATTGCCCTAGAAATAGAACAAAATCGCCTCTGCACATATTATTTGTTTATTAAGTGATTAAATAATTATAATACTTGCATTAAAAGAACAAAATTCTTGACAACGTAATTTAAAATTCTCTTTGTCTAAAAACCGTTCGACTAAAATCCTCATTCACGTTGATGGCTATAAAATAAAAATTCTGGTGCCATCTTTAAATAAAGCACCATTCGCTTGCTTCTAAGCTGTTATATAAAAAGTTTCTTTGGTCTTACAACCTCTGAAAAACATTTTAAGTCACCATGACAAAAACTTATCAGTTTAATGATTTTTTACACTATCCAAATGTGGCCTTCAAAATGTCTGCAATACCGCCCTTCGACTGGCCTGGTTCATCGAAAAAGCTAACACGGCAACGGCAGCAAGACAATCGCCAACATTTCCTTTATGCTCAACGTCAAACGTTCAAATGGTTTGTCACCAAAGTCTGGTTTATTTTCGGTGCAGCAAACTTAATTTATCAGACTTTTGGCATGTTGATATATTTGCTTGCACCCCAGTCGGCAAATTTGTATACCGCTGCAAACATGGAGCCAGAAAATCAAATTGCTTTTGTTGCTCTCATATCAGAGACCGGTGGCATAATGGGTTTAACCATGGTGGCCGTTTGCAAAATGTTCATTATATTTTGGCATGACAAACGCATATCGCAACTGTTGAACGAACTGCAGGAAATGTTTCCTTGTGAACGTGTACAACAGGGTGAGTGGATGTGTTTTTTTTGTTTCTCTTGTTTGTTGCTCAGATGTCATTGAGTTTGTAAAGCGATTTTACGGTCATAGGCAAAGAAAAAAAAAAAAAACAAACAACATATGAAAAGTAATCATTGTGTGTAGGGTGTGAACTTGAAAAATGAATTTCTTATTTAAATCATACATATTTATTTGCGTATTTTATTTCAATAAATTTTTTTTGTTTTCCAATACAAAATGCCAAATCTGTTGCATTTGAATTCTATTTTCAAACTGATTCACCATATCGGACGCTGCATGTGAATACCCATCTAGTGGGTCGAGCTTCATGAACTCATCCAAACAAACATCACGACATTCATGATTCGATTTACACGAGTATTAAATAATCGAATTGAGTTTTCATATATTTTAAATATTATTTATTTTATTTATTAATTAAAAAAATTCTTGTGATAATAAAAAAAAGAAAATTATAAATTAAAAAAAAATAAAATAAAAATGTAAATTAATAATTTAGTACATTAAAAAAAAAAAAAAAAAACACCGACAATTTGGTACCAAGCAAAAATTCGCACCTTTTTTTTATATATGTAATTGCATTTTTGTTTTTGCGACTTGCGAACGGCTTCAGATGAAAATTTAATTTTTACATACTTATCTTTGTTGTTGTGTTTAACTGATTTGTAGAAGCAATTTTTCACTTCAGATCCCCATCAATTATATCGAGTTCGTTACTTCGTCACAATATCTGGGAACTTAATGAAACGCACCACAATATTTTTTATATTTGCCTTTTGCTTTTACAACTTTCTGCCGTTTCTGGAAATGTTTTATCAGTTTTATATTGCCGACCTGCCCATAATGTATAACTATCAGTCGAACACCTGGTATCCCTGGCAAACAAAAGAAAATTCGAAAAAGTGGTGGAACTTTTTGGCTGCCTACTTGTGCCAAGTGCAATCTTCTCTGACAGGAGTATCATTTATAATGGCAGGTGAATTTATGTTGTGCTTTTTCATCACACAAATGCAACTGCATTTCGATTACTTGCGAAACGCTCTGCTGAGTCTGGATGCTGCATCTGCAAAAGCCAATCACGATTTAAAGCTGTTAATTATCTATCACATTAAGTTGTTGCGGTAAGTTTCTTCTTCTTTGATTTGATGTTTAAATTACTCGTAACGAAAACAAAGAATTCTATTTGAAAGCGATAAGTTTTTATATATGTACATATATTTTTCTTATTCTCTTGATGTGGCCGCCTTTACAGATTTTCCAAGGAAATTAATTTCATTTTTAATATTTCATTCATGGTGAACTTTATAACCTCTTCTGTAGCAATTTGTTTAATGGGATTTTCCATGGTGATGATAAGTGCGTCTCATACTTTTAAATACTCGGTGGGCTTATTGTCCTTTTTGGTATTTAATTTTTTCATTTGCTATAATGGCAGCGAATTTACCGCATCGGTAAGTAAATTTAATTTAATACGACGACATGCAGCTCTTTAATCAAATAAAATAAAAAGATTCCTATATTTTTAAATTATTTTTAAAGTTTATATGTACATCTTGTAATAGCTGGGGAGAGTGGCACAAATCACAAAAGATGCAAAGAATATATGGTTTAATATTTCAATACAAACTTAAGTTTTGCCACTTGAAAAATTTATAGCAACTTTAGGCAGATTGTTATTAGTTTTGCATTTATTTAAAACATTTTTTTTTCTTTTAACGCCAGGCTATACTATACGATTGTTCATTTTAAATCGGCCGTAAAATTAGTGTCAGGAGTAAACTTTTAAAAAGGCCGATACTCTCTTACACATACATACATATGTATGTATTTTACCATCCTTTACTAGAACCAGTTGACAGTGTGTTTGAAAAAAAGTTAATTTTTTTACAGTTTAATAAATATATTTGAAGCTAATGGAAGTCTTTAATAATTTAAAATTTTTGAGCCATTACACCGGCCTAAAATGTCAGTTTTCAGCCAACACCCCCCACTGCTGCACAATATTAAACAATGTCTTGTGCAGGCCTCTCTTAAAATTCGACAACTCTGTGTTGAAGGCATTTTAAGTTTTTTCCCCCAATTTGCATACTAAATATCGGCTTTAAATATCGTAATACATATTTCAACTCGCTAATTTCTAATGTCTGCTTTGACTATAAAAGAGGCCGCAAGAAAACCATTTATTTATATTTATTATTAAAACGAAAGCAACCATTTAACATGATTAATTTTAAGTTAAAAATTTTCTCCAACCTAATAAAATAAATATCATTTTATTCAGCTACAGATTTTTTTTCTGCTTCTTATCTTTCAACGCAGGGTGATAAATTGATGTCCTCTGCCTTTTACAATAATTGGTTCGAAGGTGATTTATCTTATCGCCGCATGATACTCTTCTTTATGATGCGTTCTTGTGAGTCAAATGTTTTGCGCGCTTATAAGTTCGCCACGGTCTCTATGCCAACGTTTATGGCGGTAAGTAAAGCGGCACCTTAGTCTACTTTTGCTCCTTTTCACAAGAATACATACACATTCGTATAAGCTGCTTATACATATAAGAATTTTGCGTTTTGTTTTATTTCTCAGACTTTTTATATCAATTGATTTCATTTATTATGTACCAGACATACATTTGTTTAGGTACGAGGTCTGTTCAAAACACAAGGTGACGGTGACTTCTGCTTACTGTATTCGTGAGAGGCATAAAAATAAGAAGTGCTTTGCGTGCGTGTTCGGCGATTTTCTGCTGTCCAAAAAGAAGGGATCAAAGAATTGTTATCAAATTTTGTGTAAAAAATGGTGTTAAATGCTCAAAAGTGAGCCAGAAAAAAGTTTACGAGTGGTAGCAGCTTTCCAAAGAAGGTCGAGAAGACCTTCTACATGAAAATGTTGAGAAAATGAGGAAAATTTTTATGGAGAATCATCAAATCACTATTAGAGAAGTTGCTGAATATGTCGGCATAGTGCAATTTATTGTCGGAAATTTTGGCCACGAGTTAGAGGACGATAGAAAACGCTGTCATAAGTGTATTTTATCCTCCGGGAAGGGCTGTGAAGTGGACAAAATAAAAAATAATAACTAAATAAATATTTTTTAAGAAAAATGAATATTTACCTTATTTTTTGTACACACCTCGTACTGTTATAATTATATTAAAATTTCTTTTTTATTCATTGCAGATTCTTAAACTTTCCTACAGACTGTTTACGTTCATACGCGCCATGGGCTAAATGAAAAGAATTCTTTGGTTGAATTTCACAATTTTAATGTTTATTTAAGTTTTAAATGTTTGTTTAGCATACGAGCAAATAATTATTAAGCACAAGTGATTTATTATTTAAGTGGAAAAATTTATTTATTGAATTTTCTTTGCAAAAACATATACAAAAATATTATTAAAAAATTCATCAATTTAATTGGAAATGGCTGGTTAGAGACTTTCCAATTTGTTTGTTGGTGTTTCTGTATATCGCGCATCGAGAAAGAGGTAGACCAAAAAATTTCACCGCGTTTCGATGTGGCTCTAGTTACGTGTTTATATAGCAATATTTTGATTGATCTAATGTCCAATAAAAACGAAATGTTAAAACAAAAAATAAATTGTCAGTGTGAAATCAAATTAATTGTGAAAAATTAAACATAAATTTAAATAAAAAACAACAACTAAAAACAAAATGTATGTAAAATGTAAAAATGTATTCCTTGGCCATAATTACCGTTAAGGTTTGGCTAACTTTCTTTATTACTCACTTTTTCAGCTGATGTGGAATCCATATGAAAGATATTAGTATTTAGAAATAGATTTTTGGCAATAATTATTATTACTTTTAAGCAAAGAAACTCTTCACTATGTAAATTTCGTGTTTTCGGGCTGTTTGGAAGTAATTTGCAAACAGACATACTTTTTCATGCATCCTTCCAATTACTATTGGAAAATAAGTTTAACGGCAGCCGGTTCTCGCATGTCAAACATACAGAAACTCCATCGCTATTCTTTCAACTGCATTGTTTCATGTTAAAAGTGTGAGGTATACAGAATGGCAGCTCCAGTTCATATATAGTAACACCGTTATTAAAGCAGTCAGATGTTATTTGTTGATAAATCGTTATGATAACTATTTTGACGAGTTTATACTCCCAAAAGTAAACTTTTAAAATTTAAGCCGCATTTATCTGGCATCTACGATTGTGAGAGGTAAAGAGTACACAGTTTTCTCTTACATGACCTTCTTAAATCTCTGCTCTTTTAACTGATATTTTGACTTTGATTCTCTTAACGAAACTAAATTAATTTAAAATTTTTTTTAAACAAAAGAAAAACTATTTCATGCACAAACAAACATACATATTTATTTGTGTAATACTAAAGCCAGACCCGAGAACAAACAACCACCAAAAGAGCAGCAGCTGTGAATAATATATTAATATCTTATTGTAAAACCTAGTATTACTCAGTTAACTATTTTGATTTGTATTTATTTAAATAAATAAGCAATATGAACAGTGAATTTCTTTTCTTTAAAAAAGTTCATTTGCAACTTCATTTGTGGCTGCGCTCAGTGTGTCGATCGGTTGTTTACGCTTGCAAGTGAAATGATCTTTCCATGTTTTGTGAAAGTTTGTCAAAATTATTTTATTATTTTATTTACCTTGAAGTTGTTTTTTATACTACAAGTGAAGTGTCGTCAAGTCGTTCAAACTACTGAGGATATTGTTAAACAATTGAATCGTTTAAATTTGGATGCATTTGATGATGAAGGTGAGTGTAAAGTTCAAAAGCTCTTAAACAAGAGTTTATTATGAGCAAGTGTGAGCGCTTAATTTTTTTTTATTGTATAAATTGAAAATGACTTTGTGGGTATGAAACAGCGACAGTTCTCTAAATCTGTATTTATATTATTGTACAATAATTCTCATAGGACATAAATGATCATTTGATTGTGTACACAACTTCGAATAACACTAAACGAACGAACAATTTGTGCCATATCGCATACGGCAAAGAAAATTGCCAATAATTGAAGCAATAATATATACTCACATGTTTGTATGCACAATTATATTGCGAATGTATAGAAGATTTTAAAAAACAGTTTTCCATAGAGCAAAATTCGTCAAAAGTGCTGCCTTGTTTTACTTCCTTTTTTTTCTAATTTTAATTTTTGAGAATATTGTTATCAATTATTTTACCAAAAACTTTAAAATCTTTACGTTTTGTATTTTGCCCAAGTTCATGCAGTTCGGCAACACTGATGTTTATTACCGTTATTGTAGCACTAATCGATCGCAAAATTTCGATTTCGTTTCGATTATTGCTATGACTAAGTGATCTGGTCTAATTGAAACTCTAACACAAACATTATCGATTCATAAAGATTTTTTTTTTACTTAATCTGATATTTTAATATAAACGACAATTTGTCTTCTTTCTTCAAATTAAACAAAAAAATTATATAATGAACTTTAAAAGTCCAAAACCATTTTAAGGACAGAATGCAATGACAAATAAATTGAATGCACAAAAAATTTTCTTTATCTTTAATGTTTTTTAGGGCAAAAGAATACCATTAAAGCCACTCAGAATTACGTGTAAAATTACACAATTTTCCGTCATTAATAATGAATATTCATTGTGCTTTTAACCTTCATTTATACTCGCAGTTTTTCCTCTCCTCTTTAGGACCACCGTGTTTATTGGACATTCAGCAGGATTTGCCAAAGAGAAATGCACCACAACCGCTATACATTATACCAGATACAAATCAATTTTGGTTACCGAATGCCCGAGGACAATTACAAGTGCCGCGTGGTGCTGTTATTGAATTGTATTGTTCCAAGTCATTTGCCAATGCAACGGCTGAAGACAGCCGCTCTGCAATAATCCAGGATGCAACGAAAAGTTTACAACTCACTAATAACCTTCAAGTGGCCAAGAACACAAAGACACTGCGCCCACGCTGCTTGCACGACAAAACGTTTCTTTGGCAGACTGAGCAGTACCAGCTACAACAGTTTGTATGCGAACAGTCACCAAAGTATACAGTTGAACAATTACATGAGAAATGTGCGGCCATGACAGATGACCGGGCAGCTGTGAACGCTCAAATGTACCGTGTGGGTTTCAATACAACTGGTAACCGTTTCCTCGAAACAATGCGTATCTGCTTTGATGATACGCTATTGCGTACATTGTACGTGCAATATAAATTGTTGCCGGCCAGCATACATTTTCAGAAATTCATTAAGCGCTTGAATTTCAGCAAAGCTGGCCATTTCAAGGATGTGAATATGAATTACCTTTATACACAGCAATCTCAACGGCAGCGAGCAGCAGATTTATTTAAAGGCCAACACGAACATCTTTTCGACAACCGGACATTGTTTTTGGCCCGTGGCCATCAGGCTGCAAAATCAGACTTTATTTATGGTAATCAACAGAGAGCCACCTTTAATTTTTTTAATAGTGCCCCCCAATGGCAGGCATTTAATGCCGGCCAATGGGCTGCTCTTGAGGACGAGGTGCGTAAGTTTGTGGCCAGGTCGAACTTGCTGGTTGATTGTTACACTGGCACCTTTGGTACTTTGCAATTACCATATAAAATCAGTGAGCAGGAAATAGTTAATGGTTCGTCATCGTCATCGTCATCGTCATCGTCATCGTCATCACCCCCTCCTGCCCACCAATATCGTGATTTCTTTTTAGCCCTGGATAAGAACAACAATGGTTTGTTGCCTGTACCCCAGTTGTTTTATCGTGTCTTAATTGATCGCTCACAGCCAGCCTGGCGTGGCATAGCTTTAATTGGAGTAAATAATCCTCATGCTACGCTAAGTGAAATCTACGCTTCATACATTATCTGTGAGGACATACACACTCAGGTGGCCTGGTTGCGTTGGATACAGAATAAAAATTTAAAAAAAGGATTCGTGTACGCCTGCCGAGTGTCAGATTTTGTTAGAGCTGTTGGTAATTTACCAAAAAGTCTGTTAAATGTTACAAAAGTTTTGGCTTAAATTAGGGCTTACGTGTATGTATGTATGTTTAGCACACATACATATAAGCAGTATATTTTTAGAATAACTTTTAGCTTAAATTTATTTGTAATATGAGTTCTATCACGATTTGCAACAAAGTGTAAGATACTGCCTTAAAGACAGTGAGCAGTAAAATAAGACTTCAAGATTAGACGAAAGATAGTTTCAGCTTTTAGCTGTTTACAAGTTAATTTTTGTTGAACCGTTACCTTTTTCGGTTGTTTAATAGAGTAAATTAAGATTAATTTTGTTTAATTTTTCCAACAGAAGTGCTTTTGATTTTTCGAACACAAAGAAAAAAAATAAAATTGAACGTAAACAAACTTGACAGCTGTCAATGACGCCGCCAACTATGGTGTTTCTTGTTCTCGCGGATTTTGTAATACTTTTTTCACAAGTACTTTTTTAAAATGGTACTTTAAAAAAAAAACAAATGTTTTACAACATTTTTTAAAAGGTTCTTTTTTAAAAGGTGCTTTTTCTAAAAAGTGCCTTTTTAAAAGATGCCTATTCCAAAAGGTACTATTTTTAAAACCTATTTTTAAGTTTTTTTTTAGGTAATTTTTCTAAAACGTACTTTTTTCAAAAAGGTGCTTTTTTGGAAAGTACTTTTTTAAAAGGTTTATAACAATTAGTTACTTTTTCTAAAATACATATTTTGTGAAAGTTACTTTATTGAAAATCTTAAACTTAGTTTTTTAAAAGACTCCTTTTTCGAGTTGCTTTTATAAAATTTTCTTTTTTAAAAGTTAATTTATTTTGTAAATAAATTTATTTATTAAAAATTCGTTTTTTTTTTACAAAAAAGTAAGAATTTTTTTTTTATATTTTGAAAGAAATTCTTTATTTGCAGTTTATTGTTATTTTTAATATACATACATAAGTATTATTATTGCTTTTCTTAACAGCAAACCCTGGCGGATATTGAGGTCTCTTTTAACTGCGTTTGTATTTATTTAAAAGAATTTCCTTTGGTTTGCGAATAACTGGCAGGCACTCGAAAAAACAAACGTATTTCACTCTTTAACTCTTTACATCTTGTACTTTTCTTGTTTTTTTAATTTTCCTCTTGGCTGTTTATTCAACAATCCCCATCATTATTTTACGCTTTGTTTCCTTTTCAATACAACCGTAAAATTTCATTTATCCTTTCTCCAGTTTTCCAGTCCGTGTGTTTTCTTATTGTTTTGCACCCACATCAGCATTCGCTACAAATATGCATTTCCAAAAGCGATGTTCCACAATTTTTTATTCTTTGAAAACAAAGAGAACAGCCTAGAACTATGCTACACAAGTTTGCATACGCGTACATCAGCTGGCAAATGAAAACAAATGCACACGGAGTACATTATTTATACTCTTGTGTTCAATTGTTGTTGTTTTCGTTTTTTTCATATTCACCCAGGTAAGGGCAAGTGCCACGAACAAAAATTTTTTGCCCACTAACGGCCATTTGCACAAAGTACGATTAAGTTTTAATCGGAACTTTAGCCACCGGTTAAACAAATATGAATTTCACGCTGTATAATTAAACGCCTTTATTTATTAGGGAAGTGGATGTCAAATCTAAAATGTTATTCAGTACCTCGTTTTTGAATTTCGGGCATCGAGAAACAAGAAGCAAAAAAAGTTGGACTTGGAAGAGCAAAAGAGTTGTTATGCTCGCTAACAGCCTCTTGCTAAAAACTCTCATGTGTTCTTCAGTACAATTTTTTCGTTAACATTGCCAGACTTTAGCTTTCAGCTGAATATGTATGTAGGTAGCCAAACCGTCAGTTAGTTAAACGTTTTTTAATGTTAGTTTGATTGTGGACAGTGAAAATGGTCGTAAGAAGAGCCAGTGAATTTAATAACAATTCTTCTTCATTTGCTTTTGCTCCAATTTTCTCTTTTTTCTTCTTCTTTTTCTTAATTAAGCTTATAAATACTTTCGAAAAGTGCTGCAGCTGCACTAATGTTAAGGAGCTACAAAAATGTAAGAAAACCAGGTTTAATTTTCATTATTTACAAACAAAGAAACTTGATGGCCATTTAACAATTTGTATGAATGACGCATTTCAAGAAGAGATAAAAAAGGGACAGGTGTCTGCAGGAAATCCAGCAGCCAACAAAAATTGTTAATTTTTGCCGAAAACTGCAAATAATAATACTACGAAAGATGTTGTATAAGTCATTTGAAACAATAACTTTTGAAACTCTTCAAATAATTACATTTCTGCTGTATGTGGCATTTTGGCCAGCGCAAGTTATCTAGCAAAATCCACGTCCAAAACCATAAGCGTACCACCTCTTTGCTTAATAGTTTGGGATACATGAGCAGTATTTTTAGTGGTTGAAGGTTCGGTCCAATACCAAACCGTACCATCCGATTGATGTCTACTAATTTTGCTCATATCCGACCATATGACCTGCCAGGTAAACAGAAAATGTGAGTGGTATTTTTTAAGACTTACATATATTAAAAAAAAAAATTTGCGATATTCGATGTTTTTCTTTGCTATAATTTAGGCTTTTTCTTGTTCAAAAAAACTTTGTATTCAGGCTGGCGTCGACAGAACAGCCATTTTGCCCGACACTAATGAACGTCTAAGGGATCTGGCTTCTGGGTCAGTAATTTTTTTCGGTCTTCCAATTTTTACTGACTTGAGATTTTGTAATTGGCCGCCGTCCTATTTTATAAAAATGTGCAAGTTTTCGCTTTGAATCGCCATTTGGGCCTATTCTAAAAATACGTTTTTTTTTAATCAATCCATATATGTATTTTATTTAAGTTTTCCAATCTAAAATGATAATAAATGGAAAAATGTATCTTCTTTTAATGGCATTTTGTTTTGGCCAGTGCAAAAGTTCGATATATTTTGAATAAGAGAATGCAATAAAATAACGCGTTTTAACATTTTTAAGAGAGGAGCAAATACGCAAAACAAATACAAAATTTGCAGATTATCCATAAAAGAGTCTTATTTATTTTTTAGGTTAAAGTGTTGTTTTTGTTCAAATGCATTCTTAGAAATTAAGCGGGACTTCCTGTTATCAGTTCTGTCTTAAAACAAAAGCGTATCAATTAAAAATAGATGCAAAAAGTAGTTTAGAACGACTTTAATACACCTATTTTATGAACATCGCTTTAGCATATCTTAAATTATGGACTTGAAAAATCGCACACTGGGATAAAAACTGCAAAAAAGGAAAATTGCTTGTTTGATTTTGTATGATTTATTTCTATTTCTGGTTGTGGCAGGAACAGCTGTTCATTGATATAAGACTGCATACATACATATGTAATAAGTCCTTGCAAAATAATAACAAATTAACTGATGAACTAAGCATGACACCTTGTTTGTTTGTTTGACACAAATTAAAAAGTTTTATACAAGTATTGAGAAAATTAATCTGAAAAATTCCCTCATTTTTGTCAGTATAAATTGGCATCACGACTTGTGAGCATTTAAATATTTTAATACCCAAAAGAGAAGCAAAAATTTTAAATAATCATAAATGGAATTTTTTTTAATATTTGTTGTTGGTATTTTTCTTTTCCTAAATGCCGAATCAACGATAGCCGATTATGTGAAATCTGATGAATTAACGCTACGCAATCAACTGCTGGCTGATGTCTATTTCCTTAAAGAAGGAGTTGACAGGCTGCTAATTTCTTCGGAGATTTTAGATAAAAGGTAAAATTTCATACAGGCGAATGTACAAATTGTATGTAGATTTATGTTCCTAAATATTGTAAAATTTTCAGATTTTCCAATCAAGTGGATATTCTGAAAAGTTTTCAAATTAAGTTAAACAACGACAACACCGACTCCGCAGAAAAGGAAACGAGTTGTGACAAGATCTCCAGCATGTTTAATGCCACCTGGAAAAAGCAAAATATACTCGAAACTCGTCTTGTTGTTAAACTGGAGGAGATGCAGGAGAATCAGCTAACAAATTTCGAAGAAATGTACATAAAGCTAAGATTAAACAAAAACTGTGGCACACAATCGGTCTCCTCGAGCTCTTTAGCTCTTATGTCAACTACGCTGTCCGAGATTAGCGAGAAAATTGACCAGTTTGGAGAGAACATGATAAAATTCGCTATGATGGAGGAACAATTGCGTGCACAACAAACGAAATTTGATAAGTTTGCTGCAAATCAAGCGGAAATTTTGCAACAAATTAATGACAAATTAGCCAAAAATCACCAGCAATTCGATAAGTTGGATCAAGCTGTAGCAAATGTTAAAAATCTCATTACAGATCTAAATAAAAATCTGACGCAGCCTCGCCCCAAGCTGCCAATGGATGTCATTCTGGGCTTAACTTCTGCGAATTTAACAAGTTTTAAATGAATAATAAGTGGATGTTATGGAACATAAGAGAATAAGAGAATCGTAGATATAAGAAAAAACTTGAATAAAAATTGATTCTATACAGTCTGGGCAATTCTCTTAATACATATTACTTGCATTAAGATATATAGTAAAATTTTGTGAGTAAAACTGGCAGCTTTGAGATTATCATTTGTTATGTATCTCTGCACAATATAACATTGATAAGAGAAAGAGAGCATAACAAATGAGATGCAAATGAAAAGTTGATATTTATGTGTATATTGATTAAGCTGCTATTAGACGATATTCAGACTACCATAAGAGTAGCTTGTATTAAGCAAAACATTTGACATACAATTTTGGATTTTTAGCAATTTCATAACATAGAAAGTCATAAAATTTTGATTTGCTACTATTACACTTCAATGCATAATTTTCATATTTAAGAAGTCTTAATGCAAAATCTTATAGCCTGAACTGTTCTTTAATATCGTACTTTTGTATATAGTAATTACTGTACCTGTTGAACATTTTCAAAGTCCGGCAAGTGCGGCACTTCCGTCGAAAACGAAATACAATGGTACGTTAGATATTTCGACACTTGCCGCAACTTTCATTAGATTTGTGTCACCTACAATCCATTGAAAATCTTAAGACTTGTAGTACAATATAAACTGCCCTTTATCAAGTCCATTTACACAAGAGTGTAAAGTGTTTTGCGCAGCTATGAAAATCTTCAGCTGGAGATGATAACAAGTTGTGTAGTGCAACTAATCATGTTGCATTAGATGTGTTGCCGGACGTTTTTTGGTCAAAGTTCAATAAAATGAAAATGAACAAGAATTTCTCTCATTAATAGTTTTTTTTTTATTTGTTTGATAGTTCGAGTACAATACAAAATAAAGTATTTAATTTAGTGACAGTGCGAGAGGGGCAACAAATTTGTGAAATTAAGAAAAAAAACGTGATGTAATTCGTTGTTTTCTACTTTTATCCAAACAGCTGATTGCTGTAAAACCTTTTACAATCTGCCTAAAGAAGAAGATGCAGAATAGTTTTCTTTCAAAGTCGCTTTTAGTTGCCAAAATAATATTGGGAACGCACCTATTGTTTATCTGGGATTGGCATTTGAAGCCAACCCAGTACCGGCTTCGTTCAGTACAAATTTGCATCAAGTCTTGAGTGCATTAAAAAGTTTCTAACCGATGGAAATGATAGTCAAATTAATTTTTAATTTTATGTTGATCCTAAATGCAGAACAAGCAGCTTAAAAAACTTTTAAGACATTCGATGAAATGGCTGTGTGCAACCAATTACTATACGACGTTTATTATCTAAGAGAGGAAAAAGCGGCTGTCAAAAATGGGTACGTTTTAGATTTTATTTTATTGATTTATGATAAATAAAATAAAATTTTGTTTTAGAACGAACGATAATTTGGACAAAATCCAAAATATGTTTGATGCACTGGCAGCATCTCAACAACAGCTTAGAGCTTTTATTGAATACATTGACTGCAGTGAACAATAAGATTCAACAGTTTGAAGACAAACTTAAACAATTAGATGTGCTGGACACAAACTTAAGCGCACACGCAATAAAACTTGACAATCAAATGAAGATTTTGCAACAGATGAATGAAAGATTGACCAAAGGACCTGACCAGTTTGAAAGCTCAAAGGGCGAATTAAATATAGTACAAGATATAAATACAAGTTTGCAAAATAACACGACAAAATCAGAGCCCTGCTGGGCAAACTATATTGAGGAGGGTGTATCTTCAGCTAATATAACAAACTGTTAGAAAAATTAGGAAAAAAAAATTCAAAAATTGCTATACCTCTTGTTTTTTCCTATTCTCTTCTGTGATAATTTTTAGCAGAAACGAGGGATCATCTATTGAGCACCAGCTGAGTTACCATTGAGTGCGTTTGAAAAGTGTTCACCTTTTTTTTTAATGATTTTTAGTTGAAAAAAGGTTAACAAAACAAAATATCGGCACTAAATAACGACAATGAAAATCAGTAAATAAACAAATATTCGTTGAAAAGGCCATTTTATTTTGATTTATTAAAAGTTGTTTCAAAGTAATGCAAAATAGCCGCTTTGTCCTGTTCTAGCCATTTATTGTTGTTGTTGTGGTTATTCTTAAATGGACATCGAATTTCAATCAAAAGCAATAACAAAAACTCCAGTGCATTGGAAATTTGTTGTTGCTTTTCATACTCGTACAATAGACACCGTTAATTGATGAGAGAAAACACCGTCTCATCGCTGCTACAATTTGATGTTTCACGTAAGAAAAATTATCATGATTTTGTTCTTGTTTGTCATGTAAAAGTTCACCTTTCAGAATAGCAACAATATAATATACGATTAATTTATGTTATCAGTTGAAAAGGCTTTAGCAAATAAAGTGATTTGTTCCATAAGTTTATTAGATTTCTAGTTCGATTTGTTAATTGGCAGTAAAAATAAATATGGGAAATTTATTACCAGTAATTTTTCTATTAATTTTCAAATTGGAAATGATTTTGGGCAGTCAGACGTTGGCAAAGGACAATAAAATGACTCCGTGCTGGCGAAGCGAATTAATTTCACATGTACATGATGTGAAGCAGCGGCTTGATCTTGCTAAGATTTCTATTTCCATACTAAACAAAAGGTATATCAAGTGGTTATTCAAAATGACTTTTATTTGTGGGTTAAGAAAAGCAATTCTTTTAAGACACCAGCGCCATTTAGACAATTTCAAAACTGTGATTTCAACAAGTCAACAAGGGCCAAATGCCTGTGATCCGATAGTACTATATTCAAACGAAACTTTTACTAAATTTGACCAATTGAATGAAAAATTCTCAAGGAAGTTAAAGGAATTAAACCAAACTGCAATTTTAGAACTAAAAGATCTAAATTCCCCATGCCAGAGTTTTAAACAGGAGAGTAATATTTTTGATAAAATACGCGAGTTGGATGAAAAATTGCCTCGATTTGAAAATTTGGAAGAACGCCTGAAGCAGCAACAAATTAAATTCGAAAATATGACTGACATTTTAGCTAAATTTTTAGTAAACATCAAGGAAAAATTGCTGTTAAATGAGAAAAACTTTGTGAACTTTCGACGAGAATTACCCGATTTAAATAATTTTTCCAATAAAATAAAAAATCTGGCAAATTTGCCAAGACAATAAAAAAGAAATTCCTGTCATTATAGCTATTTAAGTTTCGATGTCACTAAACGGAGGAATTTGTATTTGTAGTGAAATCATGTTAATAAAAACTGAATAACAATAACTACAATAATTAATTCTTTGTTTTCTCTGAAAACAAAACTATTCATGCATTGCGTTAATGATTTGCATTTTGCATTATTAATTACGTGAGCAGGAGTTTTGCTGAGCTGTTGTATACAGTAGAACTGAAGATATTGTACTTTTATTTAGAAATTTTAAAAGTGTTACAATCTGTGACTATAATTTAACGTACTTCAGTTGGCATAGCAACTTCATTAGTCTCGGAGGCACTGACATGGCATGGAATGAGCCATACTTGCAGATTTTTCCTGTTCCCAATGAAAGGCCGGCGTTTTGCGACGATTGAGGTTATAAAAACCGAATTGCTGAGAGACCTCAAGGCCATACCAAGAAGTGAATATCAGAACTGCTTCAAAGATGGGAAAAAACTTTGGCATAAGTGTTATATATCTGTAGGGCACGATTTTGAATAGAACAAAATAGAAATTGAGAAATAAATAACTATATATCGATTTTAGCTTTTTTGGCAGTTGTCTTTTTCTCACTGGGTGTACAAATTATTTCAAATTCAGATTAGAAATTGTATTTTATGCAAAAGAAAAAAAAACGGAAAAAGTTCAATGAAAATTTAAAATGAAACGATTTAGTTTTTTTTATTGATTAAATTGAAAAGATTAAGCAACCGGAATATATAAATTGTGTTAATCTTTTGCAACAACTATGAACAGTCATATTAAGATTGTAGCAACTATTCTGGCAATAGTTTTGGGCCTAAGGCCGGCAAAAGTGCAAGAAAACGTAGAAGATGACAACAGCAACGAACTGTTGCAAAGAGTTTTGGCACTGAAAGCAGTCACTCAACAATTGGAGGCCGCAATAGAAAAGCTAAATACAGGGTAAATCTAAAAGTGATTGACTTTACCTGTAAGTTTCTTTTTTCAATGTTTTCTTTTACAGAATGGGCCAGCAGGCGGAAATTGTTTACGACAATAAGCGACAGGACTTTGAAGAAAATCCACAGTCTCCAGAATCTCGTTCTTTTTCGAATCGAGAAATTTTAAAAGATTACAAACAAAAACTGTTTAGTTTAGAAAAAAATGTGGAAAATTTTTTGGCATTTGTGGATGATGTGTGCCAAAAGAAAGAGCCCTTGATGGCCATAAGAAACTGTTGGCAGGAGAAATCTGGCACTAATTTAGGCGGGGATATTTTGCAACAACAAATCAATCGCTGGGATTTATTGCAGGACAAATTGGACAATCTGCATAAAAACGAGGAAATGTTGGCTCAAAGTTTTGAAAATTTGTCGAAAATTATGACAGAAGTCAGTTTTGCTTTGGATAAAGAAAATGAGGATTTTGAATTTTTGGAAAAACAATTGCCCATTATGCAGGACTCTAGTAGAACCTTGGATGATTTTATTATACTTAGAAATCAGCATTTGGATTTTCATCATAAATGCACGCAGGTCAATTGACATCAGCAGCGTCTCAACTATTTTGTTAAATAAATAAAATATTTTTTTGTTTAACTAAAATTTAAAAAAAAAACTATTTTTTCGAGATTTAAGTGGATTTAAAAAGCGGCCTGCAATCTAGTCAGATTTGTTGCCAAAAAGGCTACAAAACTGTTACAGAACAAAATAGTTGTGTGACCTTTCTGACGCCGAAAATTTCAGTAGAATAGTTCACGGAGAGTTGCACGCTGCTGTGCCTGTCCCAACCAAAAGCAAATATGCAACATACGAGTACAGAACACATTAACATTCACTAAATAAATAAATATGGTATTATCCTCTATTAAATTTGCCATACGAAGCAATTTCATTTTGTAATTATTGCACAAATTAATTTTCAAATAATTTGCGTAATTACTGAAAACCGCAAATGTCAATGCAATAAATGCAGCAACACTGGCAGACATGCAAATGCTTGAAATTGCTCGTATTTTCAGAAATTAATTTAATACAGTTTTGCTTAGTACAGGAACTGGCAGAGAAATTCAGAAGATAATATTTTCAAGTCGTAAATTAAACAATGAGAGTAGCAAAAATTGGAGAATTTTTTAAAATTCCTCTAAACCTCTTGTTTGTTGTTGGAGTGTGTGTTGTACGCTGGCAGCCCAACGAGAAACCTCGCGGCTTGCAGTTTCTCTTTAAAGCAGGCTTATTGTTTCATATGGCCTTTGATATAACAGCAATGTTGGCTTATTTGGTATTCGAGTCGTTGGACACTTCGCTGGAGAAAACCGCTTACATAATTTACACAACGTTTGCTGGCAATTCGTTAGTGAAATGGATTTGGATACTGGTAAATATGCAAAAGCTGGTCCTGGTTTTGACGAGCTTCGAAAAATATTATCCAAACAGCCAACAGCAAATAGAGCATTATAATTTGAACGAGCATTTAACTTCGATACGGAGATATAACAAGGGCTTGACTGCTTATCACTTCTGTGTGACCACCATGTTTAATTTATTTCCTCTGATCCAGTGCATAGTTTTGTACTACCAAAATCAGGGGAGTCCATTTCTGTACGAGTTGCCATTTCCCATGGTGTACACTTTCGATAGCAAACAGCCTTGGGGTTATGCGTTCGCTTATGTGACCCAGTGTGCTGGTTCCTATTCGGCTTCTTGCATGTTTTTGGGCTCCGATTTGTTGCTGATAACGTGTGTACATCTGATAAATATGAATTTTAAATATTTGGCTACAACTATACGAGAATTCAAGCCAACGGGTACTCTAAGAGATTTGCAAAAGCTCGAGGACTTTATAATCTATCACAATCATATATTGAGGTAATATTTAATAAAAAAAAAAATCTTAAACAAAAGAGAAACAAATCTTTGAAGACGCTGAACCATCAACTAAAAACTTGTGCAAAATAATAAGATTTTGTCAGTGAGTTGGGGGCGATTTGGAGTTGAGCCTGTGGTGTCTTCCTTAGACCTTCACTTTTCAAGAGAAAAACTGCCATTAGCTTTTGGTTTCCCTTGGCCGATAGGGAGTAATTTTTGATATACTTACAACATTAAAATTGATAATTTCAATATTTCCGAGAGGTTTCCATTTTGCAAATATAAATTGGATTTAGGGTCATTCAAGCACCAAATATCAGAATGATATGAATAATGATAAAAATAATAAAATAACGTAATATTGCACGATCATTTGTACGAGAAGGTTCTGTGACTTTATTATCAGTCTTGCATACGAAGACCATGGTCACACTGCATTAAAACATTAAATTAACGCTCAAAACGAACAGTGTTATTTGGGAGTTGGGCTCCGTAATTTGCAGTTCCTTCTTTTTTTTGCCCATTTTCGCCTACAGTATGCGTCTTAAGTGAAAGTTGAAAAGCAGAGATTTTCCAGTGCCGAACTAATTACTTTGCTTTGAAGGAAAATGCCAAGGTCCCAGCAGTCTTCACAGAGTCACCCTTAACTAAAATACTTGTTGTCTTTAAAATAGTCGTTTTTTCTTTTCAGAACCGTTGAACTGGTCGATGAATGTTTTAATATATCAATTTTTCTCAATTACATGGGCACTGTGACGATAATTTGTTTGATTGGCTTTCAGTTGGTTGTTGGTACCAACTTTCTGGATTTGATAAAATTTTTGTCATTTCTTATATCGGTTTTAACTCATGTTTACTTCATCTCTATATTTGGCACAGATATGATGGCGTTGGTAACTAAATTGTTTTTAATTAATTAAAAAAAAACTCAAATATTTATAAAAAGGTTTTCAAAGGGGCGGATAGATGTTGGCGACCAGTGACCACCGTGTTGTTTTAGTGGCGTCTGCTTAATCTGCTGTTCACTATTCAGTTACATGATTTATGACCAATACCAGCATCCTTATTTCAAGGCATCTCAGGACAAGTTGGTTCCTTTTCTGCCAATTGACCTTTAAGTAGAGTGCCGGAAGAACCGAAATGAAGTGATACATGCAATTTTTGAACCGCAGAACATCTTCTGCTCTATGCGTTGGAAAATGCCCCAGCTTGGCATAGAGTGAGGCAAAACGTGCTAACTGGCGGGCGGTAACAGCTGCAGAATGATAATTGGTTCAAATTGAAGGAAGTGGATGTGTAGGTAACACAAGGTTCCAGCAGGAGGTTGTTTTGTGCTACACAGCAGATGCCACAATCACATTCTGCGGATAGCAGGTCAAAGTTATTTTACAGAGATGATGTGTATTGGTCAAGGAAATCATACGGTGTGATTCTGCTTTATACCAATAAGCCGCTATCGACCGATGACCCTAAAGTCGCCCTTGCTCCAACTCAGTCATTAATTAAACCACCACAGGATCTGTACTAGCTAAAAAAGAAGTGGCATGCACGAGACTTTCAAATAAATGGAACAGTTTTTTAGTACCTGATAAATGGCCTAATTTAGTCGGTTCCAACATCTACCTGCTTACCCTTATTGAAAACCCCTTTTTTTATGTAATAACGACTAGGATTGAAAGTACTTTTCTAACTGAATAAACTTTTAATCTTTTTTTAAAGAGTTTTGATATCAGCGATGCTTTTATGCATCATTCGTGGTATGATGCTCATGAGGAATACTGTCGGGCCCTGCCTTTGACAATTGCCCGAGCCCAGAAGCCAGTTCATCTGAATGCCTTTAAGTTCTTCATTATATCCATGGAAACCTTTAAGTCGGTGAGTGTTTTGTTTTCTGTTTTCATTTTTCATTTTTATTGTCATGATTTCAATTCGTTGCTAACGTTGTTACTGTTTTCAGTTGGTCAGCGTGTCTTATCAGTTTTTCACTTTGATCAAGACGAGTTATGTGGACGAATAATTCATCTGTGGCCTGGCTATGAAATGAATGTGGTAGTTTGGAAAGTAGGAGAAAAAAAAATTCAATATTTTGCATACCAAACTTAATATATTTAGTGGATGGTTGATGCTTTAGTAGTTTAGTCGGATTAAAGTTAGTTAATAAACTAGTGCTGCAAACCACATGTGGTTTTATTTCCACAATAAATATTTGCTGGAGTTTACAAGAATTTCAAGTAAAATTTTATATGAAAAAAATCTTCTTTATTCTAATACAATTATGGAGTTCGAGCAGAAAGTGGTAAAAGAGTCTCTTCAAACTACTGGCGAACATTAACGTTCGACAATAAGAGACGGGCGATCACATAAAGCCCCTCTTTTTCTTATTTTTCTTTCGGCCACCAAAAAGTCTTTCATTTCATTTTCCTTTGGCAACCAGCTACTGAAACGTAACCTCCTTTTTTCAAACCATTTAATTTATGAACATGTAGGGCAACCAGAGTCAACAACTGACTGGCTGACTGTTGTTGTTGGTTGGCTTAACTAACAAGCGCATTTATATTCAAAGCGAATTTATATTTTTCTCTTGCAGAAGGTTGATTTCAGTGACAGTTAACGGCAGTGAAGGTTTCCGGCCCAAGCGCTTGATTACAAGCCACCATTCAATACTCTGACAGCATTTTATTTTTTTCCTTGTTGCTAAAAGGGCGTACAAAAGCGAAAAAAGGAAACTTTGAAAAACATACGGAAACTCAGAAATGTTATAAATCTTACGAGTATTGCAACCGCAAAACAAAATTTATGTGCGCCGAGCGTACCAGCCGCAATGTTTAGGAATGCCATCAATACGCCAGTCATTTGAAATACACAAAAGAATGATTTGTTAAAGCTTTTTACACAAAATATAAGATTTTCGCAGCGATTTCGGGGGCAAGTTTACATCAGGCCACATTAGGTGTGTGGGAAGTACATGGTTTTTCTCTTTAGAAAATTTTCTTAAATTTGAAAAAAATGGTTTTGGGTGCCTTTAAATAAATATTATGCAGCACAAGGTAGATATTTTGTTAACAGCTCAGTTGTTGTTGTTATTAGTTTTAGTTCATAATAAAGAACTATTTAAAATAAGCGCATTATGAACTGATTGCTGTGAGTTTAATTTTTGTTTCTTTTGATACAGATTTTCTTCCTTAATAAAAATGTGTTTTTTTTTGTATGGAAAAGTGCATTGAACTCATGAACCAGTTAAAACTAAAGGAGTTCATATAAACAGGCTGGCTGGCGAACGTTTACATTCGACGTTGTGGGACGGACTATTTGTCACTTCATATTTCTTTGCCCAATCAAAAATATTTGCTGATGTTTTTTCTTAAAATTAAATACTGGTTATATATTTTTTATATATAATATTTTTTAATGCATATTAAATGTTTTTTACAAGCTTTCACATATCGAACAAAAATTGTTTATCGAAGCAATGCAAACTACAGAAAACATGAGTCTTAAGCAGAAGATACGGCGAATACCTTTAAGCAGAAACCAGCCATAATGATCATATTTTCGTAAGCCGGAAGTATATCTTATATTATTGTTATATAAAAGGTAAGCAGGATCAGATATAAATATGGCTTCAGTGTATCCACTGATGATTTTTGTTTTAAAAATATGAGCACTTTTCAGTTAAATCTGTGTAAGATTGTAAATGTATAAAACGATTGCCGTGTAAAACGGAGCATAGGTGTATTAACAATCTTTCTTTTCAAGTAATTATATTTTTAAATATTTGTTTAGTTCTCCTTTCAATATCTATGGCTTGAAAATTGTTCTTGGATTACAATTTGTTTTTGCTTTTCTTCTTCTTGAAGTGACAAACTTTTCCCAAGAAAATATTTAATTTATTAAAACTTTTGCCCGGTACTTTATATGCTTTCATATTTCTTTTTATTAAAATACATTCTTTATTATTAACAAACAGAATTGAGTGCCAGAATTTCTCGAAACATTTTGCTATTAGAAGCAAAATAAAGTTTTCTATTTGGCAAATTATTTTGCCAAAATAAGTTTTATAAATTTCTTTTTTCTTCTACACCTTTTTTTTTTGTTACTCAACTTGTGGTAGGAAAGCAAAAGATTTTAATATTTTCCCAAAAAAAAAAATTGATTTGAGTGGTCGGACTACGTGACAAACGAGTGATTTTTTATGGGAACAAAATTTTTGCAATAATTCGGATCAATAAATATTTATTTTTATATTGTACATACAGATATATGTACACACATGTATACAATTTGTAACGTAATAAATTACATAAGCATTTAAAAATATGAAATGATTCGTACAGGGACTCCATAACTTTGACAGCTTTTAGTGGCCAAATAAAATTATTCGTTAATATTTATTTGTATTACTGACCCTGAGATACTGAAATAAATTTATGACATTAAAAGTCTGCTCAATCTCAGTGCTTAAGTACTGTTATATCAATAAATAATACATTAAGAAAAACTAATGCTGCCACATAAGTTTACAACTCGATGTTGCCAGAAAACGCTGTTGCCCAAACGCAAATACTTCAAGTTGTTATGCCAAAAAAAGTAACGGGTGTGAACATTGTTTTAGTTTAGGGTTAAACATTTTTTATCCGGTTTTAGGTTATTAAAAAAAGACCAGAATTTAGGTTCAACGGATTTAAGTTGGTATCACGGTGTAGAGTTGATTTTTGTATCGATTTGCTTAGAACAAACTACAGAAGAAACTTTCAAGTTATAAGTTTTGTATTCAAAAGTAAATTTATATAAGAAAAGGTGCCAAAAAACAGACGAGCTCACATTTTTTATTCATCAGCAAAGAAATAAATTATTAAAGCAGAGATCAAAACAGCCAGGAAAAGTACATAAACTGATTATTGCATCGATTAAAGTGCAATAAGTGTTATTTTGTTTGCCTTAAAAATCGATTGACAAGTTTCAGAATGGCATAAAAATATGTCTACAAATGTTTTACAACTGTATGAACTAAAAATTTTCGTTTCACAAAATTGTCAGAAAAGCATTGTCAGTCTGCACAATATTGCCAGACATCTTACAAACGTGCGAACACTCTTCGCTGTAGTTGTTTAAATTAATGCAACTGACAATGACGCCATTGTAAGGTAAATATTTCTTTTGGTAACACTGGCCATATATGTTAATATTAATGCTTTGAGTATTTTGGTGATGTCCAACAGCAGATCTGACAAGCTCTGGATTGGCAGAAAAATTTATTGTCACACAATTGCCTGGCAGTGAAATTGTAGGGGTTTCTTACAATCGTCTGGGCTGATAATTTATTTACTAATGGCAACTTTTTATTGTCAGTTTCCACAGTGTTGTAAAACCTGACAACAGTGTGTAAATAGCCTTATTCTTTTCGTATTCTCTATAAAGAAATATTGAGCTATTTTTTTAAAAGTTTTTCTCCTGTTTGACAAATTCTTATGAACATGACATGTTGCGTCTTAACTTTTAATCTTGATATAGTAGCAAGACTATTTCATTCATTTTTGAACTGTGAATTTAACTGGGAAAATGTCATTTTACATCAACAACAATTTCAGTGCTCTTATACTCCACACCAGTTACAAACTTCATAAAATAAATGTTGTCACTTTCCGTACATGAACTCGTACTCGTACATACAAATATCCCATAAAGATTTCCAGATTACATTTCATAGCGCAGAACCTCAAGGTTTGAATGACTTTTTGACAGCGAGTGGCGTTGCTGTTGAAATAAAAATGTACTTTCGTTGGATGTGGCCTTCGAATATGCAACGATTTGGGCAGCGTGACTGCATGTTTGTTTGCAATTTAATGCTCTTGAATGGAAACGAAACACAACTTGGACTTGATATTTCTGGATGAAGTTAATTAAAATGCGGCAAAAGTTTTGGTGAAAAGCAGGCAGCGAAAAAAACGTTTTTTTTTTCAAACTATTGCCTTAATATTATATCAGTCTAGAGAATATATTTAATAAATAGGGTTGCTTTAAACACCTTCCAGAGAGCAAAATTTGGCCTATGTCTTAAGTTGGGGTATTTTTAGGGTAAGTTGGGACTGTAAACTGAAAAGACATTTTGAGTTTTTATTTATGCAGAAATTTCTGGAACTTTGCAAAGTATCTCAATAATCGATGGCGTTTCTGGAACACAATGGACTGATGCGCACCAGCAAAACCAACAAACAGCAGCTGCCAATTTATCACCTAGGCCTTTTTATACGCCATACAGCATTTATTTTCTCGCACACAAAGCAATTTTGCTTTGCTGATGTTAAAGCGGTTCGATGCTGTCAGCTCTTATGTGCGTAACGCAAAAGTTTACAAACCTCAACTTGTTTTCGTACGTAACAAAAGAAAAAAGAAAACAAGAATAATTCTCGTATTATTTTCCCATAAATTATATATAAATTGTTTTGTTTTAGTAACTGATATTGTTTGTTAAGAGGAAAAAACTTTTAAGCATAAGAAGATTAAACTTTGAATATCTTGTTTTCGTAAGTGAATAACAAGTTTGTAACGAAAATATCCATACGCGATGCGTGTAATTTAGTGCGTTGACTGGCTGGCAGCATGTGGTGGATGTGCGGCACTCCGTAACATGAACATATTCCGCACTGTGGTGCGATTTGTGTGTGTTTATTTAGTTATAGTTAAGTTTCCCATATATGTATATGTAAATTTTTTTTTGAATTATAATTACGTTGAAATATTATGGGTTTCAGGCGTATTCAGCCGCTATTTAGTGAAACTTTGATTTGAGAATGGATTCAGTGGAATCATAATCACTAATAGTTTTGATTTTGTAATTTTTTTTCCTTACGTTGTTGTTACTAATTTGGAATAGTTTCTATTAATTTGCTTAATTTGTTTAATTAAAAGTGCAGTTACGGCTTTTTTATTTAGGCATTTGTAGACAATGTAGTTACCAAGAACGATTGTGCATTGCCCATGTTTTTTTATTGCAAACAAAGGACAGCTGTTAATGTGTGACGTCACATCAGTAGAAAAGTTTTTCTGGCGCAAATAACTTAAAAGAGAAACATTTTGTTCAACATTTTAAGGACCGATGATGTAATTATATCTTAATTCATCGAAACCTCTCAATTTTAAATTTTTTGGTGGAAAATTTGGGATTTTAGTTGACGATCTAGTCTCATTTCAGGGCTACTTTTTGTTTGGAAACTAAAATATATTTTATGTGAACTTAAATTTAAAAGTAATAAATATTTGCTAACTACTAATAGAAAATAAGAAATATTTTTATGGGGACTGGTGGAAAACGTCATTAAAATGTAAACATACATATATAAGATTTGTGTGGCCCGAGGTTGATAGTATTAACCCATTTTTGTTGTTGTTGTTGTATTTTGTTTTGTCGCATTAAAAAGTGTTAAAAAAAAACATTAGTTTTGTTTTTTGCTCAATACAAGGAAATTATCAAAACATGCAACGCAATGTTTTAATTGCCTCTACAGTCCAGAAATTAAATGAAGCGAACGACACAGACGCCACATAAAGAAAAACCGTACAAAACAGAACAGCCAAAAAGGACTAAATAAATTAAGTTGCTGTGCTGGTGGTGGTGCTGGCTTAATTGTTGTTGCATAAAAATGACTTTAGAAATGAAAGCGGAATGGCGGAGAAAACAAAAACTTATGACTTAATAAATGGGAAATATATTTAAATGCAGCCAAAGAAAGAAAACACTGCAGCGGATTAAAATGGCAGGAGATGCATCTGTTATTGTCACAGTGTACGAGTATTATAAAAATAAAAACACAAAGTTGATTTAGATTAAGTGTTTGCTGGTTGGCGTTTGTTGTTCTTGTGTCTTTCTTTGTTAATTATTCTTTTAAATTGAGCACTGAAGCGCGAACTAAATTTTTTTTGCATGAAAAGGATGTGATGGGGAGAGGGTTGGTGGTAGGTTGTCGGAAATAAGCTTTCCTAGAAACCATTTGTCATATTTAAGAACTGCTAAAGGATTATGAAGTGCAATTAGGAAACAGATACGACACAACAAAAGAGCTCCGTCATGTTGTTAAGTAAAGCGACACCCATGATCCGTGTTGTTAAATGACAGCGAAAAAGGACAAAACTCTAAAAATACATGAAAATATATTAAGTGGTTTGTTTTGGTAGTAGCATAAAATGATGATATGTTTGTACAGGGTCATTTGAAAGGGGCCTACTAACTTTCACACATTGAAGTTCACAGACATCTTAACTGTTTCTTTTTAAATTATTGCTTTAGAGGTGCGTTACAGGATGTTTTGTTCAAATAGATCAAAGAAAACTTCCTATTTATTTCCTATTTGCTTTTTTTTTCTGTTCCACCAAAGTTTTTCCCCTCTTGTCCTCTTTCCCTTTGTAAAATTTCCAAGCAAGCAGCTGCTTTGAAATCTCCCGTTTGCGGTGCGTCACAAAATTTAGCTTCTAGTTGGAAATTTCCGGTTTTTCTTGCTTTAACTAGTTTTCATGATTGGTAATTTTAAAACTTAAATAAATTTCAGTTCGAAAAAATACTTTTTTTTTGCGCTGATTTGTAAATTGAGCTGCAGACGAGCATGAGGGCACATGACTAAATAAATACTCGTAATACGAAACGTAACAAATCCATGGGTTGCCTTTCACAAAATAAAACGTTCCACTAAGCGAAACATCAAAAGCCATTAAATACAGTTTTGCAGCAGCCGACAACCACATTTTGTGGTTTGACTTTTATGTGCGAAAGTTGAAACATACAGTTTTATTTACGTGCTTTTTTCACTATATACAAGTAGTTTGATGCCTTTGAAATTTAAGCGCGGTCTCCGCCAAAGATTTTTTTCTATCCGGCGTAAATTGATAACGCAACGCAACCTTGATGGCATTTGCAACAAAAGAAAAAAAAAATGGTGAAAATAGTTAAATTATACAGCGCGTAACTGCAAAAATGAACTCAGTTCGAATGATGCCATTTTTTAAGCACAAAAATGCCTTGACGTGGGCATTACTAGGACTTTGCTAAACAGAGTGAACAAAATTAGAGCCAAGTGACCACCTTGAAGAGCACCAGAATGTAGTTGAATGACTTTAGATAGGACATTTCCAAATTATCGCACTTAAAGCATAGAGGAATATCTTATGGACACCCAAATTCTTACTACCTGACACGTCTGAGCACCCGTTGTATTTAATTTAATCAATTTAGCAGATTTAAATACTTTTTCTTTTCTCTCCTTACTTTTACATATTTTTCTGATGGTTCAGTCATTGATGAACATCGATTTTGAAGCGCTTTTGATTTATTTTCAATAAATTTCTTTATATTTAGAAAAAACCACGTTCTTAAACGCCAGTGCGATAAGGCTTTAAAAAGAAAAACACCAAAACATTCTTACAGTTTTTGTAAAACGCAACCAGTTAGTCAACTTGTCGGCCATCAATCACTCGTTCACTCTTTCGACATCCCTGGACACATCTTAGCACAAAATTTTTGTATTAGAAAAGCGGCAAAGAAAAATAGAAAACCACAAATATAATTGTTCACAAGAGATTGAACAGCAAGAAAAATACTTGTCTTCATTTGTAGTTTGTTTAATTTATATTGCAAGTTTATTTCTTACAGGCGGAGGCAACACAGGCAACGCAGGCATCACTGTCATTGTTGTCATTTAGTCACTCACATTTTTGCGTCGGCGAGTAATAAAAAAAAGCAGCATGAAAGCTGAAAGCTATAGCTGCAGGCATGTTGTGAAAAATACTACTACACAGATAAAAATTAGGCAACTATTCTGCTACACTTGTCCTCAAGTCAAGTACGATTCAAGTGAAGAAATCTGGCAATTAAGAAAACTGGTTTCAGAGGAGTAGTGGAAGCATTAATAAATTTAATAGAAAGAAACCTGAAAAATTAACGTTCTAGTTCACGATATCGATATCAACGACAAACAGCTGATTCTGGGTCCTACTTAAAGGGTTTAGCAAGGCAAATCGTTTGTTAAATTAACAGAGCGACTATAAGTCACTCATTATCGTTGTCATGACACGCGGCGCCCACGAAACGTCAGTTTCTAACACCTCGCGCTGTCTTTTGTCATTTGACTGCACCTGCTGGATAAATTTTTGTGAATGAGGTGAATTCGACTGACCGGAAAGTGTAATTTTATGGCTGTTAGTCCACGACAAATAGTGATCTCAGCAGTGACATGAGCAAAGTGCAACGAAACAGCAATTTTCATGCGTTTTAGAAAGCCATAGACCGATACGCAGTCCATAGAGCATAAATAAAAGCCAATAGAATATATCAATGATGTGAAGTGAACAATTTTAAATTTAATTAAATACAAATTATTTGGCTGCTTTTTCATTTGTTAAACTTCTTTCTACTCGTTTGATAAACATTTTTTTTTTGCCCAAATGTGTTGCTTGCCCAAAAATTTGTTTTACTCTAGTTTAGTGCTTTTATTCAAAAGACTTTTTTTTTATAGATTTGGTCACAAATGTTTTTATTGTCACACGAGTTCGTGCATTTCCGCAACCACTTGTGTTGGCCATGTAAACGCGCTTGTGTACCAGTCTGTATGTTTTTGCAGGTGTGTGCGGGAAGTTGAAACTGCATTTTTCAAATGTTCAGCAAATATGACAATAGAATATAAATTGGTAAAAAGTTTTCTGCTTAGAAGTTTTTAACACTTTAGGTCTTACAAAAACGTAGAATTTCGGCAAACAGGCACTTGAGCTAAAAGTTGGTTAGTTTTTGGCGAAGCAATTGCATTGTAATTGAGTTAAAACTTTTTAAAGTTTAAGTTTTCTGCTATAATTGGAAAATAAATGAAAAAAGGAATTCATACTTGATTGCTTCAAAGTTGTTGGGCAATTGTGTAACAGGCGAAATGCAAACGGAAATCTAATCGGCTGTTTCTAAATCGATAGAGAGAATACAGGAGAATTTTTTGCCTATAATTTATTACACAGAGAAAAAGTTATTAAAGCAATATTAAGAAAAAGT